>CM044007.1:51692811-53109570 GCA_024085815.1 Flaveria linearis | reverse complement strand
TTTCGGAAGAAGCCTTCACCACCTTTTCTTCCGAAGTAGTCTTCTTCTGAGATGGTTTCAAGGGAGCCTTCTTGTTTCTTCCGAACCTTAGAAGGTTTTGGCTTCCGAAGCCATTTTCCCTTTTTCATCATTTGGACCTTTTGAAGTGGTCCAACTGAGAAACCTTCTCTGACTACTTCTTTTCTAACATTATTTGCATAATGTGTGCTTGCTGGATTGTAGTAACAATCTTTAGCCATGTGGTTGTGCAGACCACACATATGCATGCAATGTTAGTCTTCTGGGAACTTGCAGGTTGCTGTTTCTTGGGTTCTTCTCTTCATCAGCAACTTTCCCTTTCGACTTCTGATCCTTCGTAGGACAGGAGTGCTGGTACTACACTCCTTTCCTGAATCAGGAGTACCTACCACTTGAAACCCGCAGAAATGAAGACACCCTTTTGCTTAGGGTCAAACTAAGCTTGGACTCTGGAACCTTCTTAGCAGTCCTTCTAGCAGCTTTAGCTCTGCTTCTTCTTGCCTTGGTGGTCAGGATTTGGTCATCACAGGTGGAGGTGATGGAGTGTATATCCTGTTCCTCTCCCCCCCTGTGAACTATTTTTACTTATCCTTCTAGTTCCAATGGAGAAGGGTCAGCAGTTGGAACCTCTTGCTCTTCAGTACCACATCTAGGTAGTCTAATAGACTCATAAGAGTGTGGTGGAGCTATTCACTGGTTCCCAACCCTTCTTTGTTTTGATAAAACATTTTGGAATGGGAGGTTGATGCAAGAATAGTCTGGAAGCTTTGCTCAGCAATAGCTTGCTCCTGGCCTGAGCCTCAGCTGTGACTAACTGGGCTTGAACTTCAGAAGTTTCGAGATCAGATCTTTGATTTGAGTCTTGTAGTTAGTCTTTTCATGTTTCAAAAGAGACACAGTTTTCTCTAACTCATCAATTTTCCTTTGATAGTCAGATTCAGCTCTTTTAAAGTCAGATTTTAGCACATTTAAAGACTCAACCTCAGATCTGATTTCCGAAATGTAATCCTTATAAAATTTAACTTTAGCAATACAGGCAGCAGTACAAAGATGTTCATATACCTGATCATCATCTGTTCCGGCCATGAGTGCTTGAGCGGGAGTCACATCCTGTACCATGAAGCTCCAGTCAACTTCCTGAGCAACAGCAGCTGTTCAGTTGACTTTTCTTCATGCTTGGGAGCAGTGGGATGTGTGGAGGCCTGTGGGGTTCCCGGGTTGTTCTTGGGAGCCTTGCATTCCCTAGCAAAGTGACCAAGTTGGTTGCAGTTGTAGCACCTTGCTTTGCTCTTATCAAACCCAAACTTGCTGTTGACTGGGTTTTGAGGGAATTGCCTTCCAGTTCTCTTGAAGAATTCTTCGCTCTGTAAGTTAAAAGAGCCATCTGCTGGACAATGTCCATGTACTCCACATCATCTGGATTGAAGCACTCAAGATCATCAAAGCAGTATTGAAAATCACCAGAGTGTCCACTTCCAGAGACAAAGGCACAACTATCCTGAAAGGAGTGTGTTGAACCTTTTGAGACTTTGGAGTCTCAGGTAGAGTGATGAAGGGTCCAGTATGTGAGTTGTCAGGGTAGCATAGCAATGATGTTGTGGTTCCATGCTTTCCCTTTCAACCACATGAAGGGCTGAACTCTGTTGATTATTGGAGTGGTCAGAGGAGTTCTGCATGTTCATCTCCATCTGAAATGCACTTAGATACCATACAACTCTGTGAGAGAAAGAGTCTTAAGGTCCGAAGTTCTCTTGATGACAACACAGTAGTGAGTCCATAGCTTAGGAAGAGAAGACATGAACTTCCTAACTATGTCTCTGTTCTCAAGAGCTACTCCAATATCTGCCAGAGTATCTACTAGCTCAACATACCTGAAGTATTGTTGAGTCAAGGTCTCACCAGCCTTGAAAGTAAAGTTCTAAACTGCTGCTTCAAGAGATCTTTCTTGTTCTCTTGAGTTTCCTTGGATCCCTCATACATCAGCTTCAAAGCTTCCCATAAATCTTTAGCTGTCTTGCACTTCTTGAAGCGTCTGTAGACGGAGTTGGGGAGAGCAGTTTGGAGACAAGTCATAGCCCTTTGATCTAGCTCTATTCTCTTCCTATCTTCCTCTGAGTAATCATCAACATCTTTTGGAATGATGCGATTACCAGTGGCAGATGTAGTGCTTGGTATGAAGGGACCATTGACAATGGAGTCCCACATCCTTGAGTCTTGACACTTGATGAAGCCTTCCATCCTGATACACCATGTGTCAAAGTCTTCAGGGGTGATCATAGGGGACTTGGTCAAGGTACCAGTTTCCATATCAGCCTTGGAGAGAGCAGCCATTTGAGTGAGTGGATTGTGGTGACGAGTGAAAAACAGGTTGATTAGGATGGTAAGATCTCACAATCAAGAGCCTGGAGCTCTGATACCAATTGCAGGATCGGATTTCGGGTGGTTCTTCTCTCAACTCACTCGTGAATCAACACTCGGCAAGCAGTCTTTAAAGAGTTGATCACAATATAACAAGTAACAAGCAGTAAGAAAATTAACACAGCAATTAATTTTCAAGGTACTTTTATATATTGCTTCTCAACTCAAAGGATTACAAGACACTTGGACTCAAAATCGCTTGCATAAAGAGTTACAGGGAGAAGATATATATAATACTACCTACAGCCGGGAATACTTTGATTCCAGCTGGACACCTCTAACCTTACATCTATACTACAAGACTCTAGGTGAGGTCTTTCAGACATTTTGCTGAGAGTTGGTAGTCAGGACATGTCCCTGACTTACCTTTTGTCACCAACTAAAGTTGGTAACATGTACTATCATAAAAAGGTGAACAGTAGAATAAAGTATAGTCAACACATGGCTCTTTAGGAAGATGCCATGCTGTATCAGAGGTCTGCAGCGGACTGTCAGGGACCATACTTTTATTGCTGGACATAGCAATGTCTTCCAAAGGATAAAGTACTTCGGAAGAATAACTTTTTCCGAAGGCACTTATACTTCGGAAGACTGCTTCTTCCGAGGCTTGGAGTCTTCTTTGTCTTCGGAAGCAGACTTTGTCTTCGGAAGCTCAGACTTTGTCTTCAGCTCTTTCATCAGACTTTGTCTTCGGAAGCTCAGACTTTGTCTTCAGCTCTTTCATCAGACTTTGTCTTCGGAAGCTCAGACTTTGTCTTCAGCTCTTTCATCAGACTTTGTCTTCGAAAGCTTTCAGACTTTGTCTTCGGAAGATAGTCTTCAGCTGTTGGCTTCAGCTGTTGGCTTCAGCTGTTGGCTTCAGCAGTTGACTTCAGCTTTTGCCTTCAGTAGATATCTTCAGCTGTTGGCTTCAGCTGTTGTCTTCAGCAGTTGACTTCAGCTTTTGCCTTCAGTAGATATCTTAAGCTTTTTCCTCAGACTCTCGGAAGATCTCTTGCTTGGCTTCGGAAGCCCTTTAATGTAGTACCAAAAGTGACTATGAAGTGAATTTGGTTGCACCAGCCTTATCATGATCCAACACCTTGAAAGTAAAGTTCTTAAACTGCTGCTTCAAGAGATCCTTCTTGTTCTCTTGGGTTTCCTTGGATCCTTCATACATCATCTTCAAAGCTTCCCATAAATCTTTCGCAGTTTTGCACTTCTTGAAGCGTCTGTAGACGGAGTTGGGGAGAGCAGTTTGGAGAGAAGTCATAGTCCTTTGATCCAGCTCTATTCTCTTCCTGACTTCTTCTGAGTAATCATCAACATCTTTTGGAATGATGCGATTACCAGTGGCAGAAGTGGTGCTTGGTATGAAAGGACCATTGACAATGGAGTCCCACATCCTTGAATCTTGACACTTGATGAAGCCTTCCATTCTGATGCACCATGTGTCAAAGTCTACAGGGGTGATCAGTGGGGACTTGGTCATGGTACCGGTTTCCATATCAGCCTTGGAGAGAGCAGCCATTTGAGTGAGTGGTTTGTAGTGAGGAGTGAAAAACAGGTTGATTTGGATGGTAAGATCTCACAATCAAGAGCCTGGAGCTCTGATACCAATTGCAGGATCGATTATGGGTGGTTTTTCTCTCAACTCACTGTGAACAACACTCGGCATGTAGTCTATGAAGAGTTGATCACAATATACTAAGTATCAAGCAGTAAGAAAATAAACACAGCAAGTAAATTTTCAAGGTACTTTTATATATTGCCTCTCAACTCAAAGGATTACAAGACTCTTGGACTCAAATCACTTTTTTTAAAGAGTTACAGGGAGAAGATATATATAATACTACCTACAACCGGATATACTTTGATACCAGCTGGACACCTCTAACCTTACATCTATACTACAAGACTCTAGGTGAGGTCTTTCAGACATTTTGCCTGAGAGTTGGTAGTCAGGACATGTCCCTGACTTACCTTTTGTCACCAACTAAAGTCGGTAACATGTACTATCATAAAAAGGTGAACAGTAGAATAAAGTATGGTCAACAACATGGCTCTTTAGGAAGATGCCATACTGTATCAGAGGTCTGCAGCGGACTGTCAGGGACCATACTTTTATCTGCTGGACATAGCAATGTCTTCCGAAGGATAAAGTGCTTCGGAAGAATAACTTCTTCCGAAGGCACTTATTCTTCGGAAGACTGCTTCTTCCGAGGCTTGGAGTCTTCTTTGTCTTCGGAAGCAGACTTTGTCTTCGGATGCTCAGACTTTATCTTCAGCTCTTTCATCAGACTTTGTCTTCGGAAGCTCTGACTTTGTCTTCAGCTCTTTCATCAGACTTGTCTTCGGAAGCTCAGACTTTGTCTTCAGCTCTTTCATCAGACTTTGTCTTCAGCTCTTTTATCAGACTTGTCTTCGGAAGATGGTCTTCAGCTGTTGGCTTCAGCTGTTGTCTTCAGCAGTTGACTTCAGCTTTTTCCTTCAGTGGATATCTTCAGCTGTTGTTCCTCAGACTCTCGGAAGATCTCTTGCTTGGCTTCGAAAGCCCTTCAATGTAGCACCAAAAGTGACTATGAAGTGGTTTTGGTTGCACCAGCCTTATCATGATCCAACACAACCTTAGTCAAAACCCTAGACTTTTTGTTTTTCCCAGAATTTCAGAAATTATTCTAAGAGTCTAGACGCATGAGCACTATTGGGTGTTTCTGCCCTGTTCAGACGTTTTGCCACTATGCAGACGTCTGGACTTAGTCTCTTTTTCACTTTAGACGCATGGGCCTGTTTAGGCGCATGGGCCCTATTCAGACGTTTTGGCCTACACTTAGCTGTTTTCCTACTTAGACGCATGGGCCTATTAAACGCATGGGCCCTGTTTAGGCGCATGGGTCTGCACTTTGTCATTTTCTTACTTAGACGCATGGGCCTGTTTAGGAGCATGGACACTATTCAGACGGTTGGGCTTTTGGACATTTGGGCACACTTAGGCAATTTGACCGTTGGACGCATGGGCCACTGTTTAGGCGCATGAGCAACTAACTTATCAATAAGCAACATAAATCAGTCCTATTTCATCCTAAATCACAATATAAGCCTAGTATTAGCATCCTAAGCATTGTAACATGAACATACACTTATTTGTGAAGGCCTGATGTTTGTGTTTCGTTCTCCTCTCTGATGCTTCAGTGTGACTACTTTCTTCAGGCCTCTTCTTAGTTCTTCTCTCCTTCTCAACTCGCATTTCATGCATTGCCTGATCAATTTCATCCTCAAAGTCATACTCTTTCTCTTTGGCATATCTTTTTCTCTTTCTAATTATTCTTCTTGTTTCTCCCTGTTCTCTGCAGATCTCTTTTTCTCTTCTTCTATCACCTTCTTTATTTATTCCCATCTCTCAGCAGAATACATATTTTCCCACAAGTGGGTGATCTTCCCACTGAAGTCATGTCTTGCAGAAGAGCAGTCTGCAAATATCCTTAAGCTCATTTGGGCTAGTCTCTTGATTTCTCCATGCTTAGGAATGTTGGGAATCATGTCATCAATTATCATCTGAACAAATCTCGGATACAGAAGCCACTTCTCATTCTTCACTACCATTATGTTATCATACATGCACTCAAAAATCAGTCTTGCTATATTTGCCTTTGGCCTCTGCAAAATATCACCATTGCTTTGGCCCATCTCAGGTTGAGACCATCGGATCCTCCTTTCCTGTCGTTTAAGCACATGATGAATATATGAGCAATGTATCTCCACTCTTTAGACAACATAGACTTCTTTATCTCTTTCTTTGAGCCAAAAGACGGTCCCTCATACCCCATGCTTCGGAATCCCTCCATAACTTGATCTTCAGAAAGTTCTACCTCATCTGCCTGATCTCCTTCCAGACGAAGCACTCTTGCTATGATTTCTTCAGTGATAGCAATATCATTTCCTTCTATCCTTGCTCGAATACAGTGTGGATTAGCTTTAACATCTAACTTAGCTGATCTCCAGAAATCTTGGATGTGCAAGATGTAGATGGATGGTGAGTGAGTGACAGCATGATAAATTGGAGACTGCTTCAACCACTTTATGCAATCTCTGAACCCTGCAGCTTTGGGACTGTCTTCATCCAATAGAGCTATGGTGTTGTTCTTCTCATCGAACTTTAGGTTAGCCATGATTGCTAAAAACAAATTAGAAAAGTCTAAGTATACAACATGATAAATGTGTAAGAATATGTAAAAGCAGAAACAAAAGAAATAAATTAAATTCGCTCAATTTAATCTATAAAATCGCTAAGATGAATCTATAAATTCGCTAAGATGATCTATAAATTCGCTAAGGTGAATCTATAGATTCGCTCGGATCATATGAACTTTTGTTCAAATTCGCTCGACCTTAGTCAATTTACAGAGGCGATTACATAGATTCGCTTAAATTTAAGTGACTTTTAGTTTAATTTGGTTGGAAAACTTAAGTTCGCTGAGGTGAATTTATAGTTTCACTTGGTTTGAGTGAACAGGTGAAGTTGTTGGGTGAAATTGCAAATTCGCTCGAGTTCAAGTGAACTTTCATTCAGATTCGCCTGAAGATCAGCAAGTTCGCTGAACGAGGGTTCCCGAACCCTAACCCAGGCGAACATACCAAATCGCACAATGCGAAGTAAAATACACCGATTAAATCCTTCACCGAGGTTCACGACACCCACCTAAATCTTTTATAACACACGAATCCAACGAAAATTAACACTAAAGGAGCACTCTGAAATTTCGCACGATGAGCAGGCAGGTAAGGTTTGAGGTCACTGTCAACGATTTCGCGTTCACTGTACCTCTTATAAGACATAGATTCGCCCGGTAAACTCAACATGTTGGTTTGACATGCAACTGGTCGATCTTACTGGCGAAACTATAGGTTCGCTAAGGCGAATCTTAATTTCGCCCGACTTAAAATTAAAAATTTCAAATTAAAATAAAATAAAGTAAAATAAAATAAAATTGAAATAAAATAAGAAAAAAATAATTATAAAAATAATAAAATTTGCCTATGAATACCTTATTGCCCATGATAAAATTAAATAAAACTAAAATTATAAAATATAAATAAAATTAGAATAAAAATTAAAATTAAATGGTAGAAGGATATAATATCATTTTTCAGAGGGACATGACTTAGCGAGATTGCTGATATGTTTGTCCGCTTAAACCCATTCCCTGTTCTTTTCAACGTATGATCTGCAACTGTTTATCATGTTCTAATTGTTTTAGAAACTCAACAACTTGGTCCCCACTTATATGTGATAAAGAATTAGTCTCGTCATCAAGGTTTATTGAGCATAATCATTGTTTTGCCTGCTCACTGTACTGAATCTACTTAATGCAAACACAATGACTGGCGTATATACATATGGGACACTATAATGTACAGATGCAGACACACATATATGCAAGATATACACATGAGATGCAGACTCAATCCTTTAACTAATTGATGAGAGCTTAGGTCAATGCTTTCGCATAGCAAAGAAGATCATCTAGGTGTGTTGATGAGAACTTCAGGTCAATGCTTTCGCATAGCAGAGAAGATCATCACTCTAGGTCAATGCTTTCGCATAACAGAGGAGATAAACACACATCTTTTCTTATGTAAAGTATGAAACTATATACAGTAATTGACTATTTCAGATTATTTAATGTTTGACTTAGAGGGCGTTGTCACCGAGTCACCATCCCAGTGGGAAACACCATAAGCTTCACATCAATAATCTAATCCTAAAAGTATGAAAGTATGTACAGTAATGGGCTATTTCAGATTATTTAATGTTTGACTTAGAGGGCGTTATCACCGAGTCACCATCCCAGTGGGAAACAGCATAAGCTTCACATCAATAATCTAATCCTAAAAGTAAACACAGTAAAGGAGCAAGACATCAATTTGCAACTCTCAACCAAGTTTAGACAAGACTCGTATCTTTGTGCAGACCAAAATATCATGGGGATAATCCTTATTACTGAGTTATGATCTTTAGTTTGGCTGCATGATCACTTGTTTACTTCGTTTTTGGGATGAGTCTATCATGCATATCCCAGCGTAAGATGTTCCCCTCATCTTTCTTACTTCATTTTCCTGAATTCCTGAGAGAATAAAAGTTAAAACTTATTATTAATATGAATCTCCCCCGAAATTTTCATTTGACAGCTTACTAAATAGAAAATTTCCTAACAACCAAAGTAAAAAAATAAGAATAAAAGGTAAAGATCTATGGGACACAAGGCAGACAACAATCAAGACTGAAAAGAAAATATGTACATATCTACAGATTAAATGGTAGTCTTGCTCAGAAAAGGTTTTCAGAAGGATATTAATCCTAGCATAGAGATTAGTTCATAAAAACGTGGTTTATCAAATGTTTTAGTGAACAGATCTGCTTTCTGCTTCCTTGTTTCAATAGGAATAATATCAATGAACCCCTTTTCATGAGCATCACGGATGGCATGAATTCTTGTTTCGATGTGCTTGGTTCGAGTATGATAAATTGGATTCTTGGCAATTCCCACAGCTGCTTCATTGTCACAGAAAATCAGAGTGTGAAGGAAATTGATGCCATAATCCATCATTTGGTGTTGAATCCAGAGCACTTGGCAACAGCAGCTTGATGCAGCGATATATTCAGCTTCTCCCGTGGATAAGGACACTGTTGTTTGCTTTTTGCTATGCCACAAAACAAGACAATCACCCAGATATTGGCATCCACCGGTGACTGACTTTTTGTTAATCCTGCAACCACCATGATCACTATCAGAAAAAGCATGTAGATCAAAGTTCCCACCTTTTGGGTACCAGAGTCCAAAACGAGAGGAACCCTTAAGGTAACGAAAAATGCGTTTAACAGCTAGCTCATGTGATTCTTTGGGATTGGCTTGATAACGAGCACAGTAGCACACGGTAAATGTGATATCTGGATGGCTTGCAGTCAGATACATGAGAGATCCGATCATCGAGCGATATCGATGAGCATCCACGGACTTCCCATTATCATCAGGAGACAGGCATGTCTGAGCAGTGAAGGGAGTAAGTTCAGGCTTTGAATCATCCATGCCAAACTTTGTGATGATTTCCTTGATGTACTTCTCTTGGTGAATAAGAATACCTTGAGGTGTCTGTTCCACTTGCAGACCTAAGAAGAAGCACATCTCCCCTATCATGCTCATTTCAAAGTGATCCTTCATCACTTCTTCAAATTCTTTACACAACTTTTCATTTGTTGAGCCAAAGATGATATCATCGACATACACTTGAACAATCAGCATCTCACCATCTACCTCCTTCTTGAATAGTGTCATATCTATAGTCCCACGAGAGAAACCCTTGCTGAGGAGATACTGTGTCAAGGTCTCATACCAGATCCGGGGAGCTTGATGCAACCCATACAGTGATTTGTCTAGATTGTATACTTTGTCTGGAGAGTCTGGATCCTCGAAACCTGGTGGCTGACAAACATAGATCTCCTTATCAATGTTTCCATATAGAAATGCACACTTCACATCCATCTGAAAAACTTTAAAGTTCTTGTTGGCTGCATGTGCAAGAAAAATTTTGATGGCTTCGATCCGAACAACTGGAGCAAACACTTCAGTGTAGTCTATTCCCTCCTCCTGAGCAAATCCTTGAACAACCAATCTGGCTTTGATTCTGATAACAACACCACGATCATCTGGCTTATTCCGGAATACCCACTTGGTACCAATGGGGCATTTGTTTGGAGGAAGATCAACTAACTCCCAAACTTTTAACTTTCTGAATTGCTTCAACTCAGACTGCATAGAGTCCACCCAGCTTGGGTCTTCAAGTGCCTGTTTGTAATTCTTTGGAACAATTTGAGATAGAAAAGCTGCATAAAGACACTCATTTATCAATCCACTCTGACTCCGAGTCCTTACTCCGTCTGTGATAGATCCAATGATGTAATCGTGAGGGTGATCTTTTAAGGTTTTAAAATTAGTGTTAAGCAATGAAGGGTTATGTTGAGATGTGGATGCGGAAGTGGATGGTTGTGCAGTAGAAGATGAATTTGTGGGGATTGGATCAATAGGAGGATTTGAAATGGGTGAAGATGTGGGTGGAATGGTTGATGAGATTGTAGGATTAGATGAAAATGATTGAGATGGTTGAGGTGGTGGAGATGGGATATCAAATGAAGTGGGTGGTAATGATGTGGAAGACGGTTGCGGTTGTGGTGGACTAAGATTTACAGGCGGGTGAGGAATAACATCATCGTCATCGAGAATTGGCAAAGAATGAGTTTGGTAGAATCATAAAATCATATAGAGTTAGATTCTTGCCAATCGACATAGTAGGACTCTTGCACAATCCGCGACCGTTTATTGTACACACGATATTCTGAGTACCCAACAAAGAAATATTCATTAGAGACTGCACAAACTTCGTATTCTGATCTTGAGTATTTAATAGAGTCAGAAAATTCCTCTGAATAACTGATATGATGTCTTCATCTTGCTCTTGACGATCAATACCCGGTTGAGAACATAAGTTGCACAATTAACTGCTTCGGCCCAAAAGATAATTGGAAGCTTTGACTCGATCAACATCGTTCTAGCTGCTTCAATTAGTGTTCTGTTCTTACGTTCAGCAACACCATTTTGTTGAGGTGTTCTAGCAGCACTGAACTGTCTGAGAATACCCCTTTGCTCACAGAATGAATTGAAAATGTGGTTTTTTAATTCTGTTCCATTGTCGCTCCTGATAGCTTGAATCTTTCTTTTTCCAAGAACCTCAATCAGCGGAATCAGCTTCATCAACTCCACGGCAGTCTCACTTTTGTTAGACAGAAATCTCACCCAAGAGTACCTAGAGTAATCATCTATGACAACAAGACAGTAAGATTTCTTAGCAATTGATTTAACACTGATAGGGCCAAATAAGTCAGTATGTAACAATTCAAGGGGATGTGAAATCGAGTTTTGAAGTTTAAGTTTATGTGGCTTTTTGTGTTGTTTTCCTTTTGCACAAGCCATACATTTTTCTACCACGAATAATCTTTCAGTGGTAGTCCCCTGATTAAATTGTTCTTAACTAACTTATTTATCAATTTAAAATTGATATGCCCTAATCTTTTATGCCACTGAAAGGATTCATGAGAAGAAGCTTTTGATAAAAGACAGGTCACGGTGGACGATGATTCTTTTGATCCCATATTTAACAAATAGGTATCATTTCTCCTTGGAGCTTGCATGATCACCATCTCTTCAGGTATAGAAAACTCTGATTTCAAGAATAGACATTCATTGGCAAGGAACATCACAGGAATATTTTTATCATAGATTTGTGATACACTGAGAAGATTGAACGCCAATTCTGGAACATAGTTGACTTTCTCCAAAGTGTGGGAACCATTCGAGACATCTCCTTGGCCAATCATCTTTCCACCCTTCTTGTCTCAAGAAAAAGCAACATATCCACCATCAATTATTCTAAAGTTTGTCTGCAGGTCCTTCAACCCAGTCATATGTCTGGAACATCCGCTATCTACATGCCAATAACTATTTACAGCGGCCTCTGAATGTTCCTGACATTTAAAAATTGGTTAGGCTTTGGAAATTGGAACCCAAGTCTTAGTGTACTTAGGTCATGGAGTAACAGATTTTCTGCAAAAGAAACCATTCACAAAAGTTGTCAATCTAGTTCCAAAAGGTTTATTCTGTGTACTACTACCATATGATTTTGGACATTGCTTGATTAAGTGATCATCCTTTCACATCTAAAACAATGAGATCTCAACTTTGTTTTGGAACAATTTGATGAAGGAATTCTATCAATAGATATTTCTTCATCACATTCAGAGAATCTCAAATCTGAATCACTGTACGAGTCATATGACTCGTTTGACTTCCCTGTGATAACTTCCACTTTAACTAATTTTTGTTCAATTTTGTCTTTGTTATTTTCAATGGAAGAAGACATTTCTTTCTCTTTAGGATTTGAAATCCTTATCGGTGTGAAAGATGGGATTGGATGAGAAAAGAATTTGTTAAAGCAGTTGGTTTTTGTTTTACTTTCAGAGACATGACCTGAAAGTTGAGCTTTATCATTCATGCATACATTATCATCAAATGCGGAATTTAAAATATTCAAATCATCACAAGTGTTTGAAACAGAACATCCTAAGTTACTATTACATTCCCCAGAGTTTGAATCCAAAATAGTTCCACCAGACACAAAATGATTACTTAAACTAATGTCTACAAACGACTTCTTGGAATTAAAATCATGACTACTAGAGCTGCCCAGACCACTACTGCCACCATAATCATATCCTTCTCGCAACTCCTTAGAATTATCTCCTTCTAAACCTGCAATAGAGCTATTAGTATCATTCTGTATAATCTCTTGTATCAACTCATTTGAAGGATGAGGAGTGGGCATAGGAGAATAAAAGAAAGTACTAGGTGGAGGATATACCAATGCATCATTTTCATTACCCAAACCGGTCTTGATCCTTGCCCCCCTTTGTTTTTTGCATAATTCCTCCCTTTTCATGCTCGAAAGTGACAACTGTTCAAATTTATTTTTAAGTTTTCTAGCTTCAAATTTGGCAAGTGTCACTTGTTCAGTTAAATAGTTAACTTCACAGTTTTTTTCCAAAAGAGTCCTTTTTAATTGTTCATTTTCTTTCAAAGCTTCTCTTAATTTGACAAAATATTTTGACTCATTTTGTTTAAGCTCTTTATTGGTTTTCTTTAATTCATTTTCATTCATAATGAGCAACCTGTTAGCTTTATATATACCAACCAAACGAATTTTGCATGCAGAGGAACACATGTCTTCTACAATTTCATAAGGGAGATCCATTACCATTTTTTCGGCTGCAAGAGCGCGATCACATTGGCAGGAGGGAGTGTTCCTCTTGTATTCCTCCACAGCAGCTTTCTTGGCATCTTCAATTATTGAATCCATGTTCAGCTCCTCTTTTTCACTAGCCTTTTTTGTAACGGATTCACAAACCAGTTTAACCTCATCTTTAACAGCTTCACACACCAAACCTGTTTGAATAATAGCTTCATGACCCACAGCCTTCTGAACCACACCAGTACTTTCCTTAACCTGTGGATCTTGAATAACCTCAGACCCAATAGATTCACCTTTGTTATTAATTTCAATATCAGCTTCACCATAGAACTCTTTGAAAGGATCAAAACAGTCAATGTACTCATCATCAGGAGTTTGTTCCTCCACTATCTCAGCGATCAATGCATGGTTGATTTCCTCCTTTGATTCTTCAATTTCTGCACTCCAATCAAAGTTGGTCAATAGGGCAGTTTCTTTCTTGGGCTTAACTTCTTCAACTTTATCCATGACTGGAATGGTTCTGGAGTTTCCAGAATTAACAGGTTCGGTGACAATGGGAGAAGGACACTCTCTTTTGAAATGACCGAGCTGCTTACAGTTGAAACACCTAAGCTTAGATTTATCATATCCTAGAGTGTTGTTCTGATTCTGGTTTCCAAAGTTTTTCCTGCCAGTTCTCTCCATAAACCTCCTAGCATGAAGAGTAAGCATGGTCATTTGCCACTGAATGTCGGTTTCTTCAAGATCATCAGGATCAACCTGATACATGTCTTCCACGGTCATACCACGTCCCTTCAATTCTCCAGCGATCAAAGCGTCATAACTGTGCACAAATAACCCAAAGAGTGCCATAGTATCATGTGGAATTTGAGTATAAGCTAAGGCATTTGAACTTGACCCAGCCTCCTTAGAACCACTACCACAGTTGACATTCTTACCATACCCGGAGTTAGCAAAACCACCATTACCAGATGAACTCCCACAAGCTGCACCATAATAGCAAGAGTTTGCAGCGGAAGAAATCAATGCAGCATTTGGAGGAGGGACATTGGGAGACATCATGGTCTGATTATACTCTCTTCTCTTCACATCAAGATCAAATCATTTTAACTTGTTGATAACATCCATTAACTTGTAATCAGCAAAATTCCTTTCTTGCTTGAGCAATTTGATTTGCAGACTCCATTGAGCAGGAAGAGAGTCTAACAGTTTACTCACTTGCTCAAGATTGCCAAGTTGTTCATCATACTTCTTCAGATTGCTTGAGACTGACAGAAAGCAGTTTGTTATATCAGTAAGTGTCTCATGCTTATATCCCACGAATCAGTTAAACTCCTTCTGAGCTTGAGCTTTCTTGTCCCTTTTTAGATCTTCGTTCCCATCATAAAATTCACATAACGCATCATACAATGCCTTAGCGGTGGTATGTTCAGCAAACCTGTTATAAATATCCTGATGCAGACACAGAATCAAGGCTCCAAGAGCTTTCTTGTCACGATCGAGCAACTTGATGTCAATCTCAGTATAAGTGCTAGGATCCTGATTTGGTGAAGTAACAGATCCGACAGTTGTTGTAGGCAAGTGAGGTCCATTAGTGATAGATTCCACTGACCATGATCAGTGTAGAAGAAGAAAGCTTTCAAGCACCGTTTCCAATCCTCAAAATTCTCTTCGTTGACAAGCCTCGGTGGCCTGTTTGGTTGAACACATTCCATATCAGTCAAATTCACGATTGAAGTAGACATGATAGAATCAGAAATTAGATTCGCTGAAAAGACGTATATTCGCTGATAACTTTGCTGAGAAAGATGTAAATTCGCCGGTAAGTTCGCCCGTAAATTCGCTTAGCAAACCAACAGCAGATTCGCTCGAATCAGTGCTATTGAAGCTCTAGTTCGCTCAACAAGTTCGCAGAAGTAGTGGAACTTTCGTTCTAGTGGTAAGTTCGACAGTATCTTCGCTTGAGAATTAGGCAACAAAGATGAACTTACATTCAATGACTGCAGATTCGCTAAAACCACAACGAAAATTAGATTCGCTCGAAAGGCCACAAATTCGCTGGAAAAACAATAAATTCGCCCGATGAACGAACAACACTTTTCTGTCAGAAAATCACTCTAAACTCATCCAAATCGCTATGAATTAGTGATTGGATGATTGGGATATCTCCTTACTACTTGAACAATGGTTTTCTATGGAATTCTGTAAGCAAAACACACTTTGATGATACAAATCGAATGGAACAGTAACTTTTCTTCAAAAACACCTCAAAAACCCCAAAAACTCAACAAATCAAGAGCACAAAGGCTCTGATACCATATTGTTGGTCCATTTGTGATCGATTTCAGTGCTAATGAATGATAAACACAAAGATATCCCACAAATATTGAATCAACAAAGCAAGACACAGAAATGAGTTTCAAAATATAACCATATGATCCAAACTCAATCAATAGTAACAAATAAGGCTCAAAGATTTCCAGCCCAAACAAGCTATGAACATAGTAATGCAAAAGTATATTTCGATTAGGTTTGGCAAAACTTGCTGCCAAAGATACAAGAACTGCATATATAGAAACAGAGACAAATTCGCTGGTAGATTCGCTACAGCGAATCTACCTTGACCAACAAATAAGTTCACCCGGCAGCAAACAACAGTTTCGCCGGGTGACCTTCATCAGCTGACTACGAGGTAATCAGTAGATTCGCTCGTAGTTTCGTTGGGTCAGTGCGAAACTAATACATTACTTACATGAATGAAAGTTATCTAACATTAGTCCTATTACATAGAAGATAAGAAAAGCTAAACTAAACTAGGTGAGTCCAACCTATCTAGATCATCAGTTGTAACTACGGGGCGTTTATGAGGTGCAAGCCCCCTACTTTAGACGGTACTGGCACCGCTGCTGCTGCTCAGCAATGGGTGAGAGAAATGGAGGCTGTCCTTGATATTAGTGAGTGCCGGGAGGACAAAAAAGTGAAGTTTGCTACCCACTCGTTCACGGGTTCGGCTTTATGCTGGTGGGATAACATAGTCCAAGCCGAGGGTACCAGGGCCATTGGAAGAATGAAGTGGGCCGAGCTGAAAAGGATGGTGATCGAGGAGTTCAGTCCTCGTCGAGAGATGGATAAGGTTGAGAGAGAGTTCCTGCAGTTGGAGGCGGGGACAATGACCCACCAACAGTACACGACCAAGTTTAACGAGATGGCGTGAATGGTGCCGGATCAGGTGACGTCGGTGTCTCGAAAGATTAATTGTTATATTCAGGGGTTGCCAGCTGACATTCGCAGGCATTTGATTTCTGCTCGACCAACCACCTTTAGGTCAGCAGTGGATTTGGCAGGGAGGTTATATGATGAACGGGCTGTGGTGGTGAAGGCTGAGGGTAGTAAGAAGGGTGGTGGTGAGAGAAATTGGCAGGGAAAGAGGTTTGGTCGAGGTGATACTTCGATGAGTAACAAGAAGGCACGGGTGGATGACCGCCGTTGGTCATGTCAGGTGCATGGTTGAGGAAGTGTGGCCAATGTGGGAGAGAGCACTCGGGGGAGTGCAAGTGGGGATCAAATATCTGTTTTAAGTGTGGGAAGACAAGGCATATGGCCAAGGATTGCCGAACAGGCAAATGTTTCAACTGTGGGGAAAGTCGTCATATGAGCAGAGACTGTAAGAAGCCGAGGGCTGAGGGTTCAGGGGCGAAGAAGACGGGAAGTGGAGGGCCAAGGGCAAGCTCTAGGGCATTCACGATGACACAAGAGGAGGCTAGAACTGACCCTGGTGTTGTCTCCGGTACGTTCTTGGTGAACCAAACTTTAGCCTCTGTATTATTTGATTCAGGTGCCAGTAGGAGTTTTATTTCTGCTGTTTTCTGTGCCAAACTGCCTGTTAGAAGTAGACATGTCTACATACCGTTTGATGTAGAAACCGTGATAGGAAAGTCTACGAGGATTTCCGAGGTGATAGAGGGTTGTGATGTGGAATTAGAGGGCCGTAAATTTCCGGTTAGACCCTTTGCGATGACTTTAGGTGGTTTCGATTTGGTGCTTGGGATGGATTGGTTGGCGGACTTTGAGGCGAACATTGTGTGTCGCAAGAAGATGTTTCATTTGACAGCGCCCGGCGGTAGTTCAGTGACGGTTTATGGCGATCGGGTTACTACGATACCGAAGTGATCTCAATGGCTGTGGCGGGAAAGTGTATGAGGCGTGGGTGCAGCGCCTACTTATGTTATGTAAAAGATGTAGAAACGCCAACACCACAACTATCCGATGTTCCGGTTATGTGTGATTTTCCTGACGTGTTCCCGGAAGACTTATCGGGATTGCCACCTGACCGAGAGATCGAGTTCCAGATTGACCTGATACCGGGTGCTCAACCTATCGCCAAGGCACCGTATCGATTGGCTCCGATGGAAATGAAAGAGTTGATGGAGCAGTTATAAGAGCTGCTAGATAAGGGGTTCATAAGATCGAGTATCTCACCTTGGGTTGCTCCGGTCCTGTTCGTAAAGAAGAAAGATGGTAATATGAGGATGTGCATCGACTACCGCGAGCTGAATAAGTTGACGGTGAAGAACAGATACCCCTTGCCGAGAATCGATAATTTGTTTGATCAGCTTCAACGCGCCAGTTGGTTTCAGGAATAGATCTTCGATCGGGCTACCATAAGCTAAAAGTGAAGGAACAGGATATCCCTAAAACAGCTTTTCACACACGCTACGGTCACTACGAGTTTCTTTTCATGTCTTTTGGTTTGACCAATGCGGCAGCTGCTTTTATAGACCTGATGAACCGGGTGTGTCGGCCAATGTTAGATAAATCAGTGATTGTGTTCATTGATGATATCTTGATTTATTTGAAGAGCGAGGCCGAGCATGCCGGTCACATTCGAGAGGTTCTGGAGACGTTAAGAAGGGGAAGTTGTATGCTAAATTCTCCAAATGTGCATTCTGGTTGCGTGAAGTTCAGTTCTTGGGTCACGTGGTGAATCCGAAGGGAATTATGGTTGATCCAGCAAAGGTGGAAGCAGTGATGCAATGGAAGTCTCCAAAGACGCCATCTGAAATCTGAAGTTTCTTGGGTTTGCCGGGCTACTACTGAAGTTCAGGATCATAGGTTGGTCACTCAACAAGTAGTTCTTCTCTCAAACTCACCTTGAACGATACTCACAAAGAGTCTATGAGGAGTTGATCACAATATAACAAGTAACAAGCAGTAAATAAACACAGGATCTAAATTTTCAAGGTACTTTTATATATTGCTTCTCAACTCAAAGGATTACAAGACTCTTGGGCTCGATCTCTACTTTATGAGTTACAAAGAGAAGATATATAATACTACCTACAGCCGGATATACTTTGATACCAGCTGGAAACCTCTAACCAAACATCTATACTATAAGACTATATGTGAGGTGTTTGGTAGTCAGGACATGTCCCTAACTTACCTTTTGTCACCAACTAAAGTTGGTAACATGTACTATCATAAAAGGTATACAGTAGAATAAAGTATGGTCAACAACATGGTTCTTTTAGGAAAAAGCCATGCTATATCAGAGGACTACAGCGGACATAGCATTGTCTTCCGAAAGATAAGTTTCTTCGGAAGAATAACTTCTTCCGAAGCCACTTATACTTTGGAAGACTGCTTCTTCCGAGGCTTGGAATCTTCTTTGTCTTCGGAAGGAGACTTGGTCTTCAGTTCTTTCTTCAGACTTTGTCTTCGGAAGTCTTCAGACTTTGTCTTCGGAAGTCTTCAGACTTTGTCTTCAGAAGTTGTTCTTTAGACATCGGAAGATCCCATACTTAGCTTCGGAAGCCTTTTGAATGTAGCACCAAAATGACTATGTGAAGTGGTTTTGGTTGCACCAGCCTTATAATGACCCAACGAACTCCCCCTAGGCTGATGCTATCAAAACTTCACTTCTCTCTTCTTCTCAAAACTTTCAGCACCAAGGAGAGTAGATATTTGTCTGTGTCATTGTTTTTCCCTGAAGAGGTGCTGAGAAGTTTGTACAACTTCTTGGTAGATAGAACGTCCAGTCTGTCACCTTGGATTATGTGTACCCTTTGTTATGGCCCTCTGAAAAGAGTTAGTTGATGGGAACTATAGTGATATTCCCATCTAACTATAGGTTCCAATTCAGGAACCTTCACCATCTGTAGAAAGGTTGCACCTTTAGTGGTGGGTCTTTCCTTGTCTTCCTGTCTTTTTCTGAGTAATCATCAACATCTTTTGGAATGATGCGATTACCAGTAGCAGAAGTAGTGCTTGGTATGAAGGGACCATTGACAATGGAGTCCCACATCCTTGAGTCTTGACACTTGATGAAGCCTTCCATTCTAGTGCACCATGTGTCAAAGTCTTCAGGAGTGATCAGTGGGGATTTGGTCATGGTACCGGTCTCCATATCAGCCTTAGTGAGAGCGGCCATTTGAGTGAGTGGTTTGAAGTGAGGAGTGAAAAACTGGTTGATTTGGATGGTAAGATCACACAATCAAGAGCCTGGAAGCTCTGATACCAATTGCAGGATCGTAGGTTGGTCACTCAACAAGTAGTTCTTCTCTCAAACTCACCTTGAACGATACTCACAAAGAGTCTATGAAGAGTTGATCACAATATAACAAGTAACAAGCAGTAAATAAACACAGGATGTAAATTTTCAAGGTACTTTTATATATTTCTTCTCAACTCAAAGGATTACAAGACTCTTGGGCTCGATCTCTACTTTATGAGTTACAAAGAGAAGATATATATAATACTACCTACAGCCGGATATACTTTGATACCAGCTGGAAACCTCTAACCAAACATCTATACTACAAGACTATATGTGAGGTGTTTGGTAGTTAGGACATGTCCCTGACTTACCTTTTGTCACCAACTATAGTTGGTAACATGTATTATCATAAAAGGTATACAGTAGAATAAAGTATGGTCAACAACATGGTTCTTTTAGGAAGAAGCCATACTGTATCAGAGGACTGCAGTGGACTGTCAGAGACCATACTTATGTCTACTGGACATAGCAATGTCTTCCGAAGGATAAGTTTCTTTGGAAGAATAACTTCTTCTAAAGCCACTTATACTTCGGAAGACTGCTTCTTCCGAGGCTTGGAATCTTCTTTGTCTTCAGAAGGAGACTTGGTCTTCAGTTCTTTCTTCAGACTTTGTCTTCGGAAGTCTTCAGACTTTGTCTTCGGAAGTCTTCAGACTTTGTCTTCAGAAGTTGTTCTTTAGACTTCGGAAGATCCCATACTTAGCTTCGGAAGCCTTTTGAATGTAGCACCAAAAGGACTATGTGAAGTGGTTTTGGTTGCACCAGCCTTATAATGACCCAACACGAAGGTTTATCCAAGACATTTCCAAAATCGCTTCTCCACTAACCAAGTTGACCTGGAAGGATGTGAAGTTTGTATGGGGTAAAGCTCAGGAAAAGGCGTTCGAAGAATTGAAGGTGAGGTTGACCCAAGCTCCTGTATTGGCGTTACCCGATGGAAGCGAAGACTTGGTGGTTTATTCTAATGCTTCCTACTCGGGTTGGGGTGCGTGTTAATGCAAAGAGGAAAGGTTATAGCCTATGCGTCCTGATAGCTGAAAGTTCATGAGGTTAATTATCCTACTCATGACTTGGAGCTAGCAGTTGTGGTCTTTGCATTAAAAATTTGGAGGCACTATCTCTACGGAACGAGGTGCACCATTTTCACCAACCACAAGAGCTTGAAGTACTTCTTTGAGCAAAAGGATTTAAACATGAGGCAGAGGTGATGGTTGGAGCTTATAAAAGATTATGATTGTGAGATCCATTACCATCCGGGCAAAACCAACATGGTGGCGGATGCCCTTAGCAAAAAGGAGAGGCCCTAGCCGATACGAGTGAAGGCGTACCAGCTGATTATGACCTCAGATGTGATGAAGCAAGTGAAGGAGTTTCATGATGAGGCACTGAAGGAAGATCATCTTAACTCAGAAAGAATGAGAGGTCTGGTCGCGGAGTTGGGTGAAAACACGTTTGGTGTTAGAACCCGGTTTGGAAAGATGTGGATTCCTCGTCTTGGGGATCTACGAGTAAAGATTATGGACGAAGCCCACAAGACTCAATACTCCATTCATCCCGGTGCTACCAAGATGTACCAAGACATGAACAAAGATTACTGGTGGCTGGGTATGAAGCGTGATATGGTGGAGTATGTGAGTAAATGCCTCACTTGTTTGCAAGTAAAGGCAGAGCATCAAAAGCAGTATGGAAAGATTCAACCTTTGGATATACCGGAATGGAAGTGGGAGCACATCACCGTGGATTTCATTACGAAGCTGCCACGTACCCCGAAAGGGTATGATGCCATATGGGTGATTGTGGACCGCTTGACGAAGAGTGCTCACTTCCTACCGATACGCGAGACATACTCATCTGAGAGGTTGGTCGATCTTTTCATCAAAGAGATCGTGACTCGTCATGGTGTACCGGTGTCAATTATGTTTGATCGCGACACCCGGTTTACATCCAAATTCTGGAAGAAATTCGACGCTGCCATGGGGACGAGATTACATATTAGTACGGCTTATCATCCCCAAACTGATGGTCAGTCGGAAAGGACCATTCAGATATTAGAGAACATGCTCCAGGCATGTGTGATTGATTTTGGGGGAAGTTGGGACGACCACCTGCCGTAAGCTGAATTCTCGTACAACAATAGCTATCATGCCAGTATTGGCATGCCACCTTATGAAATGCTATACGGTAGGAGATGCAGGACACCCGTATGTTGGGGTGATATTGGTCAAAAGGAATTGGGGAACGTCGAGGTGATCGAGGCAACGACTGAAAAGCTTGAAAGGATCAAGGCCTACATGAAGGCAGCCAAGGACAGACAAAGTCGTATGTCGATAAACGACGAAGACCGATTGAGTTCCAGGTGGGTGACCAGGTTATGTTGAAGGTCTCACCTTGGAAGGGTATCATCCGATTCAGGAAGCGGGGCAAATTGAGCCCGCGGTATATAGGCCCTTTCCGAATCATTGCCCGTGTAGGAGAGGTGGCCTATATGTTGGAATTGCCAGATGAGTTAGGTGGAATTCACCAAACCTTCCACGTATCTCATCTGAGAAAGTGTTTGTCCGATGAAGATATGATTGTTCCACTGGAGGATATCGAAGTAGATGAACGGCTCAATTATGTGGAGCAACCAGTGGCAATCATTGACAGAAAAGAGAAGCGGCTATGAAATAAAGTAGTTCCTCTTGTGCGTGTACAGTGGAGGCATAGGAAGGGATCCGATTCAACGTGGGAGACAGAAGATTAAATGAGGCAGCATTACCCACTCTTGTTTGAGGAATAACAGGTTTCGGGGACGAAACCTAAATAAGGGGGGTGGACTTGTAACACCTGAAATTTTCCTTTCTGAAGTGTCATGCGACTGGAGGCTCAGGCGCATGGATACCAGACGACTGGAGCTTCATACGCATGGAGTCGCACGACTGGAGCTCCATACGCATGACAATCGTACAACTGAAGGTCCAATCGCATGAAGCTCAGGCGACTGAAGTGCCTACGTGACTGGAACTCGGGCGACTGGACGAGGGGTATTTAAGGGAGAGGGCAGTTCTTACCCTCTCCCATACTCGCAAACTCAGTCAGAAAAGAGAGAAAAGAGCGAAAGAAGAGGAAAAAGAGAGAAAGGCGTGATTCGGGCGTAAAACTTGTCGAGCAACTAGTCCAAACGGAGCTCTTCATCTTCTACTTGCTAGTGTGAGTTTCTAGATCCCCTTTTTACATGTTTTATACGATTTTGGGGCTGGATCACATATAAAACACGATTTTTGTAAAGTGTATGTTTGACCCATTTGGGTGTAATCATGTTTAGTGTGTTTAAAGTACGAATTTGGAATTGTATAAGTTTGTATGATGTCCTTGTATGATTCCCTAAGGTTTGGGAGGGTTAATTCGGGTTTGAGATGAGTTTAGAAGGGTTTTAGAAACATATGTCGTGGCTGCAGTTCGAGATGAACTCCAGTCGCTGCACAGTTAGGGTTAGGCGACTGGAGGGTCAATCGTACGACTGAGGGACGACTGAGGTTCATTCGGACGACTGAGGTTCATACGGACGACTGGGGCTCAATCGTACAGTGTAGGTTCAGTCGCACGATTAATCATACCACTGAGGGTCCAGTCGCTTATGTGCTCAGTCGCATAGGTACACTCGTACGACTGCGGAACTAGTCGCGTAGTAGTCAATTCTCTAACGTTCAGTCGCATGGAGGCCATGCGACTGAAGCATGCTCAGTCGCCCAAATAGTGCCGACGAGGCTTAAAAGTTATGTTGGGCACGATGTCGATAGCAGTGCGTGTGTATGAATGATGTAGGTATGTCAAGTATGATGTGGCCTTATATAATGCTGATGATTGATGACTTGTATATGTCGATGTTCCTTGTTTCGGTACGTGTTTATCTTTCTGTGGTTTTCCAAGCTATGCTTAACGAATGAAACGAAAGTATTATGTAACGTAAAGTGAAAGATTATGAAAGAGTAACATGACGATGAATGCATGTATTAATGAATGAATGAATGAGAAATACGATGATGAATACATGCATTAACGAACGAATGAAAGAAGTCTTGTAAGCATTGGATAAGGAGAACGGGTCCTTCTTTGTGATTGACCATACGTATGGTACCTCTACCGCTTACCTCTAGTACTGTGGCACCACGTTTAGCTGTCTCTCCATAGACTTCGGCCCAGTATGGTGGCATACGCTTGTTGTTCATTTGTTGACTTCGGCCCCGTACTATGGCAATACACTTAGCTGTCTATGGATTGACTTCGGCCCAGTAGCTAAGACTGTTTGGGGTGTAGCCTATGGTATTGGTACAAATGATATCCAATGTGCAAGTAAAGATGTAATGAACGAACGAAGGATGAAGATAATAATAAATATTATCTGAGTATATGTATGATGTATGTTCACGAACGAAATGTCGTAAAGAATAAACAAAACGGGATCATTGTCATTCGACCACAGTAATCATGGCTGAGTGCCATGAAGTGGGTAAAGCCTGACAGGATCTAAATGAGAACTGAATGATAAAGATGTAACGAATGAATAACGAAGATAATAATAAAGATTATCTGTATATGTGTATGATGTATGCTCATGAACAATAATGATGTATAACAAAAAGATAATGATGTATAACAAATGAATGAATGAATCAAAGAGATAATAAAGATATTATCCATGTGTACGTATGATGTATGATCGCGTATAAAGGAAAGTATGGTTTTGATGAAAACGAAGTAAGTTTATTATAAAACTAGAACTCACTCAGCAACGCTGACTTTTTTATGTGTTTCCAGTTGGCAGGTAGTATTGTGGGGATGGCACGAGGCGGCTACTCAGCTCTTTTGGGATGGCATTCTCCTTTTGATAATGCTGCACAATATGTTGTATGCAAGTGTTCCTTGAGGATTCCGATAAACGGGATTACTTACTTAGAGTAGAATTTTCTTTAGATGTAGTTTTAATGTTTTTTTAAACTAGAGGTCACTGTTTATGACTTTTTGATTGTTGAGGATTCAAATAAACGGGATTACTTAAGGAATCCTCGGTTTCATATGCTTCCGCAACAATCATTGTAAAGCTATGTAATGAAAAGAAAATATGTATTTGTATTCGAATCAACGTTGTAATGCATTGTGAAAGCTTTTATGATGAAATGAGAATGTACATTTATCAATTCCGCTGCATTATTTTGCTTAGTAAATGTAAATTATGTGTTTGATGTGCAATGAATGACCAACTGTGAGGTGCCCGGGAACGGGGCCTTACATGTATCCCAAAATTACACCCACCCACATACACCTTCACATACTAGTAAGGAACCCGCGCGATGCGGCGGCGACGACGTCGACATGTATTCTCCGTCTTGTCTAAAATTTTTTGTATAATGAGTCAAATATGGTTACAGAACTCAATTACAACAGATATACTGAAAGCTTAAAAAGTTGATTTGTGTTAGTTAATCAATCTTCTTGTGACATATTGGGTATGAACCATGAAGCCTAACGGAATGAACTACAACCACTCATTGTTGGGTATGAACCATTAAGTTTATAATAGTACGTTTAACCTTAAATTAGATTGTTTTCATGTTATTAACTTAGTTATATCAAGTCAATTTTTTCTTTTTAATATTATTATGAAGGTGTTGGTGTTCACACATTTTAGTCTTTTAATTTTATAGTAATATCTATGGCCAAAAGATAAAGAACTTGAATGCATCCCATCTTTTTTTTAATGAAAAGAACTTGAGATAAGACTTGAAATAATCACTCTAGGTGACATGTATTTTATCAAAATAAGTTGGGTTACACACAGAGAACCTTACGGAACAAAGTCCACAAAGGTTAGGATCAAGCATACTTTGGCCATATAATCTCTTACTTATGTGAAATAAGACAAAGTAAAAGAGAAGGTGCAACTTTATAAGAAATCAACGTTTTTGTTTGACAGTTATATAGTCTATTTAATACATTTGATGTATCATAGAAATAAAAAAAAAAACTTTATTTATAGAAGTTAAACACATTATTAACACCTGATATGCACTATTAGGTTTCATTATGCCATCAACAAATAAAATATCAATGGGACTTAACAACCAGTTAAAACATATGGTGGTACAATCAGGCAACGCATCACATTATCAAAATCACGTGTAGTATCTTGTTCTCGATAGTTAAAAAAAAGATGAACCAACAAAGTCACAAACATTACTACCTAGGATTAACAACTCAAAACCTGTGAATAGTGATGATAAATCTGTCTAATGCCGAGCCTATGTCCTCTCCCCTTTTCATTCTTTTCAACTCTTTATAAGAAATACAAAAAATCTAGATCTGACATGTTAACATCAGATTATGGAGGTGGTACTGGAACTTCAGTATGCTACCTGGACTTGACCATACTTTAACAAGGTTTGCTAGTTCATTCATCAACCTACAAACGTTAATAAATTTGTTGGATATAAAATCACAGAAAAAAAGTAACAAACTATACCAGTCAGTCACTTTATGTTTTATATTAAAAGCAATAGTAATACATGTCACTAGGACCCTTTTGTTTTCTTCTTCGTTCCTTAGCAAAGAGGGAGGCGGCAACATGGAGAAGCGACAAAGCAGAGACAACCGAGGTGACATTGTGATAAGCAAACCATGAAATCAAATGAAGGCTTCAGATGAATAATATACTACAACAGAACAAACAGCTTTCTATCCACAATCATGCCTAAAATATTGTTGTAACTCTAGAAGATGGGCCCTACCTCATACATTATGATTTCATTATTCACAGATTGGGATCATATTCTTGAAAACTGCTCTTAAATCTTTCCACCATTTTATTTCTTCTTCTTTATCAAGCATACAATTCTGCCAGTCCGCTCTATCTACCATGTTCAACAAACCTGCTAAAACCTGCAATTCATAAAACATCCATGCAGATTACATACCAAAAAGTTGTTCAAAGCGATTCTTAAAAAAGGAAACATGATATTCACGTGATTGGTAAAATGCTGGTATGCTAGGCTTTTCATTAATGAATCTTTATTTATGGAGTAAGATTCAATTATAATTCATATAAACACAAACACAAATATATAAACTGATGCAAATAGTATCTCACCTCACGGCCAAACTGCACAGGAAATTTCTCGTTCTCTTCAACTGTATGTAACAATACTGTACCTCCAGGGAGTTCCACATAGAACAAGCTAAATTTTCCATCAAATTGAGTACGTAACAATTTTCTTCCGTCTGAACTGTTGTCGCCTGTAACCAAAAGTTAATATTAATTATCAAATTTCAAAATTTGGATATTTTCACCTTTATTTGCTTTTTTCGTTATGCTACATAAGAGAAACATTTCCGAAAGCTCTTGAATTATGCATATTAAACACCAGCTTATCTTTTAATGCCATAAACTTGAATCCTAACTTTTCTGCAGCTAACTCAAATATATCCTTAACAACAGATGCTCTGTTTGAAGGAATTGGGATAGCCTGCAATAACAAATATTTTACTGAAAACTCCACATTTTATAATATAATAAAGACAAGTAGCTTACCTGTAGATTAGCATGACTTGTTTTTAGGTAAACCCATTCAAAGAAAACGACTACTTTTTTCTGGCTCTTGAAATAAGCTTTGAGACTTTTTTGAAATTTAATCAACTCTATCTCAAACTCTGGAGGTGAAGAGAGTGTATTTGGTAAATGTTCAATTGGTAATATGAGTATATGATCTTGAACCAACGGTCCTTTAGCAAGTGCGCATTAGCAGTTTTCACCAATACTTGTGATTAAATGTGACTCTACATTTGGGCTCGATAGACAAAACCAACATTCTTTTGATCTATAATGTAACATTCAAGAATGTGTTAACATTATAACATTACACGATTATCCAATTTTATGAGCTGAAAAAAAATATTATTACCAACCTGCTAGAATTCGTTCTCCTATCACCTTCCTGCAAACTGTGCTTAAAGTTGCAAGATTCACCTCTTTCACATTTTCCTTTATTTAAAACTCAAAACATACACCTCTCTTAGATTGTTCGCGTGCATCCGTATCATGATGAAAATGGCATCTATCTCCTTGTGGACAGGAACCAGAAGAAACATATTTAAAACATAACTTGGCACTGTCACCACCTCCAACCTTTTGTCGTTTCGAGACATCATATTGCCAATACTGTGAGTCATTTGCCATATCAGCAGGCCTTTTTTCTGCTTCATGAGCATTAGCTGGCCTTTCAGCAAATGTATATGGAGATAATGTTGCATTTGGTGGCTTGGTTGATATCTCAGCAGAAGACATGGTAGATGCTGGAGTGGGAGAAATTGCATGAATAAATTTCTGAGAAGCATATTTAGAAAAAGGTTAAAAGTTAAAACTATATTTAATACGTTGATGGGACATCCTAGCCAGTTGTGACCCATAACTCAAACCGCGCATTTTGCTATCTCTACTTCCAAGTACAATAAACCATGAAGCCTAACGGAATGAACTACAACCATGAAGCTTTGAGTTTTGTTGGGCTAACAGCCTAACACACAAACACCTTTCTTTCCATTTCTTTTAAAAATCATGAATAATTAATGTGCTGATAAAACTATTAAAAAGCTTTTCTAACCTTACAAAAGTTCTCAAAGTTTGCTTCATAAGTCAATAGATATGAAATTAAAATTGTCAAATGAAAATTCTTACCAATAGAAGTAAGAGTGAAAACGGTACTTACTCTACGAAAATCAGATATTAGTTTGATAGGTACCCATCCCTCCTCATCCATATGAGACCTCAAATAGTTGTCTTTCTCCAAATTATCACCACTGTGTTTAACAAAAGAGAAGGTGCAACTTTATAAGAAATCAACGTTTTTGTTTGACAGTTATATAGTCTATTTAATACATTTAATGTATCATAGAAAATAAAAAATAAAACTTTATTTATAGAAGTTAAACACATTATTAACACCTGATATGCACTATTAGGTTTCATTATGCCATCAACAAATAAAATATCAATAGGACTTAACAACCAGTTAAAACATATGGTGGTAGAATCAGGCAACACATCACATTATCAAAATCACGCGTAGTATCTTGTTCTCGATAGTTAAAAAAAGATGAACCAACAAAGTCACAAACATTACTACCTAGGATTAACAACTCAAAACCTGTGAATGGTGATGATAAATCTGTCTAAAGCCGAGCCTATGTCCTCTCCCCTTTTCATTCTTTTCAACTCTTTATAAGAAATCCAAAAAATCTAGATCCGACATGGTAACATCAGATTATGGAGGTGGTGCTGGGACTTCAGTATGCTACCTTGACTTGACCCTACTTTAACAAGGTTTGCTAGTTCATTCATCAACCTACAAACGTTAATAAATTTGTTGGATATAAAATCACAGAAAAAAAAGTAACAAACTATACCAGTCAGTCACTTTATGTTTTAGATTAAAAACAATAGTAATACATGTCATTAGGACCCTTTTGTTTTCTTCTTCGTTCCTTAGCAAAGAGGGAGGCGACAACATGGAGAAGCGGCAAAGCAGAGACAACCGAGGTGACATTGTGCTAAGCAAACCATGAAATCAAATGAAGCCTTCAGATGAATAATATACTACAACAAACAAACAGCTTTCTATCCACAATCATGCCTAAACTATTGTTACAACTCTAGAAGATGGGCCCTACCTCATACATCATGATTTCAGTATTCACAGATTGAGATCATATTCTTGAAAACTACTCGTAAATCTTTCCACCATTTTTATTTATTCTTCTTTATCAAGCTTACAATTCCGCCAGTCCGCTCTATCTGCCATGTTTAACAAACCTGCTAAAACCTGCAATTCATAAAACATCCATGCAGATTACATACCAAAAATTTGTTCAAAGCGGTTCTTAAAAAAGGAAACATGATATTCACGTGGTTGGTAAAATGCTGGTATGCTACGCTTTTCATTAATGAATCTTGATTTATGGAGTAAGATTCAATTATAATGCATATAAACACAAACACAAATATATAAACTGATGCAAACAGTATCTGTTGGACCAAAAGAACAAATGAGCCAAGATCAGGAAAACCTCTAAGTCCCACATGACATCACAACAACTGCTGAAAGCTTCATCTGCAGTTTGACAAAGACTGAAGACTCAACAGCTAAAGATCAAAGAACTGAAGAACAACAGCTGAAGATCTAAAGTACTGAAGACTTCAAGTACTAAAGACTCAAGTGCTGAAGATCAACAGCTGAAGAACTGAAGATCAACAACTGATGTACAAAGTCTGAAGACAAAGACTGAAGGCATCAGCTGATGACAACTACTGAAGTCATCAGCTGATGAAACGTCTGAAGCCCAAAGTCTGAAGACCAAGTGCTGAAGCTTCAGAGTTTGTCACAACAGCTGAAGAAGTTGTCTTTAGTTGTTGTGATGGTTTTTCTCTTTCAGTAGTTTGTATTTTCATTTCAGTAGTTGTAATTTTGTTTTAGTAGATTGTAAAGTACTGAAGAGTTTGTTCTTCAGTAGTTGTAGTTCAGTAGTTGTAAACGACTGAAGAGTTTGTTCTTCAGTCGTTGTACTTTTTAGTAGTTTCTTTTCAGTTCTTGTAATAGTTTGACACTTAACATTTTGTAAGAAGATGTCAGCTGTTGTGACATCTTCAGTAGTTTAGTTTGTTATCAGCAGTTTGTTAATAACAGTTAATGTCACTGTCAAGTGACATCAGCATTAGGTTATTCTTCCCTATATAAGGAAGATGACCTAATTGTAGCCGTTGCTAAATACAGCCGCAGTCGAAGCATGTATTGAATGAAATATTCTCGTTTGCAGAACTTCCATCTTTCTCTATAACTTACTATTTTATTGTTAAATCTATTGTGTTCTTGCTTGTTTGTTCTAAATCTTGTACTAAATCCGCTGCGAATACAACCTAATTAATCAAACAAGAGACTAAGATCCTGTCAAATGGTATCAGAGCTGGTTAATCATTGATCGATTTAACAATTGATCATTTGAAACTGCTCTTTTGACATCTACGTTTGATCAAACTAGCAATTTGCAAGAATTAGTTATAGGGATTGATTTTCTGCTGCTTCTGACTGTTAAACTTGAGGTTCTGGTGGTTTTTGAGCTAGATTTGTATTGCTTACCTTGAATTTGCTGAAATCTGAAATGACAACACCAACTAACGATCCTCACAATACTGGCTCCTCAACAAAGCCTCCGATGCTTGTGAGGAGTGAGTATAACATATGGCAACTTCGTATGCTCCACCACTTGTCTGTCAACAGTGCTGGTTGTTGGAAGTCAGTGGTGCATGGACCATAAAAGCCTATGGTGAGCGTTCCTGAATCAAATGAGCAGGTTCCAAAGAAACCTGATCAATATTCGGAGGAAGATCTTAAGCTGTTCGAAATTGATGCTAAAGCCCATGGAATTCTGGCAATGGCAATTCCAAATGAAATTTATTCAGGGCTTTTGCATCATGAAACTGCTCATGATCTCTGGGTTGCTCTGAAGGAACAATTCGGAGGAACCAATGAGGTCTTAGCAAACACTAGGGAAATCCTCGCCCAACAATATGAGAAATTCTCTCATAGGAAGGGTGAGACACTGCCTTAACAGTATGAGTGATTCTCTTGTCTTATTTCTGAGCTGAAAATGGTTAAACAAGAGTATTCCAATAGTCAGATGAACAACCGCTTTCTTAGATCCCTGCCTGAGAGATGGGACACTTATACCATTGTCCTACGGTCCAGTGCAAATATGGACACTCTATCTCTCACCCAACTTCATGGGAACATGCTTATATTTTGAAAGAGAGATAGAATAGAAAAGGAAGTTGTCATCATCTGGCAAGCTCACTGATGACTTTGTCTTAGGCAATGCTGCCTTGATAGGTCAAGAGTCAGAATATGCTACATCTGAGAATGCCTATGATGAGCATATTGATTTCTCTAGCAATTCTGAACATGCTTTTGTTGGTGTTGATAGTAGTTCAGGAGGTAGCAGTGATAACTTGTGCTTTCTGATGGAGGACTTGAAGAACATTCCAGATGATGATCTGGAAGAGATGGATATTTTAAGTCAAATGGCTATGATAAATATCAGATCTTAAAATTTCTACAAGAGAACTGGGAGGAAATTTCCTGGTCTCTTTGGCAAAACCAAAGTTGGCTTTGACAAGAGCAAGTTGAGGTGTCACAAGTGCCAGAGGCTTGGACACTTTGCTATAGAGTGTAGATCATCTGGATCTAACTCCTCTGCACCCTTTGTGACTTTTCCAAGCAATAGCTCATAGCACAGAGGGCAACACTCCACCAGTTCCAGTCATCCATCACAAGCACCGGCATCACCTGCATACTTTGTGCCTCATGGTCATATGCCATACCCATACCCCTGCTACTACATGCCACAGCCAAGTCAAGTTCAAGCACCCCCTGCTCAGCAACCACATGCTCTCCCTGAGCCTTAATCTTCCCAATCTCATCATCAACCCCAACCTCAATAACAGAGCTTCTTCACCCCTTGTGTTGCTGATTGGAGTAGTTTACCAGATGACTTATCTGGTCAAGAACAACTATTCCAAGGTGCTGGTCAACATGGTGGTGATCATCCTTTTGGGAACCTTGCTCTCATGGCCCTGGAGTCTGCTGATGGGCCATCCTCCAATGCTTCATCACAGGGTTCTTCAACATGCCAAAAAGCATCTGGTATGTAGACAGTGGAGGATCCATGCATATGACAGGAAGCAGTTCCCTTCTTAATGACTACTCTCAAGGAAAGAAGGGATTTGTCTCCTTTGGCAATGATGCAAAGGGTTACATCATCGGAAAAGGCTTTGTTTTCCAATGGGGAAATAAGGTTTGAGGATGTTAACCATGTGAAGAATCTTAAGTACAATCTCTTGAGTGTCAGTCAAATGTGTGATAAAGGCCATGTTGCCCTTTTCACGAGCCAGAACTGTCGGATTCTGTCATCCAAAGTTCTAAATTTGATTGACAAGGTGTTGGATGAATATACTCTCCTGAAGGCCAACAGGACAGGAAGAGTATATGCCTTAGATCTTTCCAAAAAGATAGATCTAAAAGGCCATCCTTGCCTATTCTCCAAGGCCTCTCCTCAAGAGTCTACTCTATGGCATAGAAGACTGGGGCATGTTAATCTCAAGAACATGAATCAGCTGATAAGCCATGGTTTAGTAAGAGGATTGCCTTTGAAGGAGTTCAAGTGTGAAGACAACTGCACTGCTTGCTTAAAGGGAAAACAACACAGAGTTTCATTCCCTCCAATAGAAGAACCAAAGTCCACTGCCTGCTTGCAACTCTTGCACATGGATCTCTTTGGTCTTGTCAGGGTGATGAGCATGGCAAAGAAGAAATACTGTCTGGTAATTGTGGATGATTACTTCAGATATGTATGGACTTTCTTCTTGCACACCAAGGATGAAGCTGCCAAGGCTATTATGAACTTTGTTATTTGTAGAGAAGCAGTATTCCCTGCAGGTCAAGTGTGTGAGGAGTGACAATGGAACAGAGTTTAGAAACCACACACTTGATGACTTCTACCTATCTAAGGGAATTAAAAGGCAGTTCAGCATTCCCAGAACTCCTGAATACAATGGAGTGGTTGAGAGAAAGAACAGGACTCTTATTGAAGCTGCAAGGTCAATCCTGGCTGACTCAGGATTACAACTGAGCTTTTGGGCTGAAGCTGTCAACACAGCTTGCTATGTGCAGAATAGAGCATTAGTGAATCAGAGGTTGATGAAGACTTCTTATGAAGTACTTCATCATTTGGCCCCTCTGATTTCCTTCTTTAGAGCCTTTGGGTGCCCATGTTTCATTCTCATCACTAGCAATCCACTCCAGAAGTTTGCTAGTAAGGTGGATGCAGAGTATTTTGTTGGTTATTCATCAACTTGCAAGGCATACAGAGTTTTCAACTGTAGGACAAAGATGGTTGAAGAAACTCTGCATGTCAAGTTCAATGAATCTCCAAAGGACAAGATTCCACAAAACCTTGTGGAGCTGTTTGAATTTGACATACTGCAATATGTTCCTTATCAACCTCCAGCTGTTGTGCCTGTCAACAGTTCTCCACCTGGTGGTACTGATGATGATGTAGCCAGTACTCACCACTTCAGGTTTAGTGACCACCTGCCTGAGTCCACTAAACCTGATGCTCCTGTAGCTTCAGCAGCCCCATCCACAACAAATGCTGATGAGATTTCTGCATGCTCTACTTCATTTGAGCTGCCATCTCCTACATGGTTTCAAGAATCTTCATCACCATCTATTGTTACTGAAAGTCCTACAAACACTTGCACTGATATTATAGTCTATCAAGAGCTGAAGAATCATCCCACATCTCAAATCATTGGTGATATCAATGCTGGAGTTTCAACCAGGAATCAATTGTCCAACTACTGCTTCTATGCTCTCTTTATCAGTCAACAAGAGCCAAAGAACTATTATGTTGCATTAAGAGACAATGGATGGGTTGAAGCAATGCAGCTTGAGCTTCTTCAGTTCAGAAAACAGCAAGTGTGGGAGCTTGTTCCTTTACCCCAAGGTAAGTGTGCAATAGGCACTAAGTGGGTGTTTAGGAACAAAACAGATGAAAAGGGCCAAATTGTCAAGAAAAAGGCCAGGCTGGTTGTCCAGGGGTTTGCACAAGAGGAAGGCATCGATTATGATGAAACCTTTGCTCCTGTAGCCAGACTGGAGGCAATTAGATTGTTCTTAGCTTATGTTGCCTTTCATAGTCTTAAGGTGTATCAAATGGATGTCAAAAGTGCCTTCTTATATGGTAAAATAAAAGAGGAAGTTTATGTGTGTCAACCACCAGGTTTTGAGGATAATAAACATCCTGATTGGGTGTATAAGATTGATAAGGCTCTTTATGGGCTGAAACAAGCTCCTAGAGCCTGGTATGAGACACTCTCAACTTTTCTTCTAGAAAAAAAGTTCAGTAGAGGCACCATTGATAAAACCTTTTCATCAAGACTGTGGGACAGCATAAGCTCCTTGTTCAAATTTATGTAGATGACTTAATTTTTTCATCCTCTGATCCACAATTGTGTGATGAATTCACAAAGCTCATGAAGCAAAAGTTTGAAATGAGTGCTATGGGGGAATTACAGTTCTTTCTAGGTTTGCAAATCAAACAAAGGGCTGATGGAATCTTTATTCATCAGTCCAAATACACAAAAGAGTTGTTGAATAAGTTTGATTTACAAACCTGTAAGCCCTGTTCTACTCCCATGAGCAGCATCACACAATTGGATGTTGATCAGAAAGGTAAAGCGGTTGATAAAACCCTTTACAGATGTATGATTGGGTCCTTGATGTACCTTACAGCTTCTAGACCAGACATCATGTTTGCAACATGTGCCTGTGCTAGATTTCAGGCTGCCCCTATTGAATCCTATTTGATTGCAGTCAAAAGGATCTTTAGATATCTTCAGGGCACCTAATCACTAGGTCTTTGGTATTCAACTGGGCATTCTTGCAAATTAGTTGATTTCTCTGATAGTGACTATGCAGGATGCAAAGTCACCAGAAAATCCACTTCTGGTGGTTGCCAATTCCTAGGCAATTGTTTAGTTTCTTGGCAGAGTAAGAAACAAACATCAATTGCTACATCCACTGCTGAAGCTGAGTACATTGCTGCTGCAAGTTGTACTTCTTAGGTACTCTGGCTTCAGAACCAACTCTTGGATTATGGCATTACAGAGACTAAGACTCCATTGCTAATGGATAGTGCTTCAGCTCTTTGTATTGTTAGAAATCCAGTCCAGCACTCTAGGACCAAACATATAGAGATCTGACATCATTTTGTAAGAGATTGCTATGAAAAAGGTCTGATTGATCCAAAGTTTGTGCCTAGTGCTGATGAGCTTGCAGACATCTTTACTAAGCCTTTAGATAGTGCCACATTCCAGAATTTGGTACTAAGGCTTGGTATGTTGCAGCTAGAATAATTTGACTAATACTGATGCTCTCAGTTCACAAGTACTGATGAGCATTGGTATGCGAAGGTCAAATATAAGTACTGATGAATCATTTAGTCTTCAGCATTTTCACAACTACTGATGACTAAAACAATTCAAAGTACTGAAGTACATTATTTGTTGAAAACAGCTGATGTAGTTACAACTACTGATGTGGTTATAACTACTGATGTATAGTTTTCACACAAATAAGTACTAAAGAACAAATTATGTTCACAAGTACTGATGTGTAATCTTACACATAAGTACTGAAGACAATTTGTTCACCAACTCCGAAGAATAATTTATCAGTACTTATGAACATCTGATCACCAGAGCTGAGGAATAAAATATTCACAAGAGCTGAAGGGCCAATGAAACATCTGAAAGTCAGCCAAAGAGCTGATGAGTAAATATGGAGGTCAGAATGAAACAACTGAATTGATGGAAATAGCTGATGAGTAACTTTACTCTTCAGTTGATACCTATATCTGCTGTTTCATACCCAAACAACTGAAGGACAAAACCATGTCTTCAGTAGTTTCACAACTAGTGATGATTAACACCAAGTCCTTAGTTGTTTACATTAACTGAAGCAAAACCATGTCTTCAGTAGTTCATAACTACTGATGTCAGTAGTTTACAACTACTGAAGGCTAACACTAAGTCTTCAGTTGTTACAACGTCTGAAGATGAAAACCATGTCTTTAGTAGTTTATAACTACTGATGACTAACAACAAGTCTTCAGTCGTTTACAACATCTGAAGGACAAAACCAAGGTCTCAGTACTTTCAACTACTGAAGACTAACACCAAGTCCTCAGATGTTACAACCACTGAAGGTTCAAACCACGTCATCAGTAGTTTCAACAACTGATGACTAACACCAAAACCTTCAGTAGCTCTCTTTCAGCCTTTGCCATACCCTATAAATACCCAACCTTCAGAGCTTTCCATTCTCACTTGACCTAAATTTCAAAAACCTCTGAAACCTCCCATACATCATTAAAGGCGACCATGCAACTCAAGTCTCAACACAACTGTGTCACGTACCTCATAAAATCACCTTTCTGGACCAAATTTCATCACGCCATTGATCTTATGATCAATTCTCCTTTCCAAACGGCATTTCTCATAAATCCGACCATCTATGCCGATTCGCTTACCCAGTTCTGGACGCACGTCACCGTACAAACTGGAGAGAACAACGCCGAGGTCTCTCTCCAGTCGTTCGTCAATACCCATAAGGTGGTCATCAATCCCGCAATCATCCGACAAACCCTAAAATTGGATGATGCCACCTTCCCCACCGAATACCCCAAAGGCACCACTGATATTTCTTTTGCACATCATGATTATCAGGGTGACCTATCTGCCTCAACCCTACTGAAGAAACATTTCCATGACGCTGAACGTCTCATTTTTCACATGGTAAATGTTTGCTTAGCCCCGAAGACAACATCATGGGATCAAATGTCCACAAGGTGGCAGCAGGTATTATACTCTATCTTGAGAAACAACCACTAAACTTCTCTGAAATAATTTTCTTGGAACTCAAGGACATGGCCACAAAACCTTTTGCAAACCGTTGGATTTTATATCCACGGTTCATACTGGCCATGATAGAGAGCCAGCTTAATGCTAAGGGACTTGTTGGCACTGGGGTCCCTACCATGGCTGTTTTAGCTGAGGTATACTCCAGGCACAACACCGACTAAACCCTTAAAAAGGCTTCCAAGCTGCGAAAACCCACGCAGCTGGAACCCACAGCCTCCACCTCACAATCCAAAGTCCCCACCAAACCCAAACCCAAAAGAAAACCCAAAAAGGCTACTCAGGGAGATGAGTCCCCTGAGGATGCCCCTACAACACAAATGCAGGAAGTGACTGCTGGCGAGATTCTCCCAGCAGTCACCATGACTCCACATACCACAACCGCACAGGTTTCCTCTTTACAGGAGCCTGATGCAACAATTTTTGGGGCTGCTACACATCTAGAGTCTTTCTCACTTGAGGAGACAGCCATTGAAACGCACATTCCTCCCCATGTGCAATCTGCTTCTAGCCCATCTCCCATAGCAACCGCCCCTAAAAGCCCTACATTAATAATTGCAGAAGTGTTGACCCATCTTAACACTCCACCCTCTACCCAGAAACCAATCACAACTGGGAAAACTCCAACCAAAGAGAGGGTGGACATAAGTGTTGATGGGAGCCCACAACCCAAAGAATCACATATCTCATCTCCCAATGTGGCTAGGGAGATAGGATATTCTGGTGAGGCTGCCACTTCCCCTGCATCAGCATATGAGCAGGAAGAAGCTGGTACCATCAATAAGACCTCACCAGAGGCAACTGCCAATGATGGATCCCATCCGGAGGCTGGAAGTCCCCAGAACCAAGACAAAGGCGCACATGCAACTACTGAGCCACACTCAGTGCATGTATATCCTGACACTGTCAGGAGGTCAGGTGATTCAGTGCAAACTAATGATGACCTGAGCTTCTTCTACGATGTAGTTGCTCAGAATACCATCCTAGAGGATGAGGTCAGCAGACTCAAAGAGTTGCTAGCCAAAATGTCTCAGGATGTAAGTCCATCTGCCACCATTACCCCACAGATGGCACCTTCACTTGAAGGTCTCACACACACTCTGCCACTCCCACAAACTCAGCCACCTGCCTCTGCTTCTGGCACTAGTTCTCAGGAACAGAACCCTCCTGAGCAACTAGCTGCTATCTTCCAAAAATCCCTGCCTCTTATCACACCAATAATCACAGACATTGTAATGAAAACCCTTGATGAGAGGCTTCCCTCACAAATACAACCCATGGTGGAGGTTGTTGTAGCGAAGACGCTTGCTGATAGTCAAACCCCAACCAATGCACCCAAAAAGGGGGAGACATCAGTGCAAGCCAAGAGGAAGAGGGTAGAGGAGGAGAAAGAAGTAGGGAGAGAGGAGGAAAACGAGAGGGAGAGGATTGAGGAGACTGTGAAGGTGAAGGGGAAGGAGAAGGTGAGGGAGGAGAGAGCTGAACAGATAGAAGTGGCTAAAATCCAAAAGGATTTCAGTGTCACTTATAAAAAGAAGAGAGGAGAGAAGGAGGGAGAGAAGGTAGAGAAGGTGGATACTGATCTAGCAGTCCTAGTTAAGGAGGCTGATGCTGAGCATAGCCGACCAATAGACTCTGTCATTGATCAGCTGTTCAGGCAAGGCTTTGACATGGACACTGCCATACTAGATCAGGAAATTAGGAAGATGGAGATAAAGGAGATAGAATACCGATGGACCACTTATAGCCAAGAGGAAAGAAAGAGACTCGAGGCTATGAGTAGGTTTATTTTGAAGTATCTGGGGAGACCAGTCCTAGATGTGAAGGCTTGGACCAGGGACAGAATCTTGGCTATAGCCACCAAGATCTATTCGGCTGGTAATTTTACCAAGGGACTGGTCGCAGAAGCCCTATCTGAAGCCGGTGCTAGGAACAGAACCTTGCTAGTCAAATAGACTAAACCTGCCCTTATCTCTAGGTTGCTAGCAAAGCCTGCCCAAATTCCCACACCAACAACCCAAACACAACCACAAAACCAACCCCTTCACCATCAAAACCTATTGCCGATGATCCACCCTTGCAGAAGAAGAGAAGGGTGTTGAGGCTGCAAGAGGAAGAAGAAGAGGAGGATGAGGAGGATAGACTGCCTCTTTCTGCAGTCATACCCTTACCTAAAGCCAATCCTAAACCCATCACTCCCACCTCACAAATGGATGCTGTGAGGTAAAGATAGAAGAAGAAGAGCAGCAGAAGCTTCATGATGCTGAAATGCTGAAATCAATAGACCAAGCTTATGCTGCTTCCTCATCCATTGTAAATATGAGGAAAGAAGATTTGAGACTCCACACTCTTAGGCAAACCTTCCAATATCAAGGAGAGAGAGTGAGGACTTGGCCTGATCCTAGGGTGGCTCATAGGATTAAAAAGATAGATATACCAGTGAGATACAAGGGCCAAGTTAAGAGGATCGTAGATGAAGTGATCATAGTGGCCATTGTAATTCCACCCTGGGAGATTATAGAAGATTTCAAGAAAGCCTATGAGACTAAACAGCCACCCTAAAAGATGTTGGAAAATAGGGTGGTCAGAAAAGGATTAGTCTAAAAGAGGCTTGAGAACTTCAGGAAAGATGAGCTCAATCTGTTACTTGAGGGCATTCACCCAGATGAATTTGCCTACAGACAGATAACAACAGTTGAGCTCAAGAATGGTAAACAGGCCAAGTTTGTCTCAGAGCTGTATGGCCGTGAAGGATTATTTGAAGGTGAGGCTGAGGACCTATCCATGGAAGAACAAATTACATTCCTCAGAGCCTACACCCGAGAATCCTACAGGCTCATACATGGGAAGTAGGTCTTATGGATGGGACAACAACTCTGTGTCCAGTTTCCCAAAACAGAGTTCCCATCCACACTATGCCAAACAAATTCTTAAGACCTCTTCCCAGGCCAGTGCTTATCAGGGTCAACTTCAGATGAATAATATACTACAACAAACAAACAACTTTCTATCCACAATCATGCCTAAACTATTGTTACAACTCTAGAAGATGGGCCCTACCTCATACATTATGATTTCAGTATACACAGATTGGGATCATATTCTTGAAAACTACTCTTAAATCTTTCCACCATTTTTATTTATTCTTCTTTATCAAGCTTACAATTCCGCCAGTCCGATCTATCTGCCATGTTCAACAAACCTGCTAAAACCTGCAATTCATAAAACATCCATTCAGATTACATACCAAAAATTTGTTCAAAGCGGTTCTTAAAAAAGGAAACATGATATTCACGTGGTTGGTAAAATGCTGGTATGCTAGGCTTTTCATTAATGAATCTTGATTTATGGAGTAAGATTCAATTATAATGCATATAAACACAAACACAAATATATAAACTGATGCAAACAGTATCTGTTTGACCAAAAGAACCAATGAGCCAAGATCAGGAAAACCTCTAAGTCCCACATGACATCACAACAACTGCTGAAAGCTTCATCAGCAGTTTGACAAAGACTGAAGACTGAACAGCTGAAGATCAAAGAACTGAAGAACAACGGCTGAAGATCTAAAGTACTGAAGACTTCAAGTACTGAAGACTCAAGTGCTGAAGATCAATAGCTGAAGAACTGAAGATCAACAACTGATGTACAAAGTCTGAAGACAAAGACTGAAGACATCAGCTGATGACAACTACTGAAGTCATCAGCTGATGAAACGTCTGAAGCCCAAAGTCTGAAGACCAAGTGCTGAAGCTTCAGAGTTTGTCACAACAGCTGAAGAAGTTGTCTTCAGTTGTTGTGATGGTTTTTCTCTTTCAGTAGTTTGTATTTTCATTTCAGTAGTTGTAATTTTGTTTCAGTAGATTGTAAACTACTGAAGAGTTTGTTCTTCAGTAGTTGTAGTTCAGTAGTTGTAAATGACTGAAGAGTTTGTTCTTCAGTCGTTGTACTTTTCAGTAGTTTCTTTTCAGTTCTTGTAATTGTTTGACACTTAGCATTTTGTAAGAAGATGTCAGCTGTTGTGACATCTTCAATAGTTTAGTTTGTTATCAGCAGTTTGTTAATAACAGTTGATGTCATTGTTAAGTGACATCAGCATTAGGTTATTCTTCCCTATATAAGGAAGATGACCTAATTGTAGCCGCTGCTAAATACAGCCGCAGTCAAAGCATGTATTGAATGAAATATTCTCTTTTGCAGAACTTCCATCTTTCTCTATAACTTACTGTTTTATTGTTAAATCTATTGTGTTCTTGCTTGTTTGTTCTAAATCTTGTACTAAATCCGCTGCGAATACAACCTAATTGATCAAATAAGAGACTAAGATCCTGTCAAAGTATCTCCTCACGGCCAAACTGCACAAGAAATTTCTCGTTCTCTTCAACTGTATGTAACAATACTGTACCTCCAGGGAGTTCCACATAGAACAAGCTAAATTTTCCATCAAACTGAGTACGTGACAATTTTCTTCCATCTGAACTCTTGTCGCCTGCAACCAAAAGTTAATATTAATTATCAAATTTCAAAATTTTGATATTTTCACCTTTATTTTCTTTTTTCGTTATGCTCTACATAAGAGAAACATTTCTGAAAGCTCTTGAATTATGCATATTACACACCTGCTTACCTTTTAATACTATAAACTTGAATCCTAACTTTTCTGCATCTAACTCAAATATATCCTTAACAGCAGATGCTCTGTTTGAAGGAATTGGGATAGCCTGTAATAACAAATATTTTATTGAAAACTCCACATTTTATAATCTAATAAAGACAAGTAGCTCACCTGTAGATTAGCATGACTTGTTTTTAGGTAAACCCATTCAAAGAAAACGACTTCTTTTTTCTGGCTCTTCAAATAAGCTTTGAGACTGTTTTGAAATTTAATCAACTCTATCTCAAACTCTGGAGGTGAAGAGAGTGTATTTGGTAAATGTTCAATTGGTAATATGAGTATATGATCTTGAACCAACGGTCCCTTAGCAAGTGCGCAATAGCAGAAGAAACAGCCGGAGACGGAGATACAAAACCGTATCAGGCTCGATTCCGACGCGGACAACTTGACCACCAAAACCCACCACCGCTGTTGTCCATGGTGGAACCGTAACCGCCACCACTACTATCCATGGTCGAAATACGCTGCCCCCAGGTGTTGAACCAACGGTCCCTTAGCAAGTGCGCAATAGTAGAAGAAACAGCCGGAGACGGAGATACAAAACCGTATCAGGCTCGATTCCGACGCGGACAACTTGACCACCAAAACCCACCACCGCTGTTGTCCATGGTGGAACCGTAACCGCCACCACTACTATCCATGGTCGAAATACGCTGCCCCCAGGTGGTTGTGGAGTGGGCTGTTGTTCCTCAAAAATTGAACGTGTGACTTTACAGGAGAGAATTGAATTTCAAATCGCCCGCCCATTTCACTTTGCTAGTGTACGGAATCCTTGAGGAAGAAGCCAAGAATCATTTCTCTTTTCATGCTATGTAGGGTGTTGGGAAGAAAAGAAGAACTGATGACCGATGACCTTCCTTTTGAAGAAGATCGATGGTGTTGTTCATGAAAGCCTTATCTAGGGTGTTTTGTGAGTGAAAGAAAGCAACACTGACGGGATGGGAGAGAAAGCAACTCTGAGTTATTGCCAAAAGCAACACTAAACAACTCAGATAGTATGGATGAGTTGTAACTTATGCTTTAAGAGATGTACATCTCATAAAATTAAGAGATTTGGGTGAAAAGACTATTTTGCCCACCTCAAATCAATATATATATAGTATAGATACATGCATACGAGTAAACATCCATTTTATAAAAACACATCCACATGCATTTTCCAGCCCCAAATCAGTTAAAAATCATGTTAAAAAAAGGGGTCTAGAAACTCACCTTTGCTGCTTTTGAGCTTATACCCTTCTCTTGAGCTTTTTAGAGGTTTCTAGCACCTAAAACACACATACACACACACCCGAACACACAATCACATTTATAAGCATACCACCAAGTCTAGAATCATCTAAAGCATCATAAACTCGAGAATTCTTACCAAAAACTTCAAAGTTCTTGTTTCTTCTAAAATTCCCGAGTGTTTCTGCTCTCTCTCTCTCTTTCTCTCTAGAAAAATCCGAATGTCAGGGTGTAAGAAGCAACATGGGTGGCCATGTTGCTTTATTCACCAACTTTTCAAAAGTTGTGTCCTTTTGGACACTTTCAACCCCTCAACTTGGGTTACTTGTATTTCTTTCTTTTCCTTTGCTCTTATTCTTTTCTTTATATCTAAAAAAAATAACCGGGTGTTACAAGTCCACCCCCTTATATAGGTTTCGTCCCTGAAACCTGTTATTCCTCGGACAGATAAGGGTAATGCTGCCTCATCTCTCTTTCAATCTTCTATGTAGACTCGGATCCCTTCCTGTGCTTCCACTGTACATGCACAAGAGGAACCACTTTATTTCTTAACCTTTTCTCCTTACGATCAATGATCACCACTGGCTGCTCCACGTAATTGAGCTGTTCATCCACTTTGATGTCCCTCAGTGGTACGATCATGTCCTCATCGGCTAAACAAGTTCATAGGTGAGATACATGTAATGTCGGGTGAATTCCACTTAACTCATCTGGTAGTCCCAACCTATAGGCCACCTCTCCTACTCGAGCAATGATTCGGAAAGGCCCTATATAACTTGGGCTCAACTTGCCCCGCTTTCTAAACTGAATGATACCCTTCCAAGGTGATACTTTTAACATAACCCCGTCACCCACCTGGAACTCAATCGGTCTACGCCTCTTATCGGCATACGACTTCTGCCTATCCTTGGCCGCCTTCATGAAGGCCTTAATCTTTTCGAGCTTCTCTGTCGTAGCCTCAATCACTTCAATGCTTCCTAACTCCTTTTGACCAATATCACCCCAGCAAACGGGTGTCCTATATCTCCTACCATATAACATCTCGTAGGGTGGCATGCCAATGCTGGCATGATAACTGTTGTTGTACGAGAATTCTGCTAACGGCAGATGGTCATCCCAACTTCCTCCAAGATCGATCACGCACGTTCGAAGCATGTCCTCGAGTGTCTGGATCATCCTCTCAGACTGACCGTCCGTCTAAGGATGATAAGCCATGCTGATGTGTAGTCTCGTTCCCATCGCGTCGTGGAATTTCTTCCAAAACTTAGATGTAAACCGGGTTTCACGATCGGACACAATAGACACCTGCACACCGTGACGAGCCATAATCTCCTTGATGAATAGATCCGCGAGTCTCTCAGAAGAATACGTCTTTCGGATCGGTAGGAAGTGAGCACTCTTCGTCAAACGATCAACGATCACCCATATAGCATCATACCCTTCCGGGGTACGTGGTAGCTTCGTAATGAAGTCCATGGTGATATGCTCCCACTTCCATTCGGGTATATCCGATGGTTGGATTTTCCCGTACGGCTTCTTGTGTTCCTCCTTCACCTGTAAACAGGTAAGGCACAAACTCACATACTTCGTTACGTCACGCTTCATACCTGGCCACCAGTAGTCTTTCTTCATATCGTGATACATCTTGGTAGCACCGGGATGAATGGAGTATCGAGTGTTATGAGCCTCATCCATGATCCTCCCACGTAGATCCCCGTATCGAGGAATCCACATTCGTCCGAATCGGGTCCAAACACCAAGAGTGTTCTCACCTAACTCTGTGACTAGACCTCTCATCCTTTCGAAGTTAAGACGATCTTCTTTCAAAGCCTCGTCTTGAAACTCCTTGACCTGCATCATCACGTCGGAGGTCATAATCAGCTGATAAGCCTTCACCCGAATTGGCCCGGATCTCTCCTTCCGGCTAAGGGCATCTGCACCCACGTTAGCATTGCCCGCATGGTAATGGATATCGTAATCGTAATCCTTTATGAGCTCCAGCCATCACCTCTGCCTCATGTTCAAATCCTTCTGCTCGAAGAAGTACTTCATGCTTTTGTGGTCTGTGAAGATGGTGCACTTCGTCCCGTACAAGTAACACCGCCAAATCTTCAATGTAAAAACCACCGCAGCTAGTTCTAGATCGTGCGTGGGATAGTTGACTTCGTGGGTTTTCAGCTGTCGGGATGCATAGGCTATTACCCTTCCGCGTTGCATCAATACGCAACCTAGCCCAGAATAAGATGCATCCGAATATACCACTAAGTCTTCACTTCCCTCAGGCAATGTCAAGACAGGGGCTTGTGTTAATCTCGTCTTCAACTCCTTGAAAGCACACTCCTGTTCTCGACCCCACACGAACTTCACATCCTTGCGAGTCAACTTTGTCAAAGGTAAGGCCATCTTGGAGAAGTCTTGAATAAATCTCCTGTAGTAGCGTGCCAACCCCAAGAAGCTACGAATCTCGGATGGTGTCTTTGGTGACTTCCATTGCATCACGGCCTCAACCTTTGCCGGGTCCACCATGATTCCCTTAGCATTTACCACGTGGCCCTGAAATTGCACTTCGTGTAACCAAAAAGCACACTTGGAGAACTTAGCATACAGTTTCTCCTTTCTCAACGTCTCCAACAATTCCCGAATATGACCGGCATGCTCTTTTTCGCTCCTCAAATAAATCAGGATATCATCGATGAACACAATCACTGATTTATCCAACATCGGTCAGCACACTCGATTCATCAAATCCATAACGCGTAGTGTCCATAACGCGTACGAAAAGTTGTTTTAGGAATATCTTGCTCCTTCACCTTCAACTGATGGTAGCCAGATTGAAGATCTATCCTCGAGAACCAACTGGCACCTTGGAGCTGATCGAACAAGTCGTCAATCCTCGGTAATGGATACCGATTCTTCACCGTCAACTTGTTCAATTCACGGTAGTCAATACACATCTGCATGCTACCATCCTTCTTCAACAAGACCGGAGCACCCCAAGGAGAGATACTCGGCCTGATAAAACCCTTATCGAGCAACTCCTTCAGTTGCTCCATTAAATCCTTCATCTCTGTCGGAGCTAACCGATAAGGTGCCTTAGCGACAGGCTGAGCACCAGGTATCAAGTCAATTTGAAATTCGATTTCATGATCCGGTGGCACACCAGATAAGTCACCGGGAAAGTCACACACCACCGGTACTTCAGACAGTTGTGGTGTTGACGTATCCACATCCTTACATAGGCCAAGTAGGCACTACATCCACGCCTCATGCACTTTTCCGCCACCGCCATTGAAATCACTTTTGGAATCATCGTAACTCGATCACCGTATATCGTCACCGGACTCCCGTCAAGCATCATCAGTCTAATCATCTTCTTACGACACACGATATTCGCTTCATAGGTTGCTAACCAATCCATCGCTAATACTACGTCAAATCCACCTAGGGGCATCACATGTAACTTAGCATCAAATCTATGACCTTCTAATTCTATGGCACAGTCCTCTATCACATCAGTAACTATAGTGGACTTACCAATAGCAGTTTCTACGTCAAAGGGCTCATCAATGCATTTGCTACTAATAGGATGTTTAGCACAGAAAGTAGCAAAAAAATAAAACTCCTACTAGCACCAGAATCAAACAACACAGAAGCAAGAGTTTGATCTACAAGAAACTTACCTGACACAACATCGGGGTCCGTCGTAGCCTCCTCCCTGGTCATTGTGAACGCTCTGGCACTCGCCCTTTGCTCCTTAGTCCCGGTCTTCTTCCCTGCTCTAGAACTCTCAGCCCTCGGCTTCTTGCATTCCCTACTCATGTGGCCCACTTCACCACAGTTGAAACACCTCGCCGCTCTGCAATCTCTAGAGATGTGGTCGGGCTTCCCATACTTGAAACAGACGTTAAGCCCCAGCCTACACTCACCGGCGTGCTCCTTTCCACACTTCCCGCATCTCTTCACTCCTAAGCCTGCAGCAACTAGCCGGCGATCATCCATTCTAGCCTTCTTATTATTCGGGGTGAAACCACCACGTCCGAACCGTTTCCGGTTTCGATCATCACCACCCGTCTTCTTCCCTTCGACCACCATCACCTCCTTCTCATCATACAACCTCCCAGCCAGGTCAACCACCAACGTATACATTCTTGGCCGGGCGGCGATCATGTGCCTGCGAATATCCGCCGGCAAGCCCTGGATGTATCTTCTAATCTTTCATGACAAGGGTGTCACCTGATCTGGCACTAGCCGTGCTATTTCATTGAACATGGTGGTGTATTGTTAATGTGTCATGGTCCCCGCCTCCAGCTGCAGGAACTCCCTTTCCACCTTGTCCAACTCCCGATAAGGACAGGACTCCTCGATCACCAATTTCTTCAGCTCACTCCACTTCATCCTGCCAATTGCCCTGCTACCCTCGGCTTGGACGATGTTGTCCCACCAGCATAGAGCCGAGTCCACAAACGAGTGAGTGGCAAATTTTACCTTCTGGTCCTTCCGGCACTTGCTGATCTCAAGAACAGCCTCTATCTCCCTTACCCATCGGTGAGCAGCAGCAGCAGTGCAATTACCATCAAAGGTAGGGGGCTTGCATATTTGGAGTGCCCCATAGTTACAGCCTAGTGTTGTCTCCGGCACAGGCTCCTCTTCCTCCTCTTCTTCATCGGTAGGGATCACCGTTTAAGTCTCGGGTTGTTCTCTTCCTGCCGAAGACCTATTCCTATCCCTCCTCTCTCCTTCCCTCACAGCCTTGATCACCTTGGTCACTACAGATGGCAGTATTGTCTGCATGAGCTGATGAACCTCCTCCACCACGGACTCCTTCACCGAGGCTCTCAAGTTAGCACTCTCGTCACCACCCTCCGGATGAGGGGTCTCAGGCTCCTGTGGGTCACCTTCTCAACCCTGGGCCTTCCTCTTATGGCCCGTGGTTCAGCACCACGTCCACCCCGTGCTCCGCCTCGTGAAGCCTTAGAAGATCTACCTCCATCCATTCTTAATCGATATAAGATTCAAATGCTAAGATAGTCATTCAAGGTAATAGCTCAGTTTATGTCAAGTATAGTAAGTCCCTAATTATAGTGGCCAGTTGTGATTAGCCACTTACTTTACTCTTCATACCCCAAGCATTTCCTATCCTGACTACATCAGTATCCAAATCTACTAAGGGCAAACAGATCAAATAACATGCGCACATAATACCAGTTAACATTAAAGAAAAATACCTGATAGCACGTAGCTACTTGGACTGGCATCCTTTCCCTTTGTCCCATTCTCAGTTTTAGTTTAGGTTTCTTTTGAAAATATTTACCCATTTCACTTAAACTTTGGCTCTGTTACCAACTTGTAAGGCCCCGTCCCCGAGCACCTCACAGTTGGTCATTCTTTGCACATATATGTAAGGCCCCGTTCCGGGCACCCCACAGTTGGTTATTCATCGCACATAAAACACACAATTATTTAAAACATTGCAGCGGAAATTTAACAAAACCATTTCACATATTTTAATGACAACTTTTGCAACGTAATACAATACTGTTAACTATTACAAAATATTATAAATTGCATTACATCACAAAAATGTCATTATTATACGAATGGATGCCATCACAAAAATGCCAAGTAGCTGCCCCGTGCCATCCTCAGCAACTATTACCTGCCAACTGGAAAACACATAAAAGTCAGCGTTGCTGCGTGAGTTCTAGTTTTATAAATAAAATACTTTACTTTCGTTAAAACCTTTCTTTACTTTCTTACATGGTCATGCATCATACGTACAGATAGAGAATATTAATTTTACTTTCGTTAACATTCATCATTCTTCATCATATTTATAGCATGCTTTTATTTCATGCTTTTTGTTAACATTCTCTTATTTTCATTCTCATTCTTTCGTAACATACTCATTATCGTTCTTTTACATTCATACTTGTTTACTTACTTTCTTTCTTTCTTTAGTACGTTACGTCATTCTTTTTACATTCATATGGATTGATGAACAATACCCCGAACATTGTGCACGAAGCTAATGCTGGACCTGTCGTAATTAAACCATGAACATTGTGCATGAAGCTGATCCAGTCACCTAGGGCAAGTCATCTCTCCCGTTCATACAAACCGTTTGGTCCTACCCCGAACATTGTGCACGAAGCTGATGCTGGACCTGTGGTAATTAAACCACGAACATTGTGCACGAAGCTGATCCAGTCACCTAGGGTATACCAAAGGTCCTTGTCAAACTCAAAGATTGACCTTGTGTGCATCCTTTGGGGTAGCTAACCCGCATCACAGTTGAGCTAACGACAACATGGTCATGCACCTCCTTTCATTTTGCTTGCAAGCCATTCGTTCGTTCTTTACGTTTTATTTTTCATCATTGTTATCTTTCCTTTAATTACGTTATTCTTTACGTTCATTTATTTATTCGTCATACTACGTAAAGTAATAACATAATATATAACGTATTTTACACTATAATACAAATACATTTAATCATTATTAAAATATAACACATCGTACGTAATGTACACTATTTATACATTTTATACCCATCATACATCATACATACAACCCATAACCCTAAAACATCTCATAATTATACTTAAATTGGGTAATCATTACCCATAAGTCAACCTTAGTCAAAACCCTAGACTTTCTGTTTTTCCCAGAATTTCAGAAATTATTCTAAGGGTCTAGACGCGTGAGCACTATTTGGGCGTTTCTGCCCTGTTCAGACGTTTTGCCACTATGCAGACGTCTGGACTTAGTCTCTTTTTCACTTTGGACGCATGGGCCTGTTTAGGCGCATGGGCCCTATTCAGACGTTTGGGCCTACACTTAGCCGTTTTCCTACTTAGACGCATGGGCCTATTTAGACGCATGGGCCCTGTTTAGGTGCATGGGTCTGCACCTGGTCATTTTCTTACTTAGATGCATGGGCCTGTTTAGGCGCATGGGCACTATTCGGATGGTTGGGCTTTTGGGTGTTTGGGCACACTTAGGCAATTTGACTGTTGGACGCATGGGCCACTGTTTAGGCGCATGAGCAACTAACTTATCAATAAGCAAAATAAATCAGTCCAATTTCATCTTAAATCACAATCTAAGCCTAGTATTAGCATCCTAAGCATTGTAACATGAACATACACTTATTTGTATCCCAAAATTACACCCACCCACATACACTTTCACATATACATGCATACGAGTAAACATCCATTTTATAAAAACATGTCCACATGCATTTTCCAGCCCCAAATCAGTTAAAAATCATGTTAAAAAAGGGGTCTAGAAACTCACTTTTGCTGCTTTTGAGCTTATACCCTTCTCTTGAGCTTTTCAGAGGTTTCTAGCACCTAAAACACACATACACACACACCCGAACACACAATCACATTTATAAGCATACCACCAAGTCTAGAATCGTCTAAAGCATCATAAACTCGAGAATTCTTACCAAAAACTTTGAAGTTCTTGTTTCTTCTAAAATTCCCGAGGGTTTCTTCTCTCTCTCTTTCTCTCTCTAGAAAAATCCGAATGTCAGGGTGTAAGAAGCAACATGGGCGGCCATGTTGCTTTATTCACCAACTTTTCAAAAGTTGTGTCCTTTTGGACACTTTCAACCCCTCAACTTGGGTTACTTGTATTTTCTTTCTTTTCCTTTGCTCTTATTCTTTTCATTATATCTAAAAAAATAACCGGGTGTTACAAACTCAATCGGTCTACGCCGTTTATCAGCATACGACTTTTGCCTATCTTTGGTTGCCTTCATGAAGGCTTTGATCTTTTCGAGCTTTTTAGTCGTAGCTTCAATCACCTCAATACTTCCCAACTCTTTCTGACCAATGTCACCCCAGCAAACGGGTGTCCTAATCTTCTACCATATAACATCTTGTATGGCGGCATGCCAATGCTGGCACGATAACTGTTGTTCTATGAGAGTTCTGCTAACGGCAGATGGTCATCCCAACTTCCTCCAAAATCGATCACGCACGCACGAAGCATGTCCTCGAGTGTCTGGATTGTCCTCTCAGACTGACCATCCGTTTGAGGATGATAAGTCGTGCTGATGTGTAGCCTCGTCCCCATCGCATCGTGGAATTTCTTCCAAAACTTCGATGTCAATCGGGTGTCACGATCTGATACGATAGACACCGACATGCCATGACGAGCTACAATCTCTGTTATAAATAGATCCGCGAGTCTCTTAGATGAATATGTCTCTCAGATCTGGTGGGAAGTGACCACTCTTCGTCAAATGACCAACTATCACCCATATAGCATCATACCCTTTCGGGGTACGTGGTAACATTGTAATAAAGTCCATGGTGATATGCTCCTACTTCCACTCGGGTATATCCAATGGTTGGATCTTCCCCTACGGTTTTTGATGCTCCACCTTCACTTGCAAACAAGTAAGCATTTACTCACATACTCTACCGCATCACACTTCATACCGAGCCACCATTAATCCTTCTTCATATCATGGTACTTCTTGTTAGCACCGGGATGAATGGAGTATCGAGTCTTATGAGCCTCGTCCATGATCTTGCCACGTAAATCCCTGTGACGAGGAATCCACATTCGTCCAAATCGGGTTCTAACACCAAGAGTGTTCTCACCTAACTCCGTGACTAGACCTCTCATCCTTTCAGAGTTAAGGCAACCTTCTTTCAAAGCCTCATCTTGTAACTCCTTGACCTACGTCATCATGTTAGAGCTCATAATCAACTGATATGCTTTCACCCGAATCGGCTCGGGTCTCTCCTTTCAGCTAAGGGCATCTGCCACCACGTTGGCCTTGCCCGGATGGTAATGGATCTCGCAATAGTAATCCTTTATGAGCTCCAACCATCGCCTCTGCCTCATATTTAAGTCTTTTTGCTCGAAGAAGTACTTCAAGCCCTTGTGGTCTGTGAAGATTGTGCACTTTGTCCCGTATAAGTAGTGCCGCCAAATCATCAATGCGAAAACCACAGCAGCTATTTCTAGATCGTGCGTGGGGTAGTTGACTTCGTGGGTTTTCAGCTGTCGGGATGCGTAGGCTATCACCCTTCCACGTTGCATCAATACGCATCCTAGCCCAGAGTAAGATGCATTTGAATATACCACTAAGTCTTCACTACCTTCAAGTAATGTCAAGACAGGAGCTTGTATTATTCTCGCCTTTAAATCCTCGAAAGCATTCTCCTATTCTTGACCCCACACGAACTTCACATCTTTGCGAGTCAGTTTAGTCAAGGGTGAGGCTACCTTGGAAAAGTCTTGAATAAATCTCTGGTAGTAGCCCACCAATACCAAGAAGCTACGAATCTCGAATGTCGTCTTTGGAGACTTCCATTGCATCACAGCCACAACCTTGGAACAGTCTTGAATAAATCTCTAGTAGGGCAAGTCATCTCTCCCATTCATTCAAACCAATTGGTCCTACCCCAAACATTATGCACGAAGCTGATGTTGGATCTGTGGTAATTAAACCACGAACATTATGCACGAAGCTGATCCAGTCACCTAGGGCATACCAAAGGGCCTTGTCAATCTCAATGATTGACCCTATGTACATCCTTTGGGGTAGCTAACTGTAAGGTTTGTTAGAATATAAAATCATAGTTTAACCATTTAAACTTTCTAAAAATGCAGCGGAAGTATAGCATTATAACTTTGTTTATAAGCTGAAAATATTTTCATTAGATGAACATATTAATGTATAAAACAAACCCATATAACAAAGGATCATTTATGTGAATATGCAAGCTATGAACACATGTAAATGTACATAAAATCACAGCTACATAGAGCTGTGATTACTACCTTTCAACAGCTCCAAAACCGACCAAAGAAAGGTTGAAATGATGTCCAAAATTCAGCCAAGACTTCAAGGATAGAAGTCCTCAAGCTAGTATACCCCAAGCTCTTTGCAAACACCTCTTCTTGCTAGGTAGAAATTACACCAAATGCAGCTCAAAACTCAGCACAAAAACCTCCTAACCTGCTGCTGAAAGCCGTGGGTTTAGAGAGAGTGTGGGAGAGTTTCTTTGAGTGTGTTGCATGTATTGTATATTGAGAAGAATAGAGAGTCTTGGACTAGTAGTGGAACTATGCATGTGTGTTGGTTTATCAAGAGAATGAGTTAGTGGAAGACATGATAAGCATGCATGTGTGTCTCCCACTCAAAGGAATAATAGGCAATATCAAGGGGACGACCACATGGGGAAAAAAACAATTTCCCTTATAAAATTTGATATTAACACACACACACATATATTGTCTAGTCTTGTAACTAGTTTATGCAATTAACCATTTAATTGTATAAGTAGTATACTCTCATTATTATTTGGTGTTATATAAACTAACAAACAAACAAACAAACATACCCAGTGTATCCCGCTGAAGAGCAGGGTCTGGGAGGGGTATATGGTGGCAAGTCTTTCCTCTATCTTGAAAGATAGAGAGACCGCTTCCGAAGAGACTCCCGACTCGTTAACAAAGGTATTATTTGGTGTTATATCACTTCAAATAATATCATTGAACAAAATATACTAATAAGTTGTTCTTTCTCATATGCAACTTATTTAGAAAACCCATTTTCTAAATTGGTGTATATATTTAATTGCATGATCATATCATCAATTAAATATTAATTGGTGTTTGCTAAGCTTATTATTAGGTATAACCCGACTTGGATCATAACGTACTAACTACATCGATATTCTATGTGTCTTGGGCATATAGAATCCTACAATATCCCACTTGCCCAAGATTCATAGAAGATTGATGCAAGCAGTAAATACCGCCTAACAACGGTTTACTACCCTTAATACGCATGACTTATAGCCATTCAATAAGATCATCCCATTCAAGTACCCTACTTGAAATGATTTAGGTGAATCAATCATCTATCCTTTTGTTACAGATGTCATGTTAAATCTAAGGACACAGAATGATCAGTCCTTGTTGATTTAATTTAATCAGGCCTTAGGCATCTAACTCTCAACAAATAAGAGGAACAAATTCCATCTTGACTACATACGTTTTGTCGCAAACACCTCGTACTGTCCACTATTTCAGGACAGTGAAGAATTAGCTCAAGGTATAATACTTGGTGAATATCAAAACCCAATATGTATCTCAGGTCAGAGGATATCAAATGATATTCGCCGTTACTCTAATTTACTTATGATCAATCGATAAGATTCCATGTAGTAAAATTTGAGATGCGGGTTAGTCCAATATTTGTATCCCACGAATATCTATGAACCTTGGTAGCAACCCATTGCTCTATATTCATCCTTATGAATATCAACTAATCCAAGTTCATAATAGTCTTACCCTCACACTTATTCCCACAAGTCTGAACGACTATGGACATTTAGAGTAAACAATTTACTCATGGATTAAACATGCTAAATTCGAACATTAATTGAAACATTATAACCAAATAATTTACTCAAATAATAAAGAGTTCCACATATCCAAATACAAAATTTGATCAAGTCCAATCACTAGAATATCGAAGTCCTAAGGCACAAGTATGACTTTCATGCTTTGACCTATCTAGGAGCTTAGTGAATGGATCCGCAATGTTTTGATCGGTATGAACTTTGCGAATACATATCTTCCCCTTTTCAACTTCATCCTTTATGTAGTTGAATCTCCGTTCAATGTGCCGAGTCTTTTGATGAGCACGAGGTTCCTTGATTTGAGCAATCGCACCTTCGTTGTCACAAAAGATCTTTAGGGGGTCTTGAATGGTAGCAACAACCGCTAGATCAGCAATGAACTTCCTAAGCCACGCAGCTTCTTGAGCTGCCAATGAAGTGGTGATGTATTCTGATTCTGTTATAGATAGTGCCACTACATCTTGCTTTGAGCTCTTCCAAGAGACTGGTCCTCCATTCGTAATGAAGACATATCCCGACTGTGATCGAGAATCATCTCGATCAGTTTGGAAACTCGCGTCCGTGTAACCCTTTACAACGAGCTCTTCCTCACCAGATCCATATATTAAGAACATATCCTTGGTGTTTGTAGGATTCTATGTGCCCAAGACACATAAAATATTGATGTGGTTAGTACATCATGATCCAAGTCGGGTTATACCCAATAACAAGCTTAACAAACACCAATTAATATTTAATTGATGATATGATCATACAGTTAAATATTTACACCAAATTTAGAAAATGGGTTTTCTAAATAAGTTGCATATGAGATGGAACAATTTATTAGGATATTTTGTTCAATAATGTTATTTGAAGTGTTATTTAAATTAGTTATATAACACCAAATAATAATGAGAGTATACTACTTATACAATTAATTGGTTAATTGTATAAACAAGTTACAAGACTAGACAATACATGTGTGTATTAATGTTTGATATTTATAAAAGAAAAACCTTTTTTTTTATATATACAAACCGTCCATTTTGCATGCATGTGCATGTGTTTTGTTTTTTTTTATGCCTTGATTCCCTTGAGTGGAAGACAAGACAAGCATGCTTGTCACTCCACTATCTTGGCTTAGGAAAGAACAAACACAAGTATGTTGTCTCCTCCACTAACTAGTCAAAATTCAGCTCTCTCTTTCCATATATTCCACACATGCAAGACAACACATTAGAGCTCCAAAACTCTCTCTATCTTACGGAAATTGGCAGCAGCTTTGAAGGTTGATTTAGAGCTGATTTGAGCTGGTTTGATGTTGTTCTTGGTGTGAAATATTGTACTCTATGATGATGATTATCATTAGCATGTAACACAACACAAAATCCTCTCTTTCTCTCCCAAAAGCTACGGCTTTCTTCAGCTGAAAATAGGGTTTTCAGCAGCAAATTAGAGGGTTTTCATGTTGTTCTTGGTGATTTCTACCTAACAAGAAGAGGTGTTTGCAAGGAGCTTGGGGTATAGACACTTGAGGACCTCTACACTTGAGTTCTTGGCCAATTTCAAGCATCCAAAATCACCCATCTTTGGTCGAAATGCTGCTGTAGTAAGGTAGCAAATCACAGCTTCATATAGCTGTGATTTTATGTACATTTGTGTATGTTCATAGCTTGTCCATTCACATATTTAAGATCCTATTGTTTTGGGTTTTGTTTTCCATCTTAAAACTACATTTAGAACACAAAATTTTCAGATTATAAACTTGTTATAATCCTTAACATCCGCTGCGTTTTCTGAAAGTTTAAAAGGTTAAACTATGTTTTAGTGTTCTAACAAACCCAACAATGGCATCAAGAGCCGGTTATGTGGAAGACTTGCTTGTTTTATCTTTTGAAATTGGTTTTAAAAGATGTTATTAGACATGTTATAGGCTGTTTTGGGCTGGAATATTATGTCTTGTTGAAACCCCAACTTTCAAGGTTACATTACACATGCTTGTGATTAAACCTTGAAAGATATGTATGTTGATATGTTGATTGTTTGGACAATATTTAAAACCAAAAATTTCAGTTTATGTTGGCTGAAATTTAAAGGTTTTAAGTGGGGTTTCATTGTATATTTTGATGATTTGATCATTGGATGTTTTAGTGCATAACCTAGCCATTGACTTTGTGATTGTTTGGATATTTATGATGGTTGTATTCATTCATTCGATTGGGTTGTATTATTTGTTATTTGTGCTTTATTTCAAATGTAATTTATTTATTATTGGGTTGTAATAAATAGATTAGGTGTATTTTCATTTTACTAGATATCTTGTATTAGGACTTTATATCTTGTAATATGAAGACATACACATTGGAAGCACAAAGGAAGGTCACAAGAGAAACATGGAGCATTTTGGATGCGGTTTCAAGTGGGAGGCTTTTGGAAGCTTTCCATATGATTGTTTGTGACCCTTAGGAAAGACCTATGGACCACACTTGTGATGGCAAACAAGTGTGGACCACCTTAGATGCTATGGTTATGCACATATGCACATATGCACATATGCACATATGCACATATGCACATTGTGGTTGTTTATATTATGCTTGTTTGGTTGTTTGTTGTATGATTGTTGTTTGATATTTGGATATGCATAACAAACTCATTAGCAAACTTAACAAGCTGGAAATTTATGGTTTCTTAATCATTAAGTAATTAATAAGAGGTTATTAAAAGGATTGATGATTTAATAAAAGAGGTTTTATTAAAAATGAACCATAGGATACCTTGTATTTGAAAGCATGCAAATACAAGGTACATAGAGTTTTCAAAACTAGAATTAATGAAAACTAAAATCCCTTTTCAAACAAGTTTAACACCATCCTTTTACACAACACTTAAGTTATTTGGAAACTCTTAATGGGATAAAGGTCACCTAACCATTTTGAGGGAACTTATGACTTAAGGTGGGAATACCACATTGGTGGGATAAAGGTCACCTAACCACTTGTGTTGGTAAACTCACATGTGTGTGCAAGTAGGGTGACTTGATTTGCAAACCATGTTGAATGGATCACCTAAAATATGGTTTCCAAATGGTGTTGATGGGATTAACATGCCGACTTTACATATGATGTTTAAAGTCGATCCCATACCGCTAGAAGTTGCAAAAGGTTGCAATTGTCAAAAGTTGACTACCTTGTTAATTTGAATAATGGGATAAAGGTCACCTAACCATTATTTGAATGTAACGTTGGATTCTAGATTTTAATTATTAATTGTCTATGAGACATAAAGGGTATTAATAATTAAAATGAAATTTTTCATAAATACTAAAGGAACTTTGTAAAATTTGTAGAATGACCGCAAACAATAATGCTACCACCCCGACCGTCCATACCCTATCACTGAGATCTATTTTAGAGAGGGATCGTCTGAACCATAATAACCTTATGGACTAGTCTCGAAACTTAAGAATTGTTCTCAAGCAAGAGCAAAGGCAATGTCCTTGACGATCCTATTCCTAACCAACCTGACCCCGACGATGTTGAGGCTGCCTCGAGAGGCTTAGCTGTCTTGTCTCAAAGGAGTTGGCCAAGGATTTAATCCTTAATGGCCTAACTAAAAGTTTGAGACATTCATAATGAAAAGCAATATGAATGGATAGGACAAGAGCATTGGTGAGTTTCACGCAATACTCACAACAGCTGAGGCAGGGATGGGTAGAAAGGTTCTACCTATACTCTAGATCAATAAGGGAGGCAATCGAAAGGCCATTCCCGATCCCAAGGCAAATGTTGCCAAAGGAGAGGGCACATCAAAGGCAAAGGGGAAGGGAAGATCAAAGCGGAACCTCCAAAACCTAAGCTTATGAAGCTTAAGGTAACCGAAAACGATCCATGCTTTGAGTATGGTGAGATAGGTCATTTGAAAGGGAATTGTCCAACCTATCTCAAAGAGTTGAGAAATAAGAGGGATGCTGGGCAAACCTCAAGCACAACTTTCATAATCCATATTGACTTAAATGTTATTTCCTCAAAGCACATGGGTAATTGGATACCGCATGTGGAACTCACTTTTTCAATCTGTTGCGAGGGTTCAAAAGAAATAAGCACTTTAAGAAAGGAGACTATGTTTTGAAACTTTCAAAAGGTTTGGAAGTTGTTCTTCAAAACATGTTATATGCTCCTAGTTTGACTAGGAACATGATTTAAGTTTCCTTTTTAAAACGATATGGTTATGATTTAAAGTTTGTAAATGATGGTATTTATGTTGCTATGGATGATGTATATTATTTCAAGGCTATGCCTTCTAATGATATTTATGAATTGGCTCATAAAGATTCGTCCTATAATAACACATCATACCCATCATGTACCAAGAGACTTAAAATGGTTTAAGTAACTCTTATCCTTGTCATTGTCATCTTGGTTACATAAACAAGAATTGGATTTAAACACTTTAAAAGAATGGTCTTTTGAAAACAAATGAAAATTGTTCATTTGATAAGTGTGAACCTTGTTTACAAGGTAAGATGACCTACACGCCCTTTAGTGGTACTAATGAGAGGGCAAAAGATTTATTAGGAGTCATACATTTGGATGTATGAGGTCCTTTTAAAACAATGACAAGGTATGGTGAAACATACTTCATTACCTTAACCGACGATTATAGTCGCTATGGTTATGTGTACTTGATGGCACATAAACATGAAGAATTTGAAATGTTCAAAAACTTCAAGAATGAAGTAGAAAATCAACTCAATAGAACTACCAAAGTTCTCCGTTTAGATAGAGAAGGTGAATACCTAAGTGAGACTTTTGGGGATCATCTAGGAAGTTGTAAGATTGTCTCACAACTTACTCCTCACAGAACACCATAATATAATGATGTGTCTGAAAGGAGATCGAACCCTATTGGATATGGTTCGACCTATGATGCCTATAAGCTCACTACCTCTATAATTTTGGGGTTTCGCACTATTCTCCAAGGCTCGTATTTTGAATATAGCCTAAACCAAGAAGGTGGATTCGACGCCTTTTGAAATATCAAATGGAATAGTTCCATCACCATCATATTTAAAAGAATGGGTTATGAAGCTTATGTTAAGCTTAACACCCAAACCAACTGAAAGTCGATTCACTAAGTGTATATTTGTTGGATATCCAAAAGGACTATATAGGATGCTACTTCTTTGATCCAACGAAGCAAAAGGTATTTATTGCTCAAAAGGCAGAGTTCTTGGAAGCCAAGTTCCTTATGGAAGGAATGACGCATAGAACAGTGGAATTTGATGAGGATCAAGATCCACAAGCCGATACACGTTTGGTTAACACTAGCTGTCAACAAGAGGTTGTTGATAATGATCAAGAGGTTGATCAATACACACAAAACGTTCATAGATCTGGTAGAGTTAGCATTCCACCTGAAATATATGGATTTTTCATGGATGGATGCTATGAGATTGACTCCGATGAGCCAACTACATACCATGATGCTATGTCCAATTTGGATTGTGACAAATGGCTGGAAGCCATGAACGTAGAGATGCAATCCATGTATGACAACCAAGTTTAGGAATTGGTTGACCCTCCACTTAACTCCAAACCGGTTGGATGCAAGTGGGTTTTCGAGAAGAAAACAAATATGCATGGAAACTTAGATATTGACAAGTCTCATGTGTATAAAAAGGCTAGTGGGAGTGTAATCACAATCTTAGTATTGTATGTTGATGACATACTACATTTTGGAAATGACATTCCAACCATGGAAGGTGTTAAAACCTGGCTTGGAAATTGTTTTTCCATAAAAGATCTCGGTGAAACCATCTATATTTTGGAAATAAAGATCTATAGGGATAGATCGAGGCGGTTGATAGGGTTAAACCAAAGTGCATACATTGATAAAATCTTGAAAAGGTTCAAGATGGAAAACTCTAAGAAAGGTATGGTACCTATTCAAAGAGGGACAATATTGAGTGCATCTCAATGTCCAAGCTCAAAGGATGAGCAAGATTATATGAGGGACATCCATATGCGTCTGCTATAGGATCCATCATATATGCGATGATATGCACTAGACTGGACATGTCATGCGCGTTAAGCATGACAAGTAGATATCAGAGAATCCATGTAACACCCATTGGATGGCTGTTGAAAGTATATTGGAATACCTTAGGAGGACTAAGGATATGTTTCTAATATACGGATCTGATGAAGAGGAACTAGTTGTAAAGGGTTACACGAATGCTAGTTTCCAAACTGATCGAGATGATTCTCGATCACAATCGGGGTACGTCTCCATTATGAATAGGGTTTTGCGTTGTCCACTACAAAATCAGAATACATAGCCGCCTCATTAGCAGCTTGGGAAGCTGCATGGATAAAAGGGTTTATCACGAATCTAAGGATGGTCTCTACCATTCAAGACTCCTTAGAAATCTTTGTGATGACGAGGGTACGATTGTTCAAATCAAGGAACCCCGTGCACATCAAAAGATTAGGCAAAATGAGCGGAGATTTAACTACATAAGGGATGAAGTTGAAAAGGGAAAGATATGTATTCGCAAAGTTCACTTTGATCAAAACATTGCGGATCCACTCACGAAGCTCCTTGAAAGGGCAAAGCATGAAAGTCATACCTATGCCTTTGGACTTCGATATTCTAGTGATTGGACTTGATCAAATTTTGTATTTGAATATGTGGAACTCTTTATTATTTGAATAAAATTATTTGGTTATAATGTCTCAATTAATGTTCCAATTTAGCATGTTTAATCCATGAGTAAATTATTTACTCTAAATGTCCGTAGTCGTTCATACTTGTGGGAACAAGTGTGAGGGTAAGACTATTATGAACTTGGATTGGTTGATATTCATAAGGATGAATATAGAGCAATGGGTTGCTACCAAGGTTCATAGATATTTGTGGGATACAAATATTGGACTAACCCGCATCTCAAATTTTACTACATGGAATCTTATCGATTGATCATAAGTAAATTTGAGTAAAGGCGAATATCATTTGGTATCCTCCGACCTGAGATACATATTGGGTTTTGATATTCACCAAGTGTTATACCTTGAGCTAGTTCTTCACTGATATGAAATAACTGTCAGTACATAAGGCTATGTTCAGGTATGACATAAGGTGATTGTGAGAAACGTATGTAGTCAAGATGGGATTTGTTCCTCTTATTCGTTGAGAGTATTATGTCTAAGGCCTGATTAAGTTAAATCAACAAGGAATGATCATTCTGTGTCCTTGGATTTAACATGACATCTGTAACAAAAGGATAGATGATTGATTCACCTAAATCATTTCAAGTAAGGTACTTGAATGGGATGATGTTATTGAATGGCTATAAGTCATGCGTATTAAGGGTAGTAAACCGTTGTTAGGTGTCATTTACTGCTTGCATCAATCTTCTATGAATCTTGGGCAAGTGGGAGATTGTAGGATTCTATGTGCCCAAGACACATAAAATATTGATGTGGTTAGTACATCATGATCCAAGTCGGGTTATACCCAATAACAAGCTTAACAAACACCAATTAATATTTAATTGATGATATGATCATGCAGTTAAATATTTACACCAAATTTAGAAAATGGGTTTTCTAAATAAGTTGCATATGAGATGGAACAATTTATTAGGATATTTTGTTCAATAATGTTATTTGAAGTGTTATTTAAATTAGTTATATAACACCAAATAATAATGAGAGTATTACTTATACAATTAATTGGTTAATTGTATAAACAAGTTACAAGACTAGACAATACATGTGTGTATTAATGTTTGATATTTATAAAAGAAAAACCTTTTTTTTTATATATACAAACCGTCCATTTTGCATGCATGTGCATGTGTTTTGTTTTTTTTATGCCTTGATTCCCTTGAGTGGAAGACAAGACAAGCATGCTTGTCACTCCACTATCTTGGCTTAGGAAAGAACAAACACAAGCATGTTGTCTCCTCCACTAACTAGTCAAAATTCAGCTCTCTCTTTCCATATATTCCACACATGCAAGACAACACATTAGAGCTCCAAAACTCTCTCTATCTTACGGAAATTGGCAGCAGCTTTGAAGGTTGATTTAGAGCTGATTTGAGCTGGTTTGATGTTGTTCTTGGTGTGAAATATTGTACTCTATGATGATGATTATCATTAGCATGCAACACAACACAAAATCCTCTCTTTCTCTCCCAAAAGCTACGGCTTTCTTCAGCTGAAAATAGGGTTTTCAGCAGCAAATTAGAGGGTTTTCATGTTGTTCTTGGTGATTTCTACCTAACAAGAAGAGGTGTTTGCAAGGAGCTTGGGGTATAGACACTTGAGGACCTCTACACTTGAGTTCTTGGCCAATTTCAAGCATCCAAAATCACCCATCTTTGGTCGAAATGCTGCTGCAGTAAGGTAGCAAATCACAGCTTCATATAGCTGTGATTTTATGTACATTTTGTATGTTCATAGCTTGTCCATTCACATATTTAAGATCCTATTGTTTTGGGTTTTGTTTTCCATCTTAAAACTACATTTAGAACACAAAATTTTCAGATTATAAACTTGTTATAATCCTTAACATCCGCTGCGTTTTCTGAAAGTTTAAAAGGTTAAACTATGTTTTAGTGTTCTAACAAACCCAACAGTGTTTCTAAGGTATTTCAAAATACTATTAACAGCCATCCAATGACTATTACCAGGATTCCGTTGATATCTACTTGTCATGCTTAGAGCACATGACACGTCTGGCCTAGTACATATCATTGCATACATGATGGATCCTATAGAAGATGCATATGGGACTCCATTCATTCTTTCTTGTTTAACCTTTGAACTAGGGCATTGAGATGAGCTCAATATAGTCCCCTTTTGAATAGGTACCAAACCTTTCTTAGAATTCTCCATCTTGAACCTTTTCAAGATCTTTTCAATGTATGTACTTTGGTTTAAACCTATTAGCCACCTTGATCTATCCCTATAGATCTTTATTCCTAAAATATAGGTGGCCTCACCAAGATCCTTAATGGAAAAACAGCTTCCAAGTCAGGTTTTTACACCTTCCAAGGTTGGAATGTCGTTTCCAATTAGTAGAATGTCATCGACATATAATACAAGGAAAGTAATAATGCTCCCACTAGCTTTCTTATATACACAAGCTTCATCAGCGTTTTTGATGAAGCCAAATTTCTTTACTTCATCATCAAAACAGTGATTCCAACTTCTTGACGCTTGATTCAACCCATAGATTGATTTCTTTAACTTGCATACCTTGTTAGGATGTTTTGGATCGACAAAACCTTCAGGCTATTTCATATGGTCATCTTCCTCAAGATATCCATTAAGAAAAGCGGTTTTGACATCCATTTGCCAAATCTCATAGTCATAATATGCTGCTATGGCAAACAATATCCTGATAGACTTTAGCATTGCCACAGGCGAAAAGGTTTCATCATAATCAACCCCTTGAGTTTGAGTGAAACCTTTTGCTACAAGTCTAGCTTTATAGGTATCCAAGTTTCCATGCATATCGGTTTTCTTCTTGAAAACCCACTTACTTCCAACTATCTTGGACTTAAGAGGTGGTGTAACCAATTCCCAAACTTGGTTATCATACATGGATTGCATCTCAACGTTCATGGCTTCTTGTCATTTGTCAAAATCACGTTTTGACATTGCCTCATGGTAAGTGGTTGGTTCATCCGAATCTACCACATAGCATCCATCCATGAAAAATCCATATCTCTCAGGAAATAAGGTTTGATGATGTTAACCATGTGGAGAATCTCAAGTACAATCTCTTGAGTGTCAGTCAAATGTGTGATAAAGGCCATGTTGCACTTTTCACAAGACAAACTGTCCGATTCTATCATCCAAAGTTCTAAATTTGATTGACAAGGTGTTGGATGAATATACTCTCCTGAAGGCCAACAGGACAGGAAGAGTATATGCCTTAGATCTTTCCAAAAAGATAGATCTAAAAGGCCATCCTTGCCTATTCTCCAAGGCCTCTCCTCAAGAATCTACTCTATGGCATAGAAGGATGGGGCATGTTAATCTCAAGGACATGAATCAGCTGATAAACCATGGTTTAGTAAGAGGATTGCCTTTGAAGGAGTTCAAGTGCGAAGACAACTGCACTTCTTGCTTAAAGGGAAAACAACACAGAGTTTCATTCCCTCCAATAGAAGAACCAAAGTCCACTGCCTGCTTGCAACTCTTGTACATGGATCTCTTTGGTCCTGTCAGGGTGATGAGCATGGCAAAGAAGAAATACTATCTGGTAATTGTGGATGATTACTCCAGATACGTATGGACTTTCTTCTTGCACACCAAGGATGAAGTTGCCAAGGCTATTATGAACTTTGTGTTATTTGTGGAGAAGCAGTATTCCCTGCAGGTCAAGTGTGTGAGGAGTGACAATGGAACAGAGTTTAGAAACCACACACTTGATGACTTCTACCTGTCTAAGGGAATTAAAAGGCAGTTCAGTATTCCCAGAACTCCTGAACAGAATGGAGTGGTTGAGAGAAAGAACAGGACTCTCATTGAAGCTGCAAGGTCAATGCTGGCTGACTCAGGATTGCCACTGACCTTTTGGGCTGAAGCTGTCAACACAGATTGCTATGTACAGAATATAGCATTAGTGAATTAGAGGTTGATGAAGACTCCTTATGAAGTACTTCATCATTTGGCCCCTCTGATTTCCTTCTTTAGAGCCTTTGGGTGTCCATGTTTCATTCTCAACACTAGCAATCCACTCCAGAAGTTTGCTAGTAAGGTGAATGCAGGGTATTTTGTTGGTTATTCATCAACTTGCAAGGCATACAGAGTTTTCAACTGTAGGACAAAGATGGTTGAAGAAACTCTGCATGTCAAGTTCAATGAATCTCCAAAGGACAAGATTCCACAAAACCCTATGGAGTTGTTTGATCTGGACATACTGCAATATGTTCCTTATCAACCTCCAGCTGTTGTGCCTGTCAACAATTCTCCACCTGGTGGTACTGATGATGAAGATGCCAGTACTCACTTTTTCAGGTTTAGTGACCACCTGCCTGAGTCCACTAAACCTGCTGCTCCTGTAGCTTCAGCAGCCCCATCCACAACAAATGCTGATGAAATTTCTGCATGCTCTACTTCGTTTGAGCTGCCATCTCCTACATGGTTTCAAGAATCTTCATCACCATCTCTTGCTACTCAAAGTCCTACAAACACTTGCACTGATCTTATAGTCTATCAAGAGCTGAAGAATCACCCCACATCTTAAATCATTGGTGATATCAATGCTGGAGTTTCAACCAGAAGTCAATTGTCTAACTTCTGCTTCTATGCTCTCTTCATCAGTCAACAAGAGCCTAAGAACTACCATCTTGCACTAAGAGACAATGGATGGGTTGAAGCAATACATCTTGAGCTTCTTCAGTTCAAGAAACAGCAAGTGTGGGAGCTTGTTCCTTTACCCCAAGGTAAGTGTGCAATAGGCACTAAATGGGTATTTAGGAACAAAACAGATGAAAAGGGCCAAATAGTTAAGAACAAGGCCAGGCTGGTTGTCCAGGGATTTGTATAAGAGGAAGGCATCGATTATGATGAAACCTTTGCCCCTGTAGCCAGACTGGAGGCAATTAGATTGTTCTTAGCTTATGCTGCCTGTCATAGTCTTAAGGTTTATCAAATGGATGTCAAAAGTGCATTCTTATATGGTAAAATAAAGGAGGAAGTTTATGTGTGTCAACCACCAGGCTTTGAGGACAATAAACATCCTGATTGGGTGTATAAGCTTGATAAGGCTCTTTATGGGCTGAAGCAAGCTCCTAGAGCCTGGTATGAGACACTCTCAACTTTTCTTCTGGAAATAAGTTCACTAGAGGCACCATTGATAAAACCTTATTCATCAAGACTGTGGGACAACATAAGCTCCTTGTTCAAATTTATGTAGATGACATAATTTTTGCATCCTCTGATCCACAATTGTGTGATGAATTCACAAAGCTCGTGAAGCAAAAGTTTGAAATGAGTGCTATGGGGGAATTACAGTTATTTCTAGGTTTGCAAATCAAACAAAGGGCTGATGGAATCTTTATTCATCAGTCCAAATATACCAAAGAATTGTTGAATAAGTTTGATTTACAAAACTGGAAGTCCTGTTCTACTCCCATGAGCAGCATCACGCAACTGGATGTAGATCAGAAAGGTAAAGCGGTTGATGAAACCCTTTACAGATATATGATTGGGTCCTTGATGTACCTTATAGCTTCTAGACCAGACATCATGTTTGCAACATGTGCCTGTGCTAGATTTCAGGCTGCACCTAAAGAATCCCATTTGATTGCAGTCAAAAGGATCTTTAGATATTTGCAAGGTATCCAATCACTAGGTCCTTGGTATTCAACTGGGCATTCTTGCAAATTAGTTTCTTTCTCTGATAGTGACTATGTAGGATGCAAAGTCACCGGAAAATCCACTTCTGGTGGTTGCCAATTCCTAGGCAATTGTTTAGTCTCTTGGCAGAGTAAGAAACAAACATCAATTGCTACATCCACTGCTGAAGCTGAGTACATTGCTGCTGCAAGTTGTACATCCCAAGTACTCTGGCTTCAGAACCAACTTTTGGATTATGGCATTACAGAGACTAAGACTCCATTATTAATGGATAGTGCTTCAGCTCTTTGCATTGTTAAAAATCCAGTCCAGCACTCTAGGACCAAACATATTGAGATCAGACATCATTTTATTCGGGATTGCTATGAAAAAGGTCTGATTGATCCTAAGTTTGTACCTAGTGCTGATGAGCTTGTAGACATCTTTACTAAGCCTTTAGATAGTGCCACATTTCAAAATTTGGTACTAAGGCTTGGTATGCTGCAGCTAGAATAATTTGACTAATACTGATGTCTCAGTTCACAAGTACTGATGAGCATTAGTATGCAAAGGTCAAATATAAGTACGGATGAGTAATTTAGTCTTCAGCATTTTCACAACTACTGAAGACTAACACGTTTTAAAGTACTGAAGTACACTATTTGTTGAAAACAACTAATGTAGTTACAACTACTGATGTGGTTATAACTACTGATGAACAATTTTCAAACAAATAAGTACTGAAGAACAAATTTTGTTCACAAGTACTGATGTGTAATCTTACACAAGTACTGAAAAAAAATTTGTTCACCAGCTCTGAAGAATATTTCATCAGCACTTGTGAACATCTGATCACAAGAGCTGAGGAATAAATATTCACAAGAGCTGAAGGGCCAATGAAACATCTGGAAGTCAGTCAAAGAGCTGATGAGTACATGTGGAGGTCAGAATGAAACAACTGAATTGACGGAAACAGCTGATGAGTAACTTTACTCTTCAGCTGATACCTACATCTGCTGTTTCATACCCAAACAACTGAAGGACAAAATCATGTCTTCGGTAGTTTCACAACTACTGATGATTAACACTAAGTCCTCAGTTGTTTACAACAACTGAAGCAAAACCATGTCTTCAGTAGTTCATAACTACTGATGTCAGTAGTTTACAACTACTGAAGGCTAACACTAAGTCTTCAGTTGTTACAACGTCTGACGATGAAAACCATGTCTTCAGTAGTTTATAACTACTGAAGGCTAACAACAAGTCTTCAGCCGCTTAAAACATCTAAAGGACAAAACCAAGGTCTCAGTAGTTTCAACTACTGAAGACTAACACCAGGTCCTCAGATGTTACAACCACTGAAGGTTCAAACCACGTCACCAGTAGTTTCAACAACTGATGACTAACACCAAAACCTTCAGTAGTTTTCTTTCAGCCTTTGCCATACCCTATAAATACCCAACCTTCAGAGATTTTCATTCTCACTAGACCTAAATTTCAAAAACCTCTGAAACTTCCCATACACCATTAATGGCGCCCATGCAACTCAAGTCTCGACACAACTGTGTCGCGTACCTCATCAAATCGCCATTCTGGTCAAAATTCCACAATGCCATAGATCTGATGATCGAATCACCATACCAAACGGCCTTCCTAATAAATCAAACCATATACACCGGTTCCCTATCATAGTTCTAGACGAATATCACCATCCAAACTGGAGAGAACGACGGCGAGGTCTCTCTCCGGTCATCCGTGAACAACAACCCGGTGGTCATCAATCCAGCTATCATCCGACAAACCCTAAAGCTGGATGATGCCACCTTCCCAACTGCCTACCCCAAACGCACCTTTGATCTTTCTTTTACTTCTCATGACTATCAGGGTGACCTTTCAGCCTCAACCCTTCTGAAGAAACATTTCCATGATCCAGAACAACTCATATTCCACATGGTAAATGTTTGCCTAGCCCCGAAGACATCATCATGGGACTAGATGTCCTCTAGGTGGCAGCAGGTATTGTATTCTATCCTTGAGAAACAACCTTTAAACTTAACTGAAATAATTTTTTCGGAACTCAAGGACATGGCCACAAAAATCGTTGGATTTTATATCCTCGGTTCATTATGGCCATGATAGAGAGCCAGCTTAATACTGAGGGACTAGTTGGCACTGGAGTCCCTGCCATGGCTGTATTAGCTGAGGTATACTCTAGGCTCAACACGACCAAACACTCAAAAAGGCTGCCAAGCTGTGAAAACCCACGCAGCTAGAACCCACAGCCTCCACCTCACAATCCAAAGTCCCCACCAAACCTAAACCCAAAAGAAAACCCAAAAAGGCAACTCAGGGAGATGAGTCCCCTGAGGATGCCCCTGAAACACAAACGCAGGAAGTGACTGCTGGTCAGATTCTCCCAGCAGTCACCACGACTCCACCTACCACAACCGCACAGGTTTCCTCTTTACAGGAGCCTGATGCAACCATTTCAGGGGCTGCCACACATCTGGAACCTTTCTTAATTGAGGAGGTTGCCATTGAAGAGCACATTCCTCCCCATGTGCAATCTGCTTCTACCCCATCTCCCACTACAACCGCCCCTAAAAGCCCTACTTTAATCATTGCAGAAGTGTTGACCCATCTGAACACTCCACCCTCTCCCCAGAAACCAATCACAACTGGGGTATCTCCAACCGAAGAGTGGGTGGACACAAGTGTTGATGGGAGCCCACAATACAGAGAATCACATGTCTCATCTCCTAGTGTGGCTAGGGAGATAGGATATTCTGGTGAGGCTGCCACTTCCCCTGCATCAGCATATGAGCAGGAAGAAGCTGGTAACATCAATAAGACCTCACCAGAGGCGACTGCCAATGATGGATCCAATCCGGAGGCTGGAAGTCCCCGGAACCAAGACAAAGGGGCACATGCAACTACTGAGCCACACTCAGTGCATGTACATCCTGACCAAGTCAGGAGGTCAGGTGATTCAGTGCAAACTGATGATGACCTGAGCTTCTTCTATGACGTAGTTGCTCAAAACACCATCCTAGAGGATGAGGTAAGCAGACTCAAAGAGCTGCTTGCCAAAATGTCTCAGGATGCAAGTCCATCTGCCACCATACACCCACAGATGGCACCTTCACCTGAAGGTCTCACATATACTCAACCACTCCCACAAACTCAGCCACCTGCCCCTGCTTCCGGCACTAGTTCTCAGGAACAGAACCCTCCTGAGCAACTAGTTGCTATCTTCCAACAATCCCTGCCTCTCATCACACCAATAATCACGGACATTGTGATGAAAACCCTTGATGAGAGGCTTCCCTCACAACTAGTTACTGTGGCTAAAACGCTTGCTGATAGTCAAACCCTAACCAATGCACCCAAAAAGGGGGAGACATCAGTGCAAGCTAAGAGGAAGAGGGTAGAGGAGGAGAAAGAAGTAGGGAGAGAGGAGGAAAATGAGAGGGGGAGGACTGAGGAGACTGAGAAGGTGAAGGGGAAGGAGAAGGTGAGGGAGGAGAGAGCTGAATAGATAGAAGTGGCTAAAATCAAAAAAGATTTCAGTGTCACTTACAAAAGGAAGAAAGGAGAGAAGGAGGGAGAGAAGGTGGTGAAGGATACTGATCTAGCAGTCCTGGTCAAGGAGGCTGATGCTGAGCATAGCCGATCAATGGACTCTATCATTGATCAGTTGTTCAGGGAAGGCTTTGACAAGGACACTGCCATGCTAGATCAGGAAATTTGGAAGTTGGAGATAAAGGAGATAGAATACCGATCGACCAGTCATAGCCAAGAGGAGAGAAAGAGAATCGATGCTATGACTAGGTTTATTTCAAAGTATCCGGGGAGACCAGTCCAAGATGTGAGAGCTTGGGCCAGGGACAGAATCTTGGCTATAGCCACCAAGATCTGTTCGGCTGGTGAATTTACCAAGGGACTGGTCGCAGAAGCCCTTTCTGAAGTCGGTGCTGGGAACAGGACTTTGCTAGTCAAACAGACTAAAACTTCCCTCATTTCTAGATTACTAGCAAAGCCTGCCCAATTTCCCACACCAACACCTACCCAACCACAACCCACAAAACCAACCCCATCACCATCAAAACCCATTGCCGATGATACACCCTTGTAGAAGAAGAGATGGGTGTTGAGGCTGCAAGAGGAAGAAGAAGAGGAGGATGAGGAAGATAGGCTGCCTCTCTCTGCAGTCATATCTTTACCCAAAGTCAAACCTATGCCCATCACTCCCACCTCACACGTGGAAGCTGTGAAGGTTAAGCTTGAAGAAGAACAGCAGCATAGGCTACATGATGAGGAGCTGTTGAAAAGAGTAAATAAAGCCTATGCTACTACCTCATCAATCACAAACATGAGGAAAGAAGCTCTGAGATTATTCACTTTAAGGCATACATTCCAATTTCAAAAGGACAAAGTGAGTATTTCGCCTGATCCCAGGGTGTCTCACAGAATTATGAAGAAAGATATACCAAAGAGATACAATGGCCTAGTGAAAAGGATCGTAGGTGAAGAGATCTCCTTGGCCATTGTAATATCACCCTGGGAGATCATAGAAGAGTTCAAGAAAACCTATCAGGCTAACCTCCCACCACAAAAGATGTTGGAGAATAGAGTTGTTAAAAAGGGGTTAGTCTACAAGAGGTTTGAGAAACTTTAGAGAAATGAGTTCCAGTTGTTCTTAGAGGATAATCACCCAGATGAATTCGCCTATAGGGCCATAATAACTGTGGAGCTCAAAAGTGGTAAACAGGCCAAATACATCTTAGAGCTCTATGGGCCTGAAGGATTCTTTGAAGGTGAGGCAGAAGTACATACCATGGAGGAACAAGTGATGTTTTTAGAGGCCTACATCCGAGAATCCTACAGGCTCATAGTTGGGAAGTAGGTCTTATGGGTGGGACAACAACTCTGTGTCCAGTTCCCCAAAACAGAGTTCCCATCCATACTATGCCAAACTAATTCTTAAGACCCCTTCAGGCCAGTGCTTAATTGGGTCACCTTCTAAGCTGATCAAGAAGTAAAAAGACCAATCTTCCTGCCATCAATAACTGGGACAATAAATTGCTTAGAGGTTTTGGCTGCATTAGTTCAGGGGGAGATTGTTGGACCAAAAGAACCAATGAGCCAGATCAGAAAAACCTCTAAGTCCCACATGACATCATAACAACTGCTGAAGGCTTCATCAGCAGTTTGACAAAGACTGAAGACTCAACAGCTGAAGATCAAAGATCTGAAGAACAACAGCAGAAGATCCCAAGTACTGAAGACAAGTACTGAAGTTTGAAGTACTGAAGAATACAAGTATTGAAGACTTGAAGTACTGAAGAATCAAGTGCTGAAGATCAACAGCTGAAGAACTGAAGAACTGAAGATCAACAACTGATGCACAAAGTCTGAAGACAAAGACTGAAGACATCAGCTGATGACAACTACTGAAGTCATCAGCTGATGAAACATCTGAAGATCAAAGTCTGAAGACCAAGTGCTGAAGCTTCAGAGTTTGTCACAACAGCTGAAGAAGTTGTCTTCAGTTGTTGTGATGGCTTTTCTCTTTCAGTAGTTTGTATTTTCTCTTTTCAGTAGGTTGTACAACAGCTGAAGAGTTTGTTCTTCAGCCGTTACAGTTCAGTAGTTGTAAACGACTGAAGGGCTTTTTCTTCAGTCGTTGTAATACTTTCAGTAGTTTCTTTTTTAGTAGTTTGTAATAAGTTAGAACACTTAGCTTTTTTTAAGAAGATGTCAGCTGTTTGACATCTTCAGTAGTTTAGTGTTCTTTCAGTAGTTGGTTAATAACCGTTTGATATCACTATCAAGTGACATTAGCATACGTCATTTCTCCTATAAAAGGAGATGACCTAATTGTAATCCTTGCCGAAACGTGTGAGTAACAGAAAATACCTTTTTGGCAGAATTGTTCTCTCTCTCTATAACTTTACTGTTACAAGCAAAATCATTTGTGTTCTTGCTTATTTGTTTAATTCTTGTGCTAAATCCACTGCGAATACAACCTAATTGATCAAACTAGAGGCTGAGATCCTGTTAACGCGAAACCCCAAAATGATAGAGGTAGTGTACTTCTAGCCATTATAGATCGAACCATATCCAATAGAGTCCGATTCCTCCTCTCAGACACACCATTATGTTGTGGTGTTCCAGGTGGAGTAAGTTGTGAGACAATTCCACAAATTTTAAGATACTCTTAAAATTCACTACTTAGGTATTCACCTCCTCTATCCGTACGAAGAATCTTAACCGTTTTGTTGAGTTGATTTTCTACTTCATTCTTGAAGATTTTGAACATTTCAAAAGATTCATGTTTGTGTCTTAACAAGTACACATACCCATAACGACTATAGTCATCGGTAAAGGTAATGAAGTATCTTTCACCATTCCTAGTTATTGGTTTAAAAGGTCCACATACATCCGAATGTATGATTCCTAATAAGTCCTTTGCCCTTTCATTAGTCCCACTAAAAGGGGCCTTTGTCATTTTACCTTGTAAACAAGACTCGCATACATCAAATGAACCATTTTCATTAGTTTTCAAAAGACCTTTCTTTTGGAGTTTTTGCATACGATTCTTGTTTATGTGACCAAGCTGACAATGCCAAAGATAGGAATCACTCAAATCTAATTTGAGCCTTTTGGTGGTTGCTTGGTACATTGAGCTATCATATGTTGTGTTTTCATGAACCAATTCATAAATACCATTACAAGGTATAGCGTTAAAATAAAACATATGATTTAAAGAAACATGAATATCATTGTCAACAAACTTGAAATCATAATCACATTGTCTTAAACGGGAAACAGAAATAATGTTCCTAGTCAAACTAGGAGCATACAAAACATTCTTTAAATTAACTTCCAAACCACTTGGAAGCTTCAAAATGTAGTCTCCTTGGGCTTCCACGTGAACCTTTGCACCATTCCCCATGAAAAGACTAATTTCCCCTTTTGTATAATGCTCACTTCTTTTGAACCCCTGCAACAAATTGCAAATATGAGTTCCACATCCAGTATCTAATACCCATGTGTTAGAAGAAATAACATTTAGCTCAACATGTATCATAAAGATTGTACCTGAGGTTTGCCCCGCATCCCTCTTTGATCCCAACGCTTTGAGATAGACCGGACAATTGCGTTTCCAATGGCCTACCTCACCACACTCAAAACATGGGTCATCATGAGCAACCTTTTGCTTCTTTACTTTTGGTTTGGGCGGTTCCATTTTTGCTTCTCCCTTACCCTTCCCTTTGACGTGCCCCTTCCCTCTTGCAACACTTGCCCTAGGGTCGGGGAGGTGCCTCTTCCTACTACCTCCTTCATTGATCATATGGACCGGTAGAACCTTTCTACCCATGCCCGCCTCGGCCGTTTTGAGCATTGAGTGAAGCTCACCAATGCTCTTGTCCTATCCATTCATGTTATAGTTCATAATAAAGCTATCAAACTTCTTGGATAGAGAGTTGAGGATCAAATCCGTTGCCTACTCATTGGACACACGACAGTTAAGCCTTTTGAGGCGATCAATGTGGCTCTTCATCTTAAGAACGTAAGATGACACCGATTGGGTCTCGTCCATTCGACATGCATGGAGTGCTCGAACCGTTTCGAAGCGCTCCACCCTTGATTGTTGTTGGAACATTTCCTTCAACTGGGTGATCATGTCATAGGCATTGTGGTTCTCAAAGTCCTTTTGCAAATCGGGAATCATGCTTTCTAGCATGAGGCATGCGACTTGCACAGAGTCCTCGGTGTACTTGACCCACTCGGCAAAGGCCTCAACGTCATTTTCATCGGGTTGATCGGGAATGGGATCGTCTAACACGTAGGACTTCCTTTCTTGCTTGAGAACGATTCTCAAGTTTCGGTACCAATCCATGAAGTTCCCATGGTTTAGACGTTCCTTTTAAAGGATTGTTCTTAGTGATAGGTTATGGACGGTCGGGTTTGTGTTGTTGTTGTTTGCGGCCATTCTACAAAATTTACAAAGTTTTTATTAGTATTTCTGAAAAATTACATTTTAATCATTAATACCCTTTACGTCTCATAGACAATTAATAATTAAAATCTAGAATCCAACATTACATTTAAATATCGGTTAGGTGACTTTTATCCCTTTATTTAAATTAACAAGGTAGTCAACATTTGACAATTGTAACCTATTACAATTTCTAGTGTATGGGATCGGTTAAACATCTTATGTTTTGTTTGGCATGTTTATCCCATCAACACCCTTTGTACGTCATGCTTCGGTGATCCTAATGCATGATTTCCAAATTAAGTCGTCCTACTTAGACACACGTGTGGATTTGCTAATATTAGTGGTTAGGTGACCTTTATCCCATAAATATGGCAAACCCACCTCAAACTCATAAGTTCCCTCTAATGTGGTTAGGTGACCTTTATCTCACATCAAGTTCTCAAATGATTCGAGTGTTGTATAAGAGGACGGTGTTTGACTTATTTTAAAAGGGATTTGAATATTTAGAGGTTTCATAATTCTAGTTTAGAAAACTCTATGTACTTGTATTTGCATGCTTTCAAATACAAGATACCCTATGGTTCTTTTAATAAAACCCATTTTGTTATAAAATCATTAATCCTTTTAATAACCTTTTATTAACTTTTAATGATTAAGAACCATCAATTTTCAGCTTGTTAAGTTTGTTAATGAGTTTGTAATATATGTCCAAATATCAACCAAACAATCAAACAAGAAACATTCAAACAAGCATAAGCATATAAACATGAGTTCATAACCATAGCCACTAAGTTGACAGCACTTGTTTGCCATCACAAGTGTTGTCATAAGGTCTTTCTTAAGGGTTTGTAATGACACATTACATGTGTCCATGGACTCCACTTGAATCCATATCCAAATACTTCAAGGTCCATGTCTTTGATGTCCATCTTTGAGTCTTGATCTTGTGCATCTTCCTTTTACAAAAATTATATCCTAATACATTTTTCTAATAAAAGAAATGCACCTAATCTATTTATTACATAACCAAACGAATAAATAATTACAACCCAAATAATAAACATAAATATTACAACCCAATTGAATGAATTAAAACAACCATTCCAATCATCCAAATAACATAAGACCAAAGGCTAGGTTATGCACACTAATAACCAATGAAAATATCATCCAAATATATTAAAGAAACCCCATTAAAACCACAAAATTTCAGCCAACATAAACTGAAATTTTGGGTTTTAAACATTGTCCAAACAATGTACATATCATCATATATATCTTTCAAGGTTTAATCACAAGCATGTGTGATATGACTTTGAAAGCTTGGGGATTCATCATACAACAATATTTCAGCCCTTAAAAGTATTATAATATCCCATAAAACAAGTTTTTAAAGGATACTAACAAGCATGCAATCCACATAACCGGCTCTAGATACCATTGTAGGGTTTGTTAGAACATAAAATCATAGTTTAACCATTTAAACTTTCTGAAAACGCAGCGGAAGTATAGCATTATAACTTTGTTTATAAGCTGAAAATATGTTCATTAGATGACCATATTAATGTATAAAACAAACCCATATAACAAAGGATCTTTTATGTGAATATGAAAGCTATGAACACATGTAAATGTACATAAAATCACAACTACATAGAGCTGTGATTACTACCTTTCAACAGCTCCAAAACCGACCAAAGAAAGGTTGAAATGATGTCCAAAATTCAGCCAAGACTTCAAGGATAGAAGTCCTCAAGCTAGTATACCCCAAGCTCTTTGCAAACACCTCTTCTTGCTAGGTAGAAATTACACCAAATGCAGCTCAAAACTCAGCACAAAAACCTCCTAACCTGCTGCTGAAAGCCGTGGGTTTAGAGAGAGTGTGGGAGAGTTTCTTTGAGTGTGTTGCATGTATTGTATATTGAGAAGAATAGAGAGTCTTGGACTAGTAGTGGAACTATGCATGTGTGTTGGTTTATCAAGAGAATGAGTTAGTGGAAGACATGACAAGCATGCATGTGTGTCTCCCACTCAAAGGAATAATAGGCAATATCAAGGGGACGACCACATGGGAAAAAAAAACAATTTCTCTTATAAAATTTGATATTAACACACACACATATATTATCTAGTCTTGTAACTAGTTTATGCAATTAACCATTTAATTGTATAAGTAGTATACTCTCATTATTATTTTGGTGTTATATAACTAATTTAAATAACACTTCAAATAATATCATTGATCAAAATATACTAATAAGTTGTTCTTTCTCATATGCAACTTATTTAGAAAACCCATTTTCTAAATTGGTGTATATATTTAATTGCATGATCATATCATCAATTAAATATTAATTGGTGTTTGCTATGCTTGTTATTGGGCATAACCCGACTTGGATCATAACGTACTAACCACATAGATATTCTATGTGTCTTGGGCATATAGAATCCTACACTAACCCCCGTCACAGTTGAGCTAACGACAATATGGTCGTGCAACTCCTTTCATTTGCTTGCAAGCCATTCTTTCATTCATTATATTTTACTTTTCATCATTGTTTATCTTTCATTTCATTACGTTATTCTTTACGTTCTTTCGTTCGTTTGTCATACTACGTAAAGTAATAACATAATATATAACGTATTTTATATTATAATATAAATATGTTTAACCATCATTAAAAGATAACACGTTATACATACCATACGTCATTTGTACATCCCATAACCCTAAAATATCCCGTAATCAGGCTTAAAATGGGCATCATTACCCATAAGTCAACTTTGGTCAAACCCTAGAAATTCTACTTTTTCCTAAAATTTCAGAAATATTCTAAGTGTCTAGACACATGGGCACTATTTGGGCGTTTCTTCCTTGTTTAGATCCTTCATCACTATGCAGACGTCTGGACTTACACTTGGTTACTTTTCACTTAGACACATGGGCTTATTTAGGTGCATGGGCACTATCCAGGCGTTTGGGCCTAACACTTAGTCATCCTGAGCAATATTGTAGACGGTTGGCACTATTCAGGCGCATGGGCCTGACTTAGACACATGGGCACTTAGACGGTTGGGCACTGTTTAGGCGGTTGAGCTTTTGGGCGGTTAGGAACACATAGAAAATTAAACCGTTAGACACATGGACTATTGTTTAGATGTTTGAGCAACTAACTTTTACTAATCAACTTATTTTCAGTCCCAAATCCAAATCTAACATGTTCTAAGCTTAGTTCTTACATTCTAAGCAACAAAATACATTCTAAATCATAGCCATAACATCGTTTGCACCCAAAAAATACACCCACCCACATACACATTCCCACATACATACGGGTAGAAACTCATTTTTATAAAAACATACACAAATGCATTTTCCATCCCCAAAGTTGTTCAAACCATGATAAAAAGGGGTTCTAGAACTCACCTTAGCTGCTTTCGGGTTTGAACCATTCTCTTGAGCTTTCTCAGTCATGTTTAACACCTAAAACCCACACACACACACCACCCAGACATACAATAACACCTTTAAGCACATGTCCGAGACTAGAACTATTTATAACATCACAAAACCAAGAATTATTACCAAAAATTTGAATTCTCCTGCTTCTTCTACAACTTCTGAGAGTTTTCTGCTCTCTCTCTCTCTCTCTCTAGAACAAAATGTGGAAAGTGTGCAGGCAAGAGTGGGCGGCCATGCCTACTTTTGTACTAACTTTTTGATATTTTGTCATTTTGACACTTTTAACCCTTCAACTTGGGTTTTATAGCTTTTCTTTCTTTTTCTTTACATTTTATTCCTTCCTTCATAACTTTAAAAATAACCGGGTGTTATAGTCGGTAACGTGGTGATAACGAAAGTTGGAATTAATCCAATGTTTATAGTCAAACGCGAATGGTTTACCAGTTGAATAATAAGGAACCTTCCTTTAAACGTTTCTTAACACAACATAGTGATAAACATTTTATTACACAAATATATTGTTTAGTCAACAACAACAACTTTCATTATTAGGTTATCACTACTGAAAACAACAGACACGTTTAACCCTCCAAAGACGTATTCCAGTAATTCCATAAAGAGTTACCTACAATCCTGAGAGCATGAAAAGTAACCGTCAACATAAAGTTGGTGAGCAGTCGGGGTTTTAAGTCTTATAAACAGTTTAATTTTTAAAACAACATGATATGACGTGATATAATATACTCAACATAGACTAGCTAGGTACTATGCTTAATTTAGGTCATAAGTCCATAATCAAATCAAGAAACACGTCATTGCCGCACAACAGTCCAAACATATAAATTCTCTCACTACAACCTGACCAGAGCGATGTAACACCCGGATATTTTTATAAACGAGAAAGAAAGAATAAACGCGAATAAAGAGGAGAAATGTAATTTAACACAAGTAGAGGGGTTAAACGTGTCCAAAAGGACAAAACTTTGAAAAGTTGGTGAATAAAGAAACATGGCCGCCCATGTTGCCTACTTATACCATGCCATTCAGTTTTAGAGAGAGAAACAATAGAGAATTCGAGTTCTAGAGAGAGAAAGAAGAAGAATTCGAAGTTTAAGGTATGATTTTGTGTTTTAAGTTGTTTTTGGTCAACTTAGCCTCGGTTATATGCTCATATGTGTTATGTATGTTTGGGTTGTGTGTTTTAATGGGTTTTAGGTGTTAAAAAGTCTGAGAAGGTCAAGGGAAGGGTTTAAACTCGAAAGAAACTAAGGTGAGTTCTAGAACCCCCTTCTTTAACATGTTTTTAAGAAACTTTGGGGCTGAAAAATGCATGTGAACATGTTCTTATGAAAGTGGGTTTTCACCCGTATGTGTGAGTGTGAATGTGTATGTGGGTGGGTGCAAACTTGGGATATATATGTGTGTATGTACATGTTATGATGCTTAGAATGTTAGTACTATGCTTAGATCATGATTTAGGACGAATTGGGACTGATTTATGTTGTTTAAGTGAAAATTAATTGCCCAACCGCCTAAACAGTTGCCCGTGCGTCAATGATTTAATTTTCTAAGTATTCCCAACCACCCAAAAGTCCAACCGCCCAAACAGTACCCAACCGCCTAGATGTCCATGCGTGTAAGTTAGGCCCATGCGCCTGAATAGTACCAAAATGTCTAGAAAATGTCCCAGAATGACTAAGTATTAGGCCCAAACGCCTGAATAGTGCCCATGCGCCTAAATAGACCCATGTGTCTAAGTGAAAACTGACTAAGTGGAAGTCTAGACGTCTGCATAGTAGGAAAACACCTGAACAGGGCAGAAACGCCCAAATAGTGCCCATGCGCTTAGACACTTAGAATATTCTCTAAAACTTCAGGAAAAAGCAGAAAGTGTAGGGTTTGACCAAATTTGACTTATGGGCAATGATTACCCATTTTAAGTATGATTATGGGATGTATTAAGGTTATGAAGTGTACGAATGATGCATGGTATGTATAATGTGTTATCTTTTGATGGTATTTATATGTATTTATTTTATAAAATACGTTAAATATTGTGTTATTACTTTACGTAGTATGACAAATGAATGAAATAACGTAAAGAATAACTTAACAAAATGAAAGATAACAATGATGAAAAGTAAAACGTAATGATTGATAGAATGGCTTGCAAGCAAATGAAAGGAGGTGCATGACCTTGTTGTCGTTAGCTCAACTGTGATGCGGGTTAGCTACCCCAAAGGATGCACACAGGGTCAATCATTGAGATTGACAAGGCACTTTGGTATGCCCTAGGTGACTGGATCAGCTTCGTGCACAATGTTCGTGGTTTAATTACCACAGGTCCAGCATCAGCTCCATGCACAATGTTCGGGGTATACCAATTGGTTGAATGAATAGGAGAGGTGACTTTTCCTAGGTGACTGGATCCGCTTCATGCACAATGTTCATGGTTTAATTACCATAGGTCCAGCATCAGCTTCGTGCACAATGTTCGGGGTATTGTTCATCAATCCATATGAATGTAAAAGAATCACGTAACTTACGAAAGAAAGAAAGTAAGTAAACAAGTATGAAAGTAAAAGTATGATAATAAGTATGTTATGAAAGAATGAGAATGAAAGTAAGAGAATGTTAACAAAAAGCATGAAATGAAAGCACGCTATGAATATGATGGTGGAAAATGAACGATAATGAAAGTTAATATTAAAATTCTCTATCTGTACATATAATGCATGATCGTGTATGAAAGAAAAGAAAGGTTTTAATGAAAGTATGATATTTTATTTATAAAACTAGAACTCACTCAGCAACGTTGACTTTTATGTATTTTCCAGTTGGCAGGTAAAAGTTGCCGAGGATAGCACGGGGCAACTACTTGGCATCTTTGAGGATGGCATCCGTTTGAATAACAATGACATTTTTGTGATGTAATGAAATTATAATATTTTGTAACTGTTAACCGTATTTGTATTACCTTGCAAAAGTTGTCATTAAAATATATGAAATGGTTTCAATTAATTTCCGCTGCGATGTTTTAAATAAAAGTATATTTTATATACGATGAATGACCAACTGTGAGGTGCCCGGGAACGGGGCCTTACATGTTGGTATCAGAGCCAAAGTTTAAGTGAAATGGGTAAATATTTTCATAAGAAACCTAAACTTAAACTGAGAATGGGACAAAGGGAAGGAATGCCAGTCCAAGTAGCTACGTGCGATCAGGAATTTTCTTAAATGTTAACCGGTATTATGTGCGCATTGCCCTTAGTAGATTTAGATACCGATGTAGTCAGGATAGAAAATGCTTGGGGTATGAAGAGTAAAGTAAGTGGCTAATCACAACTGGCCACTGTAATTAGGGATTTAGTATACTTGACATAAACTGAGCTATTACCTTGAATGACCGTGTTAGTGTTTAAATCTTATAGTGTATTAGAGGATAGCTGGAGGTAGACCTTCTAAGGCTTCATAACGCGGAGCACGTGGAGGACGTGGTACTAGACCACGGGCCACAAGAGGAAGGCCCAGGGTTGAAAAGGTGACCCATAAGCAGCCTAAGACCCCTCATCGGGAGGGTGGTGATGAGAGTGCTAATTTGAGGTCCTCAGTGAAGGAGGCCGTGGTGGAGGAGGTTTATCAGGTCATGCAGACGATCCTGCCGTCTATAGTGATCGAAGTGATTAAGGCTGTTAGAGAAGGAGAGAGGAGGGATAGGAACAGGTCTTTGGGAGGGAGAGAGCAACCCAAGACCGAGACGGTTATCCCTACTGATGAGGAGGAGGAGGAAGAGGAGCCTGTGCTGGAGGCAGCACGAGGCTATAATTATGGGGCATTCCAAATATGCAAGCCCCCTACCTTTGATGGTAATGGTACTGCTGTTGCTGCTCATCGATGGGTGAGGGAGATGGAGGCTATCCTTGAAATCAGCGAGTGCCGGAAGACCAGATGGTGAAGTTTGCCACTCATTCGTTTCTGGACTCGGCTCTATGCTGGTGGGACAACATTGTCCAAGCCGAGGGTAGTAGGGAGATCGGTAGAATGAGGTGGCCAGAGTTAAAGAAATTGGTGATTGAAGAATTTTGTCCTCATTGAGAGTTGGACAAGGTGGAGAGGGAGTTCCTGCAGCTGGAGGCAGGAACCATGACACATCAGCAGTACACCACCAAGTTCAACGAGATGGCACGGTTGGTGGATTAGGTGACGCCCCTATCATGAAAGATTAAAAGATACATTCAGGGCTTGCTGGCGGACATCCACAGGCACATGATCGCTGCCCGACCGAGTACGTTTAGGTCGATGGTTGACTGGCTGGAAGACTGTGTGATGAAAGGGAGGTAGTGGTGGCTGAGGTGAGTAAGAAAGGTGGTGGTGACCGGAACTGGAACGGGAAGCGGTTCGGACGGGGTGGTGCTATGGTAAACAATAAGAAGGCTAGGGTGGATGATCGACGGGTGATTGTCGTAGGCTCGGGGGTGAAGAGATGCGGGAAGTATGGAAAGGAGCACGATGGCGAGTGCAGGCTGGGGATTAATGTCTGTTTCAAGTGCGGGAAGCCCGGCCACATCTCCAGAGATTGCAAAGCGGCGAGGTGCTTTAACTGTGGCGAAGTGGGCCACCTGAGCAGGGATTGCAGGAAGTTGAGGGCAGAGAGTTCCGGGGCGGGGAAGAAGACCGGGACTGAGGAGCAAGGGGCGAGCGCCAGAGCATTCATGATTACCAGGGAGGAGGCTAGGACGGATCCCGATGTTGTGTCAGGTACATTTCTAGTAAACCAAACTCTTGATTCTGTGTTATTTGATTCTGGTGCTAGTAGGAGTTTTATTTCTGCTGCTTTCTGTGCTAAATTGCATGTTAGTAGTAGACGTATTGATGAGCCCTTCGATGTAGAAACTCTATTGGTAAGTCCACTAGAGTTACTGATATGATAGAGGACTGTGCCCTAGAATTAGAGGGTCATAGGTTTGTTAATAAGTTATATGTGATGCCCCTAGGCAGATTTGATGTAGTACTAGGGATGGATTGGCTAGCAACCTATGAAGTGAACACGTGTGTCGTAAGAAGATGATTAGACTGACAGGCCTGACGGGAGTTCGGTGACGATATATGGTGATCAAGTTACGATAATTTCGAAAGTGATTTCGATGGCGGTGTAGGGAAAGTGCATGAGGCGTGGATGTAGTGCTTCTTTGGCCTACATGAAGGATATGGACACGTCAACACCATAATTGCCCGATGTACCGGTAGTGTGTGACTTTCCCAATGTGTTTCCGGAGGACTTATCAGGTGTGCCACCGGATCATGAAATCAAATTTCAGATTGACTTGATACTCGGTGCTCAGCCTGTCGCTAAGGCACCGTATCGTTTGGCTCCTTCAGAGATGAAGGAATTGATGGAGCAACTGCAGGAGTTACTCGATAAAGGGTTTATTAGACCGAGTATCTCTCCTTGGGGTTCTCCAGTCTTATTTGTGAAGAAGAAGGACGGTAGTATGAGGATGTGTATTGATTACCGTGAATTGAACAAGTTGACAGTGAAGAATCGGTATCCATTACCGAGGATTGATGACTTGTTTGATCAGCTCCAAGGTGCCAGTTGGTTCTTGAGGATAGATCTTTGATGAATAAAAAGAAAGGTTTTAACGAAAGTATGATATTTTATTTATAAAACTAGAACTCACTGTAAGGCCCACCTTTCTCAGGGAAGCCTCACAGTTGGCCATTCACAGCAAACATAGATTTAAAGCAATCATTTACTCATATGTGTATAAATATATATATTGCAGCGGAAAAATATACCGTAATTCAACCCATTACAACGTAGTTAAATTAAATTATAAACATTGTCTTTAAACATCAAAACTATTTAAATGTCCTTTTAAGCTTTTCTTTATCGGGGATGCCAGTCTTCTAGTGCCAAGAAGCTTCAGTCCCATGCCTCTATTCCATAAGCTCTAACTCTTACCTGTCAACTGATATGCATACAAAAGTCAGCTTCGCTGAGTGAATTCTAGGTTTACCTTACTAAATAACTTTCATAAGAGATATTAGCTTTATCAGTTGAAAATAATCATTGTCTATCAAAATATAAATACACACAGGCTATCACTTTATCATTACTTTATCATTTATTATTATTTATTACTCTTCTTTATCCGTCAATTCTCTGTCACTATCGGTGCCTAGGCTCGCCTAGGACTTTACCGACATGCCAATTAAGGACTTACTGCCGTACCCGATCAGGCCATTATTGTCATGCCAATTTAGGACTTACTGACCTGCCTGTTCGAGCATACTTTATCACTTTATCACTGGTGAGGGTACAACGAATGCAACCCTCCTTTATCAATTGCATGCAAGGCTTTACTTTATCACTTTATCAAGGTACATGTTATGGGCCTCATAACCTTTCTTTATGTTTCACTGTCATGTTTAAGTTATACATAATATAACACAACACAATACATAATAAGGAGCAAACTCTTAGCCTAAGCATTCACATTTCATCAATCATGAGAGATAAACCAGATAACTGAACCTCCGCGGGACAGCGGGGGTTCGGGGGCGGCAGCCCCTGATAGCGGGGTTCTAGGGGCGGCAGCCCCTAGTGGGGTCCAAGGGTCAGCGCGCCCGAAAATTATTCTGAACTATTTAAAGGGCACATTATTCTTTAGGAAAATTTATTTTCTTAATAAAAGGGTCTCAAAGACCGTCATCATAAAAGTATGTAATTTAGTATGCATATCACCCCAAAACATTGAAAACGGGTAAAGGAGGGGTCTAGAACTCACCTGAACTCGTCCAAGTAGCTTAAATTCTATGTCACTTAGGCTATAGCCTGAATACTCTAGCTGCACGAAAGTTAACATGCAAAAACGTCATTTTCTTCATAGTTTCGCCCATAGTTTCGCTGTAGCGAAACTGCAGTTTCGCCTGCAGTTTCGCTGGGCAGCACTTCTGCTAGTTTCGCTAGACAGATTCGCTGCCTTGAGCGCCCAACTTTCGTTGGAGTTTCCTACTTTCGAAATATCTAAGGTCAGCCTAAGTACTTAGCGAACTTATCAGCGAAACTGTAGTTTAGCTGCAGCGAAACTGTAGTTTCGCTGGGAACCCCTCAGATTCGCTGTATAACTAAGCAGTTTCGCTGGATGAAATACTCAGTTTCGCTGGATCGGGGTCCAGTTTCCCTGGATGAATATAAACTCAGATCCAGCCCATTTTTAACCCAAAATCTTAACTTTTTACGTCCAAATCCTTAGTTTACCTTCCATGAAACCAAATCTAAGCTTTTTACACGTTTTCATACGTAAAAATTCGACCTTTATGTGTTTCTTTAAACTTTTTAAAACCCCAAAACCCTAGAATCCGGGTTTGATCTACAGAAGGCCTTAGAGGTTGATTCTCACCTTGTTTTGTTGCTATTTCCTTGGGTTTTGATGCTCCAAACACCCAGCTCTTCAATTCTTCAACCTTCCAAGCTCCACATCTCAAGTTTCTCCACTTTCTCTCTCTACTTTCTCTCTCTACGAATTTGGTGGCTAGGGTTGGAAATGGTGAAGATAGAGCTGTTCATGCATGTTTAAGGGCTGATTAGGGCCCTTAAACCTATTAAGCCTAGCCCATTAAGGCTAATTTGATCCATAGCCCACTAATTTACCCCTTTATTTCTTAAATTAACCCTTAATAGCCCATTATTATTAAATGGCTCGTTTCGGGAAATTTCAGGGCGTTACAAGTCTCCCCCCTTATTTAGGTTTCGTCCTCGAAACCTGTCTCGTCATTAAACAGATCGGGGTATTGGCGCCTCATTTCCTCCTCGGATTCCCAGGTGGCATCCGACCCCTTTCGGTGTTTCCATTGCACCCTGACTTGTTTGACTACTCTATTTCTCAATTGTTTCTCCTTCCGGTCCAGTATAGCCACTGGTTGTTCTACATAGTTTAGCTTCTCATCCACCTTGATGTCATCTAGAGGTACGACTGCCACATTCGGTGCTAAACATTTTCTTAAGTGTGATACATGAAAGGTAGGGTGAATCCCACTTAATCCTTCTGGAAGGTCTAGCCTATAAGCTACATCCCCAACTCGTGCTAGTACCTCGAATGGTCCGATGAACCTGGGACTCAGTTTCCCCCTCTTCCTAAATCGGATGATTCCTTCCATGGTGACACTTTTAGCATTACCCTGTCACCCACGCTAAACTCTATTGGTCTCCTTCTTTTGTCGGCGTATGACTTTTGTCTATCCTTGGCAGCCTTCATATACGCCTTGATTTTCTCCAAATTTTCCGTTGTGGCTTTCACAACTTCTAAGCTTCCTAGCTCCTTCTGTCCGACATCACCCCAACAAATAGGAGTTCTGCATCGTCGACCGTAAAATAACTCATATGGGGGCATCTTAATACTGGCGTGGTAGCTGTTGTTATAGGAGAACTCTGCTAGTGGCAGATGATCATCCCAATTACCGCCAAATTTGATAACGCATGCCCGAAGCATATCCTCCAGTGTCTGGATCGTTCTTTCCGATTGCCCATCGGTCTGTGGGTGGTATGCGGTACTAACATGCAACCTCGCACCCATCTCTTCATTGAACTTTTTCCAAAACTTTGAGGTGAACCGCGTATCCCTATCTGAAACAATCGATACGGGCATACCATGTCGCGCCACAATTTCTCGGATAAATAGTTCAGCAAGCTTTTCTGAACTAATTGCTTCCTTGATTGGCAGGAAATGCGCACTTTTAGTCAGTCTATCGACAACCACCCATATCGCGTCACGGCCTTTTGTCGTGCGGGGTAGTTTGGTGATGAAGTCCATGGTAACATGTTCCCACTTCCACTCTGGTACTTCTAATGGCTGAACATAACCATAAGGTCTTTGGTGCTCCACCTTCACCTGTAGGCACGTGAGACATTTGTTTACATACGCAACCACACCTCTTTTCATCCCAGGCCACCAATAATCTTTCTTCAAATCATGGTACATCTTATTTGCGCCTGGATGTATTGAGTAGCGGGTCTTGTGCGCTTCATCCATAATCTTTTCCCGCAAGTCACCATGCTTCGGAACCCATATCCTACCATGGAAGGTCTTAACACCCAAGGTGTTCTCTACCAATTCATCCACCTTTCCCACCATCCTTTCCTTATTGATTTGCTGCTCTTTTAAAGCGTCTATTTGAGCTTTGCTTATCATCCTCATAACATCTGGGGTCACTACTAGTTGGCACGCCTTCACCCGGATCGGTTCATATCCTTCCTTTCGGCTCAGGGCATCGGCTACCACGTTCGCCTTACCCGGGTGATAATGGATTTCACAGTCGTAATCCTTTATCAACTCCAACCACCTCCTTTGTCTCATATTTAGGTCCTTCTGCTCAAAGAAATATTTCAGACTTTTGTGGTCGGTAAATATGGCGCACTTAGTTCCATACAAATAGTGTCTCTAGATCTTCAATGCAAACACTACTGCGGCAAGTTCCAAGTCATGAACAGGGTAATTAACCTCCGTGTCCTTTAGCTGTCTGGATGCGTAAGCTATAACTTTTCCTCTTTGCATCAACACACAGCCTAGCCCGCAGTAAGAAGCGTCGGAGTATACCGTTAGGTCTTCATCTCCCTCTGGCAGGGTTAGCACAGGAGATTTGGTCAGTCTATCCTTCAATTCCAGAAACGCTTCTTCCTGTTCTTTTCCCCAGTCGAACACCACGTTCTTCCTCGTTAACCTTGTTAATGGGGAAGCTATCTTCGAGAAATCTTTGATAAACCTTCTATAATAGCCAGCCAATCCCAAGAAACTACGGATTTCGGATGGCGTCTTTGGGGAATTCCATTGCGTAACTGCCTCCACCTTTGCTGGATCAACCATGACTCCTTCGGAATTTATAATGTGCCCTAAAAACTGCACCTCCCGTAGCCAGAAGGCACATTTAGAGAACTTCAGTTGATGATATCCGGATCGGAGATCTATTCGGGAGAACCAGCTTGCCCCTTGCAATTGATCAAACAGATCATCTATCCGGGGTAGAGGGTACCGATTCTTCACGGTTAGCTTATTCAACTCCCTGTAAACTATACACATCCTCATGCTGCCATCCTTCTTCTTCACAAATAGCAGGGAGCACCCCATGGAGAAATGCTGGGCCTAATGAACCCTTTGTCAAGGAGATCTTGCAGTTGTGACATGAGTTCCTTCATCTCGGAGGGAGCTAGGCGGTAGGGTGCTTTGGTAATGGGTTGGGCTCCTGACAGCAAGTCAATCTGAAACTCTATCTCTCTATCCGGTGGTATTCCGGGCAGATCCTCCGGGAATACGTCAGGAAAGTCCCGCACCACTGGTACATCGGACAACTCTTTCGCTTTATCTTTAACATCCTTGACACACGCTAGATAAGCTCCTCACCCTCGCCTCATACATTTCTCCGCCTTGATCACGGAAATGATCCTTGGAACCTTGCAATCGTTATCACCGTAGATCGTAATCGGACTACCATCTGGGGCCGTTAATCGGATCATCTTTTGCTGGCATACTATGTTAGCATCGTGGACAGCCAACCAATCCATCCCTAGTTCGACGTCAAAACCTCCTAAGGGCATGGCAAACAATTGTGCGGGAAAGTAATGACCTCCTAGTTTAATGTTGCAATCCTCTATCACTCGGGCTATTCTAATGGACTTACCATCGGCCGTTTCTACTTCGAAGGCATCATCTATTTTCTTAGTTTGAGCATCTAGTGTAGCACAGAAGGATACAGATACAAAACTCTTACTGGCACCACTATCAAATAATATGGAGGCGCAAACATCATTGACAAGGAACGTAGCTGACACTACGTCCGGGTCCTTCCTTGCTTCCTTCTTGTTCATGGTGAAAGCCCTTGCCTTGACCTTGGGCTTTCCATCATGCCCTTTGTCATCCTCCCCGCTAGTTCCCGAGCCTCCCGCCTTAGCTTTCTTGCAATCATTGCTGCGGTGCCCCGACTCGTGGCAGTTGAAGCACTTATCCACTTTCGGGCACTCTCTCACTAAGTGACCAGTCTTCCCACACCGGTAGCACCGAGGGCTACCCATCCGGCATTCTCTAGGATGCCTCCTCCCGCACTTCCCACATTCCTTAATTTCTTCTACCCCCTTCACGATCGCTTGTTTTGCATCCACTCTCGTTTTCTTGTTTCCCGGTTGGTAGTTACCACTTCCATACCTCTTCCCATTAGTGTTCCAAACTTTCTTTGTTTCACCCACTGTCACCGGCCTACGATGATCGTACAACCTTCCACTGAGGTCCACTGCTGACCTAAAAGTACTAGGTCGAGCAGTGACCATGTCCCTACGAATGTCTAGAGGCAACCGTTGTATGTACCTCTTGATCCTTTTGGCTTCAGGAGTTACCAAATCATGCACCAGACGTGCCATTTCATTGAATTTTGTAGTGTACTCCTGGTGAGTCATATTTCCAGCCTCCAAACTCACAAACTCTTGCTCGACCTTGTCAAGCTCTCTTTCCGGGCAGTACTCCTCTATCACTAACCTCTTCATCTCCGGCCATTTCATCCTCTCAATGGCCTCCTCTCCGTAAGACTCAGCAATGTTATCCCACCAACACAGTGCTGGATCCAAAAGGGAATGGGAAGCAAACTTCACCTTTTGGTTTTCACGGCACTCACTGATCTTCGGTAAGGCCTCCATTTCCCTAATCCAACGCTGAGCAGTGGCAGCGTTACCAGTACCATCAAACGTTGGGGGCTTACACCTCTGAAAATCCCCGTAGTTGCACCCTTTCACCCTCTCTTCCACTTCAGGGCCATCATGGTTACCCAGACGATCTCCCTCGTCGCTCAACTCCTCAGTCTTGACTGCCCCTTTTTTATCAACTTTTTCTGAAGCCGTACTCTTCTTACTGTCGCCCTTAACCTGCTCCACAAATTCCGCAAGCAGAGCGGGCATCACTCCAGACAGGACCTGATGCACCTCTTGGGCAATAGCTTCCTTTACCGTTTCTTTCAGTTTGGCCTGATCAGGGGTAGACCCCTCGGCTCCCGTTCCTAACTCAACCTCCTCCTTAATCGGTTCCTCAACCGGCTTTCTGGTTGACCTTTTTGTTGGCTTCACAGCTGCACTTGCAGTTTCCTTTGCCTTAGTCGGGGGCCTTCCCCTAGTGCTTCTCCGGGTGACCATGGTTGGAACTTCTTTCTTAGGTGCCATTCGTTCTACTTCCTATAAGATTCAGAATGTTAATATGGTCTTTCAAGGCAAGTTTAGTTCACGACATGTTTTGTAAATTTTTAATAACAGTGGCCAGTTGTGATTAACTACTTACAGAACTTCCCGTGCCATAAACTTTCCTATCCTGAACCACACCAACACCAGAACCTACTATACCTAGTCTATGCACGTATAAGTCACATAAATTCAGATAGGCATCACAGATAACATTATCATACTCTACCTCGGCTCTAACTTAATTAAGAAGACACTATCCACTAGAATACCTATAGCATATTTGTTACCTCTGGGCATGGAGCTTCTTGGAATGGCATCCTTGACACTTGGTCCCATTATCTTTTTAAGTTTAGGTTTATAAAATGGTTTTCCCAAATCCCTTAAACATTGGCTCTGATACCAACTTGTAAGGCCCACCTTTCTCAGGGAAGCCTCACAGTTGGCCATTCACAGCAAACATAGATTTAAAGCAATCATTTACTCATATGTGTATAAATATATATATTGCAGCGGAAAAATATACCGTAATTCAACCCATTACAACGTAGTTAAATTAAATTATAAACATTGTCTTTAAACATCAAAACTATTTAAATGTCCTTTTAAGCTTTTCTTTATCGGGGATGCCAGTCTTCTAGTTCCAAGAAGCTTCAGTCCTATGCCTCTATTCCATAAGCTCTAACTCTTACCTGTCAACTGATATGCATACAAAAGTCAGCTTCGCTGAGTGAATTCTAGGTTTACCTTACTAAATAACTTTCGTAAGAGATATTAGCTTTATCAGTTGAAAATAATCATTGTCTATCAAAATATAAATACACACAGGCTATCACTTTATCATTACTTTATCATTTATTGTTATTTATTACTCTTCTTTATCCGTCAATTCTCTGTCACTATCGGTGCCTAGGCTCGCCTAGGACTTTACCGACATGCCAATTAAGGACTTACTGCCGTACCCGATCAGGCCATTATTGTCTTGCTAATTTAGGACTTACTGACCTGCCTGTTCGAGCATACATTATCACTTTATCACTGGTGAGGGTACAACGAATGCAACCCTCCTTTATCGATTGCTTGCAAGGCTTTACTTTATCACTTTATCAAGGTACATGTTATGGGCCTCATAACCTTTCTTTATGTTTCACTGTCATGTTTAAGTTATACATAATATAACACAACACGGTACATAATAAGGAGCAAACTCTTAGCCTAAGCATTCACATTTCATCAATCATGAGAGATAAACCAGATAACTGACCCTCCGCGGGACAGTGGGGGTTCGGGGGCGGCAGCCCCTGATAGCGGGGTTCTAGGGGCGGCAGCCCCTATTTAAAGGGCACATTTTTCTTTAGGAAAATTTATTTTCTTAATAAAAGGGTCTTAAAGACCGTCATCATAAAAGTATGTAATTTAGTACGCATATCACCCCAAAACATTGAAAACGGGTAAAGTAGGGTCTAGAACTCACCTGAACTCGTCCAAGTAGCTTAAATTCTATGTCACTTAGGCTATAGCCTGAATACTCTAGCTGCACGAAAGTTAACATGCAAAAACGTCATTTTCTTCATAGTTTCACCCATAGTTTCGCTATAGCGAAACTGCAGTTTCGCCTGCAGTTTCGCTGGGCAGCACTTCTGCTAGTTTCGCTAGACAGATTCGCTGCCTTGAGCGCCCAACTTTCGTTGGAGTTTCCTACTTTCGAAATATCTAAGGTCAGCCTAAGTACTTAGCGAACTTATCAGCGAAACTGTAGTTTCATTGGGAACCCCTCAGATTCGCTGTATAACTAAGCAGTTTCGCTGGATGAAATACTCAGTTTCGCTGGATCGGGGTCCAGTTTCGCTGGATGAATATAAACTTAGATCCAGCCCATTTTTAACCCAAAATCTTAACTTTTTACGTCCAAATCCTTAGTTTACCTTCCATGAAACCAAATCTAAGCTTTTTACATGTTTTCATACATAAAAATTCGACCTTTATGTGTTTCTTTAAACTTTTTAAAACCCCAAAACCCTAGAATCCGGGTTTGATCTACAGAAGGCCTTAGAGGTTGATTCTCACCTTGTTTTGTTGCTATTTCCTTGGGTTTTGATGCTCCAAACACCCCGCTCTTCAATTCTTCAACCTTCCAAGCTCCAAATCTCAAGTTTCTCCACTTTCTCTCTCTACTTTCTCTCTCTACAAATTTGGTGGCTAGGGTTGGAAATGGTGAAGATGGAGCTGTTCATGCATGTTTAAGGGCTGATTAGGGCCCTTAAACCTATTAAGCCTAGCCCATTAAGGCAAATTTGATCCATAGCCCACTAATTTACCCTTTATTTCTTAAATTAACCCTTAAAAGCCCATTATTATTAAATGGCTCGTTTCGGGAAATTTCGGGGCGTTACACTCACTCAGCAACACTGACTTTTATGTATTTTCCAGTTGGCAGGTAAAACTTACTGAGGATGGCACGTGGCAGCTACTTGGCATTTTTGAAGATGGCATCCATTAGAATAACAATGACATTTTTGTGATGTAATGCAATTATAATATTTTGTAACTATTATCCGTATTATATTACTTTGCAAAAGTTGTCATTAAAAAATATGAAATGGTTTTAATTAATTTCTGCTGCAATGTTTTAAATAAAAGTATGTTTTATGTGCGATGAATGACCAACAGTGAGGTGCCCGGGAACGGGGCCTTACAAGTGACTGGTCATGAGAGCGGGCCCTTCTAACCCGATAGATCTACCAATATAGTCTGTGGCCTCCCCGAGATTAATGATTAGGGGGGATTTAGGGGCCCAACATTATAAACTTATAATGTTGACCCAACTTATACCTTCGTAACATATATTAAATCCGTTTTACCCATCATATAAAGTTTATCATGCTTTTCCCCCAAAACAATTTTAAATAGAACAGTATTTAAAATGGGGCCGAAAACTCACCTTGAGTGCGATCAAGAAAAGCCAATATGCTAATCTCCGATTAGTCAAACCCTAAATATATGTATCTTAGTCAATACATGGTAATTCATGCTTATGAAATAATTTTCACCCAACTTATTTAATTGTTTTTGAGCATAAAATACCATTTATCATATTAAGATATCTTGATCAATTTCTCATAAAAGTTTATTTATTTTACAAAAATATACGAATTATAATACACTGGCTTAAGCTAATGTCTAACCCTAGCATATTGACGTCCAATACTTATTATTATCCTATTATTAACCTTATGCTTATTCTTACATTTCTTAACTATTTATTTTAAATTTACGAATCTTAATTTTCTAACTTGTAATATATTTATTTTAGTTTGATGTAGGTTTATCCAAGGTTTTTAATTAATAATTTTCTAAAATAGAAAATTTTAGACAAAAACTTCCTTTATATTTTATTTTATAAAGTAAACTTTTAAAATTATCCTTACTTATTTAATTAATAGAAACATATCACTACTAGAAAAACTGCAATAGATGACGCGCATTGCGCGTCATCTTTGGGGTCAGATGACGCGCAAATGCGTGTCAAGGAAGGGGTGGCCATAAATGAACGATGACACGCATCCACGCGTGATCTTTGTATGACGCGCAAACGATGACGTGCATTTTATGACGTGCAAAAGATGATGCGCAATGCGCGTCAAGGAAGGGGTAGTCATAAATGACTAGATGACACACATGCGCGTGTCATCTTTGAAATTTTTATGACGTGCTAAAGATGATACGCAATGCACGTCATAAATTTAGCTGCATTTTTATATATTCGTTTTTATTTTTATTAAATTTACCTGCTGTTTTCTAAAACAAATTGTCGAATAACACTAAAAGCGAAATCCATTTAAATACCAACAAAATTTACAAAAGTTGTTAAATAACATCAACTACAAAACATAAAACAAGTCCAAATTCATAACAATTCCAGTACCAATACAAGTCCTAATTCATTGCAATGCTAATACAAGCCCAAATCTATCATTACAGACCTACATATAAATGAAATTCGATACGTAACGCGACCAGTCTTCACGAACTTCATCCAAATCACCATCGGTATATTCATCTTTACCTCCTCCAACCTAAGACAAAATCAATTTCACCAAATTAAACTTGTCAATTAAGAAATATATTAAAAGAATATAACCCAAATTTCAAAGTCCCACATGGCAGATTACATTACCAGCCTTTGACAAATTAAACAATCACAAATAAATAAATGGTTAATTGCATAAAAAGATAACCAAGTTTGTCCATTTTCTAGTTCAAGTGACTATCTTTGTTTTCACCCATAAAAATACACAAACTCCTGCCATGTCAGCATAACATGATGTTCATAACTTGTTACCTTAGATTTAAAACAAAATAAGTTTGAGCGCTTTTGAGTAGAAACTAATATGGTTAGCTGAAATAACATTGGAACAAAGTTGGTTACTTTTTTATGCGGTTACCCAATAAATAATCTACAACTACAAAGGAAATAAGAATACTTTGAGGTCGTTTGCAAAAAATGCTGTCCCAAGGAGATAAAAACCAAAGATTAGTGATGTTGTGAGGATGAGAGTGGCAACACTTGTTCTACTCTTGGGTTCAGACAGCAGAGACACCTGAAAATTTAAATAAAAGTGAAATCAAAACCATAAACATCTATGCCAATTTTGCCTCTCTCATCTACTATGTTTCCAAGACAGATGCAGTATTGACTATTAACAGTCAACCGACCGTTTTGCGAAAATAATATTGATAATTTAATAATTTTCAGAGAAAATACGAATCAACATGTTATTATACATCTCTAGCTAACTCTGTTTCTGAAACAAAGCTAGGTTTCATACTCTGTTTTCAAAAGAATACATAGATACCATGATCATCAAGCATGAGTCCTTGAAGAAATAAAACCTAACCCTAACCCAAACACCAAGCCCTCCAGCCAATGGGTACACGTAGTCTGCAACATATTTTTACCGAAATCAAGTCCAATTTCCCTCTCTAATTAACTGCTTAATACCCCTTATAAACATTGTGATCGTAAAACATCAAAGCAAAAGACAACTCACAGCTAGACTTGTACACATAATTTTTACAGCATCTCGTTCTTCTTTTGAACTTTTAAGATCGTAGCTGTAGAAAAAAAAAGAAACAGTTATGCTTTCAGATAATGTTATAAGTTTTCACTTGTATGCATCATAAATGAAAGTGAGTGTCAGAAACACACAAGCATTGAAACAAAACAACACTTCATTTATCATGTATCTTAAACTTTGATGCCCACACATATTTCTCAATGAATCTAGCTCAAAGTTCAAAACCAAATAAATAAAATATAATTAATATATAAAAGTGTACAAGTATATTTGCAGAAAGAAGGCAAAGGCCAGAAAAAACCCCCTAAAATTTAAGTAAAAATTTAAGAAAGCACATTTACAGCAATCATCAATGATAAAAAGAATACTTTTGTATAGCATCTGCAAGAAAGTGATCCTTAGGAAAGTTAGAGACACACAAAAAAATGAAATACCTTAATAAAGATATTTGCAGTTCCACTTTTACGAATGCTTGGGTCCCTATGAGAATACATAATGCGAATTGCTTTCCCATTTACCGTGGTGAAATTCAACACTTCAATAGCCCTTGCAGCTGAAAAACATGTTGACTAAGGCATTAACAACTTAGAACACAACTATGGCATATAGATATAACACATGTTACAGCTTAATAACAACCACCACAGGATTCTACATAACATCATGAACCTAGAACTCCCATTGATAAATGTATAACAAAAGCGTATATATATCACTTCCTTAAATATCAAACACCAAGGTACACTATCGCATAACCAAAAAACAAACAGAAGAGCAATGAAAAAACAGAACGCAACAAAAAGACAATGAAACCAATATCATTCTAGATAGCTTTTGGGTTAAACCTTTAAACTAACACATGAAATCCACATCCAAATACAAACAAATTCGTTATTTTTCTATTGGTAATATCAAACAATACAATGTTGACAGCAAAACAAATGATAATCATTATCTACTATGCATAACCTCTATAAACTTGTGCAAACTTATGTGGGCATGTGATCAAGAATCTGAAAAAACAAAAACAATTTTTTTTGATAAAGAACAGGATCATTCTTTCACTAGCACTGCTAGATAATATGATTTTTAATCAACATTGCATTCAAGATTCATTTAATCAGTTCTTTCAATAACAAAACATCAATAACATATGAACGAATGCATAAATTCAATAAAAACCAACATGAATTTGTGGATATATGATAGTTAATCAACAATGACAATAATAATTGTTCTTTCTCTCTCTGATCCCTGCTACATACCATTCAAGATTCAGTTCTTTAAATAACATAACATCAGGAAAATATGCATAAATTCATATTGTCAATAAAAATCAACAGAAATTTTATGGGTATATGAATCATATGATCATAATCTAAACCTAGTGAAATAATAGCGCTTTTTTCTTTCTCAGACCCCTGCTACATACCATTCAAGATTCAAACCCTTTTTTTTATAAAACCAAGGTAAATACAAATCTACACATGCTTGAACAAAATCTTTTGGATGTATGCTAATGATTCAAATTATCAAACACATAACATGCAACTGCCCTCAATTTCAAGCAATTTCATGATTGAAACTTGACACACCTGCTTAACCCAATTCAGTGCACTTTCATCCAACCCTTCTATGAACACACCTGCTCCTCTTCCTCCTCATGATTTTTTGTTTCTCCCATTATGGTGGTGGTGGACTGGTGGGCGTTGGCTGCGCGGAGGAGGTGGTGGGCGGTCGGTCGGTCGATCGGTGGTGGTTGAAACGAGGAGGGCCGCGCCGGCCTGCAGTGGTGGTGGGGGGTCGGTCGATTTGGGAGATTTGGGGGATTTGAGGGTGTCGTTGTAAGGGATTTGGGGAGATTTGGGGGATTTAGGGGAGGAGGAGAGGGCGCGTTGTATTGAAAAGGGGGGAAGGGTTATAAAAAATTTTAAAAATTGACATACAAAGATGACACGCAAAAATGCGTGTCATCTTTTCTTAAAATATTTTAATATCCGACATGTATTTTATGATACGCGTAAATGCGCGTCATCTTTTTTCGCACGTCATCTTTTGCGCCTCATCTATTAACAGTTTTCTAGTAGTGATACATTGTTTTTATGAAACATATAAATTTTAAGTACTTTAAATTGGAAGTTGTTTATTCAAGACATATATATATACATCTTTTCCTCATCTTTATTTTCTTAAAAGGTACATATTATTTTTTTACTTTAGTTTTGTGTGGTCAAAATTTCGTAACATCTTGATGTCTCAATGCCACCTTAGTCGAGTCCCTTGGTCATAATGTCCCGTTAGTCTTATGTATGATCTAACTTATGATTCTAGTTCTTGATTTATTGTTTATCAAACCTTTCATTTAGTTGTGACAATATAATATGTCCAAGTATCTTTCTTTTTCTTTTTATGTACTTACATTTTAACTTGGTCACTACTTTATCTTTTGATTAGTAATGTCATCCAATGTCTCAACTTAGTTACATTCCTATGTTATCATATCCAACAACAATCTTCCATCCAATAATACTTCCTAATTGTTCCATAAAAGGCCATAATCCACTAAATCTTCAATTCCCATATACATACATAAATACGTGACACATACATGCCTATATGTACATTCTTACGATCCCAAATCATACCAATAACATGATTTTATCAACCTAACACCATCACTAACATAATTTCACATTTTTCATCCATTTCAAAAACCCATTGTTTATCAAAAACATCAATTTTATGAAACCTTTAAGTGGGTGAACAAAGGTTCATCAAGATCTTTCATATTGACCAACATGCATGAACAAACAAAAGAATCTTAATACAATACCTTGAGTAACTAGAAGATTATAAACACACCAAATGCAAGAATGATGATTATAACTCGGGTTTGTTTGAAGTTCCAAATAGGGTTCTTTAAGAGAGATGTTTGGTGATGGTGATGGTTGCTACGGGTGGTGGTGGTTGGGGTTTGAGAGAAGAGAAGAAGGGGGTGATGGTCACGGTGATGGAGTGGGTTGGTGGTGATGGTCGCGGGGGTGGTGGAGTGGTGATGGTTGTGGTTGCGGTGGTTGGTGGTGGTGATCGTGGTGGCGGCAGTTGGTGGTGCAGGCGGTGGTGGATGGTGCCGGCGGTGGTGGCCGGTTGGTGGGGTGATGGTGATCGATGGTGTGGTGGTGGTGTGTGTGGGAGTGGAAGAGGTGGATGGAAAATGAAAGGGTTTGGGTGGTGTTAGTGGTTCATAGGGATTGTGTAAGGGTTATGTGTCATCCATGCAAATACCCAAATCTTCATATTTGATCTTATTATGATTAATTATTATTAATTATTATTATTAATATTTATTACTAAAGGTATTTCTTATTAGTAGTATTATTTATAATTAGGTGTAAGCGTTAACAGAGTATAATGTTCGTTAAACCGGACTTAGGGTTTCTTAATAACCAAAAATAATAATAATCTTAGATAATCACGTGTTTACTTATTAAAATAAAGTTCGAGCATTTACCTGATTTGACCGGGTGTCACAGTCTCCCCTCGTTTAGAAAATTTCATCTCGAAAGTTATGTTGTTAAGTCCGAGTTAGGTCTGGATTCGAACAGATGAGGGTACTTTAGTTGCATTTGATCTTGACGTTCCCAAGTATATTCTGGTCCTCTTCTGGAGTTCTATCATACTTCAATTAACTTAATCTGGCTCTTTCTAAGCTTCTGGATCTTCCAATCCAAGGCTTCTATTGGTTCCTCAATAAAGTGAAGTTTGTCATCGATACAAACTTCGTCTGATGGAATAATCAGGGACTCATCCATCATGCATTTCCTTAGGTTAGACACGTGAAACACATGTGTACATTTCTGAGTTCCTTTGGTAAATTGAGTCCGTATGTGACCTTTCCAATTCGCTCTATGATTTCAAACGGTCCTATAGATCAAGGGCTAAGCTTCCCTCTCTTGCCAAATCTCACAATATCCTTCCATGGAGACACTTTTAAGAATACTCTGTCACCGACCGTGAATTCCAATGCTTTTCTTCGGTTATCTGCGTAACTCTTTTGTCGGCTGTTGGCGATTTCAAGTCTCTTTCTAATTTGAATGATCTTATCTGTCATTTCTGGGATAATCTCTTGTCCTGTTAATTGTCTTTTAACAATGTCTGCCCAACATAGAGGTGAACGACATTTTCTTCCATATAGTGCTTCAAACGGCGCAGCTTTTATGCTAGTGTGATAGCTATTGTTGTATGAAAACTCAGCTAATGGCAAATGTGTATCCCAATTTCCTCCAAAGTCGATCACACATGCTCTTAGTAAATCTTCCAGAGTTTGAATAGTCCTCTCACTCTGACCGTCCGTTTATGGGTGATATGGTGTGCTCATGTCTAGCCGAGTACCCGTGGCTTCATGTAGGGTTTGCCAAAATCTTGAGGTAAATCGACTATCTCTATCAGATATGATCGATATTGGCACTCCATGTCGATCTTGATATATAACTCTACCAACCACTATATGTTTCTATCATAGGTAAGAAGTGTGCGGATTTCGTCAGTCGATCGGTCATGACCACTTGACGTCCTAGGCAATTTTGTTATAAAGTCCATGGCAATACATTCCCATTTCCATTTTGGAATCTTAGGTTGTGGTAGAAGTCCGGATGGTTTCTGATATTCTGCCATCACCTTGGAGCAGGTCATACACTTGTTTACATATGATGCCATGTCTCCTTTCATATTAGGCCACCAGTAAAACTCCTTTACGTCGTGATACATTTTGTCAGCCCCTGGGTGGATTGAGTATCTTTATTTATGTGCTTCGTCGAGTATTACTTTGCGTAAATATCCGTACTTTGGAACCCATACTCGTGTTGCAAAATATCTTACCTTATCGGAGTTGGGTGTTAAATCCTTGATCATTCCTCGCAAACCTTCTCTTTCCAAATTCTCGTCTTTTAATGCTTCAAGTTGAGCATCACCAATTTGATCAATAAGATTTGAGCGCACGGTTAATTCCAACGCTCTCACTCGTAGAGGTTTTTCTCTTTTCTTTCTACTAAGTGCATCTGCCATGACGTTTGCCTTGCCTGGGTGATAACGAATATCACCATCGTAATCGCTTAGTAATTCCACCCGTCGGCGTTGTCTCATATTTAAATCCTTCTGATTAAAAATATGTTGTAGACTTTTGTGATCAGTGTATATGATGAATTTGGTTCCATAAATATAATGTCTTTAAACTTTAAGAGCAAAGACCACCACTCCTAATTCTAGATCATGGGTAGTGTAATTCTTTTCATGAACTTTTAATTGTCTTGATGCATAAGCACTAACTTTATTGTTCTGCATCAATACACACCCAAGACCTAATCAGGAGGCATCACAATACACTATGAATCCATCTGTTCCATCGGGTAGGGACAGTATGGTTGCACTACACAACTTTTGTTTCAGTAATTGAAAGGCTTTTCCCTGCTCCTCTCTCCATTCATACTTCCTATCTTTGCGAGTTAATAGGGTCAATGGTTGAGCTATCTTAGAGAAATTTTCTATAAATCTACGATAATAACCGGCTAACCCTAAGAATTGTGGTACTTCTGTTGGAGATCTGGGGGCTTCCCAACTTCTGATTGCTTCAATCTTTGTTGGGTCCACATGGATACCATTTTTGTTAATAATGTGCCCGAGAAATCAAACTTCTCGAAGCCAAAATTCACACTTGGATAATTTTGTGTATAGCTTCTCCTTCTTTAAGACGTCCAAAATTAACCTGAGATGCTGCTCGTGTTCATCCTTGGACTATGAATATATCAAGATATCATCGATGAATACAATCACAAATTTTTCCAAGTAGGGTTTACAAACCCTATTCATGAAATCCATGAATATAGCAGGTGCATTAGTTAACCCAAACGGCATTACTAAGAACTCATAATGGTTGTAACGTGTTCTAAATGTTGTCTTTGGAATGTCCTCTTCTGCTATCAGCAGTTGATGATACCCAGACCGTACATCAATCTTTGAATAGTAACTGGACCCTTGGAGTTGGTCGAATAAGTCATCGATTCTTATTATGGGTACCGATTTTTAATAGTGAGCTTATTTAATTCTCGATAATCGATACACATTCTGAATGATCCGTCCTTCTTTTTGACGAATAGAACCGGTGCTCCCCAAGGAGAAAAACTTGGTCGAATGAATCCCTTTTCTAATAACTCTTGCAGTTGTTTTGACAATTCTTGCATCTTCGAGGGTGCTAGTCGATACAGTGATCGAGCTACAGGCGCGGCTCCGGGTACTAAGTCAATTTGAAATTTGATCCGTCTTTGTGGAAGTAATCCTGGCAGGTCTTCAGGAAATACTTCTGGGTATTCCCGCACAACCGGTATGTCCTTAATCTTTTGCTCCGCATTCTTAGTATCAAGGGCTTTTACCAGGAAGGTGGCATATCCTTCACTTAGGTATTCATAAGCTTTCATGACACTAATAAGCTTAAATGGAGGTTTTCTTTTTCTCCTTGTACGATTAGAAATTCTCCGCTAGGAATTGGCAAACGAATAATTTTCTCAAAACACACTATTTTAGCATGATTTCGAGAGAGCCAATCCATCCCGATGACAATGTCAAAGCTTTCAAGATTGACAGGTAGTAGGTCGAAACTAAAAAGATGATCATTAAGTTGTAAGGTGCAGTTTTTGATTACTTTGTTAGATTCTATTTTCTTCCCGTTAGCTAACTCAATAATATATTTCCTATTTAGCTTACAAGGTTTAATTCTCAGTGATGGTTCGAATTCTTTTGATACGAAGCTTAAATCAGCGCCAGTGTCAAACAAAATGGAGGCATAATGATTATTAACGAAACGTATCGTTAACTACTGACGGTTCCTGACGTGCCTTTCTAGTACTCATTTCAAATGCTCTCCCCCTGGCATTAGGTCCATTCAGCTTTGGGCAATCTTTCCTGAAATGTCCTACTACACCACATTCGTAACAGGCACGATTGTTCCTTGTTGCTTTCTCACCGTATTTTGTTTGGCAATTTTGGCTCAGATGTCCAAACTTTGACACTGAGTGCAAACTCTGCAATCACCATTGTGGAAGTACCCGGACTTGCTACATTTCCCTCGAGAATCTCTATTTCCCTTGTTATTGCTCGAAGTTGCAACGTAAACCCATTCAGATCCTGGGTGGAAGCCTTTCCTGTTATTTACTTGACCCTTGGAATTCCCAAACCATTTTCTCTTCCCGTAAAACAATCCTCCGTCTACCTTAACCGTTCTTTTTTCTGCTCCCATCATACTTTTTCCATGATCGTTTTTCTTTGTTAGGATTCCATTACGTATCGCATCGTCGGTTAGGGAGTGTACGATAGTAATAGCGCTTTGGATCGTGGCTGGTTTGGAGGCCGTAACGTTGCTTCTTATCTGAGGTGCCAATACGATATGTATCTCTCAATTCGAACGTACTATGGTGTAACCATCCGAGGTACCAGTCTGTATCTCTCAATTCGAACGTACTATGGTGTAACCATCCGAGGTACCAGTCTGGCTAGATCGTTGAATCTAGACGTATAAGCTTGGATGTCAGCACCTTCCATGGTGTGATTCTAGAATTCTATTTCGATCTTCTGAAGTTCATTACGAGGGCAATATTCCTTAAGCAACATTTCTTTCAATTGTTCCCAGGTGAGTTCGTATGCGTTTGCATCACCTAATAGTTGACGTTGAGAATTCCACCATGATAACGCTGCATCTTGAAAGGAACAAGTCGCATATTTGACCTTCTGATCGTTAGAGAAATTGCTTATGGCTATGATAGTCTCCATCCTTTCAATCCATCGGATTATGTCTAATGGTCCTTTAGCACCTATGAAAACTCTTTGATTACATCCCTGAAAATTTTTATATGAGCACCCTTGCGGTTGTCCACCTAACAAACTACCTAGGTTTCCGTTTGTACCGGATCTGTTGTTTGCACCAATACCGGAACCTAGGTTTGAGCCGTTTCCCGCTCCATTTCCAAGGCAGTTGCCTGCAGTTTCTTGCCTTCTTCCTTGACCGGCTGCTATGTTAGCATCATGTTGTTCTAAAGCTATTTTGACATGTTAAGCTATCAACTGGGCCAGTTCTTTGGTGGTAGCTGCAAATTGACGTTTTCGCTCGAGGATGTATTTCGTGTTCTAGGTGGCATGGCTTAATTCTGTTTTGTAGGTAGGGAAAAAGGGGTTTAGATGACGTAGGATGTTCACGTGATAACATGTTCAATTAGTCTTTATGATTAATTCATATAACATATTTATATGCAAGAAATCTTTCATTTCCGATAGATGTTAACATAATAGAAATTTGAAAGTAACATACACTCGATCATACATTAACTACCATCAAAATACAAGGATCACATGTTCCAAAAGATCATCAGTTAATTGTCTACATAATTCATCGAGTTTATCTCAATCAAAATATTTAAGCACTCCGGCTTGCATCTAACACCTATCCTAGAAATGAAGCTCCACTACCAACATGCATCAGGTACGAGATCAGTATCAGACACAGTGTAGCCACTGCCATAGAGGTCTTTGCTCGCTCTCCCATCAAGATCATGTAATGCTGAGCTGTCACCAACACTGACTCAGATGTGCTTGCTTTCTTCTCTACTAAGGTTAGTCGGTTCTTGGTCTCCGAGAGACTAGCCTCCAAGTCCGACAAACGGAAGTGCATCTGGCTCAGGGCACTATCATCTAACAGCTTCTCTTCCTCCATCGTCATCATCCTCTCATCTAAAGCTTGACTCACCTCAGCCTGTACTCGCATCTTCTTCTTGGTTGCCATCAATTCCTTTTCCTATTGTACACCTTAGGATATCAAAGTGGCCATCACTCGCTCAATGGGTTCAGCACCCATGGCGATTCCACATGGAGTAGTGGATGACTCTCCAACATCGAAGGTGGAAGGAATCTCATCCCTTGTGGCCCATCCTCTCATCGCATCCATGATCCATTTCCATTTATTGTCAAGAAGTCTGGCTTGTTTAGGCATAGGTGCTCCTGTCATACCCGCATCATCCTCGACCGTCCTCCTCTTCTCCCTGTATTTCCTTCTTTCATACACCAACCGGATCTTGGGCGGTTGTTGCATGATAGGAATAGGGGCGACAGGTGTCATCTCTATCATAGTCTCGCTCTCATGAGCCAAACCAACTGGCTCCTCCATAATGGGCTCGAGGGTGGCGGCGACTGGTACAGGGATCTTATCCTCCGACTTGGATATCCATCCATTTCCCGAGTTTTCCATGCTCGGGTATAGGGTAGCTGTAAAGTAGGGCTGGGTAGGGTGATACCACGGTGTAGGGGAAATGGGTATCGATGAGTTCTTGATGCTGCTGCGAAGGTCTGGTACTCCCTTTCCATTAAGTCGATCAGACATCTACAAAAGATGAAATATATGCATGCATACTTATTAATGTAATATTTTAACTTATTCTAAATCACAGATAAATTAGTGTAAAATCTATTATATGGAATTGTCTTGGGAGTAATGTAATCATTTTAAAGGTTATAGTCTATATTTTCTTTTTTTTAAAAATGTCTATTTTGATATAACCATTGGCTCTAATACCAACTTCTGTCACACCCCGAAAATCGCAGCGGAAGGTCGGTAACGTGGTGATAACGGAAGTTGGAATTAATCCAATGTTTATAGTCAAACGCGAATGGTTTACCAGTTGAATAATAAGGAACCTTCCTTTAAACATTTCTTAACACAACATAGTGATAAACATTTTATTACACAAACATATTGTTTAGTCAACAACAACAACTTTCAATATTAGGTTATCACTACTGACAACAACCGACACGTTTTACCCTCCAAAGACATATACCAGTAATTCAATAAAGAGTTACCTACAATCCTGAAATGGATGAAAAGTAATCGTCAACATAAACTTGGTGAGCAGTAGGGGTTTTAAGTCTTATAAACAATTTAATTTTTAAAACAACATGATGTGACGTGATATAATATACTCAACATAGACTAGCTAGGTACTATGCTTAATTTAGGTCATAAGTCCATAATCAAACCAAGAAACACATCGTTGCCCCACAACAGTCCAAACATATAAATTCTCTCGCTACAACCTGACCAGAGCGATTGGTCATGAGAGCGGGCCCTTCTAACCCGATAGATCTACCAATATAGTCTGTAGCCTCCCCGAGGTTAATGATTATGGGGGGATTTAGGGGCCCAACATTATGCACTTATAATGTTGACCCAACTTATACCATCGTAACATATATTAAATCCGTTAACCATCATATCAAGTTTATCATATTTCTACTCCAAAACAATTTTAAATAAAACAATATTTAAAATGGGGCTAAAAACTCACCTTGAGTGCAATCAAGAAAAGCCAATATGCTAATCTCCGATTAGTCAAACCCTAAATATATGTATCTTAGTCAATACACGGTAATTCATGCTTATGAAAATAATTTTCACCCAACTTATTTAATTATTTTTTAGCATAAAATACCTTTTATCATATTAAGATATCTTGGTCAATTTCTCGTAAAAGTTTATTTATTTTAAAAAAATATACAAATTATAATAAGCTGGCTTATAAGCTATAGTCTAACCCTAGCGTATTGACGTCCAATACTTATTATTAGCCTATTATTAACCTTATGCTTATTCTTACATTTCTTACTATTTATTTTAAAGTTACGAATCTTAATTTTTCTAACTTGTAATATATTTATTTTAGTTTGATGTAGGTTTATCCAAGTTTTTTAATTAATAATTTTATAAAATTGAGAATTTTATACAAAAATTTCCTTTATATTTTATTTTATAAAGTAAACTTCTAAAATTATCATTACTTATTTAATTAATAGAAACATACATTGTTTTTATGAAACATATAATTTTAAGTACTTTAAATTGGAAGTTGTTTATTTAAGACATATATATATACATATTTTGTTCATTATTATTTTCTTAAAAGGTACATATTATTTTTTTAATTTAGTTTTGTGTGGTTAAAATTTCGTAACATCTTGATGTCTCAATGCCATCTTAGTCAAGTCCCTTGGTCATAATGTCCCGTTAGTCTTATGTATGGTTTAACTTATGATTCTAGTTCTTGATTTATTATTTATCAAACATTTCATTTAATTGTGACATTATAATATGTCCAAGTGTCTATCTTTTTCTTTTTATATACTTACATTTTAACGTGGTCACTACTTTATCTTTTGATTAGTAATTTCATCCAATGTCTCAACTTAGTTACATTCCTATGTTATCATATCCAACAACAATCTTCCATCCAATAATACTTCCTATAGTTCCTTAAAAGGCCATAATCCACTAAATCTTCAATTCTCATATACATACATACATATGCGACACATACATACCTATATGTACATTCTTACGATCCCAAATCATACCAGTAACATGATTTTATCAAACTAACACTATCACTAACATAATTTTAGATTTTTCAACCATTTCAAAAACCCATTTTTATCAAAAGCATCAATTTTATGAAACCTTTAAGTGGGTGAACAAAGGTTCATCCAGATCTTTCATCTTGACCAACATGCATGAACAAACAATAGAATCTTAATACAATACCTTGAGTAACTAGAAGATTATAAACACATCAAATGCAAGAATGATGATTATAACTCAAGTTCTATTTGAAGTTCCAACTAGGGTTGTTTGAGAGAGATGTTTGGTGGTGGTGATGGTTGCTACGGGTGGTGGTGGTTGCGATTTAGGAGAAGAGAAGAAGGGGGTGATGGTCACGGTGATGGTGTCGGTTGGTGGTGATAGTCGCGGGGGTGGTGGAGTGGTGATGGTTGTGGTTGCGGTGGTTGGTGGTGGTGATCGTGGTGGCGGCGGCGGGTGGTGCATGCGGTGGTGGATGGTGCCGGCGGTGGTGGCCGGTTGGTGGGGTGATGGGGATCGATGGTGTGGTGGTGGTGTGTGTGGGAGTGGAAGAGTTGGATGGAAAATGAAAGGGTTTGGGTGGTGTTAGTGGTTTATAGGGATTGTGCAAGGGTTATGTGTCATCCATGCAAATACCCAAATCTTCATATTTGATCCTATTATGATTAATTATTATTAATTATTATTATTAATCTTTATTACTAAAGGTATTTTCTTATTAGTAGTATTATTTATAATTAGGTGTAACGGTTAACAGAGTACAATGTTCGCTAAAACGGACTTAGGGTTTCTTAATTAACCAAATATAATAATAATCTTAGATAATCACGTGTTTACTTATTAAAATAAAGTTTGAGCGTTGACCTGATTTGATCGGGTGTCACATGATACTTACTCACTTGTGACCCGCATAACCTCCATAAGAATGGTTCTTGCTATTGCGGCATTAAGAAATTTGGAAGTACATCAAATGGATGTCAAAACCGCATTTATAAATGGAGATTTAGAAGAAGTGATTTACATGGAGCAACCTGAGGGTTTCTCTACCCATGGTCAAGAGGGTAAAATATGTAAACTTGTCAAGTCATTGTATGACTTAAACCAACCTCCAAAATAGTGGCACCAAAAGTTTGATCGTGTCATGATTTAACGATTTGAAAATAAATGAGTATGACAATGTGTATATGTAAAAGATACACCGGGAGGTTATGTAATTTAATGTCTTTATATAGATGATATGCTTATCATTTGGAGTAATGATAAAATAATCAGATCTACTAAGGACATGTTGAAAGGAAGATTTGACATGAAAGACATGGGTTTGGTGGATGTAATTTTAGGAGTGATATTATTCGAACCCAAAATGGTCTTATGTTAAGTCAAGCTGACTATGTGGACAAGATTATTTAAAAATTCAACTCGAGAGACACGGGTGCAGTACGTTCTCTAGTTGATACCACCCAACATCTAAAGAAAAATAGAGGAGAAGGTGTTGCTCAATTAGAGTATTCAAGAATCATTGGTAGTCTAATGTATCTAATGACATGAACTAGACCTGACTTAGTATACACAGTGAGCAGGCAAAGCAGATATACTAGTAATCCAAGCTCAGAACATTGGGAAAGTATAACAAGGGTGCTTAGATACATAGGATATACAAAAGACTGTGGATTGCATTATACCCGTCATCCAGCTATGATTGAAGGGTACACTGATGCAAACAGGATATCGGATATAAAAAATTCCAAATCAACAAATGGGTATGTGCCTTACTTGGTGGAGCAATAATATCTTGGAGATCATCCAAGCAAATGGTTATAGCTAGGTCCACAATGGATCGGAATTTATTGCTTTGGATAAGGTCGGCGAAGAGGCTGAATGGCTACGTCAATTTATGGAAGACATTCCAAGATGACCAAAACCTTTATCGGCTATTTGCATACATTGTGATAGTGAGTCGGCAATTGGTAGAGAAAAAAGCTCAATATACAATGGCAAATAAAGGCATATTAGGCGTAGACATAAAATAATACGACAACTAATATCAACGGGTGTTATTACGATTGACCATGTCAAGTCAAAAGATAACATTGCAGACCCGTTAACAAAAGGCTTAAACGCAAAATTAGTTTATAAGTTGTCAAGAGAATGGGACTAAAGCCCACGGAAAAGGGGAATATGAGGGAAACCTAACCTAGTTGACGGGAGATCCGAAGATATAGGTTCAATAGGACAACTTAATCATATGGCCAATGGCGTTACTTTTGGGGAATACCCTAAAACTAAAACGGAGTCACGAACTTCCTTGTCCATTCACTCTGGGGAGTACCCCGAACAAGTGACCTAAGTCAGGTTAAGCACATTAAGGTTAGATAACTCGTGGGAATCAATATAACCATGATTCTTTTAATGATTCATCGAATCACCTATGTTAGAGAGAAGTGGGGTCGCTTCGAATGGATTTGTGGGAAGGCGCAAAACCTAGAGTTCTCGCAGAACCAGAAAAATGTTCCATGCCTATTAACGGACACAAGAATGAGGGGTTAATAAAACTAGGAAGAGTGTTGTGTAAATGTATATTATCGTCTACATAAAACAAGGTATGCTCAAAGATGTCGTGTCTAAACACCACTAGGAGACTAAGTATATGTCACAAAGGAATGTTCAAAGGAAATACCTACCTATCATACAACACCTGACTGCTGAATTTTTAGAGAATCGATTTACATTCATGTGAGGGATTGTTGGAAATTTATTGATCATATTAATATGGTTATTAATATTTAGTCAATAAAATTATTGTGTTGAATGAAAATTAATGTGTTGAATGACATAAGGAATTAATGGTGTGGGAAGTTGTCCCACATTTAAGGAAATAAAGAATTTAAAATAGTTTATATTCTATAACCTCTTGATTATATTGTTTCCTAAAGTATCACACTATGTGGATTCATAAAGGGTGTAAAGCACCCTTAACTGACACTCGCACTTGTAAACGCGCGCGCACGGCTTGGGCATGTGGGTACAATGTCATGCTTTGATGGCGCACTTCGCACACTCACATCGCCGTGAGCCGCTTGAGAGCCGCATTAGTATTTTTGAAGGTTGGTCCGAGGGTCTGGTCAGGTGACACTAACCTTGGTGAGCTGTCAGAGTCCATATGCTTCTAACTCGTAACAATTTCCGTTATACGTTGACCGAAACCGACGACTATTAATGATGATTAAATGAGCAGTTACGATTTCGAGTTAATGGTTGAGTGGCTGTTACAGTTCCAATTCTACTATAAATAGTGAGGGTGCCTCAGAAGGAAGACACACCAATAGAACTTGAAAACCTGCAGCAAACAGGTTCTCTGAACATCCTCTATCTCTCTGTTTCTCTTCTACAAACAAGTTCGGGTTCTAGATCAATCCCGGCAGTACTAATTGCTTCGGCCGTTGTACCCTGGGAAACAAAACGTGTTTTTCTGGGAGGCTTGGAATTTGTTTTTAAGTAGTCCGTGTTAAACATGATCCTCAGCCTTTATATTTCTGTTCATCTATTTCTATAAATTTACAATTGTAAAAGGTATTGTAATTGTTAATTTATGTTCCTTTGTATAGATTATATTAATAAAAATTGTTTTAGTTTAATTTTTAAGTGAACGGTTCCTACACGTTTTTGATAGGTTTAAAGGCGATGAGCGTATGGCTTGGAACTGGCGGAGACACTACCGCTGTAGAGATACAGGAGCTCATGGGATTTATTGCTCAACATTTGGTTGTCGAACTGTAATGATGCATGGCGTTGGCTTTTTGATGCTTCAGGCATATTCATGGTTGCGTGAGTGAAAAAGTTGATCATTAAAGGCAAGGTTAATCGACAGGAGTATGTGTTCGGCTGGGGTAAATGGGTCCCGCTTAAGTGTATTATCCTCGCATGGCGAGCGGAGATGGATAGACTCCCCACAAAGATTGCTCTTGTTAGAAGAAATATGCCCGTGGAGGATTTTAGTTGTGTGCCTTGTGGCGATGCTGAAGAGAGCTCGGAACATTTGTTTTGTGCTTGTGGGTCACCGTGGGGGTTTAGTGGTTACTTTCTACGTGGTGCTCTTTCTCCGATTTTTGCGTTCAAGGTACGTGATTTATTTGAGATTCATAAGCAGGTCGATATCCCACTAGTCAAGAAAGAGGTGCTACATGGTCTTATAATTATTACCTGCTGGAGAACGTTGAAAGCATAGACGAGGTCATTTTTTAAAATAAAAAGATTAAATGATGCATATCATTAATGGATGTGAAGGCTTTTAGGTTTTTTGTGGTTTGAAAATAGGCATAAAAATAAGCATGTAGATTGGAGGATGTGGTGTCGTTTTGACATTTTGGAATGGTTTTTGGGTTGCAGCTCTATCTCGTCTTGAGACATAATGCGTGCCTATTTTTTGATGTGCGAATGAAGTTAACCTTCAAAGAAAAAGTGAATATTAAAAATTTCAAAGAAAGGTACCAATCACCATAAAAAGTAATATATAAACAAATAAATGCTTCTGCGATGTTGTATTCATTCATACTACTTTTTAATTTTTTTAATCCGTCTGCATCAACAGCGCTTGTTCCCTCCTCAATAACATCACAAGATCCATGATGGTGTGCTGGAGTTCTGGTTGTGTGCTAGTTAAAGAAGATGACTAGATAGTCATGGTGAAGTTTGAGTTTTCTTGGAAAAGATGAGAGCAAATCAAGTGTGTCCTATTTATTTAAAATTTTATTATGTTTTTCCTTTTACTAAAGAGGGTCCTTATGGTTTGAGAATTGCAAGTTTAGCCCTCACGTTTGCTATAAACTAACATGCTTTATCGGTGGGGACTAAACTTGCAATCATGTCGCAAATGTTTGAATTAAGTTTTCATTTTTTTAAATCCGTAGAGCAAACTTGCAATATAATCAAACCTTCTCTAAAATAATAATATTGAACTTATATAATATATAAAACCAATGACAAAAATAACATTTTAAAATATAAAACATAATTCTTAATAATATTAGACACGATGATCTAAAATATCTGACGAGCAAACAGAAATACTCTCGTAATTAAAAATAATAAAACCCAATGCGGGGCTAGTCCACTTCACACAGACTTTGGTGCTGTTTCTTTTTTCTGTGAGAAAATATCTTTAGTCTGGGACCACATCTGCAGACAATGTGGGGGTGGAGGTGGAGGAGGGCGGCGGTGGTGAGCAGGGAGGTCGGCGGGGGACGGTCGGCAGGGGAGCGGTGGTGATGGTGATGTGCGATGGTGTAGGAGGAGAAGGCGATTGGGGGGGGGGGGGGGCTGGCGATTGAGTGGAGGTGGATTTTTTAGGTTTTTGATTTATGAAGAGGTAGGAAGATGTTAGAAGATGTGGGATTGGGTCTTATCTAAGAAGAGGATGGGAAGACATTTTTTAATAAAATGTCTTCTGGAAAAACAAATAGTCTGAAACTTTAAATATCTGTTCGTCCTATTTTTTGTGCAGACAAAAGAGCCTAAAAAGCTATTTTCCGAAAAGTCAAACACCAACTTTGTCTTTTAGATGAGAGATCTTGGATTCAAACTAAAGCATGATTAAAATGAAGTAATTTCGAACTATGATATATTTGTCGTTTAAAAAAATAAAAAAGAATAAAAGAATATATATTAAGGCCAGTTTTTATTCTTTTTAAATTACATACACCTTTAATATAATTTTACCCCAAACTTAAACATCCAGCCTCCACCGTGCTAACATGTTAATGATTTGAAAGAAAGGTAAAAGTAAAACTGTTTCAACGATTTTAGTAAAACAAACAACGATAATTAACTAATCAAGTGTTCAGTTATTCTAATACAAATTATGAACACGTTGAGAAATTATATCTAATCAAATAAAAAGACTCTAATTAGTTTATACAAAATAAAATCTTTGCAGTGAATAGGATCATGCCATTCTAATCGTGATTAATTATTTATCATGTTGTTAGTTGCGTGACTTTTTGCGGTGTTATAATAATACAATTAAAAACCAAACTCCAAATCGGTGCCAAATCTATCAATACTAATAAAATAAGATTTTTATATGTCACTTGTTACAATTCTAGAGTTACTACGTTCTATTTTTTCGTTTTTCTCTCCTAATAAATATCACATTAACTACAAATAATATTATTTAATTCTTTTCATATTACATATATAAATTTTTTAAAAGAAATCTTTCTACAAAAGCAAAATTTTTACAAAAAAAATTCAATCTTTAAAAAAGACATTATATTTTAAAACCTGTGACTTTTAAACATAAAATTCTTATGAAAAAAAAGTAATTATATTTCAAGTTTATAATAAATCAATTATTAAAAATGGCACTTTTTAAAAAACAATTTTTTTTGAAACAATTTGTTTAAAAACCAATCTAAAAAAACAAAAAAAATTAAAAAAATTTAAAATATAATATCTTTTCTTATCACTCGTACGTAATGTCAATCATATTTATATCAATTGACCTTTTATAATTCATTAATTTTTATTAATAACTTTTAATATTTTATTTATTCAACACGTGTAATACACGGGGTACTAACCTAGTTTAATATATATTATTGCAAATCACTTGATTTTGTTTTCTCGGATAAACGAAATTACACTATAAATTGTGCAGGTTGGTAATTAACTATATTATAATTTATGTTTCATTTAACCAATTACGATCAAGAGATGAATATTTTGAGTTATGATAATTTATGATGGCTTCTCAAATCATATAAAACTGAAACGATTTTAGCATGGATGTTCTATGCAACTTTGTTGCATTTCGTATGAGCATGTAAATATATATATTTAATATTTTCTATGTTCAGCTATCCAAGAAAACTTTCTATTTATTTATTGCAGACACATACACATGTCATTGATTTATGGGCTAGAAAATATTTAGGGCAAAATTGAGATCTTTGTGATATGCATGTTAGATTTTCTTATACAAGAAAATATTTTAGACGAAAAATACAAAGATATCATTTTGAACCCTTTTTAGTTATTCTAATAATAATAATAATAATAATAATAATAATAATAATAATAATAATAATAATAATAATAATAATAATAATAATAATAATAATAATAATAATAATAATAATAATAATAATAATAATAATAATAATAATAATAATAATAATAATAATAATCAATTAACAATGTTGAATTTTACAAGTAAAATATCATCAAGAAAGATCATACCAACTTAGGCTAATTTTTATCATGGGGCATCAACGTCTAAACACACACTAAACAAATGCAATTATATTTGAGTAAACTGCTTAATTTGCTAACATTCATGTTCTTGAAATGATATTATAGAATGAATTATGGTTTTACTCCTTCTACTTTGGTGGTTATAACGTTTTTCATTAAAGAATTTAAAAACACCCAGTTTAACAACTGTGGTTTCAATTATGTAACAATCAACTACAATTCATTAACGCCATTCAATTTTGCCGTTAAATTTTGTGTAAAAAGACTAAAATACTGTTCTTATAAAAAATGGATAAATATCAAAATTAGAAATAATAAAATAATATATTTTAATAATCATCACACCTCAACCTCACCTCATATGCCTAAGAGCTAAGACCCATAACAACCAATGGGAATTTGAATCATCATCCCTGTTAGAACACCACCATCCCCATGATAACACCTTTGTCCTCGTCATAACACCTTAATAACCATATCAGCACAACACCATAACCATCGTCTTCAAAACAAACACCATAACAACCATCTCTGTCGCACCACTACCATCTATATCACACCACCACCATCACTATAGTGGTTCATGGATCTGATTCTTCTTGTGAATGGTAAAGCCATTGACCGGGGGAGGAGTCGCATGTGTGGTAATGCTTGTTGAATCTGCCTTATAACCCATCAAAGACCACCCACCACAATCCAACCGCTTATTCTCCTCTTCCTCTTGATTTCAATCTCATCCTCATCCATGTATCCTTATCCATCACCGCCATCGTAACCCCCTCCAACTCTTAGCCAACACCACTACTCACGACTAGATTTGTTTTTTCAGATCTGGTAGGCGTGGCAATGGTTGTAGTGGCCTTTGTTTTTCCGGCAAGATCTTTTTTCTTTTCTAACCAAATCAGGGTGGAAGTTTGTAGTCCATGGGTGGTGTTGGCCATATGGTAGTGAAGGATGTATGGGGGGTCGTTTTGTGGTGGCTGACAATAGAGGTGGTTTAGATCTGAGCAAGTAGTGATGGTTGTTATCAAGTGGGAGGCGGTGGTGGTGGAGGTTGCAAGTGAGTGGCAGGTGGTTATGGTTCAAATGTGGTTAAAGAAGAAGAAAATGGTGGGGTTGAGGTTTCGTAATGTGGGGTGGAATGCTACCCACATTTTTATTTATAATATAATAATAATTTTAGTCCAAGGATATTTTGATTCTTTTAAAACTTAACAGAGGAATTGGATGGAGTTAACGTTTTGGACTTAGTTAAGAAAAATTTTAAACCACAGTGGATAAACTGGATGTATTTAAACTTGCTCTCTTCATTTTAATTCAAGTAGCTATATTTATTTTACTTAAAAATATATCTCTTCATTCTAAATATTTACCTTCTTATCAATAAGATGCATGTGTTTTTCACATATAAATGCACATACTATTAATTTTGATCAAGTGAATATAGAAATTGCCGTAGTTTTTACATCACATTCAAAGAAAGGTACCAAATGGTTTGGCAGAGTTCGGTTGTCAGCATCAACATCGCTTGGTCCTACTGTAATAATATAACCAGATCCATTACGGTGTGCCCGAGTTCGGTTGTCAGCTAGTTGAAGAAGATGACCAAATGGTGACGGTGAAGTTTGAGTTTTCTTGGGAAAGATGAGTGCAAATCAAGTAGCCCCTGTTTATTTAATTTTTAGAGTTACTTACACCATTGGTCCCTGTGTTTTCCCTATATTACAATATTGGTCCTATTGATAAATTATAAGTTTGGTCTTTACTATTTGCCAACTCATAACACGATTGATCCCTGACACTAACTTCTTCTAAGTTTTTCAGTTAAGTGAATGTGAAAGTGTCACACCCTCAGCTTCCACAAACAGGGTAATGTCGTTAGGCGCGTGACATACCAGGATCTAGCCATTATTTACACTGTAACTCCTGGAATATTGTCGAGCCAAATAATAATAATGGGCTTAGACGAGACCATTTAATGAAAATAAGATGGTTCTGGGTATTAGACCAAGTTAACTCTTCGGGTTATGAGTTTGACGAGTTTAAGGTCCCGGGAACGCCTGGTATATATAAACGGATCAGCTTGAGCAGCTCTCATTTGCACTCAACACCCAACTTCTAGAGAGAGAGTGTAGAGAGAGAGAATGGAGAGAAAGTGGTGATTTAAGGCTCGGTTGATCAAGAAATTGAAGATCGTGTTCGTGGGCATCCAAACAACAAGAAAGGACCAAGAATCCACGTAAGAAACATCATTTAATCATTCCTTTTGATGTCAACCCGGATTCTAGGTTTTGGGGTTTTTGAAAGTGGCAAAGAATAGCCCAAAACTCATGTTTTTGTGTAAGAAAACATGTAAAAAGCTTAGACATAGATTCATGGGTGATAAACCAAGGTTTTGGGTGTAAAAGATTGAAGTTTTGGGTTAAAAATAGGCTGGTTTGTAATTTTAGCCCGTTCTGCAAAACTAGGTGTTCCTCCAGCAAAACTATGTAATCGTCCAGCGAAACTATGGATCATCCTGCGCAGGTAGATTCGTAGATTGAATTTCTAACGAAAGTTGGGCGAAACTAGAAGCAAAACTGCTAGCGAAACTAGCAGCAAAACTGTTGTCGAAACTAGCAGCGAAACTGCTGTCGAAACTAGCAGCGAAACTACTAGCGAAACTGCTTGCAAAATTGGCAGCGAAACTGCTGATCATGCAGCGAAATTAGCAGCGAAATTAGGTAGAAATTAACTTCTTTGAGTGTTAACTTATCTGCAGGCTGTGTAGTGCAACCCTCTCTTTTAAAGCTTGATTGAGAAGCTACTCATCGAGTACATGTGAGTTCTAGATCCCCTATTTTAAAGGTTTTGAACTAGTTTGGGGCTGGAAATGCATACTAAACATACGTTTTAAACGACCAAGATTTTAAAAGGTTTTAACAGGAAGATCGATTTTTCTCTAAGGAAATGTGCTATATAAAAGGGTTAAAATAGAAATTTTTTACATTGAACTGGCAGCGCAAACCCAACCAGGGGCGTTGCCCCTTAGACCCCACTAGGGGCTGCTGCCCCTAGGACCCCGCTGTCAGGGGCTGCCGCCCCCGAACCCCCGCTGTCCCGCGGAGGGTCGGCTATGTTTTATGATGACTTATGCTTGTCATGTATGTGTATGTGTATGGGAATGAATGATGCATGATGTTTATGATGATGTGTGATGATGGATGTGATGCTTATGTAGTGCTATGTATGTTATTATGTGTTTCCTTACGTTCCTATTATTTATTATTCCGTGACTTACATGTTATGATTATCAAACGAATAAGAAGTAGTATGTAACGTAAAGTGGAAGTTAATGATAATGTTAAGTGGAACGTAAAGAAAGATGAATGCATGCAATAATGAACGAACAAAGGTAAGAAAAGTCTAGCAAGCGATGTATGGAGGTTCACACCCATGAAGGGTGTCAACTGTGTGCGGGTTAGCTACCCTAGAAGGATGCACACTAGGGCTTAATCAGTGTGATTAAGCAAATGTATGGAGGTTCACAACTAATGAAGGGTGTTAGCTTAACTGTGTGCGGGTTAACTACTCCGGAAGGATGCACACTGGGGTCTAATCCGTGCGATTGACCATATATATAGGATCCTTGCCGCTTACCCTAGGTACAGGAGTCAGCTTCGTGCACAATGTTCGGGGTCTATGAAACACCTTAGGCCCAGTACCCGCTTTATGCATGACGGTGGGGTGAAGCACATGGCATTGGTCCAAATGAATGTTAAGATTAATAATGTATGTATGGAATGAACGATACGAATGAAAAGGAATGAATGATGATAATGAATGATAACGAGTAACGTGCGATGAACGATGATGAAGATAATAATAAGAGTATCTATTTGTACGTATGATATGTGAGCACACATGGAAGTAAAGAACAGTTTTAAACGAAAAGTAAAGTATTTTAATTATAAAACTAGAACTCACTCAGTAATGCTGACCTTTTATGCATTTTCCAGCTGGCAGGTGATGGTTGCTGAGGATGGCACGGGGCGGCTACTTGGCTCATTTTGGATGGCATTCCTTTTTATCATGTTTTTGCACTATAATATGAACAAATGATGTTTTGTACGAATGTTGTATTAACTTGCAAAAGCATTTATATTGAAATGAGAAGTTATTTTACTGTTTCCGCTGCAATGTTTATTAAAGTTAACGTAATTATATGTTTTATGTGCGATGATTGGCCAGCTGTAAGCATCCCGGGAAAGGGGCCTTACAAGTTGGTATCAGAGCCAAAGTTTAAGTGAAATGGGTAAAAAAGAGAAGGGATGCCAGTCCGAGTAGCTGCGTGCCATCAGGTATTTTCTTAATGTTAACCGGCAATTCATGCGCATGTTATGTGGTTTATGTGCCTTTAGTAGGTTTAGATACTGATGTAGTTAGGATGTGAAATGCTTGGGGTATGAAGAGTAAAGTAAGTGGCTAATCACAACTGGCCACTGTAATTAGGGACTTACTATACTTGACATAAACTGAGCTATTACCTTGAATGACCGTGTTATTGTTTGAATCTTACAGTGTGTTAGAGGATGGCTGGAGGTAGATCTTCTAAGGCTTCACGAGGCGGAGTACGTGGTGGACGTGGTGCTGAACCACGGGTCACAAGAGGAAGACCCAGGGTTAAAAAGGTGACCCATGAGGAGCCCGAGACCCCTCATCCAGAGGGCGGAGATGAAAGTGCTAACTTGAGAGCCTCAGTAAGGAGGCGGTAGTGGAAGAAGTTCATCAAGTCATGCAGACGATCCTACCGTCTGTGGTGACCGAAGTGATTAAGGCTATACGAGAAGGGGAGAGAAAGGAGAGGAACAAGTCCTCGGGAGGACGTGAGCAACCTGAAACTGAGATAGTTCTCTCCGATGATGAGGAGGAGGAAGTGGAGCCTGTGCCAGAGGCAGCATGAGGCTGTAACTATGGGGCATTCTAGAGATGCAAGCCCCCTACTTTTGATGGTAATGGCACTGTTGCTACTGCTCACCGATGGGTGAGGGAGATGGAGGCTATCCTGGAAATCAGCGAGTGTCGGGAGGACCAGAAGGTGAAGTTTGCCACCTATTCATTTATGGACTCGGCTTTATGCTGGTGGGATAACATTGTCCAAGCCGAGGGTAGTAGGGCAATTCGTAAGATGAGGTGGAGTGAACTAAAGAAGTTGGTGATCGAGGAGCTCTGTCCTTATCGGGAGATGGACAAGGTAGAGAGGGAGTTCCTGCAGCTGGAGGCGGGAACCATGACACATCAACAATACACCACCAATTTCAACGAGATGCCCCGGCTGGTACTGGATCAGGTGACGCCCCTGTCACGAAAGATCAAAAGATACATCCAGGGCTTACCGGCGGATATCCGTAGGCATATGATCGCCACTCGACCGAGTACGTTTAGGTTGGTGGTTGACTAGGCTAGGAGATTGTATGACGAGAGGGAGATGGTGGTGGTTGAGAAGAGGAAGACTTGTGGTGATGACTAGAATTGGAATGGGAAAAGATTTGGTCGGGGTGGTGCCTCGACGGGTGATAAGAAGGCACGGGTGGATGACCGCTGTGTTGTCACATCTGGTGCGGGGGTGAAGAGGTGTGGTAAGTGTGGGAAGGAGCACAGCGGCGAGTGTAGGTGGGGGTTGAATGTGTGCTTCAAATATGGGAAGTAAGGTCATATGGCACGGGAGTGCAAAGCGGGAAGATGTTTTAACTGTGGCGGGGAGGGCCACATGAGCAGAGATTGTAAGAAGCCGAGGTCGGAGAGTTCCAAGGCAGGAAAGAAGACCGGAACGGAAGGGCCAAAGGCGAGCGCCCGAGCTTTCACGATGACTCTGGAGGAGGCTAGAACGGACCCCAAGGTGGTGTCAGGTGCGTTTCTTGTGAACCAAACTATTGCATCTGTGTTATTTGATTCTGGAGCTAGTAGGAGTTTCATTTTTGCTGCCTTTTATGCTAAGCTGCCCGTTAGAAGTAGAAGTATTGATGAGCCCTTCGATGTAGAAACTTCTATAGGTAAGTCTACAAGGATTTCTGAGGTGATAGAAGGCTGTGATATCAAATTAGAAGGTCATAGGTTTCCCGTTAGACCATTCGTGATGACCTTAGGTGGTTTCGATGTAGTTCTTGGGATGGATTGGTTGGCGGACCACCAGGTGAACATTTTGTGTCGCAAGAAGATGATTCGGTTAACAGCGCTTGACGGGAGTATGGTGACGATTTATGATGATCGAGTCACAACGATTCCGAGAGTGATTTCGATGGCGGTGGCGGGAAAGTGCATGAGGCATGGATGTAGTGCCTACTTGGCCTATCTAAAGAATGAGGATACACCAACACCACAACTGTCTACTGTACCGGTTGTGTGTGACTTTCCTGATGTGTTTCCTGAAGACTTTCCAGGAGTGCCACCTGACCGAGAGATCGAGTTTCAGATTGATTTGATACTAAGTGCTCAGCCTGTAGCGAAGGAACCTTATCGGTTGGCTCTGATTGAGATGAAGGAATTAATGGAGCAACTGCAGGAGTTGCTTGATAAGGGGTTCATTCGGCTGAGTATCTCTCCTTGGGGTGCTCCGGTCTTATTCGTGAAGAAGAAAGACGGTAGCATGAGGATGTGTATAGACTATCGTGAGTTGAATAAGCTGACAGTGAAGAATCGGTACCCCTTACCAAGAATTGATAATCTGTTTTATCAGCTCCAGGGTGCCAGTTGGTTTTCAAGGATAGACCTTCGATCTGGTTATCATCAGTTGAATGTAAAGGAGCAGGATATTCCTAAAACAGCTTTTCGCACACGGTATGGACACTACGAGTTTCTCGTTATGTCTTTTGGTTTGACTAATGTGCCAGCTGCTTTTATGGACTTGATGAATCGAGTGTGTCCGATGATGCTAGATAAATCATTGATTGTGTTTATTGATGATATCCGGATTTATTCGAAGAGCGAGGAGGAGCATGCTGATCACATTCGAGAGGTGTTGGAGATGTTGAGACGGGAGAAGTTGTATGCTAAATTCTCCAAGTGCATATTTTGGCTACGCGAGGTTCACTTCTTGGGTCACGTGGTGAATCCCGAGGGGATTATGGTGGACCCGGCAAAGGTGGAGGCGGTGATACAATGGAAGCGAAGATAGCTTCCCCGTTGACTAAGTTGACCCGTAAGGATGTAAAGTTTGTATGGGGTCAAGCTCAAGAGAAGGTATTTGAGGAGTTAAAGGCGAGGTTGACTCAAGCTTTTGTCTTGTCGTAACCCGATGGAAGCGAAGATATGGTGGTTTATTCCGATGCTTCCTACTCGGGGTTCGGATGTGTGTTGATGCAAAGGGGAAAGGTTATAGCCTACGCATCCTTACGGTTGAAGGTTCATGAGGTTAACTATCCTACTCATGACTTGGAGCTAGTAGCTGTGGTCTTTGCGTTAAAGATCTGGAGGCACTACTTGTATGGGACAAAGTGCACCATATTCACTGACCACAAGAGCTTAAAGTACTTTTTCAAGCAGAAGGACTTGAACATGAGGTAGAGAAGATGGTTGGAGCTCATAAAGGGTTACGATTACAAGATCCATTACCATCCGGGCAAAGCCAACGTGGTGGCGGATGCCCTTAGTCAAAAGGAAAGACCCGAGCGATTCGGGTGAAGGCTTACCAGTTGGTCATGACCTCTGATGTGATGAAGCAAGTCAAAGAGTTTCAAGATGAGGCATTGAAAGAAGATCATCTTAACTCGAAAAGGATGAGAGGTCTGGTTGAGGAATTGGGTGAAAACACATTCGGTGTTAAAACCCGATTCGGACGAATGTGGATTCCTCGTTTTCGGGATGTACGCGTGAAAATTGTGGATGAAGCTCATAAGACTTGATACTCTATTCATCTCGATGCAACTAAAATGTATCAAAACATGAAGAAGAATTATTGGTGGTCGGGTATGAAGCGTGATGTAGCGGAATATGTGAGTAAGTGCCTTACTTGCTTGTAAGTGAAGGTGGAGCATCAGAAGCCGTACGGGAAAATCCAACCTTTGGATATAACCGAGTGGAAGTGGGAACATGTCACCATGGACTTTATCACGAAGTTACCGCGTACCGCGAGAGGGTATGATGCCATATGGGTGATAATTAATCATTTAACGAAGAGTGCTCACTTCCTATCGATCCGAGAGACGTATTCTTTCGAAAGATTAGCGGATCTATTCATCAAGGAGATTGTAAGTTGCCATGGCGTACCGGTGTCTATTGTGTTCGATCGTGACACCCGGTTTACATCTAAATTTTGGAGGAAATTCCACGACGCAATGGGGACGAGGTTGCATATCAGCACGGCTTATCATCCTCAGACGGATGGTTAGTCAGAAAGGACCATTCAGACACTAGAAGATATGCTTCGGGCATGCGTCATTGACTTTGGAGGAAGTTGGGATGACCACTTACCGTTAGCCGAGTTCTCATATAACAAAAGCTACCATGCCAGCATTGGCAAGCCCCCTTATGAGATGTTGTACGGTAAGAGATGTAGAACACCCGCTTCTTGGGGTGATATTGGCCATAAAGAGTTAGGGAGCTTCGAGGTGGTCAAGGCTACGACTGAGAAGCTGGAAAGGATCAAAGCCTTTTTGAAGGCAGCTAAAGATAGGCAAAAGTCGTACGCCAATAAGCGACGTAGACCGATTGAGTTCCAGGTGGGTGACAGGGTTATGTTAAAGGTCTCACCTTGGAAGGGCATCATTCGGCTTAGGAAGCAGGGCAAGTTGAGCCCAAGATACATAGGGCCTTTTCGAATCATTGCTCGAGTAGGAGAGGTGGCCTATAGGTTGGAGTTGCCCAGTGAGTTAAGTGGAATTCATCTGACGTTCCATGTATCTCACTTAAGGAAGTGCTTAGCCGAGGAGGATATCGCCGTACCACTGGAAGATATCAAAGTGGATGATCGGCTCAATTATGTGGAGCAACCAGTGGCAATCATCGATTGCAAAGAGAAGAGGCTAAGAAATAAAGTGGTTCCTCTTGTGTGTACAATGGAAGCACGGGAAGGGATCAGAGTCCACTTGGGAAGTTGAGGAAAAGATGAGGCAACATTACCCTCAACTATTCAGCGACTAACAGGTTTCCAGGACGAAACCTAAATAAGGGAGGTGGACTTGTAACGCCCGGAATATTGTCTAAGCGAGCCAAATAATAATAATGGGCTTAGACGAGACCATTTAATGAAAATAAGATGGTTCTGGGTATTAGACCGAGTTAACTCTTCGCGTTATGAGTTTGACGAGTTTAAGGTCCCGGGAACGCCTGGTATATATAGACAGATCAACTTGAGCAGCTCTTATTTGCACTCAACACCCAACTTCTAGAGAGACTGTAGAGAGAGAAAGTGGAGAGAAAGTGGTGATTTAAGGCTCAGTTGATCAAGAGATTGAAGATCGGTGTTCGTGGGCATCTAAACAACAAGAAAGGAGCAAGAATCCAGGTAAGAAACATAATTTAGTAGTTCCTTTTGATGTAAACCCGGATTCTAGGTTTTGGGGTTTTTGAAAGTGGCAAAGAATCGCCCAAAACTCATGTTTTTGTGTAAGAAAACATGTAAAATGCTTAGATATAGCTTCTTGGATGATAAACCAAGGTTTTGGGTGTAAAAGATTGATGTTTTGGGTTAAAAATGGGCTGGTTCGTAATTTCAGCCCGTTCTGCGAAACCGGGTGTTCATCCAGCGAAACTATGTAATCATCCAGCGAAACTATGGATCATCCTGCGAAACTATAGTTTCGCAGGTAGATTCACAGACTTAAATTTCCAACGAAAGTTGGGCGAAACTAGCAGCGAAACTGCTGGCGAAACTAGCAGCGAAACTGCTGGCGAAACTAGCAGCGAAACTGCTGGCGAAACTAGCAGCGAAACTGCTGGCGAAACTAGCAGCGAAACTGCTCGCGAAACTAGCAGCGAAACTGCTAGCGAAACTAGCAGCGAAACTACTAGCGAAACTGCTGGCAAAATTGGCAGCGAAACTGCTGATCATGCAGCGAAATTAGCAGCAAAATTAGGTAGAAATTAACTCCTTTGAGTGTTAACTTATCTGCGGGCTGTGTAGTGCAACCCTTTCTTTTAAGCTTGATTGAGAAGCTACTCATCGAGTACAGGTGAGTTCTAGATCCCCTATTTTAAAGGTTTTGAACTAGTTTGAGGCTGGAAATGCATACTAAACATACGTTTTAAACGACCAAGATTTTAAGAGGTTTTAACAGGGAGATTGATTTTTCTCTAAGGAAATGTGCTATATAAAAGTGTTAAAATAAAAATTTTCATGTTGACTTGGCAGCGCGACCTCAGCCAGGGGCGTTGCCCCTTGGACCCCACTAGGGGCTGCTGCCCCTAGGACCCCGCTGTCAGGGGCTGCCGCCCCCGAACCCCCGCTGTCCTGCGGAGGGTCGGCTATGTTTTATGATGACTTATGCTTGTCATGTATGTGTATGTGTGTGGGAATGAATGATGCATGATGTTTATGATGATGTGTGATGATAGATGTGATGCTTATATGGTGATATGTATGTTATTATATGTTTCCTTACGTTCCTATTATGTATTATTCTGTGACTTACGTGTTATGATTATGAAATGTAAGAAGTAGTATGTAACATAAAGTGGAAGTTAATGATAATGTTAAGTGGAACGTAAAGAAAGATGAATGCATGCAATAATGAACGAACGAAGGTAAGAAAGTCTTGCAAGCGATGTATGGAGGTTCACACCCAATGAAGGGTGTTAGCTCAACCGTGTGCGGGTTAGCTACCCCGGAAGGATGCACACTGGGGCTTAATCAGTGCTATTAACCAAATGTATGGAGGTTCACACCCAATGAAGGGTGTTAGCTCAACTGTGTGCGGGTTAACTACCCCGGAAGGATGCACACTGGGGTCTAATCCGTGCGATTGACCATATGTATGGGATCCTTGCCGCTTACCCTAGGTACTGGAGTCAGCTTTGTGCATAATGTTAGGGGTCTATGAAAGACCTCAGGCCCAGTACTCGCTTTACGCATGACGGTAGGGTGAAGCACATGGCATTGGTCCGAATGAACGTAAAGATTAATGATGTATGTATGGAATGAACAATACGAATGAAAAGGAATGAATGATGATAATGAATGATAACGAGTAACGTACGATAAACGATGATGAAGATAATAATAAGAGTATCTATTTATACGTGTGATGTGTGAGCACACATGGAAGTAAAGAACGGTTTAAACGAAAAGTAAGTATTTTAATTATAAAACTAGGACTCACTCAGTAACGCTGACTTTTTATGCATTTTCCAGCTGGCCGGTGATGGTTGCTGAGGATGGCATGGGGCGGCTACTTGGCTTATTTTGGATGGCATTCTTTTGTATCATGTTTTTGCACTGTAATGCGAACAAACGATGTTTTGTATGAATGTTGTATTAACTTGCAAAAGCATTTATATTGAAATGAAAAGTTATTTTACTATTTCCGCTGCAATGTTTATTAAATTTAATACAATTATATGTTTTATGTGCGATGATTGGCCAGCTGTAAGCGTCCCGGAACGGGGCCTTACATACACCAAACGACACAATATTTATAAAACATATTTACTCATTAAGTTTTGAATTTCCCAAATTAGAGTTAAATAAGAAAACATAAAAGTAAATGCGGAAGCTTATTAATTTGAATCTAATGGATCAAACACGCACAAAACCAAAATAAGTATAAGTTGATAGCAAATGTAATTGTGTTTAGTTGACACAGAGAATGGTGAAGTGCAATGTGAGATGATCCTATTGTGCACGCCTTTGGAACCTGAAAGAAACATACTAAGTTTTAACACAAGGTTTGTGATTTCAAAGATTCTGATAAACAAAACATAATGTAAACAGATACAGTAAACAAAGTAATATCAGTAGATAGCTAGTATACTTACCAAGTTACTAAGTATATGAAGTTTGCAACCGAAGCTGACAATGTAAATGAACGCCACGGCTATGAATACCAGGTCACAATAACATAAATTAAGTCAATTAAACACCCGTTTGAGATACGGTTGTACTAGCGCGACTAGCCTGGGTGGAGTTTGTCAAACCCAGTAGATCTACTCAGAATTATCTCGCTATAATACGTATATTAACGGTTCGAGTATGAGCACTTAAGTGGTATAACACTAGTAAACAAGTGATATTACAGTAATACTGATCAATGAAAATAAGATTAAACACACGTTTCTTTCACCCCCAAAAAAATAGGTAAGTGAGGCTGAGAACTCACCTCAAATGCACCGCATCATGTAAATGTAAGAACAAAAGATTAAGGTTCCAACTAACCTGAAGTTCATTTAATAATTAGTTAACATTAATTGTTAAATATTAGCACAAGGATGGGACGGTTTCGCTACGGCTAGGTTATGGTGTCACTTATCGATATCCGCCATCCTCAATAGGTACAATCATACACAAGATCACAAAAACATAAAACTCAACTAGTCATTCCCACATCAGATCATATATATATATATATATGTATATAGATATACACACATGTATCATCAATACCCACACCTACATACAAGTATATGTTACACACATCAAATGTATATATTTTGCACACACATACTATGCATTACATAAAATATACAAGAACACACAAATCATACTACACATAACCAATAATACCTCATACCTACTATACAATATACATGTACCCACATACTCCAAGTGAGATTACAACATGCAAGCACATAAAATAAATATCAACTCACTGTAATTCCACTCCTAAAAACAACATCTTTTCACACACTTTTTAATTAGATGATCATGGGGCCACTTGTGTTGTCACCTACACTTTCACGCACAGAATACATACTTATATATATGCATCGTAGACCTCACATACAAGGAAAACATACCCATACAAACACTACAGGACACATATGCAAAGAGGACGCTTATATTCAGACATAAAAACATATATATGAATCACACACACTGTACAAACACACATATACGCAGATCACATACATACACACACGATGCACAATTTACATACACGACACACACATACACATCACACCCACAACTGCACAGACCCTCTCAAATCTCCCCCTCCTCTTGACCCTTTTACGCACCCGGTACACGATTGGGAAACAACCGTACAATGACCAAGGCTCAAACATGAGCTTCCACAGTCGCATACTAACCCACCTTTTAGCACCTACCTACATGAGATCACCCTCACAGCATGATAACAATATACGCACACCCAAGCATGCATGCTGAATCAACACATACATATTACTCTTGGTCATATGCATAAAACTTGAAAGAACACCCGAGAACCCAAGGACACAGACGTGACTTACGTACACACCACATACACCAATACACCGCAATACTTGTCGAACCAAGCACACCACACATAATCATCAAAGATTACTCCATTATGTACTGTAAGGCCTCGTTCCCGGGACGCTTACAGCTGGTCGATCATCACACATAAAACATACATTCTCATTTATCTTAAGTAAACATTTCAGTGGAAACATTAAAAAATGGCATTTCATTTCATTATAAAGGCTTTTGCAAAATAATACATCGTTAATCAGTTACAAAATACAATGTTGCATTACATCACAAAAGCATTATATGAATGGATGCCATCCAAAAGAGCTGAGTAGCCGCCCCGTGCCATCCTCAGCAACCATTACCTGCTAACTGGAAACACATAAAAGTCAGTGTTGCTGAGTAAGTTCTAATTTTATAACAAAACATACTTTTCTTTCTTAAAAATCATTCTTTACTTTCATGTGATCGTACATCATACGTACACGTAGATAATATCATTATTATCTTCATCATTCATTACTTTCATTCACATTCATTCATACTCCATACTTTCATTCGTACGTTCATTTCGTTCGATGACATGTACATTACCCCGAACATTGTGCACGAAGCGGGTAACTGAGCCTGAGGTCTTTCATAGACCTCGAACATTGGGCATGGAGCTGGCTCCAGTACCTAGGGTAAGTGCATTCACCACTTATCTTTTCTCCTTCATTTTGGATCAATGCCATATGCTATACCCCAAACATTGTGCACGAAGCGGGTAACTGAGCCTGAGGTCTTTCATAGACCTCGAACATTGTGCACGAAGCTGACCCTAGCACCTAGGGCAAGCGCAAAGGATCCCATACATATGGTCAATCACAAAGATTGGACCCTATTGTGCATCCTTCGGGGTAGCTAACCCGCACACCATTAAGATAACACCTTCATTGGGTGTGCACCTCCATACATTTGCTTGCAAGCCTTTCTTACATTCATTCATTCATTAATGCATGCATTCATTCATTACGTTCCTCTTTTCATTATCTTCCACTTTACGTTACATAATATTTTTCATTCATTCATTAACGTAGCACGTAAAGCCACGGGAAAGATCAAGATACATCATAATAAGGAACATCATCATACACAGATAGCATCATCATACAGGGCAACATCATACATACATAACATACATCATGCATAATCATGCAACATCACCATCATCATGCCCAACATAACCACTAAGGCCTCAACAGTCATCTTACATGAACTTACGGGAACTTCCACGTCAAAACTTACATCTGCACTTTCCCATGAAAGTCAGAAATTAAAGTATGCTTTTCCTCGGGTACACCAGTCCTATTTGGGCATATGGGCACCCTTCAGTTGCTTGGCCTCCAAGCGACTGAACATCATGCGATTGGACCAATACGGATGAACGCCTATGCGGATGAACACCCCAATCGTGCGAATGGACCTCATGTGGATGAACACCAATGTGGATGAGCACTTATGCGAATGGGCCCTCAGTCGCATGACTCCCTATGCGACTGGCCCCCAATAGTGCGAATGAACCCCAATCGCATTTCATTCGGCCGTATGGCCTCCATTCGGTCTCCTAGCCCTAGCTGATGTAGAATGCAGTTCATCCCGAACCCAATCTGCCATTTTCGACCTCCAAGCTCATCTAAACCCATTCTAAGCCTAAATCAACCATTCTAAACCTTAGGAATGCATACTACAACACCATTCAAGCACACGCAAGCCTGGAAACAAACTCCAAACACATCACACGCAAACACATACAAATGGGTCAAACACACACACATACAAAACGGGTTATCAGATGTGTTCTAGCCCCAAAATCAACCAAAAACATGTAAAAGAGGGGTCCTAGAACTCACACAAACAACACCAAGAAGTAGAGCTTCGATTAGACCCGCTACATGAAGATTTTGCTCTCTTGAATCCACCCGAACCAACCTTTCTCCCTTTTTCTCCCTCTCTTGTCTCTTGGGCGAGTTTTGTGAGTGTGGGGAGAGGGTAAGGGCTGCCCTCTCCCTTCAAATTCCCCCACTCACACAGTTTTCTCTCGGTGGTGAGTTTGGTCCCCTGACTTTGGACTTTATTTTTTTCTTCTTTTGTCGGCTTCAAAGAAAATATCCGGGTGTTACAAGTCCACCCCCTTATATAGGTTTTGTCCCAGAAACCTATTATTCCTCGAACAAACGTGGGTAATGATGTCTCAATTCTTCTTCGGTCTCCCACGTTGACTCGGATCCCTTCCTGTGCTTCCACTGTACACGCACAAGAGGAACCACTTTATTTCTCAGCCTCTTCTCTTTTCGATCGATGATTGCCACTGGTTGCTCCACATAATTAAGCCGTTCGTCTACTTCGATATCCTTCAATGGAACGATCATATCTTCATTTCCCAAGCACTTCATTAGTTGAGATACGTGGAATGTCGGGTGAATTCCACTTAACTCATCTGGTAACTCCAATCTATAGGCCACCTCTCCTACTCGAGCAACGATTCGGAAAGGGCCTATGTATCTCGGGCTCAACTTGCCCTGCTTTCGGAAACGAATGATACCCTTCCAATGTGAGACCTTCAACATAACCCGATTACCCACCTAGAACTCAATCGGTCTGCGTCATTTATCAGCATACCACTTCTGTCTATCTTTGGCTGCCTTCATGAAGGCTTTGATCCTTTCAAGCTTCTCAGTCGTAGCCTCGATCACCTCAACGCTCCCTAACTCTTTATGACCAATATCACCCCAACAAACGGGTGTTCTGCATCTCTTACCGTATAGCATCTCGTATGGTGGCATGCCAATGCTGGCATGAAAACTGTTGTTGTACGAAAATTTTGCTAATGGCAAATGGTCATCCCAGCTTCCTCCAAAATCGATCACGCACGCTCGAAGCATGTCTTTGAGTGTCTGGATCGTCCTCTCAGACTGGCCATCCGTCTGAGGATGATAAGCCGTGCTAATATGTAGTCTCGTCCCTATCACATTGTGGAATTTCTTCCAGAACTTAGATGTAAACCGAGTGTCACGATCAGATACAATAGAAACTGGCACACCATGATGAGATACAATCTCTTTGATGAATAGATCAGCCAACCTCTCAGATGAATATGTCTCGCGGATCGGTAGGAAGTGAGCACTCTTTGTCAAGCGGTCAACAATCACCCATATAGCATCATACCCTTTCGGAGTACGCGGAAGCTTCGTAATGAAATCCATGGTGATGTGCTCCCACTTCCATTACGGTATATCCGAAGGTTGGATCTTCCCATACGGCTTTTGATGCTCGGCCTTCACTTGCAAGCAAGTAAGGCACTTACTCAATACTCCGCTACGTCACGCTTCATACCCGACCACCAATAATCTTTCATCATGTCTTGGTACATCTTTGTAGCACCGGGATGAATAGAGTATCGAGTCTTATGAGCTTCATCCATAATCTTCATCCGTAGATCCCCAAAACGAGGAATCCACATTCGCCCGAACCGGGTTTTAACATCGAGAGTGTTCTCACCCAACTCTGTGACTAGACCTCTCATCCTTTCAGAGTTAAGGCGAACTTCTTTCAAAGCCTCATCTTAAAACTCCTTGACTTGCTTTATCACATTAGAGGTCATAACCAGCTGGTACCCTTTCACTCGAATCAGCTCGGGTCTTTCCTTTCGGCTAAGGGCATCCGCCACCACGTTGGCTTTGCCCGGATGGTAATGGATCTCGCAATGATAGTCCTTTATGAGCTCCAACCATCATCTCTGTCTCATGTTAAAATCTTTCTACTTGAAGAAGTAATTCAAACTCTTGTGCTCAGTGAATATGGTGCACTTCGTCCCATACGGGTAGTGCCTCCAAATCTTTAACGCAAAGACCATCGCTGCTAACTCCAAATCATGAGTAGGATTGTTAACCTCATGAACCTTCAACTATGGGATGCATAGGCTATAACTTTTCCTCTCTGCATTAACACACACCTCAACCCCGAGTAGGAAGCATCAGAATAAACCACCAGATCTTCACTTCCATCGGGTAATGACAGAACAGGAGCTTGAGTCAACCTCGCCTTTAATTCTTCAAATTTCTGCTCCTGAACTTGACCCCACACAAACTTTACAACTTTCCGGGTCAACTTGGTTAGTGGAGAAGCGATCTTAGAGAAGTCTTGAATAAACCTTTGGTAATAGCCCGCCAAACCCAAGAAACTACGGATCTCGGATGGCGTCTTTGGGGACTTCCATTACATCACCGCTTCCACCTTTGCCGGATCCACCATAATCCCCTCCAGATTTACCATGTGACCCAAGAATTGAACCTCGCGCAACCAAAACACGCATTTGGAGAACTTGGCATACAACTTCTCCCTTCTCAACGTCTCCAATACCTCTCGTATGTGGCCGGCATGCTCTATCTCGCTCTTCGAATAAATCAGGATATCATCAATAAACACAATCACTGATTTATCCAACATCGGCCGACACACTCGGTTCATCAAGTTTATAAAAGCAGCTGGCGCGTTGGTCAACCCAAATGGCATAACAAGGAACTCGTAGTGACCATAACGCGTGCGAAAAGCTGTTTTAGGAATATCCTGCTCTTTCATCGTTAGCTGATGGTAGCCAGATCAAAGATCTATCCTTGAAAACCAACTGGCACCTTGAAGCTGATCATACACATCATCAATCCTCGGTAACAGATACTGATTCTTCACCGTCAACTTGTTCAGCTCACTGTAATCTATACACATCCTCATGCTACCGTCTTTCTTCTTTACGAATAAGACCGAAGCACCCCAAGGAGAGATACTCGGTCTAATAAACCCCTTATCAAGTAGTTCTTGCAATTGCTCCATCAACTCTTTCATCTCTGTCGGAGCCAAACGATACGATGCTTTGGCAACAGGTTGGGCACCTGGTATCAAATCAATCTGAAACTTGATCTCATGGTCTGGTGGCACTCCTGGTAAGTCTTCGGGAAACACATCTGGAAAGTCACACACCACCGGTACATCAGACAGTTGTGGTGTTGGCGTATCCACATCCTTTACATAGGCCAAGTAGGCACTACATCCATGCCTCATGCACTTTCCCGCCACCGCCATTGAAATCACCTTCGGAATCGTAGTAACCCGATCACCATAAACCGTCACCGAGCTACCATCGGGCGCTGTCAAACCAATCATCTTCTTGCGACACACAATGTTCGCCTCCTAATCCACTAACCAATCCATCCCAAGAACCAAATCGAACCCACCTAAAGTCATCACGAATAGTCTAACCGGAAATTTATGACCTTCTAATTCCACGTCACAATCCTCTATCACCTCAGAAATCCTGGTAGACTCCCCTATGGCTGTTTCTACATCAAAGGGCACATCAACACGTCTACCACTAACAGGTAGCTTAGCACAGAAAGTAGGAGAAATAAAGCTTTTACTAGCATCAGAATCGAACAACACAGAAGGTAAAGTTTGGTTCACTAGAAACTTACCGGACACAACATCAGCGTCCGTCCTAGCTTCCTCTTGTGTCATGGTGAATGCCCTAGCGCTCGCCCTCGGTCCTTCACTCCTCGTCTTCTTCACCCCGGAACCCTCGGCCCTCGGCTTCTTACAGTCTTTACTCATATAACCACTTTCCTTACAGTTGAAGCACCTCGTACCCCTGCAATCTCTAGCCATATGACCAGGCTTCCCACACTTGAAGCAAACATTCAACCCCCATCTACACTCGCCATTGTGCTCCTTCCCATATTTGCCACACTTTTTCGATCCCGTACCCAGTGTGGCTACACGACGATCATCCACCCGTGCCTTCTTGTTACCCGTCAGGCATCACCCCGACCAAACCTCTTCCCACTCCAGTTTCGATCACCACCACCCTTCCTACTACCTTAAGCCACCACCACTACATCCCTCTCATCATATAACCACCCTGCCAAGTCCACCACCGACCTATACGTGCTCGGTCGGGCAGCGATCATGTGCCTGCGAATATCTGCTGGCAAACCCTGAATGTACCTCTTAATCTTCCATGATAGAGGCGTCACCTGATCCGGCACCAGACGTGCCATCTCGTTGAACTTCGTGGTGTACTGCTGATGTGTCATGGTTCCCGCCTCCAGTTGCAGAAACTCCCTCTCAATCTTGTCCATCTCCCAGTGAGGACAGAACTCCTCAATAACCAACTTCTTCAGCTCCGACCATCTCATTCTCCCAATAGCCCTGCTACCCTCGGCTTGGACTATGTCATCCCACCAGCATAAAGCCTAGTCCACAAAAGAATGGGCAGCAAACTTCACCTTTTGGTCCTCCCGGCACTCGCTGATATTCAATACAGCTTCCATCTCTCTCACCCATCGATGAACAGCAGCGGCAGTGCCATTTCAATCAAAAGTTGGGGGCTTGCACCTTTGAAATGCCCCGTAGTTACAGCCTCGTGCCGCTTCCGGTGTAGGCTCTTCTTCTTCCTCTTCTTCTTCGTTGTCAGATAGAACCGTCTTAGTCTCGGGCTGTCATCTTTCACCCGTAGGTCTACTTCTTTCCTTCCTTTCTCCTTCCCTCACCGCCTTGATAACTTCGGTCACCATAGACGGTAAGTTTGTCTGCATGACCTGATGAACTTCTTCAACAACAGCCTCCTTTACCGAGGCTCTCAGATTGGCACTCTCATCACCGCCATCTGGATGAGGGGTCTCAGGTTCTTCATGAACCACCTTTTCAACCCTAGGTCTTCCTCTTTTGGGCTACGGTTTAGCGCCAGGCCCACCACAACCTCCACCCCTTGAAGCTTCAGAAGATCTACCACCGGCCATCCTCTAACACACACTGAAAGATTCAAACACCAACACGGTCATTTAAGAGAACAACTCAGTTTATGTCAAGTATAGTAAGTCCCTAATTACTGTGGCCAGTTATGATTAGCTACTTTACTCTTCATACCCCAAGCATTACCTGTCCTGACTACATCATTATTTAAATCTACAAATAACAGATAACCACATACCATGCGCACAAAATACCGGTTAACATTAACGAAAATACCTGATGGCACGTAGCTACTCAGATTGGCATCCCTTCCCTTTCCGTCCCATTCTCAGTTTAAGTTAGAGTTTATTTTGAAAATTTACCCATTTCACTTAAACTTTAGCTCTAATACCAACTTGTAAGGCCCCGTTCCCGGGACGCTTACAGCTGGTCGATCATCACACATAAAACATACATTCTCATTTATCTTAAGTAAACATTTCAGCAGAAACATTCAAAACTGACATTTCATTTCATTATAAAGGCTTTTGCAAAATAATACATCGTTAATCAGTTACAAAATACATTGTTGCATTACATCACAAAATCATTATATGAAAGAAGCAATCATGTGTCTCTACATGAAATGCTAAAGCTGAATACATTGTTGTAACAAGCTACTGTGCTCAACTACTATAGATTTAGAATCAGATGTTAGTCTATGGTTTTAATTTCATGAAGGCTCCTATCCATATAGACCACAAAAGTGCTATTTCTATCACAGAAAATCTAGTCAAGCACTCCAAGACAAAACATATTGACATCAAGTATTATTTTATTCGAGATATAAATGAGAAAAACTTAATCAAAGTAGTCAAAGTTGATTCAAATGAACAATATGCTGATTTGTTCATCAAAGCCTTCGATGAACAAATATTCAAGTATTTAGTTACAGCTATTAGGATGATCAACACTAACTAGTCAATCTCCTTTCAAAATCTTTTGAAAATATATCCTGTCTAAACTGTCTATTTACAATCTAAGCCATGTTACAAAATGTTTTTCTCCAAATTTTCAAAGTATAAATTCTTTTAAAGAGAAATTTACCCTAAAAAAGATCCTTATTCATCTTCCGAAGGCAAATTCCTCTCGGAAGAACACTTTACTCTCGGAAGCAAAATTGTCTTCAAGACATACTTTGCTTCGGAAGTAAAAGTTGATTCGGAAGATAATTATGAAAGAGAAACACAAGTGTTCTCTCGGAAGCACTTTTACTCTCAAAAGAAAACTTTACTGTGTAACGGAAATCTTTGGGCCTCACTCTCCAAAAAATAAAATTTTATTAATGATTGTCATAATATTTTAAATGGTTTACCTTACCGCCTATGTCAGATCGGAACCTAAACTATCATTTCACCTTTTCCATTTGGCATTTTACCCACTATTTAAATATTTCTGACTCTCTTTCTTTGAAATCTTTACCACTGTAAAATCCCTAAAATTTCACTAACTTCTTCAAACATTCTCAAATTCCTTCTATCCAACAGTATCTTCACAAACAATGGCCCTGAATCCTCAACACAACCAGGTACCATCCTTAACTCTTCAATGGATGATGATTTTCCCCTATCATCTAATTCCTAATCCAATCTGCCTACTTCACTGCTCTAACCGTTAATCCCACCATCTACTCAAACCACATGGCCGAATTTTGGGCCAATGCTCAAAACGACATGCTCAACGTTGAAAGGGTTATCAGGTCTAGAATCTGTGGATAGGAGATTATTGTAAGTGAAACCACCATCTGGGAGCATGTGGAGCTCCATGATGAAGGAGCCCCTACTGAGTTCCTCAAACTTGATTTGGAAGACACTTATACCCAAATGGGATATGGAGGAGATGTAACCAAGTCTATAGTCTACAAGTTCAACTTTTGTTACAACTAAAAGTTCTTGCTACATATCATCCTGCACAGCTTGTCCAACAAATCAGGGGGCTGGGATCAAATTCCATGTGATCTGGGCTACCTAGTCTACGGGTTGGTAAAGGGCCTTAGATTCGACTACTCTCGATTTGTGTTAAATAACCAAAGAGGTAATCTTATTAGGAATACATTTTACATGAATCCTAGATTTATTCAGCACATAATCAATTGTGTGTTGGATCAGGATAAACTAGAATATGTAAATGTTCTAGTGGTTCCCCAGATGAGGTCAAATATCTTTAAGATGCTGAAGAAGATATCCACTAACTTTACTGGAAGGTTCACTAACTGTTAGGTCTAGATTGTATAGGGCTAGATCAATTTTGTATAGGCTTAGTACTTGAAAATCAAGTCTTGTAATTAATATTTGTAACAGTCAAAATATATATATATGTGATTTGAATCTGTAGGATAACCCCATATATATGTGTGTTGATTTATGACTTGACAGGGAAAAACAATATACTTGGATGGATTCATGGAATTGACCAAGTGTATGAAACATCTACGGATGAACAATTTTATTAATCCGTAGATATGTTTCATACAAGACCAAATGACGAAGTACATGTTACTGCGGATGATCAAGTACAATGAAGTGAAGACTCCTACGGAAGAACAACTTTGCTACGGAAAACTAAATCATCTACGGAAGAACAAATGTTCTGCGGACGAGAAGATTGCTGCGGAAGATCATTATACTTGTGCGATTGCAACTATCAAGAAGTCAAACAAGTCAACACAATCAATAACAAATCCCGAGAGATCCGGTGTTTCCTTAACCGACTCAAACCGTGTATAAATATGAGTCCTAGGTTTCACATCTTGAGGAGAACACAATCAATCAATATTACGGCTGTCAAGAGTTCATTGTGTAACCCTAGCTGCCGTCACATCAACATCAAACATTATTCGTTTCACAGAATTCGATTGTTCATAGTCATTCATTATTATTCTTTTGTAATCATTACAGTATAGTTAATGGAATACATTTGAATTATTATTGATTTCGTATTTATTGTGTTTCTGTGGTTGTGTTCATCATTAATCATTAAAAACAATTAAACGTCAATTAGTGATAATTCCGCGATCATTAAATTGATTTATTTTAATACTGGTAATTCCTGTATTTTGATCCTTGGATTCACACTAACCTACTTCCAAGTATGCTTAAACCTATGATGAGGTCAAATATCTTCCTCTAGCTCATCTACTTCTCCAGATGATGCTACCAAAAAGGGAGAGAATGTGCAGAGTCAAAGTCATGAGAAACCAAGCTTGGCCATCTCAAGATGATGCTACCAAAAAGGGGGAGAACGCATAGAGTCAAAAAGGGGGAGAATTTACAGAGTCAAAGTCATGAGGAACCAAGCTTGGCCATCTCATCTACTTCTCAAGAATGTACAACTATCTTCCCTCAGCTGCCTCCTATAGCAAATCAAGTGGACTCTAAGATGCTTATTGATCTCAGCAGATTCTTAACCAAGTTTTTGATAAGCTCCTTACTTAAACAACCCTCACCCGATGTTGCTATAGCCTACTTTGGAGCTAAAGAGCTTTAAAGGTTGAGTGCACCACCTACCATGGAGAAGGAAGTTGGTCAACCCAAGGTCCCTATTGAACTGGAGATTGACTTCAAAGGGGAAATAAGAAATGATGGCCTAATAGCTAACTTAATTGGGACAGGTAGTGCCATTCCAATATCTTCCAAAGCAGAAATGCAAGCTGTGAAAGAGATTATTGAATTATCATCTTTGTCTGATGATCTGCTTATCATAGAGGCTATCTTTGATCTAGCTTCTGAGGTAAATAGTGAGGACTTTCTCAAAACCCCTCTCTCTCAGACACAACAAGCGCTACAAGATCAACCCCACTCTCCTCAACCTGAATCATCTAAGCCAGAATCTCCAAAGGGTGAATCTTCCTCAGATCCCAAAGGAAAAAGGAAGATGACTATTGAATAGATTCTTGAGGAAGAAAGGTTGGAGAAGATAAAGAAGAAAGGAAGACGACACTGGGAAACTATTGGTAACAAGCAGCAAAGCAGCAACAGCAACTCAAAAGACTATTAACAACAGGAAGAGAGGCTCATCAGCATGTGAGTGGATAATGAAGAAATGCTTCTACTCCCACTTGATGAATTAGTGAAGCTAGAAAAGGAAACCCTGCTGTAAAAGGAAAAAGAGGAAGCATCAAGGTTGGCCGAAGAGGAGGAAAACAGGAGAAGGAAAGAAGAGGCAGAGGAAAGGCAGAGGATGGAATGGATAGCCTTCCTATGCTCAAGGGGATATTTTCAAGAGGAGCTGACTCCTCATGAAAATGAGACGATATTGTTTCTTTTCAACAAAAAACAAGATCAAATCAATAAGGAGAGGAATAAAGTTTATAGAGAGAAGTTGAAAGAGAAGAAGAAGCATGAAGAGGAGGCCTAAATTGCGGCTTACAAGAAGGTGGGAGACAAAGCCTGGATGAAGGCTTATCTCAGGGCCCATGGCTTCACAGGCAGGAAAGTAAGTCCCATGTCTGAAAAGACCCTACAGTGACATGTTAGTGATATCAAGGCTGACATTCTCTTAGGAAGAAGGAAAGAGTTATCTTAAGCTTAAGGTGTACAGAGGATGATACCCAAACCAACACCCAAACCATAGCCAACAAAATCTGATCGGACACCTTTTCCCTTCCCCATCAAAACCAAACCCAATATTGAACCTTACACCCCTGAACATACACCATCAGCCTTACCTCCACCCTTAACCATTGCCTCTTAACAACTATAACCACTACCCATCCTAAAGCCGAAAACACTACCCAGAACCCAACCATTACCTAAACCATCCTCTAAACCATCTAAGTCTCTGATCTTAGAGGAATTCAAGGAGATCAAAAGGAAGCTTGTTAACTGCACAAACCTGAGCGACATCTCTTATGAGGAAGAGTCCATAAGACTGAGATACATTGATGGTCGTTCCTGTTCCCTCATAAGAGATGCATTCCTAGATCTGCCCCGAGGAACACTGGACCAAGCTCTTCAAGTCTTAGCAACAAACTCATACTCCCTAAGGAAGAAGAGAAGAAGCCGAGAAGAAGATTGGTGACTTTACTAGACACTAGGAAAAGGGACAAACTGCCAAACATGCCTTTCAACCCTAGGAAGAAGAATATCCAGTGGAGGTTGGATGAATCTTCTCACAACTTTGTTGAAGAAAGGGAGAATGGTGAAGTAAACAGACTTGACACACCATCTCTGCTACACTCAAGTAGATTTGATATTGCTGAGTTGGCAGAGAAACCATTCTCAAATCCCTCCAACTCCCAAGTAGCTGCTCATATTAAAAATCACCAAAGCATCCTTCATCTTTATGAGCTAACCAAGAAAGCAAGGACTGAAGAGGAGTTGGCGTTGAGAAAGGAAGAAGGAGACGGTGCCACTACTGAAGGAAGTTCAGTCCTTCAAATGGTTGAAGGCCTTGCTTCAGATTCCATAGTTAGGAATATGACTAAAATTCCCGTCAACTAATGATCTTCAGAGGGCCACAATAAAGGGCACTTGTCATCCAAAGCAATAGATTGGATCTCCTATCTACAAATAACTTGTACAAACTTCTCAACACCACCTCAGGAAAGCACAAGGAGACTGAAAAATATTTTCTTTCCTTGGTGCTGAAAGTTTTAACAAGAAGAAAGGAGTGAAGTTTTGGTAGTATCAGTCTAGGGGGAGTTTGTTGGATCAGATAAGAATGGTGCAACCAAAACTACACTTATAAGATTTTGAGTGCAACTGAATAAAGACTTCTAAAGAAAAAAATGCACTTCCAATGCTATGTTGAAGATCTTCTGAAACTTAAGGATGAAGAACTCCGGAAGGAAGAACTCAGTCTTCCAAGAGTAAGTAGTCCTCCTTCCAAAGTTAAACACTTAGAAGAATGAAGATAAAGTCTTCTTAAGGACACAGTCATGAAGGCTTGCAGAACTCCCGGAAGAAGTTATTTCTTCCAAAGTATAAATGGTTTCGGAAGAAATTATTCTTCCGAAGCCATTTAACCTTCGGAACAACTAACTATGAACAAGTGGAAAAAGTATGATCCAACTGACACATGCTACCAACTCTGATATACTGCATAGCGCTTTCCCACGCCCATATAGTTGACCATACTTTATTCCACCGTTTACCTTTAATCAGTTAGTACAGTTACCAACTTTAGTATAGTTGACCATACTTTATTCCACCGTTTACCTTTAATCAGTTAGTACAGTTACCAACTTTAGTTTTGACTAAAGGTAAGTCATGGACTAGTCGTATGTTCCACTGTCTAAATGACTACCTAATCTAGGATAGTATTTTATCTTAGATATTTTAGTTCTAGCAATGTAGTATTTGTCTAGTCGTATGTTCCAGTTGGTTATCTAAGTAAAACCGACTGTAGATTATAGTATATATAGTTTCTCTATGTAACTCATTTAGACATGCTTGTAAGAGTCCTGTAATACTGAGTTAAGAAGTAATATATACAAGTACCTTGAAAAACCATTTCTTGTGTTCATTAACTTATTATATTATTATCAACTTAGTTAGAGATTCTGCTTCATCAACCGAGTGAGACTTAGTGAGTTTGTGAGGAAAATCTTGTGTTAAAAACAAAAACCCATTATGCATACATAGAGGCTAGCAGAGAAAACTATTAGTCAACTTGATATTGAGGTAGACCCTAAGATTAGTTTAAAAGGAAACCTCAGTTAAAGGCCTACCTATAGAACCTGTGAACCTTGAGACTACAACTACTTTAGCACCTAGTACCCTCAGTGAAACTCCAGCTAGTGAAGGTGTCTCATAGCCTCTCCCTGGCCCGAGCTAAAGTTCATAACCAAGTTAAGAAGGCCGAAGCTCTCTCCTCCCTAAGTCACACATGTCAGTGCTTGACAAAGGAAAGAGGATTCTAACCTCAAGGGAGATTGAGGATGAGAATAGGGAGAGGAGAGGATGACAAGGGGAAAGAGGATGAGAGAGACCCCCAGCTTCATGCAAGCTGCAATTAGGGCTTCCCCTATGCCAAATAAGGGCAACCATACAAAATTATATGGGGTCTTGGAACTACAGCATTAATGAAATAGTCTCTCTTCATTTGGAAGAATTGAATGAGCTGGTTGACACTAAAGTGTCAAAAGAGAGGAAGGAGGCCGAGGCTACTGAATTACTCCTCAAGATCAAAGAAGAAAGGAAAAGAAAAAGGTTGTATAACACCCTGTCCACTCTCCAGCTCAAGAAAGTCCTGTAGTAGAGACTGTAGTTGTTGGACAAGAAACTCAAGGAGGTAGGGAAGAAGACAAATAAAAGATGATAACCTACTTGAGGGCCACATGCCTATATCAGGCAGCAGCTCTACTCCCTCTAACTTATGAATACATAGAGTTTGAGTACCTCAAGCAGCTGGTGCATGAAGTTATAAAAGAGAAGAAAGTTTTAAGAGGAAGATGAGTGTGACATCCAGAAATTTTTCATCACCAAACTCCGTTGGTTCCGTTAGGTCTTCCATACACGTGTCGTGAGCACGCACTAGTTGTCATTGAACGTTCGTGACCTAATAATAAATAACAATGATTAACAGATAATAATCTAATTAATAATGTTGACTAATAATTTATGGTTTTATGATTCATGAATTTAAATATTATTTGTGAATTTTACTTTCTAATGTGCCAACATGTTATATTTCATTTATGTGTTTTGTTATTAGTTGAAACATATAATTATTATTGTTGAATAATAGTACATGAGTTTTCTAGTTAAAACTTATTTAAAAAGTGTTAAAAAAATTAATTTTTAAAAAATGTGTTCAAGGAGGATTTGTTTTGTAATTACCAATAAACTTAATATTAACAAAATCAAAACCTAGCCCCTCCCACACCCCCATTGCAGCCGAGCCATCACCAAGCCCCCTACCTTGCGATTTTGATCAAGAACAAGCACAAACATTCGATTTTGGTCTAGTTTCAAGCATTCCAACGTGTTAGCAAGTCCAATTCTTGACCATTACACGATTAAAGGTTAGATTTTGATTGGTTTTTCAAAGTTTTTGATTCAAGAACAACCCTAGTTCAATTAAGATGATGAATGTCAAAATTGATGTTGTTAGATTATGTTTTGATGTTAGTTGTATTGTATTGAAGTTAGTTTACGTGGATTATGCAAGAAATTCATGAAATTGAGTTGTTATTCATATCTTACTATAAGTAGTAACTTTTATGTATGAGATTTTGGATTTATGAGGAACTGATGACATTTTTCATGTCTAGATGATTGTTATGAACTTGATTAGGTATAAAGTTGATGAATTCATGAATTAATTGGATGATAGATAGATTTTTGGGTGTTACTTTCTTGAGAGGGAAACTTTATTGATATGAATTGTTAAATATAATGATATGGACATGTTAAGGATGTAAGGACCATGCTAGAATGCTGATTAATGAGGTCTAATATGTTAGAATGCATTAAATGAGTTGTATGGATGCTTGATGGATTATTTGGAATCTAGGTTAATATGAAATATTGCAAGATGTTGGGTTATGTTAGGAGAGTATAGAACCATATTTGGGTTTATAATAGATCATTTTTGTGTATGTTAGTTGATATGTGGTGCATGATTAAACTCAATGTATGATTTATTAGTTGTGAAGTAGTTATAATTGTGTTAGGACCTAGTACGAACTGGTACTAACCGAATCTACGTGAAAACCATATCAAATAGTGCAGAATCCTATTTGATGGCGATCCAATCAGGGAGAACGTTAATTTGATCAAAACTAACGATTAGAAAACGTTAAGATTTAATTAGCAATGATCCGAAACGCTCTATGAAGTTGGAAGGGACGACTTGGATGTTCTGGGACGGCTAGGGTTGTGAATTCTCAAAGTGTTTTATTTTCCATGAATTAAGTGGTATTTATAGGTTTGGAGTCTTCAATCGTGCGACTGAACCATCAGCATGGTTCAGTCGTGCGACTAATGCATGCGGTTGATCCATTCGCACGACTGAAAGTCCAGTCGTGCGACTGAGTCAATCTCATGTCACAATCGTGCGACTGATTCAGTCTCCTGGTTCATTCGTGCGACTGGTCCATTAGCATGAAGTGTTTATGCGTATGGTCCATTAGCATGATCCATTCGCATGAGAACTTCATACAATTCAGAAACCTATATAGTTAGTTCAATATGCGTTATCATACAATAAGCAATGAAACATTAAACATTACAAACATCAACCATATATTGTATTTCATTTATACCCATTCAATAACACATATTCATTCATTCAAGAGTCTTTCATTACAAATATCAAATGATTACATCGGTGTAACAAAATGAAAGTCATTAAACATTTAAGTACATTAGAACTAGAACTAGGGACACGTGTACCAACAAACTCCCCCTTGGACCTAGTTTTACTTATTCTTTGACTTCCTTTGTAAAGTCTTCATATCTCTTGACTATCTCTTCCTTTGAAACCCCAGCATGAATATCAAGTGCAAAGCATAAGCGTATAACATGTTGAAACTAAAGTGCTTGCACGATATCCTGCGTATCAAACAACAGTGGCCACTTGTACAAAGTATATACATCATTTGCTGACAAGTTTGTGAGCCATATTGGGTAGAACACCTTATTGTTTCCAAAGTCCCCTCTCGATCCAAAACAATGACGGCTTCTCCAGTACGGCAGTCATAGTACCACAATTTAAAATGGGGTGTAAAGTCTTGTGGCATCTCGCTCAGAGGTATACGTGACATCGTGCGCGGAGGTTGCTATTTCTAGACCACTTTCGGCTTGCCAATAATGGGATTAACTTTAGACCTTCTGATATACCTCGTCGGTTCTTAAGGTCTGAAGTTAACCCACCTGGTGTGGTACTCTCTTCTTAACGCAGCCTCAAACCAGCCTGACATCTTCTTCGGATCGGCATATAGCAACTTTAGGCGTGCCAGCAGGTTGAGCTCAAAACCGGTAAGAGTCTTTAGATCATGTGGAAATCTAAAGTACTCTATTCCCTTCTCCCTCTTTACTGCGTACACACTCAGATCCTCAAAGTATGCCCACGCTATGATGTTTCCTGACACCTTGAGATGCTTCTTTACTTTGTAGTGCTTTGTGTAGGCATTTGGCTTTGGTGCAGTGCGCTGGGCTCAGATCTCTGCAAAACAAGCTGCCCATTCAGCCTTTCTGATGTCCACATCAGCGTCCGAGGCTTGGGCTTGGCTTGTTGATGTTTCTGCCTCCTTTTCCAGCTGATTCAGCTTCTCCAATGTATTACTACCGAGAGTACTACCCAAATTGGGAACCACATGTCCCATTCGGTCAGTGTACTCTGGATAATGTTGGGCTGTGACGTCCTCAATCTCTATTTCATCTACATCGTTAAGCTCATCGTCACTAGCCACATCAACAGTTGGAGCGTCTTTGATAATCTCATCCGGGTTCAGCCGGAACATCTTAGCAAGTTGCTCGTCAGTAAGGTCATGAATTATTTCTCCTTCTTCAGGAGTATAACTCATAGACCTCGTGACAATACCTTGCAAATCAAGTATCATAGTTAATTGAGACTTGATTTGCTGCAGGGGAGCAACATCATATTCATCTTACTGAGATGCTTGATCTGCTTGAATTAAACATGCAAACACATCAATAGTTAGTAAGTAATCAAGACAATCAAACATTTGATAATGAAATATAAACATTAATTTACATAACATTAATACATGATTCAAGTACAAAGTTTTCATAAATACATAAACATCTAAACTTTACTTTTGTCCTGAATCATGCTGGGATGTTCTGCAGTCGGGGATGTAAGTGGGGCAGAGGATGATGCTCCTTGGTCTTGTTTCCTCTTCGTTCTTCGCTCTTGACCAGGAGCTGAGGCAGATGCAGCTGCATCTCCTTCTTCATCATCATCATCTTCCCACCTCCCTCTGGGCTCTCCATCATCACTCACATCATCATTATCACTATCATCATCTTCACCATCATCATCATCTCCTTATCTAATCTTAAGAGGCTCACCCTTAGATCCTTTAAGCTTGAGCAAGATGGTCTTATTGGCAGCCTCCAACTCTAGCTTCTTTGCTGATTCCACCTTATGCTCTTGGAGTTGGGCTATTTGCTGGGCTTGCTATGAGATCTGCTGAGCTTGGGTAGCTTTAAGCTCCATAAGCTGACGTATCTGTGCAGTCTTCTCCTCATCAGCAGCCAACAGCTTCAGCACCATTCGGTTTAGTGCTGCCAGCTGTTCCTCTACCCCAATGGAGGGTAGAGCAGATCCTATGGGGAAAGTGGTGTATGATGAGGGACCAGCTTGGTGGCTGGTGGCAGTAGTGGTGGCTATGGTGAATATGGGTGGTGGTATGTGAGTGGGTGGAGAAGTATAGGGTGTAGCAGTGGAAGGCGGAGGTGTGGTAGTAGTAGTGGGTGGTGTGGTAGTAGTGGTGGTGGCTGTAGTAGTAGAGGTGGTGGCTGTAGTGTTAGAGGTGGTGGTAAGCAGTGTAAATCTAGGCCTCTTCCCCTTCTTCCCATAGTACTGAGACATCCTCTTCTTCCATGTCCCCTTTGACACGGAGGCTCCCCCTTGGCTGCTGGGTTCATCTGGGGCTTATGATGGATCAGAAGTCACCTCCACAGACTCACCCTAGCGTCTACCAACCGCCCTAACGCCTCTCTCAGTGGCCACGACCCGGCTTCCCGCCGTTCGTACCAGAGGCTCTTCGTCTGACTCCCCCTCCTCATCGGGTTGGAAACCCTGATGGAATCTGACAGTCTCTGTACCTCCTTGGGTAGATGGTGGAGATGTAACTTCAGCAGCAGTGGCCCAAGTTTGAGAGGGGCCTGTATCTCCACCATCACCACTGTCATTGTCATCTGAGTCGTCAACTGGGAGTGCAATCTGCTCTGTGTCCGAATCGCTGTCGTCATGGTGCCACTTTCGCCTAGCTGGCGCCATATAATCCTCCCGGGCCAGATGCCCAAACAATCGCCTTACCGGGGGCTTCACCTGCTTGCCCTGGTATACCTTCATCCGTCCTAGAGTGGTGTCATCCATCACCTCTAGAACCACGGCGTCGTCCTTCTCCTTTGGCAGTGAAGGGAACTTCTGATTGATAATCATCTGCATAAAGCACGGGTACATGCAGACGCTCTCTTTGCCCTTCGCCTTAATGTTCTCCACCAGATAGGTGAAGATCATCCTCGAGAAGCTGAATGGGTGATTCAGCACCAAAGCCAAGTAGGCGTTCTGCATCTGATCAGAAAGCTCGTCCAAGGTTCCCTCCCGTGAGGCGATGCATCTCAATAGCACGTGGGCTAAGTACTTGAATTGGGGGCACATGTTGCTCTTGTTGAGCACACCTGCGTTGATGTCACCCGAGTACTTAGCCCTCAGAAAACTTCCTCGAACAGTAAGGGGATGCAGTCGTGTGGGGCAATCAACATCATCTCCGAGCTCTAATACAGTCCTTAGATCCTCCCCTGTGATCTCTATAGCCTCCCCAAAGATGGAACTCCTGATACGATGGGGCTTGGAGGACCTGTCGACTACAGCGCTTTCCCAGAAAGCCTGCTGCACTGATCGGTACGGTGTGCACGGTGTCGAGATCGCACGGAAGATCCTCAATCTCCGTAGAAAAGTAATGATACCGGAGAACGCAGCTGCGTTGCATGATGACAGATCAAGATGAGCACATATGTTATGCTTTGTGCTCATCGTCCAACGACTCGCCATCTATGACACAAAGTAAATAAACATTAGTAAGTGTCAATGAGTAACAGTTTGATTCAATGAACTTGAAAACTTTTGTTCAGTCTTTCGAATGAACTGTGCGACTAACATCTAGTCGTGCGAATATACTGTGCGACTGAGATCTAGTCGTGCGAATGTGCTCATACGTACGATTGAGTCATGCGATTGGGCTTAGACGTTTGTTCTCTCATGCGTTTACCTCAGTCGTGCGACTAAACTCATACGCATGGTTCAGTCGTGCGATTGAGAAATTCATCCATCTCAGTCGTGCGATTGAGCCATTTGCATAGCTCAGTCATGCGATTGAGTTTCATCAGGGTGTCCATTCGCATGACAGACTGTTTGTCCATTCAAATTCAAATTTTGAGCAAATCAAGTTGTTAGACGTTGTGGGTAGGCTCATTAGGTTTGAAAATGTCCAACTAAGCTCCTAATAACTTTTATTTGATCAAGATACTGAGTTTTAATGGTTTATTTGTCAAACTGAGTCTCGGTTCTATTTAGATCTGAAGTTTGATCATTTGGTCACGTATTTACTGATTTTTGAGGGTAAACATCGTCGCGCAGTACCTGTAGAATCAGTATAAATTGTAAGTAACTTCAAACAAGGGGCTATATCGATCAAATGAAATTTTGGCAGAGTGAGGTTAAGTCATGCGTTTGAGTAGGAGATTGGAGTGAATGAACAACTGCGATCGACTCCCCCTCTATTTATACTAGGGTTCCCTCCAGTCGTGCGATTGAACCTAGTCGCATACTTGATTCGTGCGACTTAGGGTCAGTCCTGCGACTGGCCCATTCGATCACCTCCAATCGTGCGATTGAGGGTCATTCGTGCGACTATCACAGTCGATCACCTCCAATCGTGCGATTGGGTTCATACGTATGGTCCAATCTACGACTAGTCCATACTTATGGTCTAGTCGTGCGAATGGCTCATACTTTTGATTTTTGACCTTATGACCATTTGACACTTAGCCCCTTTTAACAGTTGCTAAAACATTTTGAGCATTCGATCATCTCAGACATGACCATTTTAACTTAAAGAACCTTTGATCACCTCAGACGTGATCCTTTTAACATTAAATGCATTTTGTCACCTCAAACATGACCCTTTTAACATTTGAAAACCCGTTTGGTCACCTCAGACGAGACCCTTTTAATTTTCTTTAGAAACAGGTGATTCAAGATTAACGTTCAGGTCCTTTTATGACATTCACAGAGATACATCTTGTTGCATAGTCCGACACTGACACACTACATACAGAAAAACTTGAAAACTAGAAACACTAAACTAAATTACTGAAATAAACATATTTTTGTGATTTTGTTTAGGTAGGGTTGAAGAAATTTTAATTTTCACCTTAAAATGATTCTCCCCCTGAGAAGAACAGTCTATTAGCATTAACTTCATTTCTAAGACAGATTCATATGGAATCAGACAGGCATAAATGTAATTTCTTGGAACCTTTTGTTGATATATTGAAAAGGAAACTACGTATTTACAGATCACAGTTTCTCATTCATCTAAGACTTCTAAGTGCCAACTGGAAATCATGCTTCGTCTGTTATGTAACACACATTGATTTTGAACATCAGGTGGTGCAGTCATGACGATTATCGATATACTTGTCCCCTTAAGTCCATACATAGATTTTTGACACACATCAGTAATAATTAAGTGGATTAGACAAACAAGTGTTTGTGCGTCCCACTGGTATATGGTAATCAATCTTCCTTAGGAGATTTTTGAGCGGTTTGGTGGTTAAGAAGATTTTGGTTCTAAGAGCTTTCACAGAGATGCAAAGCCTCAGGTTAGTGCCATCGCACAGCAGAGAGGTGCAAAAAACAGTGAATTCTTAGAATGGATAGGTTATGCTAAGCCTCAGGTCAGTGCCATCGCACAGCAGAGATGCGCAAGACCTATCTTTTTCTTGGAGCAATATACTATAATATACATTTCAGCAGCGACTTTTGTCATCTTTTGCTCTGTTTTTTGGGTCTTTGCACACATTTGTGGCATTCAATTGCTCCTCACCCCTTATTGGAAGTTGATTGATTGTGCAAACCAGGGATACCATGGGAACCCATAACTTGTTGATTGAATTAGGTTTAAGTGAATCACCAATGATGTCTACTAATCTTTGTGTTGAACCTACCGACACATCGTATAATGGACTAGCACCTCCTAGACCTACTTTCTCCGTGTAGTTACAATAACAGACAAGCATACTATCATTTTTCCAATATTTTAGACTTAGAGTTGTCAGCTTTATGATCTTCTGTGATTTAAATTAAACATTGCGAAAATGGAAAACCTTTTTGGTGTTCCAAGTAACACCACGCCTGTGTACTATCACTTTCCATAGTGTTGAATCACTTTCTTAAATTTGTTGTTTTTGTCTTTTTGGCTTATCTGCTCTCCTCCCCTTTTTTTATGTAAATAAATACTGAAACTAAACTAATCTCCCCCTAAAATACTAAAACCGAAAATAGTTTTGTGTTTTTGGATTTTTAAGATAGAAAAATAAAATAAGATAAATAAAAGAAAATAAAAGAAAATAAAAAGAAGAAGAAACTAGACAAGTGTCGGACTAAGCATTTTCATCTTCTGGAATCACGTCACATTTCTTTTTTACGCCGTTTACTTCTAACAGATATAAAAATCTGGGTTTATCAAAAGGTTTAGTGTAGAGGTCGGCGCGTTGAAAATCTGTGTTTATTTTATCACATCAATTAAATGTTTTTCATAGAAATCACATAAGAAATGATATTTTATGCCGATGTGTTTAGTCTTAGGGTGTTGAACAGGATTTTTAGTTACAGTTATGGCAGCAGAATTATCAACAAAGATAGGAGTGTTTGAAAATTGCAAACCGTAGTCCCGCATTTGCTGTTGTATCCATATGATTTGTGAACATCAACTTGCAACAGCAACGTATTCAACTTCACATGTTGACAGAGCAACAGATGTCTGCTTCTTGCATTGCCAGGTGACTAAACACCTTCCAAAGAACTGACACCCTACTGATGTTGACTTAAAGTTCATCTTGCAGCCACTGTAGTCTGAATCACTATAAGCAGTTAGCTCAAAGTCATCATAATGAGGATACCATAACCCCAGTGTTGGAGTACCCTTTAGATAACGAAAATCCTTTTCACCCGATCAGATGATTTACGTTTGGTTTGGATTGATATCTGGAGCATAGACATGTGGCATACATGATATTTGGACGCGAGGCAGTGACATACATGAGAGATCCGATCATCCCATGATACATAGTGGCATCCACTAAATCCCCATTATCATCTGGTGCGACATCATGGTTTGTGGCAAGTGGGGTACCGGCAATAGTGACATTTTCCATATCAAATTGACTTAGAATGTCACTAACATACTTAGTCTGATGCAGAAAAATACCAGTAGGTGTCTGATCCACCTGTAAAACCTAGGAAGAACTTCATCTCTCCCATGGCACTCATTTCAAATTCTGCCTTCATCACAGATTCGAATTCTTTACATAACTCTTCGTTTCGGGAACCGAAGATTATGTCATCCACATAAATTTGCACCATTAGTAAATCTCCATATTTTTCTTTGATAAACAACATGCAGTCGATCACACCCCTGCGAAAACCATGTCTTAGTAGGTGGGTGGAGAGCTTCTCATACCAAGCTCTAGGATCTTGATGTAGCCCGTAAAGAGCCTTGTCCAGCTTGTAGACTCTGTCCCGTTGGTAAGGATCTTCAAATCCTTCGGGTTGACTGACGTATACTAATTCATGGATTTCCCCATGAAGGAATGCACTTTTAACATCCAGTTGATAAACCTTGATTTTCATATGGGATGCATAGGCCGGAAAGATGCGAATAGCTTCCATCCTTGCCACAGGTGTAAACACTTCATTATAGTCGACTCCCTCGACTTGTCTGAATCCTTGAACAACCAATATTGCCTTGTTTCTGATTACTACTCCTTGGTCGTCCTTTTTGCAGCGCAGCACCCATTTGGTGCCAATCACCTTAACTCCTTTAGGCCTATCCACAAGCGTCCACACTCCAAGCTTCTTGAACTGTAGCAGCTCTTCCAGCATAGCACTGACCCGCGCCTCGTCCTTCAGGCATCACTTACGTGTTTGGGCTCGACTTGAGAAACAAAACATTTGAAAGCACCATCATTCACGTAACCCTTTTCCATAATAGCAGCATAATCAGCAGAATAGAGCTGATTTCACATCTGAACACCGGAGTGGAGATCCCCAATGATGGTATCCTGGGGATGATTCACACTGCTCCTTGTCACAGGTGTCGTAGGAACGACCACTTAAGTATCCATGTTTGTGACTACATGTTCAGCATCCGGATTCCCTGATGCGTTCTCATCATTTGTTGAAGTGCCAGCTTGATTGACGTTATTCTCAATACCTGTTTCAACTGTTTCTTCATCATCTGATGAGACATCACTAACGTCCTGAGCAGTTTCTGAAGAGCCCGAAGCACCACTAGTTGGTACTGTATTGCTGAAATCCAGATTTGGAGCGTTTAAGACGTCATACATCATCTGTGCAGCAATCTCGTCATCTGAACATGCTGGAGGAACGTTGAAGGATTTGAAAAATCCATTATAATCGAAGAATGAGGATGGACCTTTCCCAGTAAGGGGGGTGGTGTGTCTTTGCACATCTATATTGCACCATACTTCTACCTGACCTGTAGAATTGTTATAAACTCGTTTGTCAGGTATGTTGTATCGAAGAAAGATCCCTTCATCCGCTTTCTCACTGAACATGCCTTCCGGAGTTTTCTTCATTAACATACATGGAGCCCCGAATGGTTCCAGATTACTCAGATTCGGTTTGCGTTTCTAAAGCAACTCATAGCAAGTCTTACCATGTCGCTTGACTACCAATACACGGTTAAGAGTGTAGCACGCATTGGCAACTGCTTCATTCCAGAATTGTACTGGCAGCTTTGAATCTACCAACGTCGTCCTTGCAGTTTCAATCAAGATCCTATTCTTGCGTTCAACAACTCCATTCATCTGTGGTGTGTATGCTAAAGAGAACTGATAAACAATCCCCTTTTCTTTGCAGAAAGCATCCATCCATTGATTCTTGAATTCAGTCCTATTGTCTGAATTAATCTTCCTTACCTTCAGTTTGTATAGAGATTCCAGTGTAGTCATGAGCGCTTTGAATGATTCAAATGTCTCTGACTTAGCTTTTAGAAACATCACCCACGAAAATCTCGAGTAGTCATCAGTGACTACGAAGCAGTACAAGTCTCCTGCTATACTCCTTGTGCTGACAGGACTAAACAAATCCATGTGTAGAAGCTCTAGGGTCATCTCAATAGAATTAACGTTCTTGGACTTGTGAGACTTCTTGGTCTGCTTTCCTTTCTTGCATGAGACACAAAAATCTAGAAGTTGGAAGTTCTTAACAGTTACTCCCTTAACTATGTTGTTCTGAATCAGATGATTCATCATCCGAGGATTTATGTGTCCCATTCTCCTGTGCCATGAAATGGACTCCTTTTCTGTTGCCTTTGATACGAAGCACTGAGAAGTGGACTCAATTGTAGAAGCGTTAGACATGTCCAAGACGTACAAATCATCGTACCTTGAAGCTGACATTAGTACCTGCTCCTCAGGGATATCCATTTCCTTCTTCAGTATGTAACATTTCCTATTGTCGAACATAACCTTAAAGCCCTTGTCACATATCTAAGAGACTGAAAGTAAAATGTTCTCTAACTGCTGAACATAATTTATCTTATCAAATTTTACCTTCTTATTACCTACTTCTCCTTGAGCTGTGATGTACCCACCTTTGTTACCAGCAAAGGAAACATGCCCCCTTTAATTTGTCTGACATTGAAAAGGAGAGAATGATTCCCAGTTATATGCCTGGATGCCCCGCTATCAATAATCCATGTGTTGGTAGAAGCACTGTAGCGGACGTCCTGCATAAAACAGAAAAAGATTAGTTAAGGAGGGGGACCCAAGCCTTTACAGGCTTGGGTTTCCCAGAGGCATCGCACATCACAAACTCCACCCACTGTCCATTTGGATTTGGAGAAACCTCATTCTTCTTCTTATCACCACTATCAGACACATCAGATGTTTTAGCTTTCCACAGACCATCCTTGTGTAAGGCTTGTTTGTGGTAAACCGGTGACTGATTAACAGTTTGAACTTTAGGCCTATTTTCTGAAATCGGTTTTGCCTCAGGCATCACAAACTTGCATGTGGCTTGTCTGTGTTGTTTTTGGTGTTGGAAAGGGTTGCAAGACCTAGCAGGTGTTTTAGACCTCTGTTTTGAAAAAGACGGTTTAACTTCCTGAACCAATTCAATTTTACGTCTAGATGTCTGATAGCGAGGACAGCATGAAGAAATGTGTCCTCTTTGTCCATAGGTATAACATGATCTCCTCTCAACAGGACTAGGAGATGTTTTGTGGGTGGGGAGTACACTTCAAGATTGGTCCTTTTTGTCTCAACCTTTGATTTTTCACCTTCTTTGACAAATTTGATTTGTTTAAGATTTTGGTTATTTTGTCTTTTCACATCGTTGAGATCTTGCTTGACCGGTTTAGACAGAGTTGGTTTAGAAATTTTTGGTTTTGAGACAACAGTCGGTGATCCCAACCCAAGAGGTACGTGATCATCCTCGATGGGGACAGTCCCCAATTAAGACTTCATCCTTTTTCCCCAAAGTTGATGCCTTCTGATCAGTCACCTGAGGTGCAGATTTAATTATAGGATCAGGATCACTGACCAAAGGTGTAGTCACCACATGATCCTTGATAGGATTATTATTAACAGGATGTTGTTTTGTGTTCAAAAGGATCTCATGTGGTGGAGGCACAACTTTATAACCAATCCCTTCCCCATTATTTCTTTCTTTAACCAAGTTTTTTATGATATGTGAGGAACTAGCTAAATTATGCAGTCTTTGTTTTAATGACTCATTTTTCACTTAAAGAATAGTTTTTTTCCTTTTTAATTTCCTCAATTGAATTTAAATAAAACTTTATGTCATTTTCTTGGTTAAAAGCTACAACCTCTGTTTCCCTTAGTTATTTTCTCAATAATTCAATTTTCTCTTTAAAACTGCTTTCTTTTCGCTTCAACACTCTGTTAGCCTCAGTGCAAAGTTTTAAGTCATTTACCAAGTTATCATTATGTTCTAATAACCTAGTAAATTTTAAATCAATGCACTCCCTAAACTGATTGCATTCTACACAAGCATGTTTATCGAATAGGGTTTTTTTAGATTCTACCTGTGCAGAGTTTGAGGTGCCAGCAACAAATGCAACCTGGGGTTCCTGGTGAGTTTCAGATGCATCATTCAGTTCATCCTCTACCAGATGATCAACAACAGTCATTGAGTCATTTACATCAACAGTATCAAACTCAACCAAGTCCTCCCCCTCACTTGCTGAGTTGACATTTAGATCCTCAACCAAAGCGATATTAGCTTCACTGTCAGATAAGAAGTGAAAAGACCAGTCTTTACCTTCATCACCTTGTGGCACCATTGCTTTGGAGTCCTGACTTGTGGGAGCTATCTTCTTGTCTTTTTCTTGTCTGTTGGTTGATGAAAACGGGTTACTATTTCCTATTTTCTTAGGTTTAACACACACTCTCTTGAAATGGCCTTTTTCTCCACAGGTGAAACAGGTGACCTTTGACTTGCCAAATCCGAAAGTAGTATCCTTTGTGGCCACCAGATTCTTTCCCGTTTTCTTGATGAATTTCTTAGCTCTTCGCACAGCACTAGCTAGAGCCCACATGATATCCATCCTCTCTAGCTCGGTTTCATCCACTTGCTCGTAATCTTTATCTGCCAGGTGACAGTTACCAACATACGAATGGACCACAACAACAATTAAATCCATATGCTCCTTAGCAACTTCCACAGTCATGTTGCTCAGATTCTCTATCATTAACTTCGTTGGTTTAGCTTCTGCAGAGATGTATTGAACACTTGATGACCCACCTGACTCATAACCTGAAGATGCACTTTGAACGTTTGCAGATGTGTTAGACATGAAAGCAGTCTGCAAGGGTGCATTTGAAGATGTAATAGTAGGAGTCACATTGTATAGAGAAGGATTCTGAGTATAGGTTCCGTTTTTAGACATGTACTTCTGTCGTAGCTCTTCCTCCCTCAGTTTCAGAATAAAGTTGTTTATATCCAACATCCCAAGCACGTCATTAGGTCGTAAAGTGGAAACGAATGAATCCCACTTATTAGGTAAACCATCAGCCAGACTCGACACCTTATCTTCCACAGATGTTTTAACTCCATGAGTGTGCAGTTCACTCATCAAATGATAGAAGCGATCGATAATGTCATCCAGACTCTCATTTCCGATTGATGAGAAGTTATCAAATTCCTTCTTTAAAGCTTTAGCCTTTAAAGACTTAAGCGTGGCATTTCCTTCATACCGCTTCTGTAGAGCCTCCCATAACTTCTTGCACTGCTTATGCACTGAGAACTGATGAGAAATATCTTTTGGGATGGACTGTGTCAACAAAGCATAGGCCTTCTTTTCAGCATTGTACACAACCTTTGCGCCTCATTCAAACCACTTAGAATCAGTGGAACACCGTCAGCTCCAACTGCATAGTGTAGCCAGTCTCAATAGTGCTCCATAAGTTGGTGGCCACTCCATTCAAATGAATTTCAAACCATTGCTTGAGGATACACTGGGTTTGTTTGTTTGTTTGTTTGCTTGAGGATATTCGTCAAGTGTCAAAGTCTTCGAAGGTTTATTGTGATTTCCGATCTCATTTTCCAAAAGCAAGAGATTCTGAATTCTGGAGTCCTTCCCGGCTGAGAGAGCAAAGTGATGTTCGTCCATTATTACTTGGTCTTAAAAACTTGACAATCTAACTGACTAATGCGACTAGGAATACGAATGACACTCAACCATGCGATTGAAGTCAGGCAGAAGATTGAAGTGTGCGACTGAGTTCACACGTGCGATTGAGGTCAACCGTGTGTATGAACCTATGCGTATGAGTTCAGTCGTACGAATGAACTATACGACTGAGCTGAACCGAATGAACGATCTTAAATGTGCGAATGAACAGGCGATTGGACCAATCATGCGAATGAGCTATGCGTATGAAGTTCAGTCGTGCGATTGGGTCAATCGTGCGACTGAGACATCTGATTTCGAAATTTTTAAAAATTTTCACTCGATTCGAGTAAAAACACGATTTTGAAAACCCTAGTCGGCTAGAACTCGAAAAATACGAACTTTGAACACATGCACTCGTACAAATCGAATTTTTAATGCAAAAGGAATGGATCTTTGATTGAAAAACGTTGATTTTTGCAAAAACGTGATTGAATCCACGTAGAATCGAGAGCCAAGGCTCTGATACCACTTGTTAGGACCTAGTACGAACTGGTACTAACCAAATCTACATGAAAACCAGATCAAATAGTACGGAATCCTATTTGATTGGCGATCCAATCAGGGAGAACATTAATCTGATCAAAACTAACGATTAGAAAACGTTAAGAATTGATTAGCAATGATCAGGAACGCTCTATGAAGTTGGAAGGGACGACTTGGACGTTCTGGGACGACTAGGGTTGTGAATTCTCGAAGTGTTTTATTTTCCACGAATTAAGTGTTATTTATAGGTTTGGAGTCTTCAATCGTGTGACTGAACCATCATTCAGTCGTGCGACTAAAGCATGCGGTTGATCCATTCGCACGACTGAAAGTCCAGTCGTGCGACTGAGTCAATCTCATGTCACAATCGTGCGACTGATCCAGTCTCCTGCTTTAGTCGTGCGACTGGTCCATTAGCATGAAGTGTTCATGCGTATGGTCCATTAGCATGATCCATTCGCATGAGAACTTCATACAATTCACAAACCTATATAGTTAGTTCAATATGCGTTATCATACAATAAACAATGAAACATTAAACATTATAAGCATTAACCACATATTGTATTTCATTTATACGCATTCAATAACACATATTCATTCATTCAAGAGTCTTTCATTACAAATATCAAATGATTACATCAGTGTAACAAAATGAAAATCGTTAAACATTTAAGTACATTAGAACTAGAACTAGGGACATGTGTACAACAAATTGTGTTATGCATTTTGATTGTTTGAGATTCGTATGAGTTGTATGATAATCTATGTTGGTGTGGTGATCTTGAAAGAACTTAAGATTTATTATATGGCATACGTGAATAACTTGTATGATAACCATGTGTAATGAGTTTCTATAGTTAAGCAAACAAGATTTTAATTAACATGACACCAATGGATTAAACTGGTCAACTAGGTCAAATGAGTCTTGTTTACCAAAATCCTTGAGTCAATGTGTTTATTGAGAACTTAGGGTTATTAAACTTTCTAGTTACACGTACTTATATACTTGCGTGTTCTAGGTAACCTTTGATGGGTTGTCTTTCCATTCACCGTTAGCTCTCTAGTATTGTTCGGTTGCACATAAGGTGAGTTCAATGGCCCACTTTTACTTATTTTTTTTTCAGGGGAGAAAACATACTTTATTTTAAAACACTTTACAATTGTAACATGTGTTTAGTATGACATAGTGTGTATACCATTGAAATCCCTTACACTTTCGGATCGTTAATTAGGAATCTAGTGGGAAATCTTGGGTAGTACTACTGGGTCCTACAAGCCCCACCCATACCACTGAAGGTCAAGCGGGTTCAATATTGTCCTAAACAACTAACAACTTTATTACATGGTATGTCGTGGCGGAAGGCAAACAGACAAACATTGTCAGCTTCGATCGTGAAATCACTATTGTTCATTACTAATGAAATTAGACTAGTTATATATTTCAATACACTTGTTTATATTTTACTAATGCTATTTTTTATGATGATTACAAACTCTTGAACTCACCAACCGTTAGGTTGACACTTTTAGTATGCTTTTCTCAGTTTGTTACTAGCAGCTGCCTATAGGAGCATGCACATGTCAAGCATACTTTGTTCAAACATTATTTTACTTCTAACTTATTAAATGCTCACGTACATTGGTTTGGGCGCATGTTTTGCGTAGTTTACAATTAGTACTTTGTGTTTGAAATATTTACAAAATGCTTCTGCAAATGTTTTAAAAGTTTTAAACTTTGAATTGTTTTAAATATTGCATATAGTGTCGTTCTGAGTAACAAATGACTTGGATCCTGGTTTATTCAATCGCCTCGCGGTAAAACCCCACACGTGGATTTTGACGGTCTGACAGACTGGTATCAGAGCCATTGATTATAGGGAACTAGGTTGCATACATATTTGTCTATAACCGCACACTGTTAGTTAGTCACTCGTTACTTATCCTCTTACTGTATACTCATTGCCATACACATCACATACACTGTAGTATGGCATTATCATCATGTTCATACCATGTTTGACATTCGCTGGGAAATGAACCAGAGGTTCCTACTATTCCTTCAGCTTCTACGAGTTATGGTTCTCAATCCTATGTTTTTATATATGATGAGGATCTTACGGGCGATCCTATTATTGAGCGGGACATGGCTGATCCTGACAATTGGGACTGGTATTGTACTACACTGATTAGGATGCTAGAAAAGAAGTGTGTTTCATTTTTTATTCTTACCATGACTAGAGATTCCATATTATACTCCCTAAATTATAGCCTTTATAGGGCTACCGCCGCTGTAGTGGCCTAATATGATCGAATGGGATGAAATGTCAAGGAGAAATTTAAAAGGAAATAGTTCGTATACATGAGTCAGAAAACTAGGTCACGTCTCAGGAGGCCCCGATGGAGGAGCCTTAGGAAGTACCAGAGGTGGTACCTAAGGAGGAACCAGAAGAAGATCCGAAGGAAGAGTCGGAAGAGGAACTAGAAGAAGAACCGAAGGAATAAAAGTAAGAGGAGCTTGAAGAGGAACCAGAAGAGATGGAAGACGATAGTGATGGGTTTAAAGTGATAACTGATTTCCTTTACTCATCTCACATGGACTGCATGGTGTTTTTTTCACAACCTATATGAGAAGGGTTGTTTCCCACCCAACTAAAAACCTTTTAAATTTTGACACTAATTGTATATTTTCTGAGTTAATTATAATTTATTTAACATGAGTTATTAGATTGGTTATAAATGTTATGGTTATTACAAATTCATTATTTCTTATTATTTACCATACTTCAATGAGATTAATATGTTGGATGTTACTCATTATTGTATTTGTGAATGTGAAGTGAAATATGGACAAGCATGGAAAAGGATATGGGAGAGGCCATGGACGTGGTGCGGGTACTGTGAACACGACCCTGGCCGAATTAGCAGCTCTAATTAACCAACACATGCAAGCAGCGGTGAACGCTCAAGCTACCCAGTTTAGAGGTAAACGATGACCCTAGTCATCAATTACACAAATATTACATTAGACGGTTAATCAGTTGGTGTGAATAAACATTTTGAAATGTTGAATTCAGGACCGCCAGCATGGGCGTACAAGGCGTTCATGGACTGTAAGCCCCACACCTATAGTGAGCTAAAATAGCTACAAGACTAGTGCTATGGTTTGAGAAGACCGAGTCGGCCTTCGCCAAGTGGAATTGTCCAGCGACGGACCAAGTGAAATATGCCACGGGAACTTTAGAGGGTGCCACACTCTCGTGGTAGAATTCTCAAGTACAAATGCTAGGCCAAGATATGGCTAAAGCTTTATCGTGGGACGATTTCAAAGCTATGATGATGGAGGAATATTTTCCTTAAGATGGAATCTAGAAGTTGGAGGCTGAATTCTTGTAATTAAAGATGGAGGGATCTGAGATTGAGGCTTACACTACTAGGTCTCATGAGTTGGCGACTCTCCATATTGGAATGGTAAACCTACCAATCAAGCGAATCGAGCTCTATCTGCGTGGGTTGGTGCCAGGAATACAAAGCATGTTGACTGCTTCAAACCTCACCACTATCCAATAGGCTATCCGAGTAGCTCACAAGCTTATGGACCAAGCAGTAGAAGAAGGCAAGCTACGCAAACGGGGCACTGTGGAAAGCGTTCCCGACAACAAGCGTAAGCGGGATAACTCAGACATTAAGATCTTGTCATCAAACAACCATCCCTAATAGCACCAGCAGCAATAGAAGAGGAGGAGGTTAGACAACAACCTTAGCTTTAATAAGTCATGTTCCTCATCTCAGGGACAAAGTGGATACGTGGGGACATATCCAAAGTGCAGCCGACGCAAGTACCACCACACTCGCAGGTGTGACAATTTTCGATGCCAGCACTGTGGGAAAGCAGGAGACGTAGCAAAGGATTACCGTGGTGAGTTAATGAAAAAGCCCCAGCAGACTCAAGAAACACCAAAAGGCTGTTATGAATGTAGGAAAGAAGGACATTACAAAAGAATTGTCCTCAATTGAAGAAGAATAGAAATAGTACTGGGAATGATGGAAACAACAACAACAATGGTGGCAATGGCGATAACAATGGTGGCAATAATTATGGAGCCAAGAGATGATCTTTTGTCATGGGTACAGGTGAGGCTCTAAACGACCCTACTACTATTACTGGTAAATATCATATTAATTGTCGTTTTGCTACTGTCCTTTTTGTCACTAGAGCCGATAGAAGTTTCAACTCTACTAAGTTTAGTAGTCTTTTAAGTGATATGCCTTCTACATTAGAATCCAAATATCCCGTAAAATTAGTTGATGGTAAGCAAATTTAAGTTATGCATATGCTTAAGGGCTGCATGATAGAATTTGATGGTCATACATTCGATATTAATGTTATGGCTTGGGAGTTTCGATATGGTCATGGGCATGGTTTGGTTGTCTGAGAAATAGGCGAAAGTCATTTTTCACCAGAAGGTCATTTGCATTCCTCATGGGTTGAGAAGTTCTCTCGATAAAGGGCGAGAAGAGTGGTGCAGTGATAGGAATCATATCATTTATGAAAGCATAGAAAGGGCTATGCAAGGGTTGCTTAGCCATATTAGCCCTACTAACTGAAAAGCAACAAGCTGAAAAATTATAGAGGATATTCTGTTAGTTCGTGATTTTACAGAGCTATTTCCAAAGGATCTTCACGGACTACCACCTCATCATCAAGTTAAGTTTCAGATCGATTTGACCCCCGGAGCAGCTCCAATTGCGAGAGCACCTTATCGGTTAGTACTGATGAACTGCAGGAACTATCTACATAGCTTCAAGAGCTGTTGGATAAATGATTTATTTGACCGAGCTTATCACCCTGGGGAGCACCTGTTTTCTTTGCTAAAAAATCGATGACACATTCCGAATATGCATTGACTACATAGAATTGGGCAAGGTTACCATCAAGAATCGATACCCTTTTCCTCATATAGATGATTTGTTTGATCAACTTCAAGGATCAAGCTATTATTCTAATATTTATTTAAGGTCAAGCTACCATCAACTAAGAGTTCGATAGGAAGACATCGTGAAGACCTTTTCTGTACTTGTTATGGTTTTTATGACTTCTTGTTTATGCCATTTGGGTTGACCACACCAATAGTATTCATGGATCTCATGAATCATATGTGAAAACCCTGTCTTGATCAGTCTGTTATCGTGTTTATCTATGACATATTGATCTATTCTAGGACCAAGGAGGAACATGAGGAGCACCTACATGTAATCTTGGAATTACATAGAAAGGAACAATTCTACGCCAAGCTTTCCAAGTGTGATTTCTAGATTCGTGAAGTGCAATTCTTGGGTCGTATTTTTACCGAAAAGGAAATTCATGTGGATCCTTAAAAGATTGAGGCGATAAGGAATTGGTCGATTCCCAAGACGCCTAGTGAGATACGACAATTTCTTGGACTGACACGATATTATCATTGTTTCATTGAGGATTTCTAAGATCACTTAACCTCTCACATCCTAGACCTATAAAGGACCAACATATAAATGGGGAGAGAGTCAAGAAGCCGCTTTTCAGTTATTGAAAAAGAAACTTTGTAGCACACCGATATTAGTATTACAAGAGGGAGGTAATGAGCTCATGGTATACTGTGATGCTTCTATCTTAGGACTCGGTTGTGTTCTGATGCAACATGACAAAATGATGGCCTATGCATCGGGACAGCTGAATGTTCATGAAAAGAATTACACTACCCTTGATTTGGAACTAGGTGATGTACTCTTTGCCTTGCAGATCTAGAGACATTACTTGTACGGTACCAAATACACTATATACACCGATCACAAGAGTCTTGAGCATATCTTTGAGCAAAAGGCGCTGAACATGAGGTAGCGATGCTGGATGGAATTGTTGAATGATTATGATTTTGTTAACAAATATCACCCGGGAAAGGCGAGTGTAGTCACTGATGCGTTGAGTAGAAAGGAAACCGCCTAACCCCAATGAGTGAGAGCTTTACAACTTACGATTAGCACTCAATTTCCTGAACAAATCAAAGAAGCTCAAATAGAAGCTTTGAAAATGGAAAATGTTGTGTTTGAGTCCTTACATGGATGGACAAACATTTTAAAGTGAATATCGATGGAATTCGTTACTTCATGAATAGACTTTGGGTACCTTTGTATAGAAAACCTAAAAGACTTGGTTATGAGTGAAGCACATAATTCTAAGTATTCTATACACCCTAGTTCTAACAATGTGTATCATGTTATGAAAATGCACTATTGGTGGCCTAATATGAAGGCAGACGTAGCTACAAAAGTGAGCAAGTGTTTGACCTGCTCTAAGGTTAAAGAAAAATATCAAAAGCCATTTGGACTACTGCAACAACCTAAGATTCCTTTATGGAAGTGGGAACATATTTCTATAAATTTTATTACTAAGTTACCTAGGCCACCTAGGTGTTATGACATGATATAGGAGATCATGGATGGACTGACTAACTCCACTCACTCCTTGGCTATCAAGGAAACTGACAAAATGGATAAGTTAACTCGAATTTATTTAAAGAAGGTAGTTTCAAGTCATGGTGTACCAATCTCAATTATTTCTGATCGTGATGCTTGTTTTATACACCATTTCTTGCAATCGCTATAGAAAACTTTGGGTACGCGGTTGGATATGAGCAATGCCTATCATCCACAGACTGATGGGCAAAGAGAGCGTACTATTTAAATATTGGAGGACATGTTAGGAGCCTGTGTGATTGATTTTGGAAGCAATTGGGAAGTTCATCCACCGTTGGTGGAGTATTCTTACAACAATAGCTATCACACTAGCATTAAGCATAACCATTTAAGGCATTGTATGGGCGAAAGTGTAGATCACCAGTTTGTTAGGTGGAAGTCGGTGATAGTTAGCTGATTGGCCCTGAATTGGCGCTTGAGACTACCGAAAAGATCATGCAGATACGAAATTGTATGGCTACAGCATGAGACCAAGAGAAAATCTACATAGACAAGCGATGAAAACCTTTGGAGTTTGAGGTTTGAGACAAAGTTTTGCTGAAATTCTCACTGCAGAAAGGTGTGATTTGATTCGGCAAAAGAGGTAAGCTTAATCAGAGATACGTAGGACCATTTGATATTCTCGAAAGAATCTGTCCAGTGGCGTACCGATTAGACCTTCCTGATTTGTTGAGTGGAGTTCATAATGTATTTCATTTCTCCAATCTACGTAAGTGTTGATCTGATGAGACTTTGGTTGTACCACTCGAGGAGGTACAAGTGGATGAGGAATTATGATTTATTGAAGAACCGGTTGAGGTGATGGACCGTGAAGTCAAAACACTTAACCAAACCAAGATACCTATAGTCAAAGTTTGTTGGAACTAAATACGTGAACTGGAATTCACGTGGGAATATGAGGATAGATGAGCTTAAGTATCCTCGTCTGATCGAAAGACAACAATAGTCGGTGAAGGTATTGATTAAATTTTAGGACGAAATTTATTTCAACATGGGGATGATGTGACACTCACTTGATTTTGTCGTGCCAATGTAGTAAACTAGTGATGTAACACAACCATGTAACATAATTTTTGGGACGAAAATTCTTTCAGCATGTGGATAATGTGACATCCGGTAATTTTTCATTACTAAACTCAGCTAGTTTCGTTAGGTCTTGCATGCATGTGTCATGAGCACGCACTAGTTGTCGTTGGATGTTGGTGACCTAATAATAAATAACTATGGTTAACATATAATAATGTAATTAATAATGTTGGTTATTAATTTGTGGTTATGTGATTCATGAATTTTAAATATTATTTATGAATTTTGCTTTCTAACTTGCCAACATGTTATATTTGATTCATGTATTTTGTTATTAGTGTTTAAGGAGGGTTTATTTTGTAATTACCAATAAAATTAATATTACCAAAATCAAAACCCTAGCCCCTCCCACACCCCCCATTATGACCGAGCCATCACCAAGCCCCCTCCCTTGCAATTTTGATCAAGAACAAGCATAAACAATTGATTTTGGTTTAGTTTCAATCATTCCAATGTGTTAGCAAGTCCAATTCTTAACCATTACATGATTAATGGTTAGATTTTGATTGGTTTTTCATAGTTTTTGATTCAAGAACAACCCTAGTTCAATTAACATGATTGTAAGGTTATATTAGAAAGCCTGATGCGACTAAAGCAACCAAAGAGCTTCCAGCATGCATGCACTAATGAACAAGGTAGAAGTTACTTCGGAAGTTTTACTGTAACACCCGAAAGTTTGACTTTTTGACAGTTGTGCGACTGAGCCTCAGTCGCCTGGGATTTATGCGACTGGAGGTTCAACCGCATGCTATTCGGCCGATTGAAGCTCAACCGCATGATTGGAGTTCAACCGCCCGAATGAAAGACGAGCCGCATGGAACACATGCGACTGGGGTCCAATCGCATGGTGTTCATGCGACTGAAGGTCCAGTCGCCCCTGGACCAGACGCGACTGAGCTGTGGGTATAAAAGAGGAGTAGCTCTCATTCTCCTCCCAACACTTAGAAATTTCAGTCGGGAAGAGCAGGGAGCGAACGAGAGCAGAGAAGGAAAAGGGGGAAAGTGCTGACCGAGCTCCGAATTTGTCGAGAAGCAAGCCAAATCGAAGCTCATCAACTCCTACCTGTTAATGTGAGTTCTAGAACCCCTCATTTACATGTTTTCTAACGATTTTGGGGCTGGAATCACATATAAACCCTATTTTTGAAATAGTGTAAGTTTGACCCATTTGGGTGAATCTTGAGTAATGTGTTTATAGTAAGAATTAGGACTTGTATATGCTTGTATGATGTGCTAGTATGAATCCCTGAGGCTTGGGAGGGTCGAATTGGGCTGAAAATGGGTTTATGATGAGTTTGGGTGCGTGAGTTCGCGACTGCTGTTCATGAAGAACTCCAGTCGCTGCCCAGTTAGGGTTATGCGACTGAAGGGCCATTCGGCCGAATGAGGATTAGCTGATGTCCAATCGCACGATTGAGGCTCAGACGCACGATTGAGCCTCAGTCGCACGATAGGCTATGCGATTGGGGGTTTCGGTCGCATAGGTCCAATCGCAGGGTAGTTCAGTCGTACGATTAAGAGTTAGTCGCATATAGCCCAGTCGTGTAATGTCTAGTCGTGCGGAAGGAAGTCCAGTCGCACGATTGTATGCCCATTCGCATGACAGCCCAATCGCACGGTCCAGTCGCATGGAGGACATGCGACTGGGATAGGTTCAATCGCCCGGATAGGGCTGATGTGAACGAATAGAGAAGTGTATGTGCAATGTATGAATGTTATGTATGATGTGGCCATGATAGATGGTGAATATTGATGATTTGTAAATAATTATGTTCCTTATGAAAATGTATGTTATCTTTTAATAACTTTACGTGAATGAATGAAAGAATGAAACGAATGTATTAAGAACGTAAAGTGAAAGATAATGAAAGAAGGAACGTGATGAATGAATGCATGCATTAACGAATGAATGAATGAATGTAAGTAAGGCTTGCAAGAAAATGAAAGGAGGTGCACACCCCTGGTAGGTGTTAGCTCAACGGTGTGCGGGTTAGCTACCCCGAAGGATGCACATCGGGGTCAGTCTTTGTGATTGACCAGAAGTATGTATGGGATCGTTGCCGCTTACCCTAGGTGACTGGATCAGCATTAGTGCACAACATTCGTGATTGATCATCACAGGTCCAGTACCCGCATTTATGCACAACGTTCGGGGTATAGCATATGGCATTGATCCAGAAGTAAAGTGAAAAGATAAGTGGCGCATGTACCTACCCCAGGTGACTGGATCAGCATGTGTGCACAACGTTCGTGGTTGATTACCACAGGTCCAGCACCAGCAGTATGTATGATGTAAAGGGTATTGTACATGTCACCGAATGTACAGAATGTTCGAACAAACGTAACGAATGTTTGAATGAATAAAATAAATGTTCGAACGGAAGTAATGAAAGAATGTAAAGTATGTATGTATGAAAGTGAACGAGAATGATGACTAGTACACGATTGAATGATTAATGAACGAATGACGAAGATAATAATAATATTATCTACATGTACGTATGATGTGTGAGCACATGTATGTAAGAACAGTTATAAAGAATGAAAGTATGTTTTATTATAAAACTAGAACTCCCTCAGCAACGCTGACTTTTTATGTGTTTCCAGTTGGCAGGTAGCGTTGCTGAGGATGGCACGAGGCGACTACTCAGCTCTTTTGGGATGGCATTCACCTTTTGATTATGCTGCCACATCATGTGTTGTGGGCCCGTAATGCACGCAACACATCATGTTGCATGCAAGTGTGAGATTTCTTAAGAGTTCCGAATAAACGGGATTACTTAAGGAATCTCCTTTAAGATAAAGAAGATATGTTTGAACTTAATATCTTCTTTATGAAGAAAAATATATTTTCTTTTTATTATTTTCTTTCTATAGAGGTCGCTGTATGACCCTATGGTTGCTGAGGATTCGTATAAACGAGATTACTTACGTAATCAAAGGTTTCATATGCTTCAGCAGCAATCATAGTAAAGTTAGGCAATGTAAAGAAAGCTTGTATTTGTAATCAAGACAATGATGTAAAAGCTTTTATGATAAAATGAGAATGTATATTTTATCAATTCCGCTGCGTATTTTATGATCATGTATCATATGTATGTTTTATGTGCAATGAAGAACCAACTGTGAGGTGCCCGGGATCGGGACCTTACAAGTTGGTATCAGAGCCAAAGTTTAAGTGAAATGGGTAAATTTTTAAAAATAAACCTAAACTTAAACTGAAAATGGGACAGAAAAGAAGAGAATGCCATCTGAGTAGTTGCGTGCCATCAGGTATTTTTACTAAAGTTAATCATGATTACGTGCGCGTGTTATGTGTTTATGTGTACTGTTAGACTTAGATACTAATGTAGTCAGGACAGGTAATGCTCGGGGTACGAAGAGTACAGTAAGTGGCTAATCACAACTAGCCACTGTAATTAGGGACTTACTATACTTAACATAAACTGAGCTATTTCCTTGAATGACCGTGTTGGTGTTTGAATCTTTCAGTGTGATAGAAGATGGTCGGTGGTAGATCATCTAAAGCTTCCCGTGGTGGTGGACGTGGTGCTGAACCGCGTAACACGCGAGGGAGGCCTAGGACAGAGAAAGTAGTTCATGAGGAAAACGAGACTCCTCATCAGGAGGAAGCAGACGAAAGCGCAAATTTGAGGGCCTCGGTAAAAGAGGCAGTGGTCGAGGAAGTGCACCAGGTCATGCAGACGATCTTACCGTCTGTAGTGACCGAAGTGATAAAGGCAGTACATGAAGACGATAGACGAGGGAGGAATCGGTCCTCAGGTAGACAGCAACAGGCAGAAGCAGAAACAGTATTATCCGATGATGAAAGGAAGAGGAGGAAGAGCAGGTACGGGCGACAGCCTGGGGTTGTAACTATGGGGCATTTATGAGGTGCAAGCCCCCGACTTTCGATGGTTCTGGTACGGCTGTGGATGCTCACCAATGGGTGAGAGAGATGGAGGCGGTCCTCGATATCAGTGACTGCCAAGAGGATAAAAAGGTGAAGTTTGCTACCCACTCTTTTACAGGGACGGCATTGTGCTGGTGGGAAAATATTGTCCAGGCCTAGGGTAGCAGGGCCATTGGAAAGATGAAGTGGTCTGAGTTGAAGAGAATGGTGATCGAGGAGTTTAGTCCTCGTCGGGAGATGGACCGAGTTGAGAGAGAGTTCCTGCAGTTGGAGGCGGGAACGATGACCCACCAACAATACACAACCAAGTTTAATGACGTGGCACGGTTGGTGCCAGAGCAAGTGACGCCGGTGTCTCGCAAGATTAACCGGTATATTCAGGGGTTGCCAGCCGAAATTCGTTGGCATTTGATTTCCGCTCGACCTAGTACTTTCAGGTCGGCGGTGGATTTAGCTGGGAGGTTGTACGATGAACGAGCTGCACTGGTGAAAGCTGAGGGTAGTAAGAGGGAAAGTGATGAAAGGAAGTGGCAGGGAAAGAGGTTGGGTCGAGGTGATACTTCGACAAGCAGCAAGAAGGCACGGGTTGATGATCGCCGTGTGGTCACGTCAAGTACAGGGTCGAGAAAGTGTGGGAAATGTAGGAGAGAGCACGGTGGTGAGTGCAGATGGGGGCTGATGTCTGTTTCAAGTGTGGAAAGCCCGGTCATATGGTGAAAGAATGTAAGGGCTTGAAGTGCTTTAACTGCCGGGAAAGTGGTCATATGAATAAAGATTGCAAGAAGCCGAGATCTGAGGGTTCCGGTGTGAAGAAGGCAGTGGGCGAAGGGTCGAGAGCAAGCGCCAGGGCTTTCACGATGACGCAGGAAGAGGCTAGGACGGACCCTGATGTAGTGTCCGGTATGTTTCTGGTGAACCAAACTTTAGCCTCTGTATTATTTGATTCGGGTGCCAGTAGGAGTTTTATTTCTGCTGCCTTTTGTGCCAAATTGCCCGTTAGTAGTAGACGTGTGGATGTGCCGTTTGATGTAGAGACTGCTATAGGAAAAACCACCAGGATTTCTGAGGTAATTGAGGGTTGCGATGTAGAACTGGAGGGTCACAAATTCCCAGTTAAACCATTTGCGATGACGTTAGGCGGTTTTGATTTGGTGCTTGGGATGGATTGGTTGGCAGATTATGAGGCGAACATTGTGTGTCGTAGGAAGATGATCAGTTTGACAGCGCCCGACGGTAGTCCAGTGACAGTTTATGGCGAACGGGTTACTATGATTCCAAAGGTGATCTCAATGGCAGTGGCGGGGAAATGTATGAGGCGTGGATGTAACGCCTTTTTATGTTATGTAAAGGATGTAGAAAAGCCAACACCACAACTATCTGATGTTCCGGTTGTGTGTGAGTTCCCGACGTGTTCCCGGAAGACTTATTGGGATTGCCACCTGACAGAGAGATCGAGTTCCAGATTGATCTGATACCAGGCGCCCAACCTGTTGCCAAAGCACCATACCGATTGGCCCCAACAGAGATGAAAGAGTTGATGGAGCAGTTACAAGAGTTACTAGATAAGGGATTTATTAGACCGAGTATCTCACCTTGGGGTGCTCTGGTCCTGTTTGTAAAGAAGAAGGACGGTAGTATGAGGATGTGCATCGACTACCGCGAGCTGAATAAGTTGACGGTAAAGAACAGATACCCCTTGCCGAGAATCGACGACTTGTTTGATCAACTTCAGGGTGCTAGTTGGTTTTCACGAATAGATCTTCGATCAGGCTACCATCAACTGAAGGTGAAGGAGCAGGATATCCCTAAAACAACTTTTCGTACGCGCTACGGTCACTACGAGTTCCTCGTCATGTCATTTGGGTTGACCAATGCGCCAGCTGCTTTTATGGACCTGATGAATAGGGTGTGCCGGCCGATGTTGGATAATCGGTGATTGTATTCATTGATGACATCTTGATTTATTCGAAGAACGAGACTGAGCATGCCGGTCACATTCGCGAAGTTCTGGAGACGTTGAGAAGGGAGAAATTGTATGCAAAATTCTCCAAGTGCGCATTCTGGTTGCGTGAGGTCCAATTCTTGGGTCACGTGGTAAATCCGAATGGGATTCTGGTTGATTCGGCGAAGGTGGAGGCAGTAATGCAATGGAAGTCTCCGAAGACGCCGTCCGAGATCCGTAGTTTCTTGGGTTTGGCGGGTTACTACCGAAGGTTCATCCAGGACTTTTCCAAAATTGCTTCTCCACTGACAAAGTTGACCCGGAAGGACGTGAAATTTGTATGGGGTCAAGCTCAGGAAAAGGCGTTCGAAGAGCTGAAGACAAGGTTGACCCAAGCTCTAGTATTGGCACTACCCGATGGGAGTGAAGATTTAGTGGTTTATTCCGATGCCTCCTACTCGGGGTTGGGGTGTGTATTAATGCAAAGGGGAAAGGTGATAGCCTATGCATCCCGACAGCTGAAAGTTCATGAGGTTAATTACCCTACTCATGACTTGGAGCTAGCAGCTGTGGTTTTCGCGTTAAAGATTTGGCGGCACTATTTATACGGGACGAAGTGCACCATCTTCACGGACCACAAGAGCTTGAAGTACTTCTTCGAGCAGAAGGATCTGAATATGAGGCAGAGACGGTGGTTGGAGCTAATAATAGACTACGATTGTGAAATCCATTACCACCCGGGCAAAGCCAACGTGGTGGCTGATGCCCTTAGCCGAAAGGAGAGGCCCGAGCCAATTCGGGTGAAGGCGTACCAGCTAATCATGACCTCCGACGTAATGAAACAGGTCAAAGAGTTCTAAGATGAGGCTTTGAAAGACGAATATCTTAACTCTGAACGAATGAGAGGTCTGGTCGCGGAGTTGGGAGAGAACGCAACGGGTGTTAGAACCCGGTTTGGGCGTATGTGGGTTCCTCATCTTGGGGATCTGCGAATGAGGATTATGAATGAAGCTCATAAGTCTCGATACTCCATTCATCCCGGTGCCACCAAGATGTACCAAGACATGAAGAAAGATTATTGGTGGCCGGGTATGAAACGTGATGTGGTGGAGTATGTGAGTAAATGCCTCACGTGTTTGCAAGTAAAGGCAGAGCACCAGAAGCCGTATGGAAAGATTCAACCGTTGGACATACCGGAATGGAAGTGGGAGCACATCACCATGGATTTTATCACAAAGCTGCCACGTACCCCGAAAGGGTATGATACGATCTGGGTGATTGTGGATCGACTGACGAAGAGTGCTCACTTCTTACCGATGCGCGAGACATATTCGTTCGAAAAGTTGGCCGATCTTTTCATCAAAGAGATCGTGACTCGTCATGGTGTACTGGTGTCGATTTTGTCTGATCACGACACCCGGTTTACATCCAAATTTTGGAAGAAATTCCACGATGCTATGGGGACGAGGTTGCATATTAGCACGGCTTATCATCCTCAAACTGATGGTCAGTCGGAAAGGACCATTCAGACTTTGGAGGACATGCTCCGAGCGTGTGTTATTGACTTCGGAGGAAGTTGGGATGACCACCTACCGTTAGCTGAATTCTCGTACAACAACAGTTATCATGCCAGTATCGGCATGCCACCCTATGAGATGCTGTACGGTAGGAGGTGCAGGACACCCGTCTGTTGGGGTGAAATTGGTCAGAAAGAATTGGGAAGCGTCGAAGTGGTCGAGGCCACGACTGAAAAGCTCGAAAGAATTAAGGCTTATATGAAGGCGGCCAAAGGCCAACAGAAATCGTATTCCGACAGACGACGCAGGCCGATTGAGTTCCAGGTGGGAGACCGGGTTATGTTAAAGGTCTCACCTTGGAAATGGATCATTCGATTCCGGAAGCGGGGTAAGTTGAGTCCGCGGTATATAGGCCCTTTCCGAATCATTGCTTGAGTAGGAGAGGTGGCCTATAAGTTGGATCTACCAGATGAACTAAGTGGAATCCACCCGACTTTCCATGTGTCTCATCTGAGGAAATGTCTGGCGGACGAGGACATGGTCGTTCCACTGGGGACATCGAGGTAGACGAACGGCTCAACTATGTAGAGCAACCAGTGGTGATCATCGATCGCAAAGAGAAGAGGTTAAGGAATAAAGTGGTTCCCCTTGTGCGTGTACAGTGGAGGCACAGGAAGGGATCCGAGTCAACGTGGGAAACTGAAGAAGAAATGAGGCAGCATTACCCACGATTGTTCGAAGAATAACAGGTTTCGGGGACGAAACCTAAAATAAGGGGGGTGGACATGTAACACCCGAAAGTTTGACTTTTTGACAGTTGTGCGAATGAGCCTCAGTCGCCTGGGATTTATGCGACTGGAGGTTCAACCGCAAGCTATTCGGCCGATTGAAGCTCAACCGCACGATTGGAGTTCAACCGCCCGAATGAAAGACGAGCCGCATGGAACACATGCGACTGGGGTCCAATCGCATGGTGTTCATGCGACTGAAGGTCCAGTCGCCCCTGGACCAGACGCGACTGAGCTGTGGTATAAAAGAGGGGCAACTCTCATTCTCCTCCCAACACTTAGAAATTTCAGTCGGGAAGAGCAGGGAGCGAACGAGAGCAGAGAAGGAAAAGGGGGAAAGTGCTGACCGAGCTCCGAATTTTTCGAGAAGCAAGCCAAATCGAAGCTCATCAACTCCTACCTCTTAATGTGAGTTCTAGAACCCCTCATTTACATGTTTTCTAACGATTTTGGGGCTGGAATCAAATATAAACCCTATTTTTGAAATAGTGTAAGTTTGACCCATTTGGGTGAATCTTGAGTAATGTGTTTATAGTAAGAATTAGGACTTGTATATGCTTGTATGATGTCCTAGTATGAATCCCTGAGGCTTGGGAGGGTCGAATTGGGCTGAAAATGGGTTTATGATGAGTTTGGGTGCGTGAGTTCGCGACTGCTGTTCATGAAGAACTCCAGTCGCTGCCCAGTTAGGGTTATGCGACTGAAGGGCCATTTGGCCGAATGAGGATTAGATGATGTCCAATCGCACGATTGAGGCTCAGACGCACGATTGAGCCTCAGTCGCACGATAGGCTATGCGATTGGGGGTTTCGGTCGCATAGGTCCAATCGCAGGGTAGTTCAGTCGTACGATTAAGAGTTAGTCGCATATAGCCAAGTCGTGTAATGTCTAGTCGTGCGGAAGGAAGTCCAGTCGCACGATTGTATGCCCATTCACATGACAGCCTAATCGCACGGTCCAGTCGCATGGAGGACATGCGACTGGGATAGGTTCAGTCGCCTGGATAGGGCTGATGTGAACGAATAGAGAAGTGTATGTGCAATGTATGAATGTTATGTATGATGTGGCCATGATAGATGGTGAATATTGATGATTTGTAAATAATTATGTTCCTTATGAAAATGTATGTTATCTTTTAATAACTATACGTGAATGAATGAAAGAATGAAACGAATGTATTAAGAACGTAAATTGAAAGATAATGAAAGAAGGAACGTGATGAATGAATGCATGCATTAACGAATGAATGAATGAATGTAAGTAAGGCTTGCAAGCAAATGAAAGGAGGTGCACACCCCTGGCAGGTGTTAGCTCAACGGTGTGCGGGTTAGCTACCCCGAAGGATGGACATCGGGGTCAGTCTTTGTGATTGACCAGAAGTATGTATGGGATCCTTGCCGCTTACCCAAGGTGACTGGATCAGCATTAGTGCACAACGTTCGTGATTGATCATCACAGGTCCAGCACCCGCATTTGTGCACAACGTTCGGGGTATAGCTTATGGCATTGATCCAGAAGTAAAGTGAAAAGATAAGTGGTGCATGTACCTACCCCAGGTGACTGGATCAGCATGTGTGCACAACGTTCGTGGTTGATTACCACAGGTCCAGCACCAGCAGTATGTATGATGTAAGGGGGTATTGTACATGTCACCGAATGTACAGAATGTTCGAACAAACGTAACGAATGTTTGAATGAATAAAATAAACGTTCGAACGGAAGTAATGAAAGAATGTAAAGTATGTATGTATGAAAGTGAACGAGAATGATGACTAGTACACGATTGAATGATTAATGAACGAATGACGAAGATAATATTAATATTATCTACGTGTACGTATGATGTGTGAGCACATGTATGTAAGAACAGTTATAAAGAATGAAAGTATGTTTTATTATAAAACTAGAACTCACTCAGCAACGTGACTTTTTATGTGTTTCCAGTTGGCAGGTAGCGTTGCTGAGGATGGCACGAGGCGACTACTCAGCTCTTTTAGGATGGCATTCACCTTTTGATTATGCTGCCACATCATGTGTTGTGGGCCCGTAATGCACGCAACACATCATGTTGCATGCAAGTGTGAGATTTCTTAAGAGTTCTGAATAAACGGGATTACTTAAGGAATCTCCTTTAAGATAAAGAAGATATGTTTGAACTTAATATCTTCTTTATGAAGAAAAATATATTTTCTTTTTATTATTTTCTTTCTATAGAGGTCGCTGTATGACCCTATGGTTGCTGAGAGGATTCGTATAAACGAGATTACTTACGTAATCAAATGTTTCATATGCTTCAGCAGCAATCATAGTAAAGTTAGGCAATGTAAAGAAAGCTTGTATTTGTAATCAAGACAATGATGTAAAGCTTTTATGATGAAATGAGAATGTATATTTTATCAATTCCGCTGCGTATTTTATGATCATGTATCATATGTATGTTTTATGTGCAATGAAGAACCAACTGTGAGGTGCCTGGGATCGGGGCCTTACATTTACACTCTTCATAGAAAATATTCTAAGTGTAAAATCTTCCAAAGCCAAAGACCAAAATTTTCAAAGCCAAAGATAAAGTCTTTCAAAGCTTCAAAGAAAAAGTCTTCCCAAACCAATGAAGTGAAGACTGATTTCTTCCAAAGACAGGGAAGACATGCTTTCTCTGATCAACTTTTGCATAAAGCTGACCCACTTTCCGCCACAACTCTGAGGACTCACCTACTTGTATAAGTTGATGAAAGGTCCATGCTTTTACAACTATAGATTAAAGTTTAGAGTCTGTAACTTTCTAGTTTGTACCTTTTATCCTTTTTGTAATATATTAGGATGTGAGTCGTGGCATGTCATAGTCACAAGTCAAAAGACAATCTGCCATTTAACTTTACATTGATCTTGTTGTCTAGATAAGTGTTTCCAGCTAGCCTTCAAAGTATAGCCAGCTGTAGGATGTATTATAAAGTTTATCAGTCTCTTGTATTTTATCTTATGCTTTGTAACACTTGTAATAGAACTCAAGAGCAATATACAACATTCTTGAAAACCATAGTTATCCTGTTCTTGTTCTTTTGTTCTGTCTCATTACTTGCTTGTGTTCTGTCTCATTACTTGCTTGTGTTCTTAGTATCCTTTACACAAACCTGGTTCCCTATTTGATCTGTTAAGTGTTCCAACACTCTCCTCATTATGAGACTGATTGTATTGACCACCCTTAACTCGTCCTGTAATTGGTATCAGAGCATTTCAAGATCATGATTATAAGATCTCACCATCTTAAATCCTCTTAGTTTCATAAATGACTTAACATCTCAAATGGCAGCTATCATAAAGGTTGATATGGAAACTAGTACCCTGACAAAGTCTCCACTGATCACTCCTAATGATTTTGATACTTGGTGCCAAAGAATGGAAGGACTCACTAAGTCTTAAGACTCTAGGATGTGGAGATCTGTTGTCTCTGCACCTCATGTACCATCCACCTCTTCAGCTACTACCGGTGGTGGCATGATAACAAAGGAAGTGGCTGACTACTCCAAAGAAGACTAGAAGAAGATAGATGTAGATCATAAAGCCATGACTGCCCTCCAAACTGTTCTTCCCAACTCTATATACAAAGGCTTCAAGAAGTGCAAAACTGCTAAACAACTATAGGATTCACTAAAGCTCATGTATGAGGGGTCCACTAAAGCAAAAGAGAATAAGAAGGACATCTAGAAGTAGCTGTTTGAAAACTCAACCTTTTAAACATGTGAAACCATGACTTAACAATACTTCAGGTATGTTGAGATTGTCGATACTCTAATGGATGTTGGAGTAACTCTTGAGAATAGGGACATTGTAAGGAAGTGATGAAAATCAACTCAGTGTAGCATATTTGAATATGAACTTTGTAAGAACAATATTCAATATGAATCTGTTAATTTCTCCAACGATCTTTGTAAATCTCTCACAAATCAACAAACAATAACATGGTGCGAAAACCCATGATTAATATGTATGATTTCAGTGTATGTGTGTGTTTGTGTGTCTGTGTTTGTGTGTTGGAATGCATGAGAAATTGAAAATGCTTGTTTGATTGATAATATGTTCAAAAGTTTACAAAGGATTAGGGTAGAGTGCTATTTATAGCCTATACACAAAAGCTATATACAATTACTAATCTACCCTTATGTAAATAAAAATTACATAAACATAATCCTACGTATCTAAGTCATCCGCTGTGGAATAAGTCATCCGCTGTGGAAATCAGCTGTGGATGTCATCCGCTGTGGGAACTTGTTCTTCATCTGCTATGGGAATAGAACTTCTCATCCACTATGAAGTTCTTCATCCACTGTGGGAGTAGAGACTTCATCTGCTGTGAACATATTCTTCATCTACTGTAGAACTTTTCATCCGCATTGAAATTCCTTCATCCGCATTGGTTGACTTAGGCATAATTTCTTTATCTACAAATCTGAAAAAGAAAATTTACATAGATGTTAGTGATTATTATATATGTTAATGATATTAATTTGTTTCTAATGTATGAATTGTGTGTTGAAACACATATTTTGATAATGGCAGGCATTATAGTTTCTTGCATTAATTCTTAATACACTTTGTTGAGTCCAACAGTACTCCCCCTAAGTATGATGTTGCCATTGATTAATGATTGTTTTGTTTGTTAATTATATGTGTGTGTTAATTTTGTTTTGTTTAATATAAGGAGTCCAACAGTACTCCCCCTAAATATTATGTACATTTTGTTTTCTGTTTTATATTAATGATGTTAATGTGTGTGTTTCTTTTGTATGTTATGTATGATTGTTGTTTGTATGAATGATTGATTATTCTTGTGTATATTGATTGATTACAAGTATAGCACTTGTCTGTGTTGATTAATTGATTGTTTATAAGATTGCACAAGTGTAATCTTACCTGTATGATTGTTTTAATTGTTTGTTTACATGTATGATTGATTGTGAATGATGAAATAAGTTTATTTCTATAATATCATGTTTGAAATGATTGGTTTTAGTTGTATAATACAAGTGTTAAATTATCACAAGTAATGTAAATGATTATGTGTGTTTATGTATGTATTGGTGTATGAATGTATGTTTGCATGAATGTCATGTGTTTATATCAACAACACATCAATGTTTGTTTGAATCCATGTGTATGTTATAAAACATATGTATGTATGCTTGTATGTTTGTCATATGCATAAAATCATGTGCCATTATGATTGTTTGTTCATTAGAGCATAAGATCTCTTATATGCATGATTGAATGATTGTATGATTATCATATGTATAATAACATATGTATGCATGATTGTATGATTGAATGATAAAAAAAGAATCATAAAGAAGGATATGTATTGGTTATTTGTTTTGCCAGTGATGATAAGAAACCTCAGGAGTGAGATGGTCCAGCTTCCTCTGATTGTTTCTTTGCTTCTACCATAGCCTTGAGTGTATCTTTAATGTCTTTCTCTATGGCTTGGTCAACTTCAGCTTCCTTCAGTTGTTCTTTGAGTGTTGTGGTCTTGTATGCATTTCTACAATTGACTATGTGTTCCATAAAGTAGTCAACAACACTCTTTTGATCATCATATTTGAAATCTATTTTCAAATGAACAAGCTGTTCCAAAGTTGACTGATCAAAGCTTTCAACATCAATGTTGCTTACCAGTGTGGTTATAACATGATTACACTTCAAAATCTCCAAATTGTTATTTTCTGATATTCTCATTCCTGTTATTCCTTCTATGTGTGTTAGGGGTTGTTGATGTATTTCCAACCTTTGTTTCAATGCAGCATTTACATACACAGTGCCTAAAATCCTTAGCATGTGTATGAAATATCAGTAATTTCCCTTACACAACACATCTTCAATGGCAGGGAATGTCTTGGTCTTCAGGATTGAGACATAAGATGGATGAAGCAGCTTTATCTCAACTGGATCAAAGAGTCTTATGTCTGCTGCTTCTTTTCTTTTAAGCTTTCTCTCTAGCACCACTTCAAAATGAGTTTCATCATATTACCATCTAGTTATTGGATGCTGGTATTGGTTGCCATCTATCTTCTTCATGATTAGCTTTAAGTTAGATGGCCTTAAAAGGTAACCAACCTTTCAAGAAGATCATGATCAATTTCAGAAGAAGATTCTTCCTTGACTTCCTTTTGTTTAGTTTATGAAGCTTGTTCTCTTCTAAGCTTTGAAATATGTAGTTTATCTTCTGTATCAGCTTTAGCTTTCATCTCATGATGTTGTCTGTTATTGTAAGCTCTCAATATATGTTAGAAATCTGCTCCCCTGGATTGTTTGTGTGATTGACCATCCTCAATTGCATCAGGTCCAATCTATCTTCATAGCTTAATAATCTCAGTTGGGATATGTATGATAAGTACTGAACAAGTCCAGATACTCTTTGATTAGCACAGCATCCATGCCATAATCTTTCTTTCATTGGCATCTGCTGTGAGAGTGATTTTGTCATACAGCTTGACAAAATTTGTTTTCTCATTGATCATCTCCCGAACTTCATTGCCTTTAGGCCATAGCCTATGAGGCATGAATTGTCTTGGTTCCTCTATCTCATGAAGTTCAAGAGGAGCTTGATGATAAGTGGGTAGAGAAGATGCTAGGTGAGGTCTAAAGACTTGTGGCTTAAGAGCATTTGCTAACATGTTTTTGTATATCTCTTTTGCCATCTCTTTCATTTGAGACACTGTTCTCCCTGCATATGACCTATATGGGACTCTTGTATGACTCAACCGGCTTTTCACCTGGGAGTAGGTCGTCTTCTCTATTTGTGGATCTTTGGGCAGATTCTTTTCAAACTCTTGTTTATCCTTGATTTCTTTGTATCTCCTGTATGTTTGCTCTTGTTCATTTTGCATGACTTCTTGAAAGTCTTTGAGCAAGTCTTTAACGCAAGATAGGTTAAGATGTATGAATGAGTCATAAGGGAATCCTCTGGTAGTCAGCTCTATCCCCATCAAGGTTTGAAGATCATTTGTAAAGAGCTCTTTTATGTTTTGCATTATTTCATGCTCATCCCTTTCTTCTTCTTCCTCATCAGAATCACTTAGGATAATAATAGGAATTTGTTGTTGTTCACCATATTAGTCTATCTCCCCCTCTTCTAGTAGAGGTGCTTTAGATGATGATTGAGGAGCATCTAGCTCAACAGGTTCGACTTCACTTTTAGAAACTTTAGTGGAGGAGATTCTGGTTTTTCTTGTTCACCCTCAGTTTGTTTTCGTTTGAGTAAAGAGGGTAAATAAGATCTCTTTCTTTTCCTTTCATAAGTTCTGACAGGAATTTTAGATGATGATGATGCTTGATCTTTGATGAATCTGTTAAAGCTTCAATGAATTGTTTGATTAATTCATTTTGTTTGTCTGTCAGAGGGTCATGAGGAATACTACTAGTTTCTTGAGAAATTGCATCAGGAGTGTGAAAGTGTTGTCTCAAGATGCGTGAGTAGTGTATGTTCTTATAAGGATTAGCATCACTGAACAATTGATCCATTGAGTATGATTCTTTAGGAATGATCAGTGCTAATTTTTTTGTTTAGTTTGTTGTTGACTTGTTTCAGCTTCACTAGCTAATTTCTCATAAGCACTCAGATCTTCACTAAGATCTGCTGAATGTTCTTCCTCATTCAGCTGAGTGTCATTGTATTCAAGCTCTCTATTTAATCTTTGAATTTCTTAAGATTGAACTTCTATGATCTATTTCAATTCATCAATCTCTTGTTCTTTAGCTATTGACTGATTGCCCCAGTAGTCAATCTCAACTTTAGCAACAAGGAGTTCATTGTCTTTCTCCTTTAATTTCTTTTTTTGTATGATTTACTTGTTGCTCCACAACCTTCACAATCAGCTTTTGTGCTTTATGTTCTGAATCAAGCTTTTCAATCTCCTTATCTTTCTCTTTGAGTCTTTCTTTTAACTTATTGGTTCTTTGATTTGATCTTTCAATGAGTTTGTTATACTCAGTGAATAGAAAGACTTTGGAGTGCTCAATATCTTCTTCTGTGAGCATCTCACTTCTTGATCCAACAAACTCAGTAGCAGTAGTTACTTGTTTAGATTCAGATTCATGAGATGAAGTTCCAACATCTTCATGCTTATCTATTTGTTGTGCAAGTGATGAATCTATATTTCTTAATATAGATGAAAGTGTTTGTTGATCAGATAGGTTTGGGCTGTGTGGTGGAGATGGAAAATGTATTTTCCAAGGATTGAATGATTGAGGGCTGAATGGTTGTGGGCTTAGAGGTTGTTATGGTGATATTGGTCGATCAAGTTGTATGTTTTGGGCTTGGATGAATGGTGGTTGTTCTATTAGTTCAGGCTATATGATTGGTGGTGGTTGAATGATTGGGGCTGGTTGATTGGCTTGTTGAAATAACATGAATGGTTCATCTTGTCCTGGAATTCTAAGAAATTCCTCAGGAAACAGGGATGTCACGATCAATCATATGAGGAGGCACATGCACCTCATCCCCTAGGTAGATGCTAGATCTTATCCTGTTGAAAACATACTCATTGAGGTGAACATGTTGTAAAATAGCTCCTTCTCTTGGGATGTTGGGCAATAAATCATCTATGATCATCTACAGGAATCTTGGAAACGTAAGAAATCTGTTTCTCACTTCTGTGATGTTATAGACAAGGCCATTGAGAATTTGAGCAGCAAAGTTAAATGGCCTTCTTGCCATGATGGTAGCTAATGCACATGATGCCCTTAGGGATGTTGCATCCCATCATGTCTTTCTATTTGTCATTGTTTTCTGATAAGTGTGCATCAAGAACCTGAACTATGCACACATGTTTGCCATTTTGATCTGCTTTCTTTCTATGGTTTCTTTTTAGCCTATTTGCCTGAACACATGTAGCACATAGTGCTCACCAAACTTAACTGGGCCTTGAGCATCTTCTTCACCTACTTGAAACACCCTTCTGATCACTTCTTCAGAGATGATGATATCTTGGTTATGCACAGTAGATATAACTACTTGCTGATCATCAATCTCACCAAGGTGTGCATTGGTCCAAAACTGGACAATGTGATCTTCATATATGTCTGGTCTGAATGTCATAGCACGCACAAGTCTTGTTTGTCTAGTTGCTTGAATCATGTCTCTGTAGTTCACTGATCTAGGAGAGTCAGGATCAAGAAATGCACATATGTTATGATCTCTTACAAGCACTAAATCAGCCATATCTGCAGTAAAAGATTAAGTGTTAGAATAGTGTATGCAAATAAAAGTGTAATGATAAAATGATGATCAAGTGTATGTTGGTATATTATGTATGTTATGAGATGATTGAATGTATAGTTAAACACTTGTGTGTGTATGTTCTTTGCAATTATCTAATTGAACCAGTTTGACTTTTCAAAAGTCAACATTTTATCAAATTTGATTTTGCAAATCTTATCTAATTTATATTGATCTTATCAAAAGAGTGTTATATTGTGTTTGTTCATTATCAACAAGTTGTTTTGTTTAACACATACATAAGTTTGATCTCATATCTTCTTGTTCATGAATTTCAGTATGACCAATTAAAGTCAAACCTGATCATTTAATGCACATTGAATGAAGATTCATTTAATGTTTGTCTGATAAATGTCATGCCAAATTGACTGATTTTTTTTCATGTTTGTTGCATCATTTTGAACCTGATTATAAAGTTGTAACACATTTTTAAACAATTTTCATGATGTTCAAAGATTAAAAGTAGTTTTTGTACAAATTTTGAGATGAACTTCATGTTTGATTATGAACCGATGAACACTTAATCAAATTTCATCAAATTAACAAATCATACACAATCAATAATGGTCATCTGTCACAGATTCAATGTCTGATTTGGTTTAAAAACATCAAATAATTCATGATTATGATTTCGATTTGATATTCGACCTAGGTCGAACAATGTCTGATTAAAATCATAAAACAAGATGTTTTAATGGTTGTTTGATGATTAGAATCATGTTGTTATACCTAATCGATCGTGAATCAGTAGATAAATCGACTAGAATTATGGTTTTGAAGAACAGAGGTTTAAGGGTTTATCGCAGGTTTTGAACTTTTGAATTTTTACTAATTATCTCACTTTCACTCGTGGTGAATGAAAAAATTACAAGTGTGAACTATATATACAACGGACAATTTGTGTGTCCGCTGTGTATACAGTGCTTGTACGTTGTGTAAAAATTTGAATGATTTTGGTTATCCGCTATGTGAACGGTGTCCGCTGTGGACGACAGTGTCCATTGTATAATTTTGGCTATACGTTGTGGACCTTATTTTGTTACTGTTCACAAAGCGGATGAACACTTTTGTTCATGCCCTATGCATAATAATTGTGCACTGTTCATAAAGCGGATGAACAATTTTGTTCATGAGCTGTGCATAATACTTATGCACTGTTCATAAAGCAGATGAACAATTTTGTTCATACGCTGTGCATTTGACATGCACTTTTCACAAAGCGAATGAACAATTTTGTTTTTACGCTGTGCATTTGACATGCACTGTTCACAAAGCGGATGAACAATTTTGTTCATACGCTATGCATTTGACTTGTGAACTGTTCACACAGCGGATGAACAATTTTGTTCATACGCTGTGCATTTTACTTATGCACTGTTCACAAAGCGGATGAACAATTTGTTCATACGCTGTGCATTTGACATGCACTGTTCACAAAGGGGATGAACAATTTTGTTCCTACGCTGTGCATATCACTTGTGAACTGTTCATACAGCGGATGAACAATTTTGTTCATACGCTGTGCATTTTACTTATGCACTGTTCACATAGTGGATGAACAATTTTGTTCATACGCCGTGTATGAACATTTATTTCAACTGTTTCCACAGCGGATGAACACTTTTGTTCATACGCTGTAGACACTTTGCTTTGATATGTTCACAGCGGATGAACAAATTTTCATACGCTGTAAACACTTGTTTGATTTGTTTGATATGTTCACAGCGGATGAACAAATGTTCATACGCTGTAAACACTTGTTTGTTACTGTACCTTCAGTGGATGAATGTTTTGGTTGTCCGCTATATGTACAGTTGTTAAAATGTTTGATTTTAAAGAATTCTTCTATTTTGTTCACAGCGGATGAACCTTTTCCTCATCCGCTGTATGAACAGTTGAGAAAATTTTCAAAAATTTTAAGAAACTTTTGAATGTTGTGATTGTTTGATCTGTTAGAAAAAATTATATATTCAAATTAATTCTGAACATTTTAAAAATCTTTAAATTATATATTCTAATTAGTTTTGAATATTTTCAAAATCTTTAAATGTATGTTAAAAATGTTGAATTTTAACACTTTAATATATGGATGATTTGATATCACTCTAAAGCAATATTATGCAATAAAATAAACAAATAAATATATATGTATCAACCTGTTGTTCGTTAGTGTTGGCTTTTGGCTTTGTTTATTTTTCAAATTTAAAAATGTATGATAAACTGTATGTTAATGTACAATTTTGCTGCATTTGATAATTCAATATTCAATTTCTCCCCCTAAATTTTTGCATATTTATAAAAAAATGACAAAAATTTATATATGTTTAATTTGAAATTATCAAAGTCCAAATATTTGTTGAAGAATGATTTACTTGTGATGTATCAAGAATTTTATCCTTTGTTCACTCAAAATGCATGTTTAATCATAAACCAGATGAATCATGCCATGAGATCATACTAGTCTGTATTTCTTCACTAAGTTGTTTGAATGATGTTGAAGAATAGACATAGACAAGTACAATGTTGATTGTAGATATATTGATCCACTTAAACTCAAGCATGGTATTAATGGTTGGCTTAAACAGTGAGTGATTATCATGTTGTGTGTTGATTGACATGAGTTATGTGTACTCCACATCTGATTGTATGATATGTATGATTCTACTCAACATAATCTAGAAAGTATTTTAAGTACTTAAACCTAGCTACTTAGGATGATAAATGCTCAACCATTTTTCTTGAGTGATGTTTATTGGGTGTTCCACTTTAGGATTCTTTTGCACTTCACTTTGGAAGCTAGTCATAAAGACTTTATTGATTGATCATCCTTGTAGGATATGTTCCTCATTAGGAATCTTTTATAAATCAAGACTAAGAATATTCAGGACTGTGCCTAGCACAACAAAGAATTTCTTTGTGTAGTCCAGGTCTATGATTATCATAACAGAGGAGACACTTAAATTGAGCAATTTATAATCTGTTTCACTTGGTGTATTGAAGTTAGATTTCAAGCTATCTATGTTAAAGAAATCAATACTTACCATAAACCAAGTAGTATTGTTGATCACACAATCATGAGAATTTAGTTCTTCACTGTTGTATCTGATGTTAGGTGTCCCATGGTGAGCCTAACCACATATGAAACAATGTATCATCAGTCTTTATTATTGGAAAAAGACTCAAGTAAAGAGCTATGCTAGCGTACTATCATTTCTCATGAAGTGTATGTGTGGTTCAATGTTATAAATGATTAGGTTGCATGTTATCTTGATTTTGAAAAAGATATAAGTGGGACAAGTGTTTTGGACTTTGACAAAATCAAGACTGATTGATTTTAATGTTTGAAAACATTAATTTGTTGTTTCATAGTTGATCAAACCAAGTGACTGAACCAAAAATTCAAATCTAGTTGAATCAAATGATTTTGTAAATAGATCAGCCAATTGATTGCCTGTATGAACTTTGATTAATTGGATCAGACCCTTTTTCTGAGCAATCTCTTAGAAAATGATATCTGATCTCAATGTGTTTGGTTTTTGAATGTTGAATAGGATTGTCTATTATAAACATTGCTGCAGAATTGTTAATGTGTATGGGTGTTTTATGAAATTTAAAGCCATAGTCAAGCATTTGGTTTTGTATCCATAACGCTTTAGAATAGCATGCAGAAGCAGCTATGTATTCTGCTTCAGCTGTTGACACAGATACATTGGTCTGTTTCTTGCACTGCCAGGAGATCTATCTTGATCCAAGAAACTAACAGCCTCCTGTAGTGGATTTTCTGTTGTTATTGTATCCACCATAATCACTGTTTGTGTATGCATATAAAGAGAAGTCTCCATCTTTAGGATACCACAAACCAAGTGCTGGTTTGCCTTTCAAGTATCTAAAGATTCTCTTTATAGCATTTATGTGTGATTCTTTTGGATATGCTTGATATCTAGCACACATGCATACTGCATACATGATATCTGGTCTGCTTGCTGTAACGTACATCAGAGAACCTATCATTGATCCATAAAGTTTCTGATCAACTGATGTTCCTTCTGGATCTGGACCAAACTTCAGTCCAGTTGCAAATGGTGTTTCGCTTGATGTGCAATCTGCCATGTTATATTTCTTGAGAATCTAATGCACATACTTGTCTTGGTTGATAAAAATTCCATCTTGTGATTGATGAACTTGTAGTCCAAGAAAGAATGTGAGTTTTCCCATTGAGCTTATCTGGAATTTGATTGCATAAGTGCTTTTAACTCTTTGCAAAGTTATGTGTTTGTGGATCCAAAGATGATATCATCCACATAGACTTGAACCACTAAAAAGTCTTGTCCTTTCTTCTTTAAGAACAATGTCTGATCTATTTTCCCTCGGGTATACCCATTCTGTAGTAGAAACTTAGACAAGGTTTCGTACCACCTCCTAGGTGCTTGATGAAGACCAATAGAGCCTTATCCAACTTGTAGACTCTATGAGGGAATTCTGGATCTTCAAACCCTGGTGGTTGAGCAACATATACCTCTTCATCTATCTTTCCATAAAGGAATGCACATTTTACATCCATTTGAAAGACAGTGAAGTTTTTAGATGACGCATGTGCAAGGAACACTCGGATGGCTTCCAGTCTAGCTACTAGAGCAAAGACATCATCATAATCAATTCCTTCCTCCTGAGTATATCCTTGGGCAATAAGCCTTGCTTTGTTTCTAATGATAATCCCTCTGTCATCTGCTTTGCTTCTAAATAGCCATCTTGTGCCTATGGCATATCGTCCTTCTGGTAGATCAACCAGTTTCCATACCTCTTGCTTTCTAAATTGCTATAGTTCCTCCTGCATTGCTTCTATCCAACTGTTGTCTTTAAGTGCTTCGGTGATGTTTTTAGGTACAGTTAGGGATAAGAAACAGGAATACAAGCAAATCTTTGTTGTGTCTGATCGACTCCTTGTCAGTCGGGTATTAAGGTCACATATGATGTTTTCTAAAGGGTGATCTTTGTGAATTCTTATTGTTTCAATCTGATCAGCATGAATTGTTGAATCAAGATTGTTGAATGTTTGTTCTTGTGTGGTGGGTTGGGCAAGAGTATTTATGTTTGAGAGACATTTTGGCTGTGTAGGTAAATTGAATGTTTGTGGGGAATCATTAAGGAAATCTAAGATTTCATCATCATGATGTGTGTCTGGTAGATAATGATAATCATCATCTTCTTAAACTGTGTGAGGTTGATGTGACGTTGGTTTATTAGGTGGTTTAGTCATCACAGGTGTTGATGAAGATGGTGTAGATGTGTTTGTGTCATTGGATGTTTTGGTTTGTTCTATTGGGGGTGTAACTTTTGTACTTGAAGGAGATGTGTTTGTTCTCCTTGGAGGATCAGTAGTTAGAGGAACATCAATAGTTGGTTGAGGAGGTACCATAGGATATCAATATCTTCTTTTGTACATGTAACATCAAAATAAGATATGTCAAATGATTTTGTTAATGAATCAATTTCAAACAACCAGTCTGATCCAATGACTTTCTTTGTGAAAGAGTGTTCATTAAAAATAATATCAGTTGTTTCTTTCATAATATTAAGTCTTGGATTGTATACTCTGTAAGCTTTTGAGCTTCCAGAGTATCCAATAAAGAATCTGTCATCTGCTTTTGGAGCAATTTGGATAATTGTTCTCTGGTGTTTAAGATTGAAGCAGAACATCCAAAAGCTTTAAGAAATCCAATAAAATGTTTCCTTTTAAACATTAATTCATATGGAGTTTTGTATGTTCTTTGATTATTAATGTTCTGTTTTGAATGTAACGAGCAGTGTTGATTGCTTCAGCCCAGAAAGATATGGGCAATAGAGAGTCAGCAAGCATTGATCTGGCTGCTTCTATCAATGTTTTGTTCCTCCTTTCATCTACTCCATTTTGCTAAGGAGTTCTTGCTACACTGAACTGATGACTTATTCCTTGTTCTGCACAAAAGGAAAAGATATAGTCTTTCTTAAATTCAGTGCCATCATCACTTCTTAAAGATTTAACTTTAAGTGTTGGATTCTTCATGCCCAAGACACATAGAATATTGATGTGGTTAGTACGTCATGATCCAAGTCGGGTCATACCCAATAACAAGTTTAGCAAACACCAATATGTATTTAATTGATGATATGATCATGCAATTAAATCATTATACCAATTTAGGAAATGGGTTTTCTAAATAAATGTATGTGAGAAAGAACAACCTTTAAGAATATTTTGTTCATGGACATTATTTGTAATGTTATTTAAGTTTGTTAAATAACATCAAATAATGATAAAAGTGTGTGTGTAAGTTATATAATTAAAAGGTTAATTAGATAACTTATAAATGTAAATGATTAAACAAATGTATTAGTGGGTTTTGGGGGGAAACCCCAACCTCCTTTGAATTTCGGCCGCCCCCTTTGAGGGGTCCTAGGCCTTTTATTAATTGATTACATTTTCTAGAGAACACACACACCATTCTCTCCAATTCACCTTTCTCTCTCATACATGCAAGAGTCCCTTTTCTCTCATCAAAGAAGAAAAATACAAGGCTGAAAATCGGTTTCAGCAGCTTGTTTTCTTGCGATTTTGGTGTCTAATCCTAGCAACAAGAGGTGTTTGCATCACACTTGTGGGTATGCAAGCTTGAGGACATCTACCTTGGTGTTTTGATCATTCAAGAACATTATCATCTTCATCCAAATCCACGGTTTTCAGCAGCTCTATCTCATGTTTTCCAGCAACCTACAAAGGTAGTTTGTTAATGTTGGTTTTGGTTGTTTCTTCCTCTTGATAGCTAGTTCAAACACATATAATCGATCCTATGTTCTTGGGTTTGTTGAAACAAAGTTATGAGCTTTATTTTTCAGATTATAAAACATGAAATTAAGCCTTTAATCCGCTGCATTTTTCTTGTTTAAATGGTTAAAAACTATGTATATGTTCCAACAAACCCAACATTGGCATCTAGAGCCGGATATGTGGATGACTAGTTTCAATTATCCTTGTAAAATTTTTTTATAGGGTTTTAACAACCAAATTAGGGCTGTTTTGTGATGATATATTGAATCCCCAATCTTTCAAGGTTATATCTTACATGCTTGTGATTAAACCTTGAAAGAATGATGTCAAATGGTTGATTATTATATTTGGACAAAAACCCTAGATTTTGTGTTTGTGTTGGCTGAAAATTTAGGGTTAATAGGGGATTTTTTTTGTTCTTGAAATGATGTATATGGATACATATTTTAGTCTATAACATAGCCTTGACCATATGTGTTTTGGATTTGGTTGATTGTGATTTTGTCATGTTGGTTGATTTCATTCATAAAGGGTTGTAATATTATTCTTTTGTGTTTGTATTTGGGTTGTAATTTATTTATTCATTTGGTTATGTAATAAATAGAATAGGTGCATTTCTTTTATTAGAAAATTGTATTAGGATATGATTTTGTAAAAGAAGATGCACAAGATGAAGACCCAAAAGGAATGACACAAGAGACATGGACATTTGAAGCATTTGGATGTGGAATCAAGTGGGAGTTCATGGACACATATGATGTGTCATTGTTAACCCTTAGGAAAGACCTTATGACAACACTTATGATGGCAAACAAGTGTAGTCAACTTAGTGGCTATGGTTATGCACATATGTTTCTATGATTGTGCTTGTTTGGTTGTTTGTTGTATGATTGTGTTTTGATATTTGGATATGCATAACAAACTCATTAGCAAACTTAACAAGCTGAAAAATTATGGCTCTTAATCATTAATATGTTAATAAAAGTTATTAAAAGGATTAATGATTTAAATAAAAGATATTTTATGAAAAAAAATGAACCATAGGATACCTTGTATTTGAAAGCATGCAAATACAAGGTACATAGAGTTTTCAAAACTAAATTAATGAAAACTAAAATCCCTTTGGAAACAAGTTTAACACCATCCTTTTACACGACACTCGAATCACTTGAGAACTATTTGTGGGATAAAGGTCACCTAACCACTTTTAGGGAACTTGTGTTTTGAGGTGGGCTTAACATATTTGTGGGATAAAGGTCACCTAACCACTTGTATGTGTAAACTCACACGTGTGTGTAAGTAGGACGACTTGAATTGGAAACCATGTGCATAGGGTCACCGAAGCATGGCGTATAATGGTGTTGATGGGATTAAACATGCCAACCAAACATAAGATGTTTAACCGATCCCATAAAGGCTAGAAGTTGCAAAAGGTTGCAATTGTCAAATGTTGACTACCTTGTTAATTTAAACAATGGGATAAAGGTCACCTAACCATTATTTGAAGGTAATGTTGGATTCTAGATTTTAATTATTAATTGTCTATGAGACATAAAAGGGTATTAATAATTAAAATAAAATTTTTCAGAAATACTAATAAGAACTTTGTAAATTTTGTAGAATGGCCACAAACAATAATGCTACCACCCCGACAGTCTATACCCTATCACTGAGAACTATTTAGAGAGGGATCGTCTGAACCATACCAACTTTATGGACTGGTTTCGAAACTTGAGAATTGTTCTCAAGCAAGAGAAAAGGGCCTATGTCCTTGACGATCCTATTCCTGACCAACCCGACCTCGAGGATGTTGAGGCCTATAACATTTGGCTTTAGTATACTGAGGATTCCATGCAGGTATCCTGCCTCATGTAAGGAACTATATTTCCCGAACTCCAAAAGGACTTGGTGCATCTTGAGGCATATGACATGATTACCCAATTGAAGGAAATGTTCCTTCAACGAGCTAGGGTAAAGTGATTCGAAACGGTTCGAGCGCTTCATGCATGTCACATGGAAGAAACCCAATTGATATCATCTATGTACTTAAGATGAAAAGCCATATTGATCACCTCGAGAGGCTTAACTGTCCTCTCTCAAAGGAGTTGGCCACGGATTTGATCCTTAATGGCCTAACTAAAAGTTTAAGACGTTCATAATGAATTAAAATATGAACGGATGGGACAAGAGCATTGGTGAGCTTCACGCAATGCTCAAAATAGTTGAGGCGGGGATGGGTAGAAATGTTCTACCTGTTCTCTAAGATCAATGAGGGAGGCAATGGGAAAACGCCATTCCTGATCCCAAGGCAAATTTTGCCAAAGGAAAAGAGGCACATCAAAGGCAAAGGGAAAGGGAAGGTTAAAACGAAACCTCCAAAACCTAAGCATATAAAGCCTAGGGTAACGGAAAACGATCCATGCTTTGAGTGTGGTGAGATAGGACATTTGAAAGGGAATTATCCAACCTATCTCAAAGAGTTGAGAAATAAGAGGCATGCTGGGCAGACCTCAGGTACAATTTTCATGATCCATATTGACTTTAATTGGATACCGGGTGTGGAACTCACATTTGCAATCTGTTACAAGGGTTCAAAAGAAATAAGCACTTTAAGAAAGGAGACTATGTTTTGAAACTTTCAAATGGTTTGGAAGTTGTTCTTAAAAACATTTTATATGCTCCTAGTTTGACTAGGAACATATTTTTGGTTTCCATTTTAAAACAATATGGTTATGATTTAAAAGTTGTAAACGATGGTATTTTGTTTTATATGGATGATGTATTTCATTTCAAGGCTATGCCTTTAATGAAATTTATGATTGGTTCATGATGATTCATCCTATATAACACATTATACCAATCAAGCACCAAGAAACTTAAAATGGGTTTAAGTGATTCTTACCTTTCGCATTGTCGTCTTGGTCACATAAACAAGAATCAGATTCAAACACTTCAAAAGAATGGTCTTTTGAAAACAAATGAAAATTGTTCATTTGATAAGTGTGAATCTTGTTTAAAAGGTAACATGACCAAGTCGCCCTTTAGTGGTACTAACGAGAGGACAAAAGACTTATTAAGAATCATACATTCGGATGTATGTGGTTCCTTTAAGACAATGACAAGGAATGGTGAAAGATGCTTCATTACCTTTACCGATGATTACAGTCGCTATGGTTATGTGTACTTGATGACACATAAACATGAAGCTTTTGAAATGTTCAAAATCTTCAAGAATGAAATAGAAAATCAACTCGATAGAACTATCAAAGTTCTCCGTTTAGATAGAGGAGGTGAATACCTAAGTGAGGCTTTTCAGAATCATCTAAGAAGTTGTAAGATTGTCTCACAACTTACTCCTCCCGAATACCACAACATAATGTGTGTCTGAAAGGAGAAACCGAACCCTATTGGATATGGTTCGATCTATGATGGCTATAAGCCCACTACCTCTGTCATTTTGGGGTTTCGCACTACTCTCCGCGGCTCGTATTTTGAATACGGCCCACAAAGAAAGTGGATTCGACACCTTTTGAAATGTGGCATGGAAGAGTTCCATCGCTATCATATTTAAAGGCATGGGGTTGTGAAGCTTATGTTAAGCTTAACACCCAAAACAAATTGGAAAGTTGATCCACTAAGTGTATACTTGTTGGGGCTATAAGCCCACTACCTCTGTCATTTTGGGGTTCGCACTACTCTCCGCGTCGTATTTTGAATACGGCCAACAAAGAAAAGTGGATTCGACACCTTTGAAATGTGGCATGGAAGAGTTCCATCGCTATCATATTTAAAGGCATGGGGTGTGAAGCTTATGTTAAGTTAACACCCAAAACAAATGGAAAGTGATCCACTAAGTGTATACTTGTTGATATCCAAAAGACTGTATAGGATACTATTCTTTGATCCAACAGAGCAAAAGGTATTTATTGCTTGAAAGGCAGAGTTCTTGGAACCAAGTTCCTTATGGAAGGAATGACGTATAGAACAGTGGAATTGATGAGGATCAAGATCCACAAGCCGAAACATGTTTGGGTCACACTAGCTATGAACAAGAGGTTATTGATGATGATCAACAGGTTGATCAATACACATAAAACATTCACAGATCTGGTAGAAGTAGCACTCCACCTGAAAGATATGGATTTTCATGGATGGATGCTGTGTGGTTGACTCTGATGAGCCAAACATACCAGGATGCAATGTCCAATTCGGATTGTGACAATGGCTGGAAGCCATGATGTAGAGATGCAATCATGTATGACAAACCAAGTTTAGGAATTGGTTGACCCTCCACTTAACTCCAAAAGGTTGGATGCAAGTGGGTTTTCAAGAAGAAACAGATATGCATGGAAACTTGGATACTACAAAAGCAAGACTTATAGCAAAAGTTTCACTCAAACTCAAGGGGTTGATTAAGATGAAACTTCTCGCTTGTTGCAATGCTAAAGTCTATTAGGATATTGTTTGCTATTGCTGCTCATTATGATTATGAGATTTGGCAAATGGACGTCAAAACCGCTTTTCTTAATGGACATCTCGAAGAGACTGCCATATGGTTCAGCCTGAAAGTTTTGTCGATCCAAAGCATCCTAATAAAGTATGCAAGTTAAAGAGATCAATCTATGGATTGAAACAAGCATCGAGAAGTTGGAATCAACGTTTGATGAAGAGATCAAGGAATTTGGTTTCATCAAGAACGCTGACAAGGCTTGTGTGTATAAAAAGGCTAGTGGGAGTGCAAGACATTATTAGTATTGTATATTGATGACATACTACTATTTGGAAATGATATTCCAACCAGGAAGGTGTTAAAACCTGGCTTGGGAGCTGTTTCTCCATAAAAGATCTTGTGACGCCGCCTATATTTTGGAATAAAGATCTATAGGGATAGATCGAGGCGGTTGATAGGTCTAAGCCAAAGTGCATACATCGATAAAATCTTGAAAAGGTTCAAGATGGAAAACTCTAAGAAAGGTATAGTACCTATTCAAAGAGGGAAAAATTGAGTGCATCTCAATGTCCAAGCTCAAAGGATGAGCAAGATCCTATGAAGGACATCCCATATGCATCTGCTATAGGATCCATCATGTATGCGATGATATGCACTAGACTGGACGTGTCATGCGCGTTAAGCATGATAAGCAGATATCAGCAGAATCCAGGTAATAGCCATGGATGGCTGTTAAAAGTATATTGAAATACCTCAGGAGGACTAAGGATATGTTTCTGATATACGAATCTGATAAAGGAAACTCGTTGTAAAGGGTACACAGATGCGAGTTTCCAAATGATCGAGATGATCCTCGATCACAATCGGGGTATGTCTCCATTATGAATGGGGTAGCATTGTCCACTACAGAATACGAATACATAGCCGCCTCATTAGCATCTTGGGAAGCTGCATGAATAAAAGGTTTATCACCGATCTAAGGGTGGTCTCTACCATTCAAGACCCCTTAGAAATTTTTGTGATAACGAGGGTGCGATTGCTCAAATCAAGGAACCCCGTGCACATCAAAAGATTAGGCAAAATGAGCGAAGATTCAACTACATAAGGGATGAACTTGAAAAGGGAAAGATATGTATTCGGAAAGTTCACTTTGATTAAAACATTGTGGATCCACTCACGAAGCTCCTTAAAAGGCAAAGCATGAAAGTCATACTTGTGCCTTAGGACTTCGATATTCTAGTGATTGGAATTGATCTGTTTGGTATAAATACGGAACAATTGTAATATGTAACTCATCTATATATTTACGATATTGAGTTATGTTCATTTTAGCATGTTTACATCAATGAATATGTTTATTATTTAAATGTCGTAGTCGGTCATATGTGGGAGCAAATATGAACGTAAGACTATTATGAACTTGGATGGTGGATATTCATAAGGCATGAATATAGAGCAATTAGTTGTGCCAAGGTTCATAGATATTTATGGGATACAAATATGCACTGACCTGCATCTCAATTTTACCACATGGAATCTTCTAGATTCATCATAAGTAATTTGAGTAAGGCGAATATCATTTGGTATCCTCTGACCTGAGATAATATTGGGTTTTGATATCACCAAGTGTATACCTGAGCTAGTTCTTCGCTGCTTGAAATAATGGTCAGTACATAAGGCTATGTTTAGGTATGACATAAGGTGGTTATGAGAAACTATGTAGTCAAGATGAAATTTGTCCTCTTATTCGTTGAGAGCAAAATGTCTAAGGCCTGATTAAGTTAAATCAACAAGAAATGATTATTCTGTGTCCTGGATTTAACATGACATCTGTAACAAAAGGATAAATGATTGATCACCTAAATCATTTCAAGTTGGATACTTGAAGGGGATGATGTTATGAATGGCTTCTAAGTCATGCGTATTAAGGGTAGTAAACGTTGTTAGGTGTATTTACTGCTTGCATGAATCTTGTGCAAGTGGGAGATTGTTGGTTCTTCATGCCAAGACACATAGAATATTGATTGGTTAGTACGTCATGATCCAAGTCGGGTCATACCCAATAACAAGTTTAGCAAACACCAATATGTATTTAATTGATGATATGATCATGCAATTAATCATTACACCAATTTAGAAAATGGGTTTCTCAATAAATGTAGTGAGAAAGAACAACCTATAAGGAATTTTTTCATGGACATTATTCGTTGTTATTTAAGTTTGTTAAATAACATAAAATAATGATAAAAGTGTGTGTGTAGTTATATAATTAAAAGGTTAATTAGATAACTATAAATGTAATTGATTAAACAAATATTAGTGGGTTTTGGGGGGAAAACCCCAACCTCCTTTGAATTTCGGCCGCCCCTTTGAGGGGTCCTAGGCCTTTGATTAATTGATTACATTTTCTAGGAACACACACACCTTCTCTCCAATTCACCTTTCTCTCTCATACATGCAAGAGTCCTTTTCTCTCATCAAGAAGAAAAATACAAGGCTGAAAATTGGTTTCAGCAGCTGTTTTCTTGCGATTTTGGTGTCTAATCCTGGCAACAGAGGTGTTTGCATCACACTTATGGGTATGCAAGCTTGAGGACATCTACCTGGTGTTTTGGTCATTCAAGAACATTCATCTTCATCCAAATCCACGGTTTTCTGTAGCTCTATCTCACATTTTCCAGCAGCCTACAAAGTAGTTTGTAATGTGGGTTTTGGTTGTTTCTTCCTCTTGATAGCTAGTTCAAACACATATAATCGATCCTATGTTCTTGGTTGTGTTGAACAAAGTTATGAGCTTATTTTTCAGATATAAAACATGAAATTAAGCCTTTAATCCGCTGCGTTTTTCTTGTTTAAATGGTTAAACAACTATGTATATGGTCCAACAAACCCAACATTAAGATCCAATAGATTTCACATTTTAGTGATAAATGTTTTGAGCATGTCTGGTGTTTCTAACTTGTGTAGTAGAAAGAAAACCCACAATAAATCTGCCATAATTAGGAAACATCTTCTGATGTTTTTGATAATAAAACTGTTTTCAGGAGTGGTTGTTAGAAACAATGTTCATATCAACAATGTATGTGTTGTTATGACGTGGAGTTTTTCAAAAAGCATACAACTTCTGGTATTTGAAAAATTGTCTTTGAGTATGTAGCAGTTGTTGGAGTCAAATAAGGTGGCGTTTCCCTTATCACAGATTGGGATACACTTAGAAGATTAAACTGAAGGTTGGAGCAGTAGTTGATATTTTCAAAGCTGATCAAACCATTTGTTACTGTTCCTTGACCAGTTATCTTTCCACCTGTCTATCACCTCCAAAGCTACATTTCCCCATGTTTGCTCTTAAAATCCCGAAGAGGGAACAATTTCCTGTCATATGTTGGGAGCATCCACTGTCAACATACCAGATGTTGTCAGGCCTTCTTTGTTCTCTTGAGAAAACACAAGAAATCAGTAGATGGTGCAACCCAAGCCAGAGATGGTCTTGTGTTTTCCGTCTTTTCCCACGATGCGAATTTCTTCAAAGATTGCATTTTCTAGTGGTTTAGGAATTCTAGGTACACTAGATTTCCTTATATTGATTTCAGCTCTGTCAGGAGAAGTACTTTGAGCTTTTCTCCTACTAGAGCTAATGTCGATGATTGTCTGTTTGAGACTTATGTCTCCTTGGTGTTTGTTTAAAGGTGTCATAAAATGTTTTGTCATTGCTTAGAACAACCTTTGATGAGGTTTGTCTTGGTACTCCCACCTTGTTCCTTCTTCAAGCAATTGTTTGTTTCTCATTAGGTTTTACAACTTGAGACTGCATGTTTTGTTTTTTGTTTTTCTTATTGAAAAAACAATTACCAGTACTGTGATTGTTCCTTTTACAGATAGAACAATAGTTATGAAAATGACAAGTTTTAGTACTGTGATTGTTCATGCGACAATACTTGCAATATTTACCATATTTCCTTTTTCAATGCTGTGAGTGTGTTGATCACACCATCACAGTATGGTAAATTAGTATTTTCTTGTTGATTAAAACTTTTGTTTTCAAATTTGACTTGGGTGGAATATCAAAAGTCACAGATGTTTGAGCTTTGCCTTTTCTTATGATTGTTTATTTAACAAAAGCATTGGAAGATTCAATATTCTTTCCACGAGAGAAGATGTCAAATCCTGGAGTCTGCTTTGTTTGTTTTGTTTGAACTTCAAGCCACTTGAAACTTTGTTAGTTTCAGTAATTGGTTGAATGGATTCATCATCCAGTAAGTCAACATCATCTTCATCCGAAGTCTGTTCATCAAGTTCATTGTTTTCTCCTTGATAAAATTTTATTGATTTAGTTTGTCGTGAAGCATGACTTTTAACAAATTTTATCAAAGGTGTTTTATCATTAATGATGACTTTGATGATGTTGATGATGATGGTTTAAATCATTTATTCTGTCATGTTGGTCAAGTGACCCACCCTGTTTGTTGGTTACAGAATCAGGCAAAGGAATATAATTATCATTATATGGTGGATTAACTTTGTTATATCCAAACCTGAAGGGTCTTTAAAAGCCCTTTGTTGAGCAGAATTGTTCTTCAACTTCTTGTTGCTTACCTGGAACTTCTAAAGTTTCACTTCAATTTCAGCCTGTACTGTTTTAGATTAAGCAATGATACAGAAAGTTGCTTTACTTGAGAAGCAAGTGTTAATATTCAGACATTAATTTGTCCAAATCATTTTGTAATGAAAGTATTTTGAAGCCATATTGTTTTTGTTCTGATTTAAGACTTTTATTTAAAACATTCTTTTAAATTACTTTCTTTGAAAGTTTATCTGCATGATCTCTGTATCTATTGACTTCATCTATGCATGCTTGGGTGCATAGATTCTCCTTTACCTCTTTCGGGATGTCTGAAATTTTTTCTTCAATATCTGCCATGAGAGCATGATCTAGATATTGAATTTTAGCTTCATACATGCTCCAGTCACATTCACCATCCTTCTTAATGATCATGGCTGATGATTGGATTGTTGACTTGGATTGTTGACTTGGACTGTATTATGTATTGCAATCGGTATGGCTTTTTGTATACTATGTGCTGTAGGATTTATTGTATGCTGTATGCTTGTGTGGTAGGATTCTTGTATACGGTATGCCATGTGTGTTTTTTCAATATGGCCTTTGCTATCGAGCCGGGGGTCTCTTTGGAAGCGGTCTCTCTACCTAACAAGATAGAGGAAAGACTCGCCTACACCTACCCTCCCCAGACCCTGCTCTGAGTGGGATATACTGGTTTGTTTGTTTGTTTTTTGTTTGTTTTTGGTGGTGCAGCAGGGATACTGATTGGTTGTGGGATCTGTCTGTTTGGATGGTAGTTGCTTGATGCTTGTGTTGGATTGTTGTTTCTGTCAACTCTTGGTTGTTGGCATTCTCTGAAATGTGCATATAGTTGACAATTGTAGCATCTAACTTTGTTTTATCAAAACCAATCTTATTTTCTTATCCATGCTCAGCCATTTGTTTCTTTTAGAAACCTTTTTGATCTATATGCAATCATTGCCATTGCCCACTAAAGATCTATTTCTTCAACATGTCTGATGGAAGTTCATCCAAATCTTGTTGAATGATCTGAGAGGTGTGAGATTTGCACCCAAATAAGCTTCAAAACTTGTTGAAAAGGCTTCATAATGGGCTTATCAAACTTATGCATGTTTTGATGCTTGTCTGTTATTGCTTGCTTGAGCTTGAAGCATGATGATGTTGATTATGTTTGCTTTGAGGAGTTGTTTCATGAGAAGCATGAACACCAGTCTTCTTAGACTTTTGTATGTTGTTGGATGAATCTGGTGCAGAGAAGACTGATGTCTCACTAGTTTATAGGAATTCTTCATCTTCATCTTTACTAGTGTTTGTCAGAAAAACATTGTCTGTATGTTGTAGTTCTTTGAACTTGTATGCTTCTACATGTCTGATGGTTGTTATTTCTGGATTTTTCATCTAGTTCTAGTGCCTCCACTTTAGCAACTAGAGAATCCAATGATAGTGCTCCCAGATCCAATGTTGCTTTCATTAGTGACACTGACTGAGTCCAACTCTCAGGCAATGTATGCAACATCTTTTTGTTTATTTCACAGATTCGTATTTGAGACCATAAACAATCATCTCATTCACCAGTTGTACAATCTGTGAAGTTGTTGGGGAATAGATTCTCCCTGAACATGATGGAAAGTTTCATACTGGGTCCTCAGTTTTTCTTTCTTGATTTCCCTTACTTCATCACTTCCTTCACACATTGTGTGAAGAACTTTCCACAGTCATTTGCTGTTTTGAAATTCTCAACCCGTGTTAAGATTTCAAATGGCAATGTCATTGCCAGAATACTGTATGCTTTCATCTCTTTTTCACACTTCTGCAATTCATCACTAGCTAGTTCTTTAAACTTACTGGTTTTGTGTGTTGTAGTCTAGACCAAGTTTACAGGTATGTATGGTCCCTCGTTATGGAAGTCCATAATCCGGGTCTTGAAAGATAATCCAGTTACGGAACATAATCTTCCATTGTTTGAAGTCTGCTTTGTTTTTTAGTTTTACTGGTTTGAGGCCACTATTTGTTCTTGAAAGTTCGTCAGATATGTTTGTTTAAATTTATTAACCTAATGGTTTAAGTTAATTTGCTTAAATATTTAGCTTGGTGCTAAATTTGATTTATCCTAAAGTCACTAGGATTGGTTGTTAATTACTTTGATTTTTAATTAATTTTACCGAATAAAGGAAATTAATTAATTTAAATCAATTAATTTGACAAAGGTGATGTCACAGAATTTTTTTTCGTGAAAGCAAGGAATATTCCGTTTAATAATGTCACACCAGTCAATTTGGTCAAAACCCTTAAGTCAAAAGTCAAAAACCCTAAAAAGAAGGTTTTGTTTTAGAAAATTAACTTTTGAATCAAAAATTGACTTTTTCAAAACTTCAAAGAAGAATAATGTTCTTCTTTGATTTTGATAAGAAACAAACACAATCACCGAAGATTGTGAATGTTTGTGATTGATCAAAAACTAGGGTTTATCCTACAATTTTTGTGCGGCGCAAACAACTTTGTCAAAAACAACAATCGGTTTGTTGTTTTAAACAGATTTATGGTCTGTTTTAAGTGTGAACAACTCAAATATGATGAGTTAAACACAATGAATAATTTCAACGTATTTAGGTGAGTGATTTGTTTGATGAAAATCAATAGAACAGTACTCATGTACTATTTTATCGAAAATCAGTAGAAATCGATGTGATTTCGATGATTTTGCAAGATATCTATTTCAGAACAGTGTATGAATGATTTGAATAATTTTGTGAGCTTGAGAGCAACAAAAACATAGATTCTTCTTCAAAATGAACAAAAACAGAAGATTAACTCATGTTTTGAACATTTGTTGAATGTATGATGTAGAAGAAGAAGATGTGATGATTTTAAGCTCAAAATGTATGTTATAAAGCCAATGAACCACTGAAATCATGTTTGATGATTGAGAGGATCAAAATCAATGTTTGATTGAGTTAAGGCTGTGATACCACCAGATGAAAATCAACTCAGTCAAGCATATTTGAATATGAACTTTGTATGAACAATATCAATATGAATCTGTTGATTTCTCCAGGATCTTTGTAAATCTCTCACAACTCAACAAACACTAAACATGGTGCGAAAACCATGATTAATGTGTATGATTTCAGTGTATGTCTGTGTATATGTGTGTGTGTGTGGTGTGTTAGAATGCACGAGAAATTGAATATGCTTGTTTGATTATAATCCGTTCAAAAGCTTCAAAGGATTAGGGTAGAGTGTTATTTATAGCCTATACACAAAATCTATATACAATTACTAATCTACCCTTATGTAAATAAGATTACATAAACATAATCCTAAGTATCTAAGTCATCTGTTATGGAATAAGTCATCTGCTATGGAAATAGTTCATCAGCTGTGGATGTCATCCACTGTAGGAACTTGTTCTTCATCCGCTGTGGGAATAGAACTTCTTATCCACTGTGAAAGTAGAGACTTCATCCGCTGCGAACATAATCTTCATCCGCTATAAAACTTCTTCATCCGCATTGGAATTCCTTCATCCGCATTGGTTGACTTAGGCAAAATTCTTTATCTACAAATCTAAAAAGAAAATTTACATAGATGTTAGTGATTATTATGAATGTTAATGATGTTAATATGTTTCTAATGTATGAATTGTGTGTTGAAACACATATTTTGATAATGGCAGGCATCATACTTTCTTGCATTAATTCTTAATCCACTTTGTTGAGTCCAACAGAAGTTCATGTCCTCTTTTCCAAACAATGGACACACTATTGTGTGGTCATCAAGAGGAATGAGAACCTCAAGATCCTTACTCTCACTGAGTTATATGGCATTCTTAGTGCTACCAGATGGAGATGAACATTCAAAATCCACCTACTAACTCCAACAATCAGCAGAGTTCAGCCCTTCATGAGGTTAAAAGGGACTGCTGAGAACCACATCATCATCTCATCCGCTATCCTAAAAACTCACAAAAAGGTACATTCATCACCTTCCCAGAGACATCAAGGGAGTGCTACATCCAAGGAAGCGCATTCTAAGAGACAAGCTCATCGTAAGCCTTTGTGTCTGCTAATGAAAGCACAAGAAACTTCCGGTTCACCCTTGAAGATTTGGACTGCATCCATTCAGATGACTTGGAGTACATGGAGATAGTCCAACAGATTACTCTACTTACCCATAGAGCCAAGAAAATTCTACATAAGGACAGGGAGGAAATTTCCTAGCAATGTATCCAGTAGAAAGTTTAGGCTGGACAAAAGTAAAGTGACATGTTACAACTGTAACTAGATGGGACATCTTTGTACCCATAATGCATTGCTAAAGTTAATATATAGGTCCTATAACTTAGAGATGAGATCTGATCTTGAGTCCTTAAACATCCTAAAATATAATTTCAAAAGAGCTTAAAATGGTTACAAACTTAAAATAGAAGATTTAGAGAAAACCATTTCCATCTTAAGCATGAACATACCAATTATAGGTCTTAGATCAAAGACGTCATCACTAAGTTAACTGAATGCCAGGCTGAGCATGTTATCAGCAAAGCCATCATAGAGAAGTGTGTTTTTGAAGAAGAGACCTTCAAGAACATGATATCATCATCCTTGCATGCAAAAGTGTGTTATCAGAACAAGCAGTGACTATAGTCTAGTGAGGTAGCTCCTCAACACAATCTACTGTCTGTAAGATCTCCTAGGTGTGGAACTTGTCAAGGTGAGCTTCCACTCATAGACCCAATTGAAGAAGAACATGAAGAGGAGATAGTGAAGGATGGATCTGAGAAGAGTGAAGAAGATCATCCTAACAAGGGTCACTATTCTACTGAGGAGAGAAGAAACTGGGGATGACAAAGTCTAAGAGGAAGAACTTGATCAGAGCAGCCAAAAGAAGATCAAAGAAGGCTCAAGAGATCAACGCCACCTTCAACTCCAAGCTGAAACAAGTCTCTATATGTGCAGGTTTGAAATGACGAAGACTAAGGACTCTCAACTCTGAACCTAGTACCAAGAGTTCTAGTTCATGTCCAACTCATCCGTGTGAAGAAAAGAAGGCTTATCAGTTGTGTATCATGGCTACACATCCTGAACCATCCACCTCCAAGAGCAAGCCTCACCTAGAAGCTTGTTGCAACATCTGAGAAGATGGAGATGGAAAGTGATCAAACTCAGCTTTCTATTCACAAGAAGACTCTTAGAAGTAAGCCAGTTGATTGCATCATATGTCGCAGTACTTCTCATCTTGCTAAGGATTGTATCTATAATCCTAAAAGTACTTTCCACATGACTAGAAAGAAGACTTCTGAGAAGAAAATGAAGAAGAAGCTTTGGAAGGAAAACTATTCCTTCGGAAGCTCTAAATGGAAATGAAGACAAGTGAAAACTTGATTTCGAAAGATAATTTGGCATTGGAAGAAAGGAATGCTTCCGAAGCACTGAAACTTGCTGCAGTGAAAGCAAAATCTTTCAAAGGGCCAGTCTCCAAAACTTCCGTATTTGTCAAAACTTTTGAAGTATTAAAGGTCAAGCCTAATCTTCCAAAGATAGTGTGGAAGATGAAGAAAGATCAAGTGACTGGAAGTTCTTCATCAACAATAGCAAATGATCCTCAAAGTCTTAACATAGGATCAATTACTGTTGCATTGTCTTTAGTCCATTTTGACAAGCCCAAGACCAATGAGGCTTGGGTTTCCAAACATAACTTTCTCCTTTTGGTGTAGAACGACTAAAGACCAAGAGGAATGTATGGATCAATGACAATGTTTGTCCAGACACATGACAGGTAATGGCTATGCCTCAAAATTTTGAGAAAATTGATGAGGGTTGGTTTTGGGAGGACGTATGAGGTTACATTACTAAAAGGGCAGGGTCCAAATGGTAAGCTCAGTATTAAAAGGTAAACTTTGTTAATGAGCTTGGGTGCAATTTACTTAGTGTATCTCAATTTTATGATCAGAGTCATAACAGGTTCATCACTGAGCATGAGTGCATTGTTCTTAAGCCCGAGGTGGTTATTACTCTAGAGCATATCTTGCTCAAAGCCCCAGGAAAGGGAATATTTACAATATGGATTTGTAGGAAACATCTCCCTTAGGAGAAGTTTCTGGCTTTCTATCTAAAGCAAATAGTGATGAGTCTCTCCTTTAGCATAAAATAATATGCCATGTAAACTTTAAGAATATGACTAAATTGATTAAGAATGATTCGTAACTGGCATGCTAAAGAAGAGTTTACAAGCGATGATCAATATGTTGCATGCCTGAAAGGGAAGCAACACAGGTGTCTCACAAACCAAAAGAAAGGAACACCATCACTACTCCCCTACACTCATTTGTGTAATGAGTCTAGGAAGGACTTCACGCTGTTTGGTGATCACAAATGACTTCACAGGATTCACTTAGGTCTTTTTTTCTTATAACTAAGGATTAGACTCCTGAGATCTTGAAGAACTTCATAATGAAAACTAAGAATCATTGTGATCACAAGGTCAAGACCATAAGATATGATCAAGGAACTGAATTGAAGAACCAAATCCTTGACACATATAGTGATGAAAAGGGTATTACAAGACAATATAGAGCTCCTAGGACTCATTAGCAAAATGGTGTTGCTGAGAGGAGAAACATGACACTTATTGAAGCTGCACGAACCATGATATCTGACTCTAAACTACCCATCACCTTCTGAGCAGACGCTATCAACACTGCCTGCTATGTTCAAAATAGAGTTTTAGTGGTTAAGACTCATGGTAAGACTTCTTTTGAGCTGTGGCACAAAAGGAGATCTTTCATTGGTTTTCTCAGTTCATTTGGATATCCTTGCACCATCTTGAATACTAAAGATCAAATAGCCAAATTTGATAAGAAATCAGATGATGGACACTTCATTGGATACTCTTCTCAAGCTAAGGGTTATAAAGTATACTATCTAAGACTGGAGTAGTTGAATAGTCAGCCAATGTGACCTTCAATGAGCACACTCCTAGTATGAAAGGCTATGGTCCTGATTGGCTATTTGATCTTGATTTATTTACTAATTGTTTTAACAAATCTTATGACAATGTTTCAGGATCTACAAATATCATATCAATAGTAGATCCTCACCCAAGATTTGAGCTGAGAAGACAAACAAGAACACTACTTTAGCTTTAGGGGTAACTAACCCTGCAGACGGAGTTCCTATCAGCACAACCTTGACAAATCCAGCTAATACATTTGAGGTGCCTACAAATTCCAGCTCAGAGGCATAAAACTCAAATGAAGGAGCTTCAAATGTAGGATGAAATGGTGGTGGTGATAGTTATCAAGAATTTCTTGGTGCTGGCAACCATTCCATGGAAGACAACATCAACGATGTCACACACTTTTTGGACCAAGTTTCTCTTGATAAGTGTGTTGATTTGATAGGAGACACTTCATTGCTAGATCTAAACTTTAGAAATTTAGATCTGTCTAATCAACTTACTGTGATCCCTTAACTTAGGATTCGCAAATCACACCCCACCACAAATATCATTGGAGATATTGACAAAGGGGGGAAATAGAGGACAAACCTATAAAAAATCTTTTTCTATACTCTTGTTTCTTGTCCCAGATAGAGCTAAAGATTTGTAACCTATGCCCTCTTCCTCAAGGGATGACTACCATAGCAACCAAGTGGGTTTTTAGGAACAAGAAGGATGATATAGGCCTTATCATCAGGAACAAGGCAAGAGTAGTTGTTCAAGGGTAAACACAAGAAGAAGGAATTGACTACACTGATGTCTTTGCTCACGTGGCAAGATTTGAAGCCGTTTGGAAATTCCTAGCTTTTGCTACATCAAAGGATTTCGAGGTCTACCAACTTGATGTCAAGTGTGCTTTCTTATATATGGTGATTGATGAAGTGGTGTATGTCAAACAACCACCTGGATTTGTAGACCCAGATCATCATGATTACGTCTGCAAGCTTGATAAAGCTCTTTATGGGCTGCACCAACCACCAAGGAAGTGGTATGCAACACTAGATCAATATCTCTGTCAGCATGGCCATAGAGGGGGTATTATAGATGGGACTCACTTTATCAAAGGAATATGGGATGACTTAATGTGGGTCCAGCTATATAGATGACACTGTCTTTGGGTCAATTAATCCAAAGCTCTACAAAGACTTTGAGAGGCTGATGAAGAATAGATTTGAAATGAGTGCCATGGGGGAACTCAATTTCTTTCTTGGAATTCAAGTAAAGCAAGTTGACAATGGCATCTTCATAAGTCAGTCAAATTATGTGCAAGACAATCTTATAAGATTCGACATCATTGAATGTAAGGTTGCAAAGACACCCACAGCTAGAAACCACTCCCTTGGACCTGATCTTTTGGGGGAGTGTGCAGACGAACACCTTTACGGGGCATGATTGGGTCTCTTATGTACCTCATAGCGAACATGCCTGATATCATATTTGCTACATGCTTCTGTATAAGATATCAAGCCAACCACAAGATGTCACACCTGGTTATTGTCAAGAAGATTCTTAGATATCTCAAGGGTGCTCCTAAACTAGGCATTTGGTATCCAAAGAATTCTTACTTCAATCCGTATGCCTATACAGATAATGACTATGATGGTTGTAACATGACTGCAAAGTTGACATTTGGGGGATGTCAATTCCATGGTGGAAGGATAGTCTCATGGCAATGCAAGAAACATCCTGTGTGTCTGCAACAACTGCTGAAGCTAAATACATTACTGCTGCTAGCTACTGTGCTCAAGTGCTTTGGATTCAAATCAGATGCTGGACTATGGATTTAACTTCAAGAAGACTCCAATCCACATAGATAACAACAATGCTATCTCTATTATAGAGAATCCTATGCAACACTCAAAGGCAAAACACATCAATATCAGGTATCATCTAATTGGAGATAATTTTGTAAAAGGATTAATAAAACTAGTCAAGTTAACACAAATGAATAATATATTGATCTATTCATAAAGGCTTTTGATGAATAGAGATATAAATTTGTTATATCTGCTACTGGGATGATTAACTTTAAGTACATTTTCTAAAAACTTAAAACTATTTCTAAAACATGTGTGTCCTAAGTTGTCTAAACTATCACCTACATATGCCCATTTACTTTGGAAGACACATTTTTCAAATGGTATTCCTTAGAATTTCGGAAATTTTAAACATATTTTCTTTAGGAAGACATTGTATAAGCTACTCAGCTTGTGTAGGCCTCCATATCAACACCCACGCAGGGGAAGTGGACACTTGAGCTCCACTTCCCTTCAGGACCAAACCACTCCTATCTCACTAATGATCAGTGCTGAAGTTCCTTTTGTTTAGCCTTATGAGCTCATAACCCCAACAGCCTTAAGCCTTCACTCAGTGTCTCAAAACTCTAATGAATAACCCTGAGGGGAAGTTACCATCCCCAGCCTCTATATCTTAATCAACCAATGCCCAACCTAGAGTTCTATAATGATAAAGACATAGGCTTTACTGACTACCATGAGTCTCTCCCTTCCACCCCTTCTTAAGGAGATATGAGTACTTTTGTTTCTCCAATGTCTAGCCCGCATCATCTACCCACTATTGAGGTGGATCTTCCTAACATGTTTAGGAGATCCATATGGAAGATGCTATCACTTCAGCAAGTGACTACACCATTAAGACCTTAACAATGGCAAACCAGCCCCTTGACATGTTACCTGAAGCTGCCATGGTGTAGGGGAAACCCAACAGCCAAGAACAAAATGCTGGTGATGAGGAAAAAAACCTTGGTCCTATTCTCTCATCCCCCCATTATTCTTCTGATCAAAATAAGGGAATATGAAACTAAAGGTGTAAAAACTGACTAAAACCTGCACCTATTTAGTTTCCAAGGTCAGTCACCTGGAATCTCAGGTGACTACCTTGCAAAGGAGGGTCCAAGATTAGCAACTTGAGATTTATGCTATTAAGGAAAAATTATCTAGGAAACCTCTTAGAAGAACTCAACCAAGTCCACAAGAACCTATGGATGTGGTTGACCTAACCTCCAGCTCACCTATGTAAGAGGGTGATGCTCCTAAAAAGGGGGAGAAAGTCCTAGCAATCATAGAACCTAGGAGTTCTTCTTAGAGTGTGAACATTAAGGATTAACCACCCTCACTTTCAATTGTCCATACTCAGCAACCTTTTCAAGTCCACTTTGATGTGGACTCTCTCATACAAAGTCTGTTTGAGGAGGGAATTCCAAGCTATGTCTACCCCACCCTATGTTGATGAGAATAAAATATTAGGGTGTAGGTATGATGCTGACAAGAGAGCCCTGATACTGCATAGATTTTAGGGGCAACAAGAGGTCTTTAATTTTCACACCCTGAAGTACTATAACAGTCTTCCTCTGGTCCACATGTCACTTACCAATCCAAATCAAAACAGGTAAGCTGACAGACTGGCTAAGAGGATTCAAGACAAGATTGTTGAAGAGTTCGTACAAAGAAGAAGACAAAGGCTAAGAAGCAATGTCATTGACTGGCTAAGAGGATTCAAGACAGGATTGTGGACCCTAAGATTAGCCTTAAAGGGAAACCTGACTGGAGGCCCAGTGATAGACCCTGTGAACCTTATCATAGGAACTATTTCAACATCCTCTACCCTCATTGAGGCACCAACTGGTAAAGTGCTTCACAACCTCTCTCTAGCTAGAGCTTAACTACTTAACGAAGCAATGAAGGCCAAAGCTCTCTCCACCCTAAGTCACCAGGCTTGTGTGATAAAGGAAAAAACCTACTACTAAGGAGATTGAGAAGGTGGAGAGAGAAAGGAAGAGGAATCTAAGGGGAGAGATTTCAAGTAGGTCTCCAGGCTTTATGGATGCTACAATTAGGGCTGCCCCTAGGCCAAATACTCAAGATGATAAGTTGAGGGCAGCTAGATTAAACTACTTGGGGACCAGGGACAACAACATAGATGAAATCGTCTCGCTTCCCTTAAAGGAACTCAATGAACTGGCAGACACAGAGCTGTTAAAGAAGAGGAAGGAGGCAAAGGATGCAAAATTGCTCCTCAAAATTAAGGACGAAAGGAGGCACAAAAGGTTCTACAAACATGCTCATACCCTCTCCCTAGTTCAAGAAAGCCATGAGATAGAGGCTGTGGAACTAAACAGCCTCAGGTAGACAAGGAAGTAGATATACAAAGATGATATTGCTACCTAAGTGCCATGGGCCTCTATCAAGCATCTACACTTCTTCCTTATTATATGAGAACATAGAATTTGAGTATCTTAAGCGACTTAAGCAACAAGTGATAAATAAACAAAAAGCTTCTAAGAGAAAGATGAGGAAGAAGCTGCAACGTCAAGAGCCATTATCCAAAAGAGCCAAAAAAAGTCTACTGATAGGCAGAGGATGATGAGCTTCTTAAATTTGTATGGGTTCTTCGGAAGGAGTCTTGGTCTAATGTCTCTATCCACTATAGATGAGCGAATTAGAATGATCAAGCAGAAGATTAAAAAGGGGGAACTTGTTGACTTGCATTCTCCACCAAGTCAAGCTCCTTCTGAAGTTGAGGTCAAGGTTGAACCCAAGAGACAACACAACCTAGACCTAGTAGTGGACCACAACCAACTTCATCTTCTGGTTCACAGCACGGTTCTAATTGCTCTCCTCCTGAACCTTTGAGGGAAAAGGACCTAACTAAGAAAGACACACAAAAACAACTTGGTGCTGAAGGCCAATCTTCTTAGTTAAAGTCTTTAAAGAGGAGGAAAAGGATGGCCATGAAGATGTACACTAAGGAGAAGAAGAAGAAGTCCAAGGCATCCACCTCCATATGTGAGGATGAGTCAGAGCATCTTGAGGTAGCTCAAGAAGAGGTTTCTTAACCAACTCCAACATAAGTAGAGCCTCTTGCAGCTGGAAGACCCGTCCTGTCCTGGACTTTTGCTGCAAATCCAGACAAATGGTATGTCATCATAGATCAAGGAGGTCAAGATGTCTAATTCTGGCAAAACATGCTTGATCTTCCTATGCATGATCTATATGAGATGAGAAGGTATTATAAGAGTCTGAGGGATCCTGACCAATTATGAAGAAAGGAATGGTCTTGTTCCTGATGAGGACTATCAATGTCTGAGATCCCTTCTCTGTTTTAGTAGCATCAACCTAGGGGGAGTTTTTGAGGTTATACTGTAAGGCCCCGATCCCGGGCACCTTACGGTTGGTCATCATCACACGTAAAACATACATGACGTATATAATCATAGAATATCGCAGCGGAATTAATAAAATATACATTCTCATTTCATCATGAAAGCTTTTACATCATTGTCTTGGTTACAAAATACAAGCTTTTCCTTACATTGCCTAGCTATACTATGATTGTTGTTGATGCGTAAGAAAACGAGGATAATCTCGTTTATTCAAATCCTCAGCAATCATAGGGTCATACAGCGACCTCTACCGAAAGAAAATAATAAAAAGAAAATATATTCTTCTTCGTTAAGAAGATATTAAATTCAAAAATATTTTTCTTCATAAAAAGATTTCTTAAATAATCCTGTTTATCAGGGTTATCAAGAAATCTTGCACTTGCATGCAACATGATGTGTTGCGTGCATTACGGGCCCACAACACATGATGTGGCAGCATAATCAAAGGTGAATGCCATCCCAAAAGAGCTGAGTAGTCGCCTCGTGCCATCCTCAGCAACACTACCTGCCAACTGGAAAACACATAAAAAGTCAGCGTTGCTGAGTGAGTTCTAGTTTTATAATAAAACATACTTTTACTCATTAAAAGTATCCTTTCATACATGGGTTCACATATCATACGTACACAGAGATAATATTCATTATTATCTTCATCATTCGTTATACATCGTTATCTTTAACTTCTCGTATGGATTCTGTCAGGCTTTACCCACTTCATAGCACTTGGCTATGATTACTGTGGTCGAATGACAAGAATCCCGTTCATACTTACTTGCACATTGAAAGGTGAATTGTACCAATACCTTATGCTATACCCCGATCGTTATTAGCTACCGGGCCGAAGTCAACATATGAACAACAAAACGTATGCCACGGTACTAGAGGTAAGCGGTAGAGGTACCATGACCATGGTCGATCACAGAGAAGGACCAATCGCGTTATTCAATGCTTCAAGACATAATTCATTCGTTCATTAATGCATGTATTCATCATCATTCTTCTTTTCGTTCATTCGTTAATACATGCATTCGTCATCGTGTTCCTCTTTCATTATCTTTCACTTTACGTTACATAATACTTCATTCATTCATTCTCGTTATTCGTAAAGTTTCGGAAAGATAAACATACATAATTATAAGGAACACACATCCATCATACATTCATCATCATACAAGCATCATACATCATACGTTCATCATCATACATAGCATCATACCTACGTAATCATACATAGCGTCATCATTCACATCAGCCTTTCAGGGGCGACTGAACCTATCTCAGTCGCATGTCCTCCATGCGACTGGACCGTGCGATTGGGCTGTCATGCGAATGGGCATACAATCGTGCGACTGGATTTCCTTTCGTACGAATAGACACTACACGACTGGGCTATATGCGACTAACTCTTAACCGTACGATTGAACTATCCTGCGATTGGACCTATGCGACCGAATCCCCCAATCGCATTGTCCATCATGCGACTGAGGTTCAATCGTGCGTCTGAGCCTCAATCGGGCGATTGGACATCAACTATTCCTCAGTCGGCCGAATGGCCCTTCAGTCGCATAACCGTAACTGGGCAGCGACTGGAGTTCTTCATACACTGCAGTCGCGAACTCCCGTCCCCACAGTCACCATAAACCCATTTTCAGCCCAATTCGACCCTCCCAAGCCTTAGGGATTCCTACTAGGACCTCATACAAGCATATTCTAGTCCTAATTCATACCATAAACACATTACTCAAGATTTTACCCAAATGGGTCAAACTTTCACTATTTTAAAAATAGGGTTTATATGTGATTCCAGCCCCAAAATCGTTAGAAAACATGTAAATGAGGGGTCCTAGAACTCACCTTAACAGGTAGGAGTTGATGAGCTTCGATTTGGCTAGCTTCTTGACAAATCCGGAGCTCGGTCAGCACTTTCCCTCTTTCTTCTCTGCTCTCAGTCGCTCTCTGCTCTCTTCCCGACTGAAAATGATAAGTGTTGGGAAGGAGAATGGAGTTGCTCCCCTTTTATACCCATAGCTCATTCGCATCTGGTCCAGGGGCGACTGGACCTTCAGTCGCATGAACACCATGCGATTGGACCCCAGTCGCATGTGTTCCATGGGGCTCGTCTTTCATTCGGGCGGTTGAACTCCAATCGTGCGGTTGAGCTTCAATCGGCCGAATAGCATGCGGTTGAACCTCCAGTCGCATAAATCCCAGGCGACTGAGGCTCAGTCGCACAACCTATCGAAAGGTCAAACTTTCGGGTGTTACAAGTCCACCCCCTTATTTTAGGTTTCGTCCCCGAAACCTGTTATTCTTCGAACAACCGGGTAATGCTGCCTCATTTCTTCTTCAGTTTCCCACGTTGACTCGGATCCCTTCCTGTGCCGCCACAGTACACGCACAAGGGGAACCGCTTTATTCCTTAATCTCTTCTCTTTTCGATCGATGATCGCCACTGGTTGCTCTACATAGTTGAGACGTTCGTCTACCTCGATGTCCCCCAGTGGAACGACCAAGTCCTCATCCGCCAAACATTTCCTCGGATGAGACACGTGGAAAGTCGGGTGGATTCCACTTAGTTCATCTGGTAGATCCAGCTTATAGGCCACCTCTCCTACTCGAGCAACGATTCGGAAAGGACCTATATACCGCGGACTCAACTTACCCCGCTTTCGGAATCGGATAATCCCCTTCCAAGGTGAGACCTTCAACATAACCCGGTCTCCCACCTGGAACTCAATCGGCCTGCGTCGTTTGTCGGCATACGATTTCTGTCGGTCTTTGGCCGCTTTCATATAAGCTTTAATTCTTTCGAGCTTTTCAGTCGTAGCCTCGACCACCTCGACACTTCCCAATTCTTTCTGACCAATTTCACCCCAACAGACGGGTGTCCTGCATCTCCTACCGTATAGCATCTCATAGGGTGGCATGCCGATACTGGAATGATAATTGTTGTTGTACGAGAATTCAGCTAATGGTAGGTGGTCATCCCAACTTCCACCGAGGTCAATAACACATGCTCGGAGCATGTCCTCCAAAGTCTGAATGGTCCTTTCCGACTGACCATCAGTTTGTGGATGATAAGCCGTGCTAATATGCAACCTCGTCCCCATAGCATCGTGGAATTTCTTCCAGAATTTAGATGTAAACCGGGTGTCGCGATCAGACAGAATCGACACCAGTACACCGTGACGAGTCACAATCTCTTTGATGAAAAGATCGGCCAACCTTTCGGACGAATATGTCTCGCGCATCGGTAAGAAGTGAGCACTCTTCGTCAATCGATCCACAATCACCCAGATCGTATCATACCCTTTCAGGGTACGTGGCAGCTTTGTGATAAAATCCATGGTGATGTGCTCCCACTTCCATTCCGGTATATCCAACGGTTGAATCTTTCCATACGGCTTCTAGTGCTCCGCCTTCACTTGCAAACACGTGAGGCATTTACTCACATACTCCACCACATCACGTTTCATACCCGCCAAACCCAAGAAACTACGGATCTCGGACGGCGTCTTCGGAGACTTCCATTGCATCACTGCTTCCACTTTCGCCGGATCGACCATAATCCCGTCCGGATTTACCACGTGACCCAAGAATTGAAATTCACGCGACCAGAATGCGCACTTGGAGAATTTAGCATACAACTTCTCCCTTCTCAACGTCTCCAGAACTTCGCGAATGTGACCGGCATACTCAGTCTCGCTCTTCGAATAAATCAAGATGTCATCAATGAATACAATCACTGATTTATCCAACATCGGCCGACACACTCTGTTCATCAGGTCCATAAAAGCAGCTGGCGCATTGGTCAACCCAAACGACATGACAAGGAACTCATAGTGACCATAGCGCGTACGAAAAGCTGTTTTAGGGATATCCTGCTCCTTCAGCTTTAGTTGATGGTAGCCTGATCGAAGATCTATTCGTGAGAACCAACTCGCACCCTGAAGTTGATCAAACAAGTCGTCGATCCTTGGCAAGGGGTATCTGTTCTTTACTGTCAGCTTATTCAGCTCGCGGTAGTCGATGCACATCCTCATACTACCGTCCTTCTTCCTTACAAACAGGACCGGAGCACCCCAAGGTGAGATACTCGGTCTAATAAACCCCTTATCCAGCAGCTCTTGTAACTGCTCCATCAACTCTTTCATCTCTGTCGGGGCCAATCGGTATGGTGCTTTGGCAACAGGTTGGGCGCCTAGTATCAGATCTATCTGAAACTCGATCTCTCTGTCAGGTGGCAATCCCGATAAGGCTTCCGGGAACACGTCTGGGAATTCACGCACAACCGAACATCAGATAGTTGTGGTGTTGGCTTTTCTACGTCCTTTACATAACATAAAAAGGCGCTACATCCACGCCTCATACATTTCCCGCCACTGCCATTGAGATCACCTTCGGAATCGTAGTAACCCGATCCCCGTAAACTGTCACTGAACTACCGTCGGGCGCTGTCAAACTGATCATCTTCTTGCGACACACAATGCTCGCCTCAAAATCCGCCAACCAATCCATTCCGAGCACCAAATCGAAACCACCCAACGTCATCGCAAACGGTCTAACTGGGAATTTGTGACCTTCCAGTTCTACATCGCAACCCTCAATTACCTCGGAAATTCTGGTAGTTTTACCTATAGCAGTCTCTACATCAAACGGCACATCCACACGTCTACTACTAACGGGCAATTTGGCACAAAAAGCAGCAGAAATAAAACTCCTACTGGCACCCGAATCAAATAATATAGAGGCTACAGTTTGGTTCACCAGAAACGTACCGGACACTACATCAGGGTCCGTCCTAGCCTCTTCCTGCGTCATTGTGAAAGCCCTGGCGCTTGCTCTCGGACCTTCACTTCCCGTCTTCTTTACCCCTGAAGCCTCAGCCCTTGGCTTCTTACAGTCCCTGCTCATATGACCACTTTCCCCACAGTTGAAACACTTGCCCATCCGGCAATCTTTTGATATGTGCCCTGTCTTCCCACACTTAAAGCAGAGGTTGGATCCCCATTTGCACTCCCCGGAGTGCTCCTTTCCACACTTACCACACTTCTTCACCCCAGCTACAGACACAACCACACGGTGGTCATCCACCCTTGCCTTCTTGTTGCTTGTCGAAGTATCACCCCGACCAAATCTCTTCCCCTGCCAATTCTTCTCCCCACTTCCCTTCTTGCTACCCTCAGCTTTTACCAACGCAGCCCGTTCATCGAATAACCTTCCCGCCAAATCCACTGCCGACCTGAAAGTGCTTGGTCGGGCAGAAATCAAGTGCCAACGAATTTCAGCTGGCAGCCCCTGAATATACCGGTTGATCTTTCGAGACACCGGCGTCACCTGCTCTGGCACCAACAGCGCCAATTCGTTAAACTTGGTGGTATATTGTTGGTGGGTCATCGTCCCCGCCTCCAACTGCAGGAACTCTCTCTCAACTCTATCCATTTCCCGACGAGGACTGAATTCCTCAATCACCAGCCTTTTCAACTCAGCCCACTTCATCTTCCCTATAGCCCTGCTACCCTCGGCTTGGACTATATTTTTCCACCAGCATAAAGCCGACCCTGTGAAAGAGTGGGTAGCAAACTTCACCTTCTTGTCCTCCTGGAAATCGCTAATATCGAGGACAGCCTCCATTTCCATCACCCATTGGTGAGCATCTGTAACACCCGTATTTTTATTAGCAAGAAATAAAGGAATAAAGAGAAAGAAAGAAAAAGAAGGAAAAGGGAAGTCAACCCCAAGTTGGGGGACCAAAGGTGTAAAAGGAATAAAAATCTTATAAAGTTGGTAAAAAGGTGGCATGGCCGCCCATTACCTTCTGCATAACACTTTTATTCGACTTTTAGAGAGAGAAAACAGCAGGAGCTTCGATTCTAGAGAGGGAAAGAAGAAGAAATCAGATTCAAGGTAAGAATTGATGTTTTTAAGTTGTGTTTGAGCTAAGAAACCGAGAAATGCATGTTCTTATGTGTATATGTGTTCGGGTTTGTGTGTTTTAAACACATCTAGGCTTTCGAATCCTTTGGAAAAGCTCGAGCAGAAGAGTTTGAACTTGAAGAGCAGCTAAGGTGAGTTCTAGACCCCTTTTTACTGATTTTTAAACATTTTGGGGCTGGAAATGCATATATATGTTTTTATAAAATTTATGCTGATACCCGTATGAACTGAATGTATGCATGTTTATGTTTATGCTAGATTTATGCCTAGAATCATGTGTATATGTTTAGAATTAGGCATTATGATGTTTGGGACTTGGATTATGGATTAGACTCATGAACAGGTTGCAAATATGTCTGAAAATGGGACTTAGAATAATTAATTACAGGTTGGTAAGTCCACCAGTGCTCATACGACCAACAGTGTGGTCGTATGACTAGGAGATATATTTTCCTAAGTGCTAATGAGCCCAACAGGACTCATACGACCAACAGTGTGGTCGTATGACCAAGTAATTTGTCTAAGTGTTGAGCCCAATAGGACTCATACGACCAACAGTATGGTCGTATGACTAAGTAAATTTTCTAAGTATGATGAGGAGTCCAATAGGACTCATACGACCAACAGTGGTCGTATGACAAATGTGAAATTTTCTAAGTATGAGACCCACAGGACTCATACGACCAACAGTGGTCGTATGATCAGAACATGTTTCTAAGTCTGGGGAATGGTACGACCAATAGTGCTCATACGGCCAACAGTGTGGTCGTATGACCAGATGAAAATTTTCTAAGTATGATGAAAAGTCCAGCAGTGTTCTTACGCCCAATAGTGCTTATACGGCCAGAGGGCTTATACGCCCAACAGGGCTCAAACGCCTAGAACACTTAGAATTTTTCAGAAATTCCCTGAAATACCGAAGTTCGAGGTTTTGACCAGGGTTGACAAGGGTTAAAAATGATGATGTTTCATGCCTGTAATGATGATTATGGTTAACCCTTATTGTTACTGATATTATTATCAGTGTATTATTGTTAACAATATTATTAAAATATTGTTAAGTATGGTATGATGCTACGTATGATGATGAATGTATGATGATGAATGTATGATGATGAATTTATGATGATGAATGTATGATGAGTATGTATGATGTGTGTGTATGTTCCTTGTAATTGTGTATGCTTATCTTTCTGAAACTTTACGAATAACGAGAATGAACTAATGAAGTATTATGTATCGTAAAGTGAAAGATAATGAAAGAGGAACATGATGACGAATGCATGTATTAACGAATGAACGAAAAGAAGAATGATGATGAATACATGCATTAATGAACGAACGAATTATGTCTTGCAAGCATTGAATAACGCGATTGGTCCTTCTATGTGATTGACCATGGTCATGGTACCTCTACCGCTTACCTCTAGTACCGTGGCATACGATTTCCGTCATATGTTGACTACGGCCCGGTAGCTAACAACGATCGGGGTGTAGCATATGGTATTGGTACAATTCACCTTTCAATGCGTGCAAGTAAGTACGAACGGGATTCTTGTCATTCGACCACAGTAATCATAGCCAAGTGCTATGAAGTGGGTAAAGCCTGACGGAATCCATACGAGAAGTTAAAGATAACGATGAATAACGAATGATGAAGATAATAACAAATATTATCTCTGTGTACGTATGATGTATGAACGCATGCACGAAAGGATACTTTCAAATAAGTAAAAGTATGTTTTATTACAAAACTAGAACTCACTCAGCAACGCTGACTTTTATGTATTTTCCAGTTGGCAGGTAGTGTTGCTGAGGATGGCACGAGGCGGCTACTCAGCTCTTTTGGGATGGCATTCTTTTGTTGATGTTTTTGTATTGTAATGCAAACAAATGATATTTTGTAACGGGTGTTGTATTACTTTGCAAAAGCATTTATAGTAAAATTAAATTTTTCCGCTGCATGGTTTTTATTAAATTGTATTAAATGTATGTTTTATGGGTAATGACGACCAACTGTGAGGTGCCCGGGAACGGGGCCTTACAAGTTGGTATCAGAGCCAAAGTTTAAGTGAAATGGGTAAATTTTTTTAAACAAACCTAAAACTTAAACTGAGAATGGGACAGGGAGAATGAGAATGCCATCTGAGTAGCTGCGTGCCATCAGGTATTTTCTTGAAAGTTAACCAGTGTTACGTGCGCATGTTATGTGTTTATGTGTACTGTTAGACTTAGATACTAATGTAGTCAGGACAGGTAATGCTCGGGGTGTGAAGAGTAGAGTAAGTGGCTAATCACAACTGGCCACTGTAATTAGGGACTTACTGTACTTGACATAAACTGAGCTATTTCCTTGAATGACCGTGTTGGTGTTTAAATCTTTCAGTGTAATAGAAGATGGTCGGTGGTAGATCATCTAAAGCCCCAATTGGTGGAGGCAGTGGCGGAAGTGGTGCGGAACCACGAGCCACAAGAGGTAGGACTAGACAAGAGAAGAAGGTTCCCGAAGAACCTAATACTACTCCCTCGGGGGGAGTGGATGAGAGTGATAATGTGAGAGCCTCGGTGAAGGAGACGGTGATCGAGGAGGTGCACCAAGTCATGCAGACGATCTTACCGTCTGTAGTGACTGAAGTGATAAAGGCCGTACGTGAAGACGATAGACGAGGGAGGAATCGGTCCTCAGGAAGACAGCAACAGACAGAAGTAGAAACAGTATTATCTGATGATGAAGAGGAAGAGGAAGAAGAACAGTTACAGGAGACCGCCCGGGGTTGCAACTACGGGGCATTCATGAGGTGCAAACCCCCAACTTTTGATGGGTCTGGTACTGCTACTGATGCTCACCAATGGGTGATGGAAATGGAAGTTGTCCTCGATATTAGTGATTGCCAGGAGGACAAGAAGGTGAAGTTTGCTACCCACTCTTTCACAGGGTCGGCTTTATGCTGGTGGAAAAATATAGTCCAAGCCGAGGGTAGCAGGGCTATAGGGAAGATGAAGTGGGCTGAGTTAAAAAGGCTGGTGATCGAGGAATTCAGTCCTCGTCGGGAAATGGATAGAATAGAGAGAGAGTTCCTGCAGTTGGAGGCGGGGACGATGACCCACCAACAATATACCACCAAATTTAACGAATTGGCGCTGTTGGTGCCGGAGCAGGTGACGCCGGTGTCTCGAAAGATCAACCGGTATATTCAGGGGCTGCCAGCTGAAATTCGTTGGCACTTGATTTCTGCCCGACCAAGCACTTTCAGGTCGGCAGTGGATTTGGCGGGAAGGTTATTCGACGAACGTGCTGCTTTGGTGAAGGCTGAGGGAAGCAAGAAAGGAAGTGGAGAGAAGAACTGGCAAGGGAAGAGATTTGGTCGGGGTGATACTTCGACAAACAACAAGAAGGCAAGGGTGGATGACCGCCGAGTGGTTGTGACTGGAGCTGGGGTGAGGAAGTGTGGCAAGTGTGGAAGGGAGCACTCAGGGGAGTGCAAATAGGGATCCAACCTCTGCTTTAAGTGCGGGAGGACAGGGCACATATCAAAAGACTGCCGGATGGGCAAGTGCTTTAACTGTGGAGAAAGTGGTCATATGAGCACGGACTGTAAGAAGCCGAGGGCTGAGGCTTCAGGGGTAAAGAAGATAGGAAGTGAAGGTCCGAGAGCAAGTGCCAGGGCTTTCACTATGACGCAGGAAGAGGCTAGGACGGACCCCGATGTGGTGTCAGGTACGTTTCTAGTAAATCAAACTCTTGCTTCTGTGTTATTTGATTCTGGTGCTAGTAGGAGTTTTATTTCTACTACTTTCTGTGCTAAATTGCCCGTTAGTAGTAAATGCATTAGTGAGCCTTTTTATGTAGAAACTGCTATTGGTAAGTCCACTAGAGTTACTGATGTGATAGAGGACTGTACCATAGAGTTAGAAGGTCATAGGTTTGCTGCTAGATTACATATGATGCCCCTAGGCGGATTTGATGTAGTACTAGGGATGGATTGGTTGGCAACCTATGAAGCGAATATCGTGTGCCGAAAGAAGATGATTAGACTGACGGCGACCGACGGAAGTCCGGTGACAATTTATGGCGATCGAGTTACGACGATTCCGAAGGTGATCTCGATGGCGGTGGCGGGAAAGTGTATGAGGCGCGGATGTAGCGCCTACTTATGTTATGTAAAGAATGTAGAGACGCCAACACCACAGCTATGCGATGTGCCAGTGGTGTGTGACTTTCCAGACGTGTTTCCCGAAGACTTATCGGGATTGCCACCTGACCGAGAGATCGAATTCCAGATCGACCTGATACCGGGTGCCCAACCTGTCGCAAAAGCACCGTATCGCTTGGCTCCGACGGAGATGAAAGAATTGATGGAGCAGTTGCAGGAGCTGCTGGATAAGGGGTTTATCCGACCGAGTATCTCACCTTGGGGTGCTCCGGTTCTGTTCGTAAAGAAGAAGGATGGTAGTATGAGGATGTGCATCGACTACCGCGAGCTGAATAAGCTGACGGTGAAGAACAGATACCCCTTACCAAGGATCGATGACTGTTTGATCAACTTCAGGGTGCCAGTTGGTTTTCAAGGATAGATCTTCGATCGGGTTACCATCAACCAAAGGTGAAGGAACAAGATATCCCTAAAACAGCCTTCCGTACGCGCTATGGTCACTACGAGTTTCTTGTCATGTCTTTTGGGTTGACCAATGCGCCGGCTGCTTTTATGGATTTGATGAACCGAGTGTGCCGACCAATGTTGGATAAATCAGTAATTGTATTCATCGATGATATTCTGATTTATTCAAGAACTGAAAAAGAGCATGCCGGGCATATTCGGGAAGTGTTGGAAACGTTGAGAAGGGAGAAATTGTACGCCAAGTTCTCCAAGTGCGCCTTTTGGTTACGCGAGGTGCAATTTCTGGGTCACGTAGTGAATGCAGAAGGAATAATGGTGGACCCAGCAAAGGTTGAGGCTGTGATGCAATGGAAATCACCAAAGACGCCATCCGAGATTCGTAGCTTCTTGGGATTGGCGGGCTATTATAGAAGATTTATTCAGGACTTTTCAAAGATAGCCTCACCTTTGACAAAATTGACTCGTAAGGACGTGAAATTCGTGTGGGGTCGAGAACAGGAGACGGCTTTTGAGGAGTTGAAGGCAAGACTAACACAAGCTCCTGTCTTGACTTTGCCTGAGGGAAGTAAAGACTTAGTGGTCTATTCGGATGCATCTTATTCTGGGCTAGGTTGTGTGTTGATGCAACGTGGAAAGGTGATAGCCTACGCATCTCGACAGCTGAAGACCCACGAAGTCAACTATCCCACACACGATCTAGAATTAGCCGCGGTGGTTTTTGCGTTGAAGATTTGGCGGCACTATCTATACGGGACGAGGTGCACAATCTTCACAGACCACAAAAGCTTGAAGTATTTCTTCGAGCAGAAGGATTTAAACATGAGGCAAAGGCGATGGTTGGAGCTCATAAAGGATTATGACTGCGAAATCCATTACCATCCGGGCAAGGCCAATGTGGTGGCTGATGCCCTTAGCCGAAAAGAAAGACCTGAGCCAATTCGGGTGAAGGCTTATCAGCTGATCATGACCCCCGATGTGATGACACAGGTTAAGGAGTTTCAAGACGAGGCTTTGAAAGAAGATCGTCTTAACTCCGAAAGGATGAGAGGCCTAGTGACGGAATTGGGTGAGAACACTCTTGGTGTTAAGACCCGATTTGGGCGAATGTGGATTCCTCGATACGGGGATCTACGTGGAAGAATCATGGATGAGGCCCATAAGACCCGATACTCCATTCACCCCGGTGCTACCAAAATGTACCACGATATGAAGAAGGATTACTGGTGGCCGGGTATGAAACGTGACGTAGTGGAGTACGTGAGTAAGTGCCTGACTTGTTTACAAGTAAAGGCGGAACACCAGAAGCCTTACGGGAAGATCCAACCGTTGGATATACCTGAGTGGAAGTGGGAGCACATCACCATGGACTTCATCACGAAGTTACCACGTACCCCTAAAGGGTATGATGCCATATGGGTGATAGTTGACCGCTTGACAAAGAGTGCCCACTTCCTACCGATCCGCGAGACGTACTCATCTGAAAGATTGGCGGATCTGTTCATCAAGGAAATTGTAGCTCGTCATGGTGTACCGGTGTCTATTGTGTCTGATCGTGACACCCGGTTTACCTCCAAGTTTTGGAAGAGATTTCATGATGCGATGGGGACGAGACTACACATTAGTACAGCATATCACCCTCAGACGGACGGTCAGTCTGAGAGGACGATCCAGACACTCGAAGACATGCTTCGGGCGTGCGTGATCGATTTTGGAGGAAGTTGGGATGATCACTTGCCATTAGCAGAATTCTCGTACAACAATAGCTATCATGCCAGTATTGGCATGCCACCATACGAGATGCTATATGGTAGGAGATGTAGGACGCCGTATGTTGGGGAGACATTAGGCAGAAGGAACTGGGAGGTGTCGAGGTGATTGAAGCAACGACTGAGAAATTAGAAAAGATCAAAGCCTTCATGAAGGCGGCGAAAGATAGGCAAAAGTCGTATGCTGACAAGAGGCGAAGACCGATTGAGTTTAAGGTTGGTGACCGAGTCATGTTGAAGGTCTCGCCCTGGAAGGGAATCATTAGATTCAGGAAACGAGGTAAGCTAAGCCCGAGATACATAGGACCTTTCCGAATTATCGCACGAGTAGGAGAGGTAGCCTATCGACTCGAATTGCCAGATGAATTAAGTGGAATTCATCCCACATTCCATGTATCTCATCTGAGGAAATGCTTAGCTGATGAAGACATGGTTGTACCACTGGAGGACATTGAAGTAGACGAACGGCTCAACTACGTGGAGCAACCAGTGGCAATCATTGATCGTAAGGAGAAGAGGTTAAGGAATAAAGTGGTTCCCCTTGTGCGTGTACAGTGGAAGCACAGGAAGGGATCCGAGTCTACGTGGGAGACTGAAGAAGAAAGGAGACAGCACTACCCACATCTGTTTGAGGAATAACAGGTTTCGGGGACGAAACCTATATAAGGGGGGTGGACTTGTAACACCCGTATTTTTATTAGCAAGAAATAAAGGAATAAAGAGAAAGAAAGAAAAAGAAGGAAAAGGGAAGTCAACCCCAAGTTGGGGGACCAAAGGTGTAAAAGGAATAAAAATCTTATAAAGTTGGTAAAAAGGTGGCATGGCCGCCCATTACCTTCTGCATAACACTTTTATTCGACTTTTAGAGAGAGAAAACAGCAGGAGCTTCGATTCTAGAGAGGGAAAGAAGAAGAAATCAGATTCAAGGTAAGAATTGATTTTTTAAGTTGTGTTTGAGCTAAGAAACCGAGAAATGCATGTTCTTATGTGTATATGTGTTCGGGTTTGTGTGTTTTAAACACATCTAGGCTTTCGAATCCTTTGGAAAAGCTCGAGCAGAAGAGTTTGAACTTGAAGAGCAGCTAAGGTGAGTTCTAGACCCCTTTTTACTGATTTTTAAACATTTTGGGGCTGGAAATGCATATATATGTTTTTATAAAATTTATGCTGATACCCGTATGAACTGAATGTATGCATGTTTATGTTTATGCTAGATTTATGCCTAGAATCATGTGTATATGTTTAGAATTAGGCATTATGATGTTTGGGACTTGGATTATGGATTAGACTCATGAACAGGTTGCAAATATGTCTGAAAATGGGACTTAGAATAATTAATTACAGGTTGGTAAGTCCACCAGTGCTCATACGACCAACAGTGTGGTCGTATGACTAGGAGATATATTTTCCTAAGTGCTAATGAGCCCAACAGGACTCATACGACCAACAGTGTGGTCGTATGACCAAGTAATTTGTCTAAGTGTTGAGCCCAATAGGACTCATACGACCAACAGTATGGTCGTATGACTAAGTAAATTTTCTAAGTATGATGAGGAGTCCAATAGGACTCATACGACCAACAGTGGTCGTATGACAAATGTGAAATTTTCTAAGTATGAGACCCACAGGACTCATACGACCAACAGTGGTCGTATGATCAGAACATGTTTCTAAGTCTGGGGAATGGTACGACCAATAGTGCTCATACGGCCAACAGTGTGGTCGTATGACCAGATGAAAATTTTCTAAGTATGATGAAAAGTCCAGCAGTGTTCTTACGCCCAATAGTGCTTATACGGCCAGAGGGCTTATACGCCCAACAGGGCTCAAACGCCTAGAACACTTAGAATTTTTCAGAAATTCCCTGAAATACCGAAGTTCGAGGTTTTGACCAGGGTTGACAAGGGTTAACAAATGATGATGTTTCATGCCTGTAATGATGATTATGGTTAACCCTTATTGTTACTGATATTATTATCAGTGTATTATTGTTAACAATATTATTAAAATATTGTTAAGTATGGTATGATACTACGTATGATGATGAATGTATGATGATGAATGTATGATGATGAATTTATGATGATGAATGTATGATGAGTATGTATGATGTGTGTGTATGTTCCTTGTAATTGTGTATGCTTATCTTTCTGAAACTTTACGAATAACGAGAATGAACTAATGAAGTATTATGTATCGTAAAGTGAAAGATAATGAAAGAGGAACATGATGACGAATGCATGTATTAACGAATGAACGAAAAGAAGAATGATGATGAATACATGCATTAATGAACGAACGAATTATGTCTTGCAAGCATTGAATAACGCGATTGGTCCTTCTATGTGATTGACCATGGTCATGGTACCTCTACCGCTTACCTCTAGTACCGTGGCATACGATTTCCGTCATATGTTGACTACGGCCCGGTAGCTAACAACGATCGGGGTGTAGCATATGGTATTGGTACAATTCACCTTTCAATGCGTGCAAGTAAGTACGAACGGGATTCTTGTCATTCGACCACAGTAATCATAGCCAAGTGCTATGAAGTGGGTAAAGCCTGACGGAATCCATACGAGAAGTTAAAGATAACGATGAATAACGAATGATGAAGATAATAACGAATATTATCTCTGTGTACGTATGATGTATGAACGCATGCACGAAAGGATACTTTCAAATAAGTAAAAGTATGTTTTATTACAAAACTAGAACTCACTCAGCAACGCTGACTTTTATGTATTTTCCAGTTGGCAGGTAGTGTTGCTGAGGATGGCACGAGGCGGCTACTCAGCTCTTTTGGGATGGCATTCTTTTGTTGATGTTTTTGTATTGTAATGCAAACAAATGATATTTTGTAACGGGTGTTGTATTACTTTGCAAAAGCATTTATAGTAAAATTAAATTTTTCCGCTGCATGGTTTTTATTAAATTGTATTAAATGTATGTTTTATGGGTAATGACGACCAACTGTGAGGTGCCCGGGAACGGGGCCTTACAGCATCAGTAGCAGTACCAGAACCATCAAAAGTTGGGGGCTTGCACCTCATGAATGCCCCGTAGTTACAACCCCGGGCTGCCTCCCGTAACTGCTCTTCTTCCTCTTCCTCTTCATCATCGGTTAGTACTGTTTCTGCTTCTGTTTGTTGCTGTCTACCTGAGGACCGATTCCTCCCTCGTCTCTCATCATTACGTACTGCCTTTATCACTTCGGTCACTACAGACGGTAAGATCGTCTGCATGACCTGGTGCACCTCCTCGACCACTGCCTCTTTCACCGAGGCCCTTAAATTCGCGCTTTCGTCTGCCTCCTCCTGATGAGGAATCTCTTCTTCCTCATGAACTACTTTTTCTGTCCTAGATCTTCCTCGCGTGTTACGCGGTTCAGCACCACGTCCACCACCACGGGAAGCTTTAGATGATCTACCACCGACCATCTTCTATCTCACTGAAAGATTCAAACACCAACACGGTCATTCAAGGAAATAGCTCAGTTTATGTTAAGTATAGTAAGTCCCTAATTACAGTGGCCAGTTGTGATTAGCCACTTACTCTACTCTTCACACCCTGAGCATTACCTGTCCTGACTACATTAGTATCTAAGTCTAACAGTACACATAAACACATAACATGCGCACGTAACACTGGTTAACTTTCAAGAAAATACCTGATGGCACGCAACTACTCAGATGGCATTCCCTTCCTTTCTGTTCCATTTCTCAGTTTAAGTTTAGGTTTATTCTGAAAATTTACCCATTTTACTTAAACTTTGGCTCTGATACCAACTTGTAAGGCCCCGATCCCGGGCACCTTACGGTTGGTCATCATCACACGTAAAACATACATGACGTATATAATCATAGAATATCGCAGCGGAATTAATAAAATATACATTCTCATTTCATCATGAAAGCTTTTACATGATTGTCTTGGTTACAAAATACAAGCTTTTCCTTACATTGCCTAGCTATACTATGATTGCTGTTTATGCGTAAGAAAACGAGGATAATCTCGTTTATTCAAATCCTCAGCAATCATAGGGTCATACAGCGACCTCTACCGAAAGAAAATAAAAAAAGAAAATATATTCTTCTTCGTTAAGAAGATATTAATTCAAAATATATTTTTCTTCATAAAGAAGATTTCTTAAATAATCCTGTTTATCAGGGTTATCAAGAAATCTTGCACTTGCATGCAACATGATGTGTTGCGTGCATTACGGGCCCATAATACATGATGTGGCAGCATAATCAAAAGGTGAATGCCATCCCAAAAGAGCTGAGTAGTCGCCTCGTGCCATCCTCAGCAACACTACCTGCCAACTGGAAACACATAAAAAGTCAACGTTGCCGAGTGAGTTCTAGTTTTATAATAAAACATACTTTTACTCATTAAAAGTATCCTTTCATACATGCGTTCACATATCATACGTACACAGAGATAATATTCATTATTATCTTCATCATTCGTTATACATCGTTATCTTTAACTTCTCGTATGGATTCTGTCAGGCTTTACCCACTTCATAGCACTTGGCTATGATTACTATGGTCGAATAACAAGAATCCCGTTCATACTTACTTGCACATTGAAAGGTGAATTGTACCAATACCTTATGCTATACCCCGATCGTTATTAGCTATCGGGCCGAAGTCAACATATGAACAACAAAACGTATGCCACGGTACTAGAGGTAAGCGGTAGAGGTACCATGACCATGGTCGATCACAGAGAAGGACCAATCACGTCATTCAATGCTGCAAGACATAATTCGTTCGTTCATTAATGCATGTATTCATCATCATTCTTCTTTTCGTTCATTCGTTAATACATGCATTCATCATCGTGTTCCTCTTTCATTATCTTTCACTTTACGTTACATAATACTTCATTCATTCATTCTCATTATTCGTAAAGTTTCGGAAAGATAAACATACACAATTATAAGGAACACACATCCATCATACATTCATCATCATACATAGCATCATACATCATACGTTCATCATCATACATAGCATCATACCTACGTAATCATACATAGCGTTATCATTCACATCAGCCCTTCAGGGGCGACTGAACCTATCTCAGTCGCATGTCCTCCATGCGACTGGACCGTGCGATTGGGCTGTCATGCGAATGGGCATACAATCGTGCGACTGGATTTCCTTCCGTACGAATAGACACTACACGACTGGGCTATATGCGACTAACTCTTAACCGTACGGTTGAACTATCCTGCGATTGGACCTATGCGACCGAATCCCCCAATCGCATAGTCCATCATGTGACTGAGGTTCAATCGTGCGTCTGAGCCTCAATCGGGCGATTGGAAATCAACTATTCCTCAGTCGGCCGAATGGCCCTTCAGTCACATAACCCTAACTGGGCAGCGACTGGAGTTCTTCATACACTGCAGTTGCAAACTCCCGTCCCCACAGTCACCATAAACCCATTTTCAGCCCAATTCGACCCTCCCAAGCCTTAGGGATTCCTACTAGGACCTCATACAAGCATATTCTAGTCCTAATTCATACCATAAACACATTACTCAAGATTTTACCCAAATGGGTCAAACTTTCACTATTTTAAAAATAGGGTTTATATGTGATTCCAGCCCCAAAATCGTTAGAAAACATGTAAATGAGGGGTCCTAGAACTCACCTTAACAGGTAGGAGTTGATGAGCTTCGATTTGGCTAGCTTCTTGACAAATCCGGAGCTCGGTCAGCACTTTCCCTCTTTCTTCTCTGCTCTCAGTCGCTCTCTGCTCTCTTCCCGACTGAAAATGATAAGTGTTGGGAAGGAGAATGGAGCTGCTCCCCTTTTATACCCATAGCTCATTCGCATCTGGTCCAGGGGCGACTGGACCTTCAGTCGCATGAACACCATGCGATTGGACCCCAGTCGCATGTGTTCCATGCGGCTCGTCTTTCATTCGGGCGGTTGAACTCCAATCGTGCGGTTGAGCTTCAATCGGCCGAATAGCATGCGGTTGAACCTCCAGTCGCATAAATCCCAGGCGACTGAGGCTCAGTCGCACAACCTATCAAAAGGTCAAACTTTCGGGTGTTACATATACATGAGAGGCTGATGCGACCAAAGAAACCAAAGAGCTTCCAGCATGCATGCATGAAGTGCAGAGTAGAAGTTACTTCAGATGATTTACACAGTTCGTAGAAAATACTCTAAGTGTAAAATCTTCCAAAGCCAAAGACCAAATCTTCTGAAGCCAAAGATGAAGTCTTCCGGAGGTTCAATGACAAAGTCTTTTGAAGCCAAAAGACTAAAGACGGATTTCTTCCAAAGACAGAGAAGACATGCTTTATGTGATCAACTTTTGCATAAAGCTGATCAGCTTTCCGTAACCACTCTGAAGATACCTACTTATACAAGTTGGCGAAATGGTCATTGCTTTAGTAAACTATAGATTATGGTTTGGAGTTTATAACTTTATACTTTTTATCCTTTATCCTTATTATAATAGGTTAGAGGGCGGGCCTTGACGCAACGGTAAAAGCTGTTCCTAAGGGACCGAAGTTCTCAGGTTCGATCCGTGGAAACGGCCTCCCCATAAAATGTGGGGGATAGACCGCGTACATCTTCCCTTAAATGGGACGGACCCTCCCTGGACCCTGCGAAAACGCGGGAGCTCTTTGCAGCACCAGGTACGCCCTTATTATAATAGGTTAGGATGTGAGTTATGACATATGATAATCACAAGTCAATAGGCAATCTGCCTTTTGACAATACATTGATCTTGTTGTCTAGATTATTGTTTTCTGCTGGCTTTCAAAGTAGTCGGCTGTAGGATTTAGTATAAAGTATCTCAGGTTCTTATATTTTTTTATGCTTTGTAACACTTGTAATAGAACTTGAGAGCAATATACAATATTCTTGAAAAATGTAAAACCATACTTATCTTGTTCTTGTTCTTGGTTTTGTGTCATTACTTACTTCTGTTCTTAGTGTCTTTCATATAAACACGGTTCCCTATTTGATATGTTAAGTGTTCTAACACTCTCCTCATTATGAGACTAATTGTCTTGACCATCTCTTAACCTGGCTTCAAGTTTGATGATCATATTATCATTATCATAAGGTAAAAATTCTTTATTCTTGTCTTGATTTATTTGAACAAAAATCCATATTGTAATCCGTACAATTTTGGATTATGTTTGGATTTATTATCATTGTTACACTTTGATTATCTCATATAAGATCCATATTGTAATTCATACAATTTTGGATTATGTAAAGAATTATATTTAATTTAGTAAATTATTAATCATATATTCTTAAACATATATATTTTTTCTTTATTCATGTTGAAAATATTTATTAGTAAAAGATGATGAAAATCACAAAAAAATATTTATTTTTTGTAATTTCCATCATCTTCTACTAATAAATCTTTTCAACGTGAATAAAGAAAAAATATATATGTTTTTTTGATGATTATCTCAAACCATGATGTTAAATTATTATTTATCAATAATGAATTGATGCATATTTTTTTTTGTAAATTGATTTTTGATAATAGTTATGTTTTACATACCATATCATTAAAGTTTCATATATTAGTAAGTTTACTTATTAAATATTTATTATGAAAGGTAGCTAGAAAGGATAAGAAAATTATTATAATTATAATGACAATTTATTATAAACTAATAATAATGATGTTTCGTATTCGTAATATTTAATAGCATATAATAGATGGTAGTTTCAAATATAATAATTATTATATTTATTAAATTTAAAATGATGGTTACATATGTTATACATGTACGACTTAATTTGTAATTGATTTACTTAAAAGAAGATAATTATTCTTAATATGTATTTATAACATTGACATTAAAACATGGTAATCAATATTACTTAGATTATAATTGTTACATAATATCTTCAAAAAGTATAATATACTATTACAATATTGGTTCACTTTTAAAATATATGAAAAATATGATAACTTTGATTTACCATTGTCTAATTGAAAAAATCATCATGTGAAAATTTTGTAAGTAACATAATATAGAATAAATGCAAATCATGAATTAGTTATCATGATATGAGTTTATGAATCTTAATATCATTATAAATTGTAACTTATGTTGTTGATTTGATTTGAGATTAATGTTATTTCTATAAAAAACTAAATTTGATATCCTTTAAAATGTCAAGATAAACTAAATGTTATATTTGTATTGTTACTTCGCTAAACCATATTTATTATTATTAATTTTAATATTACTCAATCAAAGAAAAAATATGTCCATTGATTGGGGTTTTAGGTCATGTGATTTAAGCAAATTATACGCATTGTTGATAACATCTTGTTCCATTTTTTATCACGAATACATTCTACGATGAATGAAATTAAATATATTTGTTATATAAAGCATGCTAATACAAATGATTCCTAGTGTTTTTTTTGTAACAATATTACAAATGAAATTTCATTAAGGAGATATAAGAATGTATATAACTTGCTAAAATTTTTATGCTTGTCTTCAACATGTTATATGATGGTAAATGTGTGATTTAGTAATTGGTATTCTTAACATGTTGTAAGAATATAACTTGTATGTATGATGGTATGTTTGATATTATAAATGACATGATTTTAAGTCTATGGTGTATGTCTTTTTATAGATAATAGATCAATTATATTAACACATAGAATAATGAAAATAAAAGATTTACATGTCTTTTCTTATTAATATCGTAAATGTTTGTAAATATATTTTGCTTGTAGTATGTGATCCACTATTTTATTGGAATAAATCGTTGTAAAGAAATTACACCTTATGTATTATACTTTCAAAAGCTCATTATAAACTTGTAGTAAGTTGAAAGATTTTGCAAAGATAAATGAGCATAACTCGATCATAATCGCATGTCAATTGATATGTGATGAGAATGTTATTTATGAGAAAATGTTTAATAATAAATTTTCCATATATGCTCTGGTAGTGGTAATATTATTGAAAGTTTGAAAATCACCATGAAAGTTGTGTAGTTCTAATACACTCCCTCGCGTGAATGTGATTATATAGTGATCTCATGATCAAATAAGTAATTGTGAAAATTGTAACGATGATCATGTTATCAAGATCAACCATGTCAATAATGAAATTAACCATAAGAGGTGGCATAGTAATAGAATATAGAATATGTTTGAAATAATAGTATACTATTGTCATGTGTATTATATAGCAATCTCATGATCAAATAAGTAATTGAGAAAATTGTAATGATGATCATCTTATCAAGATTAACCATGTTAATAATGAAATTAACCATAAGAGTTGGCATAGTAATCAAATATAGAATATGTTTGAAATAATAACACAAGTAAAAGATATATGATCATACACTAGAAGTTTATCAACGTAAATACTTTATTGGCATGACCGGTTAGACCATCCCAAGTCAATAATGATATGAAATGTATTTAGAAATCGGTGATTTTTTAAACTAATAAAATGTACATGTAATGTTTGCTCTCAATAGTTATTAGTAACTAGAGTTGGGTTTGAATCCCAAAATATTATGGAATTGAAAAAATATCATCAAAAAATAAGCCATTTAGTGTTTAAAATCGATGCATCGTCTAAATGGCTATCAAATTCGTAACATAATGTTTGCGTAATATGTGACTTAGCTAATAAGATAGCAAGTACATTATTACATAAAAACATATTTATTTTGGTGATACAACAAAATTCCTAAGTTACTAATGATTATTGAATCAAGTGGTAAATACCATATTTTCATACACAAATTGCTTTTGTTGAGACGAACAATAAGCATCCAATTGATTTCAAAGCCAATACTGTGAGCAACAATTCATATTTATGTTGGGGACCATGTTATATGTTTGTTTTATTGGTAATTCGCATCAAGCCTACAGGTTATTATGTTTAATCCCCATTAGAAATGGTTTTTGGTCTGGAACCAAGCAATTCCCATCCAAGTTTCTTTTTGTTGTTGTGCGATACAAATTGTAATTACTCCATCACAACGCACAAAGATGGGAACTCAAATGAGTTTAAATACATGTTGGGAATGAATAACTATTTATAAATTAGTTATTATAACCATTGACGAGAGATTTATTTACGGTTCAATTTATTGATTTTTCATGAATCAATATTCCCAACATAAATGGGGACATTTAAGCAGTTAAAAAGTGAAATAAGTTTGAATGAATTATCTCAGCATCATCTTGATCCTAAAACTAACAATAAGAACAAGAAGTTCAAAAGATGGTTCATTTATAAAGATTTATGAATAAATTTTTAGGCGCATTCTCTGACATTAAAAAAAGGAGTAGGTCACATATATCAACTACTGGTGCTCTACTTAAGAGTAAAAGTCAGAAGGACGACTACATACTAGTAGCACGTCTACGACATGTTTAAAACGTGATAAATCATTTGATTCCAAATAAAATGTTTCCTCAAAAAATGGAGCAAATTATTAATGAATATGGTCAAGTTAAGGTAAAAGTAAAATGGCCCATTTAAAAGAGATTAGAGATGATGGTTATTGAAGAACCTCAATTACTAGAAAACAAAGAGATCTCAATAAATTATATCATGTCTAGAAACACATGGAATCGTAAGAAAATCAAGGTCGATGATTGTTTTGTATATAATAGTGCTTGAAATGATGAAATGATGAAATGATGAGGATCAAGAAATAAGATCCGCCGTTAAATGAAAATGATTGGCCAAAAAATGAAAAGATGCAAATATGGTAGAGTTAAAATTATTAAATGAAATATAAAGTTATTAAAATATGATGGATATAAGCAACGTATTTATGCGAAAGAGTTATATGAAATAATGAAAGGAAGTCAAAGAAAAATTTATGGCACAAGGATTTTTAAAAAGATCAATACTTGATTACGAGGAATTATATTCTTAAGTTGTGGACGCGACATTATTCCAACATATCATTAGCCTGGTAATACTAAGAGAGAATCGATATGCGTCTTATAAATACGAAGACTTATATGATAATAACATCTACATGAAATCCATGTATTCAAATCATGTGAAATATGTTCTTGACAACACTATGATTGTTGTATATAGATACGAGTTTGAATAGGTTATGTTTATATATCTACATTGGTGATTGCAATATAATTAAAACTCCTCGTGAGTTTCTTCAGATTATTGAATTCTTAAAAGATGATTTGAAATAATAGATTTTGGTAAAAACCAAGTCTTGTCTTGAATTACATGTGGAACATAAGGATGTAATCCTTGTGCATCAACGAACACATGCCAAAGAAATTATACATGATTATTGATGATTATGATATCTCAATAAACTTTGAAATGATACAATAAGGATGTTGAATAGGTAACAATACCAAATGAAAATTAGCTTATGATAGATACATATTTGTGTTAGATAAAGAAATTATATGTCAAAACTTCTAAGGAGTGAATGAAAATATGTTGGACCCTGAAAGGAACATACATACCAATTCAAGTGATAGGTGATGGTTGTTCTGTTGGCAGATTCCCACAAGTCCAAGAAGAAATACGGGTGAAGAGTAGAAGCTAAGTGTTGACTATCCGCATTAGTGTGACAACCCGGAAAATTTCGTTACCTTTAATTAAGCTATAGGGTTTAAACTGTAACATCTCGTATTTTTATTAATTAAAAGTTAATTTCATAAAAAAATTAAGTTTAATACGTTGACGTTAATTCCAAAAATTACAATAATAATAATAATAATAATAATAATATAATAATAATAGTAATAATAATAACATTAATAATAATAATATTAATAATACTAATAATAAAATGTATTATTAAAAACTAAATCCTAAAAGTTTAGGGTGAAAAATGTTAATATTAAAACTTATTTTATGAAGTTTTAGCATAAAATAATAGGACTTGGAAAGTTGAGGGACCATTTCTGTAAATTTCATAAAACCCAAACCCCCACCCCACTTCCCCGTTGACCTCTCCTCCGGCCAACAATCCAGCGACCTCCGGCGAGACCCAATACCGAAGTTAACATGGTTTTAACCCAAATAATCATTCCCGACATATTCGAGTGGGTGATTCGAACCCTATACCCCACTTTAATTTGAATATTAGAGTTGTTCGGTGCGATTTGGAATCAAAACACTTTCAGCCACTTTACAAGCCACAATCGAGCACTACGCTGAATAATAATGCAATTAATTACGCACTAACGAATGTTGAATCATTTAAAACCTTCCATCGAGTCCATATGAGCTGAAACACATTGAAACATCATCTCCGACCAAACCCTCTGTCACGGACCTGCAACCCACTGTTTGTAAAAGACTCACAGTTGGTTTAGCATAAAATCAGTTTAATCATTGTAATAAAACATTCATTTAAAACTTAAAAACCCCATTGTACTCATACATTTGTCCTTTAAATGTAAACAAAACATATTCCTTGTTCATTAATTACAATAAAGACTTCATTAACAGGAATGCCATCCATTGCTCCCAAGCAACTTCGTGGTGCCATCCTCAGCCTCAGCGCTTACCTGTCCACTATTATGCATAAAAAGTCAGCTACGCTGAGTGGGTTCTAGTTTTATATAAATAAGAAAATATAATCTTTTATCCTTCATATGAACACGCAAACATCATACTTCAAACGGTACTTGCATCACATTAGGCACGTTCATTATCTTTCATTCTTTCATTACACTTCACTTCATCATAGGCGAAATTGCACAAAGCAAGATCTCCATGTTGATTGACAACGAATGTCAATCCCCGTCGGTACACGTTATCCATGGTCGCTACCCCCGACGGTTGATCGATCCCCGTCGGTACACATCTTCATGGTAGCTTCCCCCGACAGTTGATCCACACTGCTAGGCACATAGCCCGCTCATGAATACGGATCCATCGTCATACATCAGACTCACATAAGTGAAGTCTATCATAGTGCTTGCAACACTTTTCATCATCATATGGGCCCGGGGGTAACATTCATTAAGTTCCACTTCTCATTAATATTATCTTTCACTTGATAAATAATACGTAACTTATTAAGTACACAACATACCAAGTACTAGTCATCATAACACGTAACCGACCCTCCGCGGGACAGCGGGGGTTCGGGGGCGGCAGCCCCTGACAGCGGGGTTCTAGGGGCAGCAGCCCCTAGTGGGGTCCAAGGGAAACGCCCCTGGCTGGGGCCGGGGTGCCAGGTCAGCGCGCCTGAAAATTTATTTTGAGCTATTTAAATGTCAGCTTTTACTTTAGAAAAATGTATTTCCTTGTTAAAACACCTTGAAATCCTTATCTTGAAAACCTTATGTTTACTATGCATAATAGCCCCAAAAACAAGGAAAAACGTTTAAATAAGGGGATCTAGAACTCACCTGAACTTGTCCAATAGTTTAGATTCTAAGTCACTTAAGCTATAGCCTGAATACTCTAGCTGCACGAAAGTTAATATGCAAAAACGTCATTTTCTTCATAGTTTCGCCCATAGTTTCGCCCATAGTTTCGCTGCCAGTTTCGCTGGGCAGCACTTCTGCTAGTTTCGCTAGACAGATTCTCTACCTTGAGCGCCCAACTTTCGTTGGAATTTCCTAGTTTCGCAAAGTCTATAGGTCAGTCTGGATCTTAGCGAGATTACCTGCGAAACTGTAGTTTCGCCCGAGCGAAACTGTAGTTTCGCTGAAATTTCTCCTAGTCTCGCTAAATGAGTACGCAGTTTCGCTGGTTAAATGCTTAAATTAGCTGGATCGCGGCCCAGTTTCGCTGGATGAACAAAAACTCAGATCCAGCCCGTTTTTAACCCAAAATATTAACTTTTTACGTCCAAATCCTTAGTTTACCTTCCATGAAACCAAATCTAAGCTTTTTACACGTTTTCATACGTAAAAATTTAACCTTTATGTGTTTCTTTAAACTTTTTAAAAACCCAAAAAATGTGACAACCCGAAAATTTTTTTTTATTTAATATAATGATCATGAAAATTTATAATTTGTTTTTATGTTTTTATTATTATTTAATAATAATAAAAACAATAATAATAATAATAATGATATTATTAAAATAATAATGTTAATAATGATAATATTAATAATAATGAAAATATTGTTATTAATAATAATTTATAAAATTATTAAATTGATTTAATAAAGTCCAGGGTTATTCTAAAACTTGTTTTATAAACTTAAATCATGAAATAATAAAACATCAAACTACAGGGACCATTCTGTAATTTCTTGAAAACCCAAACCACCCGCACGTCGACCCCTGTTCCGGCCAATTTCCGGCCTAACTCCGACGATGAACCAACGGACAAAATACATCATTTCAACCCAATCAAAAGCCACCAACATTATCTCGTGAATGATTCGAACCTGGACCAACTTTTAATTAAGAAATGGTAGTGCCATACCCACCCAACCCGACCACCCCATTATCGACCGAAAGTATACCCACGATCACCCACTAAATCATAATTTTAATCAAATCAAATACGCACTCACGATCATTTGATCGTTTATAAGCTGATGGTGAATTCAATTTGATCTCAAAAACACTGAAACATCACCTTCGATCAACACCTCTATCGCGAACCTGCAACTCAATTGAAACCTTACTTAAACGCGTTATACACCTAAATTAACAAAGGGTTATCTACTCTTAACACCTATAGAAGCTGCCTATGCGAGCAATTCGATTATAATCATCATTTGAACATCGATTCAAACCCATCTTGGTCGTGACCTGTTCATCGAGCATTGATCATCGATTCGAACACAAAACAGGTAATTGAGGGTGTCCACAGACTCGAAATCACATGGGGGTTAAAAGCCCTATGTTTAATTTCATTATTAAGATCATATCGGGGTTCAATTTTGAATAAAACGAACTAGGGTTCTTGGTTGATTTGGGGGTTTTTGGAAAAAAAATGTTAAAAGAAAATGGAACCGGCTTTTAAACGCGGGTGAGCCCTTGTCTCAGTGGTTTGGTGCGTGTGGGATGGAACCGGGTGTCACGGGTTCGAACCCGGCCCCCAACATTTTTTTAATAGCTTTTTAATACTTTTAAAAATACAGAAAAATTTTTAAAAATTTTAAAAATAATTTTTATAAACTTTATTTGTTTTAGAAATTAAATAATTATTTTCTGGAAATTTACTTCTTTAAAACCTTATTTATTTATTTATTTAAATAAATAAAACATATGTAATAAATTGTAATCTTTATAAAAATGGATTTTTAATAATAATTTAAATCATTGAATCACTAACGGACATTATATTATTTATGGATTAATCCCGATAATATAAATACAAATTAGATTTTATAAATTTAAATATTTATAAAATCTTACAAAATCAAATATAAACTTACATGTTTAAATAACGTTTACAATTTATTTAGAATATAATGATATGTTAAAATCATTATTTAAATTTTATATAAATCTTTAATTATTTAAGAATTAACAACAATAATTAAACGATTTAATGTTTATAACAAATTCTCGAAAAAAACCAAACCCTAGATCAATTGAACAACAGATTATGAATTTGTATTTAAATTACTTATGTGAATTATAATTCCTTAGGAGGAATTTACTAGCTTATCAACATCACACGAGAACTGAGGTGAGTTCATGCCCCACTGTTTTACTAAATCTCTTTTGGGTGATTTCATGCCCCACTGTTTTACTAAATCTCTTTTGGGTGAGTTCATGCCCCACTGTTTTACTAAATCTCTTTTGGGTGAGTTCATGCCCCACTATTTTATTAAAACTCTTTTGGGGGAGATAGCGTACTGGTAATGTTACAAATGCTTTTTATATATCTAAGATGTGTAAGGATATTAATATAGTGCTGTTTATCATGATAAAAGTCCTCACACTTTTGAATTGTTAATATTGGATAGCGGGGAAAGTTGGGTAGTACTACTGGGTGTGACGAGCCCCACCTGTGTGACTCGAGGTCAGTCGGGTGCAATTTGTCCTATGAACATTTGTCACGATATGACATCGTGGCTGGAGGCAAACATAACGCAGTCAGCTTCAATGTTGAAATCACTATTTAATATCATTTGTGAATGGACTAGCTAGCCATTACAATGCACATGCTTAAGTATACGCTATTGTTAAACTGTGATGTTTAACTGTAAACTCTTGAACTGATCAACCGTTGGGTTGATACACGCTATTGTTAAAATGGGATGTTTAACTACAAACTCTTGAACTAATCAACCATTGGGTTGATTACACTTTTGTTAAACTGTTATGATTAAACGCAAACTCTGGAACTTACCAACCATTGGATTGATATACACTTTTGTTAAACTGTTATGTTTAAACGCAAACTCTTGAACTCACCAACCGTGTGTTGACTTTTAGTATGCTATTCTCAGGTCATTAATCTGGACTGCTGTTAGGAGCACTACACGGGTCAAGCATGCATCCTAACGCTTAAACAATGATACATTTGTTTATCTTTATATTTTGGGTTTGTTTTATTTGTTTAAACGCTTCCGCATGAATTATAAAGTTTAAACTTTGGTTTGTTATGTTAAACGTTGCATATAGAGTCGTTCCGAGTAACTATTGACTGTGATCCTGGTTTGTTCACACGCCTCGCGGTAGAATTCCGCACGTGGATTTTGAGGGTGTGACAGATTGGTATCAGAGCCATTGGTTATAGAGAATTAGGTTGCATACACACTAGACTATAACCGCACACAGTTAGTTAGTTACTTGGTCCTAGTCTTCCTAAACTTAACTTATCATCATAGGTTCAAATCCTTAGACTTTATGTCTAATCTATGAAAATCTTATCGAGGTTTTGAATTCCATGAACCAAGTGAACTTGTGTGACACATAAACACCTGTATTCTGGATTTCCTGGCAAAAGGCCCTCGGGCTAAGGCAAGCATATCGCATATATCTCATTGCGAGACCTGGTATGCTTACCTGGGGATTTCTGGGATGAGTGATAAACTATGGTCAATACACAGGTCTCTAAGGCAAATGGGTCAAATTACCTTGGCGTGTCAGTGATTCCCAAACTTTACTGATCCTTTCGTATACCTTGATTGATCGACCCTGATACAATACATACATATTTGGTACTTCAACCATTGATGACCACTATACTTGACAAGATATGTTAACCTGATAGGAGGAACCGGGGTGATCATGCAAAGCAAGTTACCATTACGGGTGCACACGTAATTGTAACTTGTCGTGCATGCTAAGTCCGGTGAATCTGGTCGGGTGGTAACATTATAGTCAGTATAAGTCATCATTCCTACACCTTGAACAAGAAAGTCTCGGTCTTCATAGAACATAGCCATTAACTATCTATCAGTTCTACTTGTAGGAATGCTCACCCTTACCTTGAATTTTGGACGAAATTCAAACCATGACATTTGTGATAATCCCACGGATTCGGACTGATTCTCTAGCTTGTCTGTTTCTTTAAATCCTTCAATTTCTCTTCCTTTTCATTTCAAGACAAAAGGTCTATTTTCATACGACTGATAGCTTTTGATATTTGGTAATTTAAAGAATGTCTGGAAGAGGACGTGGACGTAGGGAGAAGTAACGATCATGAGTATTACAAGTTTCTATTCTATACCCTAGGGTTCTAGGATCATAATTCTAGTAAGACCTTGTAAAGGGTAACAAAACATTACTGACACTTGCTATTACTTAAGTCCTGTCCTACTTAGAGCCTTCATGGTATTTTCAATCATTTTAAGAGACATTCCTCCACTTAGTATTTCGGTAACTGAGGAACTGATTGAATACTTAGAATGTAAGTGGACTACAGGAAATATAGAAGAGTGATGAAACTCATTGTACATATTCTTTGGGATGATGCTAAGGAAAATTAGGATGTCGTGTAACCGGTTTAAGCACATTCTTAGTATACCGGTGATGCTTATAGGGTTATTGAGGTGAGTTCAAAGCCTTGGTGATTAAGGAATGAAATGCAAAAGTTAGAATTGTAATTCTAAAATCGTGCAATGGTAGGGTTAGGTTGTGCTTTTTATACTGACAAACTCCATAAATTGACAAAGCTGATGTCATACCTTATGACATTAGACCAAATAGAATTAAGAAGGACACTGGAAAAATCTAGTGAGTAGTAGAAAGAAGTTGGAGGGTTGAACAAACAATCTAGCGGTAAGGTAGACAAGAATGCTAATGTTGTAAACCTAGATATGTTGGTTAATACGATTAAGCTAACATGCGTTAAACATGGACATTAAGGAGGTTGACCATTACCATAAGTGTGCCCTAGGTCGATTAGGACCCAAGGACAAGTTAGAAACAATCAGAATTAGGAAATGGCTATAGCTAGAAAGTAAGAACAGTTTAATTATGGAAATAAAGTCAAGGTAATACATCCTGCGGTCATACATTTACGACTGAAGCAAGCCACATTTGACAAGACTAAGTGTTATTACATGTATGTACCTTATCATCAATAGCTACACATCTATTTGATACCAGGGTTGATAATAGCTTTGATTCTTCTGGAATTATTCTTTAACTTAGCATTAACCCTAGTTGCTTAGAAATCATTTTACTTAGTAGAAATAACCAATGGTAGTAATTAGTACAAGAAGGTCATGTCTTTGACATAGACTTAATACTGTATGAATTGGTTATCGAAGCATGAAACCAAGATAGTCCGTCAGGAGAAGGTGGTTCAACCTATCAAACCAAAGCATGATCCCTGAACCTGAAAGGAGACCCAATCGTTTTAGGTTGATTTTTATTCTAAGCTTGGAGCACTTAACTTCGTAAATTGATTTATCTTCCTTTATCCTTATTTGACCTAGCTATATGGAACCATTTATTCCTTATCTATCCACTCTCATTTTGAGCTATCATCAAAACGTGATTGTGTGATGGTAGCCTTCCTAAACAAATGCTATCAACCATGTCACACGAGATAAGATCTCCATTATCAGGGGTCGTTAAGCATAGTAGAAATTCTATCAACAACAAAACTTGATAAAGATCAGAAACAACTTTTGAGTGTCATGTTGTCTTCTGATGATCAAGTCCTTCAACTTATTAGTGACATCCTCGACTTTTCCTAAGTTGAGTCAGGAGTTCTGAGGTTGGAGGCCACAAAATTTAGGCCAAGAAGAGGTGATGTCCCAGTGGAGGTTAATGGTGATGTTTTACAGATTAGACAAATTCTCACCCACTTGATCAGCAATGCTATCGAGTTTACTCACCAAGGAAAGGTTCAGAGTAATCTTTATGTAAAAGCAAACCCATTATCTCACAACGTCGAGAAATTAACCTGCATCCGTTTCAAATATTCGTACACCGTGGTATGACGTTAAAACATCAATCGTTATTTGAATGATTGATTCATTTTCTGTTTTAATAATATTCTTAACCATTTTCGTGAACTCATTCCAAGATCTTCGCATAGTTTATTATTTCTTTAGACCGATGGTTGGTCAAAGGAGAAATACATATTCACAAGATATGCGTTAAGATCGTTTCATATGGTGTCGTTTGGGATTCTTAAATTCCGACGGATAACCTTTCTTATCATTGTTGGTCTTATCTTGATTTCTAGACATCACCTTGCCACGAAATTATATTCTGGAAATTATGGATCGGAAAGTTAAACAACTAAAACATAGTAAGATTACGATCGTAAGAGTTCGGTGGAACTCCCGGCGTGGTCCTGAGTTCACTTGAGAGCGAGAGGACGAAATGATGCGCAAGTATCCTAACCTATTCAAGGATGTTGCCAGTACATCTTAATTTTCGGGACGAAAATTCCTCTAACAGGGGGATGATGTGACAACCCGAAATTTTTTTTATATTTAATATAACGATCATGAAAATTTACAATTTGTTTTTATGTTTTTATTATTATTTAATAATAATAAAAATTAATAATAATAATAATAATGATATTATTAAAAATAATAATGTTAATAATGATAATATTAATAATAATGAAAATATTGTTATTAATAATAATTTATAAAATTATTAAATTGATTTAATAAAGTCTAGGGTTAGTTTTGTATTTTCTAAAACTTGTTTATAAACTTAAATCATGAAATAATAAAACATCAAACTACAGGGACCATTCTGTAATTTCTTGAAAACCCAAACCACCCGCCCGTCGACCCCTGTTCCGGCCAATTTCCGGCCTAACTCCGGCGATGAACCAACGGACAAAATACATCATTTCAACCCAATCAAAAGCCACCAACATTATCTCGTGAATGATTCGAACCTGGACCAACTTTTAATTAAGAAATGGTAGTGCTATACCCACCCAACCCGACCACCCCATTATCGACCGAAAGTATACCCACGATCACCCACTAAATCATAATTTTAATCAAATCAAATACGCACTCACGATCGTTTGATCGTTTATAAGCTGATGGTGAATTCAATTTGATCTCAAAAACACTGAAACATCACCTTCGATCAACACCTCTATCGCGAACCTGCAACTCAATTGAAACCTTACATAAACGCGTTATACACCTAAATTAACAAAGGGTTATCTACTCTTAACACCTATAGAAGCTGCCTATGCGAGCAATTCGATTATAATCATCATTTGAACATCGATTCAAACCCATCTTGGTCGCGACCTGTTCATCGAGCATTGATCATCGATTCGAACACAAAACAGGTAATTGAGGGTGTCCACAGACTCGAAATCACATGGGGGTTAAAAGCCCTATGTTTAATTTCATTATTAAGATCATATCGGGGTTCAATTTTGAATAAAACGAACTAGGGTTCTTGGTTGATTTGGGGGTTTTTGGAAAACAAATGTTAAAAGAAAATGGAACCGGCTTTTAAATGCGGGTGAGCCCTTGTCTCAGTGGTTTGGTGCGTGTGGGATGGAACCGGGGGTCACGGGTTCGAACCCGGCCCCCAACATTTTTTAATAGCTTTTTAATACTTTTAAAAATACAGAAAAATTTCTAAAAATTTTAAAAATAATTTTTATAAACTTCATTTGTTTTAGAAATTAAATAATTATTTTCTGGAAATTTACTTCTTTAAAACCTTATTTATTTATTTATTTAAATAAATAAAACATATGTAATAAATTGTAATCTTTATAAAAATGGATTTTTAATAATAATTTAAATCATTGAATCATTAACGGACATTATATTATTTATGGATTAATCCCGATAATATAAATACAAATTAGATTTTATAAATTTAAATATTTATAAAATCTTACAAAATCAAATATAAACTTACATGTTTAAATAACGTTTACAATTTATTTAGAATATAATGATATGTTAAAATCATTATTTAAATTTTATATAAATCTTTAATTATTAAAGAATTAACAACAATAATTAAATGATTTAACGTTTATAACAAATTCTCGAAAAAAACCAAACCCTAGATCAATTGAACACCAGATTATGAATTTGTATTTAAATTACTTATGTGAATTATAATTCCTTAGGAGGAATTTACTAGCTTATCAACATCACACGAGAACCGAGGTGAGTTCATGCCCCACTGTTTTACTAATCTCTTTTGGGTGAGTTCATGCCCCACTGTTTTACTAAATCTCTTTTGGGTGAGTTCATGCCCCACTGTTTTACTAAATCTCAGTTGGGTGAGTTCATGCCCCACTATTTTATTAAAACTCTTTTGGGGGAGATAGCATACTGGTAATGTTACAAACGCTTTTTATATATCTAAGATGTGTAAGGATATTTATATAGTGTTGTTTATCATGATAAAAGTCCTCACACTTTCGAATTGTTATATTGGATAGCGGGGAAAGTTGGGTAGTACTACTGGGTGTGACGAGCCCCACCTGTGTGACTCGAGGTCAGTCGGGTGCAATTTGTCCTATGAACATTTGTCACGATATGACATCGTGGTTGGAGGCAAACATAACACAGTCAGCTTCAAAGTCGAAATCACTATTTAATATCATTTGTGAATGGACTAGCTAGCCATTACAATGCACATGCTTAAATATACGCTATTGTTAAACTGTGACGTTTAACTGTAAACTCTTGAACTGATCAACCGTTGGGTTGATACACGCTATTGTTAAACTGGGATGTTTAACTGCAAACTCTTGAACTAATCAACCATTGGGTTGATTACACTTTTGTTAAACTGTTATGATTAAACGCAAACTCTGGAACTTACCAACCATTGGATTGATATACACTTTTGATAAACTGTTATGTTTAAATGCAAACTCTTGAACTCACCAACCGTGTGTTGACTTTTAGTATGCTATTCTCAGGTCATTAATCTGGACTGCTGTTAGGAGCACTACACGGGTCAAGCATGCATCCTAACGCTTAAACAATGATACATTTGTTTATCTTTATATTTTGGGTTTGTTTTATTTGTTTAAATGCTTCCGCATGAATTATAAAGTTTAAACTTTGGTTTGTTATGTTAAACGTTGCATATAGAGTCGTTTCGAGTAACTATTGACTGTGATCCTGGTTTGTTCACACGCCTCGCGGTAGAATTCCGCACGTGGATTTTGAGGGTGTGACACAAAACCCTTGAATCCGGGTTTGATTTACAGAAGGCTTAGAAGTCGTTTCTTACCTTGTTTGTTGCTCCTTTCTTTGAGATTTGATGCACAAACGCCCAGATCTCCAATTCCTTGACCTTAGAAACCCCAAATCTTGAGTTTCTTGCACTTTCTCTCTCTACTTTCTCTCTCTACGAAATTTTTGCTGCTAGGGCTGAAATGGGAGGATGGTGGCTGCATTTGGGTAGGTTAAGGCTGATCATGGGCCTCAATTGCTCAAGTTCTTGTCCATAACCCAAATTAGCCCATAATCCTTTCTTTTTCTATTAAATACCCATTAGTTAAGCCCACTTATCCTTAATGACTCGTTTTGACTTTTCGGGGTGTTACACTGTTTCTTATAAAATATACTAATTAAAGGTGTAGATTAATAATAAATTAAAACTTGTAAACGTTACTTATTTCATAATACAAATACAAATTAGATTTTATAAATTTAATTGTAAAATCTTACTAAAATTAAATACAAACTTACATATTTGAATGATGTCTAAAATTTATTTAGAACATAATGATATGTTAAAATCATTATTAAATTAATCAAATGAAATGCAAATCTTTAGTTATTAACGAACTAGCAAAAATAATTAAATGATTCAAGTATATGTTTATAACAAATCCCAGAAAACCAAACCCTAGATCAATTGAACACCAGATTCAAGATTTAACTTATTTAGGTTATGGATTTGTATCTATTTGCTTATGTGAATTATAATTCCTTAGGAGGAATTTACTAGCTTGTCAACACCCCACAAGAACTGAGGTGAGTTCATACTTAACTATTCCCCTTTTAATCATTTAAATATTTTGGGGAGGAATACATGTTGCAATTGAAATTTCAAATTATTTTTGTGTATTATGTTAAATAATAATTTGATCACATTTATGATTACATATGGTTACAACAAAAACCCTTCTCTGTATACTGGACTATAAACAAGGAGGGATCTTTTGGATAGTACTATCGGGGAGTGACTTACCCCCATAAAGGTTTGGACATGTGGTCCTTACCAAGATGCACAAAGATCTTATAGTCATTCGGGATGACTGTTTTATGTTGAGAAGGTAGATGTGCACTATGTAAAGTTTGCCATTATAGTTCCACTTACAACCCATATGTGGATAAATGTAAAGAGAGGATTCACGCCCTCTGATTTGAATTATTATAACTAATATAATATGCTATATATATATAAAAGGAAAAGGGAAAATTAACTATGATACATGGGCAAACCCTATTTAAAGGTTTTGTTGGCTTGTACTTAGTTAGTATATGGGATAGTGAGTTCACCTATTGTAAAGGGGTTCCATTAAGACTATCCATATACGGAGTGATATCAGGGATATCTCAAGGCTCAATTGAAGTTATGAAATGACCATATCTTCACAAAATAAACCCTACTTTGAATGATAATGGTTGATTTATCATATATGTTTTACTCATCTATGAACTCACCAACCCTGTGTTGACACTTGATTTTACATGTATTCTCAGGTATCTGCTAGGAGCTTATGGACATGCACGTAGGATCATATAAGAGCTCAAGATACATATTGGTTATTATTTGAGATATGATTAGAGGTGTTGTTAAGAAACAATCTATCTTTTATTCCGCTACGTATAATATTTATTACTCTGAATATTAATGGAATGGTTATCTAAAATTCATCATATAGATAACTGCATCTCATGTGTGACTACTGTGTTCGATCCTGTTTGCTCACCCCTCCATGATAAATTCCAGACCCGGAATTTGAGGGTGTGACAGATTGATATCAGAGCCATTGGTTATAATGAGTTAGGAATTGCATCTAGCTTATAGCCACACACAATAGTTGCACAAAGTAAATTTCCTTAGTTAGAGATCGACTAGGATTAAGAAGTTATATGCTTCTACAATGAGAATGTCAAACGATTCTTACTAAGAATGAACTACTTAACTTTGACTCTTTGACTCTCCCTGATAAATGAACTTCCTAAATTTATTCTCAACGACATGTGGGATCTACACTTATCGTCGTGGATTCAATTCCTTAGACTTTATGTCTAATCTATAAAAATCTTATCGAGGTTTTGATTCTATGAACCAAATAAAATTGTGTGACATATAGACACCTGTATTCTGGATTTCCTTGCAAAAGGCCTTCAGGCTAAGGCAAGCATATCGTATAAATCTCATTATGAGACCAGTTATGTTTACCTGGGGATTTCTAGGATGAGTGATAAACTATGGTCAACGCACAAGTCTCTAAGGTAAATGGGTCAAATTACCTTGACGTGTTCCATTTGGTAATCTAAGCTACGCTTGTCCTAATCTAAAGAGAGACTTGTTTCCCTAGTACTCGTGCCTTGCTGAATTTAATCGAAAAACCGAGTTTTCTTAAATTCCCATCTATCTTACAGAAATTTTCCATACTTTGAATATTTGATATAGAATGCATCTATTGAATATATCAAAGTGTTAATTCCCACCAAACAATTTCATGATAGATGGACACATCAGCGGGCAGAGGCAGAGGCAGAGGTAGAGGACGCGGTAGAGTAACTATTCCAAGAGGGATGAACTGCCTGGTTTGCCCCCTAGAAGAAAGGTCGAGTTGTCAATGAGTTAACACCTGGAGCTACACCTATAGCTCGGGCACCATACCGTCTCGCACCTTCTAAACTAAAAGAACTATCTGACCAGCTTAGGGAACTCCTGGATAAAGGATTCATCAGACCTAGCTCGTCACCATTGGGAGCACCAGTGCTGTTTGTAAAGAAGAAAGACGGAACCTTCCGGATGTGCATTGATTATCGAGAACTGAAAAAAGTGACAATCAAGAACCATTATCCCTTGCCACATATTGACGACTTATTCGACCAACTGCAAGGTTCAAGCATTTATTCAAAGATAGAACTTAGAAGCGGCTATCATCAACTGAGAGTCAGGGATGAAGATATTAGGAAGACGGCTTTCAGAACTCGATACGGTCACTTTGAGTTCACAGTCATGCCGTTTGGGCTAACAAATGTACCTGCCGTATTCATGGATCTCATGAATCGTGTATGCAAGCCTTATCTAGACAAGTTTGTCATTGTCTTCATTGACGACAGCTTGATCTATTCTAAAAATGAGCATGAACATGAGGAACATCTAAGATTGATCCTTGAATTACTAAAAGAGAGAGGAGCTCTATGCTAAGTTCTCAAAATGTGATTTCTGGAGAAAAGAAGTTCAATTCCTTGCTCATGTGATTGATGTTAATGGAATTCATGTAGACCCAGCTAAAATTGAATCCATCAAAAGTTTTCCTACACCTTCTAATCCATCAAAAATTAGACAATTTCTTGGCCTGGCCGGCTATTATAGGAGATTTATCGAAGGATTCTCCAAGATAGCTCAACCATTGACCATGCTCACCCAAAAGGGAGTAGCATATCATTGGGGATTTAAGCAAGAGGCTGCTTTTCAAACACTGAAACAGAAGTTATGCATGTTGGACTCTTTATGCCCAAGACACATAGAATATTGATGTGGTTAGTACGTCATGATCCAAGTCGGGTCATACCCAATAACAAGCTTAGCAAACACCAATTAATATTTAATTGATGATATGATCATGCAATTAAATAATTACACCAATTTAGAAAAGTGAGTTTTCTAAATAAATTGTATATGAGATGGAAAAACTTATAAGGATATTTTGTTCATGGGAATTATTTGTGATGTTATTTAAATTGGTTAAATAACATCAAGTAATAAAAGTATGTATAAGTTATATAATTAAAATGTTAATTATACAACTTATTCAATAACTAGTTAATATATAAAGTGGAGGATTAAAAATGGGGGAAAACCCCATTTTGATTAAAAATTCAGCCGCCCCTAAAGGGGCAATTTGGTCCTTGTTGTTGTCTTGGAACATTGCAAGATATTAACTAGTCACACATGCTTTTCCCTTGCTCTCTCACACATGCAAAATACACCAAGAACAACCTTTTCTTTGGCAGAAAATCACGGCTGGAAGATGAGTTCCAGCAGGCTTCTTGGACGATTTTAGGTGTACAAAATCCTAGCAAAATGGTGTTGCTTAGAGGCTTGTGGGTATGAGCACTTGAGGACATCAATTCTTGATGTTTTAGTCATCCAATGGCAGCTATATCTTCATCTACATCACGTTTTTCAGCTCTCTTTTGCTTGATGTTTCAGCCATGTTTTTCAGCAGCCTTTTGGAAGGTAGTATGTATTGTTGTTTTGGTTGTTTTCTTCTTTTGATAGCTAGTTCATCCACATATGAAAGATCCTTACAATCTTGGGTTTGTTGTTGCTATGAAATGACTAAATATTTCAGATTATATGACATGAAATAATCAATTTAATCCGCTGCGTTTTCTTGGTTTAAATGGTTAAACTAGTTTGTTAAAGGCCAACAAACCCAACATTGGCATCTAGAGCCGGATATGTGGATGAATAGCTTCATTTGTCCTAGTAAAATTGGTTTTATAGGACTTAAACAACCTAATAGGGCTGTTTTGTGATGAAATGATAATACCCCAACCTTTCAAGGTTATATCTTGCATGCTTAGATTAAATCTTGAATGGAATGATATCAAATTGGTTGATTGTGTTTTGTTTGGACAAAAGACCCTAAATTCTTAGTTTGTGTTGGCTGAAAATTTAGGGTCAAATGGGGTTCATTTAGTTCTTGAAATGATGTATATGGATACATGTTTTAGTGCATAACATAGCCTTGACCATGTATGTTTTGGATTTGGTTGATTGTGGAATTGTCATGTTGGTTGTATTGTTTCTATTTGGGTTGTAATTTGTTTATTCATTTGGCAATGTAATAAATAGATTAGGAGTATTTTTTCTTTTACTAGAAAATATGTATTAGGATATATATATTTTGTAAAAGAAGATGCTCGGGAAGGAAGCACAAAAGGAAGACACAAAGGATGGACTTGAAGCATTTGGATGCAAGTTCAAGTGGGAGTCTTTGGAGACCTCATCATTTGTGTTGTGTTCAACCCTTAGGAAAGACCTTATGACAACACTTGTGATGGCAAACAAGTGTAGTCAACTTAGTGGCTATAGTTATGCACTTATGTTTGTATGATTGTGCTTGTTTGGTTGTTTGTTGTATGATTGTTATTTGATATTTGGATATGCATAACAAACTAATTAACAAACTTAACAAGCTGAATTTTATGGTTCTTAATCATTAAGTGATTAATAAAAGGTTATTAAAAGGGTTAATGATTTAATAAAAGAGGTTTTATTAAAAATGAACCATAGGATACCTTTTATTTGAAAGCATGCAAATACAAGGTAAATAGAGTTTTCAAACTAGAATCAATGAAAACTAAAAATCCCTTTTCAAACAAGTTTAACACCGTCCTTTTGCACAACACTTAAGTCATTTGGAAACTCTTAATGGGATAAAGGTCACCTAACCATTTTGAGGGAACTTATGACTTAAGGTGGGAATACCACATTGGTGGGATAAAGGTCACCTAACCACTTATGTTGGTAAACTCACATGTGTGTGCAAGTAGGGTAACTTGATTTGCAAACCATGTTGAATGGATCACCTAAAATATGGTTTCCAAATGGTGTTGATGGGATTAATATGCCGACTTTGCATATGATGTTTAAAGTCGATCCCATACCGCTAGAAGTTGCAAAAGGTTGCAATTGTCAAATATAGACTACCTTGTTAATTTGAATAATGGGATAAAGGTCACCTAACCATTATTTGAATGTAACGTTGGATTCTAGATTTTAATTATTAATTGTCTATGAGACATAAAGGGTACTAATAGTTAAAATGAAATTTTTCAGAAATACTAAAGAGAACTTTGTAAAATTTTGTAGAATGGCCGCAAACAATAATGCTACCACCCCGACCGTCCATACCCTATCACTGAGAACTATCCAAGAGAGGGATCGTCTGAACCATAACAACCTTATGGAATGGTCTCAAAACTTGAGAATTGTTCTCAAGCAAGAGCAATGGCAAATGTCCTTGACGATCCTATTCCTAACCAACCCGACCCCGACGATGTTGAGGCCACCTCGAGAGGCTTAGCTGTCCTGTCTCAAAGGAGTTGGCCAAGGATTTTATCCTTAATGGCCTAACTTAAAGTTTGAGACATTCATAATGAATTACAATATGAATGGATAGGACAAGAGCATTGGTGAGTTTCACGCAATGCTCACAACAGCTAAGGCAGGGATGGGTAGAAAGGTTCTACCTATTCTCTAGATCAATAAGGGAGGCAATGGAAAGGCCATTCCCGATCCCAAGGCAAATGTTGCCAAAAGAGAGGGGCACATCAAAGGCAAAGGGGAGGGTAAGATCAAAGCGAAACCTCCAAAACCTAAGCTTATGAAGCCTAAGGTAATGAAAACGATCCATGCTTTGAGTATGGTGAGATAGGTCATTTGAAAGGGAATTGTCCAATCTATCTCAATGAGTTGAGAAATAAGAGGGATGCTGGGCAAACCTCAAGCAAAACTTTCATAATCCATATTGACTTAAATGTTATTTCCTCAAAGCACATGGGTAATAGGATACCGCATGTGGAACTCACTTTTGCAATCTGTTGCAAGGGTTCAAAAGAAATAAGCACTTTAAGAAAGGAGACTATGTTTTGAAACTTTCAAAAGGTTTGGAAGTTGTTCTTCAAAACATGTTATATGCTCCTAGTTTGACTAGGAACATGATTTAAGTTTCCCTTTTAAAACGATATGGTTATCATTTAAAGTTAGTAAATGATGGTATATATATTTATATGGATGATGTATATTATTTCAAGGCTATGCCTTCTAATGATGTTGATGAATTGGTTCATAATGATTCGTCCTATAACAACACATTATACCTATCATGCACCAAGAGACTTAAAATGGTTTAAGTAACTCTTATTCTTGTCATTGTCATCTTGGTTACATAAACAAGAATCGGATTTAAACACTTTAAAAGAATGGTCTTTTGAAAACAAATGAAAATTGTTCATTTGATAAGTGTGAATCTTGTTTACAAGGTAAGATGATCAACACGCCCTATAGTGGTACTAATGAAAGGGCAAAAGACTTATTAGGAGTCATACATTTGGATGTATGTGGTCCTTTTAAGAGAATGACAAGGTATGGTGAAACTTACTTCATTACCTTAACCGACGATTATAGTCGCTATGGTTATGTGTACTTGATGGCACATAAACATGAAGAATTTGAAATGTTCAAAAACTTCAAGAATAAAGTAGAAAATCAACTCGATAGAACTACCAAAGTTCTCCGTTTAGATAGAGAAGGTGAATACCTAAGTGAGACTTTTAGGGATCATCTAGGAAGTTGTAAGATTGTCTCACAACTTACTCCTCACAGAACACCATAACATAATGGTGTGTCTGAAAGGAGATCGAACCCTATTGGATATGGTTCGACCTATGATGCCTATAAGCTCACTACCTCTACAATTTTGGGGTTTTGTACTACTCTCCGCGGCTCGTATTTTGAATATGGCTGTAAGGCCCCGTTCCCGGGCACCTCACAGTTGGTCGTCATTACCCATAAAACATACATTTAATACAATTTAATAAAAACCATGCAGCGGAAAAATTTAATTTTACTATAAATGCTTTTGCAAAGTAATACAACACCCGTTACAAAATATCATTTGTTTGCATTACAATACAAAAACATCAACAAAAGAATGCCATCCCAAAAGAGCTGAGTAGCCGCCTCGTGCCATCCTCAGCAACACTACCTGCCAACTGGAAAATACATAAAAGTCAGCGTTGCTGAGTGAGTTCTAGTTTTGTAATAAAACATACTTTTACTTATTTGAAAGTATCCTTTCGTGCATGCGTTCATACATCATACGTACACAGAGATAATATTCGTTATTATCTTCATCATTCGTTATTCATCGTTATCTTTAACTTCTCGTATGGATTCCGTCAGGCTTTACCCACTTCATAGCACTTGGCTATGATTACTGTGGTCGAATGACAAGAATCCCGTTATACTTACTTGCACGCATTGAAAGGTGAATTGTACCAATACCATATGCTACACCCCGATCGTTGTTAGCTACCGGGCCGTAGTCAACATATGACGGAAATCGTATGCCACGGTACTAGAGGTAAGCGGTAGAGGTACCATGACCATGGTCAATCACATAGAAGGACCAATCGCGTTATTCAATGCTTGCAAGACATAATTCGTTGTTCATTAATGCATGTATTCATCATCATTCTTCTTTTCGTTCATTCGTTAATACATGCATTCGTCATCATGTTCCTCTTTCATTATCTTTCACTTTACGATACATAATACTTCATTAGTTCATTCTCGTTATTCGTAAAGTTTCAGAAAGATAAGCATACACAATTACAAGGAACATACACACACATCATACATACTCATCATACATTCATCATCATAAATTCATCATCATACATTCATCATCATACATTCATCATCATACGTAGCATCATACCATACTTAACAATATTTAATAATATTGTTAACAATAATACACTGATAATAATATCAGTAACAATAAGGGTTAACCATAATCATCATTACAGGCATGAAACATCATCATTTGTTAACCCTAGTCAACCCTGGTCAAAACCTCGAACTTCGGTATTTCAGGGAATTTCTGAAAAATTCTAAGTGTTCTAGGCGTTTGAGCCCTGTTGGGCGTATAAGCCCTCTGGCCGTATAAGCACTATTGGGCGTAAGAACACTGCTGGACTTTTCATCATACTTAGAAAATTTTCATCTGGTCATACGACCACACTGTTGGCCGTATGAGCACTATTGGTCGTACCATTCCCCAGACTTAGAAACATGTTCTGATCATACGACCACTGTTGGTCGTATGAGTCCTGTGGGTCTCATACTTAGAAAATTTCACATTTGTCATACGACCACTGTTGGTCGTATGAGTCCTATTGGACTCCTCATCATACTTAGAAAATTTACTTAGTCATACGACCATATTGTTGGTCGTATGAGTCCTATTGGGCTCAACACTTAGACAAATTACTTGGTCATACGACCACACTGTTGGTCGTATGAGTCCTGTTGGGCTCATTAGCACTTAGGAAAATATATCTCCTAGTCATACGACCACACTGTTGGTCGTATGAGCACTGGTGGACTTACCAACCTGTAATTAATTATTCTAAGTCCCATTTTCAGACATATTTGCAACCTGTTCATGAGTCTAATCCATAATCCAAGTCCCAAACATCATGATGCCTAATTCTAAACATATACACATGATTCTAGGCATAAATCTAGCATAAACATAAACATGCATACATTCAGTTCATACGGGTATCAGCATAAATTTTATAAAAACATATATATGCATTTCCAGCCCCAAAATGTTTAAAAATCAGTAAAAAGGGGTCTAGAACTCACCTTAGCTGCTCTTCAAGTTCAAACTCTTCTGCTCGAGCTTTTCCAAAGGATTCGAAAGCCTAGATGTGTTTAAAACACACAAACCCGAACACATATACACATAAGAACATGCATTTCTCGGTTTCTTAGCTCAAACACAACTTAAAAACATCAATTCTTACCTTGAATCTGATTTCTTCTTCTTTCCCTCTCTAGAATCGAAGCTCCTGCTGTTTTCTCTCTCTAAAAGTCGAATAAAAGTGTTATGCAGAAGGTAATGGGCGGCCATGCCACCTTTTTACCAACTTTATAAGATTTTTATTCCTTTTACACCTTTGGTCCCCCAACTTGGGGTTGACTTCCCTTTTCCTTCTTTTTCTTTCTTTCTCTTTATTCCTTTATTTCTTGCTAATAAAAATACGGGTGTTACAATGGCCCAAACCAAGAAAGTGGATTCGACGCCTTTTGAAATATGGAATGGAATAGTTCCATCGCTATCATATTTAAAAGTATAGGTTATGAAGCTTATGTTAAGCTTAATACCCAAACCAACTGAAAGTCGATTCACTAAGTGTATATTTGTTGGATATCCGAAAGGATTGTATAGGATACTACTTCTTTGATCCAACAGAGCAAAAGGTATTTATTGCTCGAAAGGTAGAGTTCTTAGAAGCCAAGTTCCTTATGGAAGGAATGACGTATAGAACAGTGGAATTTGATGAGGATCAAGATCCACAAGCCGATACACGTTTGGTTGACACTAGCAATCAACAGAAGGTTGTTGATCATGATCAAGAGGTTGATCAATACACACAAAACATTCACAGATCTGGTAGAGTTAGCATTCCACATGAAAGATATGAATTTTTCATAGATGGATGCTGCGTGGTTGACTCCAATGAGCCAACTACATACCATGATGCAATGTCCAATTCAGATTGTGACAAGTGGCTAGGAGCCAAGAACGTAGAGATGCAATCCATGTATGACAACCAAGTTTGGGAATTGGTTGACCCTTTACTTAACTCCAAACTGGTTAGATGCAAGTTGGTTTTGAGAAGAAAACTGACATGCATGGAAACTTGGATACTTACAAGGCAAGACTTGTAGCAAAAGGTTTCACTCTAACTCAAGGGGTTGATTATGATGAAACCTTCTCGCCAATGGCAATGCTAAAGTCTATCAGGATATTGTTTGCCATAACTGCTCATCATGATTATGAGATTTGGCAAATGGATGTCAAAACCGCTTTTCTTAATGGACATCTCGAAGAGACTGTCCATATGGATTAGCCTGAAGGTTTTGTCGATCCAAATCATCCTGATAAAGTATGCAAGTTAAAGAGATCAGTCTATGGATTGAGAGAAGCATCGAGAAGTTGGAATCAACGTTTTAATGAAGGGATCAAGAAATTTGGTTTCATCAAGAACATTGACAAGACTTGTGTGTATAAAAAGGCTAGTGGGAGTCTAATTACGTTCTTAGTATTGTATGTTGATGACATACTACTATTTGGAAATGATATTCCAACTGTGGAAGGTGTTAAAACCTGGCTCGGAAATTGGTTTTCCAAAAGGGATCTCCGTGAAGCCGTCTATATTTTGGAAATAAAGATCTATAGGGATAGATCGAGGCGCTTGATAGGGTTAAACCAAAGTGCATACATTGATAAAATCTTGAAAAGGTTCAAGATGGTAAACTCTAAGAAAGGTATAGTACCTATTCAAAGAGGGACAATATTGAGTGCATCTCAATGTCCAAGCTCAAAGGATGAGCAAGATCGCATGAAGGACATCCCATATGCGTCTGCTATAGGATCCATCATGTATGCGATGATATGCACTAGACTGGACATGTCATGCGCATTAAGCATGACAAGTATATATATCAGCAAAATCCAAGTAACAGCCATTGGATGGTTGTTGAAAGTATATTGAAATACCTTAGGAGGACTAAGGATATGTTTCTAATATACGGATCTGACAAAGAGGAACTCGTTGTAAAGGGTTACATGGTTGTGAGTTTCCAAACTGATCGAGATGATCCTCGATCATAATCGGGGTATGTCTCCATTATGAATAGGGTAGCATTGTCCACTACATAATTCGAATACATAGCCGCCTCATTAGCAGCTTGGGAAGCTGCATGGATAAAAAGGTTTATCACCAATCTAAGGATGGTCTCTACCATTCAAGACCCCTTAGAAATCTTTTGTCATGACAAGGGTGCGATTGTTCAAATCAAGGAACCCCGTGCACATCAAAAGATTAGGCACAATGAGCGGAAATTCAACTACATAAGGGATGAAGTTAAAAAGGGAAAGATATGTATTCGCAAAGTTCACTTTGATCAAAACATTGCGGATCCACTCACGAAGCTCCTTGAAAGGGCAAAGCATGAAAGTAATACTTGTGCCTTAGGACTTCGATATTCTAGTGATTGGAATTGATCTGTTTAGTATTAATATTATTAATATGGAACAATTGCAATACTTAACTTATCTATGTATTTACGATATTTTAAGTGATGTTCCTTTTAGCATGTTTACATCCATGAATAATTTTATTATTCTAAATGTCCGTAGTCGGTCATATTTGTGGGAACAAGTATTAATGTAAGACTATTATGAACATGGATTGGTGGATATTCATAAGGCATGAATATAGAGCAATTGGTTGCTGCCAAGGTTCATAGATATTCGTGGGATACGAATATTGGACTGACCCGCATCTCAAATCTTACTACATAGAATCTTATTGATTGATCAATAAGTAAATTTGAGTAAAGGCGAATATCATTTGGTATCCTCCGACCTGAGATACATATTGGGTTTTGATATTCACCAAGTGTTATACCTTGAGCTAGATCTTCACTGATATGAAATGATTGTCAGTACATAAGGCTATGTTCAGGTATGACATAAGGTGATTGTGAGAAACGTATGTAGTCAAGATGGGATTTGTACCTCTTATTCGTTTAGAGTATGATGTCTAAGGCCTGATTAAGTTAAATCAACAAGGAATGATCATTCTGTGTCCTTGGATTTAACATGACATCTGTAACAAAAGGATAAATGATTGATTCACCTAAATAGTTTCAAGTAGGATACTTGAATGTAATGATGTTATTGAATGGCTTCTAAGTCATGCGTATTAAGGGTAGTAAACCGTTGTTAGGCGGTATTTACTGCTTGCATCAATCTTCTATGAATCTTGTGCAAGTGGGAGATTGTTGGACTCTTTATGCCCAAGACACATAGAATATTGATGTGGTTAGTACGTCATGATCCAAGTCGGGTCATACCCAATAACAAGCTTAGCAAACACCAATTAATATTTAATTGATGATATGATCATGCAATAAATAATTACACCAATTTAGAAAAGTGAGTTTTCTAAATAAATTGTATATGAGATGGAACAACTTATAAGGATATTTTGTTCATGGGAATTATTTGTGATGTTATTTAAATTGGTTAAATAACATCAAGTAATAAAAGTATGTATAAGTTATATAATTAAAATGTTAATTATACAACTTATTCAATAACTAGTTAATATATAAAGTGGAGGATTAAAAATGGGGGAAAACCCCATTTTGATTAAAAATTCAGCCGCCCCTAAAGGGGCAATTTGGTCCTTGTTGTTGTCTTGGAACATTGCAAGATATTAACTAGTCACACATGCTTTTCCCTTGCTCTCTCACACATGCAAAATACACCAAGAACAACCTTTTCTTTGGAAGAAAATCACGGCTGGAAGATGAGTTCCAGCAGGCTTCTTGGACGATTTTAGGTGTACAAAATCCTAGCAAAATGGTGTTGCTTAGAGGCTTGTGGGTATGAGCACTTGAGGACATCAATTCTTGATGTTTTAGTCATCCAATGGCTGCTATATCTTCATCTACATCACGTTTTTCAGCTCTCTTTTGCTTGATGTTTCAGCCACGTTTTTCAGCAGCCTTTTGGAAGGTAGTATGTATTGTTGTTTTGGTTGTTTTCTTCTTTTGATAGCTAGTTCATACACATATGAAAGATCCTTACAATCTTGGGTTTGTTGTTGCTATGAAATGAACTAAATATTTCAGATTATATGACATGAAATAATCAATTTAATCTGCTGTGTTTTCTTGGTTTAAATGGTTAAACTAGTTTGTTAAAGGCCAACAAACCCAACAATGCAGTGCACCTATACTATCCTTACCTGACGGCATTGAAGACTTTGTAGTCTACTGTGATGCTTCTGTTCAGGGACTGGGATGTGTTTTGATGCAATGAGATAAAGTCATAGCCTATGCCTCAAGACAGTTAAAGGCTCATGAGAAGAACTATGCAACTCATGACCTAGAACTAGGAGCAGTTGTGTTTGCTCTTAAATTATGGAGACACTACTTGTACAGTACTTAGTGCACTATCTATACCGACCAGAAGAGTCTTCAACATTTGTACAATCAAAAGGAGGTGAATATGAGGCAGAGGAGATGGCTTGAACTACTGAATGATTATGATTGTGCCATCAAGTACCATCCCGGTAAATCAAATGTTGTGGCTGATGCTTTTAGTAGGAAAGAACATACGAAACCTCGTAGAGTACGAGTCCTACAACTTACCATTCAAAGCAACCTACCGGCACAAATTCTGAATGCACAGACTGAAGCATTGAAAGAAGAAAACATTAAGGAGGAAAACCTCCGAGGGCTAGACCAATAGTTTGAAGTTCATTCAGATGGATTACGCTTTATAGCAGAAAGGATTTGGATACCCCTATAAGGGAATCTTAGAAGCTTGATCATGGATGAAGCCCACAAGTCTTCGTACTCTATCCACCCAGGTGCAGATAAGATGTATTACGACTTGAAGCTTGTTTACTGGTGGCTAAGAATGAAGGCAGATATTGTGACTTATGTCTCAAAGTGTTTTACTTGTTCTAAAGTCAAGGTCGAATACCAAAAGCCTTCAGGAATGTTGACCCAACCAGAAGTTCCCGTGTGTAAGTGGGAAATGATAACCATGGATTTCGTCACTAGTTTACCCAAATCTCAAACGGGCAATGACACCATTTGGGTTATTGTTAACCGTCTCACCAAATCAGCTCATTTCATACCCATTCGTGAGAAAGACAAGATGGAGAAGCTTACAAGGATTTACATTAAAGAAATTATCTCTAGACACGGAGTGCCAGTGTCTATCATCTCTGATCGTGACGCACGATTTACATCTATCTTTTGGGATAAACTTCAGAAAGCTCTAGGCACTCGCCTAGATATGAGCACAGCCTATCACCCTCAGACTGATGGCCAAAGTGAAAGAACCATACAGACTCTTGAGGATATGCTTAGGGCTTGTGTTATTGATTATGGAAAGAACTGGGAAGGTCATCTACCTTTAGTAGAGTTCTCATATAATAATAGCTATCATTTGAGCATCAAGGCGGCACCATTCGAGGCCTTATATGGATGTAAATGTAGATCACCGCTTTGCTGGGCAGAAGTTGGAGATAGTCAACTTACTGGCCCAGAATTGATCTTTGAAACTCATGAGAAAATTGTTCAGATAAGAGAACGCATGGCTGCTGCCAGGGATCGCCAGAAAAGCTACGCTGATAAACACCGCAAGCCACTTGAATTTCAGGAAGGAGATAAAGTTTTGCTAAAGGTATCTCCCTGGAAGGGAGTTATACGCTTTAGGAAACGAGGGAAATTGAACCCTTGCTACGTGGGGCCTTTTGAAATTGTCAGAAGGATCGGCCCAGTAGCCTATGAATTAAATCTACATGCTGAACTTGGTGGTGTGCACAATGTTTTTCACGTATCCAATCTAAGGAAGTGTTTATCCGATGAATCACTGGTTATGCCTTTAAAGGAACAACAAGTAGATCAGAAACTCAGATTTGTCAAGGAACCAGTTGAAATCATGGATAGGTAAGTTAAACAACTAAAGCATAGCAAGATCCCGATTGTCAGAGTTCGATGGAACTCTCGGCGTGGTCCTGAGTTCACTTGGGAATGAGAGGATGAAATGATGCGCAAGTATCCTAACCTGTTCAAGAATGTTGCCAGTACATCTTAATTTTCAGGACGAAAATTCCTCTAACAGGGGGATGATGTGACAATCCGGAAAATTTTGTTACCTTTAATTAAGCTATAGGGTTTAAACTGTAACATATCGTATTTTTATTAATTAAAAGTTAATTTCATAAAAAAATTAAGTTTAATACGTTAACGTTAATTCCAAAAATTACAATAATAATAATAATAATAATAATAATAATAACATTAATAATAATAATATTAATAATACTAATAATAAAAATTATTATTAAAAACTAAATCCTATAAGTTTCGGGTGAAAAATGTTAATTTTAAAACTTATATTATGAAGTTTTAGCATAAAATAATAGGACTTGGAAAGTTGAGGGACCATTTCTGTAAATTTCATAAAACCCAAACCCCCACCCCGCGTCCCTGTCAACCTCTCCTCCTGCCAACAATCCGGCGACCTCCGATGAGACCCAATACCAAAATAACACGGTTTTAAACCAAACAATCATTCCCGACATATTCGAGTGGGTGATTCGAACCCTATACCCCACTTTAATTTGAATATTAGAGTTGTTCAGTGCGATGTAGAATCAAAACACTTTCGGCCACTTTACAGGCCACAATCGAGCACTACGCTGAATAATAATGCAATTAATTACACACTAACGAATGTTGAATCATTTAAAACCTTCCATCATGGGAATAAGCCCCATGAAACACATTGAAACATCACCTCCGATCAAACCCTCTGTCGCGGACCTGCAACCCACTGTTTCTCCTCTGAACGATCTCAAAACAGGTAATTAATAACACCTATGTGATCGTTTCATCATGGGGAATAAAAGCCCCATGAATCCGTTCGTTATCATAATCGATTTGGGCATCAATTTGAATCAAATCGAATTAGGGTTCTTGGTGGATTTGGGATGATATGTTATTGTGTTTAAAAGATTTGGAAACTAGTTCTTACCGCGGCTGTATGCCTGGTTCACTGGTTCCCGGTCCGCTTGCAATCCTTGGGGTCACGGGTTCGAACCTGTGCACCCACACTTATTTTTTAATGCCTTTTTGACCTTTTAAAAATATGTAAAAATTCCCAAAAATTATAAAAACAACTTTTATAAACTTTGTTTATTTTAAAAGTACCCAATTAATTTTCTATAAATTAATTTATTAAAAACACCTTAATAATTTTTATAAAATATTATTTATAAATGTTATAAATAGTCATTTATATAAAAATGGACTCTAAATAATAATTTAAATTATTAATTTATTATTGGACACTATATTATCTATAATTATGGATAAATCATGATAATTGTGGAAATTATAAAGATTTTATAATTTCATAAATTATTTACAAATGTTATTTTAGGTTGTTTCTTATAAAATATACTAATTAAAGATGTAGATTAATAATAAATTAAAACTTATAAACATTACTTATTTGATAAGACAAATACAAATTAGATTTTATAAATTTAATTATAAAATCTTATTAAAATTAAATACAAACTTACATATTTGAATGATGTCTAAAATTTATTTAGAACATAATGATATGTTAAAATCATTATTAAATTAATCAAATGAAATGCAAATCTTTAGTTATTAACGAATTAACAAAAATAATTAAATGATTTAATTATATGTTTATAATAAATCCCAGAAAACCAAACCCTAGATCAATTGAACACCAGATTCAAGATCTAACTTATTTAGGTTATGGATTTGTATCTATTTGCTTAGGTGAATTATAATTCCTTAGGAGGAATTTGCTAGATTGTTAACACCCCACAAGAACTGAGGTGAGTTCATACTTAACTATTCCCCTTTTTAATCATTTAAATATTTTGGGGAGGAATACATGTTGTAATTGAAATTTCAAATTATTTTTGTGTATTATGTTAAATAATAATTTGATCACATTTATGATTACATATGGTTACAACAAAAACCCTTCTCTGTATACTGGACTATAAACAAGCAGGGATCTTTTGGATAGTACTATCAGGGAGTGACTTACCCCCACAAAGGTTTTAACATGTGGTCCTTACCATGATGTACAAAGATCTTATAGTCATTCGGGATGACTGTTTTATGTTGAGAAGGTAGATGTGCACTATGTAAAGTTTGCCATTATAGTTTCACTTACAACCCATATGAGGATAAATGTAAAGAGAGGATTCGCGCCCTCTGATTTGAATTATTATAACTAATATAATATGCTATATATATATAAAAGGAAAAGGGAAAATTAACTATGATACATGAGCAAACCCTATTTAAAGGTTTTGTTGGCTTGTACTTACTTAGTATATGGGATAGTGAGTTCACCTATTGTAAAGGGGTTCCATTAAGACTATCCATATACAGAGTGATATCAGGGATATCTCAAGGCTCAATTGAAGTTATGAAATGACCATATCTTCACAAAATAAACCCTACTTTGAATGATAATGGATGATTTATCATATATGTTTACTCATCCATGAACTCACCAACCCTGTGTTGACACTTGATTTTACATGTATTCTCAGGTATCTACTAATAGCTTATGGACATGCACGTAGGATCATATAAGAGCTCAAGATACATATTGGTTATTATTTGAGATATGATTAGACGTGTTGTTAAGAAACAATCTATCTTTTATTTACGCTATGTATAATATTTATTACTCTGAATATTAATGGAATGGTTATCTAAAATTTATCATATAGATAATTGCATCTCATGTGTGACTACTGTGTTCGATCCTGTTTGCTCACCCCTCCATGATAAATTCCAGACCCGGAATTTGAGGGTGTGACAATTAGTATATGCGGATGACCAAACAACAAATGCTGACAAGTATTTGATCTTCAGCATATACAAATACGGACAGTTAGAACAAATGCTACAAAGTATTTGTTCTTCCGCATTTGTCAATGCGGATACACTGAGGAAATGCCGACAAGTGTTCGCTCATCCGTATTTGTAAATGCTCATGTAACACCCGAATATTTTCATAAACGAGAAAGAAAGAATAAACGCGAATGAGGAGGAGAAATATAATGTAACCCAAAGTTGAGGGGTTAAAGATGTCCAAAAGGATAAAACTTTGGAAAAGTTGGTGAATAAAGCAACATGGCCGCCCATGTTGCCTGCTACACCTTATCATTTGGATTTTTTTAGAGAGAGAGAGAAGAAAGAGAAGAGAACCTTCGGGTTTTGAAAGAAAAAGAAGAAAAAGGGCTGATTCAAGTTAGAAATTCAAATGTTTTAAGTGTTCATGTTGGGTTTTGGTCTCGGTTATATGCTTATATGTGTTATGTATGTTTGTGTGTGTGTTTTGGTGGGTTTTGGCCGTTTGAACTCATTACATTCGGGTTTGAGGAAGTCATACAAGAAAATAGCTAAGGTGAGTTCTAGAACCCCCTTTTAACATGTTTTAACAACTTTGGGGATGGAAAATGCGTGTGTGCATGTTTTTAAATAAATGAGTTTCTACCCATATGTGTGTGCAAATATGTATGTGGGTGGGTGTATGCTTTGGGTGTAAATGGTGTTACGGTTATGATTAAGAATGTGTTTTGCTGCTTAGAATGTAAGAACCGAGCTTAGAACATGTTAGATTTGGATTTGGGACTGAAAATGAGTTGATTAGTAAAAGTTAGTTGCTCAAACGTCTGAGCAGTAACCCATGCGTCCAACTGTTTAATTTTCTAAGTGTTCCCACCGGATCGTGAAATCGAATTTCAGATTGATTTGATACCTGGTGCTCAGCCTGTAGCTAAGGCACTGTATCGGTTGGCCTCAACTGAGATGAAGGAATTGATGGAGCAACTGCAAGAGTTGCTTGATAAGGGCTTCATTAGGCCGAGTATCTCTCCTTGGGGTGCTCCGGTGTTATTCGTGAAGAAGAAGGGTGGTAGTATGAGGATGTGCATCGACTACGTGAGTTGAACAAATTGATGGTGAAGAATTGATATCCATTACCCAGGATTGACGACTCGTTTGATCAGCTTCAAGGTGCGAGTTGGTTCTCGAGGATAGACCTTCGATCTTGCTACCATCAATTGAAGGTGAAGGAGCAAGAAATTCCTAAAACAGCTTTTCGCACGCGTTATGGACACTACGAGTTTCTCGTTATGTCATTCGGTTTAACTAACGCACCAGCTGCTTTTATGGAATTGATGAATTGAGTGTGTCGGCTGATGTTAGATAAATCAGTGATTGTATTCCTTGATGATATCCTGATTTATTCAAGGAGCGAAGAAGAGCATGCCGGTCACATTCGGGAAGTGTTAAAGACATTGAGAAAGGGGAAGCTGTATGCTAAGTTCTCCAAGTGTGCTTTTTGGTTGTGCGAGGTGCAATCCATGGGTCACGTGGTAAATGCTGAGGGAATCATGGTAGACCCGACAATGGTTGAGGCTGTGATGCAATGGAAGTCTCCAATGACGCCATCCGAGATTCGTAGCTTCTAAGGATTGGCGGGATACTACAGGAGATTTATTCAAGACTTTTCCAAGGTAGCCTCACCTTTGACTAAATTGACTCACAAGGACATAAAGTTCGTGTGAGGTTGAGAACAGGAGGGTGCTTTCGGGGAGTTAAGGCGAGATTAACATAAGCTCCTGTCTTGACATTACCCGAAGGTAGTGAAGACTTTGTGGTATATTCGGATGCATCTTATTCTGGGCTAGGTTGCATGTTGATGCAACGTGGAAGGGTGATAGCCTACACATCCCGACAGCTGAAAACCCACGAAGTCAACTACCCCACGCACGATCTAGAGTAAGCTGCGGTGGTTTTCGCATTGAAGATTTGGAGGCACTACTTATACGGGACGAAGTGCACCATCTTCACTAACCACAAAAGCTTGAAGTACCTCTTCGAGCAAAAAGATTTGAACATGAGACAGAGACGATGGTTGGAGCTCAATAAGGATTATGATTATCAGATCCACTATCATCCGGGCAAGGCCAACGTGGTGGCGGACGCCCTTAGCTAAAAAGAGAGACCCGAGCTGATTCGAGTGAAGGCTTATCAATTGATTATGACCTCTGACATGATGACACAGGTCAAGGAGTTTCAAGACGAGGCTTTGAAGGAAGATCGCCTTAACTCTGAAAGGATGAAAGGTCTAGTCACGGAATTGGGTGAGAACACTCTTGGTGTTAGAACCCGATTTGGACGAATATGGATTCCTCGTTATGGGGATTTAGGTGGAAAGATCATGGACGAGGCTCATAAGACTCGATACTCCATTCATCCCCCGGTGCTACCAAGATGTACCACGACATGAAGGAAGATTACTGGTGGCCGGGTATGAAGCGTGACGTAGCAGAGTATGTGAGTAAATACCTTACTGGTTTGCAAGTGAAGGCGGAACACTAGAAGCCGTACGGGAAAATCCAGCCGTTGGATATACCCGAGTGGTAGTGGGAGCATATCACCATGGACTTTATTACGAAGTTACCACGTACCCCGAAAGTGTATGATGCTATATGGATGATAGTTGATCGTTTGACGAAGAGTGCTCACTTCCTACCGATCCGAGACACGTATTCATCTAAGAGGCTCACGGATCAATTTATCAATGTGATTGTAGCTCGTCATGGTGTGCCGGTGTCTATTGTGTCTGATCGTGACACTCGGTTTACATCTAAGTTTTGAAAGAAATTCCACGATGCGATGGGGACAAGGCTACACATCAGCACGACTTATCATCCTCAGACGGACGGTCAGTCTGAGAGGACGATCCAAACACTCGAGGACATGCTTCGAGCGTGCATGATCGATTTTGGAGGAAGTTGGGATGACCATTTACCATTAGCAGAATTACTATACAACAACAGTTATCATGCCAGCATTAGTATGCCACCATACGAGATGCTATATAGTAGGAGATGTAGGACAACCATTTGTTGGGGTGACTTTGGTCAGAAAGAATTGGGAAGCATTGAGGTGATAGAAGCTACGACAGAAAAGCTAGAAAAGATCAAAGCCTTTATGAAGGATGCTAGAGATAGACTAAAGTCATATACTGATAAGAGACGCAGACCGATTATGTTCCAGGTGGGTGATAGGGTTATGTTGAATGTTTCACCTTGGAAGGGTATCATATGATTTAGAAAGCCAGGCAAGTTGAGCCTAAGGTACACAGGACCTTTCCGAATCATTGCTCGAGTAAGGGAGGTGGCCTACAGGTTGGAACTACCAGATGAGTTATGTGGAATTCACCCGACATTCCATATATGTCATCCGCGGAAGTGTTTGGCAGACGAGGATATGGTTGTACCACTGGAAGATACCGAAGTAGATGAACGGCTCAATTATGTGGAGCAACCAGTGGCGATCATTGATCGTAAAGAGAGGAGGTTAAGGAATAAAGTGGTTCCTCTTCTGCGTGTACAGTGGAAGCACAGGAAGGGATCCGAGTCTACATGGGAGACTGAAGGAGTGATGAGGTAGCATTACCCTCATCTGTTTGAGGAATAATAGGTTTCGGGGATGAAACCTATATAAGGGGGTGGACTTGTAACACCCGAATATTTTCATAGACGAGAAAGAAAGAATAAACGCGAATAAAGAGGAGAAATATAATGTAACCCAAAGTTGAGGGGTTAAAGATGACCAAAAGGACAAAACTTTGGAAAAGTTGGTGAATAAAGCAACATGGCCGCCCATGTTGCCTGCTACAACTTATCATTCGGATTTTTTTAGAGAGAGAGAGAAGAAAGAGCAGAGAACCTTCGTGTTTTGAAAGAAGAAGAAGAAAAAGGGCTGATTCAAGTTAGAAATTTGAATGTTTTAAGTGTTCATGTTGGGTTTTGGTCACGGTTATATGCTTATATGTATTATGTACATTTGTGTGTGTGTTTTGGTAGGTTTTAGGCGTTTGAACTCATTACATTCGGGTTTGAGGAAGTCATACATGAAAATAGCTAAGGTGAGTTCTAGAACCCCCTTTTTAACATGTTTTAAACAACTTTGGGGCTGGAAAATGCATGTGTGCATGTTTTTATAAAAATGAGTTTCTACCCGTATGTATGTGCAAATGTGTATGTAGGTGGGTGTATGCTTTGGGTGTAAATGGTGTTATGGTTATGATTAAGAATGTGTTTTGTTGCTTAGAATGTAAGAACTAAGCTTAGAACATGTTAGATTTGGATTCGGGACTGAAAATGAGTTGATTAGTAAAAGTTAGTTGCTCAAATGTCTGAACAGTAACCCATGCGTCCAACTGTTTAATTTTCTAAGTAACCCATGCGTCCAACGGTTTAATTTTCTAAGTGTTCCTAACCGCCCAAAAGCCCAACTATCTGAATAGTGCCCAACCGCCTAAATAGGCTCATGCGTCTAAAGTGAAAAGTGACCAAGTGTTAGGCCCAACCGCCTGGATAGTGCCCATGCGTCTAAATAGGCCCATGTGTCTAAGTGAAAAGTGTGTAAGTGTTACGCCCAAACGTTTGAATAGTGCCCAACCGCCTAAATAGGCCCATGCATCTATGTGAAAATTGACCAAGTGTAAGTCTTGACGTCTGCATAGTAGCAAATGCCTGAACAGGGCAGAAACGCCCAAATAGTGCCTATGCGTCTAGACACTTAGACTAATTTCTGAAAATTCAGGAAAAAACAGAAAGTCTAGGGTTTGACTTAATTTGACTTATGGGCAATGATTACCCATTTTTAAGCATGATTATGGGAGATTTTAGGGTTATGGAATTTATAAATGATGTATGGTATGTATAACATGTTATCTTTTAATGGTATTTATATGTATTTATTTTATGTTATAAAATACGTTAAATATTATGTTATTACGTTACATAGTATTACGAATGAATGAAAGAACGTAAAGAATAACATATTGAAATGAAAGATAACAATGATGAAAAGTAAAACGTAATGAACGAAAGAATGGCTTGCAAGAAAATGAAAGGAGGTGCACGACCATGTTGTCGTTAGCTCAACTATGATGCGGGTTAGCTTCCCCAACGGATGCACACAGAGTCAATCATTGAGATTGACAAGGCCCTTTGGTATGCCCTTGGTGACTGGATCAGCTTCGTGCATAATGTTCGTGGTTTAATTACCACAGGTCCAGCATCAGCTTCGTGCACAATGTTCGGGGCATGACCAATTGGTTGAATGAATGGGAGAGATGACTTGTCCTAGGTGACTGGATCAGCTTCGTGCACAATGTTCTGGTTTAATTACCACAGGTCCAGCACCAGCTTCGTGCACAATGTTCGGGGTATTGTTCATCAATCCATATGAGCGTAAAAGAATGACGTAACGTATGAAAGAAAGAAAGAAAGTAAATAAGTATGAAAGCAAAAGATTGATAATAGGTACGTTATGAAAGAATAAGAACGAAACTAAGAGAATATTAATGAAAAGCATGAAATGAAAGCATGCTATGAATATGATGGGGAAAATGAATAATAATGAAAGTTAATATTAATATTCTCTATCTGTACGTATAATGCATGATCGTGTATGAAAGAAAAGATAGGTTTTAACGAAAGTATGATATTTTATTTATAAAACTAGAACTCACACAGCAACACTGACTTTTATGTATTTTCCAGTTGGCAGGTAAAAGTTGCTGAGGATGGCACGGGGAAGCTACTTGGCATTTTTGGGATGGCATCCATTCATATAACAATGACATTTTTATGATGTAATGCAATTTATAATATTTTGTAATAGTTAACTGTATTGTATTACATTGCAAAAGTTATCATTAAAATATATGAAATGGTTTTAATTAATTTCCGCTGCGATGTTTTAAATAATTGTATGTTTTACGTGCGATGAATGACCATCTGTGAGGTGCCCGGGAACGGGGCCTTACAGCTGATAACCAAACACTTAATGCTGAAGACAAAACAAAAATGCTGATGAATCCCAAGGCATCCACATTAGTTAATGCGGATGTTCATCCACTAATGCGGATGAAGACTTTTTTACTTAGACTAGTATTCTGTTATAGTTGTCAGGGTAGTTTAGTCTCTTTGTATAGGTTTTATGTCAGCCTATAAATAGAATACAATGTCCATCATATGCAAGTTTTTCATCAGCAAGATACCAAGTACTCAAGTAATAGGTTCTAAGATTGTCTTTTCACTGTTCTTGAAAACCCTAGAACCCATTGTAACTTTTTTTGTTCACAAATCAATATACAAGCATTTATGAGTATCTTTATAGCATTTAATGTTCTTTGATTTAGTATTTCTGCTACTTAATCATTGACTCAATCATCATATTCTTCCCTTGTTGAAGTCACATCAACAGAGAATATTATTCTCAGACCCAGTCAATTGGTATTAGAGCTTTGGCTCTCGGATTCATCCTAAGATCTGCTTAGATCTTGGCTGAAAATCGATGGATCTGATGATTGAGTTGCTTATTAACAAGTCTTGGTTGTTAATAAGTATGCAGCTGTAAAACCAGAAAAACTTCATCTTCTTTCACTTATCTACAAGAAGAACATACTGAAATTCATCAGTACATTCAGATCTATGATTAAAAACCTATAAAATACACAAAAATTAACAAAATAGAACTAAAAAGCATCTGCTGCTGCTCGAGAAAACCCTACTGACTGCTAATGTTCATAGAACTCATTCTAAATACTGATTATTGAAACCGTGGACTGTTTGGACACTTGGACATAAAATCAATCTAAACCATACTCAAGCAATCTAAAATCAGTTTATAAACCATGGATTCCATTAACTTTTCTGAACTTGGTAATGCTTTTAAACCTCCAATGCTTAAACACAAATCTGAGTTTAAGCAATGGAAAATCAGGTTTAGGAACAATATTACAGGTATAGATCTAGACTATTGGATATCAATATGTAAAGGGCCTTGCATTCCAGTTTCATTGAATGCTGACCAAGCTGCACAGTACAAGACAGTCAGAATCCCCATTGAGGATCCTAACCTTAATCTTGATGGTGATGATTACAAGAAGATTAAGATTGATCTTAAGGCCTACTCAATTCTAACTCAGGCTTTGAAGATGGATGTACTCAAAAGATTAGAGAAATACAACACAACAAAAAGTGTATGGGATGCACTACAAATCAGGTGTGAAGGAAGCAGTGAGGTTACTGAGATTAATAAAGACAAACTGATTAATCAATATGAAACCTTCAATCATATCAAAATAGAATCTATCTCAAAACAGCTTCATAGATTTATCCAACTGGTAAATGACCTGGAGATAATGGGGGTCACCTACAAAGAAAAAGAGATGAACAAGAAGATGCTACACAGTCTGCCTAAAAGTAGGAAGCAAAATATGACCATGCTGAAAAACACACTTGATCTACAGAGAACCAGCTCAGACATAATGATAGCAAAAATTGAAGCTCTTGAACTGGATGAGAGAAGCAGAAACTTGAGTGGACCTCAAGTCATTGAGGCTTACAAATTTCCATCAGAAACTCACTCTGTGGAAAATGCGTTTATTACTAAAGAGGATGATCTTCTGTCATCTATAGATCAATCCAAATCCACTGGATTCATTGCTTCATCTCAACAATAGAAGCAGTCAACTTCTAATCCATCCACTTCCACACCCACTAGCTTGGCTGTTGATCAGAAAGCAAAGAACTGAAGGCTAATTCAATGCCTTTGTTGCAAGCTTTGAAGCATACTTGGGAGAAAGACTCACTTCAGCTCACCTAATCCAAGAAGATCTGGAAGAAATGGATCCAGATGATGTTGAAGAAATGGATTTGCAATGGCAAATGGCTATGATTGCTATGAGAGCAAAGAAATTCTTTAGGAAAGTGAAAAATCTAAGCTTGAATGAGAACACAAAGCTTGGGTATGACAAATCCAAGGTGAAGTGTTTCAACTGTGGTATGATTGGCCATTTCTCAAGGAAATGTAATGCACCCAGAAGAAACAATAACAACTAACAAAGAAGCTCACATAGTCAACCACACTCTCAATCAACCTTAGCTCCTCCATCAAGTCACCAAAATCAGTTTCAGCATAGCTTCATCATCAACCACCTCATCGAAGTCAACACTAACTAACACAGCTAGGCCATGGAAACAGCCAATCAACCTTAAACACCAATCAACCTCAATCAGCATATGACTGGAGTCTGTATACAGAGGAAGTAAAACCTCAATTCCAAAATCATGAACTCATGGCTCACATCAATGATCGTCCAACTCCCATGCCATTTGAGGTAAAATCTAATCTCTGTAGTAAACAATGTATCACTGAATTATGAGGGTATAGAGAACACAATCATATATTGGCTGCAAAAATAAAAAAGAAAAAGTAAAATCTGAAATGCTAAGACATGAAATGAAAAGCTTTGAAATCAAAATCAAGTCATTAATTTCAGATATTGAAAAATTGCATGGTGAAAAGTATACTCTAGTAGCTGAGAATTAGAGGTTAACTGAACTGTTAACCGAAAACAAAGCTGACCAATCAGCCACTGAAGTGAAACCATAAAAGTTTCAATTCTCTTCTGCTAAGCTACAAGATTTACTTGACTCATAAAAGGAGCCAAAGGACATGACTGGAATTGGATATAATTCTTGTCCACTACCATACAATGACAACTACACTCTTATGCCTGAGCCACTTACTTTGTCTGAATCAAATGAACCTAAATCTATTGAAACTAAAACTCTAGTTTCACAGACAACAAATACTTAAAATGACCAAAATATTAAAATGACCTAAAATATGTAATTGAAACAAATGAGGATAAATTCAGATTAGGTCATCCGACTAAGATAAGAGAATGCTCAGACAAACATGTCAGTGTCAAGAAACAAAGAGTCCAGTTAAGGCCATCATTCCTTTTGTGAAATTCATCCTAGAAACACTCAAAGTGAAGAGAGATGCTGAATTGCCTTTAAAACCTACTGCTGAAAGCAAATCCGATTATGAGACTAAGTCTCCTAACAATTCAAGCAAATCAGAAAAGGTTTCAACAAAAACTAAAGGCAAATCTTTAGCATCACCATCATTTAAAGAAAATCACCAAAGACTCAAACACCAATGTAACACCCGAAAAGTCAAAACAAGTTATCAAGAATAATGGCTTAATTAGTGGGTATTAAATAAAGGAAGGAAATGGGTTATGGGCTAAATTAGGCTTATGGGCAAGAGCCTAAGTGATTAAGGGCCCATAATCAGCCCTTTAACATATTCAACCAGCCACCATCTCCCTCATTTGAACCCTAGTCTACCAAATTCATAGAAGAGAAAGTAGAGAGAGAAAGTGAAGAAAACACAAATTTTGGAGCTTCAAAGGTTGAGGGATTGAAGATCTGGGTGTTGGAGCATCAAACCATAAGAAGAAGCAACAAATCCAGGTAAGAATCAGCCTTTAAACCTTCTGTAGATCAAACTCCGATTCTAGGGTTTTGGGTTTTGAAAAGTTGCAAAGAATCGCATAAAGGTCACATTTTTACGTGTGAAAACATGTAAAAAGCTTAGATATAGCCTCATGGTTGATAAACTATGCGATTGGACGTAAAAAGTTAAGATTTTGGGTTAAAAATGGTCTGGTTTGTCATTTTTATTCATCCAGCGAAACTGTAAGCTCGATCAGCGAAACTATGGACTCATCCAGCGAAACTAAGAAAATTTCCAGCGAAACTACAGTTTCGCTGGTAATTTTGCTAGTGCCCTGGTGGACCTATAGATATTGCGAAACTAGGAAATTCCAATGAAAGTTGGGCGAATCTGACAGCGAAACTGTCATGCGAAACTGCTGGGTGAAACTGCTGGGCGAAACTGGCAGGGAAACTGCCAGCGAAACTGCTTATCAGATAGCGAAATTAGCAGCGAAATTAGGCAGAAATTAACCCCTTTAAGCGTTAACTTATTAGCAGGCTGTGTAGTGTGATCCTAGCCTAGAAGGCTTAGTTTAGAAGTTACTCATGATATCCAGGTGAGTTCTAGATCCCCTTATTTAAACGTTTTTCCATGTTTTTGGGGCTATTATGCATAGTAAACATAAGGTTTTCAAGGTAAGGATTTCAAGCGGTTCTAACAAGAAAATAAATTTTCCTATAATAAAATATGTTATATAAAGTCCTTAAAATATAATTTTTGGTCGCTGACCTGGCATCCGGCCCCAGCCAGGGGCGTTGCCCCTTGGACCCCACTAGGGGCTGCTGCATTAGTGTTTGCCCCTTGGACCCCACTAGGGGCTGCTGCAGCCGGCCCCAGAAGTGGAACTTAACGAATGTTACCCTGGGCCCGTTTGATGATGAAATGTCTTGCAAGCACTATGATAGACTACACTTATATGAGTCTGATGTATGATGATAGATTCGTATTCATGAGCGGGCTATGTGCCTTGTAGTGTGGATCAACTGTCGGGGGCTAGCTACCATGATGATGTGTACCGATGGGGATCGACACTCGTTGTCGATCAACATGGAACTATTGCTTTATTTAATCTCGCTTATGATGAAGTGAAAGATAATGAAACAATGAAAGATAATGAACATGCTTAATATGATGCAAGAAATGTTATGTAGTATGATGTATGAGTGGTCATTATATGGAGGATAAAGCTAATATTTTCTTACATATATATAAAACTAGAACTCACTAAGCAAAACTGACTTTTATGCATAATAGTGGACAAGTAAATGCTGATGCTGAGGATGGCACCAGCGAGCTACTTGGCGAGCAATGGATGGCATTCCTGTCAATGAAATCTTTGTTGTTATTTAAGACCATGCACCATGTTTTATTCCACTTTAAGACAAATGTATGAGTACAATATGATTTCCGAGTTTTAAGTGAATGTTTATTTAATTCCGCTACAATGTTTTGTTTATAAAGTGATTTTATGCTATGATGAACCAACTGTGAGGCTTCCCGGGAACGGGGCCTTACAACCAAAAATAAAAATTGATCTGAGCTTATATCTTCAGTCAAAACAAGGAATAGGTTTTGACATTTTCAACAAAAAGGATGTTGAACAAATTGAATCAAAGATAAAAAGGACGCAAAAGAAGCAAATAAACTCTTTAAACAAAAGGCATAATAGAGTTATGAAACAATCTACTAAGATAATTAAGGATGAACTTGCTTCTTCAACCAATAAAAAACAAGAGTCAAAGTCAAAATCAATTAAGTATCAAGAAGCTTCATCATCAAAAACAAAGATCAGATAGATGTACTGTGAAAACTGTGACACGTCAAATCACAACACAGATGAGTGTTATTACAAGCAATACTACTCAATCTGTAACATGAACAATTGTTGATGCATATTGATATACCTAGTTTATGATCTCAAATGTAAAAGTCTTTCATGTCTTACACTGATGTAAGATGATGTAATGTGATGATCTTAATGATATGTGAAATGCATTGTGATGTTTATTTGTGATTTATTATTTTATATTATCATTATATTGAATGTGATTCACATGTATGAACTTAATATATAGGTTTGATGTTGTTTTACATAGTTCTAAGTCAATAAGAACTTAGAAATGTGTTTAACTTACTCATGTGGTTATTCATGTTAATGGACCATACTTATGGCCCATATGCATGAATGAACCATACTTATGGACCAGTCGCACGACTGAACCAGGTGACTGGATCAGTTGTATGATTGAGACATAAGATTGATTCAGTCGCATGACTGAACCTTTAGTCGTGCGTATGAGTCAACCGCATGAGTCAATCACACGACTGAACCATGCTAATGGTTCATTCGTATGAATGAACACTGAAAACCTATAAATACCACATATATTGTGAAAAAACAGAACACTTTGAATACTTTCATACCCTAGCCATCCAGAGCGCTCTAAGTCGCCAATCCAAGTTCATAGTTCATTCCTGATCGATTCCAACTCGTTCTTAACATTTGTTTCATCGTTAGATTGATCAGGCTGTTCGTTCTCACTGCAGAATTTGTTAGTACTCCATACGTACACGGTCCAAACAACAATCATTCAAACAAGAATTGTTATTTCAACAAGTATTGTTTAGTGTGTGATATGACAAATCACAATACATCTGATTGCTTCTTTAATCAAAATGTCTTGAGAACTTCATGAAACAAACCCATCTCACTAATTTCAACTATAAAGATCAAATCTACAAGTCCACAACAGAATGAAAATTCAGATGATCACTTCTATGATAATAGAAAATCAAAGGGGGTCAAACAAAATTCAAATAAAAATAGGAAACAATCACTGAATGTTTTTTCAAGATAAAACAAAAGTGATTTCTAATAATAAAATACATGCCTAATTTCTATCTAGAAATAGGGATAAATGATTTGACTACTTTTTAACACTTTAGTTAAAATTGAGAAGAAAAACACAAGTAGAACCCTACACAAATCAATCAAAGCATCATCCTCTAAAGTTCAACCTAGATGAAAATACCAAGAGGTTATAGTCCTAGATAGAAACGGGAAACCGAAGACCATCATGGCTTGGGTTCCACATTCTAACTAGTTATTTTTGCTTGCTGGGTCGTCCATACAGGTCCAATAGCTTATTATATATGAATAGTGGATGCTCCAGACACATGACAGGAGACAGTTCCCTCCTTCATGATTTCAAGCATATTCAAGGAACTACTGGAGCATTTGGTGGAGATTCACAAGGTGGAATAATTACTGGTGAAGGATCTGTGACAAATGGATTGCTAAGCTTTGATAGACTGAATTACTACGAGCAGCTGAATTTCAATCTTCTTAGTGTGCCTCAGATCTATGACAAGAAATATTCCACACACTTCACTAACACTCATTGCTACATTCCGAAACTAGGATTTCAAATTCCTGAAGAATAGGTTGTCTTGAAGACTCTGAGGAAGAATAACACCTATGTCTTATACCTTAATTCTACACATATCAAAGAAGAAACCTATCTTGTGTCTAAGGCATCATTTGAGAGTCACAACTTTGGCATAGACGCTTGGGACTTACAAATTTCAAAAATATGAACAGACTGGTCAAAGGAAACCATGTAGTTGGTCTTCCTTGAAAAGACTTTCACTTCATTGACCATTGTTCAACATGTCTTAAAGGAAAACAACATAAGTCGTCCCATAAACCAAAGCTTATGAACACAAACAATACTTCATTGAAGTTACTTCACATGGATCTTTTTGGACCAACTCATTTTATGAGTATTGAAAAGAAACAGTATTGTTTGGTGATCATTGAAGATTATTCACATTTTAAATGGGTTTTCTTTTTACTTTATAAAAACGAAGAATCACAAATAAAAAAGACTTTATCACTAAAACTGAAAATCAAGTTGATCATAAAGTAAAATCAATTAGAAATGAATATGGAACAGAATTCAAAAATGAAGATCTGAGTTCATTTTGTGCAACCAAAGGCATTGCACATCAATTAAGTGCAGCTAGAACTCCTCAACCAAATAGGGCAGCTGAAAGGAGAAATAGAACACTGATTGAAGCAGCACGAACGATGCTAGCAGATGCTAAACTGTCTATTACCTTTTGGGCAGAGGCAATCAACAAAACCTGCTTTGCACAAAATCAAACTCTGATAGTCAAAGAAAGCAACAAGACACCTTATGAACTTATTTTTCTAAGAAAACCATTCATTGGATTTTTCAAGTCAGTTGGTAGTCCTGTATCAATATTAAACACCCGAGATCATTTAGGAAGGTTTGCTTCAAAGTCTGATGAGGGATTATTTGTAGGTTATTCTGTAAGGCCCACCTTTCTCAGGGAAGCCTCACAGTTGGTCATTCACAGCAAAATATCGAGTTAAAACAGTCATTTACTCATATGTGTATAAATATATATTGCAGCGGAAAATACTGTAATTTTCAATCCATTACAAATGAAATATAAACATTGTCTTTAATTCCTAAAATCTATTTAAAGTCCTATTAATCTTTTCTTCATCAGGGATGCCAGTCTTCTAGTGCCAAGTAGCTTCAGTCCCATGCCTCTATTCCGTAGCTCTAACTCTTACCTGTCAACTGATATGCATACAAAAGTCAGCTTCGCTGAGTGAATTCTAGGTTTACTTTGCTAAATAACTTTCGTAAGAGATATTATCTCTATCAGTTGAAAATTTGTTCTCATCTATCAAGCATCCATACATACAGGCTATCACTTTATCGATACTTTATCATTGCTTTTCATTTCTCGTTATTTATTACTCTTCTTTATCCGTCAATTCTCTGTCACTATCGGTGCCTAGGCTCGCCTAGGACTTTACCGACTCGCCAATTAAGGGCTTACAGTCATACTCGATCGGGCCATTATTGTCATGCCAATTCAGGGCTTACAGACCTGCTTGTTCGAGCATTACTTTATCCGGGTGAGGGCACAACAAATGCAACCCTCCTTTAGCCATTGCTTGCAAGTCTTTACTTTATCCCTTGCCTGCAGGACTTTACTTGCAAGACTTTACTTTATCCAGGTACACGTTATGGGCCCAATAACAATTCTTTAAGTTTCACTTATATCTCTAGTTTTCATATACACTTAACACATAATAAGAAGCAAACTCTTAGTCTAAGCATTCTCATTTCATCAATCATAAGAGATGAACTAGATAACTGACCCTCCGCGGGACAGCGGGGGTTCGGGGGCGGCAGCCCCTGATAGCGGGGTTCTAGGTGCAGCAGCCCCTAGTGGGGTCTAAGGGGCAACGCCCCTGGCTGGGGTCCAAGGGGCAGCAGCCCCGAAAATTGTTTTGAACAATTTAAATGGCACATTTTACTTTAGGAAATTTTATTTTCTTGATAAAAGGTCTTAAAAACCGTCATCATAAAAGTATGTAATTCAGTATGCATATCACCCCAAAACATTGAAAACGGGTAAAGGAGGGGTCTAGAACTCACATGAACTTGTCCCAGTAGCTTAAATTCTAAGTCACTTAAGCTATAGCCTGAATACTCTAGCTGCACAAAAGTTAATATGCAAAAACATCATTTTCTTCATAGTTTCGCTGCCAGTTTTGCTGATAGTTTCGCTGCCAGTTTCGCTGGCAGTTTCGCTACCAGTTTCGCTGGGCAGCACTTCTGCTAGTTTCGCTAGACAGATTCGCTGCCTTGAGCGCCCAACTTTCGTTGGAATTTCCTAGTTTGCTATGTATATAGGTCAGCCTAAGTACTTAGAAGTAATCAGCAAAACTGTAGTTTCGCAGTAGCGAAACTGTAGTTTCGCTAGGATTCTCCTAGTTTCGCTGGATAAATGCACAGTTTCGCTGGATGAATACTTAAATTCGCTGGATGAATACTTAAATTCGCTGGATCGCGGCCCAGTTTCGCTGGATGAACAGAAACTCAGATCAAGCCTGTTTTTAACCCAAAACCTTAACTTTTTACGTCCAAATCCTTAGTTTACCTTCCATGAAACCAAATCTAAGCTTTTTACACGTTTTCATACGTAAAAATTCGACCTTTATGTGTTTCTTTAAACTTTTCAAAACCCCAAAACCCTAAAATCCGGGTTTGATCTACAGAGGGCCTTAGAGGTCGATTTTTACCTTGTTTTGTTGCTCTTTCCTTGTGTTTTGATGCTCCAATCCACGAGAACTTCAATCCTTCCAACCTTCAAGCTCCAAATCTTGAATTTCTTCACTTTCTCTCTCTACTTTCTCTCTCTATGAATTTGGTGGCTAGGGTTGTAATGTGATGGAATGGGACTGATTATGCATGTTTAAGGGCTGATTAGGGCCCTTAAACCCACCAAGTCTAGCCCATTAAGGCTAATTTGATCCATAGCCCACTAATTTAGCCCTTTATTTCTTAAATTAACCCTTAAAAGCCCTTTATTATTAAATGGCTTGTTTCGGGAAATTTCGGGGCGTTACAAGTCTCCCCCCTTATTTAGGTTTCGTCCTCGAAACCTGACTCGTCACTAATCAGATCGGGTATTGGCGTCTCATTTCCTCCTCGGATTCCCAGGTGGCATCCGACCCTTTTCGGTGTTTCCATTGCACCTTGACTTGCTTGACTACTTTATTTCTCAATTGTTTCTCCTTCCGATCCAGTATAGCCACTGGTTGTTCTACATAGTTCAGCTTCTCGTCCACCTCGATGTCATCTAGAGGTACGACTGCCTCATTTGGTGCTAAACATTTTCTTAAGTGCGACACATGAAAGGTAGGATGAATCCCACTTAATTCTTCTGGAAGGTCTAGCCTGTAAGCTTCGTCCCCAACTCGTGCTAGTACCTCGAATGGTCCGATGAACCTGGGACTCAGTTTCCCCCTCTTCCTAAATCGGATGATTCCCTTCCATGGTGACACTTTTAGCATTACCCTGTCACCCACACTGAACTCTATTGGTCTCCTTCTTTTGTCGGCGTATGACTTTTGTCTATCCTTGGCAGCCTTCATATACACCTTGATTTTCTCCAACTTTTCTGTTTTGGCTTCCACAACTTCTAAGCTTCCTAGCTCCTTCTGTCCGACATCACCCCAACAAATAGGAGTTCTGCACCGTCGACCATACAATAACTCATATGGGGGCATCTTAATACTGGCGTGGTAGCTGTTGTTATAGGAGAACTCTGCTAGTGGCAGATGATCATCCCAATTACCGCCAAATTCGATAACGCATGCCCGAAGCATATCCTCCAGTGTCTGGATCGTTCTTTCCAATTGCCCATCGGTCTGTGGGTGGTATGCGGTACTAACAAGCAACCTCGCACCCATCTCTTCATTGAACTTTTTCCAAAACTTTGAGGTGAACCGCGTATCCCTATCTGAAACAATCGATACGGGCATACCATGTCGCGCCACAATTTCTCGGATAAATAGTTCAGCAAGCTTTTCTGAATTAATTGCTTCCTTGATTGGCAGGAAATGCGCACTTTTAGTCAGTCTATCAACAACCACCCATATCGCGTCACGGCCTTTTGTCGTGCGTGGTAGTTTGGTGATGAAGTCCATGGTAACATGTTCCCACTTCCACTCTGGTACTTCTAATGGCTGAACATAACCATAAGGTCTTTGGTGCTCAGCCTTCACCTGTAGGCACGTGAGACATTTGTTTACATACGCAACCACATCTCTTTTCATCCCAGGCCACCAATAATCTTTCTTCAAATCATGGTACATCTTATTTGCGCCTGGATGTATTGAGTAGCGGGTCTTGTGCGCTTCATCCATAATCTTTTCCCGCAAGTCACCATGCTTCGGAACCCATATCCTGCCATGGAAGGTCTTAACACCCAAGGTGTTTTCTACCAATTCATCCACTTTTCCCACCATTCTTTCCTTATTGATTTGCTGCTCTTTTAAAGCGTCCATTTGAGCTTTGCTTATCATCCTCATAACATCTGGGGTCACTACTAGTTACGCCTTCACCCGGATTGGTTCATATCCTTCCTTTCGGCTCAGGGCATCGGCTACCACGTTCGCCTTACCCGGGTGATAATGGATTTCATAGTCGTAATCCTTTATCAACTCCAACCACCTCCTCTGTCTCATATTTAGGTCCTTCTGCTCAAAGAAATATTTCAGAATTTTGTGGTCGGTAAATATGGAACACTTAGTTCCATACAAATAGTGTCTCCAGATCTTTAATGCGAACACTACTGCGGCAAGTTCCAAATCGTGAACCGGATAGTTAACCTCTGTGTCCTTTAACTGTATGGATGCGTAAGCTATAACCTTCCCTCTTTGCATCAACACACAGCCTAACCCGCAGTCAGAAGCATCGGAGTATACCGTTAGGTCTTCATCTCCCTCCGGTAGGGTTAGTATAGGAGCTTTGGTTAATCTATCCTTCAATTCCCGGAACGCATCTTCCTGTTCCTTTCCCCAGTCGAACACCACGTTCTTCCTCGTTAACCTTGTTAATGGGGAAGCTATCTTCGAGAAATCTTTGATGAACCTTCTATAATAACCAGCCAATCCCAAGAAGCTACGGATTTCGGATGGCGTCCTCGGGGAATTCCATTGCGTAACTGCTTCAACTTTCGCTGGATCAACCATTACTCCCTCGGAATTTATAACGTGCCCTAAAAACTGTACCTCCCGTAGCCAGAAGGCACATTTAGAGAACTTCGCATACAGTTTCTCCCTTCGTAAAGTTTCTAACACCTCCTTGATATGACAAGCGTGATCTCCTTCGTTCTTTGAGTATATCAGGATATCGTCAATGAATACTATCACCGATCTGTCCAGCATCGGGCGGCACACGCGATTCATCAAGTCCATGAATGCCGCAGGAGCATTGGTTAGCCCGAAAGACATAACCAGAAACTCGTAGTGGCCATAGCGCGTTCGGAAGGCCGTCTTTGGGATATCTTGCTCCCTTACCTTCAGTTGGTGATATCCGGATCGGAGATCTATTCGGGAGAACCAACTTGCCCCTTGCAACTGATCAAACAGATCATCTATCCGGGGTAGAGGGTACCGATTCTTCACGGTCAGCTTATTCAACTCCCTGTAATCAATACACATCCTCATGCTGCCATCCTTCTTCTTCACAAACAGCACGGGAGCGCCGCATGGAGAAATGCTGGGCCTAATGAATCCCTTGTCAAGGAGTTCCTGCAGTTGTGACATGAGCTCCTTCATCTCGGACGGAGCTAGGTGGTAGGGTGCTTTGGCAATGGGTTGGACTCCTGACAGTAAGTCAATCTGAAACTCTATCTCCCTGTCCGGTGGTACTCCGGGCAGATCCTCCGGGAATACGTCAGGAAAGTCCCGCACCACTGGTACATCGGACAACTCCTTCGCTTTATCTTTAGCATCCTTGACGTACGCGAGATAAGCTCCGCACCCTCGCCTCATACATTTCTCCGCCTTGATCATGGAAATGATCCTTGGAACCTTACAATCGTTATCACCGTAGATCGTAACCAGACTACCGTCTGGAGCCGTTAACCGGATCATCTTCTGTTCGCATACTATGTTAGCATCGTGGGCAGCTAGCCAATCCATCCCTAGTACGACATCGAAACCTCCTAGGGGCATAACAAACAATCGTGCGGGAAAGTAATGGCCTCCTAATTTAATGTGGCAATCCTCTATCATCCTGACTATTCTAATGGACTTACCATCGGCTGTTTCTACTTCGAAGACATCATCTATTTCCTTAGTTTGGACATCTAGTGTGGCGCAGAAGGATACATATATGAAACTCTTACTGGCACCACTATCAAATAATATGGAGGCGCAAACATCATTGACAAGGAGCGTACCTGACACTACGTCCGGGTCCTTCCTTGCTTCCTTCTTGTTCATGGTGAAAGCCCTTGCCTTGACCTTGGGCTTTCCATCATCCCCCTTGTCATCACCCCTGCTCGTGCCCGAGCTTCCCGGCTTGGCTTTCTTGCAATCCCTACTGTAGTGCCCCGACTCATGGCAGTTAAAGCACTCGCTTACTTCCGGGCACTCCCTAGCCATGTGACCCGTTTTCCCACACCGATAGCACCCATGGCTACCCAATCGGCACTCTCCGGGATGCCTCCTCCCACACTTCCCACAGTTCTTAACTTCCTCGACCCCCTTCACAACCATCTGTTTTGCATCCACCCTTGCTTTCTTGTTCCCCGGTTGGTGGCCACTACTTCCATATCTCTTCCCATTGTTATTCCAAGCCTTCTTCGTCTCACCCACTATCACCGGCCTGCGATGATCGTACAACCTTCCACTGAGGTCCACCGCTGATCTAAAAGTACCAGGTCGGGCCGTGACCATGTCCCTACGAATGTCCAGAGGAAACCCTTGTATGTACCTCTTGATTCTCTTGGATTCAGGAGTCACCAAGTCAGGCACCAGACGTGCCATTTCATTGAATTTTGTAGTGTACTCCTGGTGAGTCATATTTCCGGTCTCCAAACTCACGAACTCTTGCTCAATCTTGTCAAGCTCTCTTTCCGGGCAGTACTCCTCTATCACCAACCTCTTCATCTCCGGCCACTTCATCCTCTCAATGGCCTCCTCTCCGTAAGACTCAACAATGTTATCCCACCAACACAATGCTGGATCCAAAAGGGAATGGGAAGCAAACTTCACCTTTTGGTTTTCACGGCACTCACTGATCTTCAGTACGGCATCCATTTCCCTGATCCAACGCTAAGCAGTGGCAGCGTTACCAGTACCATCAAACGTTAGGGGCTTACACCTCTGAAAATCCCCGTAGCTACACCCCTTCGCCCTCTCTTCCACTTCAGGGCCATCATGGTTACCCAGACGATCTCCCTCATCGCTCAATTCCTCAGTCTTGACTGCCCCTTTCTTATCAACTTTTTCTGAAGCCGTACTCTTCTTACTGTCGCCCTTAACCTGCTCCACAAATTCCGCAAGCAGAGCGGGCATCACTCCAGACAGGACCGGATGCACCTCTTGGGCAATAGCTTCCTTTACTGTCTCTTTCAGTTTGGCCTGATCAGGGGTAGACCCCTCGGCTCCCGTTTCTAACTCAACCTCCTCCTCTTTAATCGGTTCCTCAACCGGCTTTCTGGTTGACCTTTTTATTGGCTTCACAGTTGCACTTGCAGTTTCCTTTGTCTTAGTCGGGGGCCTTCCCCTAGTGTTTCTCCGGGTGACCATGGTTGGAACTTCTTTCTTAGGTGCCATTCGTTCTACTTCCTATAAGATTCAGAATGTTAATATGGTCTTTCAAGGCAAGTTCAGTTCACGACAAGTTTTGTAAATTTTTAATAACAGTGGCCAGTTGTGATTAACTACTTACAGAACACCTCGTGCCATAAACTTTCCTATCCTGAACCACACAAACACTAGAACCTACTATACCGATTCTATGCACGTATAAGTCACATAAATTCAGATGGGTGTCACAGATAACTTTATCATACTCTATCTCGGCTCTTACTTAAATAAGAAGGCACCATCCCTCGGAATAATACCTACAACATACTTTGTTACCTCTTGGCATGGAGCTTCTTGGACTGGCATCCTTGACACTTGGTCCCATTATCTGTTTAAGTTTAGGTTTACAAAAATAATTTTCCCAAATCTCTTAAACATTGGCTCTGATACCAACTTGTAAGGCCCACCTTTCTCAGGGAAGCCTCACAGTTGGTCATTCACAGCAAAACATCGAGTTAAAACAGTCATTTACTCGTATGTGTATAAATATATATTGCAGCGGAAAATACTGTAAATTTCAATCCATTACAAATGAAATATAAACATTGTCTTTAATTCTTAAAATCTATTTAAAGTCCTATTAATCTTTTCTTCATCAGGGATGCCAGTCTTCTAGTGCCAAGTAGCTTCAGTCCCATGCCTCTATTCCGTAGCTCTAACTCTTACCTGTCAACTGATATGCATACAAAAGTCAGCTTCTCTGAGTGAATTCTAGGTTTACTTTGCTAAATAACTTTCATAAGAGATATTAGCTTTATCAGTTGAAAATTTGTTCTCATCTATCAAGCATCCATACATACAGGCTATCACTTTATCGATACTTTATCATTGCTTTTCATTTCTCGTTATTTATTACTCTTCTTTATCCGTCAATTCCCTGTCACTATCGGTGCCTAGGCTCGCCTAGGACTTTACCGACTCGCCAATTAAGGGCTTACAGTCATACTCGATCGGGCCATTATTGTCATGCCAATTCAGGGCTTACAGACCTGCCAGTTCGAGCATTACTTTATCCGGGTGAGGGCACAACAAATGCAACCCTCCTTTAGCCATTGCTTGCAAGTCTTTACTTTATCCCTTGCCTGCAGGACTTTACTTGCAAGACTTTACTTTATCCAGGTACACGTTATAGGCCCAATAACAATTCTTTAAGTTTCACTTATATCTTTAGTTTACATATACACTTAACACATAATAAGAAGCAAACTCTTAGTCTAAGCATTCTCATTTCATCAATCATAAGAGATGAACTAGATAACTGACCCTCCGCGGGAGAGCGGGGGTTCGGGGGCGGCAGCCCCTGATAGCGGGGTTCTAGGGGCAGCAGCCCCTAGTGGGGTCCAAGGGGCAACGCCCCTGGCTGGGGTCCAAGGGGAAGCAGCCCCGAAAATTGTTTTGAACAATTTAAATGGCACATTTTACTTTAGGAAATTTTATTTTCTTGATAAAAGGTCTTAAAAACCGTCATCATAAAAGTATGTAATTCAGTATGCATATCACCCCAAAACATTGAAAACGGGTAAAGGAGGGGTCTAGAACTCACCTGAACTTGTCCCAGTAGCTTAAATTCTAAGTCACTTAAGCTATAGCCTGAATACTCTAGCTGCACAAAAGTTAATACGCAAAAACGTCATTTTCTTCATAGTTTCGCTGCCAGTTTCGCTGATAGTTTCGCTGCCAGTTTCGCTGCCAGTTTCGCTACCAGTTTCGCTGGGCAGCACTTCTGCTAGTTTCGCTAGACAGATTCGCTGCCTTGAGCGCCCAACTTTCGTTGGAATTTCCTAGTTTGCTATGTCTCTAGGTCAGCCTAAGTACTTAGCGAATTTATCAGCGAAACTGTAGTTTCGCAGTAGCGAAACTGTAGTTTCGCTAGGATTCTCCTAGTTTCGCTGGATAAATGCACAGTTTCGCTGGATGAATACTTAAATTCGCTGGATCGGGGCCCAGTTTCGCTGGATGAACAGAAACTCAGATCAAGCCCGTTTTTAACCCAAAACCTTAACTTTTTACGTCCAAATCCTTAGTTTACCTTCCATCAAACCAAATCTAAGCTTTTTACACGTTTTCATACGTAAAAATTCGACCTTTATGTGTTTCTTTAAACTTTTCAAAACCCCAAAACCCTAAAATCCAGGTTTGATCTACAGAGGGCCTTAGAGGTCGATTCTTACCTTGTTTTGTTGCTCTTTCCTTGTGTTTTGATGCTCCAATCCACCCGAACTTCAATCCTTCCAACCTTCAAGCTCCAAATCTTGAATTTCTTCACTTTCTCTCTCTACTTTCTCTCTCTACGAATTTGGTGGCTAGGGTTGTAATGTGATGGAATGGGACTGATTATGCATGTTTAAGGGCTGATTAGGGCCCTTAAACCCACCAAGTCTAGCCCATTAAGGCTAATTTGATCCATAGCCCACTAATTTAGCCCTTTATTTCTTAAATTAACCCTTAAAAGCCCGTTATTATTAAATGGCTTGTTTCGGGAAATTTCGGGGCGTTACATATTCCTCAGCTTCAAAGGCTTTCAAAGTGTTTAATCTAGATTGAACATCATTGATGAATCAATCAATGTTTAGTTCATTGAACACTCATTTCCTAAGTCAATCAATGGTCCTGACTGGTTGTTTGATATTGACTCATTTACTAGATCTTTTGATTAGTTCCACTTGTCATATGCCGGTAACCTATAGTCGGCTGGAACTTCTAGACAAGTAGAAAGAAGAGATGATTTTCCATGATTCCTTCTACTTCTGTTGATCAACCAAATGAAGATGTTCCCTTACAAGCTGATCCTGTAAGACAAGCACCATAACATCAAAGTGTTTCAATTGAGGCTGGTCATAGTTCTTTGCCAACTCCTTCAGATGAACCATCAAATAAAGTGAGGAATCTAGCACCAGCTACTGTTCCAGTTGAGACTGAGAGAAAGGCAAATGATGACAGTGTTCAAAGTGTAGCAGTTGCCCAAGGAAAAACCAATGAAGCTTTTAATTACTTTCATCATTATCCCACATCACAGCCTGAAGGTGCCTCTTACCATGATGATCTTAATGTCCCTAAACTTGATGTATCAATTGCTAGTGACTCCATTCCAACCACCAAGATACATAAGGATCATCCAGTGTCAAGCATCATTGATGAACTAAATATGCAGCTAACTATAAGCAAGTCAAGTATTGCAAACATCTGTTTGTTTTTTTGCTTTCTATGTCAGACAGTACCCAAGAACATAAAAGAGGCACTTTAAGACAATAGTTGGATCGAGACAATACACGAAGAGTTGCTCCAGTTCAAGAACCAAGAAGTATGGTAACTGGTAGATCTCCCCAAAGGTCAATACCCTATCAGTACTAAATGGCTATACAGAAACAAGACTGATGATAGGGGCATTGTCATAAGAAACAAAGCAAGATTAGTGGCATAGGGCTACACTCAAGAAGGAATAGATTATGGTAAAGTGTTTGCTCCTGTAGTAAGATTAGAAGCCATCAGAATTTTCCTTGCGTACTCTGCATCCATGAAATTCATAGTCTATCAAATGGATGTGAAGTGTGCTTTTCTCTATGGCAAGATTGCTGAAGAAGTCTATGTGAGTCAACCTCCAGGCTTTGAAGACCCAGAATTCCCTCACAGGGTATGCAAGTTTGACAATGCTTTGTATAGTCTACCTCAAGCCCCATAAAAGTGATATGAGACTCTATCATCTTTTCTGGCCACACATGGCTATGAAAGAGGAAAGATTGATTAGACTCCCTTTAGAAAGAGAAAAGGAAAAGACATGTTTCTAGTCTAGATTTATGTGGATGATATCATTTTTGGCTTAACAAACAAATAACTCTGCAAAGATTTTGAAGATCTCATGCATTCCAAGTTCTAAATGAGTGCAATGGGAGAACTCACTTTGTTTTTAAAGGTGCAAGTACAACAAACAATAGATGGAATCTTCATCAATCAATCAAAATCTATGGAAACCATGTTGAAGAAATTTCATTTTGCAGATTGTCAGTCTATCAGAACTCCTATTGATACCAAGATGAAGATAGGTCCAGATTTAGAAGGAATATCAGTGGATTAGACTCATTACATATCTATGATTGGATCACTCATGTATCTAACAGCTAGTAGACCTGACATTATGTTTGGGGTATGTGTTTGTGCCAGGTATCAAGTAGATCCCAAGGAATCACATGTGCATGCAGTCAAGAGGATATTCAAATATCGCAAGGGCAAGCCTGCACTTGGATTATAGTAAACAAAGGAAGGAGATTTCAATCTCTATACATACATGGAGAGTCATTAGGGAGAATGAAACTTCAATAGGAAGTCCATATCTAGCTGTTGTCAATTTCATGGTCCTAGACTGGTCTCCTGGCAGTTCAAAAAGATGACAAATATGTCTACTGCAACAGCAGAAGCTGAGTACATTGCAGTATTAGATTGTTGCTCTTAAGTTCTCTGGTTTTAAAACCAGATGCTTGATTATGGTTTTAACTTCTTGCAAACAACAATTCATATTGACAACACAACAGTAATGTTCATAACAAATAATCTAGTTCAACACTCAAAAACTAAACATATAGAAATTAGATATCACTTTTTGAGAGATTGTACTGAAAAGTGGTTAATCAAATTGATATAGGTTCATACTGATAATCAATCAGCTGATTTATTCACTAAGGTATTTGATCCAAGTAGATTTGAATTTTTAGTTCAATCAATTCGCATGATTAACCTTGAGTAAAAACCAAAATCAACAAAAACATTCAAAAATTCATAAAAATACCAAAGGAATTCATCTTGCAGAAGGATATGTTTTATACTAAGGGAAATGATATATTTACAGTCGTTATATCATTCATTGTGCTTATTTATAAATCTCAAATGACTGACATGACTTATATGATATATGGGTAGGCTCAACTTGGAAAAGAAACACATGTAGTGATGAACTAAAGCTTACATTCAACTGTGAAGCTTTCATCTTAATGTGTGTGTAAGTATTAGCTTATCCAAATGTGTCTATGTAGCAACCTAAACACACTAGGTAATGATGTCATATGAATCTCTTTTACTCACATCAGTTTTTCATTTGTTTTTGCTGAACAAGACCTGGAGAAACAAGCACACAGTGCTGATGTCATGACCCATCAAGATTCACAATGAGGAACACATCCAACTTGGACGAAGCAATAGAATAAATACATTCCAATTGAATGAAACAAAAGAATCCTAAGAGAGATCACCTTCCAAAGTGAAGTTAAAATAATAACAATGTGGATCAAACAGATAAAAGGCACAAAAAAAAGAATCCCAATGAGGATCAAGCAAAATGAGATTTCATATTTTAAGTGACCTGGTCATGTAAGCTGTTAAAGTTCTCCCATACATTGCATGCAGATGGTTGACTTTACCTTGCTTTTGAGTATGAGGTACATGTTGAATACCCAATCAACTCAAAACATAATAAGATCAATGGCATTAAAATGTTAACCAAGCATGAGTTTAAGAGGACAAACATACCTTCAATCAAAATGTTCATGACCATGTCTATTTTACAAACCACTGCTTGCACTTGAAAGGTAAGATCGATATTATCCTAAGAAAGGTATATCTCCACTTCATGTACAGATAAGAAAACAAAAATCACAAAAATATTTTCTCTTCAAACTTTTAACAAATCTTTAAAGTTTCTATCTATTATGGATATAAACGTTAGGGGGAGTCATTAAAATTTTGATCATTTTGTACAGTAGTTTCCTTTCATAAAAATATAAAAATTAGAAACAAGTACAAAAATCAGAAAATTGACCTTGTTGGTGCAGAAGTTATACCATAGTAACTCACTTTTTGCAGACATCTTGATGCACAAAACTCCAGGATCAGTCAACACTGGGAAACTTGTATCACATCTGATGAACAAGTCAATCCAAGCAAGAATTGAAAACCCAAGCAACTGTTAAAAATTCATAAAAAAAATCAAAAGACCCATCTTCATAACAATCAAAAGCAAAAGAAACAACTTCATAAAGATGAAGCATCAAAGAGAAAACAACCAAAACTACCCACAGTAGAAACATTAAGATTTGACAAGTTCAAAACTTAATGCAGGTAAGAGCATTGGTTAATGCGGGTGAAGGTAACCCAAGCACATAACCAATGCAGGTAATAGATTTAAGTCATGGAAACACAAGTGAAAGTAATGATGATAACTTAACTCTACCGCATTAGTCTCACTACAAATACCTACAACAAAGTTTTCAAGTATGAAAAGTAATGCGGACAAAGTTGTCCATCCACATTTGTTTTTCTCAGCCGCATTTCCCAAATATGGCTGAAATCAATACTTAAACTTGGTTGTGTATTTGTATCACCATATATTAGAAGTGTGCTCACACTCTTCTGTCATCATGTTTGAAGTTCAAGAAATACGGACAACTTGATTGTTCATCCGTATTTGTTGAAGTAAATACAGAACGACAAATGTTCTTCAGTGTTTGCTACAGTGTTCAAATGCTAAGAAAAAGTTACAACATTCGCATTTGTTACAGTTATGTAAACTTAAAACATCCGCATTTGCTACAGTGTTCAAGTGTCTGAACTTAAAACTTCCGCATCTGCTACAGTATACAAACGCTGACAGATTTTACTCTTTCGCATTTTTTATAGTAAACAAATGCTAACTGTTTTAATCTTTCGTATTTGGTACAGTAGTCGACCGCACTTGTTTTAACACTTGTATAATTTGAAGAGAACATTAAAAAGACTATTTAAACAGATCGTTAGAATTCATTTAATACTTTTCAAATTTGAGAGACACTGTAGTGCGACGTGTGAAAACATTCCTACTTTTCTTCATCCATCATCAAAATCATTAACAACACTCTGATTTCTGTGTTCTTCAAACATCATATTATGTCTATTTCGATTCTCAACCATTGTAGTATCAAAACAAAGTGATTCTCAGCAAAATCCATGATGTACCCGTTGAACACATTATGAACTCAGAGCCCTAAAACAGAGAAATAATCTCAAAATCAACCACAAACCAAGGATTGATAGACATTTCCGAGTTCAATGACACAAATGATCATGAAAATTAACACAAACAACATATTTTTAAAACCTTAAGATTGTCGTATGAACAGGGGATCATCAAAATGAAAATGTTGACTTCAAAACTTATGATTAAATTTAAAAAGGGATTTTTAAATAGAAAATCTGTTAGAATTTCTTAAAGATTAACATTATGTCTTTGTTTGTCTTTTGTATAAGTTTTTATCATAGTATAGGGACTGTTTATGTAAATTGTGTTCCTATAGTTTATTAATAGTATAAATAGCTTAGATAGTTTAGTATAATAGAAGAGACTTGAACGAACTGCTACTTACACTTGTAATTGTCTTTGCTATTATCAATAAACTTCTATGAATTTTTCTTGATTTTGTACATTGATTTGATTACTGTGTTTGTATTAGATTGAATTGCCTTCTAATATCATCACGAGTCTATACATTTGATCCTATCAAATGGTATCAGAGTTCTTGGTTTAGTGATTGAGCTTGTACGAACTTGCAAACTCATAAATCACTTGAATCTGTGATTGATACGCCATTCAATTGAAATATTGTTGATTTCAGTTGTGTTTCATCACTAAAAACATGAAGTGAATCACAATTTGCAGTATAACAAGTCCAAAATTAGTGAATTGAAAGAATCAGTGTTTGAAACTATTCATCACAGTCGAACTTGAATTTTGATCAAAATTGAGATTTGTTGTTGTTAATTGAAGAAATTGAAGTTCAAGGATAGATAATCGACCCAAAAACTACCTAATTGAAGTTTTTAGATCAATTCATCAAGTTTATAAGAAATTCAGAAGAATTGAGTTCGTTATGTTCATAAGAACTGGTTGAAATTGGCACATTAGGGTTGAAAAACTACCAAAAATTGCCCAAGTGTTAGGCACTTGACAACTGGTTGAAATTGGCACTTTGAAATTACACAGAAACTAAGTAAATCTAGGCGCATCACAACTATTTGGGCGCATTAGAACTGTTTGGGCGTTTGACAACTGTTCAGGCGCATTTCAACTATTCTGGCGTTTTATAGTTGGGAGGTTTTCAGAATTATTCTAAGGCAATCCCTTAGACGTTCCTAAGTCAGAAGTACCACAACTGTTGAGGCGTTTCAGTACTATTCAGGTGCATCACTTTAACACTTGGAAATTTCTCTTAAAATTTTTAAAAATCCAAAAATATTTTTAATTCATTTCTTTAATTCAAAAAAAATTAAAAATCAAAAAAATATTTCTTCTTCTTAAAATCAAAATATAAAAGCGGTGAAATTAGAAGATTCTGAAAATAGAGTTCCTAAGCTTAAAAACATAGCAGATTTTAAAAATTGTCACTTAGGTTAAAACTCAACCTTAACTCTATTGATACTGATCTTTAGAAATCTATAGAAAAAGGACCATATATTCCTATAACCACTGATGGACCTGACAGGGGTTATGTCTATACCAAAGATTCACTAGAACCCTACCCTGAAGATGGTCAATATGGTGATGATCTGAGAAAGGTTAAGAATGATAGCTTATTCTATTATGTGTAAAGGACTACCTCTTAAAGTCCTAGCCAGGCTTGATGGATATCAAACTAGTTACATAATGTACAAAGCTTAAAGACTATATGTGAAGGTGGTAAAGAGATACAAAATCTCAAAAAGCAAAAACTAAAGAGGCAGTTAGAGCTGTTTCAACATCTATCTGGTGAGACCATCAATCAGATGGTGAATAGATATGTGCAGCATACCACAGAGATGTCAACAGCTAGCATTACACATGATCTTGAAGATCTAAACATTAGACTTCTCAATGCTTTACCATCATCATGGAAATAAACTGTGACATTGTTAAAGCACACAGAGAAATTTCTAATGGATCTAGATCTATTGATTGCTAAGATTGAATTTGTGGAGATTGATGAGAGTTCAAGGAATAATGACAGAACATCCTCAATGTCACAGTATCAATTTGTTGCATCTCCTACAAATACTGTTGAGGATGCTTTCATGGCTAAGAATGACAGCTTACCTAAAGAACAGGGAGATCTATTTGTTGGAGCAGGATTCTTCACTGATTCATCATTCACAAGTGCGCCTGCTTATGCAACCAAACCTCTACCTCAACCTCAGTCTCCTCCTATTTCTCAAAGTTCTAAGCCTCAAATAGAGACTCCATCTGTATATTTGCTAAATCTAACAAAGTTAAAGATGTGATAAACATCCTATTAGAGGATGAAGAGTCTAAAACTGCCTTTACTGCTTTCATGGCAAGCTTTCAAGCATATCAAGGTAGTCATGTAACACAATTAGATCTTGTTTTGCAGGATTTGTTTGAAATGGATCCTGAAGATGTTGAAGAGATGGATCTGAACTGGCAGACGGTGATGATTGCCTACAGAACACAAAAACACTCGTATGTCAACAGGAAATAAAAGCTAGTGCTAATAAGACTGTTGGTTTTGACAAGTCAAAGTCGAGGTGTTTCAACTGTAATAGTTATGGACATTTCTATAGGGAATGCAAAGCTCCCAAAAATAATGGAGGAAACGCTTAATCCAGTTCTAGCAGTCAGAGGTTTCAATCATCTCAGAAGACATTCCAAAAGCCATATCAAAGTCTTTCAATGCCTAAGCTTAAAGATGAATCAAAATCATCTGATAAACCAAAGAAAGCTCTTGTAGTCAGTATGAAGGATGGATATGACTGGAGTGCATATGCTGAGCAATTTACTAATGATAACCTTGAGTTTGTCTATTATTATAGAAATCCAAGGGGAAGATGGGTCAGAGGACTGTGATCCAAAAGTGGAAGGTAATAATGAGAATGAAGAAGATGATTATGACTGGAGTGATAAGTCTGATCCTAAAGAGGATTCAAATGAAATTGCTTTGATGGCTCAGTGTAATCAACCTAAGGCTGAAACTGCATCCTCTAACTCTGAAACTTCATCTCCAAAATATCCTGAAATACCATCTGAAGTAAGAGAAAAACTTTGAACCAAATCATGCTTCTAACATGTTGAATACTATCGAAGCTATTCATATAAAATCGACTAGAAAGTTAAACAAGAGGAGTCAAAGCACAAAAAACTAAAATCTGTTCATAAAATAGCAGATCGAAAGGTCATTTCACTTCAAACATCATGGAACAAAACGTTAAAAGAGTGTATGTTGATGATATCATATTTGGTTCCACCAGTCCAAAATTGTGCAATAAATTTGAAGAAATCATGAAGTCTCGATTTCAAATGAGTTCTATGGGAGAAATCAATTTCTTTCTTGGACTTCAAGTTCAACAATCTACAGATGGTATATTCATCAATCAAGAGAAGTTTGTTGACAAACTCTTGAAGAAATTCAACCTGCAAGATTGTCTGTCTATTAGAACTCCCGTTGATGTAAACTCCAAGATTGAGCCTGATCCCAAAGGATAATCAGTTGACCAAACCTTATACAGATCTATGATTGGTTCTTTGACGTATCTTACTACATCTAGACCAGAGATAATGTATGTTGTTTGTGTCTGTGTCAGGTATCAATCAGACTCGAAGGAATCCCACTTAATTGCTGTCAAAAGGATATTAAGGTATCACAAAGGTAAACCTGCTTTAGGGCTATGGTATCCTTACGAGGGAAACTTTGAGTTACATAGATATACTAATAGTGATTATGGAGGATGTTGTCAAGATAGAAAATGTACTATGGGTGGATGTCAGTTTTTAGGTCCCAGATTAGTCTCATGGCAATACAAGAAACAAACAAACGTCTCTGTTTAAACCGTAGAAGCTGAGTACATAGCTGCTTTAGCAGGATGACCTCAAATCCTATGGTTACAAAACCAACTGTTGGATTATGGGTTCAATTTTCTTAAAACACCAATTTACATTGATAATACTGCTGCTATGTTCATTATAGCTAATCCGGTCCAACATTCAAAAACAAAATATATCGAAATTCGATATCATTTTCTAAGAGATAACTTTGAAAAAGGTTTGATCATTTTGATTCAAATTGCAACTGAAAAACAGTTGGCAGACCTACTTACTAAAGCCTCCTACTAGGACGGTTTGAGTATTTAGTGGAGTCAATTGGTCTTATTAACCATGTGTAACACTGGTTTTTAGTTCTTTGAGTCTTAACATGATCAAAAACCTCCCTTATCCAAAAGGTCATAGCAAGAGAAACTATCAAAGTTAATTGCCTGATTGTAGTTTGTATGTGCTTGTTTTCTTATTAAAGAAAAACCAAATACAAAAATAGAAAATCCAAAATCAAAGACAAAAATATATAACAAAAACTACAAAAATAATGTCTTTCTTTATTAATTCATGTTTTAGGAATGAATCTGTTTTTGCAATATGTGAGAAATGATAGTACATTAGTGAGATCAGTTGCATATTTCACTTGAAAATAAAGTCTGACATGATCAGATATGATGTGTAGACAATCTCATGCTACTATACTGAAAAAGTAATTCTTGTGATTAAACTAAATTATCTATGGATGTATGTGTTCATCTTAGTACTAATGAGTAGTATTAGCTTATCAGCTTGATTGCCTATAAAGTCACAACACTCACACCTGGTGGTGATATGACTAATCATGAGATCTATTACAATCATCATCTCACTTATGTAAGGCCCCGTTCCCGGGATGCTTATAGCTGGCCATTCATCACTCTTTAAACTTATAATTTCACTAACTTTAATAAACAATGCAGCGAAATCAGTGAAATAACTTTCATTTCTATATAAATGACTTTGCAAGTTAATACACATTCATTACAAAACATCGTTTGTTCGTATTACAGTGCAAAAACATTATACGAAAGTATTCCATCCAAAAGAGCTGAGTAGCCGCCCCATGCCATCCTCAGCAACATTACCTGCCAACTGGAAACACATAAAAATCAGCATTGCTGAGTGAGTTCTAGTTTTGTAAATAAAATACTTTACTTTCGTTAAAAACCGTTGTTTACCTTCATGCGATCATATATCATACGTACACATAGATAATATCATTATTATCTTTCTTTACGTTCGTTAACTTTCGTTCGTTCAACGTACATCAATATCATTCATTTCTTATCTAGATCCCGTCAGGCTTTACCCTCCTCATGGCACACAACCACAATTACTGAGGTCGAATGACAAGGATCTCGTTCGTTCTTTATTATGACATTTTGTTAACGTTCATTTCATACATTCTTTCATTCGTACGTTCATTACTTTCGATGACATGTACAATACCCCAAACATTGTGCACGAAGCTGGTTACTGGGCCTGAGGTCTTTCATAGACCTCGAAATTGTGCACGAAGCTGACTCCAGTGCCTAGGGCAAGTACATTCACCATTTATCTTTTCTCTTTCATTCCGGATCAATGCCAAGTGCTATACCCCGAACATTGTGCATGAAGCTGGTTATTGGGCCTGAGGTCTTTCATAGACCTCGAACATTGTGCACGAAGCTGACTCCAGTACCTAGGGCAAGCGGCAAGGATCCCATACATATGGTCAATCACAAGGATTGGACCCCAGTGTTCATCCTTCTGGGGTAGCTAACCCGCACACAGTTGAGCTAACACCCTTCATTGGGTGTGAACCTCCATACATTTGCTTGCAAGCCTTTCTTACTTTTATTCATTTATTAATGCATGCATTCATTCATCATGTTCCTCAACAGCCATCTTACATGTACTTACGGGAACTTCCATGTCAAAACTTACATCTGCACTTCCCCTGAAAGTCAGTGATTAAACTATCCTTCTCCTCGGGTGCAACATCCCTATTTGGACGTATGGGCACCCTTCAGTCACATGCCTCCATGCGACTAAACATCATGTGAATGGACCAATACGGATGTACACCAATGCGGATGAACACCTAATCGTGCGAATGGACCTCATGCCGTTGAACACTATGCGAATAGACCTTATGTGAATGGACCTCATGCGGCTGGACTTAATGCGGATGAGCACTTATGCGAATGGGACCTCAGTCGCATGACCCCCCATGCGACTGGACCCCCAGTCATGCGACTGAACCTCAGTCGTGTGAATGAACTCCAATCGCACCTCAATCGGCCGAATGGCCTACAGTCGATCGCCTAGCCCTAGCTGATGCAGAATGCAGTTCATCCCGAACCCAATCTGCCATTTTCAACCTCCAAGCTCATCCAAACTCATTCTAAGCCCAAATCAACCATCCTAAACCTTAGGAATGCATACCATAACACCATTCAAGCACACACAAGCCCGGAATCAAACTCCAAACGCATCACACGCAATCACACCTAAATAGGTCAAACACACACATACAAAAATGGGTTTACTATGTGTTCCAGCCCCAAATCAGTTGAAAACAAGTAAAATAGGGGTCCTAGAACTCACACAAACTACAAGAAGAAAAGAGCTTGGTTCTAGACGATGATTTTCGCGCTCGAATCTACCCGAACCAACTTTTTCTCTCTTTTCTCTCTTCTTTCTTTCTTCTTTCTCTTTTTGCTAAGTTTTCACAAGTGTGGGGAGGGTGTGGCTGCCCTCCTCCTCTTAATCCCCCACTTTTACAAATTTTCTCCCGTTTTGGCCTGTTTGGTCGCCCGACTTTGGATTTTATTTCTTTTTCTTCTTTCGTCGGCTTCAAGGAAAACATCTGGGTGTTACAAGTCCACCCCCTTATAAAGATTTCATCCTCGAAACCTGTTACTCCTTGAACAAACATAGGTAATGAGGTCTCATTTCTTATTCGGTCTCCCACATTGACTCGGATCCCTTCCTGTGCTTCCACTGTACACGCACAAGTGGAACCACTTTATTTCTCAGCCTCTTCTCTTTTTGATCGATGATTGCCAATGGTTGCTCCACGTAATTGAGCCGTTCGTCTACTTGATATCCTCTAGTGGAACAATCATATCTTCATCTGCCAAACACTTCCTCAGATGAGATACGTGGAATGTCAGGTGAATTCCACTTAACTCATCCGGTAACTCCAATCTATAGGCCACCTCTCCAACTCGAGTGATGATTTGGAAAGGGCTTATTTATCTCGGGATCAACTTGCCCCGCTTTCGGAAGCGAATGATACCCTTCCAAGGTGAGACCTTCAACATAACCCCGTCACCCACCTGGAACTCAATCGGCCTGTGTCGTTTATTAGCATACGACTTCTGTCTATCTTTGGCTGCCTTCATGAAGGCTTTGATCCTTTCAAGCTTTTAAGTTGTAGCCTCGATCACCTTGACGCTCCCTAACTCTTTATGACCAATATCACCCCAACAAACGGGTGTTCTGCATCTCCTACCGTATAGCATCTCATAAGGCGGCATACCAATGCTGGCATGATAGCTGTTATTGTATGACAATTCAGCCAACGGTAAGTGGTCATCCCAACTTCCCCCAAAATCAATCACACATGCGCGAAGCATGTCCTCCAATGTCTCAATGGTCCTTTCTGACTGAGCATCAGTCCAGGGATGATAAGCCGTGCTAATATGTAACCATGTCCCCATGGCGTCGTGGAATTTCTTCCAAAATTTGGATGTAAACCGGGTGTCATGATCGTAGGAAGTGAGCACTATTCGTCAAGCGGTCAACAACCACCCATATAGCATCATACCCTTTCAGGGTACGTGGCAGCTTCTTAATGAAATCCATGGTGATGGGCTCCCACTTTTATTCCAGTATATCAAACGGTTGGATCTTCCCATACAGCTTTTGATGCTCGGCCTTCACTTGTAAACAAGTAAGGCATTTTCTCACATACTCCACCACATGAAGCTTCATACCCGGCCACCAATAGTCTTTCTTCATGTCTTGGTACATCTTTGTGGCACTGGCATGAATAGAGTATCAAGTCTTGTGAGCTTCATCCATAATCTTTGCCCGTAGATCCCCGTAACGAGGAATCCACATTCGTCCAAACTAGGTTCTAACACCAAATGTGTTTTCTTCCAACTCCACGACCAGACCTCTCATTCTTTCCAAGTTAAGATGATCTTCTTTTAATACCTCATCTTGAAGCTCTTTGACTTGCTTCATCACATCAGAGGTCATAATCAACTGGTACGCTTTCACCCGAATCGGCTCGGGTCTTTCCTTTCGGCTAAGGGCATCCGCCACCACGTTGGCTTTGCCCGGATGATAATGGATCTCACAATCATAATCCTTTATGAACTCCAACCATCTTCTCTGTCTCATGTTCAAGTCCTTCTGCTCGAAGAAGTACTTCAAGCTCTTGTGGTCAGCGAAAATGGTGCACTTCGTTCCGTAGAGATAGTGCCACTAGATCTTTAGTGCAAAGACCACAGCAGCTAGCTCCATGTCGTGAGTAGGATAGTTAACCTCATGAACCTTCAACTGTCGGGTTGCGTAGGCTATAAATTTTCCCCTCTACATTAACACACACCCCAACCCTGAGTAGGAAGCATCAGAATAAACCACCAGAACTTCACTTCCGTCGGGTAATGACAGAACTGGAGCTTGAGTCAATCTCTTCTTCAATTCTTCGAACGCCTCCTTTTGAGCTTGACCCCATACAAACTTTACATCTTTACGGGTCAACTTGGTTAGTGGAGAAGTGATCTTAGATCTAAAATTACACAACCCAACCCATTAACCACTTCCAAACCCTAACCCTAGATCTAAAATTGAAATTTTCAAACACAAACTCTCAAAACTCCCGATGCTTCTGTCTGTTCTTTCTCTATATGTCTTTTAACACACACGTTAATCTCTCTTCTCCAAGCAACAGACAACTCTTCTCTCTCTCTCTAATCACTTCTTTGCTTCAATCCCACTCTCTCAAACTTTCTGCCTCTCTCTCAGTTCTCTCTTGGAGGTCGAAAGGGAAGCAATCGAAGTTGACTGAGCTTGATGGTGGTTGATTTGATGGTCATGGAGGTCGGAGATTAGGGATGAAGATGCGATGGTTGCGGTCGGTCGGTTTGATGATGATGATTGATGGAGGTCGCAGTCGACAGATTAGTGGTTGATGGTGGTGTCGGAGGTGTGAATCGACAGGTGGTTTCAATCGCTATGTCGTCGGGTAATCTGTTGTATGATAGATCTAGGGTTCAAAGACGATGAAGCGATGAAATCGAAGGCAGAACGGCACCGTTGAAGGAGTTGTGGCCAAGAAATAGGGTTGTGGTCGCAGCGGTGAGCAGTTGTTAGTTCCGGTGAGCAGTTATTAGTTGTGGTCGCAGCGGTGGTGGTTATGGGGTGTCCGGTGGTTGACGGTTGTGGTGGTGTGGTTTGGTTTCCAGTGACAGAAGTAGGTTTTTGTTGGTTGTGGTTGTTGTTAATTTTGCTGGTGGTTTGGTGTTTCCGGTGGTGGTGGTGGGTGTGGATCGATGGTTCGATGGTTGTGTCGGATGGTTGATTTGGGTGATTGGTCAACCGAGGATGGTTAGGTGTTTGAATCGAAGGTCGAATGGCGATGATGAATAATGGGGGTCTACGGTTGAAAGAAGATGATGATGTTTTCGGATTGGGGTGAATGGGGATTTCGATCGATGGTGAGTTCGATATGTTCACTAAGCTGTGAGATTAAACGTTTCTTGCCTACTCTACAAGTTTCTGATGTTAGATTGGCAGATTTGCAGTTGTGTTTGGACAAATTCGCAGAATGATTTTTCTAAGTTCGCAGCCCCCTTTTTTTATAATGTCGCTGATTTTTTTTTTAATTTCGCAGGTTTTATAGATTCGCCGGAATTTCTAGTTTCGCCGGAAAATTTACAGTTTCGCCAGAAAATGTGCAGTTTCGCCGGAATTTCGCCGGAGATTCGCCGGATGAAACTGTAGTTTCGCCGGAAACTTTGAACTTTCATTCAAAAAAATACTAAATTCGCTGGATGAAGATGTTGAAGCTCCAAGAACACCAAGAACACACACTAGTGTGTGTGAGAGAAATTCTCCGGATCTGAAAATTATTTGTTGAATCTTGTATAGATTTAGGAGCTGATGTGATTTCTAACTTGTAATCTTCAAATTCCTTGTAATACTTTGTAGATCTGATGATTTTGATGAAATTTGAATTTCAGTTCTAGTTTCTCTCTCTAAACCCCCACTTCCTCTCTCTACGAATCTGATAATAAACTTCAAAATCAGCAACTATTCTTCACAAAAACTGATTCAAATGGCTCTGATACCATATTGTAACTCCAGGATAAACAAACTTGAATCAAATCATGAAGAATCATAGATCAAAATATGATGAACACATTAAAAACCCCAATTTGATCTAATATTGATTGCATATAATTTGTACAAATGGAAACCCCAATCAATTGGTTATTCAACCATTAACCAAACCCTAATTACAATTAACCTATTTATAGTGAATATAATATTCACTATTTGCATTTAACCTCCTAGAATTAGGCTAATTAATGGAAATAATATTTAAAACCAAAACATGACTAAAAACAAGATAAAACATATTTTGTTCACACAAAATATATTTATTACAATAAAACTCCTAGTCATTTAAATCTTCAACGTCTTGTCTCAGTTCCACGCCTCGAACGTTTCGGGTTTGACTTTTTCATTGACTTTGACCGTTGATGTTGACTTTGTTGACTTTGATTGTGTTGATAATATTAGACTATCCTTTCAGACCCAACAATCATCATCATGCCTAACATAACTCTAAGGCCAAGAAACACTGATGAACTGTAGCAAATGCGGATGTACTGTATCAAATGCGGATGAACTGTAGCAAATGCGGGTGAACAAATGCCTTGTCCGCATTTCATTGGCTATCCGCATTAGTTAATGCGGATAAGTAAATGCCTTAGCTGCATTTAATTAGATGTCCGTATTAGTTAATGCGGCTGAGTAAATGCCTTAGCCGCATTTCCTTAGCTATCCGCATTAGTTTATGGGGCTGAGTAAATGCCTTAGCCGCATTTCCTTAGCTATCCGCATTAGTTAATGCGGCTAAGTAAATGCCTTAGCCGCATTTCCTTAGCTATCCGCATTAGTTAATGCGGCTGAGTAAATGGACCTGCAACTTAACTTGTGCCATTTTTAGATCTCAATCATCATTTTAACACATCCTTAGCACAGATCTACCATACTACACACTTAGAACAAACTGAACATCATAAACATTATAGGAAAAACTCCTAAAACATGCATCAATAGTACTTAGTCGAACATCATGCTGAAATTCATAGTTTGGCTTAGAAACTTTATGTTCATAACAGTCCCAAATGAATCATACACTTACACATACACTCGTAAACAGGTTTTCCCCCAAATACACGAAAATAGTTTTCAGATGTGTTGCAGCCCCAAAATCATTCAAAAACGTGTAAAATAGGGGTTTTAGAACTCACCTTATGCAACTTTGAGTATGACTTCTTCAAAACCGTTTACTGTGAGCTCAAGCACCTCGAATTCGACTTCTTCTTGTTCTTCCTTCAAAAACCCGGATTCTGCTCTTTCTCTCTCTAAAATCGAATGATTTGGGGTTGTAAGAAGAGAGTGGGCAGCCATGCCCACTTTACACCCACTTTTCCAACCTTTTGTCCTTTTTGACACTTTTTACCCCTCAACTTGGGTAAAATATCTTTTCTTTCTTTTTTTTTGTTAAAAATAACCGGGTGTTACAAGTCCACCCCCTTAAATAGGTTTCGTCCCCAAAACATGTTATTCCTCGAACAAATGTGGGTAATGCTGTCTCATTTCTTCTTCAGTCTCCCACGTAGACTCAGATCCCTTTTTGTGCTTCCACTGCACGTGCACAAGTGGGACCATTTTATTTCTCAGCTGTTTCTCTTTTCTATCGATGATTGCCACTGGCTGCTCCACATAATTGAGCCGTTCATCTACTTCGATATCCTCCAGTGGAACAATCATATCTTCATCTGCAAAACACTTTCTCAGACGAGATACGTGGAAGGTCAGGTGAATTCCACTTAACTCATCTGGTAACTCCAGCCTGTAGGCCACCTCTCCTACTCGAGCAATGATTCAGAAAGGGCCTATATACATCAGGCTCAACTTGCCCCGCTTTCTGAACCGAATGATACCCTTCCAAGTGTAGGATTCTACATGCCCAAGACACATAAAATATTGATGTGGTTAGTACGTTATGATCCAAGTCGGGTTATACCCAATAACAAGCTTAGCAAACACCAATTAATATTTAATTGATGATATGATCATGCAATTAAATATTTACACCAATTTAGAAAATGGGTTTTCTAAATAAGTTGCATATGAGATGGAACAATTTATTAGGATATTTTGTTCAATAATATTATTTGAAGTGTTATTTAAATTCGTTGTATAACACCAAATAATAATGAGAGTATACTACTTATACAATTAGTTGGTTAATTGTATAAACTAGTTAAAAGAGTAGGCAATATATACATGTGTGTATTAGTATTTAAGAGAATAAAAAAAAGGAAATCTCTTCCTTTTGATTGCAAAAACCGTCCCATGTGGAGACAGACATGCACTTGTCATGTGTTTCCACTAACTCATGTTTATTCTCTTGAAGCACACACATATGCATGCTTGGTCCCCTCCACTAGCAAGATATATTCTCTCTTCTTCTCATGACATGCATTGATGAACATACAACAAAAGAAATCAGCTCCTTCCTCCCTCCAAGACCCACGGTTTTCAGCAGCTGAAAAATAGGGTTTTCAGCAAGAAACAAGTTGGTTTTCAAGTTGTTCTTGGTGTCTTCTACCTAACAAGAAGGTGTGTTTGCAAGGAGCTTGGGGTATACAAGTTTGAGGACTTCTAATCTTGAAGTCTTGGTCGATTTTCAGCATCATTCAACACCTTTTCTGTCGATTTTTCACTGCTGCAGTAAGGTAGTTTCACAGCTCTATGTAGCTGTGATTTTATGTAGTTTTACATGTGTTCATAGCTTGCATATTCACATAAATGATCCTTTGTTCTTTGGGTTTGTTTTATACATTGATATGGTCATCTAATGAACATATTTTTCAGCTTATAAAAGGGTTTATAAATGTAACGCCCGGCAATTGACTTTTTGGTAGGTTATGCGACTGAGTCTCAGTCGCATGGAATTGATGCGACTGGAGGCTTGATCGCATGCTATTCGGCCGATTGAAGCACAACCGTATGATTAGAGTTCAATCGCCCGACTGAAGGTTCAACCGCATGAAGCTCATGCGACTGGGGTCCAGTCGCATGGTGTTCATGCGACTGAAGGTCCAGTCGCCCCTGGACTTCGGGCGACTGAGCTGTGGGTATAAAAGAGGAGCAGCTCTCTTCTCCTTCCCAACACTTACATTTTTCAGTCGGGAAAGAACAGAGAGCGACGGAGCATAGGAGGAAAAGAGAGAACGGGGTGATTCAGGCTCGGATTTTGTCGAGAAGCTAGTCAAGTCGAAGCTCTTCAACTCCAACCTGATAATGTGAGTTCTAGGACCCCTCATTTACATGTTTTCAAAAGAATTTGGGGCTGGAACACATCTAAACCCTAGATTTGTAAAAGTGTATAGTTGACCCATTTGGGTGAAATCTTGATAATGTGTTTAAAGTATGATTTAGGACCTACACCTGTTTGTATGATGTCCTAGTATGATTCCCTAAGGTTTAGGAGGGTTAATTTGGGCTTGAATGGAGCTTAGAAGGGTTTTTCAGCCGAGTGTCGCGGCTGCTGCTCGTGATGAACTTCAGTCGCTGCCCAGTTAGGGTTATGCGACTGAAGGGCCAGTCGCACGATTGAGAAAGGACTGATGTTCAATCGTACGATTGAGGCTCAGTCGTACGATTGGAGCTCAGTCGCATGACAGGCCATGCGACTGAGGGTTCAGTCGCATAGATCCATTCGCCTAATAGTACAGACGTACGACTGAGGATTCAGTCGCATAGATCCATTCGCCTAATAGTACAGACGTACGACTGAGGATTCAGTCGCATAGATCCATTCGCCTAATATTATAGACGTACGACTTAGGATTCAGTCGCATAGATCCATTCGCCTAATAGTACAGACATACGACTGAGGATTCAGTCGCATAGATCCATTCGCCTAAAAGTACAGACGTACGACTGAGGATTCAGTCGCATAGATCCATTCGCCTAATAGTACATATGTACGACTGAGGATTCAGTCGTATAGATCCATTCGCCTAATAGTACAGACGTACGACTGAGGATTCAGTCGCATAGATCCATTCGCCTAATAGTACAGATGTACGACTGAGCATTCAGTCGCATAGATCCATTCGCCTAATAGTACAGACGTACGAGTGAGGGTTCAGTCGCATAGATCCATTCGCCTAATAGTACAGACGTACGACTGAGGGTTCATTCGCATTGACCCATTCGCATAGTGGTACAGACGTACGACTGAGGATTCAGTCCCATAGATGCCCATTCGCATGACTCAGTGGCATGGAGGCCATGCGACTGGAGTATGTTCAATCGCCCAAATAGGGCTGATGTGAATGCGGAGAGAAGTGTATGTATGATGTATGGGGGCTAAGTATGATGTAGCCTTATATGATAGTAATGACTGATGATTTGTAAATATCAATGTTCCTCGATTTGATGCATGTTTACCTTTCCACAGTCTTACATGTTATCACTAATAGATGAAATGAAAGTATTATGTAAAGTACAGTTAAAGAGTAATAAAGAAAGTGAAGGAACATTAATGAAAGTTAACAAGTCTTGCAAGCATATAGGAGTTACACGACTGTGTGTCGTTAGCTCAACTGTGTTGCGGGCTAGCTACCCATTGACGCACATAGGGCCAATCGATTAAGATTGGCAGGACCTTTGGGGCGTGCCCCGGATGATCGTGTCGGCCTTGTACATAGTACCCATAGCCCTTTCGAGGGAACACAGTTGACCCTTCGGGGGATACACATAGCCCTTTCGAGGGAACACAGTTGACCCTTCGGGGGATACACATAGCCCTTTCGAGGGAACACAGTTGACCCTTCGGGGTATATAGATGGCCCGTCATCCGTTTCCCATCGCGCACATAGTTGGGGTATCGCTCACTGGTCCACATAGAAAGTGAAACATAAAGATAAAGTTTACAGACAAGGCATATAGTACAGAGAACGAACGTTATTTGTTCACACATTTGATGCGTGCTCGTATATACAGTACAGTATAGTATAATACAGAAAAGGGTATTTTTATATACTACCTATAAAACTAGAACTCACTCAGCAACGCTGACTTTTTATGTGTTTCCAGTTGGCAGGTAGGGTTGCTGAGGATGGCACGAGGCGGCTACTCAGTTCTTTTGGGATGGCACTCACCTTTTGATTATGCTGCCACATCATGTGTTGTGGGCCCGTAATGCACGCAACACATCATGTTGCATGCAAGTGCGAGATTTCTTGAGGATCCTGATAAACAGGATTATTTAAGAAATCTCCTCTATAATGTAAAATATATTTTTGAACTTAATATCTTCTACTAGAGGTCACCGCTTATGACCATTTTGTACACAGAGAAGATAGAATCTTTTGTAATAGTGCTTTTGTAATGTAATGCAACATTAGATGATTTTGTAATCGGCGTATGTTGTATTAAATGGCAAAAGTACTTATAGTAAAAGAAAAGTTTATCTTGAATGTTTCCGCTACATTGTTTTATTTAAATATATGCGATAAAAGACCAACTGTGAGGTTCCCGGGATCGGGGCCTTACAAGTTGGTATCAGAGCCAAAGTTTAAGTGAAATGGGTAAATTTTCAAAATAAACCTAAACTTAAACTGAAAATGGGACAGAAAAAGGGAAGAGTGCCATCTGAGTAGTTGCGTGCCATCAGGTATTTTCTTAAAGTTAATCATGACTACGTGCGCGTGTTATGTGATTATGTGTACTGTTAGATTTAGATACTAATGTAGTCAGGACAGGTAATGCTCGGGGTACGAAGAGTACAGTAAGTGGCTAATCACAACTGGCCACTGTAATTAGGGACTTACTATACTTAACATAAACTGAGCTATTTCCTTGAATGACCGTGTTGGTGTTTGAATCTTTCAGTGTCATAGAAGATGGTCGGTGGTAGATCATCTAAAGCTTCCCGTGGTGGTGGACGTGGTGCTGAACCGCGTAAACGCGAGGAAGACCTAGGACAGAGAAAGTAGTTCATGAGGAAAACGAGATTCCTCATGAGGAGGAGGCAGACGAAAGCGCAAATTTGAGGGCCTCGGTAAAAGTGGCAGTGGTCGAGGAAGTGCACCAGGTCATGCAGACGATCTTACCGTCTGTAGTGACCGAAGTGATAAAGGCAGTACGTGAAGACGAGAGGCGAGGGAGGAATCGGTCCTCAGGTAGACAGCAACAGACGGAAGCAGAAACGGTACTATCTGATGATGAAGAGGGAGAGGAAGAAGAGCATGTACGGGAGACAGCCCGGGGTTGTAACTACGGGGCATTTATGAGGTGCAAGCCCCCGACTTTTGATGGTTCTGGTACGGCTGCGGATGCTCACCAATGGGTGAGAGAAATGGAGGCGGTCCTCGATATTAGTGATTGCCAAGAGGACAAGAAGGTGAAGTTTGCTACCCACTCTTTTACGGGGACGGCTTTGTGCTGGTGGGACAATATTGTCCAGGCCGAGGGTAGCAGGGCCATTGGGAAAATGAAGTGGTCCGAGTTGAAGAGAATGGTGATCGAGGAGTTCAGTCCTCGACGGGAGATGGACAGAGTAGAGAGAGTTCCTACAGTTGGAGGCGGGGACGATGACCCACCAACAATACACCACTAAGTTTAACGATATGGCGCGGTTGGTGCCAGAACAAGTGACGCCGGTGTCTCGAAGGATCAACCGGTATATTCAGGGGTTGCCAGCTGAAATTCGTTGGCATTTGATTTCTGCCCGACCGAGCACTTTCAGGTCGGCAATGGATTTGGCGGGAAGGTTATACGATGAACGGGCTGCATTGGTAAAGGCTGAGGGTAGCAAGAAGGAAGTGGAGAGAGAAACTGGCGGGGAAAGAGGTTTAGTCGAGGTGATACTTCGACAAGTAATAAGAAGACGCGGGTGGATGACCGCCGTGTGGTCACGTCAAGTTCAGGAGGAAAGAAGTGTGGTAAATGCGGGAGAGAACACGGTGGGGAATGCAGTTTGGGGATGAACGTATGTTTCAGGTGTGGTCAACCTGGCCACATCGCCAGAGACTGTAAGAAGCCGAGGGCTGAGGCTTCAGGGGTAAAGAAGACGGGAAGTGAAGGTCCGAGAGCAAGCGCCAGGGCATTCACAATGACGCAGGAAGAGGCTAGGACGGACCCCGATGTAGTGTCCGGTACGTTTCTGGTGAACCAAACTCTAGCCTCTGTATTATTTGATTCGGGTGCCAGTAGGAGTTTTATTTCTGCTATTTTCTGTGCCAAATTGCCCGTTAGTAGTAGACGTGTGGATATACCGTTTGATGTAGAGACTGCTATAGGTAAAACTACCAGGATTTCCGAGGTAATAGAGGGTTGTGATGTGGAATTAGAGGGCCACAAATTTCCGGTTAGACCGTTTACGATGACGTTGTGTGGTTTCGATTTGGTGCTCGGAATGGATTGGTTGGCGGATTTTGAGGCGAACATTATGTGTCGCAAGAAGATGATCAGTTTGACAGCGCCCGACGGTAGTCCAGTGACAGTTTATGGGGATCGGGTTACTACGATTCCGAAGGTGATCTCGATGGCAGTGGCGGGGAAATGAATGAGGCGTGGATGTAGCGCCTTCTTATGTTACGTAAAAGATGTAGAAACGCTAACACCATGACTGTCTGATGTTCCGGTTGTGCGTGAGTTCCCAGACGTGTTCCCGAAAGACTTATCGGGATTGCCACCTGACAGAGAGATCGAGTTCCAGATAGATCTGATACCAGGCGCCCAACCTGTTGCCAAAGCGCCATATCGATTGGCCCCGACAGAGATGAAAGAGTTGATGGAGCAGTTACAAGAGCTGCTGGATAAGGGGTTTATTCCACCGAGTATCTCACCTTGGGGTGCTCCGGTCCTGTTCGTAAAGAAGAAGGACGGAAGTATGAGGATGTACAATCGACTACCACGAGCTGAATAAGTTGACGGTAAAGAACAGATACCCCTTGCCGAGAATCGACGACTTGTTTGATCAACTTCAGGGTGCTAGTTGGTTTTCAAGAATAGATCTTCGATCAGGCTACCATCCACTGAAGGTGAAGGAGCAGGATATCCCTAAGACAGCTTTTCATACGCGCTACGGTCACTATGAGTTCCTCGTCATGTCTTTTGGTTTGACCAATGCTCCAGCTGCTTTTATGGATCTGATGAATAGGGTGTGCCGGCCGATGTTGGATAAATCAGTGATTGTATTCATCGATGATATCTTGATTTATTCAAAGAGTGAGACTGAGCATGCCGGTCACGTTCGCGAAGTTCTGGAGACGCTGAGAAGGGAGAAATTGCACGCCAGGTTCTCCAAATGTGCTTTCTGGCTACGCGAAGTTCAGTTCTTGGGTCACGTGGTAAATCCGGATGGAATTATGATTGATCCGGCAAAGGTGGAAGCGGTGATGCAATGGAAGACTCCAAAGACGCCATCTGAGATCCGAAGTTTCTTGGGTCTGGCGGGCTACTACCGAAGGTTTATCCAAGACTTTTCAAAAATCGCTTCTCCACTAACCAAGTTGACCCGGAAAGACGTCAAATTTATATGGGGTCAAGCTCAAGAAAAGGCGTTTGAAGAACTGAAGACAAGATTGACCCAAGCTCCTGTTCTGTCATTACCCGAGGGAAGCGAAGATCTGGTGGTTTACTCTGATGCTTCTTATTCGGGATTGGGATGCGTGTTGTTGCAGAGGGGAAAGGTTATAGCTTATGCATCCCGACAGTTGAAAGTTCATGAGGTTAACTACCCTACTCATGACTTGGAGCTAGCAGCTGTGGTCTTTGCATTGAAGATTTGGAGGCACTATCTCTACGGAACGAAGTGCACCATCTTTACCGACCACAAGAGCTTGAAGTATTTCTTCGATCAAAAAGATCTGAATATGAGGCAGCGGCGATGGTTGGAGCTTATAAAGGATTATGATTGTGAGATCCATTACCATCCGCGCAAAGCCAACGTGGTGGCGGATGCCCTTAGCGAAAAGAGAGGCCCGAGCCGATTCGGGTGAAAGCGTACCAGCTGATCATGACCTCTGACGTGATGAAGCAAGTCAAAGAGTTCCAAGAGGAGGCATTGAAAGAAGATCATCTTAACTCTGAAAGAATGAGAGGCCTGGTTGTGGAGTTGGGTGAGAACACAACGGGTGTTAAAACCCGGTTTGGGCGTATGTGGATTCCTCGTCTTGGGGATCTGCGCATGAGGATTATGGATGAAGCTCATAAGTCTCGATACTCCATTCATCCTGGTGCCACCAAGATGTACTAAGACATGAAGAAAGATTATTGGTGGCCGGGTATGAAACGTGACGTGGTGGAGTATGTGAGTAAGTGCCTTACTTGTCTGCAAGTGAAGGCCGAGCACCAGAAGCCGTATGGAAAGATTCAACCCTTGGATATCCCGGAATGGAAGTGGGAACACATCACCCTGGATTTTATCACAAAGCTGCCACGTACCCCGAAAGGGTATGATACTATATTGGTGATTGTGGATCGTCTGACAAAGAGCGCTCACTTCTTACCGATACGCGAGACATATTCATCCGAAAGGTTGGCTGATCTTTTCATCAAGGAGATTGTGACTCGTCATGGTGTACCGGTGTCAATTGTGTCAGATCGCGACACCCGGTTTACATCCAAGTTCTGGAAGAAATTCCACGATGCTATGGGGACGAGGTTACATATTAGCACGGCTTATCATCCTCAAACTGATGGTCAGTCTGAAAGGACCATTCAGACTTTGGAGGACATGCTTCGGGCATGTGTTATTGACTTCGGGGGAAGTTGGGATGACCACCTACCGTTAGCTGAATTCTCGTACAACAACAGCTATCATGCCAGTATTGGTATGCCACCCTATGAGATGCTATACGGTAGGAGATGCAGGACACCCGTCTGTTGGGGTGATATTGGTCAGAAAGAGTTGGGAAGCGTCGAAGTGATCGAGGCTACGACTGAGAAGCTTGAAAAGATCAAAGCTTATATAAAAGCAGCCAAAGACAGACAGAAGTCGTACGCTGACAAACGACGCAGGCCGATTGAGTTCCAGGTGGGAGATCGGGTTATGTTGAAGGTCTCGCCTTGGAAAGGAATCATCCGATTCCGGAAGCGGGGTAAGTTGAGCCCGCGGTATATAGGCCCTTTCCGAATTGTTGCTCGAGTAGGGAAGGTGGCCTATAGGTTGGATCTACCAGATAAGTTAAGTGGAATTCACCCGACCTTCCACGTATCTCTTCTGAGAAAATGTTTGGTCGATGAGGATCTGATCGTTCCACTGGAAGATATTGAAGTAGACGAACGGCTCAACTACGTAGAGCAACCAGTGGTGATCATCGATCGCAAAGAGAAGAGGTTAAGAAATAAAGTGGTTCCCCTTGTGCGTGTACAGTGGCGGCACAGGAAGGGATCCGAGTCCACGTGGGAAACCGAAGAAGAAATGAGGCAGCATTACCCACGGTTGTTCGAGGAATAACAGGTTTCGGGGACGAAACCTAAATAAGGGGGTGGACTTGTAACGCCCGGCAATTGACTTTTTGGTAGGTTATGCGACTGAGTCTCAGTCGCATGGAATTGATGCGACTGGAGGCTCGATCGCATGCTATTTGGCCGATTGAAGCTCAACCGTACGATTAGAGTTCAATCGCCTGACTGAAGGTTCAACCGCATGAAGCTCATGCGACTGGGGTCCAGTCGCATGGTGTTCATGCGACTGAAGGTCCAGTCGCCCCTGGACTTCGGGCGACTGAGCTGTGGGTATAAAAGAGGAGCAGCTCTCTTTTTCTTCCCAACACTTACATTTTTCAGTCGGGAAAGAACAGAGAGCGACGGAGCAGAGGAGGAAAAGAGAGAACGGGGTGATTCAGGCTCTGATTTTGTCGAGAAGCTAGTCAAGTCGAAGCTCTTCAACTCCAACCTAATAATGTGAGTTCTAGGACCCCTCATTTACATGTTTTCAAACGAATTTGGGGCTGGAACACATCTAAACCCTAGATTTGTAAAAGTGTATAGTTGACCCATTTGGGTGAAATCTTGATAATGTGTTTAAAGTATGATTTAGGACCTACACCTGTTTGTATGATGTCCTAGTATGATTCCCTAAGGTTTGGGAGGGTTAACCTGGGCTTGAATGGAGCTTAGAAGGTTTTTTCATCCGAGTGTCGTGGCTGCTGCTCGTGATGAACTTCAGTCGCTGCCCAGTTAGGGTTATGCGACTGAAGGGCCAGTCGCACGATTGAGAAAGGACTGATGTTAAATCGTACGATTGAGGCTCAGTCGTACGGTTGGAGCTCAGTCGCATGACAGGCCATGCGACTGAGGGTTCAGTCGCATAGATCCATTCGCCTAATAGTACAGACGTACGACTGAGGATTCAGTCACATAGATCCATTCGCCTAATAGTACAGACGTACGACTGAGGATTCAGTCGCATAGATCCATTCGCCTAATAGTACAGACGTACGACTGAGGATTCAGTCGCATAGATCCATTCGCCTAATAGTACAGACGTACGATTGAGGATTCAGTCGCATAGATCCATTCGCCTAATAGTACAGACGTACGACCAAGGATTCAGTCACATAGATCCATTCGCCTAATAGTACAGACGTACGACTGAGGCTTAAGTCGCATAGATCCATTCGCCTAATAGTACAGACGTACGACTGAGGATTCAGTCGCATAGATCCATTCGCCTAATAGTACAGACGTACGACTGAGGATTCAGTCGCATAGATCCATTGGCCTAATAGTACAGACGTACGACTGAGGGTTCAGTCGCATAGATCCATTCGCCTAATTAGGTACATACGTACGACTGAGGGTTCAGTCGCATAGACCCATTCGCATAGTGGTACAGACGTACGACTGAGGATTCAGTCGCATAGATGCCCATTCGCATGACTCAGTCGCATGGAGGCCATGCGACTGGAGTATGTTCAATCGCCCAAATAGGGCTGATGTGAATGCGGAGAGAAGTGTATGTATGATGTATGGGGGCTAAGTATGATGTAGCCTTATATGATAGTAATGACTGATGATTTGTAAATATCAATGTTCCTCGATTTGATGCATGTTTACCTTTCCACAGTCTTACATGTTATCACTAATAGATGAAATGAAAGTATTATGTAAAGTACAGTTAAAGAGTAATAAAGAAAGTGAAGGAACATTGATGAAAGTTAACAAGTCTTACAAGCATATAGGAGTTACACGACTGTGTGTCGTTAGCTCAACTGTGTTGCGGGCTAGCTACCCATTGACGCACACAGGGCCAATCGATTAAGATTGGCAGGACCTTTAGGGCGTGCCCCGGATGATCGGGTCGGCCTTGTACATAGTACCCATAGCCCTTTCGAGGGAACACAGTTGACCCTTCGGGGGATACACATAGCCCTTTCGAGGGAACATAGTTGACCCTTCAGGGGATACACATAGCCCTTTCGAGGGAACACAGTTGACCCTTCGGGGTATATAGATGGCCCGTCATCCGTTTCCCATCGCGCACATAGTTGGGGTATCGCTCACGGGTCCACATAGAAAGTGAAACATAAAGATAAAGTTTACAGACAAGGCATATAGTACAGAGAACGAACGTTATTTGTTCACACAGTTGATGCGTGCTCGCATATACAGTACAGTATAGTATAATACAGAAAAGGGTATTTTTATATACTACCTATAAAACTAGAACTCACTCAGCAACGCTGACTTTTATGTGTTTCCAGTTGGCAAGTAGGGTTGCTGAGGATGGCACGAGGTGGCTACTCAGTTCTTTTGAGACGGCACTCACCTTTTGATTATGCTGCCACATCATGTGTTGTGGGCCCATAATGCACGCAACACATCATGTTGCATGCAAGTGCGAGATTTCTTGAGGATCCTGATAAACAGGATTATTTAAGAAATCTCCTCTATAATGTAAAATATATTTTTGAACTTAATATCTTCTACTAGAGGTCACCGCTTATGACCATTTTGTACACAGAGAAGATAGAATCTTTTGTAATAGTGCTTTTGTAATGTAATGCAACATTAGATGATTTTGTAATCGGCGTACGTTGTATTAAATGGCAAAAGTACTTATAGTAAAAGAAAAGTTTATCTTGAATGTTTCCGCTGCATTGTTTTATTTAAATATATGCGATAAAAGACCAACTGTGAGGTTCCCGGATCGGGGCCTTACAATAAAGTTGTAATTCCGCTGCGTTTTCAGAAAGTTTAAATGGTTAAACTATGATTTTATGTTCTAACAAATCCATCAATGGTATCAGAGCCGGTTATGTGAATAGCTTGCTTGTTCTTATCCTTTAAAAATCATTTTAAAGGATGTTAATCAACTAATTAGGGGCTGATTTTAGTTGATTTAATAAACCCCAAGTCTTTCAAAGTTATATCTTCATGCTTATGATTAAACTTTGAAAGATAGAAATGTCAATTGGTTGATATGTTTGGTTGTTGTTTGTTTGGACAAACAAACCCAAATTTTCAGTTTATGTTGGCTGAAAATTTAGGGTTTGGTGGGGTTTATTTTGTTTATTGAATAATATTTATGATTGTTCATATGATAGTGCATAACCTAGCCTTTGGCCTTATGTTATTTGGATGATTAGAATGGTTGTTTTAATTCATTCAATTGGATTGTAATATTTATGTTTATAATTTGGGTTGTAATTATTTATTCATTTGGTTATGTAATAAATAGATTAGGTGCATTTATTTTTATTAGAAAAATGTATTAGGATATAATTTTGTAAAAGGAAGATGCACAAGATCAAGACCCAAAGATGGACATCAAAGACATGGACCTTGAAGTATTTGGATATGGATTCAAGTGGGAGTCCATGGACACATATAATGTGTCATTACAAACCCTTAAGAAAGACCTTATGAGAACACTTGTGATGGCAAACAAGTGTTGTCAACTTAGTAGCTATGGTTATGCACTCATGTTTATATGTTTATGCTTGTTTGAATGTTTGTTGTTTGATTGTTTGGTTGATATTTAGACATATATTACAAACTCATAAACAAACTAAACAAGCTGAAAATTAATGGTTCTTAATCAGTAAAAGTTAATAAAAGGTTATTAAAAAGGATTAATGATTTTATAATAAAATGGGTTTTATTAAAAGAACCATAGGGTACATTGTATTTGAAAGCATGCAAATACAAGTACATAGAGTTTTCTAAACTAGAATTATGAAACCTCTAAATGTTCAAATCCCTTTTAAAATAAGTCAAACACCATCCTCTTATACAACACTCAAATCATTTGAGAACTTGATGTGGGATAAAGGTCACCTAACCACATTAGAGGGAACTTATGAGTTTGAGGTGGGTTTGCCATATTTATGGGATAAAGGTCACCTAACCACTAATATTAGCAAATCCACATGTGTGTCTAAGTAGGACAACTTAATTTGGAAATCATGCATTAGGATCGCCGAAGCATGACGTACAAAGGGTGTTGATGGGATAAACATGCCAAACAAACATAAGATGTTTAACCGATCCTATATACTAGAAATTGTAATAGGTTACAATTGTCAAAAGTTGACTACCTTGTTAATTTAAATAAAGGGATAAAGGTCACCTAACAGATACTTAAATGTAACGTTGGATTCTAGATTTTAATTATTAATTGTCTATGAGACGTAAAGGGTATTGATGATTAAAATGTATTTTTTTAAGAAATACTAATAAGAACTTTGTTAATTTTGTAGAATGGCCGCAAACAACAACACAAACCCGACCGTCCATAACCTATCACTAAGAACAATCCTTGAAAAGGAACATCTAAACCATGGGAACTTCATGGATTGGTATCGAAACTTGAGAATCGTTCTCAAGCAAGAAAAGAAGTCCTATGTGTTAGACGATCCCATTCCCGATCAACCCGATGAAAATGACGATGAGGCTTTTGCCGAGTGGGTCAAGTACACGGAGGACTCTGTGCAAGTCGCATGTCTCATGCTAGCAAGCATGATTCCCGATTTGCAAAAGGACTTTGAGAACCATAATGCCTATGACATGATCACCCAGTTGAAGGAAATGTTCCAACAACAGTCAAGTGTGGAGCGCTTCGAAACGGTTCGAGCACTCCATGCATGTCGAATGGACGAGACCCAATCGGTGTCATCTTACGTTCTTAAGATGAAGAGCCACATTGATCACCTCGAAAGACTTAACTGTTGTGTGTCCAATGAGTTGGCAACGGATTTGATCCTTAACTCTCTATCCAAGAAGTTTGATAGCTTCGTTATGAACTATAACATGAATGGATGGGACAAGAGCATTGGTGAGCTTCACTCAATCATCAAAACGGCTGAGGCGGGCATGGGTAGAAAGGTTCTACCAGTCCTTACGATCAATGAAGGAGGTAGTAGGAAGAGGCACCTCCCCGACCCTAGGGCAAGTGTTGCAAGAGGGAAGGGGCACGTCAAGGGGAAGGGAAAAGGAAAAGCAAAAGTGAAACCACCCAAACCAAAAGAAAAGAAGAAAAAGGTTGCTCAAAATGACCTGTGTTTTGAGTGTGGTGAGGTAGGCCATTGGAAACGCAATTGCCCGGTCTATCTTAAAGCATTGAGAGAAAAGAGGGATGCGGGGCAAACCTCAGGTACAATCTTTATGATACATTTTGAGCTAAATGTTATTTCTTCTAACACATGGGTACTAGATACCGGATGTGGAACTCATATTTGCAATTTGTTGCAGGGGTTCAAAAGAAGTGAGCACTACGCAAAAGGGGAAATTAGTCTCTTCATGGGGAATGGTGCAAAGGTTCACGTGGAAGCCCAAGGAGACTACATTTTGAAGCTTCCAAGTGGTTTGGAAGTTATTTTAAAGAATGTTTTGTATGCTCCTAGTTTAACAAGGAACATTATTTCTGTTTCCCGTTTAAGACAATGTGATTATGATTTCAAGTTTGTTGACAATGATATTCATGTTTCTTTCAATCATATGTTTTATTTTAAGGCTATACCTTGTAATGGTATTTATGAATTGGTTCATGAAAACACAACATATGATAGCTCAATGTACCAAGCAACCACCAAAAAGCTCAAATTAGATTTGAGTGATTCCTATCTTTGGCATTGTCGCCTTGGTCATATAAACAAGAATCGTATGCAAAAACTCCAAAAGAATGGTCTTTTGAAAACTAATGAAAATGATTCATTTGATGTATGCGAGTCTTGTTTACAAGGTAAAATGACAAAGGCCCGTTTTAGTGGGACCAATGAAAGGGCAAAGGATTTATTAGGAATCATACATTCGGATGTATGTGGACCTTTTAAACTAATAACTAGGAATGGTGAAAGATACTTCATTACTTTTACCGATGACTATAGTCGTTATGGGTATGTGTACTTGTTAAGACACAAACATGAATCTTTTGAAATGTTCAAAATCTTCAAGAATGAAGTAGAAAATCAACTCAACAAAACGGTCAAGATTCTTCATACAGATAAAGGAGGTGAATACCTAAGTAGTAAATTTCAAGAGTATCTTAGAAGTTGTGGGATTGTCTCACAACTTACTCCACCTGGAACACCATAACATAATGGTGTGTCTGAGAGGAGGAATCAGACTCTATTGGATATGGTTCGATCTATGATGGCTAGAAGTACACTACCTCTATCATTTTGGGGTTTCGCTTTGCTCTCCGCGGCACGTATTTTAAATATGGCCCCAACCAAGAAAGTGGAAAGGACACCTTTCGAAATATGGCATGGAAGGGTTCCATCATTATCATATTTAAAAGTTTAGGGGTGTGATGCTTATCCTAAGCAATACACTCAAAACAAACTGGAAGCCCGATCCACAAAGTGTATCTTCATTGGATATCCTAGAGATTGTATTGGATATTATTTCTATGATCTGATAGAACAGAAAGTGTTTATTGCTCGAAAGGCAGAGTTCTTGGAAACTAAGTTTCTTTCGAAAGAAACTAGTGGAAGAGCAGTGGAACATGAAGAGGTTCAAGATTCACAAGACGATACACAATTGGTTGATACTAGCAATCAACATGAGGATGTTGAGAATGATCATGTGGATGATCAAGATACACAAAACGTTCACAGATCTGGTAGAATTAGTGTTCCTCCTGAGAGATATGGATTTTTCATGGATGGATGCTATGTGGTAGATTCGGATGAACCAACCACATACCAAGAGGCAATGTCAAAACCTGATTTTGACAAATGGCAAGAAGCCATGAACGTTGAGATGCAGTCCATGTATGATAACCAAGTTTGGGAATTGGTTACACCACCTCTTAAGTCCAAGATAGTTGGAAGTAAGTGGGTTTTCAAGAAGAAAACCGATATGCATGGAAACTTGGATACCTATAAAGCTAGACTTGTAGCAAAAGGTTTCACTCAAACTCAAGGGGTTGATTATGATGAAACCTTTTTGCCTGTGGCAATGCTAAAGTCTATCTGGATATTGTTTGCCATAGCATCATATTATGACTATGAGATTTGGCAAATGTATGTCAAGACCGCTTTTCTTAATGGATATCTTGAGGAAGATGTCCAAATGAAACAGCCTGAAGGTTTTGTCGATCCAAAACATCCAAACAAGGTATGCAAGTTAAAGAAATCAATCTATGGATTGAAATAAGCATCAAGAAGTTGGAATCACCGTTTTGATGATGAAGTAAAGAAATTGGCTTCATCAAAAACGCTGATGAAGCTTGTGTATATAAGAAAGCTAGTGGGAGCATTATTACTTTCCTTGTATTATATGTCGATGACATTCTACTAATTGGAAACGACATTCCAACCTTGGAAGGTGTAAAAACCTGGCTTGGAAGCTGTTTTTCCATCAAGGATCTTGGTGAGGCCACCTATATTTTAGGAATAAAGATCTATAGGGATAGATCAAGGCGGTTAATAGGTTTAAACCAAAGTACATACATTGAAAAGATCTTGAAAAGGTTCAAGATGGAGAATTCTAAGAAAGGTTTGGTGCCTATTCAAAAGGGGACTATATTGAGCTCATCTCAATGCCCTAGTTCAAAGGTTGAACAAGAAAGAATGAATGGAATCCCATATGCATCTGCTATAGGATCCATCATGTATGCAATGATATGTACTAGGCCAGATGTGTCATGTGCTCTAAGCATGACAAGTAGATATCAACAGAATCCTCGTAATAGTCATTGCATGGCTGTTAAGAGTATTTTGAAATACCTTAGAAACACTAAGGATATGTTTTTAATATATGGATCTGGTGAGGAGGAGCTCGTTGTAAAGGGTTACACGGATGCGAGTATCCAAACTGATCGAGATGATTCTCGATCACAGTCGGGATATGTCTTCATTATGAATGGAGGAGCATTCTCTTGGAAGAGCTCAAAGCAAGATGTAGTGGCACTATCTACAACAGAATCAGAATACATCGCCGCTTCATTGGCAGCTCAAGAAGTTGCGTGGCTTAGGAAGTTCATTGCTGATCTAGGGGTTGTTGCTACCATTCAAGACCCCCTAGAGATCTTTTGTGACAACGAAGGTGCTATTGCTCAAATCAAGGAACCTCGTGCTCATCAAAAGACTCGGCACATCGAACGGAGATTCAACTACATTAGGGATGAAGTTGAAAAGGGGAAGATATGTATTCGCAAAGTTCATACCGATCAAAACATTGCGGATCCATTCACGAAGCTCCTAGATAGGTCAAAGCATGAAAGTCACATATGTGCCTTAGGACATCGATATTCTAGTGATTGGACTTGATCAAATTTAGTATTTGAATGTGTGGAACCCTTTATTATTTGAGTAAAATTATTTGGTTATAATATTTCAATTAATGTTCCAATTTAGCATGTTTAATCCATGAGTAAATTATTTACTCTAAATGTCCGTAGTCGTTCATACTTGTGGGAACAAGTGTGAGGGTAAGATTATTATGAACATGGATTGGTTGATATTTATAACGATGAATATAGAGCAATGGGTTGCTACCAAAGTTCATAGATATTTGTGGGATACAAATATTGGACTAACCCGCATCTCAAATTTTACTACATGGAATCTTATCGATTGATCATAAGTAAATTTGAGTAAAGGCGAATATCATTTGGTATCCTCCGACCTGAGATACATATTGGGTTTTGATATTCACCAAGTATTATACATTGAGCTAATTCTTCACTATCCTGAAATAGTGGACAGTACAAAAGGGTCTGTTCAGGAATAACACGAGGTGTTTATGAGAAACGTATGTAGTCAATATGGAATTTGTTCCTCTTATTCGTTGAGAGTTAGATGTCTAAGGCCTGATTAAGTTAAATCAACAAGGAATGATCATTCTGTGTCCTTGGATTTAACATGACATCTGTAACAAAAGGATAGATGATTGATTCACCTAAATCATTTCAAGTAGGGTACTTGAATAGGATGATGTTATTGAATGGCCATAAGTCATGCGTATTAAGGGTAGTAAACCGTTGTTAGGCGTTATTTACTGCTTGCATCAATCTTCTATGAATCTTGGGCAAGTGGGAGATTGTAGGATTCTATATGCCCAGGACACATAAAATATTGATGTGGTTAGTACGTTATGATCCAAGTCGGGTTATACCCAATAACAAGCTAGCAAACACCAAACAAACAAACAAACAAACAAACCCAGTATATCCCACTCAAAAGTAGGGTCTGGGGAGGGTAGGTGGTGGCAAGTCTTTCCTCTATCCCGATAGGTAGAGAGACCGCTTCCAAAGAGACCCCCGGCTCGATAACAAAAGCAATAAAGCTAGGAAATCAACATATAATCAAACATATGATATAAGCTATATGATATATGATATATGAAACAGCAAACATTAAAATATCATCAAAAAGAAATATAAAATGAACAAGCCTGTATCAGGGAAGCAACAAATTTTCCCTAAAAAGGTCGTAGTGTACTACATACACATCAGGCCCGTAAGAAGTAATGAAAGTCCCTTCGTAGCTACAGAAACCACTAAAAGTCCTTAATTTTAATTCTACGTCTCCACTCGCTCCTATCCCCGATCATGTGCTCAGAGAGGTGCAAGTGTGCCATATCTCGCCTAATTATCTCTTCCCAAGTAAGCGTAGGTCTTCCTCTACTCTTCCTACCCTCTATGACGATGTTCTCCACTGCTCTGACCGGTGCTGCCATTGGTCTCCTCTTGACATGTCCATACCACCTTAATCTTCCCTCTCGTATTTTAGCAAACACCAATTAATATTTAATTGATGATATGATCATGCAATTAAATATTTACACCAATTAGAAAATGGGTTTTCTAAATAAGTTGCATATGAGATGGAACAATTTATTAGGATATTTTGTTCAATAATATTATTTGAAGTGTTATTTAAATTAGTTGTATAACACCAAATAATAATGAGAGTATACTACTTATACAATTAGTTGGTTAATTGTATAAACTAGTTAAAAGAGTAGGCAATATATACATGTGTGTATTAGTATTTAAGAGAATAAAAAAAAGGAAATCTCTCCTTTTGATTGCAAAAACCGTCCCATGTGGAGACACACATGCACTTGTCATGTGTTTCCACTAACTCATGTTTATTCTCTTGAAGCACACACATATGCATGCTTGGTCCCCTCCACTAGCAAGATATATTCTCTCTTCTTCTCATGACATGCATTGATGAACACACAACAAAAGAAATCAGCTCCTTCTTCTCTCCAAGACCCATGGTTTTCAGCAGCTGAAAAATAGGGTTTTCAGCAAGAAACAAGTTGGTTTTCAAGTTGTTCTTGGTGTCTTCTACCTAACAAGAAGGTGTGTTTGCAAGGATCATGGGGTATACAAGCTTGAGGACTTCTAATCTTGAAGTCTTGGTCGATTTTCAGCATCATTCAACACCTTTTCTGTCGATTTTTCACTGCTGCAGTAAGGTAGTTTCACAGCTCTATGTAGCTGTGATTTTATGTAGTTTTACATATGTTCATAGCTTGCATATTCACATAAATGATCCTTTGTTCTTTGGGTTTGTTTTATACATTAATATGGTCATCTAATGAACATATTTTTCAGCTTATAAAAGGGTTTATAAAGTTGTAATTCCGCTGCGTTTTCAGAAAGTTTAAATGGTTAAACTATGATTTTATGTTCTAACAAATCCATCACCAAGGTGAGACCTTCAACATAACCTGGTCACCCACCTGGAACTCAATCGTTCTACGTCGTTTATCAGCATACAACTTCTGTCTATCTTTGGCTGCCTTCATGTAGGCCTTGATTGTTTCAAGCTTTTCAGTCGTAGCCTCGATCACTTCGACGCTCCCTAATTCCTTCTGACCAATATCACCCCCAACAAGTGGGTGTTCTGCATCTCCTACCATATAGCATCTCATAAGGTGGCATACCAATGTTGGCATGATAGTTGTTGTTATATGAGAATTCAGCTAACGGTAAGTGGTCATCCCAGCTTCCCCGAAATCAATCACACATGCCCGAAGCATGTCTTCTAGTGTCTGAATGGTCCTTTCTGACTGACCATCAGTTTGGGGATGATAAGCCGTGCTAATGTGTAACCTCGTCCCCATGGCGTCATGGAATTTCTTCCAGAATTTAGAGGTAAACCGGGTGCCGCGATTAGACACAATCGACACCGGCACACCATGACGGGTCACAATCTCCTTGATGAAAAGATCGGCCAACCTCTCAGATGAATACGTCTCGCGCATCGGTAGGAAGTGAGCACTCTTCGTCAAGCGTTCAACGATCACCCATATAGCATCGTACCCTTTCGGAGTACGCGCAACTTCGTAATGAAATCCATGGTGATGTGCTCCCACTTCCATTCGGTATATCCAAAGGTTGAATCTTTCCATACGGCTTCTGGTGCTCGGCCTTCACTTGTAAATAAGTAAGGCACTTACTCACATACTCCACCACGTCACGCTTCATACCCGGCCACCAATAATCTTTCTTCATGTCTTGATAGATATTTGTAGCACCGGGATGAATAGAGTATTGAGTCTTGTAAGCTTCATCCATAATCTTCACTCGTAGATCCCCAAGACGAGGAATCCACATACGTCCAAACCTGGTTCTAACACCAAGGGTATTTTCACCCAACTTTACGACCAGACCTCTTATTCTTTCGGAGTTAAGATGATCTTCTTTCAGTGCCTCATCATGAAACTACTTGACTTGCTTCATCACATCCGAGGTCATAATCAGCTGGTACGCCTTCACCCGAATCGGCTCAGGCCTCTCCTTTCGGCTATGGACACCCGCCACCACATTGGCTTTGCCCGGATGGTAATGGATCTCACAATCATAATCCTTTATAAGCTCCAACCATCACATTTTCCTCATATTCAAATCCTTCTACTCGACACTTCAAGCTCTTATGGTCAATGAAGATGGTGCACTTCGTCCCGTAGAGATAGTGCCTCCAAATCTTTAACGCAAAGACCACAACTGCTAGCTCTAAGTCATGAGTAGGATAGTTAACCTCATGAACTTTCAACTGTTGGGATGCATAGGCTATAACTTTTCCCCTCTGCATTAACACGCACCCTAATCACGAATAAGAAGCATCAGAATAAACCACCAGATTTTCGCTTCCATCGGGTAATGACAATACTGGAGCTTGGGTTAGCCTCGCCTTCAATTCTTCAAATGCCTTCTTTTGATCTTTAGCCCATACAAACTTTACATCCTTTCGGGTCAACTTGGTTAGTGGAGAAGCGATTTTGGAGGTGTCTTGAATGAATCTTCTGTAATAGCCCGCCAAACCAAGAAACTGCGATTCTCGGATGGCGTCTTTAGAGACTTCCATTGCATCACCGCTTCCACCTTTGCCGTATCAACCATGATTCCCTCCGGATTCACTACATGACCCAAGAACTAAACTTCATGCAACAAGGACGCGCACTTGGAGAACTTGGCATACAGTTTCTCCCTTCTCAACGTCTCCACACTTCTCGAATGTGACCAGCATGCTCTATCTCACTCCTTGAATAAATCAGGATATCATCAATAAACACAATCACTAATTTATCCAACATCGGCCGACACACTCGGTTCATCAGATCCATAAAAGCAGCTGGCGCATTGGTCAATCCAAAGGACATGACAAGAAACTCGTAGTGACCGTAGCACATGCAAAAAGCTGTTTTAGGAATATACTTCTCCTTTACCTTTAGCTGATGGTAGCCAGATCGAAGGTCGATCCGTGAGAACCAACTGGCACCTTGAAGCTGATCAAATAAATCATCAATCTTTGGTAACGGATACCGATTCTTCACCGTCAACTTGTTCAGCTCGCGGTAGTCTATACACATCCTTATGCTACCATCCTTCTTCTTTACAAATAAGACCGGTGCACCCCAAGGAGAGATACTCGGTCTAATGAACCCTTTATCCAGCAGCTCTTGCAACTACTTCATCAACTCTTTCATCTCCGGTGGAGCCAATCGATACGGTGCTTTGGCAACAGGTTGGCCGCCTGGTATCAGATCAATCTGAAACTCAATCTCTCAGTCAGGTGGCACTCCCGATAAATCTTCAGGAAACACGTCTGGAAAGTCACATACAACCGGGACATCGGATAGTTGTGGTGTTGGCATTTCCAAATCCTTTACATAACATAAGTAGGCGCTACATCCACGCCTCATACACTTTGCCGCCACCGCCATCGAGATCACCTTCGGGATCGTCGTGGCCCGATCCCCATAAACAGTTTCTGAACTCCCGTCAGGCGCTATCAAACGAATCATCTTCTTTCGACACACTATATTCGCCTCGAAGTCCGCCAACCAATCCATCCCGAGCACCAAATCAAAACCACCTAAGGTCATCGCAAATGGTCTAACTGGAAATTTGTGGCCCTCTAATTCCAAATCACAACCCTCTATCACCTCGGAAATCCTGGTAGACTTACCTATCATAGTTTCTACATCAAACGGTACGTCAACACGTCTACTACTAACAGGCAGTTTGGCACAAAAAGCAGCAGAAATAAAACTCCTACTGGCACCCGAATGAAATAATAAAGAGGCTAAAGTTTGGTTCACCAGAAACGTACTGGACATAACATCAGGGTCCGTCCTAGCCTTCTCCTACATCATCGTGAATGCCCTAGCACTTGCCCTCAGTCCTTCATTCCCCGTCTTCTTCACGTGGAACCCTCAGCCCTCGGATTCTTACAATCTCTACTCATATGACCACTTTCTCCACAGTTGAAGCACCTCACGCCCCTACAATATCTAGCCATATGATCAGGCTTTCCACACATGAAACAAACGTTCAACCCCAGTTTACACTCCCCGCTATGCTCCTTCCAACATTTACCACACCTTTTTAGTCCCGCACCCGGTATGGCTACACGACGGTCATTCAACCGTGCCTTCTTGTTGCTCATCGAGGCATTACCCTGACCAAACCTCTTCCCATTCCAATTCCTGTCACCACCACCCTTCCTACTACCTTCAGCCACCACCACCACTGCCCTGTCATCGTACAGTCTCCCCGCCAAGTCCACCGTCGACGTAAAGGTGCTCGGTCGGGCTGTGATAATATGCCTGCGAATATCCGCCGGCAGACCCTGAACATACCTCTTGATCTTTCGTGACAGAGGTGTCACCTGATCCGGTACCAGACGTGCCATTTCGTTGATTTGGTGGTGTACTGCTGATGCGTCATCGTTCCCGCCTCCAGCTGCAGGAACTCTCTCTCAACCTTATCCATCTCTTATGAGGACAGAACTCCTCGATCACCATCCTTTTTAGCTCAGACCACTTCATTCTTCCAATGGCCCTGCTACCCTCGGCTTGGACTATGTTGTCCCACCAGCATAGAGCCGAATCCGTGAAAGAGTGGGTAGCGAACTTCACCTTCTGGTCCTCCCGGCACTCCCTGATATCGAGAACAGCCTCCATTTCCCTCACCCATCGGTGAGCAGCAGCAGCAGTGCCATTATTGTCAAAGGTAGGGGGCTTGCACCTTATAAACGCCCCGTAATTACAGCCTCACGCCGACTCCTGCACAGGCTCCTCCTCCTCTTCCTTTTCATCATCAGAAGGAACCGTTTCTGGCTCTTGTTGCTCCTGTCTTCTTGAGGACCTATTCCTCTCTTTCTTTCTCCTTCCCGGACAGCCTTTATCACTTCGGTCACCACAGACGGTAAGATCGTCTGCATGACCTAATGCACCTCTTCAACCACTGCCTCTTTTACCGAGGCTATCAGATTGGCACTCTCGTCTACGCCCTCCGGATGAGGAGTCTCGGGTTCTTCAGGAACCACTTTCTCCACCCTAGGTCTTCCCCTTGTGGCCCGTGGTTCAGCACCACATCCGCCACCACCTCCACCTCGTGAAGCTTTGGATGATCTACCACCGGCCATCCTCTAACACTCACTGAAAGATTCAAACACCAACACGGTCATTCAAGGGGATAGCTCAGTATATGTCAAGTATAGTAAGTCCCTAATTACAGTGGCCAGTTGTGATTAGCCACTTACTTTACTCTTCATACCCCGAGCATTACCTGTCCTGACTATATCAGCATCTAAACCTACCCGTACACATAAACCATATAACATGCGCACATAATTCCGGTTAACATTAAGAAAAATACCTGATGGCACGCAGCTACTCAGTTTGGCATCCCTTCCCTTCCCGTCCTATTTTAAGTTTAAGTTAAGGTTTATTTTGAAAATTTACCCGTTTCAATTAAACTTTGGCTCTGATACCAACTTGTAAGGCCCCGTTCCCAGGACGCTTACAGTTGGATCCTCATCGCTCTTAAAACACATCATTACAAAATCATGCAGCGGAAACATCAAAAACATCCTTTTTATTTCAATGAAATGCACTTGCAAAATGTTATTACAGATCGTTGCAGCGGAAACATTAAAAGCATCATCTTTCTTTTAAGAGGATTCCTTCAGTAATCCCGTTTATCCGAATCCTCTACAAACACCATTTTGTAAATGCATGAAACGTAATGAATTTGCCTATTAGAAAATATCTCCTATCATATTACATTGCAAAAACATTAAACAAAAGAATGCCATCCTAAAAGGGCTTTGTAGCCGCCTCGTGCCATCCTCAGCACACTACCTGTCAACTGGAAACACATAAAAAGTCAGCGTTGCTAAGTGAGTTTTAGTTTTATAATAAAACATACTTTTGTTCGTTAAACCGTTCTTTACATACATGCAGTCACACAACATACGTACACATAGATAATATAATTATTATCGTCATCATTCGTTCGTTAGCTTTCGTTCATTTACCGTTCATCATTAACATTCTCGTTCATTCATAAACTCTTTCTTTCGTTCGTAAGTTTCTTACTTTCATTCATACATTCATTTCATTCATTCGTGTGTTCATTACGTTCATTCATACGTTCATTACTTTCATTCGTACATTCATTACATTCATTCGTACGTTCATTACTTTTATTCGTACGTTCATTACATTCATTTGTACATTCATTACTTCCGGTGACATGTACAATTCCCCGAACATTGTGCACGACTGCTGGTGTTGGACCTGTGGTAATTAATCACGAACATTGTGCATGAAGCTAATCCAATCACCTAGGGCAAGTACATGCACCACTTATCTTTCCTCTTTCGTTCTGGATCAATGCCATGCGCTATACCCCGAACATTGTGCACGAGTGCTGGTGCTGGACCTGTGGTAATTAAATCATGAACATATGGTCAATCACAAAGATTGAACCCCAGTGTGCATCCTTCGGGGTAGCTAACCCGCACACCGTTGAGCTAACACCTTCATTGGGTGTGCACCTCCACACTTTTGCTTGCAAGCCTTTCTTACATTCATTCATTTATTAATTCATGTATGCATTCATTCATCATGTTTCTCTTTCATTATCTTTCACTTTACGTTTCTTAATACTTTCGTTTCATTCATTAATCATAACACGTAAAGTCACAGAAAGATAAACACGTATCGAAACAAGGAACATCGACATTTACAAGTCATCAGTCATCACCATCATACAGGGCTACATCATACTTAACATACATACAGAAAAGATGAACATACATCGGTACAAGGAGCATCGACATTTACAAGTCATCAGTCATCAGCATTATATAGGGCCTCATCATACTTAACATAAAAACCTCATGCATAAACAAGCAACACTATCATCATCATGCCTAACATAACCCTAAGGCCAAGAAACACTATGAACTATAGCAAATGCGGATGAACTATAGCAAATGCGGGTGAACAAATGCCTTGTCCGCATTTCATTGGCTATCCGCATTAGTTAATGCTGATGAGTAAATGCCTTAGCCACATTTCATTAGTTGTCCGCATTAGTTAATGCGGCTGAGTAAATGCCTTAGCCGTATTTCCTTAGCTATCCACATTAGTTAATGCGGCTGAGTAAATGCCTTAGCCGCATTTCCTTAGCTATCCGCATTAGTTAATGCGGCTGCGTAAATGCCTTAGCTGCATTTCCTTAGCTATCCGCATTAGTTAATGCGGCTGAGTAAATAGACCTGCAACTTAACTTGTACCATTTTTAGATCTCAATTATCATCTTAACACATCCTTAGCACAGATCTACCGTACTACACACTTAGAACAAACTGAACATCATAAACATCATAGGAAAAACTCCTAAAACATGCATCAATAGTACTTAGTCGAACATCATGCTGAAATTCATAGTTTGCCTTAGAAACCTTATGTTCATAACAGTCCCAAACGAATCATACACTTACACATACATTCGTAAACGGGTTTTTCCCCTAAATACCCAAAAATAGTTTTCAGATATGTTCCAGCCCCAAAATCATTCAAAAACATGTAAAATAGGGTCTTAGAACTCATCTTATGCAACTTTGAGTATGACTTCTTCAAAACCATTTGCTGTGAGCTCAAGCACCTCGAATTCGACTTCTTCTTGTTCTTCCTTCAAAAACCCGAATTCTGCTCTCTCTCTCTCTCTCTCTCTCTAAAATCGAATGATTTGGGGTTGTAAGAAGAGATTGGGTAGCCATGCCCACTTTACACCCACTTTTCCAACCTTTTGTCCTTTTCGACACTTTTTACCCCTCAACTTGGGTAAAATATCTTTTCTTTCTTTGTTTTTTTTGTTAAAAATAACCGGGTGTTATAGTGTGGCTGCCCTCCCTCTCTTAATCCCCCACTTTTACAAATTTTCTCCCGTTTTGGCTAGTTTGGTCCCTCGACTTTGGACTTTATTTCTTTTTCTTCTTTCGTCAGCTTCAAGGAAAATATCCGGTTGTTACAACTTATTCGTTATGAGTCATCATAGACCTGAAGTGATGAGATATCCTTTGTTGTTAGTGATTATAGACCTGGATATTCTCATTTGATGCAAAAGATGCCAAATGTGCACAACCCATTAAAATGGATGGTTAGAGTTTATCAAATGGTTTATCCATGATATTTCTCTGCTAAATTATCAACATGAACTCTGCTTATGAATATATGTCAGGTAATAAGTTGAGAATTTGTGATTTCTTGCATGTCTTGATGATAGTTGACCTCTCTAAGTCTATGTGTGAGTCACATCATGTCATATCTAATTCTACCTAATCAATCCAATAATTGTAAAGAAAGTGAACGGATTCTTTTGTCCAAAACACTCATTGTCTGTCCTTGGATCTTGTGTCTCCTTTGCTGTGAAATCACTGACTTGGAACATACTTGATCAGGATTTATTCATTGTCTATGACTATTCACAAATTATTTTCTTTTAATGTGTTGATCTTAACTGATATGATCTCACTGCACACATTAATTCTATTATACATATTAGATTTTTATTCTGCTTTAATTTGATTTTTTTATGTTTTATGTGTGCATGCAATTTAACAATGATTAGTGACATCTTCTTGTGACACCTTGGGAAACTTCTAAGTTTTGTAAAACTTAAAAGTTTAGGGGGAGTAATAAAAAGTAAGAGTTTCTAAGAAAATCAAAATAAATGTTTGAATGGAAAGGATGAAGCTAAAAGTTCAAAGCATGTGTGTGTTTGATAATGTGAAAATGAACCTATAAAATTTTTTAAGTGGAAACGCTTCTTGAAAAATTTATGAGTTTTTTTGTTTAAATTTCTGAGACTAAAATGAAGGGAAATTAATTTTAAATTAATCTTGTTTGTTGAAAATTTTAAATAAAAATAAAATGCTAAAAATTAAACAAATTGTGGGTCAATTATAAATATTTTGAGTGAAATTCAAATATTCAAAAATTGAGGGTCAATTATGAAAATTGTTTGAATATTAGTATGTAAACAGTACTAATATGTCTAAACAGTATTCAAGTGGATGATGTGAAAAAATACAAGTGTAATAAATCTCATGCAACTAAACAATGGCCAGAAGTCCAAACAGGAGCATGTTGATTTTCAGAAAATTCACAAGTGTTTTAGGCGTTTCAAATATTCTCATGCGCCTAAACAGTGTTCATAAGTTTGAAAAGGTTGGTTAAGTGTTGGGCGTTTCATCATTCTCATGCATCTAAACAGTACCAGACTTTTCCAGAATTGGGCGTTTCAAGAAAAATTTCCAAGTGTTGGGTGTTTCAGCTAGTCTCATATGCCTGAACAGTGCAGAAGCGCCTAAAAGTGCTTATGCGACTGAACAGTGCTCATGCGCCTAAGCCCATGCGCACAAACAGTGCTCATGCGCCAACATACTTAGTGAAATATTCAATATCATGCACACAAACAGTGGTAATGCGCCTAAATTTTTGTGTTATTTTCAGTCTCATGTGCATAAACAGTGCTCATTAGCCTACAATTTAACACTTAGTGTATAAGGAACACTTTGTGTTTTCATTCATTCATTCATTCACAAAATCCCCTGAACTCAGATAACTCAGTCTCGACTCTTTGTCATTCAAAACTCATAAAAATTGATTGTTGTCTGCAATTTATGATATAGAATTTTGATTCTAAGTCTATAAAAGTAAGTTCATCATCTAATCAACATAATAGCAAGATTTATAGTTCAATTGATTAGGGCGTTTTTCGTCTGTTCGGGTGTATGAACCCTAAAAATTATCTAAAATTTGAATTTTGTATATTGATTGTTAAACAAAAACTAAAATTGGGTTAATAATGTTGATATAGGACTGATTTCGAGAACATTAACACATTAAACATCAAATTTCATCAACATTGTTCGATGATGATGAATCATAAGTCGACTGATGAAAATGAACAGTCAATTAAAATTTTCAATTTTTAATTAAAAAAGAAAATTCATAAAAAATTCAAATTGTTAATATGTGCTTGATAATATTCAATGAATTGATATGTTTAAAACAATTAAACCTAACATTAGTATGTTATATTTTTAAAATATAATGTATGAACACATAGAAATTTTCTAAGTAAAAGTAGGATTAAAATTGTTCAAAACATAATAATTCATTAAAACTCAATCAACATTTATAAAATTCAACAAGTTAAAATTCAAATTGACTAAAATTTTTGTTTGTACTTTTACAAATGAATGATTTAAAGTTTGAGCCTAAGAATAATGTGGTTGCTTTACTTAATGAAGACATTCAAGATGCAGTCGGTTATGAAGAAATGATTAGATTTCTTCTAAGGACCAGATATGTATATGCCATGTGTTATCAGCCGGTTGTATATGCAAGACTGATAAGGAAGTTTTAGCAAATTGCTTCAATTGAACTCAATGATAAAGGAAGAAAAGTGCTAAGGGGATTTGTAACAAAATATAGGATGGTAGGAGTCTCTGAAGACTCTATTAGATCCTCATTAAGGTTGAATCACAATGATCCAGAGGATCCTTCAGAGCTTACATTCAATAATTAAAGAATCCTAAAAAAAAGAAACATGCTTCCATGTTGTCTGCCATTAGTACTTTAATAATTGAATAAAAAAACATGATTCCATGTCTTCTGCAACAAAGAATCGATCAGGATGCAAATCTATTCTCAATCCTGTTTCAAACCATTCAATTTATACTCATCAGACTCACCGAAACCACATGAATCTTCTCTGCTTCACCATCCTCTAAGTATCTTCTGTTGTTTTGTCTCCGGCGAATCACCGCCATCGCACCATACCATCACCATTAAACCAGCCTTTACTTTACCATTGGATTGCCACTGCACCATCATCTACTCATCGTGTACTCTGTGTTATATCCAATCTAGCTCGAGACTTTCGATTTAGTTCTAAAATTAAAGCCAGGTACCTACGCATCCTTTCTTTTGAAAACGGTTTATATTACGTGGCTTCTAGTTTGAGTCTCTGATTCATTTCGATGACCCACGCAGCCACGAATCAGGTGTTGCGTGTCTCCGCCTTTGGCTTGATCTCCGGTTTGTCTCTGTTTCGTTGTCAAGTCAATACATACATTATTGCTCCAATCTAATTCGCTTCTGTTGGATGATTGCAAGCCTTCGTTCTGTTTCAGTTTCGCGTTCTGCTGCCGTTTTATTCCTTGATTGTCTCCAGAGGTAATGACTTCTGACTTCGTTCGTATGCTTAAAGTATTCAAGTGTGTCTGCTTTGTTGAATAAATGTTCCGCGACTAAACACAAATTTTGAATTCACAAGTTAAGTGTTTGTTAATTTTCACTCTTTTACTTCAGTTTATAATAATGACGTACGTAGCTTGATAGAGGGTATTGTTGGGTGAATATATGATCCACTGTATTGTTGGGTGAATATATGATCCACTGTATTGTTGGGTGAACATATGAGCCATTGTGGTGTTTTGAATGTATTTATAAATGGAGTCATAAATAACTTAAAAGAAGGATATATATATATATACATACATACATACATATATATATATATATAAGTCGGCTATATATACAAGTTGGCTAAAATGAACTAAATTTAAAAACATTCATGCACACACTCAAGACCAAGTTCTTGGACCATTATGGTATTTTGAAAAGCTACTGAAATATTTCGAAAACTAGTGTTATTTTGGAAATCTTGTTTGAATGATTAATTTGCATGAATTATTTAAAGCTTGAAATCAAGATACCAAATATTGGAAGACAAGTTCACATAAAAATATGAGAACATAGGTATGGATCTGTTCTCAATTAATATTGTAAGACCACACCTACTAATATACATACACATATGTATGCGTTAGTTGGTGGTGGTCAAAATTTTATTTGTTTTAGTTTAGTAAATAAATAATCTAATGATTCGAATACTTGTTAATCTATAAACAAACATAAATCATGTTTAGGAACTTTAATGACATCTAACAAGCCTTTTTCAAATATCAAGTTTCGTCGCCGGAACATTTTCGCATCAGTAGAAGTGACAACCTATCTAAGTTAGTTAATCTCATTAGAAATAATATAATGTAGGATCTAATACGACTTGAGAACACCATCTACTTGCTTAATTGTATTAGCTAAACTAAGGTACGGATTCTGTTTCCTTGTTATCACAATATTCAATTCTGTTGCTGTTACTTGTAGTACGAATTCCTGATTCCTGTCTCATATTTGATTTCCGTTCAATTCTAAATTTTAATTCCTGTTATATGTAAATAGTGTGTTTTTGATTCCGTTATAAGTAGTTAGACTACTTATATTTCTGAATATGTTACCCGAGCTCTCCCTATCTTGGGGGTGACCAAGACGCATTATTGCGGCATCGATAACATGGCACCAACCGTTGCGGTGAGCTGAGATCACGGCGTCTCTAAAGAGGACTCTGAAATTATGTCTTGTTATATTATTATTTCCTCAGAGGCGTATGGATCGATCCTAGGTTAGTCCTGTTATTTCCTGATGGATGGTTACACACCATTCCATTCAGGACTCTGGTGAATGGTTTGTATGTCTGCCCATACTCCATTTCACATTGTTTCACGGGCTCGCTACCTGTGTTCCATCTGTTCAGTTATTATATGATATGATTATTAGCTCGGGGTATGTTCTATCTGATATATGTCTTATGCCGTTATGTTCTATTTGATATATATCTTATGTCTTTGATTCTTTGTTATCATCATGACTGTTTATTTTTGATATCTGCCAATTCTTTGATTATCATCATGTTTGTTTATTTTTGTTATCCGCTATTCCATTCACTGAGCGTTATGCTCAGGCGTGCTTTTGTTTCATGCACGTCAGGTATGCAGGGTAATCCGGGAGGGGAGTGAAGAGTGGAAATCTGGATAAAGAAGCTTGATGTTTATTTATTTAAATTGATGTAATCGACTCTTCTATGAGGATTTTGGAATTTGAACTTGTAACCGTTATTAATAATGGGATTGTGTTTGGATTTTGATTACCGTGATAGTGACACGTCAGCCTTGTCGGGTTGGGGTGTTACAATTGTGGTATCAGAGCCAAGGCTCTTTCCTGTAGAAAACTTAAACATTAATAATAAACTTGTGAGGTAAAGGGTAGACGTTGGGTTAGGATCTAATTTATTTTCCAATCTAAATTCCAGTGTTCACACGTATATCTTCATTTCAGATGGCTCCTAAGAGACGTGTGAACAATCGCAATGACTCGGATGGCCCCTCATCTGATACTCCTCTTGAAATGCTAATGCCGTAAACGCTGCTATTTCTGGAATACTTCCTAATCTGATGACCCAGACTGCTCAAACAGTCATCCAGCAGATACAACAGGTGAATTTGGGTGGAAATAACATCGGATCAGCATCGGAGGGAAATAACAATGGACCACCACCTGGTGGAAACAACACAGGACCTCCACCCGGTGGAAATAACTCAGAGCCACCTTCTGGCGGGAACAACACGGGACCACCTTCCGGTGGAAATGCAACACCACCTGTGGCTGAGATTCATGTCTGGCTTGAGCGCTTTATGAAGTAAAGACCAAGATCTTTTAGTGATGCTGCTAAACCGATGGATGCTCGGAACTGGATAGCCCATGTTGAAAAGATTTTCGAGGTATTAGGAGTCGGTGACCTATTTAAAACTAGGCTGGCTTCTTACAAACTGGAGGATGATGCTCTAGTTTGGTGGGAAGGTGTCAAACTTGCACATGGTGGAGAGGGTTATGCTGCTACCCTTCCTTGGGCCGACTTCCGCACTATATTCTTCCAAAAGTATTTCTCTGAAGTGGAACGAAGTGAGTATGCACGAGAATATGCATCTATTGAGCAATGAGATGGTGAACCTTGGCAAGAATTCATGGCAAGATTCTGTAGGCTGGCTAGTTTTCTTGGGGAAGCTGCAGGTAGCCCAGAGGTCCAAGCAGAAAAGTTGAAATGGGCTGTTCATGAAAGAACTCGGAGATGGATAGTGACTCAAAGGTTTAACAATATCAAGGAACTAGCTGATGCTGTGAAAACACTTGACAAGGAAAACAAGAAGAGGTTAGCTAAAGCTGAGGAGAGCCGTAAGAGAAATCGTGAAGGGAACCATACCGCACCGTCTGGGCAATCTTCGAACGACAAGTACAATACAGGTGATCAGAAAGCCCAATTCAACAAAAATAATAACCGCCAAGGTAATCAATAGAAACAAAAACAGCAGAATCCTAAACCTGCCGAAAACCAAGGTCAAGAGCAAATCCCGGTATGCACTACATGTGGGAAACGTCATTTTGGTGTTTGCCGTCGAGCTTCAGGAGCTGTTTTAGATGTGGAAAGACCGGCCATTTACTGAAAGACTGTCCATATCCTGAAATAAAGGAAAGGCTAGAAATGGTGCGAAACAACCTAATAATGGAGGACGAGTGTTTGCTTTGAACGCAAAGGATGCAGCAAACACACCAGGTATGACTCTTGATATTCCTCACATATGTGAACCTGTCGTATTTGAATAATCTAATAGTCTTACCATGCAAATTATGCTTGTCATCTATATACTAAGTGTATCATAATAACATGAATTCTTTAGGTACTGTTTCTGGTACTCTCATGTTAGGAACTCGTGAAGTTCAAGTCTTATTTGATACTGGAGCAACACACTCCGTAGTTTTTTAATCTTTTCTTAAACATCTAACGATGAGCCCAACATTATTAGAAAATACTTTGAATATTATGACTCCTATCGGAAACTTTGTTACAATCTCGCATGTGTGTGAGGATTGTCCGATCCGAGTTGAATCGCTCATTCTTACAGCGGATCTGTTGCCCATGCAAATGGAAGATTTTGATATCATCTTGGGAATGGACTAGTTAACTGGGCATCATGTTACAATTGAGTGTCAGACTCGCCGGATTCTGTTTGGAGATCCCCATCATCTTGAACTCATTTATCAGGGGACTAAACCTCGAAAAACTCTTCAAATAATTTCAGCACTTAAGGCTCGTAAATCCCTACTGCACGGCGGTGCAGGATTTCTTGCTTCAGTTAAAATTTTATCTTCTGAGGAGCCTAGTATTTCTGATTATCTGGTTGTTTATGATTTTCCCGATGTGTTTCCCAAGGAGTTACCTGGACTTCCACCAGACCGCGAGGTGGAATTCACTATTGATCTTATTCCTGGTGCTGAGCCGATTTCCAAGGCACCTTACCGTATGGCACCACTTGAACTCAAGGAACTGAAGGAGCAATTACAGGAGTTATTAGATCTTGGATTTATTAGACCAAGTGTCTCACCTTGGGGTGCACCAGTTTTATTTGTAAAGAAGAAAGATGGAACTATGAGGCTTTGCATTGACTACCGGGAATTAAATAAGATTACTATTCGAAATCGTTATCCTCTGCCTCGTATTGATGATTTATTTGATGAGCTTCAGGGTGCAAAGTGTTTCTCTAAAATCGATCTGAGGTCTGGTTACCATCAGCTAAAGATCAAAGATTCTGATGTTCGAAATCAGCCTTCCGTACGCGATATGGTCACTATGAATTCTTAGTTATGCCGTTTGGGTTAACTAACGCCCTGGCGGTTTTCATGGACCTAATGAACCGAGTGTTCCGTGACTATTTGGATAAGTTTGTCATTGTTTTTATCGATGACATTCTAATATATTCTAAGAGTAAGGAAGAACATGAAGACCATCTTCGTATCGTGCTTGAAACTTTGCGTAAAAAGAAGCTTTATGCTAAGTTTTTAAAGTGTGAATTCTGGTTGAGTCAAGTAGCCTTTCTGGGTCATGTGGTCTCTGCAGATGGTATTATGGTGGATCCAGCAAAGATAGAGGCAATCACTAAATGGCCAAGACCAACTTCAGCCACAGAAGTCCGGAGTTTTCTTGGTCTTGCTGGTTACTATCGTAGGTTTGTCGAAGGGTTCTCTGTTATTGCTTTACCCCATACGCAACTTCTAAGGAAAGGGGTTAAGTACTCTTGGAATGATGAGCGGGAGAAAAGTTTCGAAGAGCTTAAGAAGAGATTGGTGTCTGCCCCGATCCTTACACTTCCATCGGGTATGGGTGGATACCAGATTTACAGTGATGCATCAAAGAAAGGACTTGGATGTGTATTGATGCAACACGGAAGCTTATGCTTCACGGCAGTTGAAACCTTATGAGGTCAATTATCCTACGCATGACCTTGAGCTTGCTTCTGTTATTTTCACGTTAAAGATCTGGCGCCACTAACTTTATGGAGAGACTTGTGACATCTTTACCGATCATAAGAGTTTGAAGTATATCTTCACTCAAAAGGAATTAAATATGAGACAAAGGAGATGGTTAGAGCTGTTGAAAGATTATGACGCCAACATTCAGTATCATCCAGGAAAGGCTAATGTGGTAGCTGATGCTCTTAGCCGTAAGAGTTCGGGAATGGTAGCCTCACTCCAGTTACAGCCTCAGATTATTACTGATCTTGATAAACTTGCTATTTGTCTATAGATTGGTAAGAATGATGGATACCTCGCCAGACTTCAGATTGAGCCAGACCTGGTACCTCGAATTAAGGATGCACAGAAAGACGATGGTGAACGTTGGGCAATTGTACAGAATTTGGATGTTGGCAAACAGTTAGAATTTCGAGAAGATGAGCTTGGAGTAATCTGGTGTGGTAAACGTTTATGTGTGCCTAATGATTCTTCTCTTCGGGAATCGTTATCAGCTGAGGCACATAGCTTTCCATTCTCAATTCATCCTGAATCTACTAAGATGTATCGTGATCTTCGTCAAAACTTTTGGTGGAATGAAATGAAAGAAGATGTGGCTAAGTATGTTAGCCGTTGTCTTACCTGTCAGCAGGTCAAGATTAAACATCAGAGAGCTAGTGGTTTACTTCAGCCACTACCTATTCCTGTATGGAAATGGGATGATATTTCCATAGATTTTGTGACAGGGTTGCCAAGAACATTCAAGAAGAATGATGCGATATGGGTTGTGGTTGACAGATTGTCAAAGTCGGCTCACTTTCTACCTATTCAGCAGGGATTCTCAGTTAGCAAACTATCTGAAGTGTTTACACAAGAGATTGTTAGACTTCATGGCACTCCGGTGTCTATCGTGTCTGATCGAGACCCGAGGTTCACTTCTCGCTTTTGGAAGGGTTTGCAAGCTGCATGGGGTACCAAGTTGAGGTTTAGTACGGCGTTTCATCCTCGGACTGAGGGTCAGTCGGAGCGTACTATTCAGACACTCGAGGACATGCTTCGAGCTTGTGCCTTAGAGTGGACTGGGAACTGGGATGAGTACTTGTGTTTGGTCGAGTTTGCTTACAACAATAGTTGGCAACCTAGCATTGGCATGGCACCTTTCGAATTATTGTATGGTCGTAAATGTAGAGCACCTATTTGTTGGGAAGAAGTCGGTGAAAGAATCATTGAAGGACCCGAGTTAGTTCAGATTACAAATGAGAAAGTTGCTATTGCTAGAGAAAAGTTAAAGGAGGCCTGAAGTAGACAGAAAAGTTATACAGATTGACACCGTCGACCTTTGGAGTTTAAGATCGGTGACAAAGTATTTCTGAAGGTTTTGCCTTGCAAAGGCGTACGACGTTTTGGTCTTAAAGGGAAACTGAGTCCACGTTTTATCGGACCATTTGAAATTCTAGAAAGAGTTGGTGAGGTCTCGTATCGTTTGGCTTTACCGCCTCAACTGTCACATGTGCACAACGTCTTTCATGTATCTCTTTTAAGGGGATACAATTATCACCCCATTCACGTGGTTAACTATCCGCTTCATCTAATTCGTGAAGACTTATCGTTCGAAGAGGAACCCGAGGCCATACTTGACCAACAAGAACGCATTATGCGTAAGAAAACTATACCTTTTTTAAGGTATTATGGAAAAACCATTCTGAACGCGAAGCTACATGGGAGATGGAAGATACAATCTGTTCTTAATATCCGAATCTTTTTACAGCTTAGTACTTGGTTTTTATTAATACATTTTTGATATATTTTGGATTTACGCTATAAAGATATCAGTTATTATTTTCTGACCATCAGACTATCTGTTACATGTTTCTGTATTTTTTGATTAGCTCCGTCTCTGCATCTAAATGATTACGAGTTATCTCATTCACTCGTTGATTCTTTATCACTCCCTATAGGTTATGTCATCAACGTCCAATCTGTACCTAGCAATTTCGTGGACGAAATTATTTTAAGGGGGTAGAATTATAATATCCTAAAAAAAAACAAAGAAACATGCTTCCATGTTGTCTTCCATTAGCACTTTAATAATTGAATAAAAAAAACATGATTCCATGTCTTCTGCAACAAAGAATCGATCGGGATGCAAATCTCTTCTCAATCCTGTTTCAAACCATTCAATTTATACTCATCAGACTCACCGAAACCACATGATTTTCTCTGCTTCATCATCCTCTAAGTATCTTCTGTTGTTTTGTCTCCAGCGAATCACCACCATAGCACCATACCATCACCATTAAACCAGCCTTTACTTTACCATTGGATTGCCACTGCACCATCATCTACTCATCGTGTACTCTGTGTTACATCCAATCTAGCTCGAGACTTTCTATTTAGTTCTGAAATTAAAGCCAGGTACCTACGCATCCTTTCTTTTGAAAACGGTTTATATTACACGGCTTCTAGTTTGAGTCTCTAATTCATTTCGATAACCCACGCAGCCACGAATCAGGTGTTGCGTGTCTCCGCCTTTGGCTTGATCTCCGGTTTGTCTCTGTTTCATTGTCAATTCAATACATACATTATTGCTCCAATCTAATTCGCTTCTGTTGGATGATTGCAAGCCTTCGTTCTATTTCAGTTTCGCGTTCCGCTGCCGTTTTATTCCTTGATTGTCTCCGGAGGTAATGACTTCTGACTTCGTTCAGTTATGCTTAAAGTATTCAAGTGTGTCTGCTTTGTTGAATAAATGTTCCGCGACTAAACACATTTTGAATTCACAAGTTAAGTGTTTGTTAATTTTCACTCTTTTACTTCAGTTTATAATAATGACATACGTAGCTTGATAGAGGGTATTGTTGGGTGAATATATGATCCACTGTATTGTTGGGTGAACATATGACCCACTGTGGTGTTTTGAATGTATTTATAAATGGAGTCATAAATAACTTAAAAGAAGGATATATATATACATACATACATACATACATACATATATATATATATATATATATAAGTCGGCTATATATACAAGTTGGCTAAAATGAACTAAATTTAAAACATTCATGCACACACTCAAGACCAAGTTCTTGGACCATTATGGTATTTTGAAAAGCTACTGAGATATTTTGAAAACTAGTGTTATTTTGGAAATCTTGTTTGAATGATTAATTTGCATGAATTATTTAAAGCTTGAAATCAAGATACCAAATAACGGAAGACAAGTTCACATAAAAATATGAGAACGTAGGTATGGATCTGTTCTCAATTAATATTGTAAGACCACACCTACTAATATACATACACATATGTATGCGTTAGTTGGTGGTGGTCAAAATTTTATTTGTTTTAGTTTAGTAAATAAATAATCTAATGATTCGAATACTTGTTAATCTATAAACAAATATAAATCATGTTTAGGAATTTTAATGACATCTAACAAGCCTTTTTCAAATATCAAGTTTCATCGCCGGAACATTTTCGCATCAGTAGAAGTGACAACCTATCTAAGTTAGTTAATCTCATTAGAAATAATATAATATAGGATCTAATACGACTTGAGAACACCGTCTACTTGCTTAATTATTTTTGCTAAACTAAGGTACGGATTCTGTTTCCTTGTTATCACAATATTCAATTCTGTTGCTGTTACTTGTAGTACGAATTCCTGATTCCTGTCTCATATTTGATTTCCGTTCATTTCTAAATTTAATTCATGTTATACGTAATAGTGTTTTTTGATTCCGTTATAAGTAGTTAGACTACTTTATATTTCAGAATATGTTACCCGAACTCTCCCTATCTTGGGGGTGACCAAGACTCGTTATTGCGGCATCGATAACGTGGCACCAACCGTGGCAGTGAGCTGAGATCACGGCGTCTCTAAAGAGGACTCTGAAATTATGTCTTGTTATATTATTATTTCCTCAGAGGCGTATGGATCGATCCTAGGTTAGTCCTGTTATTTCCTGATGGATGGTTACACACCATTCCATACAGGACTCTGGTGAATGGTTTGTTTGTCTGCCCATACTCCATTTCACATTGGTTCACGGGCTCGCTACCTGTGTTCCCTCTCTTCAGTTATTATATGATATGATTATTAGCTCGGGGTATGTTCTATCTGATATATGTCTTATGCCGTTATGTTCTATTTGATATATATCTTATGATCTTTGATTCTCCGTTATCATCATGACTGTTTATTTTTGATATCTGCCAATTCTTTGATTATCATCATGTCTGTTTATTTTTGTTATCCGCTATTCCGTTCACTGAGCGTTATGCTCAGGCGTGCTTTTGTTTTCATGCACGTCAGGTATGCAGGGTAATCCGGGAGGGGAGTGAAGAGTGGAAATCTGGATAAAGAAGCTTGATGTTTATTTATTTAAATTGATGTAATCAACTCTTCTATTAGGATTTTAGAATTTGAACTTGTAACCGTTATTAATAATGGGATTGTGTTTGGATTTTGATTACCGTGATAGTGACACGTCAGCCTTGTTGGGTTGGGGTGTTACAATAGAAGTCTCTGAAGACTCTATTAGATCCTCATTAAGGTTGAATCACAATGATCCAGAGGATCCTTCTGAGCTTGCATTCAATAATTAAAGAGAAACATTCATTTGGGTCATCCAGACCATTTCCCTAAAAAGCAATTCTTCAGAGCCAGAGTCTTCAATCGTTGGAAGCTCTTGTGCTATATATTTCAACACTGCATGTCTAAGAGAAGTGTCTGGGTGGAATTCATTTCCTATAGACATTGCATCTCTTATAATGGCACTTGCTACTAACAGAAGGTTTAACATGGCTAAATGGATAATGAATGGATTTATATTCAACCTTGAAAAGGGCATTAGGAACATATACCTAATGTATCCTAGATTTTTGTAAATGATCATTAATGAATAACACCTAGAATTTCATGTTTATGGAGTTGGTGGTGACATTCTTGAGTTTGAACACATGTCAGAGATTTCTTATAAGAGATTAGCACTGATCAGGGGTGCTCAAAATGTTCCTATGTTTCAATACATGAGAAATATTGCTAATGATGATATGGATATCAACATAGATCACTTCCACTTAATAGAATGTGAACAAGTGGATCCTGCTGATCTAGTTGATGAAGTTCCTCAAGTAATCTCTGATGATAGTGATGAAGACAATGATGATGATAATGAAGATGTTGATGATGATAATGAAGATGATGTAGATAATGATAGTTCTAGCAGTGATAATGATGATGCTGGTGATGATACTGCTAAAGTTCATCATTCTAAGAGCTGTGAACTACTATTTATGATCATGGTGTTGAGACGCATAATGTTGATGAAAGAACATCTGGTGGCATGGCTCATGATGAAGATATGACTGAAATGCAAGTTGATGATGAGATAGATGTTAATGTTCATGGAGAAGATGTTCAAAATCAAACTTTTGATTTTGATTTCATAGATGCCATAATTTCTGAGCCTGTATTTCAAAGCTCCACTCCGATAGAAGCTGAAGAAACTCCAGTTATTATAGCACAAAATGTGTCCGTACAAACTGAAGATATTCTGGATCTGGATGAGCTTGAATCATTGATAGAATTAAACAGTGCTCAAGGAAAGATTATAGATGATTTGAAAGAAGAGAATGTGAAGCTTAAAGATATTAATCAAAAGAAAGATTCTGAGATTGAAGCTCTTGGTAGAGATAAAGATGAGAAGATTAAAACATTTGAGGTGATGATTAGAGACTATGATTTGATGGAGGAAAAATTCAAGAACTTAACTGAAGAGCATGAGCGTATGAAAGAGGAGTTAGCTAAACTAAAGAAGATAAAAAGTCTAATTCTCCAAAGTTGATGATTATATCTGAAATAACTCCAGTTGATATTGAGAAAATCTCTGAAGCTGACAAGGGTAAAAGAATGATAGATGAAGTAGACGAGTCAGTTTTACCTGAGTCTTCATCTAAAGTTCAAAGGATTTCTGAAAGTCATGAAGAAGGTGATAAGTTTGTGCAAGAGACAATAGAAGCTCTAGATGATATTGAAGATGAATTTGATGATGATTGGTATAATGAAGTGCGATTGGGTTTTGAGAATGGTATTCTCTGTTGATATGAATCAACAAGGACAGAATATGATGATTGAGTCGATGATTGTAGTGCGGAATCAAACAATCAATGAACTTTGAATACAAGAAAATACTCATAAATGCACATTTGTATTGATTAGATGAACTGTTACAATAAATGCTAGGGTTTGAGCAATCTACAGTAATAAGACACCTAACATAGGGTGAAAACAAAGTATATTCTGATTGTCTATTCTGAAATTACAAAATTTCACAAAAGTTACCTCTCATACGAGTTTTCTACTCTATTTATAGGCTGACTTAGAGCCTGAACAAAAAGACTAAACTACCCTTACAACTATTACAGAATAGCCTAAGTACTAAGTCTTCATGCGCATTTGTAGTTGGTCATCCGCATTAACTAATGGCTGATGAGTTGACTTCATCAGCATTTGTGATTTCTTTAATCGCATTAGTGTTTGGTCATGAGCATTGACAAATGCGGATGATCAAACACTTAGCGCATTTGTTGCTGAGCATCCGCATTAGTTAATACGGATGAACAAAAGCCTTGTCAGCATTTATTCAGCTGTCCCCATTTGTTAATACGGATGAACTAATACTTATCAGCATTTGTTCTTGGTCATCCGCATAAACAAATGTGGATAACCGACACTTGTCTTCTTATTGTTGATGCAGATTTCTTCTTCATCCATATTGGTTCTTGGACTTGGGGAAATTTCTAGCAGAACAACCATCCACCTCTTGAATTGGCATGTATGATCCTTTCAGGGTCCAACAATACTCCCCCTAAGGGTTATACAGCCTATGTACTTCAAGGGTTTGAGGGTGGATGAGGTTGTGAGGATTCTGCTGGGCCTTGTTCAGTATGCGGAGATGAAACTAGAGCTGGGTCAGTATATGAAGGATCCACAATAGATTTGATCATCTTGGAGAACTGTCTTGCATGAGCTAACTTTTCTCTGTTCAACACATGGATCTTCATCTGGCTCATATTGTGAATGGCATCAATGGGCATCTTCCTCAGTGAGAAAGGCTCTCAGATAGATACAGTAGACAATAAATCTCTGTGAATTATGAGAGCACCATCCACATCAACCTCTAGCATTACAATGTTGCCAAATTGCAAAGGAGTCTTCCTCTTCCTCCTTTGATCTTTCTTCTTGATAATTCTATCATAGGCCATCTTCAGGAGTTTGATTCACTTCAGAAAGAAGTACATATCAGCTTCACCAAGCTTATTGTTGATCTCCCTGAAGTGCCTTGAATAGATGTAGTGGATATATGATTCATCTAGCAATCTCACCTCATATCCACTGAATAATCTAATTTCGGCTCCTTCTTTTCCTCCCCACCTTCTTTCCATTACCAAATCATAAGTTTTCTCATCATAATAAACATTTGAGATTGGCACAAAAGTGTGTGTTCCAGCTACCGTCTTCCTCTTCAAAGATTCAGAAGTGTGGACTAATCCAGATATCCTCTTTACCAGGAACATATTCCAGTCACTGTCATACTTCGAGGCAATAATTTTTTGATCAGTCTTACCCTTGGGAGTAGACACACCCTTAATCATTCTTTAGTGGTGAGTCCTTCATGAAGTTCTATTTGTGAAGGCTCAGCAAACCACTCAGGATATCTATGTAGAATAGGTGCCAAGGAGTCACGATCTCCATGGGTGAGGCTCATGTCTTGAGCTGATACTCTTGTTCTTGGCTTTTGTCTGGTGATTTCCTCCTCTAATTTGTTTATCCTTTCCTTCCTCTCATTTATCAACCTAAGGATAGCAGCCCTCAGGGAATTAGTCTTCATATTACCAAGTTTCCTCTTTGTAAATCCTTGAGCAGACAGATATTCTTTCATCTCTTGGTCTGTCATGCTGTAGGGATCAAGATACATTGGTTGAGAGGTTCCAGCTGGTTTGGTTTTGTAGTTTTGACCTCTGAGGCTTTGGGAGATTGAGTCTTTTCATACTCGGTTTCAAAAGCAGGGTCTAGCAGTTTGTTCAACTTTTCTTCTTCTGCTACCATGCCCTCATATGTCATCCCAAACACCTTATCTGGATCATATCCATGCTCAATTAGGAATACAACTTTTACCATAAGATCACCAGACTTGACTTTTTCTACAATCTCATACACAGATGGCTCTTCTTTGATAGGGCTTCTGCTAACTATTGGTTCATTAACCACATAGCGACCCGGTATGTCTCCTTCTTCAAGATCAATGACTTCAGCCTTCTTTTTCAATAAGGCTTCAGCTTTCTCATGTTCTTCTAAGAATTCAGCTATGGCTGCTAGGCTTCGGGGATCATCTTTTTTTGCTTTTTCAAGGCCGGTTCTTCTTCTTCTATAGGCCTTTTCCCTTTTGCCTTTTCAGTTATGTACTTCCTCTTTCTGGTATATGTTTGCATACTTGGACCAGAAGACGGTTCAGCCATTTCAGCTTCTTTAGGCAGTTCTTCAGATTTATCCTTTTTAGGCATATGGACTGCAGCATCTGCTGATTCTTCTTCTTCTTGTTGTTGTTCACAGAGCTTTCTAATTAACTCCTTTTGCTCATCAGTCAGTGACACAGCAGGCACCAGTTGCATACTCAACTCCTTTTCAATTGGCAAGGAGATTGACGTATCACTACTATAGGTTCAGTAGTGGGACTCTGGTTCACTATGAAATCCCAGAAGTCATCATCAATGATATACTCTTCAGCAGAGAACATATCCATAGCTTTGATCATGTCACTGAATTCAGCTTCTTCAGTGTGGACTTCTTCTAGTTTGTTGGTGTAGACTACCATCTACATACTAGATTCATCATGTTTTGAACCACTTGTTTCTCCTTCTTTCCCAAATTCAGAGAATTTCATCTTTTTGTTTGGAGGGGAGTCATCTTCACTCTCGCTGATGACTCTTTGTCACTGTCATCTTTATCATCTCCTTTTTTCTTTCTTCTTCTTTCTTATCACCCTCATCATCCTTATCCCTTTCTGCCTCTTGTTTAATTCTAACCAACAGTTCTAACTCAGAGACTCTCTTATTTAGAGCCTCTATCTGTTTTTCAAGGTCAAGGATAGTGCTAGATTGTTCTTCAATCAACCTTTCTTGTTCTTCCATTGCTATGGGATGGATTGTCAAAGTATCCAAGTGACCACTAACTTCATCCCTTAAGTGTTGAAGAGCATCTTTCACTTTCTCAATCTCCTTATCTTTTTCATTCTTCTCCATCTCATGTTTTTCTTTCACATCTCTCAACTCCTTCTTTTTCTCATCCAACTCTAGAAGTCTGTCACACCCCGGGCCAAGGTAGGGTGGGACGTCACAGACTAGCAACAATGTACATGGCAGCAGAAACAAACCAATATAGGAGCTCAAAGGGGAGAACGTCATATGGCATTTAAAGTATTAAAAGACACCAGGCTGGAAACAGATCCAGCCCCAAATGTTTACATAATTCAACATAAATCAAATAGTCATTGTGTCGATATTTTCCATTGTTGTTCAAATTGTTCAAATCAAATTTTGGTCACACAAGCAAATGCCATGGTCTCGGGGGTTGAGTCTAAGTCTTCCATAATAGCTAAGAGTCTTCACGGTTACCTGAAACATGCTCAAAAGAAAATAGTGTCAACTAAAAAGTTGGTGAGTTCAAGTGCTTAAAATTTAAAAACAACAAAAGGGACTCTTGAAGTCCACATTTAAAAGTTTAGCATCAAGTGTAAAAGCTTATGAAAAATCTCATTTGGTTTTAAAAGCATCATTTTTATTATCAATCTTTGTGGGGTATCAGAATCAACCCTGCACTCGGTCCCCGGTTGGCCTCTCCTAGACTTGTGTTTAACCGAATATTCCCGAAGGAAGGAACCAAGCCTCAAAATAGTGAACCATTCCTACCAGGATGGTTCAATATGGTTTCTTACTCAAAACCTGTCACATGCCACATACGATCCCTCAGGATCTCAGTGGGGTACCTCCCTGTAGCGGGAGCCACTGTGTGTGGGGGATTCCCCAAATAGATCTATCCACATAAAACAAGCGGTTCACAAAAGAATTAATGATCATGATATAAGTATCAGAAGGTATCCATAAGTCCCACATACAAGCATCAAGTAAAGCACAATCATAGTTCATAAAATAACAGAGCATGTTTCATCCCGAAAACAGTAAGTAAAAAGGGGATCACTAGAACTCACCTTAGATATTAAGCAAAAGAAACTCTTCGTGTGCCGGGAATATCTCAAGTCTAGCACCCTAACATGAATATATTAAGTGATTAGCTACTTCTCTAAACCTATTTAAGGTGAAACAAGAGTGTCTAAGTCTTAGTTTGTCGGATTCGGCTTTGATTCGATTAGGGTTTGCATAAGAAGTTTCCTTTTATGGAAAGCCAAGGTTTCTCATACAATTAAGGGTTTTTACATTATTAAGTCAAGAATATATGGTAAATATTCTATTCAAGTGACTAAAGGGGTCATTTGAGTCGGTAATGAAGTTTGGCAAAATTTTACAGTTTAGCCCCTGAAGTTTCAAAATTGGCAGTTTCTACCCTTAAGTTTGGTTTCTTGTATTAGATGACATTTATAACCTAAAATCAGGATCATGACCTAAAACTAACTTATTTTTAAGAACATATACCCAAATTTTCATATTATGGGTTCGGTTTATTAATTATGCGTTTAACGTTCCCGGCTACGGTAAAACCGAAGGGTTTTAAATGGTTACCTATGAGTTTTCATGTGTTTGAGCCTTAGACCAGTAGCTAACTTTTTAAAGTCATTTTTATAAGTTTCCAACCTTTTAAATCACCAAAATTTTCCTCCAGTAGTGGAAAGACTCGTTTTTACATATAAACCGTTAAAACGCGTTTTTAACTGAGTTTGACCATTTTAAAAGCTTGTTTGACCAACGTTTCTACTTTATAAGTTATTTTATCATTTAACCTACTGAAATAACATGGTTTTATAATTTCTAACTTTATACTCATTTTTCTTAGATTTTCCCCAAAAACGTCTCTCGGTTTGTACCCGTTTTCACTTAAAAATCCATTTAAATTACCTTTTGACCACTAAAATTTCCCATTGACTCCAGAGCACCTTATTAATCCTTAATGAACCTGGAATTCTCCTTAAAAAGTTTATAGACCAAGCTTTCTTATTTTTAAATAGTTTTACCATGTTTTCGGGTCCCGAAAATGATTAAAATGGGTCCAATCACAACATGTCCTTAATTCCAGAGATTAACGTTATTAACACTATTATATTCATAAAACCTTCTGAAATTTCAATCCCAAATCTTTGCCTAGTTGTTCTACACATCCATAGACTTCAAAATATATAGAAAGTGTCATAATCGACCATGACACATGTGTAAATCATTGTAACTTGAGTTTAACCATTACCAAAACTTCATCTAACTTAGAAATCAGATTGTTTTGGTGTTTAAAAGTTATTTTTGAGCAGGTTATAACCTTGTTTGAGAGGGGTTTTAAGCAAGTGTTTAAAGTGTGTTGTTACATGTAAAATGGAGGGTTTTCTTAGGTGTAATGCATGTTGTAACCACATGTAGGTGGTGTATACTCTTTGAGACTTTAAAAACAGGTTATTAGTAGTCTTAAAACCCATTAATATACTAGTTACATGTTTTGTTTGAAGGGTTACAAGATACACAAGTTAGATGGTGTAAAACACCCAAAATAGGGTTTTCAAGGTGGAAATCAAGTTCCATCTTAATAATTACCAATCTAACATATAAGATACCTTTAGTGAAGTTAATATCTCCTCAAGAACAAGATGACGGTGAGAAGTTTCTGCTACAACAAGGAAAGGTAAGGTTTTTAGGTGAAAAATGAAGAAAACATGAGAAATGACCAAAACCGACAACATGGAGCTTACACTTGATGTAACTCATGGTTTGGAAGGTGTTGATGGTCGTGGATAGCTAGAATATCCTTGGACTTGGCTGCAGAATCACGAACAAAGACTGGAACCCACGGTTTTGCAAGATTCAAGCACCAAAACTTCACAAAGAGACACCCTTCTTGCGGTTGGAGCTTGGCCGATGGATGAAAGCTTGTTGGTCGTGATTTGGAGCTGAAAATAGAGAGGGAAATGAGAGAGTTTGTGTGTTTTTTTAGCTGAGGATTCGAGAGAGAGAGGAGAGGAGTGAAATAGGAGTGGATGTCTTGCAAAAAGGGAGAATGCATGAGAATGTATAGTGGATGGAGTGGGTTGTGTGTAGTGGCAAGCCAATGCATTCATTGGGGGTCAAGGGGGCGGCCGAATTTGGCAACTAGTGAGGGTTTTCTTTTTAAATTTTTATTGCAAATATTATTATGTAGTGTAGTGTGTAGTATAATGTAGTATTTTAGGTGATAAGTTTTAGTTAGTTGATTAAGTGTTATGCATGCACATGCATGCGTTAGGCCGAAAATTTCAAGTGTGTATGCACACACACTTTTAGTTGTTTCAATTAATATAGTAAATCCTACTTAGGGTGACTAATTAATATTCCGGGCACTAGGTTTCTAAAAGTTAAGACTCGAAATAACTAAAATTCACAAAAAATACATAGAATCATAAAAATGGATCAAATAACAAATGGTGATTCTCATATTATTGATATAATTAAATGGTTTCTATTATTAGTACTCATAAGAAGGGAAATGATGCAATAAAATTAGGGTTTAGAATAGTGACCTTGGGACCGGTTGTCACATTCTCCCACCGTTTAGGAAATTTTGTCTCGAAATTTTAGCTTCGGTTAGAATCTGAACGGGTGGGTTTGAAGAGATGCGGTTAACTCTTCCTCATCTCGTCTTCACGTTCCCATGTGAATTCCGGCCCTCGTCTCGAGTTCCATCTAACCTTGACCTTGGGTATGCGGCTTCGCCTGAGTTGCTTAACCAAGCGGTCCGTGATCTCTATGGGTTCTTCCACGAAGTTCACCTTATCATTGATTCTTGTCTCCTTCAATGGTAGCTCCAAGGTTTTGTCTACTTGGCATTTTTTTCAAGTTTGACACATGGAAGGTGTCGTGTATATAACTCAACTTCTGAGGTGGTTTCAGTTTGTAAGCCACAGGACCAATTCTTGCAAGTATTTCGAATGCTCCAATGTACCTCAAGCTTAACTTTCCTCTTTTTCTAAACCTCACGGTTCCCTTCCATGGTGCTACCTTCAGCATTACTCTATCACCTATCTGAAACTCTAATGGTTTGCGTCTCCTGTCAGCTTATTTCTTCTGACGGTCCCTTGCTACCCGTAAACGCTCCTTGATTTTGAAAATCTTATCGGTGGTCTCCAATACGATGTCGGGTCCCAACACTTAGCTATCACCAATTTCATTCCAACTCAATGGTGACTGACATTTCCTACCATAGAGAGCCTCATACGGAGCTGCATTGATACTTGCATGGTAACTGTTATTATAGGAGAACTCCACCAATAGGAGATGGTTATCCCAGTCCCACCAAAATCAATCACTCAAGCTCTCAGCATATCTTCTAAAGTTTAAATAGTCCTTTCGCTTTGACCATCAGTTTGCGGGTGGTAAGCAGTACTTAAGTCCAGACGGGTTCCTAAGGCTTGTTGGAGTGATTTCTAGAAACGCGAAGTGAAACGGCTATCACGGTCGGAGATTATTGATTGTGGCACACCATGCCTAGCCACTATTTCATCATGCCTAGCCACTATTTCATTGATATACAGTTAAGCCAATCTTGTCACGTCATAATCTTCCCGAATTGGTAAGAAGTGAGCTGATATAGTTAGTCTATTCACTATTACCCAAATAGCATCATGACTTCTAGATGTCCTGGGTAACTTAGTAACAAAATCCATCGTGACATTATCCTATTTCCATTCTAGGATTTCAGGCTACTGTAACGTCCCTGATGGTTTTTGGTTTTCAGCTTTTACCATGGCGCAAGTTAGACATTTTCCGACATAAACAGCGATTGATTTCTTGATTCCAGGCCACCAGAAAAGTGCCTTTAAATCTTGGTACATTTTATCACTTCCAGGGTGAACCGAATACATAGATTTGTGAGCTTCATCGAGAATTACCTCTCGAATTCCCCATGCTTTGGCGCCCAAGTTCTCCCTTCGCACTTATATGTACCATCGTTTCCTGTTTCAAATCGCTTTTCCATTCCAGTTAACCCTTCTCGTGCTAAATTTTCCTCCTTTAACGCTTCACTTTGAGCTTCTTTCAGCCTTGCAATTAGGTCGGTGAACACACTTATCCTTAAGGCTCGTACACGAAGAGGTTTTTCTCTCTCCTTTCCGCTCAAAGCATCTGCCACCACATTGGCCTTCCGGGAGGATAACGGATTTCAAACTCGTAGTCGTTTAACAACTCAACCCATCTTCTCTGACGTATGTTTAGCATCTTCTGTTCAAGAATGTGTTGCAAACTTCGATGGTCAGTGTAAATGATGCACTTCGTGCCATATAGGTAGTGCCTCTACATTTTGAGAGCAAACCCCACGGCACCTATTTCCAGATCGTGCGTAGTATAGTTCTTCTCGTGATCGTTTAGCAGTCTAGATGCATAGGCAATGGCGTTGTTGCGTTGCATTAGCACGCATCCTAACCCTTGACGCGAGGCGTCACAATAGACTACGTAGTTTTCGACTCCTTCTGGGAGGGCCAGAACAGGTGCACTGCATTGAAAGATTTGACCTGCCCAAGATACATATTAAATTGATGTGGCTAGTGTGATATGATCGAAGTCGGGTCATACCCAATAACAAGCTAGACAAACACCTACGATATTTGTTTATGATATGATCAAACAAATAAATATTAACACTTTGAATATTTAGAAAAATGGTTTTCTAAATAATTGCACTTGACAAACTAATAAATTATATGGACAATTTATTATGAGAGAATAACACTTCAAAGAGTTGAGAAATGTTGCATATAAAACTTGTAAATATATGTCATGTTACATTTATAAAAGATAACATATGATGTTATATTACATATAAGTGTAACAACTTATTATTTACAAAGTTTAAAAGAATATAAAAAAAAAAAGGAATTATGGGTGGAGACGCTTATAATGGATGTTCCATTATTTATGCAACATAGCTTACACCATTTGAAAATAATATATGATTCTCTCTCAAATCATGGAGCAGATTTTCTGGTGCATGATTGATATGTATGATTGTTCCAAGTGCAAGATATATATCCTTTTCTTTCTCTAAAACTTACGGCTAAGAGGCCAAGAGTGGGATTAAGAAGAAGTTTAATTATTCAAGTGTTAAATCCTAGCAACTTAAGGTGTATTGTTGGAAGCTTGGGGTATACAAGCTTGAGGTGTTCTCTTTTGAAGACTAGCCACTCAAGAAAATCATCCTTTCAAGTCTCTTATCAATTTGAAGGTAGTTTGCTAAACATTCTATGATTGGTATTTTGTAAGCATGTTATTTCATATATCGATCCATATTGGGTTAAATATATAAAAGTGGTTTTATATCAAGATAATTAACAAGTTTTAAACTACATATTCCACTGCATTTTTATATAAATTTGATTTATATGACTTTGATAAACTTGTTAAAACCCAACAATGGTATCAGAGCCGGTTATATGGATACATGCTTCAATAGAACTAAAAATTTCGGGTTTTTGGTGAAGGTTCACCACATGGCTGAAAATTTTAGATAATAATTTCCCTTAGTATTTCAAGTATTATTTTACATGCATATGGAATTCTTGAAAAATTAAATCATTTGGATGATTTGTTAGTTTGTTTGGACAAAACTCATAATTTTCGGTTTTAATTAACCTTGGCCGAAAATTGGGAATTAAAAGGGGAATTATTTAGGATTTACATATTTGGATGTGTATTTTGATGTTCATAACCTAGCCATGGCCTTGTGTTTTGATATGTTGATGATTGTGTTGTGATTTTATTTAATTATTCAATTTGGTTGTAATAATTATTTAATTTTCTTCTTCCATTTTAAGGGCTTGTAATTTATTTATTTTTCGATATTGGTATGTAATAATAAGTAGGTTAGTTGCAATTTTATTTTACTAGCAAAAACGTATTAGGATACTTTGTTGTAAAATAAAATGCAAAAATAATGGTTTTTTGGTTTTGGGCTAATGGACCTCATAGTCCAATATGGGATTTTAGCCCAATACCAAAGCCCATTATGGAGGCATAAGAAAAGCTAAGGAGCTGAAGTTGGAGCCCAAATGGAAGCCCCAAAACGAAAAAAAAAGTGGAGGAATCACAACACAAAAGTGAACACTTGGTGCATTTGGATGCAGGATCAAGTGGGAGTTCACCGACACAGCACTTGGGTCATTTTTCGTCCCTTAGGAAAGACCTTTCAACATACTTGTTTTCGGTCAACAAGTATGGTCATATTAGTCGGCTATGGTTATGAACTTGTGGTTGCTTATTTATGCTTGCTTGGTTGATTTATATTTGTTGTTTCTTTTATCATATTAGGATATGGATAGTTAACAATATAAAATCAACAACTAGCATAAAATTGGTTCCAATTGATTTATTAAAGGTTAATGATTCATAATAAAATGAGTTTTATTATAAGGAACCTTGAAAATAAGTACCATACGTTTGAATGCATGCAAATGCAAGGTACATAAAAGTTTTCCAATCTAGAATTTAGAAAACTTTAAATCCCTTTGAAAACAAGTTGAACACCATCCTTTTACACAACACTTAGGTTACTTGCAAAATCTTAGTGGGATAAAGGTCACCTAACCACTTTGAGGGAACTTGTAACTTGAGGTGAAAATACCATGTTTGTGGGAAAAAGGTCACCTAACCACTTATGTAGTAAACTCACACGTGTGTGTAAGTAGGACGACTTGATTTGTAAAATATATTGAATGGATCACCTAAAATATGTTTTACAAAAGGTGTTGATGGGATAAACATGCCGTTATAAACATAAGATGTTCAAACGATCCCATACAACTAGAAGTTGCAATAGGTTGTAATTGTCATCTATGACTACCTTGTTTATTTAAATAATGGGATAAAGGTCACCTAACCAATATTTAAATATAACGTTGGATTCTAAGAATTTTATTTATTAATGGTCTATGAGACATAAAGGGTATTGATAAATGAAATATAATTATATCAACGATTACTAATGGAACTTTGTAAAATCTTGTAGATGGCAGACAACAACAACGCTAATAATGATGTACCAAACCAAAACAACCAATCCCTAAGGGCGATCCTTCAAAGGGATCGTCTAACACCTAACAATTTCATGGATTGGTACCGCAACTTGAGAATCGTTCTCAAGCAAGAAAAGCGGGCCTACATCCTTGATGACCCCATCCCCGATGAACCTGACGAGGAAGATGTGGAAGCGTATAATGATTGGGTTAGATATGTGGAAGACTCCGTCCAAGTCTCTTGCCTAATGTTAGCAAGTATGACACCCGAACTCAAAAGGAGTATGAGCTCCATGGAGCTATGACATGATCACTCAGTTGCGGGAAACGTTCCAGCAACAAGCTAGAGTGGAGCGCTACGAAACGGTTCAAGCGCTTAATGCATGTCGGATGGAGGAACCCCAATCAGTTTCATCTTATGTTCTTAAGATGAAAAGCCACATCGACCGCCTTCAAAGGCTAAACTGTCCCGTCTCAAAGGAGTTGGCCACGGATTTGATCCTTAATGGCCTAACTAAAAAATTTGAGGCATTCGTCATGAATTACAACATGAACGGATGGGACAAGAGCATAAATGAACTTCATTCTATGCTCAAATCAGCTGAGGCAGGAATGGGTAAAAGGGTTTTACCCGTTCTCACCATAAATGAAGGTGGGAGAAAGAGAAGGTCTCTACCCCCTCCTAAGGCAACTGTTGCCAAAGGAAAGGGGCATGTTGGGGGAAAGGGGAAGATGGCTGTTAGGGCGCAACCTCCGAAGCCCAAGGAGAAGAAGCAAAAGGTTGATGTGAACGACCCATGCTTCAAATGTGGTGAGATAGGGCATTGGATGAGAAATTGTCCAGTCTATCTCAAAGAGTTGAGAGAAAAGAGGGATGCGGGGCAAACCTCAAGTATAATTTACATGATACATGTTGAGCTGAATGTTATTTCTTCTAACACATGGGTATTAGATACCGGATGTGGAACTCACATTTGTAATTTGTTGCAGGGGTTCAGAAGAAATGAGCATTATGCAAAAGGGGAAATAAGTCTCTTCATGGGAAATGGTGCAAAGGTTCACGTGGAAGCCCAAGGAGACTACATTTTGAAGCTTCCAAATGGTTTGGAAGTTATTTTAAGTAATGTATTATATGCTCCTAGTTTGACTAGGAACATAATTTCTGTTTCCCGTTTAAGACAATATGATTATGATTTCAAGTTTGTTGATAATGATATTCATGTTTCTTTGAACCATGTATTTTATTTTAAGGCTTTACCCTGTAATGGTATTTATGAATTGGTTCATGAAAACGCAACATATGATAGCTCAATATACCAAGCAACCACCAAAAGACTCAAATTAGATTTGAGTGATACCTACCCTTTGGCATTGTCGTCTTGGTCATATAAACAAGAAACGTATACAAACGCTTCAAAAGAATGGTCTTTTAAAACAAATGAATGTGATTCATTTGATGTATGTGAATCTTGTTTACAAGGAAAAATGACTAAGGCACCCTTTAGTGGAACTAACGAAAGGGCAAAAGATTTATTAGGTATCATACATTCGGATGTATGTGGTCCTTTTAAGCCAATGACTAGGAATGGTGAGAGATACTTCATTACCTTTACCGACGATTATAGCGCTATGGGTATGTGTACTTATTAAGGCACAAAGATGAAGCTTTTGAAATGTTCAAAATCTTCAAGAATGAAGTAGAAAATCAACTCAACAAATCAATTAAAGTTCTCCGTACCGATAGAGGCGGTGAATACCTAAGTGATGTTTTTCAAGATCATCTTAGGAGTTGTGGGATTGTCTCACAACTCACTCCACCTGGAACACCACAACATAATGGTGTGTCTAAGAGGAGGAATCAAACCTTATTAGATATGGTTCGATCTATGATGGCTAGAAGCATATTGCCTCTATCATTTTGGGGTTTCGCTTTGCTCTCCGCGGCCCGTATTCTGAATATGGCCCCAACCAAAAAGGTGGAAAAGACACCTTTTGAGATATGGCATGGAAGAGTTCCATCCCTATCATACTTAAGGGTCTGGGGTTGTGAGGCTTATGTTAAGACTCCCACCCCAAACAAATTAGATGTCCGATCCACTAAGTGTATCTTTGTTGGATATCCTAGAGATTCTATGGGATATTATTTCTATGATCCACTGGAACAAAAGGTGTTTGTTGCCAGAAAGGGTGAGTTCTTAGAAGCCAAGTTCCTTATGGAAGGAGCTAGCAGTAGAACAGTGGATCTTGAAGAAGACCGAGAACCACAGCCCGATGCACGTATGGTTGAAACTAGCACTCAACATGAGGATGTTGAGGATGATCAAGCGGTTGATCAATACACACAAAACATTCACAGAAGTGGTAGAACTAGTAATCCACCTGAAAGATATGGATTTTTCATGGATGGATGCTATGTGGTAGATTCAGATGAACCAACCACATATCATGATGCAGTGTCCAATTTGGATTGTGACAAATGGCTTGAGGCCATGAACGTTGAGATGCAATCCATGTATGACAATCAAGTTTGGGAACTTGGTTCACCACCTCTTAATTCCAAAGTACTTGGATACTTACAAAGCTAGACTTGTAGCAAAGGGTTTCACTCAAACTCAAGGGGTTGACTATGATGAAACCTTCTCACCTGTTGCAATGCTAAAGTCTATAAGGATATTGTTTGCCATAGCTGTTCATTATGACTATGAGATTTGGCAAATGGATGTCAAAACCGCTTTCCTAAATGGATATCTTGAGGAAGATGTCTATATGGTTCAGCCTGAAGGTTTTGTCGATCCAAAACATCCTGATAAGGTATGCAAGTTAAAGAAATCAATCTATGGATTGAAACAAGCATCGAGAAGTTGGAATCACCGTTTTGATGAGGAGATAAAGAAATTTGGTTTCATCAAAAATGCTAATGAGGCTTATGTGTACAAGAAGGCTAGTGGGAGCATAATAACCTTCCTAGTATTGTATGTTGATGACATACTACTATTTGGAAATGACATCCCAACCTTGGAATGTGTAAAAAACTGGCTTGGAAGTTGTTTTTCCATCAAGGATCTTCGTGAAGATGCCTATATTCTGGGAATAAAGATCTATAGGGATAGATCAAGGCGGCTGATTGGTTTGAATCAAAGTGCATACATTGACAAAATCTTGAAAAGGTTCAAGATGGAAAACTCTAAGAAAGGTAGTGTACCTATTCAAAGAGGGACAATATTGAGTACGACTCAATGTCCAAGCTCAAAGGAGGAGCAAAATAGAATGAAGGCAATCCCATATGCATCTTCTATAGGATCCATCATGTATGCAATGATATGCACTAGACCGGACGTGTCATGCGCTTTAAGCATGACAAGTAGATACCAGCAAAATCCTGGTGATAGTCATTGGATGGCTGTCAAGAACATTCTGAAGTACCTAAGGAGGACTAAGAACATGTTCTTGATCTACGGGTCTGGTGAAGAGGAACTCATTGTAAAAGGTTACACGGATGCGAGTTTCCAAACCGATCGAGATGATTCACGATCTCAATCGGGGTACATCTTTATTCTGAATGGGGGAGCTGTTTCTTGGAAAAGCTCAAAGCAAGAAGTCGTAGCGTTGTCCACTACAGAGTCTGAATACGTCGCCGCTTCAATGGCAGCATAGGAAGCTGCATGGCTGAAGAAATTCATAGCTGATCTAGGGGTAGTCCCTTCCATTCAGGATCCCCTAGAGATCTTTTGTGACAACGAGGGTGCGATTGCTCAAATCAAGGAACCTCGTGCTCATCAAAAGACTCGGCACATTGAACGGGGATTCAACTACATAAGGGATGAAGTTGAAAAAGGAAAGATATGTATTCGCAAAGTCCACACTGATAAAAACATTGCGGATCCCCTCACAAAGCTCCTTGAAAGGGAAAAGCATGAAGGCCATGCTTGTGCCATGGGACTTAGATATTCAAGTGACTATGTTTAATGTTGTACTTTGTATTTGGATATTGGAACTCATGTTATTTGACTTAATTATAAGGTTATAATTTCATTTGTTCTTCAATTTTAGCATGTTTAAATCCGTGAATAAATGAGTTATTCTAAACGTCCGTAGTCGATCATATTTGTTGGAACAATTATGAATGTAAGACTATAATGAAATTGGATTGGTTGATATTCATAAGGTATGAATATAAAGCAAGAGGTTGCTACCAAGGTTCATTGATATCTATGGGATATAGATATTGGACTGACCCGCTCTCAATTATTTCTGCATGGAATCTTTGTGATTAGTCATAAGAGATATTGAGTAAAGGCGAATATCATTGTATCCTCAGACCTGAGATACATATTGGCTCTTGATATTCACCAAGTATTGAACTTTGACTTAGTACTTTGCTGTTCTGAAAAATTGGCAGTACATAAGGCTGAGTTCAGGTATGATATGAGGTGATTGTGAGAGACGTATGTAGTCAAGATGGAATTTGTTCCTCTTATTCGTTGAGAGTTAGATGTCTAAGGCCTGTTAAAGTTAAATCTGCGGAGAATGACATTTCTGTGTCTCTTGGATTTAACATGACATCTGAAACAAAAGGATAAATGATTAATTCACCTAAAATATATTCAAGTAAGGTACTTGAAAAGGATGATGTTATTGAATGGCACTTAGTCATATACATTAGGGGTAGCAAACCGTTGCTAGGCGTAATTTGCTGCTTGCATCAATCTTCTATGAATCTTGTGCAAGTGGGAGATTGAAAGATTTGATCTGCCCAAGATACATATTAAATTGATGTGGCTAGTGTGATATGATCCAAGTCGGGTATACCCAATAACAAGCTAGACAAACACCTACGATATTTGTTTATGATATGATCAAACAAATAAATATTAACACTTTGAATATTTAGAAAAATGGTTTTCTAAATAATTGCACTTGACAAACTAATAAATTATATGGACAATTTATTATGAGAGAATAACACTTCAAAGAGTTGAGAAATGTTGCATATAAAACTTGTAAATATATGTCATGTTACATTTATAAAAGATAACATATGATGTTATATTACATATAAGTGTAACAACTTATTATTTACAAAGGTTAAAAGAAATATAAAAAAAGGAATTATGGGTGGAGACGCTTATAATGGATGTTCCATTATTTATGCAACATAGCTTACACCATTTGAAAATAATATATATGATTCTCTCTCAAATCATGGAGCAGATTTTCTGGTGCATGATTGATATGTATGATTGTTCCAAGTGCAAGATATATATCCTTTTCTTTCTCTAAAACTTACGGCTAAGAGGCCAAGAGTGGGATTAAGAAGAAGTTTAATTATTCAAGTGTTAAATCCTAGCAACTTAAGGTGTATTGTTGGAAGCTTGGGGTATACAAGCTTGAGGTGTTCTCTTTTGAAGAATAGCCACTCAAGAAAATCATCCTTTCAACTCTCTTATCAATTTGAGGGTAGTTTGCTAAACATTCTATGATTGGTATTTTGTAAGCATGTTATTTCATATATCGATCCATATTGGGTTAAATATATAAAAGTGGTTTTATATCAAGATAATTAACAAGTTTTAAACTACATATTCCGCTGCATTTTTATATAAATTTGATTTATATGACTTTGATAAACTTGTTAAAACCCAACTTTTCCTTAAGCGTCTCAAATGCTTCATCTTGCTCTTGTTCCCACGCAAAGGTTTTGTTCTTCTTAGTCAGTGCGGTCAAGGGTTGCACAATGCATGAGAAGTCCTTTATGAATCTTCGGTAGTATCCGACCAATCCTAGGAATTGTCTAATCTAAGTGGGAGTTTCAGGAATCTTCTAATTCTCTATAGCCTCAATCTTGGAAGGGTCAACTTGAATCCCATTCTCATTCACTACATGCCCCAGAAATTGGATCTCTCGCATCCAAAATTCACATTTTGAAAATTTGGCATATAGTTGCTCATTCTTGAGTAACTCAAGAAATAGTCTGAGATGCTTCTCGTGCTCTTCCTTATTACAGGAGTAGATCAGAATGTCGTCGATGAACACGATCATGAACTTGTCGAGATATGGGTGGCATACACGATTCATGAGATCCAGGAATGCTGCTGGTGCATTAGTTAGCCCAAAGGGCATGACTAAGTACACATAGTGTCCATACCTAGTTCGGAAAGCCGTCTTGGGTATGTCTTCTTCTCTTATCTTCAGTTGGTGGTAACCGGACCTCAAATCTATCTTGGAGAAGTAGCTTGCTCCTTGAAGTTGATCAAATAGGTCGTCTATCCTCGGAAGAGGGTAATGGTTCTTTATGGTTAACTTATTTAACTCTCGGTAGTCAATGCACATGCATAGGGTTCCATCGTTCTTTTTCACAAATAGCACCGGGGCACCCCATGGAGAGACACTCGTACATATGAATCCTTTGTCCAATAGTTCTTGAATTTGCATCATCAGTTCCTTCATTTCAGGAGGGGCGAGTCAATATGGTGCTTTGGCTACCGGTGCAGTGCCAGGAAGCAAATCTATTTGGAACTCAACTTGTCGATTCGGGGGAAGTCCCGGTTGGTCTTCCGGAAATACTTCAGGGTATTCAGAAACCACTGGAATATCTGCAATCTTCTCCTCCTTTTGGTCTTCATTACCTAGACTATGAAAGCTGAGCATCCCTTCTTTAAGCTCTTGGTAGCTTTTAAATGGGATATCATGGGGCATAAAATGTTACTCCTTTCTCCTTGCACCACTAACACTTCCTTGTCGTTCAACGGTATTTTGAGTAGGCATTCTTCACATACAATTTCGACTCTATTCTTAGCTAGCCAGTCCATGCCAACAACCACATCGAATCCTTCTATCTTAATGGGCATCAGATCTATTTTAAATGTATTTCCATTTAGATTCATTGAACAATCCTTGATCATTTCATTAGTTTCTAAAACGTTGCCATCAGCTAATTCAACGGTAAACGTATCGGCTAAGGTCCACGTACCTAGGTCAATCAAGGATCTAAAAGCACTGGATATAAAACTAGTAGTCGCTCCAGTATCAAACAAAATGGTAGCAGGATGATTGTTTACAAGGAACGTACCGTTAACCACGTCAGGTTCCTTCCGGGCTCTAGCTGGGTCCATCACAAAAGCTCTCCCCTTAGGCTTGTTGGGCTTCGCATCCTTATCTCTACCCAGCTTAGGACACTTGCTCCTCATGTGTCCTGGATCCCCATATTCATAGCATTGCTTCCCTGGTGTGTAAGTACAATCCTTGATCAGGTGCCCAGTCCTTTTGCACCTAAAGCAGGGCATTGGGTTGCATTCCCCTTGATGGTGTAGCTTGCACTTGTTGCAAAATGGGCTTGTCCCCGAGTACAGTCTCCGGGTCTTGCTTCCCTGATCATCACATCTCACGCCTTCAAAACTCTTTCTTCCTAACCCGCTACTACTTCCAACCGCTTTCTTTGCTTCAAACCACCTTCTTTTCTCTCCAACAAACTTCTTCTTCTCATCACTCCTAGCTTGCTCAGTCCCTCCAGCCCTAACTAGGTCATCGGTCAAACTGCTGGTGAGGTCAACTGCGAATTGTAGATCAAGGGCTTAGAGGATCGGACCATTCCCCTAACTCTGGGATGTAGCCCCCAGATGAATCGTGCTACGCCTTTAGGTTCAGGTGTCACCAGATGTGGCACCAGCCGGGATAGGGCTAAGAAATGATTGATGTACTCCATGTAATTGGGACCTTTCATCTCTAGGCTCAGGAACTCTGATTCTAGCTTCTCAAGTAGATTGGTGGGGCAATACTTGTTGGTTATCAGCTCTCTGAATTCAGTCCAGCTCATTCGATTTGAAGCATTCCTTCCCTGAGCTTGAGTGATCGACTTCCACCATTCCAATGCCAATCTTCTCAGTGATTGGGAAGCGAAATCTCACGATATGGTCTATTTTGCACTCGCCGATGTCCAGTACAGCCTCCATCTCGTCAATCCATCTATAAGTCTCTATAGCACCCTCAGTGCCATAGAAGTCCTTAGGTTTGCATGCCATAAAGGTCTTATAGGAGCATCCATTCCTTAACGCCTCAGATTCCTCGTTGTAGTCCTCGTTGTTTTCAGTTCCATTACTACCTCCGGCAATGTTCCGGTCAGCATTGATCTGAGCGATGATGGTTGGTATTGCGTGAGCAATTTCCTGTGCTACGAGATTTGCTATCCTCTCTTCATTCCCTGGGTTAGCATTCCCCCCGATGGGAGTCTCTGGAGGAGTAGGAGGTTGATTTCTGGTTCGCCTTGCTCCTTCATGACGACCTCGGTAGGCTCCTTGTCTCCCGATACGTGTTCCTCTTCTGGTAGGCATTCTGATAGTATCACAGATAAAGTCATTTTAGCATCTCATAATTTGTTTCAAACAATCTATGCATCAATTCCCTACAAGGCTCCCTCTATATGAGGAGAGAATACGGTGTATAATTATACACAACCTTCCAATTTCCCACAGATTACTAATTTAAATAGTTTAAACAGTCATCAAGAATGGCATGGCCCAACACCATGAAATACACAACACATGGCAGATAATCATAAACGTTTCAACAGCATTGTATCATCGAAATCAGTTCAAAATTGGACAAAGTCAATAGTATCAGAGTCTAGCTCTTACAATTCGGAAGGTGCCATCACCCCCATGAATAATAATAATAATAGTGTCTGATAATGATAAGATTGTTTCCTTCAACAGTTCAAAGACAAATATTCTTCCTCCTTCTACATGTCACCTTCACATCCACTTCTTCTTCAGCCATCCCATCCATCCAGAGCTTTTCTTCTACTGCTCCTTCTCCAACCTCTGCACCCCATGTGAAGCCATCATAGCCTGGAATTGAGCAGACTGGGAGGTCCGGGTAGCACACTGAAGAGTCAGCTCATGGCGACGGACGGTCTTCAAGATCTCATCCAGTGCTGCATCAGTGGGTCCTACGTCACTTGCCCCACGGCTGGATTGGGAGTACCTATCTCCTGCCAGTACGCTAGGTCCGTCATACATACTGTGCCTCGGTGGCATCCAGGGCTCATCCTGTGGGTGGCGTCGGAGTGAGTCAAATGGTGTGGTGCAGGTATAGGGGTCCTAACCGGTGGTGGAGGAGGAGGTGGCATCCTAAACGAGACTGAAGGTCCAGGCCTTGCACTCTTGCATGGACGAGTGACAACACGTGCTCCCCTATTCCCGATAGGTGGGATAGGCGAGTGAGCAGAAGCAGCAACGTGTGGAGAGTGGGAGCGTGTCCGGCTCCTGGAAGGTGTCGTTGAGGAAGAGTCCTCGAAGCTTCGGTGTCGTCCGAGGTGACGGATATCCATCCTGGGTGTTCGCATCTCCGAAAGTATGCCTCGTACTCAGTCTGTGGTTTCGCTCTTCTAAGGGTTCCAGTAGGGGTAGTCTCATTGTTTGGGTGTGCGGGCGCCTTGCCTTTGTCTGCCATAGTTTTTTTCCTGTAAAAAGACATCATTAGTAATTTGGTTCACATAGCTCATGATAGTCTTACTAATAATAATATACTCATAGTACTGGTGATGGCATTAGTATCAGGAATCTCTATGTATCCCTCATCAATGATATTAGAATCAATTGTTTCTCAAAATAATGTCAGGTAAAACAGTTCATCTTTAAAATCCATTTTAAATTCCCCAGTCAAAATAAGTTTCAAAGTTCATCAGCGTCAAACATAAAAGCCCAAACATAACTTAAAGGTCCGTGATGGAAATTACGCGTCCGGTAAATTCATGATTACATTGATCAAGTGTAATCATCAATTTACCCAACCTGATCATTCCAACACTTTCCCACAAGGAAAGTCCTAGGGTATCAGGGTTGTAGCCTACGATCTACTATGGTATTCCTGACTTCTCTACAACCTTTGGCTCTGATACCAATCTGTCACACCCCGGGCCCAAGTAGGGTGGGACGACACAGACTAGCAAAATGTACATTGCAGCGGAAACAAACCAATATAGGAGCTCAAAGGGGGAGAACGTCACATGGCATTTAAAGTTTTAAAAGACCCCGGGCTGGAAACAGATCCAGCCCCAAATGTTTACATAATTCAACATAAATCAAATAGTCATTGTGTCCACATTTTCCATCATTGTTCAAATTGTTCAAATCAAATTTTGGTCACACGAGCAAATGCCATGGTCTCGGGGGTTCAGTCTAAGTCTTCTATAATAGCTAAGAGTCTTCACGGGTTACCTGAAACATGCTCAAAAGAAATAGTGTCAACTAAAAAGTTGGTGAATTCAATTGCTTAAAATTTAAAAACAACAAAAGGGACTCTTGAAGTCCACATTTAAAAGTTTAGCATCAAGTGTAAAAGCTTATGAAAAATCTCATTTGATTTTAAAAGTATTGTTTTTAGTATCAATCTTTGTGGGGTATCACAATCAACCCTGCACTCGGTCCCCGGTTGGCGTCTTCTAGACTTGTGTTTAACCGGATATTCCCGAAGGAAGGAACCAAGCCTCAAAACAGTGAACCATTCCTGCCAGGATGGTTCACCATGGTTTCTTACTCAAAACCTGTCATATTCCACATACGAACCCTCAGGATCTCAGTGGGGTACCTCCCTGTAGCGGGACCCACTGTGTGTGGGGGATTCCCCAAATAGATCTATCCACATAAAACAAGCGGTTCACAAAATAATTAATGATCATGATATAAGTATCCGCAGGTATCCATAAGTCCCACATACAAGCATCAAGTAAAGCACAATCATAGTTCTCAAAACAACAGAGCATGTTTCATGCCGAAAACAGTAAGTAAAAAGGGGATCACTAGAACTCACCTTAGATATTAAGCAAAAGAAACTCTTCGTGTGCCGGGAATATCTCAAGTCTAGCACCCTAACATGAATACATTAAGTGATTAGCAACTGCTCTAAACCTATTTAAGGTGCAACAAAAGTGTCTAAGTCTTAGTTTGTCGGATTCGGCTTTGATTCGATTAGGATTTGCATAAGAAGTTTCCTTTTATGGAAAGTCAATGTTTCTCATACAATTAAGGGTTTTTACATTGTTAAGTCAAGAATATATGGTAAATCTTCTATTCAAGTGACTAAAGGGGTCATTTGAGTCGGTTATGAAGTTTGGCAAAATTTTATAGTTTAGCCCCTGAAGTTTCAAAATTGACAGTTTCTACCCTTAAGTTTGGTTTCTTGTATTAGATGAGATTTATAACCTAAAATCAGGATCCTAACCTAAAACTAACTTATTTTTAAGAACATATACCCAAATTTACATATTATGGGTTCGGTTTATTAATTACGCGTTTAACGTTCCCGGTTACGGTAAAACCGAAGAGTTTTAAATGGTTACCTATGAGTTTTCATGTTTTTGAGTCTTAGACTAGTAGCTAACTTTTTAAAGTCATTTTTATAAGTTTCCAACCTTTTAAATCACCAAAATTTTCCTCTAGTGGTGGAAAGACTCGTTTTTACATTTAAACCGTTAAAACGCGTTTTTAACTGAGTTTGACCATTTTAAAAGCTTGTTTGACCAACGTTTCTACTTTATAAGTTATTTTATCATTTAACCTACTTAAATAACATGGTTTTTATAATTTCTAACTTTATACTCATTTTTTATAGATTTTCCCCAAAAACGACTCTCGGTTTGTACCCGTTTTCACTTAAAAATCATTTAAATTACCTTTTGACCACTAAAACTTCCCATTGACTCCAGAGCACTTTATTAATCCTTAATGAACCTGTAATTATCCTTAAAAAGTTTATAGCCCAAGCTTTCTTGTTTTTAAATAGTTTTACCATGTTTTCGGGTCCCGAAAATGACTAAAATGTGTCCAATCACAACATGTCCTTAATTCTAGAGATTAACATTAATAACACTCTTAATATTCACTAAAATCTTCTGAAATTTCAATCCCAAATCGTGGCCTAGTTGTTCTACACATCCATAGACTTCAAATATATAGAAAGTGTCATAATCGACCATTACACATTGTAACTTGAGTTTAACCATTACCAAAACTTCATCTAACTTAGAAATCAGTTTTTTGGGGTGTTTAAAAGTTATTTTGAGTAGGTTATAACCCTTTTTTGAGTGGGGGTTTTTAAGCAAGTGTTTAAAGTGCGTTGTTACATGTAAAATGGAGGGTTTTCTTAGGTGTAATGCATGTTGTAACCACATGTAGGTGGTGTATACTCTTTGAGACTTTAAAAACAGGTTATTAGTAGTCTTAAAACCCATTAATATGCAGGTTACATGTTTTGTTTTGAAGGGTTACAAGATCCACATGTTAGATGGTGCAAAAACACCCAAAAATAGGGTTTTCAAGGTGGAAATCAAGTTCCATCTTAAGAATGACCAATCTAACATGTAAGATACCTTTAGTGAAGTTAATATCTCCTCAAGAACAATATGATGGCGAGAAGTTTCTGCTACAACAAGGAAAGGTAAGGTTTTTAGGTGAAAAATGAAGAAAACATGAGAAATGACCAAAACCGACAACATGGAGCTTACACATGATGTAACTCCCGGTTTGGAAGGTGTTGATGGTCGTGGATGGCTAAGAATCTCCTTGAACTTGGCTGTAGAATCTTGAAAAAAGGCTAGAACCCACGGTTTTGCAAGATTCAAGCACTAAAATTTCATAAAAGAGACACCCTTCTTGCGGTTGGAGCTTGGCCGATGGATGAAAGCTTGTTGGTCGCGATTTGGAGCTGAAAATGGAGAGGGAAATGAGAGAGTTTGTGTGTGTTTTCAGCTGAGGATTTGAGAGAGAGAGGAGAGGAGTGAAATGGGAGTGTATGTCTTGCAAAAAGGGAGAATGCATGAGAAATGTATGGTGGATAGAGTGGGTTGTGTGTAGTGGCAAGCCAATGCATTCATTAGGGGTCAAGGGGGCGGCCAAATTTGGCAACTAGTGAGGGTTTTCTGTTTAAATTTTTAATTGCAAATATTATTTTGTAGTGTAGTGTGTCGTATAATGTAGTATTTTAGGTGATAAGTTTTAGTTAGTTGATTAAGTGTTATGTATGGGCATGCATGCATTAGGCCAAAAATTTCAAGTATGTATGCACACACACTTTTAATTGTTTCAATTAATATTGTAAATCTTACTTAGGGTGACTAATTAATATTCCCGGGCACTAGATTTCTAAAAGTTAAGACTCGAAATAACTAAAATTCACAAAAAATCACATAGAATCATAAAAATGGATCAAATAACAAACGGTGATTCTCATATTATTGATATAATTAAACGGTTTCTATTATTAGTACTCATAAGATGGGAAATGATGCAATTAAATTAGGGTTTAGAATAGTGACCTTGGGACCGGTTGTCACAAAGTCTGTCTTACAAAATACCAGATCTTCTACTTAGCAGTTTCTCCATTTTAGCAACTTTCTGAAGTAGCTCAGAAATCATCTCATCTTTTTCATCAGGCTTTTTACTCCTGATTCAGCATAACTTTCTGATGGAGCAGCCACAGATGTAACTTGCCTCACAGGCATCCTGGTATGATGATCCTCCTTATCAGATGATGATTTGGATTCCTCCGAAGAGCTGGCAGAATCACCAAACTCTTGCGCTTCAGCGGCAGAGGATATGGGATAGGTGAATGGAGCTGGCAGAATCACCAAACTCTTGCGCTTCAGCGGTAGAGGATATGGATAGGTGAATGATGAGTGGGAGATGGAATAGGATGATGAATTGGTGAGTGTATGGGAGATATATGGGGTGATATGATAGGTTGAGGTTGTTGAGATGAGATTGGTAATCTTTGGGGTGATGGTAATGGTGAAGGCATGAATGGCGAGGCTATATCAGCTTCATGTATAGAAGGTCCAGTGTGAAGATCACCACCTACATCACCTTGTGATGACACTGACCTCTGTCTCTCCTCAGACATAGCAGCTTGCTCCTCAACATGTTGTTGATTGGGGGCTGCTTGTTCTTATTCATGAACAGGCTCATCAGCAGTAGCCTCTTGTTCTTGTACACCTCCTTGATTGATCTGTTGCAGCATCCGTGGCAACAGAGGGAAGAATGTACCACTGTAGAAATTCCTTGGATCTCTCTTCTTGATGTACTATAAGAACTTAGCATTGTAGTGAGGGATGTCCATCACTGGTCCTATAGCCGCAATGTTAGGGAAAGCTTCATTGATTAAGCACTGAATAAATCTGGGGTACATCAAGAACATGTGTCTTCTACCCTCTTGGATATTAGAGACTAATCCATTGAAGATGTATGCAGATATGTTGAAAGATGGTTAGTACACAAGGCACATATGGCAGAGGATGTATTCACTAGGATATCATTCCATCCGGACTTCCTCTTGGATACCCAATGTTGGAAGATGTGAATCAGAAATCTCCATTGCAAATCTACCAATCCTTTCACTATTTTATTTCCTTCATAACCACCTTTATAACCAATGTTGGCAAAGAAGGTTGTAATCTTATCATCCTCGAGCTCCAAAGGAGTATCAGCATCATCTCCAAACTGTAGACACTGTCTCACAGTTTGCTCAGTAATGGCAAGAGTGTGGTCATTTGCGATTCTCCCAGTTAAGGTCCTCACACCATCAACTTCTACTACTTCAGCAGTTCCCCAAAATGATCTAATGAAATTTTCATAGATAATGGGTCAAACTGTAATATCATGTGCCATTATTGTAGTCAAGATGAATCTTATCATATCTCTCAATCCTTCTGCCTCAGTAACATCAGGGTCAAGATAACCACTAACATTATGGAGCTTACTCCATGTGATGTTTGCCATTGTACCTTGCATTCAAGGTATATGAATTAGAATAGTGAATGAGATATATCAGAAACTTTATCATAAATCAGACTAAGTTTATCATAGTTTGACTTTTATTGGTCAAAATTGAGTGTTCATATGTACTGTTTCATATGAATTTGACCTAATCTGATTTAGTGATGCATGTTCATTCTGATGAGTTATTCATGATTATGTTGATTATCCTTTCTCAATTTTAACTCATTTCAATCATTGGATTGACTTTTGGTTTCAACATTTCTACTTTTGACATGCCCTGCTCATACGATGAACAGAACTTATGAAAATCTATTATTTGTTGATTTCTTTAGGATCAGCAGGTGTCTTTCAGTCGAAATTGTCAATGGTTCATGAACATTGGTTTGATTTTGCATGATTCTTTATTGACCTAGGTTACTAAGTTCATGGTTCGGGCGAATGTTTGACAGTTAGGGTTATGAACATTTTGGATTTTCACCTTTTCCTTGATAATACAATTGTAGTGAATCAAAGATGGGTAAATTTTGGTAAGTCGAACTTAGAACACAGGTTAGATGATGATGAAGATGATGAAGATGAATAGTAACTTTAATGGCACTCGTCGCACTTTGTAGTCTCTCAGTTTTGAAAAGTATTAAATGACCTTTTGATTTTTGGTTTATATAGTCACTTTAATGTGTTTCTCAAAATCTGATGAGTTTTAAAACAAATGTGGTCAAGTTTTAAATTTACTATAGCAAATGCGGTTGAGAAAATGTTCATCAGCATTTGTTCACTGTTGCAAATACGGAAGAACAAACACTTGTCAGCATTTGTTCACTGTTGCAAATGCGGAAGAACAAACACTTGTCAGCATTTGTTCACTGTTGCAAATGCGGAAGAACAAACACTTGTCAGCATTTGTTCACTGTTGAAAATGCAGAAGAACAAACACTTGTCAGCATTTGTTCACTGTTTCAAATGCAGAAGAACAAATTCTTCACATTTTAACTTTCAACAAATGCGATAGAGCAAAAATCTGTCCGCATTTCTTGAACTTGTGCATAATGACAGAAGAGTATGAGCACATTTCTTATTTTTAATGACACAATTATACAACCATGTTTAAGCATTGATTTCAGCCTTTCATGAGAAATGCGGCTGAAGAAAACAAATGCGGATGAATAAGATTTTGTCCGCATTAGTTTTCATACTTGAAAACTTCAGTTGTGGTAAGACTAATGCGGTAGAGTGAACTTATCCGCATTACTTCCACTTGTGTTTCATGACACAAAGCCATTACCCGCATTGGTGAATGCTTGCGTTACCTTCACCCGTATTAACCAATACTCTTACCCGCATTAAGTTTTGAACTTAATGTTTCTGCTATGGCTAGTTTTGGCTGACTTTTCTTTGATGCTTTATCTTTATGAAGCAATGTCTATTGCCTTTATGAAGATGAGTCTGTTGCTTGATTCTTATGAAGTTTTAACTGATTCTTGGGATATCAATTCTTGCTTGGATTGACTTGTATATCAGAGGTGATACAAGCTTCCCATGGTTAACTGATCTTGGACTTTTGTGCATCAAGATGTCTGCAAGAACTGAGATACAATGGTATAACTTCTGCAACAACACAGTCATTTTTCTGATTTTGCAAGATGTTTTTGAGTTTTCTAATTTTAAGAAAGGAAACATCTGTACAAAATGATAAAAATTTAAAATTACCCCCCCTAAAGTTTATATCCATAATAGATAGAAACTTTTAAGCATTTGAAAATTTTGAATAGAAATCTTTTTGTGCTTTTTGTTTTCTTAACTGTACAAGAAGTTAAGTTATACATGTCTTTGGGATCATATCAATCTTACCTTTCACAAGTGCAAGCAATTGTTAGTAATACAGACATGGTCATGAACATATTGATTGAAAGTATGTTTGTCATATTAAACTCATACTTGGTTAATATACTGATGCAAATGATCTTATCACGTTTTGATTTGATTTGGTATTCAAAATGTACCTCACACTCAAAATCATGGCAAGGAAGACCATCTCCATGCAATGTATGGTAAAACTTTTAACATCTTACTTGACCAGGTTACTTAAAATATGAAATCTCATTTTGCTTGATCCTCATTGGGATTCTTTTGTTTTGATCCATTTACCAGTTTGATCCACAATAGGATTCTTTTAACTTCACTTTGGAAGGTGATCTCTAAGTATTCTTTTGTTTCATTCATTTTGAATGCATTTTCTTCTTTTGATTCATCCAAGTTGGATGTGTTCCACATTGGAAATCATGATGGATCATGACATCAGCACTATGTGCTTATTTCTCTAGGTCTTTGCTTAGCAAAACAAAGGAGGAACTGATGTGAGTAAAAGAGATTCATAAGTCATCATTACCTGGGGTGTTTAGGTTGCTACACACACATATATTTGGATAAGCGAAAACTTACACATACTATGAGATGACAACATCACAGCTGAATATAGGCTTTAGTTCATCACTGCATGTAGTTTATTTTCCAAGTTGAGCCTACCCACATATCAGATAAGACATGTCAGTCATTTGAGATTTATAAATAAGCACAGTGAATGATATAACGACTGTAATTATATCATTTCCTATTAGATAAACTATATACTTATTCTTTTGATTCTTTTTGGTAATTTTTTAAATATTTGAATGTTTTTGTTTATTTTCATTTTACTCAAGATTAATCATGCCAATTGATTGTACTAAGAATTCAAATCTGATTGGATCAAATGCCCTAGTGAATAAATCAGCTAATAGATTATCAGTGTGAACCTGTATCAATTTGATTGATCCCTTTTCATCACAATCTCTCAAAAAGTGATATCTAATTTCAATATGTTTAGTTTTTGAGTGTTGAACAGGATTATTTGTTATGAACATAGCTGTTATGTTTTCAATGTGAATTGGAGTGTGTAGAAAGTTAAAACCATAATCAAGCATCTGGTTTTGAATCCAGAGAACTTAAGAACAACATGCAAATGCTGCTCTATACTCAGCTTCTGCTGTGGAGATAGATACATTTGTCTGCTTTTTGCACTGCCAGGAGACCAGTCTGGGACCAAGAAATTGACAACCGCCAGAAGTGGACTTTCTGTTGAAATTGCATCCCCCATAATCACTGTCAGTGTATGCATAGAGATTGAAATCTCCTTCCTTTAGACACCATAACCCAAGAGTAGGCTTGCCCTTAAGATATCTGAATATCCTATTGACTGCATTGACTGGGATTCCTTAGGATCTGCTTGATATCTGGCACACACACAAACACCAAACATAATGTCAGGCCTACTGGCTGTTAGATACATAAGTGAACCTATCATAGAACGATAGTAAGTCTGATCCACTGATTTGCCTTCTGGATCAGGACCAATCTTTGCTTTAGTATCAACAGGAGTTCTAATGGACTGATAATCAGCAAAATTGAACTTCTTCAGCATTGCTTCCACATATTTTGATTGATTGATGAAGATTCCGTCTTCTGTCTGTTGGACTTGTACTCCTAGAAAGAACGTGAGTTCTCCCATAGCACTCATTTGAAATTTTGAATGCATAAGATCTTCAAAGTCTTTGCAGAGTGTCTTGTTTGTTGAGCCAAAGATGATATCATCCACATATATCTAAATAAGCAACATGTCCTTTCCTTTTCTTTTTTGAATAGAGTCTGATCAATCTTCCCTTGTTCATACCCATTTTCAAGAAGGAAGGATGAGAGAGTCTCGTGCCACTTCCTTGGAGCTTGATGAAGACCATACAAGGCTTTGTCTAGCTTGTATACTCTGTGTGACAAATCTAGGTCTTCAAATACAAGAAGTTGACTCACATAGACCTCTTCAGCAATCTTTCCATACAGAAATGCACATTTCACATCCATTTGATAAACAGTGAATTTCATGGATGCGGAATATGCAAGAAAGATTCTTATGGCTTCTAGTCTGGCTACAGGGGCAAATACTTCATCATAGTCGATTCCTTCTTCTTGTGTGTACCCCTGACCTACTAGTCTTGCTTTGTTTCTAATGACGATTCCCCTGTCATCAGTTTCATTCTTGTATACCCACCTAGTACCGATAGGGTATTGTCCTTCGGGAAAATCTACCAGCTGCCATACTTCTTGTTTCTTGAATTGTAACAACTCTTCCTGCATTGCTTCAATCCAACTATTGTCTTGAAGAGCGTCTTTGATATTCTTGGGTACTATTTGACATAGAAAACAAGAGAACAAGCAGATGTTTGCTATACTTGACTTGCTTCTTGTCACCCGTTCATTAAGTTCACCAATGATGTTGTCTACTGGATGATTCTTGTGTATTCTGGTGGTTGGAATTGATTCACCAGAAATGGTTACATCAAGATTGGAGATATTCAAATCATCTTGGTATGAGACAACTTTATCTTGTACTGTTGGGGAGCTGTGAAAGTAATCAAATTATGTTCCAGTTCCTACTTCAGCATCAACAGGACTTTGATTACTTCCATCATTTGAAGTTCTTTCATTGTTAACTTGAGGGATGACATGATTTTGAGTTCTAACTTCATCTTGATTTCTGACTTCAATGGAGGGATCTTCTGAGGGAGAAGGAATTATGTTGGGACCATCCTCAATTGAAGCACTTTAATTTTGAACTGTTTGTCTGACGGGATCAGCTTGTAGTGGAACCCCTTCATTAGGTTGATCAGTAGATATTGAAGGAATCATTGGAAAGTCATTCCTTCTTTCTACTAATGATGTAGGTACAGGTGATTGTAGGTTTCCCATTCTTCAGGAATTTGGAATCCTGGTTTTAGAATGTAGCAATGAGTGTCTGTGAAGTGAGTTGAATATTTCTTGTCACAGATCTGAGACACACTGAGCAGATTGAAGTTCACTTGTTGACAGTAATTCACTCTGTCGAAGCTCAGCATCCCATTTGTCACAGATCATTCACCAGTAATTCTACCACCTTGTGAATCTCCACCAAATGCCATAGTAGTTCCTTGAATATGCTTGAAGTCATGAATGAGGGAACGATTTCCAGTCATGTGTCGGGAGCATCCACTGTCCACATACCATAAGGTGTTGGACCTATATGAATGACCCTACAAGCACAGAAAGCACTAATTAGAATGTGAAACCCAAGCCATGATGGTCTTGGGTTTCCCGTTCCTATCCATGACAGTAACCTGTTGGTACTTTCCTCTAAACTGGGGCTTTGGGGATGTGGTTTTGCTTGATTTCTTTCTACATCTTGGTTGGTTTATCATATCAACTGAAGAGTCAGATGAATATTCAAACCTTTGATCCCTATTTCTTTTCAGAAATTTGACACGTTTTTTGTTGTCAAACTTTGTTTTAGAGTTGTACAAATCATGAGTTTGTTTTCCTTTTTGATTTTTATATTTTTGAACTTTGTTTAACTTTTTCAGATTTTTCACATCAACATCAGACTTAGAAATTCTTTGATGAGCATGCCATTGATCTTGTGTTTCTCAGGCATGATTGGGGAGATGGGCTTGTTTTGAGAAATTCTCAATCCCTTTTGTTTGAAGAAAGAATAAGATGTGTTGTGATTTGACATGTTACAGACTTAACAATATTTATTGAAATAGCAGTTCTTGGTGGATGATTGTTCATATCACAGATTGAGCAGTATTGATTGAAAAAGCTTTTGTTTGTTCTGTGATTAGACATTTCACACACATCAAAATACATGTGTTGGTTTCTAGCAACTGATCCTGATGTTGAGGCTTTTGTAGCTTTACCAGTTTTGGATTGAGTTTCATTTCTTGATTTTAATGAGAAAGCCTGATCATCCCTGTTGGTAGTTTGTTTCACAACACTACTGACTTTGTTTTTCTTAGGCTGATTTTTCATTCTTAATCTTTTCCTAACCTCCTTTTCTAATTGGTTCACATGTTCATTGTTGAAAATATCAAAGACAACCCCTTGCTTTGATTTTGATGTTTGAGGGTCTGAGTTAATTTTAGCTTTTGAAACCTGAGAAATTTTTCCTTTGATTTTTGGTGAATCATTATCTGATTTGATTGAATTCTTAGGAGAGTTGATCTCACAATCAGATCTGCCTTCAGCAGTTAGATTCACACTATCAGCTTTTATCTTCTTTTCTTTCGAAATTGCAGGAATGAATTTCACAAAAGGAACAATGGCCTTGATTGGGCTTGTTGTTTTGATGACACTCACTGTCTTGTCTGAACACTCCTAGATTTTAATTGGGTGACCTAACTTGATTTTATCCTCATTTGTTTCAATGTAAACACTTGGTTTATTTTGAGGATTAGTGACTTGTTTTACTATTGTTTTTGGTTCAATAGTGTTAGGTTCAATTTGCGTTTGAGTGTCATAGTTTTAGGCATGACAGTGTAGTTGTCAATGTATGGTGGAGGACAAGAATTATATCCAATCCCAGACATATCCTTTTGATCCTTTTGAGAATCAAGCATCTCTTACAGCTTTACTGATGACTGTTGAAACTTTTCTAGTTTCAGTTTAGTAAGTGTTTGTTCAGCTTTAGATTGAGCTCATTCTCAGCTGCAAGAGTGTACTCTTCACCATGCAATTTTTCAATGTCAGAGATGAGAGATTTAATTTTGATTTCAAAGCCTTTTATTTCTCTCTTCAGCATCTCTGACTTGACCTTTTCTTCTTTTTTTTTTCAACCAATTTATGATTATGCTCTCTATAACCTTGTTGTTCATTAATGCACTTATCACTATAAAGGTTAGATTTTACCTCAGTTGGCATGGGAGATGGACCACCATTGATGTGAGCCATGAGTGCATGGTTTTGATGACTAACTGCTTCCATAAGCTTGGTTGGTCAGTTGAGGTTGAGTCTGATACATTTGTTGTTGTTGTTGATGATGATGTTGCTATTGATGATTATTGGAGTGAAGGCTTGAAGTTGGTTGTGATGATAACTGGCTCTGAGAAGGTATTTGAGAGTCGTAGTTTCTTCTGGGTGCATTACATTCTCTAGAGAAGTAACCAGTCATGCCACAGTTGAAGTACTTCACTTTTGATTTGTCATACCCGAGCTTGGTGTTTTCATTAAGGCTGAGCTTTCTACCTTTTCTGAAAAACTTCTTTGCTCTCATCGTAATCATCGCCATTTGCTATTGCAAGTCCATTTCGTCTACATCATCTGGATCCATTTATTCCAAATCTTCCTGGATCAGATGTGCAGATATGAGTCTTCCTCCCAAATAAGCTTCAAAACTAGCAACAAAGGCATTGTAGGTTGCCTTTTGTTCTTCAGATCTTAGATCATTAGGAGTATTTATGGGAGTTACAGAGAATCCTGATGATTGGCCTGTTGAGGTTGATGGAGATGATGTTGATGTTCTTTTGATTGATGGAGCTGCAATGAACCCTGTAGTCTTTACTTAATCCCTGGAGGAAAGAAAATCATCATCCTCAGTAATAAATGCATTTTCCACTAAAGGGATCTAAGATCTAGTTTGATCAATTAGGTTATGATTTGCAGCGGAATAGTATAAGAATTAGATGAAATTTAAGCAAGAACACAAAGGATATTCAATGAAACAGTACGGTTATAAAGAGAGAATGTTTTCTGCAAAAGAGAATATATTCATTCATACACAAGCTTCGGCAAATACAAATTAGGTCAACCTTCCTTTTATAGAGGTAAGGTGATGTCAGCAGATGTCACCTGATAGTGACATCTAACCGTTTTATATAAACAACTGAAAATAACTAACTAAAACTACTGAAGATGTCCACAACAACTGAGGACATCTTCTTACAAAAGAAGCTAAGTATTAACTAATACTACAACTACTAAAAACAAACTACTGAACTACTGATTACAAACTACTGAAACTGATAAAGACAACAACTGAAAAGTAAAACCATCACGACTACTGAAGAGAACTTCTTCAGCTGTTGTGACAACCTCTGAATACTTGGTCTTCAGACTTGGTCTTCAGACTTTGTCTTCAGACTTGGTCTTCAGACTTTGTCTTCAGGCTTTGTCTTCAGGCTTTGTCTTCAGGCTTTGTCTTCAGGCTTTGTCTTCAGGCTTTGTCTTCAGGCTTTGTCTTCAGGCTTTGTCTTCAGGCTTTGTCTTCAGGCTTTGTCTTCAGTCTTTGTCTTCAGGCTTTGTCTTCAGGCTTTGTCTTCAGGATTTGTCTTCAGGATTTGTCTTCAGGCTTTGTCTTCAGGCTTTGTCTTCAGGCTTTGTTTTCAGGCTTTGTCTTCAGGCTTTGTCTTCAGGCTTTGTCTTCAGGCTTTGTCTTCAGGCTTTGTCTTCAGGCTTTGTCTTCAGGCTTTGTCTTCAGGCTTTGTCTTCAGGCTTTGTCTTCAGGCTTTGTCTTCAGGCTTTGTCTTCAGGCTTTGTCTTCAGACTTTGTCTTCAGCTGATGTCTTTAGACTTTGTCTTCAGCTGATGTCTTCAGACTTTGTCTTCAGCTGATGAAGTCTTCTTCAGTTGTTATGATGTCTGTGGGACTTAAAGGTTTTTCTGATCTGGCTCATTGGTTCTTTTGGTCCAACAAACTCCCCCTGAACCGATGTAGCCAAAACCTTTAAGTTTATTAGAGTCCCACTTATTAGGCAAAAATATTGTCTCTTTCTTATGGATCAGCTCAGAACAGACCAATTTAAGCACAGGCCTGGGAAAAGGTTTCAGTAGATCGATTGGCAAGGGATGGATGGGAACTCTGTCTTGGGGAATTGGGCACAGAGTTGTTACCCCATCCATGAAACCTACTTCCCTACAATGAGTCTGTAAGACTCTCACACATAGGCCTCAAGGAAGACTATTTGTTCCTCCATGGTAAGATCTTCAGCTTCTCCCTCAAAGAAGAACTCAGGCCCATAGTACTCAGACAAGTACTTGACATGCTTTCCATTCTTTAACTCCACAGTTGTTATCTCTCTATATGCAAACTCATCAGGATGATTACCTTCGAGTAACAACTGGTGTTCATTGCTTCTTACTTCTTCAAGCCTCTTGTATATCAACCCCTTCTTCGCCATTTTGTTTTCCAGTAAAGTTTGTGGGGTCATTTTATACTTGTTGGATCTTTTGAAGTCTTCGAGGATTTCCCAGGGTGACACTACAATGGCCCGCATGATCACTGCATCTACAATCTTCTTTACTTGGCCATTGTATTTTCTTGGGATGTCCTTCTTATGGATTCTGTCACTCACCCTGGGATCAGGCCAGATTCTTACTCTCTCTTTCTGATATTGGAATGTAAACCTAAGAGCATACAACCTCTGAGCATGTTTCCTCATAGCTTGTATCGATGTAGTTTGAGGAAACTCTTTATCAATTAGGCTCAACAGCTGCTCATCATGTTGTTTGTGCTATTCTTCTTCTTCCAGCTTAACTTTTACTATTTTCCTCTGGATATTAGGTCTGATTGTTGTTGGTTGACTCATGGGCTTAGGCATCTTAATAACAGCTGAAATAGGCATCCTATCATCCTCATCATCTTCTTCTTCTTCTTCAAGCCTCAACACCCTTCTCTTCCTCTTGGGTGCATCACTGGCAGGTGCTTGAGTTGGATTCTTGGGTAAAGGAGTTGGTTTTGAGGGTTGAGATGTTTGTTTTTCTATTGTGGGTGATTGTACAGGCAGCTCTAGCATCTTATTAGTAAGTGAAGCTTTGGAGTACTTAGCCATGTTATTTCTTTTCCCAACACCAGCTTCATCAAGGGCTTCAATAAGCAAACCTTTGCTAAATACCTCAGACGAACAGATTTTGTTGGTTATTTCCAAAATACTGTCCCTGGTCCATGATTTCACTTCAATTACAGATCTCCCTAAATACTTTGCTATGAACCTGACCATAGCTTCCAGCCTTTTCCTTTCTTTCTCACTATAACTGACCCATCTATGCTCAATCTCTTGAATATCCAGTCTTCTGGTCTCAGAATCAAGCTTGGTAGTGTCGAATCCTTGTCTAAATAGTTGATCAATGATTTTATCCATTGATTTACTATGTTTCTCATCAGCTTCCTTGATCATTTCCTCTAACTTCTTTTCCTCAGGAGTCTTTTCACCACTATTCTTTTTCTTGTAAGTGACATGAAAGTCCTTGTTTTTCTCCTTGTCTTTCTCCTTTTCTTTCTCCTTCTCTTTTTCTTCTTCTTTCTCCTTCTCTTGTTCTTTCTTTTTCTCTTGTTCCTCTTCAACTCTCTTCCTTTTGGCTGCTTTCACTGACTTAGACTCCCCCTTTTTGGTTGCATTAGGTTCAGGGGTTTGAATGTCAGAAAGCCTTTTAGAAACTGCATCATCAACTAAGGTTTTAACATTGGAGGAAAGCCTCTCATCAAGAGCTTGATGGACAATAGCAGTGATGATGGGAGTGATGAGAGGCAGGGAAGATTTAAAGGCAGCACCCATTTGCTTAGAGGGGTTATATCCCTGAGAAATGGTGCCTAAATCAGTGGTTGGTGACTCATTTGTTGTGAGTGGCTCAGTGTTTAGGAAACCTTCAGAAGAAGGTGCCATCTGTGGGTGAGTTTGGGCAGATAGACTTGATTCCTGAGACATTTTGGCAAGCAGTTCTTTTAATCTGCATACCTCAGCCTCAAGAATAGTGTTATGGGATAGAAGATCATAGAAAAAGCCTAGGTCATCATCAGTGGGTGCTGAATCATCTGATCTCCTGATTTCATCAGGATGAACATGTGCTGAGTATGGATCAGTATTCACATGTGCCCCTTGAACTTGGTACTGGGGACTTCCTGCCTTAGGATTATGTCCTTCATCGGCAGTTGCCTCTGGTGAGGTCTTAGAAATGTTACCAACTTCAGCATGTTCATGTGCTGAAGAAGGAGAAGTGGCAGCCTCACCAGAAGTTCTAATCTCCGCCTCCACACAGGGAGATTCAACTGTGTAATCCATGTGCTGTGGGTTATCAGCAACACTTGAATCCTCCCCCTCAAGTGTTGAGGGTTTCTCAGTTGTAATAGGTTTCTGGGGAGGGGTTGGAGTGTTTAACTGAGTCAGCACTTCAGCAATTATAAAAGTTAGGCTTTGTGGGGTGGCCGCAGTGGGAGATAGGTGTGAAGCAGATTGCACCTGGGGTGAATGGTGCTCTTTAATGTTAACCTTCTCAAATGAGAGAGGTTCTAGAAATGTGGCATCCCCTGAAATGGTTGCTTTAAGATCCTGTTGAGAGGATTCTTGAGCGGTTGTGGTTGGTGGAGTCTTTATAACTACTGGTGGATTACTACCAGCAGTTACTTCCTGCCTTGGTGCTGCAGGGGCATCCTCAGGGGACTCAACACCATGAGTAGCCTTTCTGGGCTTTTTAGTTTTTGGCTTGGTGGGGACTTTGGATCTGGAGGATGAGGCTGTGGGTTCGTGCTGCTTGGGTTTTTGCAGCTTGGCAGCCTCTTTTAGTTGTGTGTTCGGGTTGTGCCTGGAGTATACTTCAGGCAAAACTACCACAGCAGGGACTCTTAGGCCAACAAGGCCCTTAACTTTTAATTGATTTTCAATAATATCCATAAGAAACCTTGGATATAAGATCCATCTATTAGCCACAGGTTTCAAAGCCATTTCTTTTAATTCTAAAAAGATAATTTCAGAAAAATTTAAGCTTTGGCGTTCAAGAATAGAATACAATACCTATTGCCACTTGGAGGACATTTGATCCTATGAGGAGGTCTTGGGGGCAAGGCAGACATTGACCATGTGGAAGATTAGGCGCTCAGGGTCATGGAAGTGCTTCTTCAAGATTGTGGTAGCACTTAGGTCACCTTCATATCCATGATGGGCGAAGGATAAGTCGGTTGTACCCTTAGGATATTCGGTGACGAAGTTGGCATCATTCAGATTTAGGGTTTGCCGAATAATGTCAGGAGTGACGACCACCTTCTTTTGGTTGACAAACGACTGGAGAGTGATCTCGGCATCATTCTCACCAGTTGTGAGGGTGACGTTTATCCAGAATTGTTGTAGGGATTCGGCGTATATGGTTGGATTTAAAAGAAAGGCCGTTTGGTATGGGGATTCAACCATCAGATCGATGGCGTCATCAAACTTGTTCCAAAAAGTTGATTTGGTGAGGTAGGCTACACAGTTATGGCATGGTTTGAGTTGCATGGTCGCCATTAATGCAGGAGGGAAGGTCTGAGAATTTTGAATAATAACATTTAGGGAATGTAAACTTCTGAGGTTAGGGTTTGGTATTTATAGATTATGAAATGGCTGATGGAAAGCAACTAAAGGTTTTGGTGTTCGTCATCAGTTGTTTGAAACGACTGAAGACTTGGTTTTAACCTTCAGATGTTTTAAATGACTAAAGACTTGGTGTTAGTCATCAGTAGTTGGAAACTACTGAAGACTTGGTTTTGGCTTCAGTTGTTTTGAAATGAAAAAGTAGTTGTTGGAAACTGCTAAAGAGTAAAGTTACTCATCAGTTGTTGTCGTCAATTCACAGGTTTCAGTTGTTTCATTCTGACCTTAACATTTACTCATCAGACTTTGTCTGATTTTTTGACGTTTCATTGGTCATCAGTTCTTTTGAATATTTATTCATCAGCTCTTTTGAACATTTGTGCAGTAGATCTTTGGAAATAAATATTCTTCAGAACTTGTGAACAAATTTTGTCTTCAGTACTTATGCTCAAGATTACACATCAGTACTTTTGCACAAATTTGTTCTTCAATACTTATTTGTTGGAAATAAGCATCAGTGATTACAACCACATCAGTAGTTGTAACTACATCAGTTCGTTCTTTTCAACAAATAATGCACTTCAGTACTTTAAATAATTTAGTCTTCAGTCTTTTTAACACTTCAGTAGTTAAAAAATATTGAAGACAAAATAACTCATCAGTACTTATTTTTGACTTTGATAAACTAATACTCATCTGTACTTATAATATGAGAGTATCAGTATTAGTCAATTTATTCTAGCTGTAGCATACCAAGCCTTAGCACAAGATTTTGAAAAGTTGCACTGTCCAAAGGCTTAGTAAATATATCTGCAAGCTCATCAGCACTAGGAACAAACTTTGGATCAATTAGACCTTTTTCATAACAATCCCTGATGAAATGATGTCTGATCTCAATATGTTTGGTCTTAGAATGCTAGATAGGATTCTTGACAATACAAAGATCTGAAGCACTGTCCATCAATAATGGAGTCTTAGTCTCTGAAATGCCATAATCCAGTAATTGATTCTGAAGCTAGAGTACCTGAGATGTACAACTTGCAGCAGCAATGTACTCTGCATCAGCAGTGGATGTAGCAACTGAAGTTTGTTTCTTACTCTGCCAAGAAACCAAACAATTGCCTAGAAATTAGCATCCACCAGAAGTTGATTTTCTGGTTACTTTACACCCTGCATAGTCACTATCAGAGAAAGCAACCAATTTCCAAGAGTGCCCAGTGGAAAACCAAAGTCCTAGAGATTAAGTGTTAGGTCTAGATTGTATAGGGCTAGATCAATTTTGTATAGGCTTAGTACTTGAAAATCAAGTCTTGTAATTAACATTTGTAACAGTCAAAATATATATATATGTGATTTGAATCTATAGGTTAACCCCATATATGTATGTGTGTTGATTTGTGCTTTGACAGGAGAAACAATATTCTTGGGATGGATTTGATAAAACTGACCAAGTGTAGGAAACATCTACGGATGAACAATTTTGTTAATCCGTAGATATGTTTCATATAAGATCAAATGACCAAGTGTAAGTTCCTACGGATGATCAAGTTCCGTGAAGTGAAGACTCCTACGGAACGAGGATTATCTACGGAAGAACAGAAGATCTGCGGAAGGCAAGACTCCTGCGGAAGACCATTATACTTGTGTGATTATCAATTCCAAGAAGTTAACCAAGTCAACAAGATCAACAACAAATCCCGAGAGATCCGGTGTTTCCTTAGCCGACTCAAATCATCTATAAATATGAGTCCTAGGTTTCACATCTCAAGGAACACAATCAATCAATATTACGGCTGTCAAGAGTTCATTGTGCAACCCTAGCTGCCGTTACATCAACATCAAACATCATTCGATTCACAAAATTCGATTGTTCATAGTTATTCATTATTCTTTTGTAATCATTACATTATAGTTAATGAAATACATTTGAATTATTATAGCATTCGTGTTTATTGTGTTTCTGTGGTTGTGTTCATCATTGATCATTATAAACAATTAAACGTCAATTAGTGATAATTCCGCGATCATTAAATTGATTTATTTTAATACTGATAATTCCTGAATTGCGATCCTTGGATTCACAGGTGGTATCAGAGCCATTGGTGCTCATTGATTTAGATCAATTGATCTATCAGTATTAAAATTGTTTAATTGATTTTCAAACAATTAAATCAACGACTGATTTTTTATTAGCAAGCACTCGATCGTTGCTTGTTTGATTCAGATCTATATTCAAATCAATTGAATACTAGAACTGGGTCTTTGATAGATCTGTCAATTTTCATGTTTAAGTTTTATTCATTCGTTTACTTTAAACATGAGTAATTTTGGAGGAGGATCTTATCAACCACCAAAGTTAGAAACAAAAGCTGATTTTAAATCCTGGAAGATCAAGTTCAGGAATCATGTGAACTACACAGATTCTGACTTGTGGGAGTCCATCACACAAGGTCCTTATATTCCACCCACTCTTGGGCCGGATTATAATGACAAAAATCAGCCAATCAGCACTAAGGACTTGCCACCTGATGATGTCAAGAAGGTCAAAGTCGATATTAAAGCATACAGCTTGCTTAGTATGGCTTTACCTGAAGAAATCTTGATCAGGTGCGAGAACTATAAAACAGCCAATTCCCTGTGGAAGATACTTCACACTCTCTGTGAAGGGAGTGATGAGATCAGAAGCATAAGGAAAGACACCCTTAGATCACAATATGAAACTTTTCATCATATTGAGGGTGAGTCAATTCCTCAGCAACTCCATAGATTTATGCAACTTGTTACGGAGATGAACATCTTGGAGTTGAAATATACAACTGAGGAACTTAACAAGAAGATGCTCCATACTTTGCCTGAAAGTTGGAAGCAAACTGTCTCCATGTTCAAGAACACCATTGATCTCAAGACAACTGGTCTAGATACATTGGTTGCTAAAGTAGAAGCACTTGAACTGGATGAACAATCAAGAAACAAGAGTGTGAGAACTCATGTCTCACCTTATCACTTCAAGGAAACAAAGAATGCTGGAAGTGCATTTATTTCTAATAATGAAGATGATAACTCTTGTACTTTGAGTGATGACGAGGAGGAAGTCAGTTTTTATGCCTCCAAACCCACTAAAAAGTCATCTCAGAGTAAAAATCAAAAGGAAAAGGCTAAATCTACAGAGAAAAGAGATCCATCATCAACAGCAAATTCAGAACCAATAACTGTGATATTGGATTCTGAAGAACAAAAAGCAGCCTTTGCAGCTTTTAGTTCTAGCTTTCAAGCATATCTTGGAAGTTCCCTTACAGCAGCAAACATCTGCCAACAAGATTTGGAGGAACTCCCTCCGGATGTAGTCGAAGAGATGGATCTACAATGGCAGATGGCTATGATTGCCTACAGAGCCAAGCAATATCTTCGAAGAAACAAAAATCTGGCAGCAGCTAGCAAAACATCGAAGATTGGTGTGGATAAGTCTAAAGTCAGATGTTATAAGTGCAATCTCTATGGTCACTTTTCTAGAGAATGCAACCAACAATCAACTCCACAGTATCAGCAGCAGCAGCAACAAAATCAGCAGCCAACCTCTCAAAGATCTCTGCATAGACAACCTCAGCTCACATCCCCACCAGCCACAAATACATCAGCAGGACCAAGTAACTCTAAAGAGACAGGGCTGATCATACTTCAGGATGGAACTTGTGACTGGAGTTTGTATGAGAAGGAAGTGATAGAGGAGAATCAAGCACTGATGGCACATATGGAAAACAAAGTTCCTCCAATGGCCAAAGAGGTAAAAGAGAGGTTATGTTCATCAACTTGTGTTGAGGAAGTTGAAAGATATAGAGTCCATGCTCAACAACTGGCTGATAAAGTAAAAGAAACTATGGTTTTAAATGAATCACACTTAAGAGAACAGAAACTATATCAAATCAAAATAAACTCTTTACAAAAAGATTTAGAAAAATATGTTTCTGAAAACTACAGCCTAAAAGCCCAAGTTGAGCATCTGACCACTTCCTTAACAAAATCCATGGCTGATCATGCATCTACTGAAGTGAAACTTCAGAAGTTTCAATTATCATCTCAGCAATATGAGAAGTTACTCAATTCTCATATTGAATCAAAGAACAGGTCAGGATTGGGTTATAATGCAGTGGCACCACCTATTAATAATAACTACACACCTTTACCTGAAACAATGACTAACAACTTGTCAAATCATTTTGTGCAAAGCACCAACATTGACATAAAAGATAGTCAAATAAACAACAATAAAGCTGAGATGAGTGAAACTGAATCAACTGAATCAGAGTCAATTAAACATAATGAATCAGATTTTGATAACTATGATGACCTGGATGATTCTGATGAACATGATAATGTTCAACTGAACATTGGTAAGAATGTTCAAGTTGAACCTGGTCTTCCACGAGTTCTTGAAGAATCAAAGCTGCAATATCCGCCAAAACAACGGAACATGCTGAAGACCATTTGTAAGAGGATTGCTGAACTTAATGAAGGATTACAAGAACTGCATCTTCCCAAGATCGACAGCTGCGGATCAAGCACAAAATCACCTTTGTCATCTGATAAAGGTAAGAAATATTCAAACAAGAATCCTCGGAAAGAACAGACTGAGGAATCCGTAGAACATCTGCGGAAAGCAAAAACTGCCAAGTCCGTAGATCATCTGCGGAAGACAAAGACTAATGATTCCGCAGAAAAACAACGGAAGAAAGATACTGATAATGTGGATGAGATAAAAAGGGAAAACATCAAACATGCTCACAAAAAGCTAAATGGCAAACAACGGAAGCCATCCACAAATAAACATGAAGAATTACCAGCTGATGAACCCAAGAAGAAATCAACTGATGGCTCAGCTAGTCAGAAACAAACCAAAAAGAAGGCTGAAGAAGAAAATTCTGAGAAATATTGCAAATGGTGTGATATGAAGAATCACAGCACTAATGAATGCTACTTCAGTAGTTACTGTTCCATTTGCAACATGAACAATCACATGACTGATGACTGTTTCCTCAACAAACATTGTGCCATATGTGACAAAAATAACCATTCCACTCAGGAATGTTATTTTAATAAGAAGAACAAGAAAAAGAGCAACAAGAAATCACAAGGTACATCATCAGACTCAGAAAGTGACAAAGAGACAAAGCCTGAGAAGGAAAAACAAATTCAAAGAAAAGATCATCTGTTGCTGACAAGACTGTGAAAAAGAAAATGCCAACACAGGCTAAGACACCTCATAAAAAGGTGATTTGTCTGATAAACAACCGGAAGCTGTTGATGATTTTTTGACAACTTTGATAAAGGAACTCCTGTGTCCCAATCAAAACAGAAAGATAAAGAAACCTTCAAGACTACAGGATCTTCTTCAAAGTTAAGATACCAACCAAAACAAGCTAAGTTGAAGAAAGACTCGGATAAGCATGAAGACACTCAGAAACCCGAATCATCTTCAACAGAATCATCCTCACAAACATCAGATCAAAAAGAAACAACTAATACTGAAACTTCACGATTAATTCATGAAGGAGTAACTATTGTTGACACAACTGGCAAATCCAAGACAATTAAGCCTTGGGTTGTCAATTCTAATTAGGTTTCTTTTTGTGTGCAGGAACAATTATGGAGAGCTGACAACAAGTGGTATGTTGACAGTGGTTGTTCCAGACATATGACAGGCAACTGTGCACTTCTCCATGACTTCAAACATAAACATGCCTCTTATGTGGCATTTGGTGGGGATAAGAAGGGAGGTAAAATTGTTGGTGAAGGAATGGTAACTAATGGTGTTTTAACATTTGAAAAAGTAAATTACTGTGAAAATTTGCAGTATAATTTACTTAGTGTTTCCCAAATTTGTGATCAACATTATTTAACACTGTTTGACAACACTAACTGTTACATTCTTAAGCCAGGATTTACAGTTCCAGCAGACTGGATACTTCTTAAAGCATCAAGAAAAGGCAACACATACATCTTGGATATGAACAACACAACACTCACCAAACATGAGACATGCCTGTTGTCCAAAACTTCCGAAGATGAATCTCAATTGTGGCATAGAAGGCTTGTCCATTCCAACATGAAGAACATGAATAAATTGGTGAAAAATGACTTAGTCATTGGATTACCAAAGAAAGAATTTCATTGTTCTAATCACTGTTCTTCATGTTATAAAGGAAAACAACACAGAGTGACTCACAAATCCAAAACAATCAACACTAACACTACACCACTCAAATTGCTTCATATGGATCTCTTTGGTCCAACCAATGTGCTGAGCATTGGAAAAAGGCAATATTGTTTGGTAATAGTTGATGATTTCACTAGATTTACATGGGTCTTTTTCTTAAAACATAAAAGTGAAACATCTGAAACATTAATGGACTTTGTAATCAAGATTGAGAATCAACTTGATTTAAAAGTTAAAATTTTTAGGAGTGACAATGGAACTGAATTTGTTAATGCTGATTTGGATTCTTTTTGCAGGACTAAAGGAATAGCTAGACAATTCAGTGCCCCAAGAACTCCACAACAAAATGGAGTGGCTGAAAGGCGAAATAGAACACTGATAGAAGCAGCCAGAACAATGCTAGCTGATTCACAGCTGCCCATTACATTCTGGGCAGAAGCTGTGAATACAGCCTGCAACGTTCAAAACAGAACTTTGATAGTCAAAGAACATAATAAAACACCTTACGAACTCTTATTTAAAAGAAAACCTTTTATAGGATATCTTAGAGCTTTTGGGTGTCATGTGTCTGTTTTAAATACTAAAGAACAATTGGGAAAATTTTCTGAAAAAGCCTATGATGGTTTCTTTGTTGGATATTCATCCACTTCTAAATCATACAGGGTGTACATTCCAGAACATAACATAGTTGAAGAAACTCCCAATGTTTCTTTTGATGAATCCATGTTTACTACCAATGTAAAAGGATCATCTTGGTTATTTGATATAGATGCATTAACAGAATCATTTAACACTAGTTATTTGATCAATGCAGGTGCTGCGGATACATGTTATCCCTTTGTGCCCCCAAGTGTGAATGAAGTGCCTTTAACAGCTGATCCACCAAGAGCACGTGTGCCACCTGAACCACAGCAAAGATCAAGTCAGCAGCATGAAGCTATTTCTGGAGAAGCAAACTCTTCATCCCCAGCACATGTAAATTCATCAGCAGATGTTCCCTCATCCGTAGATGTGACTACTGATGCTAGAAATGAAGAGGAGGCAGTCATCCAACCACCATTACCAGCTGACCAACATTGTTCATCCGTGGATAATGTCACTCCTACGGAAGTACAAAATACTGCTTCCGTAGAACTTCCTACGGAAGTACAAAATACTGCTTCCGTAGAACTTCCTGCGGAAGAACAAAATACTGCTTCCGTAGAACTTCCTGCGGAAGAACAAAATACTGCTTCCGCAGAACTTCCTGCGGAAGAAGACAAAGCAGCCAATCAAACACCAGCTGATCCTAACGACCATGAGTCTTTTGATTATTTCATCGACTCAACTTCTCAGCTAACACCATCTGCTTCAATGGGCTTCTCAAACTTAGACTCCACAGTTCAAGTTGATGCTGTTTCAACAAGCAGAGTACACAAATCTCATCCAACAGACAACATCATTGGGGACCTGCATGCCAGAACCACAAGGAGCAAAGGAGGTGTGGCAAACATTTGTTTGTTCACCTGCTTTTTATCTCAAACAGTCCCTGCAAACATCACAGCTGCACTGAAAGACAACAGCTGGATTGAGGCCATGCAAGAAGAGTTGCAACAATTAGAAAGCAGAAAGTGTGGATTGTAGATGTGCCTACGGGTCAACATCCAATTGGCACAAGATGGCTTTTCAAGAACAAACTGGATGACAGAGGTATCATAGTTAGAAACAAGGCAAGACTTATTGCTCAAGGATATACTCAGGAAGAGGGCATAGACTATGATGAAGTCTTTGCACCCGTTGCAAGGATTGAAGCTATACGAGTCTTCCTCGCTTATGCAGCATTCAAGAGGTTCACAGTCTATCAGATGGATGTGAAGTGTGCTTTCCTTTATGGGAAAATTGATGAAGAAGTCTATGTGGCTCAACCCCCTGGTTTTGAAGACCCTGATTATCCACATAGAGTATACAAGCTTGATAAAGCTTTGTATGGTCTTCATCAAGCACCAGAAAGTGGTATGACACACTATCATCATTCCTGCTGAAGAATGGATACAAAAGAGGAACAATTGATCAGACACTCTTCCTCAAATATGAACATCAAGATCTTTTGGTTGTTCAAATATATGTTGATGACATCATATTTGGATCAACCAATAAGAAGCTGTGTCAAATCTTTGAAGACTTAATGAAATCTGAATTTCAGATGAGCTCCATGGGAGAATTGACTTTCTTCCTTGGCTTACAAGTTCATCAGAAACCAGATGGCATTTCATTAATCAAGAGAAGTACATTCATCAAATTTTGAAGAAGTACAATCTTGCTGATTCCACTTCCTGCAAGACACCAGCATCAACAATAGACAAGATTGTGCCTGACCCTGCTGGCAAATCCGTAGATCAAAGATTGTACAGATCTATGATCGGTTCTTTAATGTATCTAACTGCCAGTAGACCTGACATAATGTTTGCTGTTTGTGTTTGTGCCAGGTATCAATCAGACCCAAAGGAGTCACATTTGAATGCTGTAAAGAGAATTTTCAGATATCTGAAAGGAAACCTGCATTGGGACTTTGGTATCCCAAAGATGGAGATTTTAGCCTCTACTCATACTCAGATAGTGACTATGGAGGGTGCAACAACAACAGAAAATCCACAACTGGTGGATGTCAATTTTTAGGACCAAGACTTGTTTCATGGCAGTGCAAGAAGCAAACAAATGTATCTGTATCCACGGCTGAAGCAGAGTACATAGCTGCTTCAGCAGGTTGCTCTCAAGTACTTTGGTTGCAAAACCAATTACTTGATTATGGTTACAATTTCCTTCATACACCAATTCATATTGATAATTCAGCTGCTATGTTTATAACTGCTAACCCAGTTCAACATAGTAAAACAAAACATATAGAAATCAGATACCATTTTCTGAGAGATTGCTCCGAAAAGGGTCTAATCAAGTTAGTCAAAGTAGACACAACCAATCAGCTTGCTGATTTGTTTACTAAAGCATTTGATTCTGTTAGATTCAATTTTCTGATAGAATCTTTAGGGATGATTAACTTAGAATAAATCAACAAAAGCATATGATTGACTTTGTGAAGAGTAATCGTTGAGGATAACTTAAGTGTCTGTTAGAACATCTATACATGCATTATATATGGGAAATGATAGTAGACTATACTTGGCTATTAAACAAACACTCAATCTGACTTATATCATACTGATATGTGAGTAGGTTCAACTTGAGTGGAAACAAAGCTAAGAGCATGCCAAACTAAAAACATGAGGTAACTGTCTGTGAGGATTACATTTGAGAATCATGAAGGTATGTTCTCTCCTGCTGTGCTCAAATCACTTACACAAGCACACTATGTAAAATACTTTATAATATTCTATCTTTGCAAAGTCATATTCCCTCTGTTTTGTGTGAACAAAGACCTGGGAATGTGATTAACAAGTGTGATCTTCATTCTCCCTCTGTTTTGTGTCAACAAAGACCTGGGTTAAAGTTCACCTCTGTTTTACGAAAGTAAAGACCTGGTGACTATGAAGATCATATTTCAGCTCTAAAAAGGAATCACTTGTGATCCATTGAACATCAAGCTCAAGAGCTATCTCATCAAAGCATTCATGAGACTGAACATTGTCTCAAAATAGAACTTATAACTTAATGTACATAGTCATTAAGTGTGGAATGTAGTGATTTGCCACATCTACGGAAGACATACTCTAACGATAATTGAATGTGGGACTCATGATTGCTACTGATTAACAAACTTCACAACATGATAAATTGCATGCCTAGTTGATACAACACTCATGTTTGAATTTAAGTGGATTTATATACTTGCAATCAGATATGTGTTGAATCAACTAACAACATCAGCAGAAGCCAATTTATAGTATGATCCCTCTATATATGCATGTACCTGTTTCACAGATGCTTAATTGTTATTTCAACAGAATTCCTCTCATTTAGAATGTCATAAGCCTGTCATGCCTGTTCACAACTTAAATTTATGATGAATGCAACAGTTTCACATTAATCACAAATTTAGGGGGAGTAGTTCATGCATGAAAAACAAACAATAAAAGCTGATAATTGATCTGAATTATCTTGAAGGAATTTGGAACTTGAGCACTAACCTGAATACAGGATACAGGAAACTTGCTTCCTGTACTAATTGCCATGTAAATAAAGTCAACAATGTCCAACATCAATATTTGATTCTACTATGTAGATATCATACATTTAAAGTTCTCAAAACTTTAAGTTCCGCAGAAGTTTCAGTAATACTTCTCATCCGTAGAAGTAACAGTGAAATTTCTGCATCCGCAGAAGTCACAGTAATACCGCTCATCCGTAGAAGTATTATGTGATCTCTGATTCAGCAGCAAAACAAGCAAAACAAATCAAATGCATTATTTGAACTTACATACAATGTAAAGTTCCGCAGATGTTGACGTCCGCAGAAGTTAAGGTTCCGCAGATGTTGACATCCGCAGATGTCAAGGTTCCGCAGATGTTCTGCGGAAGAAATAATGCAGACAACACTTGGAATAGGGAAAGGAATAAATGAAAGTGGGCACAACATAGGAATAAATGAAAGTGGGCCCAATATAATGTGAGCCCAACATAATTAATAAAAGATGTTAAGTATGTTCGACTATAAATAAGGTTTCTGACCAGAAATTCATTTATAACTTTTACAGAGCACTTTTTCAGATTAACCTAGAAATTCGCCCATTTTCCCTCTTTTTCAAAATTTCAAAAAATCAACATTATCCAGTAACCGATTACTGATACTGCAAAGGTAAATCATGTCGTAAACATCAATACGGAACTGGTTAATCGATTATTGTCATTCAAACGATTCAACTGCGTGGTTTCTAACTTGATTTTCTTTGCAGATGGCAAATAGATTTGCTAAGGAGCATAATGTGTGCGCATACTTGAACGCTGATGATCCAGCAGCGGAAGGATGTCGAGATATCATCAGATATCTCCGACGATCCAGGCTCTTCTACGCCTTGACAGCTGAGCCTGTGATCCATCAGTCGCACATAATCGAATTTGGAATTCAGCTCGAGTGGAAGAACAAAACGATGAGGAGGTAATAGTGTCTGAAGTTCTGGGTCAGCGTCTTCGAGTGAATGAAAGCACCTTACGAAGATGTTTGGAACTCGGAGATAGAGAGATAGGACACCCGGACGTTTTCGAGAATGAATACATAGAAAAGGTATTCAATCTCATGGGGTACGATGGTGATTATGAGAAAGGAGAAATCAAGAAGGGTAGGCTGTGCAAACCGTACAGGTTCTTATGTCACACCTACCTGAAGTGCATGTCGAACAGGAAGTCGGGGTTAGACAGATTTTCTCGACACATCTCATCAGGAATTATTGGGTGTTCGAGGGAAGAATCTACAATTATGCAAGATACATCTTCAATTGTTTGTGCGAGCAAGTCAAATTACAAAAGAATGAGAAGATGTACATGTTCCCCAGATTCCTGCAATTGGTGATTAACTCAGAGCTCCCAAGCTTGAACAGGGTTGGAGAAGTGTTTGTTCAAGCTCACCTGAGCAAATCAGTGCTGAATAAACTTAGTGGAAAGTATGAGGGTCCTGACATGCCTATGTTTGCTCATGTTATTGATCCACAAGCTGATCTGCCACAAGAGTTGGCATGGGCAGATGAAGCAGAATCATCTGCTGATTCTGGTCAATCTTCTCACTCACCACACCAAACACCTCATCAACAACCACAATCACCATCAAGCCTAAACACCCAACCAATCTCCCCAATTCAACCACACCAATCACCTGTTCTGATATCATCATCTTCATCTCATCACACTCAACCAATCTCTCCACTCCAAATCCAATCACCCATACAACCACCACCAGAATCCCCAAAACCCCAATCACCGGAAAGTGCTGAGACTGAACCACTTGAGGTGACTGAGTCTGTACACTCTGTACACTCAGGAGACACCGAAATACTATCTGAAGCCAGCACTGTTCCTTTCTCACCAACTCACACAGATGAACAACCTTCATCAGCTCATACCGAGCCAATACCTGCTGATGAACCCGGGGAGATTCAAGAATCTGCTCAGGATGTCACTGCTTACAATGAAGATGACTTAAGTGACAGTGACATTCCTGTGAGCAAAAGCTTCCTGGTTGCAAAATACAACAAGTTGGTGCTTAAATCCAACAAGAGAAAACAAAGAATTGTGGAGCTGTACGGAGTTATCCAAGAAAAGGATGAAGAACTAACAAAGAAGGATGCCAGTTTGAAAAGGCTGAGAGAAGATGCACAATGCAACAATGAAATTATTGATGCATTGTTCAAAACAAAACGGGAGCTGGAGGCACTTTGAAACAAGAGCAAAATGAAAAGGCCGAGCTAATAAAGCAAAAGGATCTGGAGATAGAGAGCCTGAAAAGAAAGCTCTCTGATTTGAAAACAAAAGTAGATTCAAGTGCTGAACTAGAAAAACAATCGGGTAGAGCTACTAAGCCGCTGATATCCTACACCCGAAAAAGAAAATACTTTGGAGCCACACAAAAGAAACCAGAAGAAGAAAGCTCCCAAAGAAATCAAAAGTTCCATCTCCTGATCCTACACCTTCAGTAGAAGTTTCTGCTGAGAAGGTATCCTCCGGAGAAGAAGAAAGTGATAAAGAGTGGGAGGAATTAACGAGGATGGAGTCTCCCACTGCTGATAAGGGTGGAAAGGCCGATGACCTTCTAACAACTGCTGATATCTTGGAAGAGAGGCCTGACTCCAGCATGTTTATGACCCTCATCAACCATGGGTTTCCGTATGACATGGTTGAGAGGATGAACAGAACAGAAATGGCCAATGCATTGAAAGAATTTGAATTTGCAAGGTTCATAATCCCAAATTGTGATTATGAAGCCTTTACCACTTTTCAATCATTGGAGAAATTAGGAAAGAATTGGGCCACTGTGACACAGCAAAACTTTCAAAGTACAATATGACTTGCTGGTTACAGGGTCACAATTACAAGCCACATGAACTTAAAGGTAGAACTACTGGTGAGCTGCGGAGGATGATGGAGCATGTAATGAGGGTGGAGCTGGAAACAGGTGTAAAATTCAGAACAACAGCTCCTCATCCTACTGATGACAAACAAAGCAAATCATCTGCTGATCCAATCACTGTGGAACCCAAGGATCAGCATAAAGCTAAAGATAAGCTGATCAGGGAACCAAGGGAAGTCATTCCAGGCAAAGTATGGCCCCTTGGTACCACTGTCAGAGAAATCACTGATCAGAAGTCCACTCTGATTCAGTTGATTGATCATCTCACAACTCCCAACTCAGCTGAAGAAAATAAAATAATGGCATGGAAATATGATCAGGAGTGGGATTGTGCAGTGATTAAAAGGACATCAGGAAGAGTTGAATACTTCCGTGATGTGTTTTCAGTACTCTGCCTTCCTGAGAATGATTTAAAGGACCTGCAAAGCCTTACTTTGACAAATTATCCAATACACCCAAGGGGCAGGGACTTCTCAAGCAGAGTGGGTCAACTGAAAACAAGGTTCAAAGATGATGTGATCATAGGAGCTAAAAGAGATGATGATGCTCACAAACGAATAACTCATGGGCAGAAAAGATCCAAGTCCAATGCCTCTGACTCAGTAGATGATGAATTTCTGAAGAGGGTTGGATAACAACAGAACATCAGCAGCCATCAAACGCATTGAAGGAACTCAATACACACTCCCTATCACTGAGTGGGGATATGTAGAGAGGACAAAAGAGCTGGTGCTGATGAGAAATGCAGAGAACAAACGTGCAGAAAATATCAGGATCTTTGATCCTGCGGAGATCAAGTTGCTTCATCCAAGCTACACTTCTTACCTTCATGACAAATTCTTTCCGAAGCTGAGTGATGAAGCAGCTCAAATGATCTGTTCCTGCTTGTACACATGATCCAAGTCATCGACAAACTTCATGCAAAAGCCTACAAACGACGAAGACATAATGCAGGCTTGCTGAAGGGAACAGAATATGAAGAAGTCTCAGAACTTCGCCTCTCCGAACAGATGAACTTGAAGTAGTGAAGAATGACCGAGTATTAGAGACTCTCACTCCAGAAGAGGATGTTCTGGGACTTGGCTACGAGACTCTGAAGAAGATCAGCAAAATGGAGATCAAATACAAGTATGATGATCAAAAGGCAGCTGTATCTTACTTCTACAACAAAGTTATATCAAGAGTCAAGGAGCTAGCAGTGTTGAAAGACTGATTACAAGGAGCTAAGCCTAAGGGGGAGTATTGTTAGGTCTAGATTGTATAGGGCTAGATCAATTTTGTATAGGCTTAGTACTTGAAAATCAAGTCTTGTAATTAACATTTGTAACAGTCAAAATATATATATGTGATTTGAATCTATAGGTTAACCCCATATATGTATGTGTGTTGATTTGTGCTTTGACAGGAGAAACAATATTCTTGGGATGGATTTGATAAAACTGACCAAGTGTAGGAAACATCTACGGATGAACAATTTTGTTAATCCGTAGATATGTTTCATATAAGATCAAATGACCAAGTGTAAGTTCCTACGGATGATCAAGTTCCGTGAAGTGAAGACTCCTACGGAAGGAGGATTATCTACGGAAGAACAGAAGATCTGCGGAAGGCAAGACTCCTGCGGAAGACCATTATACTTGTTGATTATCAATTCCAAGAAGTTAACCAAGTCAACAAGATCAACAACAAATCCCGAGAGATCCGGTGTTTCCTTAGCCGACTCAAATCATCTATAAATATGAGTCCTAGTTTCACATCTCAAGGAACACAATCAATCAATATTACGGCTGTCAAGAGTTCATTGTGCAACCCTAGCTGCCGTTACATCAACATCAACATCATTCGATTCACAAAATTCGATTGTTCATAGTTATTCATTATTCTTTTGTAATCATACATTATAGTTAATGAAATACATTTGAATTATTATAGCATTCGTGTTTATTGTGTTTCTGTGGTTGTGTTCATCATTGATCATTATAAACAATTAAACGTCAATTAGTGATAATTCCGCGATCATTAAATTGATTTATTTTAATACTGATAATTCCTGAATTGCGATCCTTGGATTCACATTAAGTTCCTTGGAAGTATCTAAAGATCCATTTGACTGCATCAAATGGGATTCTTTAGGTGCAGCCTGAAATCTAACACAGACATAATTGCAAACATAATGTCTGGTCTATAAGCTGTAAGGTACATCAAGGAACCAATCATACATATAAAGGGTTTCATCAACCGCTTTACCTTTCTGATCAGCATCCATTGTGTGGTGGTGCTCATGGGAGTAGAACACGACTTACAGTTTTGTAAATCAACTTTTTTAGAAGATCCTTTGAATATTTTGACTGATGAATGAAAGTTCCATCAGCTCTTTGCTTGATTGCAAACCCAGAAAGAACTGTAATTCTCCCATGGCACTCATTTCAACCTTTTGTTGTATCAATTTTGTAAACGCATCACACAACTTTGGATCAGAGGATGCAAAAATATATCATCTACATAAATTTGAACAGGTAGCTTATGCTGTCCTACTTTCTTTATAAATAAAGTTTTACCTATGGAGCCTCTAGTGAAATTATTTTGAAGAAGAAAATTAGACAGTGTTTCATACCATGCTCTAGGAGCTTGTTTTAACCCATACAGAGCCTTATCAAGCTTATACCCCATCTGGATGTTTATTATCCTTAAAACCTGGTGGTTGACACACATACCCTTCTTTTATTTTACCATATAAAAATGCACTTTTGACATCCATTTGAAAAACTTTGAGATTATGGAAAGCAGCATAAGCTAAGAAAAAATCTGATTGCCTCCAGTCTAGCTACAGGGGCAAAGGTTTCATCATAATCAATACCTTCTTCTTGTGAAAACCCCTGTACACCAGTCTGGCCTTGTTCTTGACAATTTGACCTTTTTCATCAGTTTTATTCCTAACACCCATTTAGTGCCTATTGCACACTTACCTTGGGGTAGAGGAACCAGCTCCCACACTTGTAGCTTTTTAAACTGAAAAAGTTCAAGTTGCATGGCTTCAACCCATCCATTGTCTCTTAATGCAACATGATAGTTTCTTTGGCTCTTGCTGACTGATGAAGAAAGCATAGAAGCAGAAATTGGACAATTGACTTCTGGTAAAACTCTAGCATTGATATCACCAATGATTTAAGACATTGGGTGATTCTTCAGCTCTTGATAGACAATAAGATCTGTGCAGGTGTTTGCAGGAGATTCAGCAGCAACAGATGTTGATTCCGACTCTTGAAACCATGAAGGAGATGGCAATTCAAACGAAGTAGATGATGCAGAGATCTTATCAGCATTTGTTGTGGATGGAGCTGCTGAAGCTATAGAACATTAGGTTTAGATGACTCAGGCAGTTGAGCACTAAACTTGAAAAGGTGAGTACTGTTATCATCATCATCAGTACCACCAGGTGGAGAACTGTTTGCATGAGGTGAAATATTTTCAGGAACTGCAACAGCTGGAGACTGATAAGGACATATTGTAGTATGTCCAAATCAAATAGCTCCACAGGGTTTTGTGAAATCTTGTCCTTTAGAGATTCATTAAACTTCACATGCAAGGTCTCTTCTACTATCTTTGTTCTGCAGTTGAAAACTCTGTATGCCATGCAAGTAGATGAATATCCAACAAAGTACCCTGCATCCACCTTGATTCAAACTTCTAAAGTGGATTCTTTGTGTTGAGAATGTAACAGGGACACCCAAATGCTCTAAAATGAATCAGAGGGGCCAATGATGTAACACTTCATAAGGAGTCTTCATCAGCCTCTGATTTACTAAGACTCTATTCTGCACATAGCAAGCTGTGTTGACAGCTTTAGCCCAAAAGGTCAGTGGCAAACCAAATCAGCCAACATTTTGCCACTGACCTAGCAGCTTCAATAAGTGTCCTGTTCTTTCTTTCCACCACTCTATTTTGTTCAGGAGTATTGGAATGCTATACTGCCTCTTGATTCCTTTAGACAGGTAGAATCATCAGTGTGTGATTTCTAAATTCTGTGCCATTATCACTCCTCACACACTTGACTGGAAGGGATACTATTTTTCAACATACAACACAAAGTATATAATGGCTTGTACAGCTTCATCTTTTGAATGCAAGAAGAAAGTCCATACAAATCTGGAGTAATCATACACAATTACCAGACAGTATTTCTTCTTTGCCATGCTCATCACTCTTACAGGACCAAACAAATCCATATGCAGTAATTGCAAGTAGGCAGTAGACTTTGGCTCTTCTATCGGAGGAAATGATACTTTGTGTTGCTTCCCTTCAAACAGCAGAGCAGTTGTCATCACATTTGAACTCCTTTATTGGCAATCCTCTCACTAAACCATGATGGATCAGCTGGTTCATGTTTTAAGATTCACATGACCAAGCCTTCTGTGCCATAGTTTAGATCCTGAGGAGAGGCCTTGGAGAACAGGCAAGGATGGCCTTTTAGATCAATTTTCTTTGATAAATCTAGGGCATATACTCTTCGTGTCTTGTTGGCCTTCAGGAGAGTATATTCATCCAATACCTTGTCAATCAACTCAAAACTTTGGAAGACAGAATCCTACAGTTCAGGCTGGTAAAAAGGGCAACATGACCTTTATCACACATCAAACTGACACTCAAGAGATTGTACTTTAGATTCTCCACATGGTTGACATCAATTTTCTTTGATAAATCTAGGGCATATACTCTTCGTGTCTTGTTGGCCTTCAGGAGAGTATATTCATCCAATACCTTGTCAATCAACTCAAAACTTTGGAAGACAGAATCCTACATTTCAGGCTGGTAAAAAGGGCAACATGACCTTTATCACACATCAACTGACACTCAAGAGATTGTACTTTAGATTCTCCACATGGTTGACATCATCAAACCTTATTTCACCATTTGAAACAAAGCCTTTTGCCGATGATGTAACCTTTAGCATCATTACCAAAAGAAACAAATCTTTTTTTTCCTTGAGAGTAGTCATTAGAGAGAGCTGCTCCCTGTCATATTCATGGATCCTCCACTGTCCACATACCAGATGCTTCTTTGGCATGCTGAAGACCTGCATTTGTCAAAGAAACTAGTTAGTTTTTGAGACCCAAACCATTTTGGTTTTGGGTCTGTTCTCATCAACAGATGTGACACTAACTGGTTTGTCATGATTAACACAGCCTGTGTAAGTGGATATGGTGTGGAAAAGGAGTCCTTTAATTTTGGCTTGGTTCCTTTTCTGTTGTTTAATCCAGGTACGTCTATTAGTTAACTCTCCCCAATAGATGTTGAACCATCATAACAAGTTATTTCTGATTGTTTGCTAAAGCCTTTAGTTCATCCAGACACATCAGTTCTTGTTTGTGATTGGTTCCAGTGTTCACCATTTTCTCACTTTTGAAAGACACAGACTTAGTCTGGTGTTGGTTATTCCATGAGGAATCCATTGAACACCTTTAGCTGTTTCCTGATAAACCCCTTCCTTCTGTTTGGATTTCTTAAAGAATTTGGGTTTTCAGGTTGAGATGCCTCTGGTACAAACTTGGTTTCAAATTCATTTTTCATTTTATTAATTTTCTTTTGATGTTCTTATCTTTTGTTGAATTTGGAACCCTTTCTGTTCCAGCAGTCATCAGTGAGATGATTGAATAGCCACATATTTCACATGGATTTTTCTTCATCTTCAGTTGATCAACTACTAAAGAAGATGAAACTACTGAAGGTTTGTTCTTCAGTAGTTCTTCTTCCTTTCAGTACTTATGTTAAGTACTGAAGATTCTTAACTACTGAAGATTTGTTATTCAAAAGTTTTTCTTTCAGTACTTTTGGACTTCCTAATAGACTCTTTAGCAGTTGTCAAACCATTTTTGTTCTCAGTGGGTTTGGTTTGTTCTTCAGGTGTTATGACTTGCTCTTCAGTACTTTGAGTACTTTGAGTACTTTGTGAGACAACACCTGAAGTGATCAGCTTTCTCCTGATCATGTGTTTATCAGCATTGGAACCATCAGCTGATTAATTTGCTAAGGTGCTAGTACTGACTTCATCCTCTGATTTTGATTCATTACCAGAGGGTGAGACACATGATGATGTGGATTGGTCATTGTTTTCTCCTTCAGATTCTACTTCTAATTTGGGAGTAAAATCTGTAGGAGAGCAGTGTGATATAACCAATCCCAAACTTCACATTTGAAGTTGTTTGTTTGTTGAGAAGCATTTACAAACCCCTTGCATGATGTTACCCAGCGTTCACACTCTATCTGGGTATCTGCAAGTGTTTTCTTTGAGATCCTTGTATTTCTCTAAGATAAACTCTACCTTTGCCTTTTCATCAGATTTGGCATTTTAATTATAAATCTCATCATCCTTTCATTTAAACAGACTCAACTCATCTTTTCATTTGGAAACACTTTCTCTAGCTCATGATTTTTATTGATTAAAGCTACATTGCTTCTCTAATTGAGGAAAAGGTAGCTATGCATGACTCAGAACATAACTTGGCCTTAGCCTCTGAAGATACCTGTGGTACCTATGATGTAGTAGCATTTGAGCATGAACCATCAGTAGACTCCAGGGAAATAAGAGCAAGATTTCCAAAAGGGTTTTCACCACCATGTTGACCAACACCTGGTAACAATTGTTCATGATAACCAGAAAGATCATCTAGTAAGTTGCTCCAGTCAACAACTCCAGGGGTGAAAAAAGCTTTATTATGGTTGAGATTAAGATTGTTGATTTGATTGAGATATTGAGGCTCAGTAGGGCAGGTCTTTGTTGAGCTGTGGGTACTTGAATCTGAGTGGACTGAGGAATGTAAAAACAGGGTAAGGATATGGCATGGGACCTTGAGGGACAAAATATGCAGGAGATGATTGAACTTGTGAAGGACCAGAACTGTGGAATGTTGCCCTTTGTTTTGTGATCTATTGCTTGGGAATGTCACAAGGGTGTAGATGAGTTAGATCCAGATGATTTACACTCTCTTGCAAAGTGTCCAAGTCTATGGCACTTGTGACACCTCAACTTGCTCTTGTCAAAACCAACCTTGGTTTTGCTAGAGAGACCAGGGAATTTCTGACCAGTTCTTTGTTGAACTTTGAGATCAGATGTTGATCATTGCCATTTGACTCAAATGTCCATCTCTTCCAGGACCTCATCTTGAATTCCTTTCAAATCAACCATCAAAAATCATAAATTATCACTACTACCACCTGAATTACTATCAACACCAACAAAAGCATGTTCTCCACTGTTTGTAGAGAAATATATATGCTCATCATATGAACCTTCTGATGCAGCATACTCTGACTCCTGACCGACCAGTGCAGTATTTCCTGGTACAAAGTCATCAATGAGCTTCCTAGATGAAGACTGTTTCCTTTTCTGTTCTATCTCTTATTCGAATGTCAACAGTTTTCCCATGAAGTTTAGTGAGAGATAGAGTGTCCAGATTTGCACTGGAGCGTAGGACAATATATGTGTCCCATCTCTTAGGCAGGGATCTAAGGAATCTATTGTTCATCTGGCTATTTGAATATTCCTGTTTAACCATTTTCAACTCGGATATCAAATAGAAAATCGCTCAAACTGCTGAGTCAGAGACGCACCCTTTCTGATGAGAGAATGTCTCATATTGTTGGGCAAGGATTTCTCTAGGTTTGCCAAAACCTCATCAGTTCCTCCAATTGTTCCTTAGAGCAAACCCACAGGTCATGAGCAGTTTCATGATGCATAAGCCCTAAATAGATTTCATTTGGCAGTGCCATGGCCAGAATTCCATGGGCTTTAGCATGAATTTCAACAGTTTTAGATCCTCATCCGAATACTGCTCTGGTTTCTTTTCTTCGAACCATCTCTTCTTTCCCGAGGACTCACCATAGGCTTGTATGTCCATGAACCACAGATTTCTAACATCTTGTGCTATTGATAGACAGATGAGCATTCGACGTTGCCATACGTTATACTCACTCCTAACAGCATCGGAGGCTTTGTTGAGGAGCCAGTATTATGAGGATCATTTGTGGTGTAGCCATTTTCACAGATTCAAACAAATTCAATGTAATTTTAACAAATTTTGCTCAAAAAACTCAACAACTCTGTTTTAAACACGTAGAACCTCAATTAATCACCGGAAGCAACAGAAAATCAAACTCTATAACCAATTCTTGCAAATTTGCTAATTCAATCAAACTTAATATCAAAATCAGTTTCAATGATCAATTGTTAAATGATCATGATAACCGCTCTGATACCATTGAAGGATCAGATCTGAAGATCCAGTTTCAGTCAAGTCATGATTTGCAGCGGAATAGTATAAAGATAAATTAGATGAAATTTAAGCAGAACACAAAGGATATTCAATGAAACAGTACGGTTATAAAGAGAGAATGTTTTCCGCAAAAGAGAATGTATTCATTCATACACAAGCTTCGGCAAATATAAATTACGTCAACCTTCCTTTAATAGAGGTAAGGTGATGTCAGCAGATGTTACCTGATAGTGACATCTAACCGTTTTACATAAACAACTGAAAATAACTAAACTACTGAAGATGTCCACAACAACTGAGGACATCTTCTTACAAAGAAGCTAAGTATTAACTAATACTACAACTAATGAAACAAACTACTGAACTACTGATTACAAACTACTGAAACTGATAAAGACAGCTACTGAAAAGTAAACCATCATAACTACTGAAGAGACTTCTTCAGCTGTTGTGGCAACCTCTGAATACTTGGTCTTCAGACTTTGTCTTCAGACTTTGTCTTCAGACTTTGTCTTCAGACTTTGTCTTCAGACTTTGTCTTCAGACTTTGTCTTCAACTTTGTCTTCAGACTTTGTCTTCAGACTTTATCTTCAGCTAATGTCTTCAGACTTTGTCTTCAGCTGATGTCTTTAGACTTTGTCTTTGGCTGATGTCTTCAAACTTTGTCTTCGGCTGATGTCTTCAAACTTTGTCTTCAGCTGATGTCTTCAGACTTCATCTTCAGCTGATGTAGTCTTCTTCAGTTTTTTATGATGTCTGTGGACTTAAAGGTTTTTCTGATATGGCTCATTGGTTCTTTTGGTCCAACAAACTCCCCCTGACCCAATGTAACCAAACCTTTAAGGATTGGGAGTCCCACTTAGTAGGCAAAAATATTGTCTTTTCTTCTGGATCAGCTCAAAACAGACCATTTAAGCACAGGCTTGGGAAGAGGTTTAGTAGATCTGATTGGCAAGGGATGGATGGGAACTCTATCTTAGGGAATTGGACACAGAGTTGACCCCACCATCCCTGAAACCTACTTCCTACAATAATTCTGTAAAACTCTCGCACATAGGCCTCAAGGAAGACTATTTGTTCCTCCATGGGAAGATCTTCAGTTTCTCCCTCAAGAAGAACTCAGGCCCTTAGTACTTAGACAAGTACTTCACATGCTTCCATTGTAACTCCACAGTGGTTATCTCTGTATATGCAAATTCATCAGATGATTACATTCGAGTAACAACTGGAGTTCATTGCTTCTTACTTCTTCAAGCCTCTTGTATATCAACCACTTCTTCGCCATTTTGTTTCCAGTAAAGTTTGTAGGTCATTTTCAACTTGTTGGCTCTTTTGAAGTATTCGAGGATTCCCGGGGTGACCTACAATGGCCCCATGATCACTGCATCTACAATCTTCTTTACTTGGCCATTGTATTTTCATAGATGTCCTTCTTAGGATTCTGTCACTCACCCTGGGATCAGGCCAGATCTTACTCTCTTTTTCTGATATTAGAATGTAAACCTGAGAGCATACAACCTCCGAGCATGTGCCTCATAGCTTGTATCGATGTAGTTTGAGGAAACCCTATCAATTAGGCTCAACAGGCTGCTCATCATGTTGTTTGTGTTGTCTTCTTTTCTTCCAGCTTAACTTTTACCATTTGCCTCTGGATGTCCAGGCGTGATTGTTGTTGGTGACTCTTGGGCTCAGGCATCTTAATAACAGCTGAAATAGGCATCCTATCATCCTATCATCTTCTTCGTCTTCTTCAAGCTTCACACCCTTCTCTTCCTCTTGGGTGCATCACTGGCAGGTGCTTGAGCTGGATTCTTGGGTAAGGAGGGGGGGTTGAGGGTTGAATGTTGGGTTTTTCTGTTGTGGTGATTGTACAGGCAGCTCTAGCTCTATTAGTAAGTGAAGCTTTGGAGTACTTAGCCATGTCATTCTTTTTTCCCAGCACCAGCTTCTTCAAGGCTTCAAGTTTGTCTTTTGTTGAGACTGGATCCTTTGGTGATGAAATGTTTCATACTGATTCTAAGTTTGTCTTTGTGTGAGTTCAGCAACTTCACTGCTTCCCTCACACATGATTTGCAGTGCATCCCATAAAGCTTTTGTACTACCATACTTTTCCAGTCTTTTCAGCACATCCATCTTGAGTGCTTGAGTGAGTATGGAGTAGGCTTTGAGATCAATCTTGATCTTCCTGTAATCATCATCATCAAGAGTAAGATCTCAATGGGAATTTCTTGATGTCTTATAAAGAGCAGCTTGATCTCCAAACAGAGTAGCTGGAATGTGTGGGCCTTTGCATTGATATCCAATAGTCAGGATCAACACCTGTAATATAGTTCATGAATTTGATTTTCATTATTTAAATTCAGATTCATTTATGCCTAAGCATGGGGGTTTTGGGGTATGCCCAGTTCTGAAAAACTATGTGAATCCATTTTAACATTTAGTTTTAACTTGGTTAGATATGATTAAATGAGTTATGTTCATTAGTCCAACTGGTCCAACTTAGTCCAAACAATGTTCTGTAATTCAGATCTGCTGAAAATAAGCAGATGTTTAGCAAGAACTTCCTTTGTCAACTTTTGTTTTTCTGATTTTATGGATGAGCAACCTGTAAACTGTTTGTTTTTGAAGAAATCTTCAGATGAACAGTAACAGTTGAGAATTCCGCAAGTATTCATATATACTGATTAGAGGTGTTTGAAAACTCTTTATCAGCAGCCCAATCACCAGATCAATAGAGTTCAGCACAGATCTGAGCAGATCTGAAGAAGAACAGAGAGCCAAAGCTCTGATACCAATTGACTGGGTTTTGAGAATGATATTCCCTATTGATATGAATCAACAAGGACCGAATATGATGATTTAGTCAATGATTGTAGTGCGGAATCAAACAATCCATGAACTTTGAATACAAGAAAATACTCATAAATGCAGTTTTGTATTGATTAAATGAACTGTTACAATAAATGCTAGGGTTTGAGCAATCTACAGCACAAGACACCTAACATAGGATGAAAACAGTATATTCTGATGGTCTTTCTAAAATTACAAAAGTTCACAAAAGTTACCTCTCATTCGAGGTTTCTATTCTATTTATGGATGACTTAGAGCCTGAAAAAAAGGACTAAACTAACCTTACAACTATTACAGAATAGCCTAAGTACTAATTCTCATGCGCATTTGTAGTTGGTCATCCGCATTAACTAATGCGATGAGTTGACTTCATCAGCATTTTTGATTTCTTTAATCGCATTAGTGTTTGGTCATCAGCATGACAAATGCGGATGATCAAACACTTGGCGTATTTGTTGCTGAGCATCGCATTAGTTAATGCGGATGAACAAAAGCCTTGTCAGCATTTGTTCAGCTATCCGCATTTGTTAATGTGGATGAACAAATACTTATCAACATTTGTTCTTGGTCATCTGCATAAACAAATGCGGATAGCCGACACTTGTCTTCTTATTGTTGATGCAGATTTCTTCTTCATCCGCATTGGTTCTTGGACTTGGGGAGATTTCCAGCAGAACAACAATCCACCTCTTGAATTGGCATGTATGATCCTTTCAGGGTCCAACAAAGTGTTAGAAATGTGGATATTGAAGAAGCTAATATTGAATCTACATTCTCACCTATAGGAACCACTCATGAAGATATACATGTACATTTTGAAGACAGGTATAACTATCTGGTGAAGATAAAGTATAACAAAGTCTTTCTGGACGGCTTGACTATACTCAAATCAATGAAGAATATGAGAAGTGCATAACAGGTGAGTCAGTAGCCCCAGTTGAACCGAATGAGATAGTTGTTGAAAACGGTGATTGGAATCCTCTACAAGAGAGTATTAATATTGAGAGATGCCATCATTAGAATTTCACCATCCATATCTAGAGGATATGAATGTTATAGCTTGAGATCATGGCTGCAAGCGAGAAATTATCCATGGAAAAGACTTAAGAGACTTCAGATGAATCTCTGAGAATATTGTAAGAAGCTTTCAAGAAACTGAAAAGCAATCAAGCAAGATGATTATACTTGACACTGACAATCCTTAATATTTAAAGATCACAAAAAGAACAAGAATGCTTAAGCCAAAAGAAATTAAGTCAATGGTTATGAAAAGCTCAGTTTAGGGAGGAGGAAAGAGTTAATGAAGATGTTTCCTAAATTAGAGCAAATGCATATAAAGTCTCTCGATCAGAAACAATTGTTTAACAAGCTTGATTGGCTAGTGACTTGGTAAAGAACGTATTACAGAAAGGACAATCAATTTCTGAGCTGCTAAATGATATGATTGCTCCTGATTCCACCAACCATGTAAAGATCATAGCATGGAAATATGATGATGTTTTTGATGTATTTTTAATTAAGTAAGTCAATGCTGTTTGTGATGTATATCACTTCTATTCAAGCATAATCAAGCTCCCAGTTCAAGACTTAAAGGATAATCTCTTGCTTGATTGCTTTTCAGTTTCTTGAAAGAGGGGAAATGTTTTGTTGAGCTACTTAACCGAGGGATAACTAGAGCTAGTTCATTTTTATAGATCTGATGCACTTAAAGATAAGGAATACTTCAGTACACTGAAAAAGAACAGAAAGTGTCAAGGAAACAATCTGAAGATGAACACTTTTTAATAGAATTCTTGATCAGTATTTTGAGTAGGTGACCACTCCAGGTTTGAATGTAATAGAAGGGACTCAAAGTCTAAACCAATCCTGAGATAGTTCTATAATACAGAAACATTTGAGCTTAAACTGGTCCAAATCTCGAGAATTAAGACGAGGACATGATCACTCTTTTTGGAGTATTTTAGCTTAAATTGTTACATCCAAGTTATATTTCATTCTTTTCAGTACAAAAGTTTGAACGAGTATCTCCTGTGATGCTGAGATGAAAACAAATATTTTCTCTCAATTATCAAAGTCATGAATGCAGCGATGGAGAGAATATCATTGGAAAGCTTTAGCTTATGCTAATATTATCAAGAAGGATATAAAAGAGATTGAGTTATGAATATCACGCAAGGGTGTTGGAGGTATATTCAAGAGGAAGTTCTAAACCTATTAAGTTATATGCCAATATGGACATTACAGGCTTATCGAAAGATACACTGGAGGTTATGAATAGAATGGAGATAAACAAATGAGGCAAAGCCTGAACAAGGTATCTTAGCAAGCAAATTCAAGTCTGCAATTGCTAAGGCCTTGAAGGAACAGACCTATACAATGAAAAGCCCATGTTCAAGATTAAGAAGAACCTGAGTTTCTTTGAAGTATGAAGATAAAAGAAAGAGAAGATAGAAGATGAAAGGAAAGAGAAGACAAAGATAAGAGAAAAGACACGACAAAGGCTGAAGAGAAGAATGCAGGTTAAAGAAAGAGAAGACAAAGGTAAAGAAGTCAGAAGATTTTTGAGACTAAAGACCATGTAAATCTTAGGGGGAGTATTGTTAGAACTTATAAAAATTAACATGTTGTCTTTATTTGTCTTTTGTATAAGTTGTTGTCATAGTATAGGGACTGTTTATGTAAATAGTGTGCCTATAGTTTATTGATAGTAAAATAGCTTAGATAGTTAGTGTAATAGAAAGACTTGAACGAGCTGCTACTTACATTGCTATTATCAATAAACTTCTATGTTTTTTCTAGATTTTATGCATTGATCTGATTACAGTGTTTGTATTTGATTGAATTGCCTTCTAATATCATCACAGATCTATACATTTGATCCTATCAAAATCACATCAAAATAAAAGATAAGTCAAAATAAAGTTTACATACATTGTAAAATCATGTTAGGTCAAATTTCTATGAAACATACCCTTGATTCTTCAATTTTGACCAAACAAAGTCAAAGTTGAAATAATCAGCTTGACTTCACCGGTGTAATTGATGATTTACTATCAAAACTAACTCATATGCATCGGTGCAGAAGCTAATGGCAAACCTCACTTGGAGTATGGTCACAATGTTAGTGGATTTCTTGACCCTGAAGTCCCTAAAGAAGAAGGACTCAGAGACATTCCCGATTCATATCCATTACTAGGGTTGCTCATGCTAACATAATGACATCTCATTTATGAGAACTTCACAAGATAATTTTGGAGTACAGATGAAGTTGCAGAGATTGATGGCATCAAGACTCTATCTGGTAGATTTTTTGCTGATCACACCCTTTCCATCACTGAACAAAATATGAGATAGTGTCAACAGGTTGTGATGATGCTAACACTCAAAAAACTAAAGATGATGAGGAACCATGACCTTCTTTGCCAATATGGTTATGAGGGATGATATGAAGGAAAGCAGATTGTCAAAGGTTCGTAGATCAATAGTAGAGATTCCTGATCCTCTATTCCAGCACTGTCTGTCAAAAATAAGACAGATGGAATGATATGCATGTGACTACATCTTTTGCTATTTGTGCTCTATGCACTAATAGATCATTCAACATGTATGCTTATGTATTCAATGCTCAAAGATGATGAACCAGAAATAGAAACAGAACCAAGTCTAGCCATGGTTGTCTATTCTATTAAGCAATCTGAAGAACCCACTGAGCAAGACTTTGAGCTTTGAGATCTCATCAAAGAGCTTGACAGCTATACTATAGGAGATTTTACAATTCATGATGAGTTTTTGGGAGTTTGTAAGGGACCCAAGACCTCTAGTAGAACACATAGTGGTGATTCCACAATCTCCAGTGCCTTTGGAAGAGAGTTGAGTATGCAGATTGTTCCTATAGTCACCTTTTCTGAAGAGCAAAAAGAGCTCGTCAGGAAACTATGTGAAGAGCTGAAAGAAATGGAAGAAGCTATTGAAAAGCAAGTTAAAGAACCACAGCAACAATAGGTGAGATATCTATGCCATCCTCATCCAGACCTTATGTACACACCTAGTTAAGAAAGAGGAAGTACTGTTTGAGAAGGCTAAGGAATACAGCCTGTAGAGGAAGAGGAGCATGTGAAGAAAAAGCAAAAAGATGATCCAAGGAGTCTGGCTGCAATAGCTAAATTTCTAGAGGAGCATGAAGAGGCTGAGGTACAATTAAAGGTGATGATTGATATCATTGATTTAGAAGAAGCAGAAATAGAAGGAGCATACCAAGTTGATAAACCTTTGATAAGAGACAGTCCTTTGAAGGTGGAAACCTCAGTTGAGGAGAGGTGGAAAAAGCACAAACCGATGACTTAATGATCAATGTCATATTTCTGTTTCAATCACGGTCATGATGCTGATGAAGTATTAGGATGGCTTATGAGTCAATTGTAGAAGAAGTAAGAAAAGTGAATCAATTCTTGACACCACTCATGTTACTGAATATGAGAGACAATAGCCAAATCTCCCATCATATTCACCTCCCCAATCACAAGACAGTCTGAAGCTTCTCAAACTCCATATCCTGATCCCTACACCATGACTGACAGGGAATGAAGGATTACCTTTCAAAACAAGGATACATAAAGAGAAGACTGGGAAATATAAAGACAAATTCTCTTAGAGCTATAATCCTCCAGATGATTAATGAGAAGAAAGATGGACTGAAAAAGTTAGAAGAGGAAGTTGTAGGGAGAAAACCCAAGTTTAGACTCACTGCTCAAGACATCCAGCTAACTAATCAAGACCATGATGTCTTGGCACCCATTCTCAACAGGACTCCTGAATGGTTCAGTGAACCCTCTCAATTAAAGCTTCAAGAGGGTTGACCACTTTAAAGATGATCCAGGGTGTGTCGCTCTAGAGGGAAGACTGATGTGAAGATCAATGCCTAGAGGCATGGCAATGACTAGAACATGTTCATGATCAAACGAATCTCAGGGTTGTTGCAATTTTTCACAGAGTACTCTGCTCTTATGAACTCCCTGCTGATCCATGATCTTGAAGAACTTGCTGAACTGGAGCTCATCAATCATCTGGCTATGTATAGGGGATATGAGTTTGAAGAGATTCTAAAGATCTTTAAAAGAACCAAGAACTTAGACTCATTGAAATTAGTTTGCTAGAGGAAAGACAAAACTTTCCAAACTCTCCTACACAAGAAGAGAAAAGCAAAAAGGACTGAAGAGTTGGTATTTCAGTGAATATAAAACCAATTGAATCTCAGACAAGAAAGATGGTGGCTGGCACCCATAATTCCATCCCAATCTCAAATGTCTATTATGATGAAAAGACATATGAGTTGGTGATTGAAAGGAAGTGGGGAGGCAAAGATGGGGGTGAAATTTGTCTATTCAGTGGATATGAAGTGAGACTTCTTGATGAATCTTACATCCACTGCATCTTCTCAAGACACTTCAGGGAAATCAACAACAAGCTTCGAGAGGTAGACATGTATTTCTTCTTAAAGTGCATCAAAATTCTGAAGAGGCTTATGACCGGATTAAGCATAAGAGAGAGCAAAGAAAGAAGAAGAAGACTCCTCTTAACCTGGAAGGATTGTGAAGCTAGAGGTTGATGCTGATGGATCTCTCCTGATTCACAGAGATGGGTTATCCACTGTTGGTGTGTGGGAACCCAAATCTCTCAGGAAGATGCCCATTGAAGCAGTTAATGCCATGAGCCATGACAATTCATGTACTAAGTAGAGATAAGATGAACAAGGCTATAGATTTCTCCAACATGATCAAGGCCATCCTAAATCTAGCCCTTCAAAACCCAAGTATAGCTCCACTATCACCAGTCTAAGCACCTGCAGAAGACCCGATAAAATCTTCACAACCTCATCCACCATCAAACCTTGAAGTACATAGGTTGTACAATCCTTAGGGGGAGTATTGTTGGACCCTGAAAGGATCATACATGCTGATTCAAGTGATGGGTGATGGTTGTTCTGTTGGCAGATTCCCACAAGTCCAAGAAGAAATGCGGGTGAAGAGTATAAGCTAAGTGTTGACTATCCGCATTAGTATATGTGGATGACCAAAGAACAAATGCTAACAAGTATTTTTTTCTTCCACATATACAAATGTGGACAGTCAAAACAAATGCTTCAAAGTATTTGTTCATCCGTATTTGTCAATGCGGATACACTGAGGAAATACTGACAAGTGTTTGCTCATCCGCATTTGTCAATGCTGAGAACCAAACACTTAATATTGAAGACAAAATAAGAAATGCTGATAAATCCCAAGGCATCCACATTAGTTAACACGGATGTTCATCCACTAATGCGGATGAAGACTATTGTACTTAGACTAGTATTGTGTTATAGTTTTCAGGGTAGTTTAGTTTTTTGTACAGGCTTTATGTCAGCCTATAAATAGAGTAGAATGTCCATCATATGTAAGTTTTTCATGAGCAAGATACCTAGTACTCAAGTTACGAGGTTCTAAGATTGTATTTTTTCTGTTCTTGAAAACCCTAGAACCCATTGTAACTTGTTTGTTCATAAATCATATACAAGCATTTATGAGTATCTTTACAGCGTCTAATGTCTTTGATTTAGTATTTCCGCTACTTAATCATTGACTCAATCATCATATTCGACCCTCGTTAAAGTCACATCAACAAAGAATATTATTCTCAGACCCAGTCAAAATACATAACTCATCAAGATGAAAATAACTTCATGGTGGATTGTAAAATGTTGGAGCAATAAAGCTGAAAAAATATATTAAGTCAAGTCGAATGTGGTATAATCGACTCACTACTTATCTTGGAAAAGAGAGTTATGATAAAGTTGGTTCATGTGTATTTATTAAAAAATCAATCATCTTTACAAATATTTTAAGATATATTGATGCATTTGATCTCATAAAGAGATTTAAAAGTTCAAACTATTAAGAACGAATTTGAAATAAAAGATGATATTACATCTATGTATTAGTCGGAATATGGAGTATTTTTTGCATAACTCAGTTCATATAAGAATGTTGAAACATTTAATATAATTTGGTTATCATTATGCTTTGACTAAAATAATTTGTCATGGAGAATATGTATATATGATTCAGGAAATATCTCTGATCATCTCTTATAAAAGGTATGAGATTATATATTATGTTAGCAATTAGCACATTATGTTATGGGTTAGTTTGTTCTAGAAAGCAAATATTAAAATGTGGTAGAACTAGCATTTGATTACCATTAAGGTACTAAATAACCCATCGAAACAAGTTTGTTTAGTCTTTTTTGCAGGGAACGTAAAACAACAAGATTGTGGATCTTATGGTACTAATTACGAGATGAGCCAATTTAAGTCTTGCATGAAGATAATTCATCACTACTCTGTATAAGGGACTATCATTGAAATATCAAGTGATGAATTCTTAACTACAAAAGTCTTATAGAAATTTTTGTTCAAGGTAAAACTCACCAATTAAGGTATATAAATCAGGGGGAGTAATATGTGCTGCATACTTTTTTCCTACTATATCGTTTTCTAGCAAGGTTTTTAATAAGTCAGTATCTTTAAGCATATTGATAACCAAGTAGAAGCGTTATAAAGTTCTATAAATGTGGTTATCAATACCACCTTGTAATTTCTCAATAATCTATTGATTTCTCATAATGTTTGTATTAATATTGCAAGATCGCATGAGGGATGGTCAATACAATTTGTTCCACAATGAGGAGAGTATTAGAACACTTAACATATCAAATAGGGGAGCGGGTTTAAGTAAATGATACTAAGAACACAAGGAAGTAATGAGACAAAACTAAGAACAAGAACAAGATAAGTATGGTTTTCAAGAATGTTGTATATTGCTCTCAAGTTCTATTACAAGTGTTACAAAGAACAAAATAAATACAAGAACCTGAGATACCTTGTACTACATCCTACAGTCGGCTATGCTTTAAAAGCCAGCTGGATACACTAATCTAGACAACAAGATCAATGTACAGTCAAAAGGAATATTGCCTTTTGACTTATGACTATCACATATCATAGCTCACATCCTAATATATTACAAAAGGATAAAAGGTACAAAGTATAAAGTTACAGACCACAAACCATAATCTACAGTTTACTAAAGCATGGACTTTTTCACCAACTTTTACAAGTTAGTGAGTCTTCAGAGTGGCAGCGGAAAGTTGGTCAGCTTTATGAAAAAGTTGATCATAGAAAGCATGTCTTCTACGTCTTGGGAAGAAATCAGTCTTCAGTCTTTTGGCTACAGAAGACTTTGTTTTTGAAGCTTCGGAACACTTCATCTTTGTCTTCAGAAGATTTGGTCTTTGGCTTTGGAAGATTTATACTTAGAATATTTTCTCTGAATTGCGTAAAACTTCTAAAGTAACTCTACTCTGCACTTCTTGCATGCATGCTGGAAGCTTTTTGGTTGCTTTGGTTGTATCAGCCTTTAAATGTGAACCTTAGAAACTCCCCCTAGGCTGATGCTACCAAAATAGAGAAGGTTACTCAGATATTAACAGTCGTCATCAGGATCAGGACCGTTCCTTTCTTCATCAATTGGTCAGGATGCCTTAGACTTTCATAGTACATCCTCATGTCACAGAGATCATGAAGAGGAAGATCAAGAATGTCTTGCCAAGAATAGACATATTGACCTTCTTGATCTCTGATGACTTACCATATGTCTGGATTTGTAGCAAAATTCAAGGAAAGGATGGGTTTCTAACTGTAAGAGGGTCTACTTATGTTAGACTTGATTGAGCAGCCTCTTCTTGAGCTACCTCAGGATGCTCTGACTCATCCAGAGGTATAAAGGTGGATGCCTTGGACTTCTTCTGCTTCTTAGTGTCCCTCTTCATGGCCATCCTTTTCCTCCTTTTTGAAGACTTTAACTGAGAAGACTGGCCATTGGCACTAGGTTGTTCTTGTGTGTCTTTCTTAGTTGGTCCTCTTCCCTCACAGGTTTAAAAGGAGATGGATGAGGACCCTGCTATGGATCAAAAGATGAAGTTGGTTGTGGCCAAGCATTAGATCCAGGTTGTGTTGTCTCTTGGGGTTCAACCTTGACCTCAACTTCGGGAGGAGTTTGACTTGGTGGAGAATGTAAGTTAACAAGCTCCCCCCTTTTAATCTTCTGCTTGATCACTCTAATGCACTCATCCATAGTGGATAAAGACATTAGACAAAGCCTCCTTTTGGGGAACCCATACAACTTCAAGAAGCTCATCATCCTCTACCTATTAGCAGACTCTTTTCGCTCTTTTAGATGATGGCTCTTGACTTTGCAGCTTTTTTCCTCAATCTTCAACTTAGTAGCTTTTTGTTCTTTTATGACTTGTTGCTTAAGCTTCTTGAGGTACTCAAATTCTATGTATTCAGGTAGCTGATCATGATCATGTTTTGTTTGTCTGCTTCCTTGTCTACCTGAGGTTATTCATTTTCCACAGCCACTATCTTAGGGCTTTCTTGAACTGGGGAGAGGGTAGGAGCATGTTTGTTGAGTCTATTATTTCTCTTTTCTTCCTTGATCTTGAGGAGCAATTCTGCATCCTCTGCCTCCTTCTTCTCCTTTGACAACTTAATGTCAGCCAGTTCACTAATCTCTTCTAAAGGAAGAGATATGAGTTCATTAATGTTGTAAAACCTGCTCCCTAAGTAGTTTTATCTGGCTGCCGTCAACTCATCATCTTGAGTGTTTGGCCTGGGTGCAGCCATGATTGCAGCTTCCATGAAGCCTAGGGACCCAGTTGAACTCTCTCCCCTTAGCTTCCTCTTCCTCTCTCTCCTCCTCCTTAATCTCCTCAGGATTCAGTTTCATTTTCCCTTTGTCACTCACAGGCCTAGGTGACTCAGGATGAGAGAGCTTTGGCCTTATTGCTTGGTTCAACACTTAAGCTCTGGCCATAGAAAGTTGTGAAGCACCATTACCAGCTGGTGCGTCACTAAGGGTAAAGGATGTTGAAGTAGTTCCTGTAATAAGGTTCACAGGGTCTATCATTGGGCCTTCAGTAAAGGTTTCCTCTTCAAATCTAATCTTAGGGTAAACCTAAACATCTAGTTGACCAATGATATTTGTTGATTGCCTTTGTCTTGTTCTATGTTCAACTATTCAACAATCCTATCTTGAATCCTCTCAGCCAGTCTGTCAGCTTGCCTGCTCTGACTGGGATTGGCAAGTGAAATGTTGACTAGAGGAAGATTGTGATAGTACTTCAGGGTCTAAAAATTGAAGATCTCTTATTTCTCCTGATGTATATGCAGTATCAGGGCTCTCCTGTCAGCATCATACCTCCACCCTAGTATTTATTCTCAGTATCATAGGGTGAGGTAGACAGAGCCTTTGGATACCCTCCTCAAACAAACTTTTTATGAGTGAGTCCATATCAATATGGACTTGAGGAGGTTGCCATGTATGGATAATTGTAAGTGAGGGTGGTGAATCCTCAATGTCTATACTCTGAGAAGAACTCCCAGGTTCTATGATTGCTAGGACTTTCTCCCCATTTTGTAGCATCACCTTCTTGCATAGGTGAGCTGGAGGTGATGTCCACCACATCCATAGGTTATTATGGACCTGGTTGAGTCCTTCTGAGTGGTCTCTCAGCTAACTTGCCCTTAAGATCGATGATCTCATGTTACTGGTCATTGCCCTCCTTTAGAAGGTAGTCACCTGAGATTCCAAGTGACTAACCTTTAAGACTAAATATATGCAGGTTTGAGTCAGTTTTTGAACCTTTAGTTTCAGACTCCTCTCATCTTCATTAGAAGAATCACATGGGGATGAGAGAATAGATCCAAAGTCTTCTTCCTTATCACTAGCATAAAGTTCTTAGCTGTTGTATTTCCCATGCATAATGACAACTTCAGTTGAAGTGTACAGGGGCTGGGTTGCCATGGTTGAGGTCTTAATGATGCAGTCACTTGTTGAGGTGAGAGCCTCTTCCATGTGAACCTCCTGAATTTGTTCAGGGACATCCACCTCGGTAGTGGGTGGATGATGTGGGCTAGACATGGGTGATGTAGGAGTACTCATCTCTCCTTGAGTAGGGGTGGAGAAGAGAGACTCATGGTACTCACTTAAGCCCATGTCTTCATCATTATAGAATTCTTGGTTGGGTATGGGTTGGTTAATGTCTAGAGGCTGGGATGGTAACTTTCCCCTAAAGGTTGTTCACTAGAGTTTTAAGACTCTGAGTGAAGGCTTAAGCCTGTTGGGGTTATGAGCTCATCAAGCTGAGCATGAGGAACCTTAACACTAATCCTTGGTAAGATGGGAGTGGTTTGCTCCTCAGGGAAAGTGGGAGCTCCAGTGTCCACTTCCTCCTACATAGGTGAGGATATAGGGGCCTGTACAAGTTGAGTAGCTTGTGCAGGGGTTCATTTGGATTTTCTTATGTAGGTGATGGTTATTTGAGGCTATGTCACTACTAGAAAATGTGTTATAGATGACGCGTGAAAGATGACGCGCGAAAAAAGATGACGCGCATTTACGCGTATCATAAATTATTGTCATTTTTTAAAATTTTCTTAGAAAGGATGACACGCATTTTTGCGTGTCATCTTAATGTGTCATTTTTAAAAATTTTCATAATTATTTATCATGTAAAAAGCTAGCTACCCGGCCTTCATTCCAAAAACCTCCATATGTCCCGCTTCTTCATTCCAAAAACCCATCATAGGTCGACCTGCCATCGCCGATCTTCCCTCGCCGGACGCCCCTGCCACCGCCGACCTGCCACCGCCGACCTTCCACCGCCGACATTCCACCGCCGCCCGCAACCCCCCACCACCACCATCGACCCTTCGACCTTTTGGTAGCCCCAATCGACCCGCAGCCACCACCGCCGGTCGCGACCACCACACTGCCACCGCCGACCTTCCCCCACCACCACCATCGACTTTCGACCCGCAGCCCCAATCGAGACGCAGCCCCAATCGACCCGCATGCCCAATCGACCCGCAGCCCCAATCGACCCGCAGCCCCCAATCGACTTCACCCCAGCCCCAATCGACCTCATCTAGCCTCAATCGACCTCACCCAGCCCTCACCGCCGCTCGGCCACCCACCGCCGCAGCCATCTTCACTCGGTTAGTATTTCTTTTGGTTATGTATTTCTTGAAATTCAGGTTTCAACCTGAACAATGTTGGGTACTTGATTTTGTTGTATATATGAAATGTTAGTGGTAATTGATCTGTTACTGTGAAGTTTTCAAGTCATATTACCTTGTTAGGCCTTTAAGTCCCTATTTTTGTGCTGATTTTTACTTAGGTTTGAGTATTTTGGTTATTGGTTTGTCATTTGTGTAGTTTGGTAGGCATATATATATATATGCTCTTTTTGACGCAATTGGGACATAGTTTCATGTCTTGAAACTAATAAAACTACATTGTTGTTTTATTTGTTTTTTTTGCTAAATTTTGGTTGATTGTGGATGTGTTGTAAATTAGGGTTATACGTAGAATTTTGGTTGACCGTGGATGTGTGTAAATTAGGGTTATAACTAATGACTAATAAAACTAATGAGTAATGACATCTTATTGTAATGTGGATACTTTAACCCTCACATAGAGGTGCACAAATTGAATTGGATTTAAAGAACGTTGTGTGACTTATTTAGGTTGTGTATAAAACTAAATGACATCTACTTGTTTAGTTGGATTAGAATTGTGATGCATATTTTGATACCTAACTCTTGTCATTAAAGTTGATTCTAGTTTCTATGATGTTGACAAACTAGAAACAAAGGTCATGGATAAATCATGGATTTCGACTGATAGATTATCAAATGCATATGACAAAGGTGTGGAGGACTTTTTAGAGTTTGTCCAAAGTAATAATCCAAATTCAGATGTTATTCCATGTCCTTGTGTTAATTGTATCAATTTGTGTCACCACTCGATTGCCAATGTGCGTTATCATCTGTTTGCCTACGGTTTCAACGAAAATATAAGGTTTGGTCTTTCATGGAGAGAAACTTCCGAAGGTTGATTCTAGATACCCTGATACTTCTAGACCTTTTGAATTTGATTATACAAAGGAAATGCTACATGATGCTTTCACACATGTAGATAAAGATCCTGATTCATTGAAATCTCTTCTTGAAGAATGTGATAAACCACTTTATGTAGGGTCAAAGTATAACGCACTTAGTGGATTGTTAAAATTCCAAAATTTGAAGAGTCAATTTGGTTGGTCTGATTCAAGTTTTGATGCTTTGTTGGGCGTCTTAAAAGATATCTTACCATCAAACAATACAATCCCAAGCTCGATATACGAAGCCAAGAAGTTGTTAAAAGGTTGGTCTAGAATATAAAAAGATTCATGCATGTGAAAATGATTGTGTTTTATTGGAAAGAATATAAGGATGCTTCTGAGTGTCCAACTTGTGGCACATCTCGTTGGAAGAAGAATACCAAGAACGTGCCTTCAAAAGTTTTGTGGTACTTTCCTCCTGTTTCTAGATTTAGAAGAATGTTTTCCTCTCCAGAAATTGCACGTGACTTAACTTGGCATGCGCAAGGTCGGATTAATAATGGTAAGCTTACTCATCCTCGTGATTCACCCTCCTGGAAGCTTGTTGACAACACATGGAAAGATTTTGAAATGAAATTGGAATCTTAGATTAGCTTTGTCCGCTGATGGTATCAATCCTCACAAGTCATTAAGTTCAAAGTATAGTTGTTGGCCCGTTATCCTTATAACATATAATCTACCATCTTATTTATGCATGTCAAGAAAATTTATGATGTTGACACTATTGATATCAGGCCCAAAACAACCTTGTAACAATATTGATGTCTATTTGGCACCATTGATTGATGATCTAAAAGTTTTATGGAAACCTGGCATTAGAACATTTGATGCTTATAAGAAAGAATACTTCAATCTCAGAGCAGTATTACTTTGGACTATAAATGACTTCCCCGCATATGGTAATCTTTCAGGATGTGTTACCAATGGTTATAAAGCTTGTCCATATATTCAGAGGATACTTGTTCACAATGGTTGCCAAAGTCTAAAAAGGTATGCTTCCTTGGGCATAGAAAATTCCTCCCACCTCAACATCCTTTTCGAAAAAGAAAAAAACATTTCAATAATCAACAAGAGAGTGGTGTTATAGGAAAACCATTATCAGGTGAAGAAATTTTTGACTACCTGTCGGGGTTTGAGAATACATGGGGTAAGAAGAAGAAGTCAAAGAAAAAAAAAGAAGTATTGATGAGAGAAACAAATTATGGCACAAGAAGTCATTTTTTTTGAACTTGAATATTGGAAAAAATTGCTTGTTCGTCATCAGCTAGATGTTATGCACATAGAAAAAAATGTGTGCGAGAGTGTTTATGGAACATTGTTGAATTTACCTCACAAGACGAAGGATGGGTTGAAAGCAAGGCAAGATCTTGAGGAGCTAGGCATAAAGTCTGAATTACAAGCTCAACCAAAAGGGAATCGACTATGGCTTCCGCCTGCATGCTACACATTGAACACCTTGGGAGAAATCTATTTTATGATACTCTGTCTAAGATAAAAGTGCCTGATGGGTATTGCTCCAATTCAAGAATCTCGTGTCTGATGATGTTTCAAAGATGAATGGCTTGAAGTCCAATGATTGTCATGTGTTGATGCAACAACTTCTTCCTTTCGCTATCAAGGGGGTGTTAGATGTGAAAGTGAGGAAAACAATTTTAAGTTTGTGCCATTTTTCCAACGAGTTGTGTAGTAAAGTTGTTGATGTTAGTAAGTTAGGCAAGTTGCAAAGTGACATCGTACTAACATTGTGTTTGTTAGAGAAGTATTTTCCTCCTTCGTTTTTTGATATTATGATTCACTTGATGGTGCATTTAGTTAGAGAGGTGAGGTTATGTGGCCCGGTTCATTTTAGGTGGATGTATCCATTTGAGAGATACATGAAAACACTCAAAGGGTATGTACGAAATCACCATAGACCCGAGGGTTGCATAGCAGAATGTTATGTGGCAGAGGAAGCTTTAGAATTTTGCTCGAACTACTCTAAAAACCTAAAATCAATTGGCAACCCTCATGAACATGTTGATGAAAGAATCCGCACCGGCAAGCCTTTATCACGATCTACAATCATTGTTGAGGATGCTAAGTTAGTTGATCAAGCTCATTTTTATGTATTACGAAACACTGCTGCTGTGGAGCCGTATATAGAGTAAGATTTTCATAAAACTATTTATTTTTTGTAGCTTATTTAATACATAATATTTTCTAACTTCTACTATAACTTAGGCAACATATGTTGGAACTCAAAGATCAGAACCTCGTGCCTCTCGAAATGTTACGTGGTTGGAGAGCCAGCACAACAGGTCATTTATTAGATGGCTTAAGATCGAGGTTGAAAAACGTTTGGCTAACGGGGAGGATATATGTGACAGTGTTTGTTGGTAGGCCAAAGGGCCTAGTTATGTTGTTACTAAATATAGCAGCTTTGCCATAAATGAGTATCAATTTCATACAACATCTCTAGATGAATCTAGAACAACTCAATGTAGTGGAGTATCTTTAGTAGCAAATACCATGCAAATTGCTAGTGCAAAAGACTCCAATCCCGTGTATGGCGTTGTTACTTTCTTTGGTCGTATAAAGGAGATATGGGATCTTGATTATCGCATGTTTTCTGTTCCTGTTTTCATGTGTGATTGGGTTGATAATCGTGGTGTAAAAAAGGATGAATTGGATTCACGGTGGTTAACTTTGATAGGCTTGGTCAACAGTCTGATCGCTTCATACTAGCTAGTCAGGCCAACAAGTTTTTTATGTTCAAGATCAACAAGATAAGAATCTGTTTGTTGTTGGCTTCACACCACATAAGATGTACAAATATGAAGGAAGTGGTGAAATAATGATGATTTGTTGGCATTTGATGCTAGTGTTGATGTTACACAAGACTCCAGTTTACTAGACCTTGATGATGATTTTTTGTGTACACGCCCGATGGCGAGGGCATATTAGTTTAAAGCATTTTGTTGAAAATAAGATTCTTTTTGGTATGTTTTTTGTATTTTTTTATTTTAGTTGTTAAAATATGATTGGCATGTGTGGCTAACTAACTATTTTATTTGAAACAGGTTAACTTTTGTGAAATGGATTCGAATAGTAGTGATGAGGAGAAGATGAAAAAGTTGGATTCGGATCATGATGAAGACACAAGATCACAAAGAGGCCCAACAATAAAACCAAAAATTAAAAAAGGGAAGACAATAATAAAATACAATAAAAGAGGTGTTCCAACGGGAGATGGGCAAAGAAACTATCCACTTTTGAGGGAATGGTAGCAAGACCATGGTTCCAATAACCTATGCAAATTGGCTTGATGTACCAGAAGACACTAAAGATGATTTATGGCAATATGTTTTGGTAAGTCTTCTATAAAATATGTTATTCAGACATAATTTTTATCTTTTAAATCTAATTTTTATCTTTTATTTTTCAGACACAATTCATACTTGACTCAAAGAGCCGAAACATGTTATTCATCAGTTGGTAGCAAGTGAGAAACTAAACTGTAAATCAAAGTATTTATATAAAAAATTTTATGCCATACAAAGATGATCCTAAGGCAGAGAGTCTGGTCAATCCTCCTATTGAGTATCCGTCTATAAAGAAACAAGATTGGAGACTTTTTGTATCACAAAAAACTTCAAAAAGTGGGAGGTTCGTTAAACCGTGCATGTCTATTTTTAGTATATTTTTTACTAGTTAATTTATATTACTTAGAAAACTTACATGACATTTAATACTTGTTTATGTTGCAGGAACAAAGTAAGAAAGCTAAAAACCTTCGGGCACTGCATAAATACAATCATCGTTTAAGTCGAAAGGGATACTCCGGACTCATCGATGAAATTGTATGAATTAAATTAAGTCGATTTTTTTACATGTTTGCGGTTAATTTATATTTTTTTATTATTATTATTTAGATCAAAGAAACCGGCAAGACAGAGGAGGAGATCGATAGAGCAATGCTGTGGAAAAAAGCAAGAGAGTCTAAAACGGGAGGTTATGACTCGAATGTTCAAGAAGTTGTTAAGAAAATTGTAAGTTTTGGATGATTATACACATATATTATGACCTGCATAATTCTTATTTTTAATGCCAAATCAGGATGAGCTATATGATTCAACAAGTTTAGGAGAGGTTACTGGAACAAACGATTTACTTACACTAGCCCTAGGTACCGAGGAACAACGTGGACGTGTACGTGGGATGGGTAAATTCGTAACTCCACAACGCTATTTCACGTTCCGAAGACAGTTAAGGAGATTTTGGACATTGAGAAGAAGAAAGTAGAACAACGTTTTAACAAACTTGAAGAGGAGATAGAGAAATTGAAAAGAGGTACAAGTGTGTCTCAAGTCGCAAGCTGCCATATTGGTGCCCATGAAGAAGAATTTGAACACGAACCAGATGATGAATCACTTGTAAGTCTTGGTTCTTTATTAAGAATTTGTTGCAACTCTTGGCTACAACTAACGATCTATTATTTTGTAGAATAATTCATGCTATCTTGCTGTTGATGTTGCATCTAATATAGTCACCAAAGGAACCGTACGAACTATAATGTATTAGGTACGTATTACCCTAGTTTTATGCTATATTATTATGGTTTAATTATTTTCATTTTGTATCATTTATTTACATACATATAATAGGTGAAACCTTGAAGTTATGTTGGAAATATGTTTACAAGAAGACGCATTACTGCCAATTCGACCAAAGACGATCCGTTCATTGAGAAGATCAAAGATGCAGTTGGGTTTCTATTAAGTTGGCCAAGGCATCTAATCATCCGGTGCATTGACTTGGTAATACAATTTGAATACAAGTGTGTTATATGTGTACGAGTACAAGTGTTTGTAGATAATTGTTTCCAATCTAAAGAATTTATATATATTATTGTAGGAAAAAGTGGCGAAGAAACCAAAGAAAATCAGTTTTGAAAAACCATTAAATCAATTCGAAGGAAAGAATGAAAAAGAACAGGTCAGAGAAACTAAGGAAAATGAGAATGCAAATAAGGATGGGGAGACAATTGAAAACCAAAAAGAGGAGAAAGTAAAAGATCTGAAAAAGAAGATTGAAATGGTGGATGAGAAGGCTGTGAAGCAAAGAAGGATTACCAGAGGTCAAAGAAATGTAAGGGTAAGGATTGAAGACAGTATTATTTTGAAAATGACTGAAATGATGGTTGATGGACAAGTGGCAAAGGTGGATTCTATAAGAGTGCAGTGTGAAGATAAGCTCTTTGGGTATGAAAGTTTTACTTACTTAAGTTGGGATGATTTTGAAGCAGTTTTTACGTTAGATGAGCTTACCGGGACTGTCATTACTACTTATATGATGTAAGTTTTTAAATTTAATTTTAATATTTGTGAAACACAAGTTATTTTTAATCAATTTGTTTTTCTATGTTAAAAGGTACTTGTTTGAGCAATTCCATAATGGGAGAAAAAAATCATGGAATTTTTTATGAGCCCTTCCGCGATCTCACCTGTTGAATCTAAAGTGAAATCCAAAATATTGATGATTCAAGTAGAAGCATTGCAAATCGGCTGTCTACAAGAGGAGACAATGATATCATCCTATTGCCCTACAATCCCGGGTGTGACTTAATTGATTATTTTCTACCGTATTATATAAGTTGTTTGACTTAATTGTTTTTTGCTTTTATGTAGAAACCATTGGGTGCTGGTCGTGCTAGACATGAAAACATTGACTTGCTATTATCTGATTCTCTACGGGTCAGCACTATCAATCTGTTGTTGAAACAAACCATTGATGCGTAAGTAATAAAAGTTATTAAAACTTTATGCTATATATATTTTTTATTGATATGATCAACTTTTTTGTAGGCAATGGGCTTATATGCTGCACAAAGTGGTACCAAGAAGAGGCAAACTAAACTCAAATGGGTCAATTCTACAGTGAGCACTTAACTTTTATTTGAATTTGCACATTTACTTAACTTTATTAAGCTGATCATTGACTACCCCTTATAGTGTCCACGTCAGCCAGGAAGTACCGAATGTGGATATTATGTGTTGAAGTTCATGAAAGAAATAGTAGATAACGGGCTTGAAATATTAGTCACTAACAATGTAAGCTGATCATTGACTACCTCTTATATTTATCATTTGTTGCTTTGTAGTTTATATTATTGAATATAACTATCTATGTATGAGTTTTTTATAAGTAAATTACCATTGTTGTTGCCTTGTAGTTGATATTAATAAACTAGTCAAATAAATTACAAGTGTTTTACATAAAGAGGTTTTTGGGTCAAACTGACAAGTTTAATTTGATGAAATTTGTTTGTCTTAGGTTGGAGAAGGTAAAGAAGAATACAGTGATGGTGATTTGGACGAAGTTCGTGAAGATTGGGCGCGCTACGTATCAAATTTCATTTATATGTAGCCCTGAAATGATATATTTGGACTTTGTAGTTGTTAATTACCAACTTTTGTAATGGATTTCGCTTTTAATGGACTTGTAAGCTTTGTTGGTATTTAATGGATTTCGCTTTTAATGTTAGTCGACTATTTGTTTTAGAAAACAACAGGTAAATTTATTAAAAAAAAAAAAAAAAAAAATAAAAATGCAGCTAATTTTATGACGCGCATTGCGCGTCATCTATTGCACGTCATAAAAATTTCATAGATGACACGCGGATGCGCTTCATCTAGTCATTTATGACTACCCCTTCCTCGACGCGCATTGCGCGTCATCTTTTGCACGTCATAAAATGCGCGTCATCTTTTGCGCGTCATAAATAGATGACGCGCGGATGCGCGTCATCTATCATTTATGACCCCCTCTTCCTTGACACGCATTTGCGCGTCATCTGACCCCCAAGATGACGCGCAATGCGCGTCATCTTTTGCGATTTTTCTAGTAGTGTGTGGGTGGTTTAAAAGTAGGAAGGTATGGGCTCAACACTAGCTGGTGCTGCTAGGTTACCACATTGAGCAATGAGCTCTACCATTTTTGGGACAAGAGCTGGTTCTACCCCTAAGCTTTCTCATAGTCTTGAAGATGCCAGGCTTTATTTGTCCCATTATTAGAACATTACTTGTTCCCCTTAACTGTGAGCCTTCTACACAGTTAAGAATATGCTAGACATATCTAGGGAACATATAATATTCTAGGGAGTCCAAGTTAGCAAGTAAATTTGTATAGACAAACTGAGAATACCTGAACTTGACCCCTGAACCACCCCATGGACTATGTAGGAAAGGTCTTCAAGAATTTGATCCCATCCTCCATGCTTGTTAGATAGACAGTGAATGACCACATGGAGGATGTATTCTACTGAGAAGAGACCTTCCATTTTCAGAAGATTCTTATAAAGTAATCACCTTCATGGCCCATCTGCCTGAAAGACTGTTTAACAATAGACTTGGGGAAGGACAAGTCACCTTCGACATCATCCATCCTAAGATAAGTGTTTATGGAGGCTGGAGTGATGAGATTGTCATCCCCTGCACTGTGACAAACAGTGTCTTCTCCTCATTCATGGTAACATCTTGGCAAGTTCTTGAAAACTCCAAGAGATGATCTTCATAAAGTGGAGGATCTATGGTAAGGGAGGTGAAGTAGTTTGGTAGAGTTAAGAATCATCAAACCTCTAAGAAACCAGAATCTTTCTCAAAGTTCAACAGAGCACCTGATCGTGTTGCCTGTGTAAGTGCATGGAAAAATCTGGTTGGTTTCTTCGATTAAGGTTAGCCATTTGTGAGGTAGCTTTATGGTAAAGGAAGATAAGAACAAAAGACGTTTGTGGGTGGATTTAGGTTAGAGATTTTGTACATGAAGAGGAATGTGAAAGAGGGGGAACCGTTGAGTGTATATATATATGAAATGGATTTAAGACAAAGTTAATAGAAAAGGATAAACTTTGAAATCCGTATGTTGGTCCCACCCCTGGAAAAGGTGCCTAAAGGTAGTTTTCTTGGAAGTTAAAATCTTCAAAAGGTAATTTGTCTTTGTATTTTTTTTATAAAAACTTCCAAAGCCAATTTGACTTCAGAAGATATTTTAGAGCATTATGGAAATTTGCTTCGGAGGAGATTGAAACTTAGAAGTTTTATTCAGAATAAATCTTTTGAACCTTAATTACTTTCAGAAGAAATTGTTTATAAAAAACATATAAATGCATAGAAGTATATTTAAGCTTCGAAAGATATATACTAGAATTTCTTTCGAAGGCAAATTGCTTATAAGTAGTTATTTGTTTTGAAGACATAATGTTTTTCAAAGGACAACTTAATGTCTTCCGAGAGACATATGTCTAAAATTTACAAAATTCTAAGGAATATCATTTAAACTTTTTTCATCCTGAGTGAATTGGGCTTATGTGGGTGATAATATAGACAACTTAGGACACACATGTTTTTTAGAAATGGTCTTGAGTTAAGTTTAAGAAAATCTTGCAAAGTTAAGTTTCCTCAGAGTAAATTAGGCTTATGTAGGTGAATCCGTAGTCCAGCATCTGATTCTAAATCCAAAGCACTTGAGCATAGCAGCTAGCAGCAGCAATGTATTCAGCTTCAGAAGTTAATGCAGACACACATGATTGTTTCTTGCATTAACATGAGACTATCCTTCCACCAAGGAATTGACATCCCCACATATAGACTTTGCAGTCATGTTGTAGCCACCATAGTTACTATCTGTATAAGTATACAGATTAAAGATAAAATTCTTTTAATACCAAAGCACTAGTTTCGGAGCACTTTTGAGATATCTAAGAATTCTCTTGACATGAACCTGGTGTGACATGTTAGGATTGGCTTGTTATCTTGCACATATACATGTAGCAAACATGATATCAGGCTTGCTAGTTGTGACGTACATTAGAGACCCATCGTAGCTCCATAGAGATGTTCATCTACACACTCCCCCTTAAGATCAAGCCCAAGGGGTGGTTTCTTGCGATGGATATCTTTGCAACCTTACATTCAGTCATGTTGAATCTGGTAAGTATGTCTTGTACATATTTTGCCTGACTTATGAAGATGCCATAATCAACTTACTTCACTTGAATTCCTAGAAAGAAATTGAGTTCCCCCATGGCACTCAATTCAAATCTATTCTTTATCAACTTCTTAAAGTCATACAGAACTTTGCATTGGTTGACCCAAATATAATGTCATCTACATAAACTGGAACTAGCATCAAGTCTAGGTAGTACAGGTTACAACAAACTACTAACTCAGGTTGCATATTAGTCTCACGGTGAGCGTAGTGACATTGACATGAAAGTCATTGCTACTCGGTGTTTAGGACTGTTTGTGCGAGACCTAGTACATGGACGACAATACAATATTCATAATTAGGTTGATCATGTGGAGTAAGTACTTATTTTTTTTAATATTCTATTTATGTGCAAATACAAATTGTTATTATTGTTAATGTGCGGTATTTTTTCTATTTAGTAAAATGAATATTTAAGATACAATTCCAAACCATTGGTTCCATATTTTCAATCCGTGTGGTCAGGTCATTGGCAAAGATGGAAAGATCTTTCATCTCGTCATCACAAATACATTTTTGAACGTTTTATGGTGTGTACTTAAGGACCATTTGTAAATTACACGCCTGATAACATGATGAACACTGCGTACATTATTAATAATTAGTTCTTTAAGATGTAAAATTATTGGGAGGATGAGTCAAAACACTTAGTTCGATCTTGTTAGGAGATGTGCATAAAGTGAAAGGTTCTAGATGTGTAAAAGTGAGCTTGATTTAAAGCCAAGGCTCTGACATTCAAAGAGGGTATGGCATTCATTTCAAATCTATTCTTTATCAGCTTCTTAAAGTCTTACAGAACTTTGCATTGGTTGATCCAAATATAATGTCATCTACATAAACTTGAACTAGCATCAAGTCATTCCCTACTCCTTTGATGAAGAGTGTTACATCTATAGTACCTCTCTTGTAGCCATTCTGATAGAGATATTGAGATAGTGTCTCGTACCACTTCCTTGGAACTCTATGGAGCCCATAAAGAGCTTTATCAAGCTTGCAGACATAATCAAAATAATTTGACTCTACAAAGCTAGGTGGTTGTTTGACATACCCCTCCTCATCTATCACCCCATATAGAAAAGCACATTTGACATCAAGTTAGTAGACCTTGAAATCCTTGGATGCAGCAAAAGTAAAGAATATCCTAACAGTTTCAAGTCTTGCCACTGGAGTAAAAACATCTGTGTATTCAATTTCCTCTTCTTGTGTATACCCTTGAATAACTAGTCTAGCCTATTCTTGATAATAAGTCCTCTGTCATTTTTCTTGTTCCTAAACACCCATTTGGTACCTATATGGTCTTCTCTGGAGGAAGAGGATATAGGTTTAAAACCTTTTGTCTTTTAACCTAATGGCACTGCTCCTCTTTATAGTATCCATGGAAGGGTGCAAACTAATGCTGATTTGGGTTTATTTCATGGGATTAAGACCATGGTTAACAGTTTTCATCTATCCTACCTATTGTACCTAAACGATGTTATTTTGGTGAGTGGCTTACGTTTAATACTTGTAATCTCAAGCGACTTTTACAAATTTCTTATTTTATTGGGCCTTAAACTAAATCTTAATAAAACCACCTCTTCGGCATCAGTGTTGACATGCAGGAGTTGCTGGAAATGGCACAATTAACAAAATGAAAGGCTAGTTCTTTAGCATTTCCTATCTTGGATTCATGGTGGGTGCTAATATGAATAAAGAATCAATGTGGTAAAGTATAGCTGATAAGGTTATCTCAAAATAAAATTATCTTCATGGAAAGCTGCCACCCTTTGTTTTGATGGTAAGATCACACTTCTAAAATCGCTTCTTGGTGCCCTCCCCCTTTTATTTTGTACCGTTGTTTAAGGTTGACACAGGCTTGATGTTACAAATGAAATTAAATGTCACATTAAAGATGATTCGAATGCACCATTTTGGCTCCACAATTGGTGTGAAAAAGGTATCCTCAAACACATTTACCCTTTGCCTCTTTTATCTTGAGAAAGTGAAGTAAGTAAACTCTATTAACAAATATAAACAACAAAAAAACAATAAATATGGAAGTTACCAACTCCTTAAATCAGTTGGGGTTCTCATGTACAAAGTAACATATCACAATTGTAATTTTTCCCTCCAAAGCAAGGTACTAAATTTACCTTCACAGATGACGATTTAGAAATAAATCTTAATAAAAACCACCTCTTCGGCATCAGTGTTGACATGCAGGAGTTGCTGGAAATGGCACAATTAACAAAATGAAAGGCTAGTTCTTTAGCATTTTCCTATCTTGGATTCATGGTGGGTGCTAATATGAATAAAGAATCAATGTGGTAAAGTATAGCTGATAAGGTTAGCTCAAAATAAAATTATCTTCATGGAAAGCTGCCACCTTTGTTTTGATGGTAAGATCACACTTCTAAAATCGCTTCTTGGTGCCCTCCCTTTTATTTTGTACGTGTTTAAGGTTGACACAGGCTTGATGTACAAATGAAATAAATGTCACATTAAAGATGATTCGAATGCACCATTTTGGCTCCACAATTGGTGTGAAAAAGGTATCCTCAAACACATTTACCCTTTGCCTCTTTTATCTTGAGAAAGTGAAGTAAGTAAACTCTATTAACAAATATAAAACAACAAAAAAACAAATAAATATGGAAGTTACCAACTCCTTAAATCAGTTGGGAGTTCTCATGTACAAAGTAACATATCACAATTGTAATTTTCCCTCCAAAGCAAGGTACTAAATTTACCTTCACAGATGACGATTAGATAACTTTGAACATTCAGATTCAAATTAGTTAGTTTGTTGTTATAAACACGTACCAGGTAGAATATAAAGATTAATGGATTTTTCTAAAGCTTTACATATAATGTTTATTGTTATCATTAACATTTATATTGATTTATATATTAAATAGCCGTAGTGAATATTAACAACTATATTTCCTTAAAATTTAAAACAATGGCATGTAATTCAGAGTGGTAGGTCAAAGTCAAGGCACTAGTCAAAGTACTATGGGAAAAGAAAGAAGACTAACGCAGGAAGCATACGAGTCTCATCATGACCGTAGTGATAAGAATGGTTCTTGTTAATATCAATGAATTTAACTAATTCTATGTATAGCAGTTCTTTGACTATTGATAACTTTGACTTTGTCGTAGAAACAATGGCAATAAGAGCAAGAGGAAATGGTAAAGTTTGTGGTGGTAGTCGAGGCACTAGTCTAGGTAGTACAGGTCACGGTCGACTACTAACACAGGTTGCATATTAGTCTTACCATGAGCGTAGTGAGGTTGTGGTGCTATTCGAGGCACTGACTGTCCACCTAGTACCTGCACGAGAAAAAACCACGTTCATAATTGAGTACTAATCTGTTAATATTCTCTTTATGTATAAATACAAAATTTTATTATTGTTAAATGTGCGGTATTTTTTCTATTATGTTGAAGGAATACTCAAGATACAATTCTCAAACTATTGGTTCGATTTACATTCTATGTGGTCAGGTCAATGGCAAAGATGAAAGATGTTTTATCCGATCGTCGCAAATGCATGTTTGAACCTTTTATGGTTTGTGCTTAAGGCCCATTTGTAAATGACATGCCTTATAACTTGATTAAAATGCATACATTATAAATAACTGATTATATAAGATGTGCTATTAGTGGGAGGATGCGTGGAAACCCTTAGTTGATCTTGTTGGGATAAGTGCCTATAGGGAATGTTTCCAGATTTGTAAAAGTGAACTCGGTATAAAGCCAAGGTACTGACATTCAAAGAGATTATGGAAATTGAGAATGATTTGAGCATCCTTCTTTCATTTAAGCGAATCAGGATTAGTAAGGGTCTTGGACAAAATTAGTTGACGTTTGGATGTCAATTTGTGGAAAGAAAACTCTTCTATAAATATTGAAAACAGAAAGAAATCAACATGTGGTAGACAAACATTCAGGTCAAAAAAACCATGCCGCTATAAAACAAATATGGTAACAATTTGAATTTGTCATCTTATGATACTTAATATTCTTTCTGAGCTATTGCATGATACAATATACACTATAAAAAGTCCCTTTTAAGTCAAAGTGCTCTTAATTCAAGTATAAATAAGCCTTAAAATTAATAAATATACACAATAAGATGCTAGAATTCGAGCGGTAAAGTTGAATGCATTAGTAAATATATTTTTTAACTCTTGCTGAAGTTTTAAATATTTAACTACACTAGATTAGTAATGTATACTGCACGGATGATCGAAATAATAAAACTTTCTTTAGAAATTTTGTGAACAACTAAATAAGAATTAATAATGTAATACATTACTTGTAAAAGGTGATAATATATATACAGTTATATTAAGAAAGAAATAAACTAATAACCATAGATAATGTAATACATTACTTGTAACATGTAATAATACAACTATATTTATGTTTAGATATATAAATAGTTCTTATAAAATAAATATTATTTGTATACAACATTTGTTCTTTCATTAGTAACCTTACACTATTGGTTTATATTAGTAATTTGACTTTACTTATTACTCTTGTTAATGCGACATACTATTGTCCATAAGTAACAAAATATAATATTACTTAAAAAAATTTGAAGAGGTTAAATACGTGAGTATCAAATTAACTTGTCCACACAATCGAGCTCCTTCAATGTAAGAAAATTAAAACATAAGCAAATTGTCCACCTAAAAGCTTTAGTAAGTAAATGGTATTAATCGATTTTAAAACAACAATTTTCTTCGTTATAATAAACAGCAAGGTGACCAACTCCTTAAATCACTTAGGAGTTGTCATGTTCAAGAACACAATTGTAATTTTTCCTCCAAATCAAGGTACTAGATTTGCCTCCATAGATGATGATGTAGAAAACTTGAACAATCAGATTCAAAATTAGTTGGTTTGTTGTTATAAACAAGTATAAGGTAGAATATATAAATTAATGAATTTATTTTAAACTTTTACATATAATGCTTATTGTTATCATTAGTAATTTTTACTAATATAGATATTAAATTGCTCTGTATTAACAACCGTATTTCCTTAAAATTAGACAATATGGCATGTAATTCAGAAGGAAGTGGTAGATCTAAGTCGAGGCGAATTTCGAGGCACAATTCAAAGGAGTATGGGAAGAGGAAGAAGATTAACTCTTGAAGCATATAAGTCTCACCATAAGCGTAGTGGTGAGAATGTTTTTTGTTAATACAATGAATTAAACTAATTTCTATGTATAGCAGTTCTTTGACTATTGATAACTTCGATTTTGTTGTAGAAATAATGGCACTCTGTTCAAGAGAAAATGGTAGAGGTTGAGGTGGCACTCCAGGCCGCTAGTCTAGGTAGTACAGGTTACAACGGACTACTAACTCAGGTTGCATATTAGTCTCACGGTGAGCGTAGTGACATTGACATGAAAATCATTGCTACTCGGTGTTTACGACTGGTTGTGCGAGACCTTGTACATGGACGGCAATACCATATTCATAATTAGGTTGATCATGTGGAGTAAGTACTTATTTTTTAATATTCTATTTATGTGTAAATACAAATTGTTATATTGTTAAATGTGCGGTATTTTTTTCTATTTGGTAAAATGAATATTTAAGATACAATTCACAAACCATTGGTTCCACTTTTTCAATCTGTGTGGTCAGGTCATCGACAAAGATGGAAAGATCTTTCATCTCATCATCACAAATACATTTTTAAAGTTTTATGATGTGTACTTAAGGACCAGTTGTAAATTACATGCTGATAACTTGATGAACATTGCGTACATTATTAATAATTAGTTCTTTAAGATGTAAAATTAGTGGGAGGATGAGTCGAAACACTTAGTTCAATCTTGTTAGGAGATGTGCATAAAGTGAAAGGTTCTAGATGTGTAAAAGTGAGCTTGATTTAAAGCCAATGCTCTGACATTCAAAGAGTGTATGGAAACGATTAGTCCAGGGTCTTCTATAAATAGTGAAAATGAAAATAATTCAACATGCGGTAGACATACATTCTGGTCAAAAATCCTTGCCACTGTAAAACAAATGTGGTAAGAATGACAATTTGTAATCTTATGATAGTTACTATTATTTGTGAGCTATTGCCTCATACAAATACAAATATATACTATAAAAAGCCCCTTTTAAGTCAAAGTGCCCTTAATTCAGTACAAAAAAAACGGAAATAATTCAACATGCGGTAGACATACATTCAGGTCAAAAAGCCTTGCCACTGTAAAACAAATTTGTAAGAATGACAATTTGTCATCTTATAATACTTACTATTATTTGTGAGTTATTGCCTGATACAAATATACACTATAAAAAGCCATTTTTTAGTCAAAGTGCCCCTAATTCAGTATAAGGTAAGGCTTAAAACTAATAAATATACACAATAAGATGCTAGAGTTTGAGTGGTATGGTTGTATGCATTAGTAAATACACTTTTAACTTTGGCTGAAGTTTTACATATCTAATTATAATAGGTTAGTACTTGAGTACTGCAGGGATGATTAAAATAATAACACTTTCTTTAGAAAGTTTGTGAAACAATAAATAAGCATTAATAATATAATACATTACTTATCAAAGGTGATAATATAAGTACAATTATATTAAGACAAGAAACAATGTAATAAGCATAGATCTTGTGACATGTAATAATACAAATATAATTATATTAAGACAAATAAATAGTTATTATAAATGTAGTATTGTTTTTTAATACAAAATTTGTTCTTTCATTAGCAACCTTACCCGTTTTATTTGACATTAGTAATTTGACTTTATCTCTATTTTTTACTCTTGTTAATGCGACATACAATTGTCCTTAAGTAACACAATACAATATTACTTAAAAAATTTACAGACGTTAAATACATGAGTACTAAATTAAATTGTCCACACAATCAAGGTACTTAAAGGTAAGAAAATTAAAACATAAGCAAATAGTCTACCTAAAAGCTTTAGTAAGTAAATAGCTTTAAAAAATTTAAAACAATAAATTGCTTCGTTTTAATAAACACAAAAGTGACCTACCCCTTAAATCACTTAGCAGTTGTCATGTTCAAAGTAATTAACCATAATTGTAATTTTTCCTCCAAAGCAAGGTAATGGATTTACCTCCATAGATGATGATGTAGAAAACTTGAACATTCCGATTGAAATTAGTTGGTTTGTTGTTATAAATAAGTACAAGGTAGAATATATAGAGTAGCGGATTTATTTTAAACTTTTACATATAATGCTTATTGTTATCATTAATAAGTTTTACTGATTTATATATTAAATTACTCTAGTTAATATAAAAAACTGTATTTCCTTCAAATTAGGCACTATGGCATGTATAGAAGGAAGTGACAGATCGAAGTCGAGGCGATCTTTAAGGAACTATTCAAAGTAGTATGGAAAAGGAAAAAGAATAACTCTGGAAGCATATGAGTCTCACCAGTAGCATAGTGATGAGAATGTTTTTTGTTAATACTAATGAATAACTAATTTCTATATATAGTAGTTCTTTGACTATTAATAACTTTGATGTTGTTGTTGAAATAATGTCAATCGGTTCAAGAGGAAATGGTAGAGATTGAGGTGGCAGTCGAGGCGCTAGTCTAGGTAGTACAGGTCACGACGGACTACTAACTCAGGTTGCGTATTAGTCTCATTGTAAGCATAGTGAAGTTGACATGACAATCGCTACTACTCAGTGGTTAGGACTGGTTGTCCCAGACCTAGTACCAGCACAAGAAAACCACATTCATAATTGAATTGAACATGTGGCGTAAGTACTTATTTGTTAATATTCTCTTTATGTGTAAATTCAAATTGTTATTATTGTTAAATGTGCGGTATTTTTTGTATTTTGTAGATTGAATATTCAAGATACGATTCCCAAACCATTGGTTTCATTTTACAGTCAATGTGGTTAGGTCATTTGCAAAGACGGAAAGATGTTTCATCCCATCATTGCAAATGCATGTTTGAGTATTTTTTGGTGTGTACTTAAGGCCCATTTGTAAATGACATGCCTGATAACTTGATGAACAATGCATACACTATAAATAACTGGTTCTTTCAGATGTACTATTAGTGGGTGGATACGTGGAAACCCCTAGATGGATCTTGCTCGTAGATGTGCATAAAGGGAATGTTTCTAGATTTGTAAAAGTGAGCTTGATATAAAGCCAAGGACCTGACACTCAAAGAGAGTATGGAAATTGAGAAAGATTTGTGCATCCTTCTTTCATTTAAACCAATCAGGATTAGTCAAGCGCATTAGAGAAAATTAGTTGAGTTTTGGAATTCAATTCGTGGAAAGAAAAGCCTTCTATAAACATTAAAAACGGAAAGAAAGCAACATGAGGTAGACATACATTCGGGTCAAAAAGCTTTGTCACGCTGAAAGAAATATGGTAACAATGTCAATTTGTCATCTTATGATACTATTGTTTGTGAGCTCTTGCATGATACTAATATACACTATAAAAAACCCTTTTAAGTCGATGTGCTGTTAATTCAGAAAAAGTAAGGCTTAAAATTAATAATTATACACAATAAGATGATAGAATTTGAGCGGTATGCTTATATGCCTTAGTAAATACAGTTTTAACTCTGGCTGAAGTTTACATATTTACTCCACTAGATTAGTACCTTTATATTACACGAATGATTACACTAATAACAATTCCTTTAGAAAGTTCGTGAAACAAATAAATAAGCATAAATAATGTAATACATTACTTGTGAAATGTGATAATATAAATACGATTATATAAAGACAAGAAACAATTTAATAAACATAGATAATGTAATATATTAGTTGTGACATTAATAATAGAAATATAATTATATTAAGACAAATAAGCAGTTCTTTTAAAACTCAAAATATGATTTTGTATACAACATTAGTTCTTTCGTTAGTAATCTTTATCTTTTTATTTATTATTAGTAATTTGACTTTCTCTCTACCTTTTACTCTTGATAAGACGACATACAATTATCCATAAGTAACAAAAATTGCTTAAAAAATTTACAGAGGTTAGGTACATGAGTATTAAACTAAATTATCCATATAATCGAGGTAGTTCAATGTAAGAAAATTAAAACCTTAAGAAAATAGGCTACTTGAATGCCTTGATAAGTAAACAATATTAACAAATATAAAACAACAGTTTGCTTCGTTATAATAAACAGGAAAGTGACCGACTCCTTAAATCACTTAGTAGTTGTCATGATCAAAGTAACAAACTACAATTCTAGTCTTCCTCCAAAGAAGGTACAACATTAACTCCATAGACGATGATGTAGAAAACTTGAATATTTAGATTCAAATTAGTTGGTTTGTAGTTATAAATAAGTATAAGGTAGAATATATAGATTAATGGATTTTTTAAACATTTACATATAATTTTTATTGTTATCATTAATAACTTTTACGAATTTATATATTAAACTACTCTAGTGAATATTGACAACCGTATTTCCTTAAAATTAGAAACTATGGCATGTAATTCAAAAGGAAGTGGTAGATCGATGTCGAGGCGACTTTTGAGGCACTAGTCAAAGTAGTATGGGGAAAGACAGAAGGCTAAGGAGGTGTTTGTGTTTTTCAAAAAACTCTTACCCACCTCTTCATCTGCGTGCACGCGAACGCGCTAAGACTTTTTGAGAGGACAGACTGTTTGATTTCCAGAATATCTTTTCTTAAAAAAAAGTCTTCCTCACCTCTTCTTAGGGAAGACATTTTCCACTCTCTTCTCACCTCTTCTTGCGGAAGACATTTCCCACTCTCTTCACACCTCTTCTAACCTCTTTCCCATAAAAAAATCCTAAAAAACCATCAGATATCATTTCCCTCCCAAGCCTCGTCTCCATCGGTTGTTTTCGTTTCACATCCCACCGCCGCCTGACCTCCACCTCCTCCCTCATCGTCGCCTCCCTCTTCCCTCCTACCCTCTCAGCCGCCGCCGCCTCCCTCCCTCCCCCCATCTCAGCCGACTCCCATCCTCCCTCATCCCCTGTCTTTTAAAGTTTAAAAAATATATTTATTTTATTTATAAAATATTTTAGCAGTCTGCAGATATTAAAAAACAAACAGTCTTCTACTTATAGAATGTTAACGTTTGGTTCACTCTTCTCCTGTAGATTTTACAGATGTGATCCGTAGACTGCAAATATTTTGCTGCAGAAAAAACAAACAAGACCTAACTCTAGAACCATATGAGTCTCACCATGAGCGTGCTGATGAGAATGTTTCTTGTTAATACTAATGAATTTAACTAATTTCTACATATAGTATTTTTGACTATTGATCACTTTGATTTTGTTGTAGAGGCTGAGGTGGCAGTCAAGGCGCTAGTCTTGGTTGTTGGATCAAATGAGGCTGGTGCAACCAAAACTACACTTAGAAGATTATGAGTGCAGCTGAGCAAAGGCTTCCGAAGACAAAGATGCACTTCAGAAGACAAAGATGCACTTCCGAAGCAAAGTTAAAGATCTTCCGAAGCTTCAGGATGAAGAACTTCCAAAGGAAGAACTTATTCTTCCGAGACTAAGTAGTTCTCCTTCCGAAGTACAACACTTGAAAGATTCAAGACAAAAGCCTTACGAAAGAAAAATGTCATGAAGACTTGCTGAAGTCTCGGAAGAAGTTATCTCTTCTGAAGTATAAATGGTTTCGGAAGACTTTATCTGAAGCCATTTTACCTACGGAAGAACTAACTATGGACTAGTGGACATAAGTATGGTCTGACTGACAAGTCTGATATGCTGCATGGCGTTTTCCCACGCCTATGTAGTTGACCATACTTTATTCCATTGTTCACCTTGATCAGTTAGTACAGTTACCAACTTTAGTAGGTAACAAAAGGTAAGTCATGGACCTGTCATGACTACCTAATCTAAGATAGTATTTATCTTAAATACCTTATGTCTAGCAATGTAGTATTTGTTTAAATGTAAGTTCCACCTGTTTTTCAGTGTATAACCAGCTATAAATAGTAATATATAGAGTTTCTCAATGTAACTCATTATGTATGCTTTGTCAGAGTCCTGTAAACACTGAGTTGAGAAGTAATATATACAAGTATCTTGAAAAAACATTTCTTGTGTTCATTAACTTAGTATATTATCATCAAATTAGTTTGAGATTCTGCATCATCACGAGTGAAACTTAGTGAGTTTGAGAGAAAATATTGTATTGAGAGACCAACACCAATCCTAGCATTGGTATCAGAGCGTCCAGGCTCTTGGTTATGAGATCTAACCATCCCAAATCACCCTTATTTCTTCATACTCACTCACTCTACTCAAATGACCCTCAACCAAAAATATACTAAGATTGAGATGGGAACCATGACTAAGGCTCCTATTATCACTTTTGATACTTTTAGACGTTGGTGTTATCACACCCTCAAAATCCACGTGCGGGGTTTTATCACGAGGCATGTGAACAAACCAAGATCCCAGCCATTAGTTACTTAGAACGACACTATATGCAATGTTTAAAATGAATCAGAGTTTGTAACTTTAAAACATTTGAGGAAGCGTTTTATAACTAAGTTAAACCCAAGGTAGTAGAAATGTAACTTGGCAAAACACGCGCCAAACCATAATTCTAACCGAAGCCATTTTACCTACGGAAGAACTAACTATGGGCTAGTGGACATAAGTACGGTCTGACTGACAATTCTTATATGCTGCATGACGTTTTCCCACGCCTATGTAGTTGACCATACATGATTCCTCTGTTCACCTTTATCAGTTAGTACAGTTACCAACTTTAGTAGGTAACAAAATGTAAGTCATGGACCTGTCATGACTACCTAATCTAAGATAGTATTATATCTTAGATACTTTATGTATAGCAATGTAGTATTTGTTTAGATGTAAGTTCCAGTTGTTTTTCAATGTATAACCAGATGTAAATAGTAGTATATAGAGTTTCTCAATGTAACTCATTATGCATGCTTTGTAAGAGTCCTTTAAACACTGAGTTGAGAAGTAATATATACAAGTATCTTGAAAAACCATTTCTTGTGTTCATTAACTTAGTATATTATCATCAAATTAGTTTGAGATTCTGCATCATCACGAGTGAAACTTAGTGTGTTTGAGAGAAAATATTGTATTGGAGAGACCAACACCGATCCTACCATTGGTATCAGAGCATCCAGGCTCTTAATTGTGAGATCTAACAATCCTAAATCACTCTTATTTCTTCATACTCACTCACTCTACTCAAATGACCCTCAACCAAAAATATTCTTAGACTGAGATGGAAACCATGACTAAGGCTCCTATTATCACATTTGATAATTTTAGACGTTGGTGTTATCACACCCTCAAAATCCACGTGCGGGGTTTTATCACGAGGCGTGTGAACAAACCTAGATCCCAGTCATTAGTTACTTAGAACGACACTATATGCAACGTTTAAAATAAATCTGAGTTTGTAACTTTAAAACATTTGAGGAAGCATTTTGTAACTAAGTTAAACCCAAGGTACTAGAAATGTAACTTGGCAAAACACGCGGCAAACCATAATTCTAACCGAATGTAAACCAATCAAAAAGTAAAGGACATTAGTTTTCTAAATGCATTTTCTTGACCCGTGCGTGCTCCTATGGCAGCTGTTAACCTCGACCTGAGAATAGCATACAAAAAGTGTTAACAAAATGGTTGGTGAGTTCAAGAGTTTGCGTTTAACATAAATAGTAATAATTGTAAAACATAAGAAGTGCTTTGAAATAGATAGCTAGTCTATATTCATAGGTAATAACTATAGTGATTTTGCGATCGAAGTTGACATGTGTTTTGTTTGTTTGCCTCCCATCACACCCCTACCAAGTTGTGATTATGTTTGTGTTTACGACAATATTGCACCCGTTTGACCTCGAATCGCACGGGTGGGGCTTGTCAGGCCCAGTAGTACTACCCAACATTTCTTGCTAGTTATCATTATTAACGATCCAAAAGTGTGAGGGCTTTCACGGTATGCTAGACTATGTCATACTTGATGTGTTTGTTAGAACATAAAATCATAGTTTAACCTCTTAAACTTTCTGAAAAAACAGCAGAATTACAACTTTATAAACTTGTTTATAAGCTGAAAAATATGTTCATTAGGTGACCATCTTAATGTATAAAACAAACCCATATATCAAAGGATCATTATATGTGAATATGCATGCTATGTGTACATAAAACAACATAATATGATAGCCACAAAGGGCTGCCATAACTCCCTTCCAGCAGCCTTCAAAAGTCAACAGAAAGAGTAGAAAAGATGCTGAAATTTCGGCCAAGACTTCAAGATTAGTGGTCCTCAAGCTTGTATACCCTAAGCTTACTTGCAATCACCTTCTTATTAGGAAGAACCACCACCAAGAACAACTAAAAACCTCTTATTTTCTGCTGCTGAAACCGTGAGTTCAAGAGAGAAAAAGAAAGAGAGTTTTTTTTTGTGTTTGCATGTATTGAGATGTGAAATGAGGAGTGCTAGACTAGTTAAAGTTGTGTGTTCTCAAGAAAACAAAGGGACTAATGAAAAATAGGGGAGGCAAAAAATTTAAAACAAAAGGGGTTTCCCTCTTTAATCAAACACACACACTTATTTTTTCAACTAGTCTTTTGTCACACATTAATAAGTCATCTACTAGACTTATTTAAATGTGACATATGTCTTCTCTAATTAAACAATTTAATTAAAGTACACTCTCATGTTATTTGTGTTATTTAAACCCTTTTGAATAACAAGAATAAAAGTAAACCCATCAACAAATTATCCTTATAATTTGTTCCATCTCGAATGCCTTTGTTTAGAAAACCCCTTTTCTAAAAATGGTGCGATTATTCAATTGCATGATCCCATCATCAATTAAATAATTCTTGGTGATTGCAAAGCTTGTTATTGGGTATAACCCGACTTGGATCATAACATACTAACCGCATCAATATTCTATGTGTCTTGGGCATATAGAATCCTACAATACTAACACAACTTATCAATGTAAAGCGTTTGTAAGGTAAAAAAGTATGGTATTTCCCCCAAAAGTAAGTAAGTACAAATAATGGGGCATGAACACACCTGGTGCGCAACGAACAATAACAAAGAAACTAACGATGGATGGAAAGACAACTCTTCAAAGGTTGCCTAGAACACGCAAGTACATAAGTATATGTACACAAAAGCTTAAAAACCCTATGAGCTTAATAAAAAGTAGACCCAAGGTTTTGGAAAACAATACTCATTTAACCTAGTTGACCCATTTGACCTGTTGGTGACATATTAATTTAAATACTATTTAATTAAGTGTAGCAATGCATCATACATGATAATCATACAAGTAGTTCACGTATGTCACATCATCAACTCAACTTCTACCAAGATCATCATAATACATTAGTTTATCATAACCATATTAATAAAAAAGATTCATACCAACCAACATACCCAATAATGATCTATTACAATCCCAAACATGATCTCATAATCCCCTAACATAATTTATCATCATGTATATTCAATAAGAACCTAGATTTCCCAAATGATTAATCAAGCATCCCTATAACCCAAGTAACACATTCCACCACATTAAACATCATCCATAAGCATTCTTACATGATCCAAACATCATAAACATGCTTAAATCATCACATCCGATGTTCTTCAAAAATAAAGTTTCCTTTTTGGAAAGTGTGACAACCCTAAAAAGAAAGCTTAGACGAATAAATATTTAAGATATTTATATATATATATATATTATATATATTACATTATTGGGTATATTTAACTAACACTTTATAGTATGTGTTTAAGTAATTATATATATATACATATTATAGTACCTTACATATATACATGATATATGTATGTATATATTATACATATGCACGTTTGCATGCAAGAGAATTATGTATGCATGAACACATTTTTACGTGTGCATGTATAAATTATGTTACCAAATAGTGTTTAACCCAAAAGTACTTCATCATTACAAGATCTAATGTACCAAGTTATAACTCAACTAAACAAAACAAATCCAATGAAACAAACCAAGATCCCAGTCATTAGTTACTTAGAACGACACTATATGCAACGTTTAAAATAAATCTGAGTTTGTAACTTTAAAACATTTGAGGAAGCATTTTGTAACTAAGTTAAACCCAAGGTACTAGAAATGTAACTTGTCAAAACACGCGGCAAACCATAATTCTAACCGAATGTAAACCAATCAAAAAGTAAAGGACATTAGTTTTCTAAATGCATTTTCTTGACCCGTGCGTGCTCCTATGGCAGCTGTTAACCTCGACCTGAGAATAGCATACAAAAAGAGTTAACAAAATGATTGGTGAGTTCAAGAGTTTGCGTTTAACATAAATAGTAATAATTGTAAAACATAAGAAGTGCTTTAAAATATATAGCTAGTCTATATTCATAGGTAATAACTATAGTGATTTTGCGATCGAAGTTGACATGTGTTTCGTTTGTTTGCCTCCCATCACACCCCTACCAAGTTGTGACTATGTTTGTGTTTATGACAATATTGCACCCGTTTGACCTCGAGTCGCACGGGTGGGGCTTGTCAGTACCCAACATTTCTCGCTAGTTATTATTATTAACGATCCGAAAGTGTGAGGGCTTTCACGGTATGCTATACTATGTCATACTTGATGGGTTTGTTAGAACATAAAATCATAGTTTAACCTCTTAAACTTTCTGAGAACGCAGCGGAATTACAACTTTATAAACTTGTTTATAAGCTGAAAAATATGTTCATTAGGTGACCATCTTAATGTATAAAACAAACCCATATATCAAAGGATCATTATATGTGAATATGCATGCTATGTGTACATAAACCAACATAATATGATAGCCACAAAGGGCTGCCATAACTACCTTCCAGCAGCCTTCAAAAGTCAACAGAAAGAGTAGAAAAGATGCTGAAATTTCGGCCAAGACTTCAAGATTAGTGGTCCTCAAGCTTGTATACCCTAAGCTTACTTGCAATCACCTTCTTATTAGGAAGAACCACCACCAAGAACAACTAAAAACCTCTTATTTTCTGCTGCTGAAACCGTGAGTTCAAGAGAGAAAAAGAAAGAGAGTTTTTTTGTGTTTGCATGTATTGAGATGTGAAATGAGGAGTGCTAGACTAGTTAAAGTTGTGTGTTCTCAAGAAAACAAAGGGACCAATGAAAAATAGGGGAGGCGAAAAATTTAAAACAAAAGGGGTTTCCCTCTTTAATCAAACACACACACTTATTTTTTCAACTAGTCTTTTGTCACACATTAATAAGTCATCTACTAGACTTATTTAAATGTGACATATGTCTTCTCTAATTAAACAATTTAATTAAAGTACACTCTCATGTTATTTGTGTTATTTAAACCCTTTTGAATAACAAGAATAAAAGTAAACCCATCAACAAATTATCCTTATAATTTGTTCCATCTCGAATGCCTTTGTTTAGAAAACCCTTTTCTAAAAATGGTGCGATTATTCAATTGCATGATCCCATCATCAATTAAATAATTCTTGGTGATTGCAAAGCTTGTTATTGGGTATAACCCGACTTGGATCATAACATACTAACCACATCAATATTCTATATATCTTGGGCATATAGAATCCTACAATACTAACACAACTTATCAATGTAAAGCGTTTGTAAGGTAAAAAGTATGGTATTTCCCCCAAAAGTAAGTAAGTAAAAATAATGGGGCATGAACTCACCTGGTGCGCAACGAACAATAACAAAGAAACTAACGATGGATGGAAAGACAACTCTCCAAAGGTTGCCTAGAACACGCAAGTACATAAGTATATGTACACAAAGCTTAAAAACCCTATGAGCTTAATAAAAAAGTAGACCCAAGGTTTTGGAAAACAATACTCATTTAACCTAGTTGACCCATTTGACCTGTTGGTGACATATTAATTTAAATACTATTTAATTAAGTGTAGCAATGCATCATACATGATAATCATACAAGTAGTTCACGTATGTCACATCATCAACTCAACTTCTACTAAGATCATCATACTACATTAGTTTATCATAATCATATTAATAAAAAAGATTCATACCAACCAACATACCCAATAATGATCTATTACAATCCCAAACATGATCTCATAATCCCCTAACATAATTTATCGTCATGTATATTTAATAAGAACCTAGATTTCCCAAATGATTAATCAAGCATCCTTATAACCCAAGTAACACATTCCACCACATTAAACATCATCCATAAGCATTCTTACATGATCCTAACATCATAAACATGCTTAAATCATCACATCCGATGTTCTTCAAAAATAAAGTTTCCTTTTGGAAAGTGTGACAACCCTAAAAAGAAAGCTTAGACGAATAAATATTTTAAGAAATTTATATATATATATATATATATATTACATTATTGGGTATATTAACTAACACTTTATAGTGTGTGTTTAGTAATTATATATATACATATTATAGTACCTTACATATATTCATGATATATGTATGTATATATTATACATATGCATGTTTGCATGCATGAGAATTATGTATGCATGAACACATTTTTACGTGTGCATGTATAAATTATGTTACCAAATAGTGTTTAACCCAAAAGTACTTCATCATTACAAGATCTAATGTACCAAGTTATAACTCAACTAAACAAAACAAATCCAATGAAACATCAAAGATATCTTGACATCAAAGCAAAACTAAACAAAACATAAACATCTAAACCCCAACCCAAGCTCTAGTCTCGGATCATTATAACAACAAACCACCGATTAAGCCACTTAAATATTTGATTAAGCCTTGCATTAAAGATGTATGAATCACATACTCTCATGACTTGCCACACTGCAAGCCTTGACACTCATCCAACCATACCACCCACCACCTAGTCGGTTGCCTTCTATACCCGCCACCTTAACACCCTAGGACATACACTTCACCTATCTACTACCTAGACCTAATGATATTCCTCACCACTACAACAACACCCTCGGCCAAAAATGAAAACCCCACCACAACCGATTACTACCGCCTTCAACCGCCATCTTTCACTCTTTCCCTCAGTTTTTCATCTACAACCGTGACCGTCACTCTAGAACCACCTTCTCATTCTTACCTCTCACCACACCATCACCATCCGTAATCACCATCACCTTCACAACTCTTTCTCTCGGTTTCTATAAGCAAGCAACAAACACCCAAGCTTCATCATCTTCTCAAGTCGTGGATTCAAGACACTCTCGACCATCTTTTGATCATCATCAGTCCCTCTTCCTCATCATTCACATGGTTTTAAATCTCTTTAAAGTATATTGAAATCAATGGTTACACATATGTTATAAACACATAGGTAACTAGTTTGATTTATCTAAACATCAAAACTAATCCTAAAATATATTGAAATTCTTAGATTTCATCAAATCACAGTAATGAAATGTTAGATACTAAAAATTTCAGAAGATTTATTTTTAAGATTTAAAAACAAAGATTAAATCTTGAAATATTAAGTAAAATAAGTAAAAAATACTAGACGAATGTGATCGTAAGAATAAACATTGGAAAACCTTTAATAAAATACTGAGTTACCATTCTGTAAATTTTGGTAAAAATATAATAAGAAAAATAATTTATGCAAATTATTTAAGGAAAATAAAGAAAATTTTCAAAATAACAGAAACAAATTCGGAAAAATTCTGGAAAACTCATATAATGATTCTCATATGTTATAAAATCTCCAGAAATTATTTTGTAATTTAATTCCTTTTTATGACTAAGATATGAATTTTATATGATCTGTAAAGGAAAAATCAAAAGAAATAATTAGACAGTGTGAAAAATATTGAAAAATTCACTGAAGTAATGATAAACTGAACTCAACAAAATGTATAAAGTTCATAATTTTTGGAGTCGTATAGATATTTTACTAAATATGGGATTATTGTAAAATTACAGAAACAAATCTACTATGAGTGAGACATCAATAAATTTAGGAAGTGTTTTTAATTGTTGGGGTAATATTCTGTGTAAATTTCGGAATTTATGGACGACTGTATTTTATTTTAATGATTTATGATGAGTTTGTAATAATTATAACAATTTATTTATGATAAATTGGAAGTTGGAAATTTTATGGTAATATTATCTAATAATTTTACTATTAAAATTTTAGAAATTGCTTCCATCTGAGGTTCTAAAAATTTTAAAAACAAGTTTTGTATCTAACTTATAAATTTATTTTTACAGGTTATCATTTGAAGAAAGGTGAGACTCATAGCCCCATTTTGGTATTTATAAAGTTTTGGGGGAAAAAGCATACTGTCTATGTTGATGCATTATTTTGAGATTTTTGAGATATACTGTCATTTGTGATAAAACCTTTAATTCAGATGTGGAACCGTTGGATAATATAGGTATCGTTACTTAGGAAAATATTTATTGCACCAACAGGATGAGTGTTGTGATGCTATATTATCTGATTTTATGAATTTTTCATGACAGTATGAATTATCAGATTAGTAAGAAAGGTTTGGTTGTAATTGATGCATCAAAAATATTTTGTCTGGATTTAAACCTATGATCTCACCAACTTTATGTTGACTATTTCGATTATGCTTTTTCAGGTAGCCATGACTAACAATATTGAAGTCTCTTTTGATGTATACAATGGCTGGGGAGAAATTGTAGGAAGAGTTTGTGTGAACCTAACTGTCAACATCTACGATTTCAGTGTTGCGGTGAACGCTCATTTCCATCGTCATTGAAGATGTTGTAGTTAAATAATATGTTGCAATAGGATTATATCAAATTTTGACTATTTATATATATGATGTAATCCTAACCTATATTAATGAAGTATGTTATGTGATGATATGTGTTGATGTGTATAATTAAATCTTAACTTTTATAGTCAATGCATTCTGAACAAACAAGTCACACCCAAAACGCTTCATGCTTCTATCGGGATGTGACAGGTTGGTATCAGAGCCATTGGTTATAGAGAATTAGGTACTATAAAAATACCTAGACTATAACCATAAGCTCAAGTTATAGCAAACAATATATTTGATGAATATATATATATATATATATATATGTGTGTGTGTGTGTGCGTGTGTGTGTGTGATATGATTTTATGTGAAATTTCATGATTATATGCATAGCTTTAATAATTGCAATAAAAATATGTGACATATAGAATGTCTATGAAAATATGTGACTAACCGTCTTATGAAAAATTATAAAGAAATTTTAGCAGCTATGAATTCAGATAGTTACCACAATGAGACTGATGCTTTCGAATGCTCAGACCATAGAAACCTTAAGGAAATAACACCTGAACTAGAACCTCATCAAGTTATGAAAACTTCCCAAATTGAAGTTGAGAAAAACATTAAACCAAAATTTTATGTTCGACGTGCACCACTAAACATCAGGGGATATACAATTAAGACCCCTAGGAAAAAGATACGATGTGGAGACAGATTTATGGCTAAGCAAGTTGAAGATATAGAAATACAAAATTTTGATTCTTCCAGGAATGAAGGTAAAATAATTAAAAGACAAAAGCTGAATGAGGATCAAGTGAAGACAGCTCAGGTGACCTTAGGAAACTCAAGAAAATACAACAAGGAATTCGGAGAATCCAGAAGGATATCAAGAAACTCAAAACACCTAAGAAAAATTTCTTCACAAAGATATAAGAATGGATTCGCAAGAACTAGAAGCTATCTAGTCTAACTTGTCAAAATAAAAGAATAAGAACTTAATGATATATATATATATATATATATATATATATATATATATATATATCTTTTGGTGTTTAAATATTTATCTGTTATGTGTTAGATAAGATTTGTGTTAAAATATTTACTTATGATACTAATTATAATTGACTATAGTGAATCATGCCGCCAAAAAGAAACACTCAGCTTGTACAAAGAACAACACGAGTGGGACAACCTAGAACCCGAGTTGGGGAAGAAACACCTGTGAATAATGACACAAATTAGAATGACAGGATTTCTCAACTGGTAGCTCAACAAATAGAAGCTACATTACCTACTCTGATAGCACAACTACAACAGAATCTGAACTTTGGAACCACGTCACATCAAAATGAAAGACCGGAAAATGTTAATCCAGAGGAATGACAAGAGAAAGAAATCTTAAATGGAGTCACAAAAGGATGCTCTTACAAGACTTTTATATCGTGCAGACTTCGTGAATTTGATGGAAAAGGAGGAGCTGTACAAGCCCTACGTTGGTTAGATGAAATTGAAGCAGTCTTTGAAATTAGTAACTGTGCTGATAATTATAAGACACTTTTGGCTTTGCATTCACTTAAGGGAGAGGCACAATCTTGGTGGAAAATGGAAATACAAACTAAAGGTAGGCATGTCATGAATAAGATAAGTTGGGAAGAATTTAGAAACCCGGTAATAGAAAAATATTGTCCTTATAATGAAATAGAGAAATAAGAGACAGAATTCTTGGCATTAGAGATGAGAGGAGCCGCACATCGGGAATATACCGACATATATAATGAACTCTCCAGATTAGTGCCACACCTGATAACCCCTGAACCTAAAAGGATAGGAAGATATATTTAGGGATTAGTACCATAAAAAAGGGGATTAGTTAAATCCACAATGCCCAAAACCTTCCAGGAAGCAGTAAGCCTGTCAGGAAGCTAAACAGATGAAATGATCAGAAATGGATCTTTAAGCAATCCAAAAATAGGAGAGAAAAGAAAGTGGAATGAAAACTACACAGGAAGGAAATTCGGAGAAAACCCTCAGAAAAAGATAACCCGACCTCCACAAAGAAATTTCTTAGGAACTGTACGAGAAAAGAAAACACAAACTGAAGGACAACCATGGTGTAGTATCTCCCAAAGATACCACTCTGGAAGTTGTATGACAGTAATCTGTTATAATTGCAAGAAAAAGGGACATATATCCCGAGACTGCAAGAACCCCACCAACCCTAAACCAGTCTACTATCAGTGTGGTAACGAAAACCATTTTCGTAATGAATGTCCACAACGGAAAGGCAAGGCTCCAGTTAACCAAAACAACCCCCGTGGAAGAGCTTTCTTAATGCAAGCTGAAGAAGCTCGGCATGAACCAGAAGTAGTAATGGGTACGTTCCTTATCAACAGTCAGTACGCAACAGTATTATTCGATACAGGAGTAACTCGTAGTTTCATTTCAAATACCTTTAGACCGTCACTTAACCTAATATCTGAGAAGCTAAAGCACAAATATATGATAGAATTAGCTGATGGTAAAATAATTGAAGCTGGTGAAATCATTTGTAACTGTACTTTAAACTTAGATGACCACTATTTTGATATAGATTTGATTCCTATTGAATAGGAAGTTTTGATATTGTAGTAGGTATGGATGGTTAAGTAAGAATCATGCTGAAATTATATGTGGAAAGAGAATGATAAAGATTCCTCTGATTAAGGAAAATAAAACTCTCTGTATATACGGCGAAAAGCCTGGTGGTATTATGAAAATAATTTCTATAAGAAAGCACAAAATGCTTAAAGAAGAGATGTTTAGCTTTCTCAGCTCATGTAGTTCATATAAAACTAGATAAAATGATTCTAGAAAGTGTTTCTATTATCAATGAATATCCTGATGTTTTCTCTGATGAATTACCCGGATTGCCACCCCTCGTCAAGTAGAGTTTAAAATAGAATTAGTACCAGGAACAGCCCCTATTACTAAAGCCCCGTATCGTTTAGTACTAACAGAAATGAAAAAGTTAATGAACCAATTACAAGAACTGTTGGATAAGGGATTTATACACCTTAGTGTATCACCTTAGGGAGCACCAGTTCTATTTGTCAAAAAGAAATATGGAACTTTTAGGATGTGTATTGATTATAGAGAACTCAATAAAGTTACCATAAAGAATAGATATCCTCTCCCTAGGATTGATGATTTATTTGATCAATTGCAAGGATCTAGTTATTTTTTAAAATAGATTTAAGATCTAGATATCATCAGTTAAGAGTACAGGATGAAGATATATCAAATACTGCATTCAGGACTAGGTACGCACATTATGAATTTTTGTAATGCCATTTGGATTAACCAATGTTCCAGCAGTATTTATGGATCTAATGAATAGCGTGTGCAAACCCTATTTAGATAAATTTGTTATAGTCTTCATAGATGACATTCTAATTTACTCTAAAAACAAGGAAGACCATGAACAACACTTGAGATTAACTTTGGAATTACTACGAAAGGAAAACTTGTATGCAAAATTCTCAAAATGTGAATTTTGGAAAAGGGAAGTACAATTCCTAGGACACATAGTTAATCAAGATGGGATTCAAATTGATCCAACAAAGATTGAAGCAGTCAAGGAGTGGGAAATTCCAAAGACACCAACTGAAGTACGACGATTCCTAGTTTAGCAGGATATTATAGGAGATTTATAGAAAATTTCTCAAGAATAGCTTAACCTTTGACAAAATTGACCCAGAAAGATAGGTGGGATGTATGCGAAGAAAAACAAAATGAAGCATTTGAACTCCTCAATAATAAGTTATGTAGTGCACCTATTTTAGCATTGCCAGAAGGAACAAATAATTTTGTAGTATATTGTGATGCATCACATCAAGGTTTTGGATGTGTTTTAATGCAAAAAGACAAAGTAATTGCATATGCTTCTAGACAACTTAGAGGTAGTGAGAAGAACTATACCACACATGATCTGGAACTAGGAGCAGTAGTGTTTGCACTAAAAATTTGGAGACATTACTTGTATGGGACTAAGTGTGTAATTTATATGGATCATAAAAGTTTACAATATCTATTTGATCAAAAGATGTTGAATATGAGACAAAGGAGATGGGTAGAGTTACTAAGTGATTATGATTGTGACATCAAGTATCACCCAGGAAAAGCAAACATAGTAGCTGATGCTTTAAGTAGAAAAGAAAGGGGTAAGCCATTACGAGTACGTGCCATGAGAATGGAATTATATTCGGATTTGTTAAATCAAATTCAGGAAGCCCAACAAGAAACTACGCTGAAATTAAAAGAACAATTAAAAGATATGAAAGAAGAAACAGATGGAATCCTGAAATTCAAAAGAAGAATTTGGGTGCCAGACAATAGCATGCTTAGAACGATTATCCTACAAGAAGCACATAAGTCAAAATATTCTGTACATCCAGGAAATAATAAAATGTACAAGGACTTGAAAAGCCAAAACTGGTGGCCAGACATGAAGAAAACAGTCGGAGAATTCGTGGAGAAATGTGATACCTGTTCAAGAGTAAAAGCTGAATATCAAATACCTTCAGGATATTGCAACAACCAGAAATTCCAGAATGGAAATGGGACCAGATTACTATGGACTTTGTAACCAAACTACCAAGAACCAAAAATGGATACGACACAATTTGGGTTATAGTGGATAGATTGACTAAGTCAGCTTATTTCTTACCCATAAGAGAATATTATAAGATAGAAAGATTAGCAAGGATTTACGTAAAAGAAATTGTGTCTAGACATGGAATACTTGCATCAATTATATCAGAGAGAGACAGTAGGTTTACATCAAGATTTTGGCAAACATTAAAAAAGGCCTTAGGAACCCAAGTGAAAATAAGTATAGCTTATCATCCACAAACTGATGAACAAAGTGAAAGAACGATACAAACACTAGAAGATATGTTAAGAGCTTGTGCCATAGATTTTGGTGGTAAATAGGATACTCACTTACCATTAATTGAACTTTCATACAATAACATTTATCACTCTAGTATTGGATTAGCTCCATTTGAAGCCTTGTATGGGAGAAAATGCAGGTCACCCTTATGTTGGAATGAAATAGGTGACAGACAACTTACAGGCCCTGAATTGATACTAGAAACATCTAATAAGATTACTGAAATTAAGAACAGATTGAAAGCAGCCTGTGATCGACAGAAAAGTTATGCTGACAAACGAAGAAAGCCATTGGAATTTCAAAATTGGAGATAGAGTTTATCTAAAAGTATCACCCTTAAAAGGAATTTTTCGATTTGGAAAGCCAAGTAAATTAAACCCTAGGTACATTGATCCATTTAACATCCTTAATAGAATTGGTCCTGTAGCATATAAGTTAGAATTACCTCAAGAGTTAAGTGAAGTACATAAGACTTTTCATGTATCTAATCTCAAGAAATGTCTAACAGATGAGACATAAAAACTGCCAATTGAAGAACTCAAAATAGATTGGAAACTTCATTTTATGGAAGAACCGGTAGCCATTATAGACAAGGAAGTGAAGAGATTAAGAAAGAATAGAATTTCTATAGTGAAAGTTAAGTGGAATGCAAAGAAAGGACCAGAGTATACGTGGGAAAGAGAAGATGAAATCAAAAACAATTATCCTCACTTGTTCAGAGTTGGTAATCAGATAAGTTCTACTCTACTTTAGGAACTACTCTCCAATTAATTTCGGGATGAAATTCTTTTAACAGGGGGAGAATGTGACAACACTAAAAAGAAAGGTTATACGAGTAAATATTTTAAGAAATTTATATATATATATATATATATATATATATATATATTAGATTATTCGGTATATTTAACTAACACTTTATAGTATGTGTTTAGGTAATTATATATATATATATATATATATATACATATTATAGTACCTTACATATATACATGATATATGTATGTATATAATATACATATGCATGTTCGCATGCATGAACACATTTTTATGAGTGCATGTATAATTATGTTACCAAATAGTGTTTAACCCAAAAATACTTCATCATTACAAGATCTAATGTATCAAGTTACAACTCAAATAAACAAAACAAATCCAATGAAAAACAAAGATATCTTGACATCAAAACAAAACTAAACAAAACTTAAACATCTAAACCCCAACCCAAGCTCTAGTCTCGGATCATTATAACAACAAACCTTTGATTAAGCCACTTAAATATTTGAATAAGCCTTGCATTAAAGATGTGATGAATCACATACTCTCATGACTTGACACATTGCAAGCCTTGACACTCATCCAACCATACCACCCGCCACCTAGTTGGTTGCCCTCTATACCCGTCGCCTTAACACCCTAGGACATACACCTCACCTATCTAATACCTAGACTTAATGATATTCCTCTCCACTACAACAACACGCTCGGCCAAAAATGAAAACCCACACCATAACCGATTACCACCACCTTCGACCACCATCTTTCACTCTTTCCCTCGGTTTGTCATCTACAACCGTGAACCATCACTTTAGCACCACCTTCTCCATCTTATCTCTCAGCACCACCATCACCATCCGTAATCACCATCACCTTCACAACTCTTTCTCCCGGTTTCTATAAGTAAGCAACAAACACCCAAGCTTCATCATCTTCTTAAGACGTAAATTCAAGACACTCTCGACCATCTTTCGATCATCATCAGTCCCTTTTCCTCATCATTCACAAGGTTTTAAATCTCTTTAAAGTATCTTGAAATCAATGGTTACACATGTGTTATAAGCACATAGGTAACTAGTTTTGATGTATCTAAACATCAAAACTAATCCAAAAATATATTGAAACTCTTAAATTTCATCAAATCACAGTAATGAAATGTTAAATACTAAAAATTTCAGAAGATTTATTTTAAGATTTATAAACAAAGATTAAATCTTGAAATATTAAGTAAAATAAGTAAAAAATTATTAGACGAATGTGATTGTGGGAATAAACATTGGAAAACCTTTAATAAAATACTTAATTACCATTCTGTAAATTTTGGTAAAAATACAATAAGAAAAATAATTTATGCAAATTATTTAAAGAAAATAAAAGAAAATTATCAAAATAACAGAAACAAATTTGAAAAAATTCTAAAAAATCGTATAATGATTCTCATATTTTTATAAACTCGATAAATTATTTTGTAATTTAATTCATTTTTATGTCTAAGATATGAATTTTTATGTGATTTGTAAAGGAAAAATAAAAAGAAATACTTAGACAGTGTGAAAAATATGGAAAAATTCTATAAAGTAAAATATATTGAACTAAACATAATGTAAAGATTTCATAATTTTGGAGTCGCATAGCTATTTTTACTAAATATTGGGATTATTGTAAAAATTACAGAAACATATCTACTGCGAGTTAGACATCAATAAACTTATTAAGTGTTTATAATTGTTGGAGTAATATTCTGTGAAAATTGGGAATTTATAGACGACAATAGCTATTTTTAACTATTTATGATGAGTTTGTAATAATTATAAAATTTTATTTATGATAAATTGGAAGTTGGAAATTTTATGGTAATATTATTTAATAATGTTACTATAAAAATTTTAGAAATTGCTTCCATTTGAGGTTTTGAAAATTTTAAAGAAAAGTTTTGTATCTAACTTATAAAATTTATTTTTGTAGGTTATCATTTGGAGAAAGATGAGACTCATAGCCCCATTTTTGGTATTTATAAAGTTTTTGTGGGAAAAAGTATACTATTTATATTAATGCATTATTTTGAGATTTTTGAGATATACTGTCATTTGTGATACAACCATTAATTCGGATATGGAACCGTTGGATAATATAGGTAGCGCTACATAGAAAAATATTTCCTGTACCAACAGGATGAGTGTTGTGATACTATATTATCTGATTTTATAAATTATTTCATAACAGTATGAATTATCAGATTAGTAAGAAAGATTTAGTTGTAATTGGTGCATCATTTCCATCGTCTTTGAAGATGTTGTAGTTAAATAATATGTTGTAATTATATCAAATTTTGACTACTTATATATATATGATGTAATCCTAACCTATATTAATGAAGTATGTTATGTGATGATATGTGTTGATGTGTATAATTAAATCTTAACTTTTTATAATCAATGCATTCTGAACAAACAAGTCACACCCAAAACGCTTCACGCTTCCGCCGAGATGTGACAGAAAGTAATACCCAAATTCAATCTAACATCTAATTCATTTGTAAAATCATTAACTTTATACCTAATAAAGCTCATAGCAATAATCTAAACATGATCATCATCATCAATTCATCATAATTCCCAAACATGATACAAAAGTTTCTATTTATAGTATGGTATGAACAATCACTAGATTTCATGATTTTTCTTGCATAATCCGTGTAAACTAACATCAAAGCAATGTATCTAACATCATACAATCATCAAATCATGAATTCCAAGAAGAAAAAGTTTCCTCTTTAGGCAATGTATGAACTACATGATCAATTCATGGATTTCTTGCATAATCAACATAATCTAACATTCATGCATCACAATCAACAACATATTATTATCTAACAATCCTCAATTCCAACGTTTCATTCATAATTTTGAATTAGGGTTCATCAAGACTCAAACACTATGAAAAACTTGATAAAACCTACCTTTAAACGTGTAGAAATCAAGAATGGAACTTTCTAACACCTTGGAACACTTGAAACTAGATCAAATTGACTTGTATATGTGTGTTCTTGATCAATTTTGAACGAGATGGAGGTTTGGTGATGGTTTAAGGCCACAAAGGGGATTAGGGGGGATAGGGTTGGTTTTTTTTTAACTTTACATAATTAGATTTTTCCATATAAACCCTCTTTTAATCAACTATTGTAAAAATAATTCTTTTTAGAACCTTTTTAACTGTTTTAACTACGAAATACAATTATTATTAGTCAATAATGATAATCATTCACATTTCTAACTAACAACAAAACTCATGAAATAAATATATTTCACGTACTCACGTTATCAAGTAAATTTTATAAATAATATTTAAAATCTATAAATTTCATAACAACAAATTAATAATCTACATTATTAATTATGTTATTCTCTAATGGCCATCGTTAATTATTATTAAGTCACCAATGTTCAATGACAACTAGTGTGTACTCACGACACGTGTATGCAATACCTAACGAAACCAACGGAGTTTAATAACAGAAAAGTACCGGATGTCACATTATCCCCATATTGAAAGAATTTTCAGCTTGAAAATTACGTTACATGGTTTTGTTTGTGTTGCATCACTGGTCTACTACATTTACACAAGAAAATCGAGTGAGTCTTTAGGTGAGTTGTCACATCATCCCCATGTTGAAAGAAATTTAGTCCTGAAATTCAATCATTACCTTCGCCTGTAGTAGTGGTTGTTTTGATCAAATGAGGATACATGAGCTTCATTTGATCCTCACGTTCCCACATGAATTCAGGACCACGCTTAAGTTCCAGCAAACTTTGACAATGGGGATCTTGCTCTATTTCAAGGTCTTGACCTCTCGGTCCATGACCTCAACTGGTTTTTCAATGAATATTAATTGTTCATCTACTTGTACTTCCTTGAGCGGTATAATCAAGGTCTCGTCGGATAAACACTTCTTCAGATTAGAAACATGAAATACATTGTGAACTCCACTCAGTGAATTAGGCAGATCCAATTGATACGCCATAGCACCTATTCTTTTCAGAATCACAAACGGTCCAACGTATTTTGGATTAAGCTTGCCTCTTTTGCCTAATCGAATCACACCTTTCCATGGTGAGACTTTCAGCAAAACCTTATCACCGACCTGAAACTCCAAGGGTTTCCTTTGCTTATTAGCGTAGCTCTTTTGTCTGTTTCGGGCTACGACCATACGGTTTCGTATCTACACTATCTTCTCAGTAGTCTTATGTACCAATTCGGGGCCAGTTAATTGACTATCACCAACTTCTGCCCAACAAACTGGTGATCTACACTTTCGCCCATACAACGCCTCAAATGGTGCTGCCTTAATACTTGTGTGATAATTGTTATATGAAAACTCAACTAACGCTAGATAAACCTCCTATCTTTTCCCAAAATCTATCACACAGGCACACAACATGTCCTCCAAGGTAGTAATAGTACGCTCGCTTTGCCTATCGGTCTGTGGATGATAAGTAGTGCTCATATCCAAGACGTGTACCCAAAGATTTCTATAACGATTGCCAGAAACGGGATGTAAAACGAGCATCACAATCAGAAATAATTGAGGTTGGTACTCCATGCCGAGAGACCACTTCCTTCAAGTACTTATCAATCTTATTTGTTTCCTTGATTGCCAAGAAGTGAGCAGACTTAGTTAGTCGATCCATGTAAGGCCCCGTTCCCGGGCACCTCACAGTTGGTCGTCATTACCCATAAAACATACATTAATATAACTTAATAAAGACCATGCAGCGGAAACTTTAAATTTACTATAAATGCTTTTGCAAAGTAATACAACACCCATTACAAAATATCGTTTGTTTGCATTACAATACAAAAACATTAACAAAAGAATGCCATCCCAAAAGAGCTGAGTAGCCGCTTTATGCCATCCTCAGCAACACTACCTGCCAACTGGAAAACACATAAAAGTCAGCGTTGCTGAGTGAGTTCTAGTTTTATAATAAAACATACTTTTACTTATTTAAAAGTATCCTTTCGTGCATGCGTTCATACATCATACGTACACAGAGATAATATTCGTTATTATCTTCATCATTCGTTATTCATCGTTATCTTTAACTTCTCGTATGGATTCTGTCAGGCTTTACCCACTTCATAGCACTTTGCTATGATTACTGTGGTCGAATGACAAGAATCCCGTACATACTTACTTGCACACATTGAAAGGTGAATTGTACCAATACCATAAGCTACACCCCGATCGTTATTAGCTACCGGGCCGAAGTCAACATATGAACAACAAAACGTATGCCACGGTACTAGAGGTAAGCGGTAGAGGTACCATGACCATGGTCAATCACAAGAAGGACCAATCGCGTTATTCAATGCTTGCAAGACATAATTCATTCGTTCATTAATGCATGTATTCATCATCATTCTTCTTTTCGTTCATTCGTTAATACATGCATTCATCATCATGTTCCTCTTTCATTATCTTTCACTTTACGTTACATAATACTTCATTAGTTCATTCTCGTTATTCGTAAAGTTTCAGAAAGATAAGCATACACAATTACAAGGAACATACACACTCATCATACATTTCATCATCATACATTCATCGTCATACATTCATCATCATGCATTCATCATCGTACGTAGCCTCATACCATATTTAACAATATTTTATTAATAATATTGTTAACCATAATAATACACTGATAATAATATCAGTAACAATAAGGGTTACACATACTCATCATTACATGCATGAAACCTCATTATTTATTAACCCTTAGTCAACCCTGGTCAAACCTCGAACTTCGGTTTTACAGGAAATTTTTGTAAAATTCTAAGTTTCCTGGGCGTTTGAGCCCTGTTGGGCGTATAAGCCCTCTGGCCGTATGAGCCCTGTTAGGCGTAAGAGCACTGCTGGACTTTTCATCTTATACTTAGAATTATCTGGTCATACGACCACACTGTGGGTCGTATGAGCACTATTGGTCGTACCATTCCCTAGACTTAGAAACATGTTCTGATCATACGACCACACTGTTGGTCGTATGACCACTAGAGGACTCATCATCATACTTAGAAAAATTACTTGGTCATACGACCACACTGTTGGTCGTATGAGTCCTATTGGACCAACACTTAGAAATATAACTTGGTCATACGACCACACTGTTGGTCGTATGGGTCCTGTTAGACTCATCAACACTTAGAAAAATATCCTGGTCATACGACCACACTGTTGGTCGTATGAGCACTGGTGGACTCATCAGCCTGTAATTATTTATTCTAAGTCCAGATTTCAGTAGTATTAGTAACCTGTTCAGGTATCTAAGTCCCAAACATCAAAATGCCTAGTTCTAAACATATACACATGATTCTAGGCATAAATCTAACATAAACATAAACATAAACATACATACATTCATTTCATACGGGTATCAACCCAAATTTTATAAAAACATACTTACATGCATTTCCAGCCCCAAAACAGTTAAAAACCAGTAAAAAGGGGTCTAGAACTCACCTTAGTTGTTCTCTTCGAATTTCCACCCTTCACCCGAGCTGTTAAAAGGGTTCTAACACCTAGGAATCCTTCAAACACGCATTCAAACACATATACACACACATAAGCACATAACCGAGGCTAATTTAGCCAAGAACAACTAACAAAACATTAAACCTTACCTAAAATCGAACTCTTCTTCTTGTTCTTCAAAATCCGAAAGTTTTTCTCTGCTTTGTGCTTTCTCTCTCTAAAGTCGAATGAAAATGTTATGCAGAAGGTAATGGGCGGCCATGCCACCTTTTTACCAACTTTATAAGATTTTTTTATTATTTTACACTTTTGGTCCCTCAACTTGAGGTTGACTTCCTTTTTCCTCCTTTTTCTTTCTCTTTATTCTTTTATTTCTTTTAATAAGAATTACGGGTGTTACAAGTCCACCCCCCTTATATAGGTTTCGTCCCCGAAACCTGTTATTCCTCAAACAGATGTGGGTAATGTTGTCTCATCTCCTCCTCAGTCTCCCACGTAGACTCGGATCCCTTCCTGTGCTTCCACTGTACACGCACAAGAGGAACCACTTTATTCCTCAACCTATTTTCTTTACGATCAATGATTGCCACTGGTTGCTCAACGTAATTGAGCCGTTCGTCTACTTCAATATCCTCCAGTGGTACAACCATGCCTTCATCAGCTAAGCACTTTCTCAGATGGGATACATGGAATGTATGATGAATTCCACTTAACTCATCTGGCAATTCAAGTCGATAGGCCACCTCTCCTACCCGTGCGACAATCCAGAAAGGTCCTATGTATCTCGGGCTTAGCTTACCTCGTTTCCTGAATCTAATGATTCCTTTCCAAGGTGAGACCTTCAACATAACTCGGTCACCAACCTTGAACTCTATCGGTCTTCGCCTCTTGTCAGCATACGACTTTTGCCTATCTTTCGCCGCCTTCATGAAGGCTTTGATCTTTTCTAACTTCTCAGTCGTTGCTTCAATTACCTCAACACCTCCCAACTCTTTCTGCCCAATGTCTCCCCAGCACACGGGCGTCCTACATCTCCTACCGTATAACATCTCGTAAGGTGGCATGCCAATGCTGGCATGATAACTGTTGTTGTACGAGAATTCTGCTAACGGCAGGTGATCATCCCAACTTCCTCCAAAATCGATCACGCACGCTCGAAGCATGTCTTCGAGTGTTTGGATCGTCCTCTCAGACTGACCGTCTGTCTGAGGGTGATATGCTGTACTAATGTGTAGCCTCGTCCCCATTGCATCATGAAATCTTTTCCAAAACTTAGAGGTAAACCGGGTGTCACGATCAGACACAATAGACACCGGCACCCCATGACGAGCTACAATCTCTTTGATGAACAGATCCGCCAATCTTTCAGATGAGTACGTTTCGCGGATCGGTAGGAAGTGGGCACTCTTCGTCAGGCGGTCAACTATCACCCATATAGCATCATACCCTTTAGGGGTACGTGGTAACTTCGTGATGAAATCCATGGTGATGTGCTCCCACTTCCACTCGGGTATATCCAACGGTTGGATCTTCCCGTAAGGCTTCTGGTGTTCTGCCTTTACTTGTAAGCAAGTTAAGCACTTACTCACGTACTCCACTACGTCACGTTTCATACCCGGCCACCAATAGTCTTTCTTCATATCGTGGTACATTTTGGTAGCACCAGGGTGAATGGAGTATCGGGTCTTATGGGCCTCATCCATGATTCTTCCACGTAGATCCCCGTATCGAGGAATCCACATTCGCCCAAATCGGGTCTTAACACCAAGAGTGTTCTCACCCAATTCCGTAACTAGGCCTCTCATCCTTTCGGAGTTAAGACGATCTTCTTTCAAAGCCTCATCTTGAAACTCCTTAACCTGTGTCATCACATCGGAGGTCATGATCAACTGATAAGCCTTCACCCGGATCGGCTCAGGCCTTTCTTTTCGGCTAAGGGCATCGGCCACCACATTGGCTTTGCCCGGGTGGTAATGGATCTCACAATCATAATCTTTTATCAGTTCCAACCACCGCCTCTGCCTCATGTTTAGATCCTTCTGCTCGAAGAAGTACTTCAAGCTTTTATGGTCAGTGAAGATTGTGCACTTCGTCCCGTATAGATAGTGCCGCCAAATCTTCAACGCAAAAACCACCGCGGCTAATTCTAGATCGTGTGTGGGATAGTTGACTTCGTGGGTCTTCAGCTGTCGAGATGCGTAGGCTATCACCTTTCCACGTTGCATCAACACACAACCTAGCCCAGAATAAGATGCATCCGAATAGACCACTAAGTCTTCATTTCCCTCGGGCAAAGTCAAAACAGGAGCTTGTGTTAGTCTTGCCTTCAACTCCTCAAAAGCCATCTCCTGCTCTCGACCTCACACGAATTTCACGTCCTTACGAGTCAATTTTGTCAAAGGTGAGGCGATCTTTGAAAAGTCTTGAATAAATCTCCTATAATAGCCCGCCAATCCCAAGAAGCTACGAATCTCGGATGGCGTCTTTGGTGATTTCCATTGCATCACAGCCTCAACCTTTGCTGGGTCCACCATGATTCCCTCTGCATTTACCACGTGACCCAGAAATTGCACCTCGCGTAACCAAAAAGCACATTTGGAGAACTTAGCATACAGTTTCTCCCTTCTCAAAGTCTCCAATACTTCCCGAATGTGACCGGCATGCTCTTCCTTGCTCCTCGAATAAATCAGAATATCATCGATGAACACAATTACTGATTTATCTAACATTGGCCGACACACTCGGTTCATCAAGTCCATAAAAGCAGCTGGCGCGTTAGTTAGACCAAATGACATAACAAGAAACTCATAGTGTCCATAACGCGTACGAAAAGCTGTTTTAGGAATGTCCTGCTCCTTCACCTTCAATTGATGGTAGCCAGATCGAAGATCTATCCTCGAGAACCAACTGGCACCATGGAGCTGATCGAACAAGTCATCGATTCTCGGTAACGGATACCGATTCTTTATTGTCAACTTGTTCAATTCACGGTAGTCGATACACATTCTCATGCTACCGTCCTTCTTTTTCACAAATAAGACCGGAGCACCCCAAGGAGAGATACTCGGTCTAATAAAGCCCTTGTCAAGCAACTCCTGCAGTTGCTCCATCAGCTCTTTCATCTCTATCGGAGCCAAGCGATACGGTGCTTTTGCGACAGGTTGAGCACCGGGTATCAAGTCAATTTGAAATTCGATTTCACGGTCAGGTGGCAATCCCGATAAGTCTTCCGGGAACACATCTGGAAACTCACACACAACCGGAACGTTGGATAGTTGTGGTGTTGGTGTTTCCACATCCTTCACATAACATAGGTAGGCGTTGCACCCACGCCTCATGCACTTCCCTGCCACCGCCATCGAAATCACCTTCGGAATCACCGTTACCCGATCACCGTATATTATCACCAGACTTCCGTCAGATGCCGTCAATTTAATCATCTTCTTCCGACATACGATATTCGCTTCATAGGTCGCCAACCAATCCATCCCTAGTACTACATCAAATCCACCTAGGGGCATCACATGTAATCTAGCAGCAAACCTATGACCTTCTAACTCTATGGTACAGTCCTCTATCACATCAGTAACTCTAGTGGACTTACCAATAGCAGTTTCTACATAAAAAGGATCACTAATGCATTTACTACTAACAGGCAATTTAGCACAGAAAGTAGCAGAAATGAAACTCCTACTAGCACCAGAATCAAATAACACAGAAGCAAGAGTCTGATTTACTAGAAACGTACCTGACACCACATCGGGGTCCGTCCTAGCCTCTTCCTGCGTCATAGTGAAAGCCCTGGCACTTGCTCTCGGACCTTCACTTCCTGTCTTCTTTACCCCTGAAGCCTCAGCCCTCGGCTTTTTACAGTCCCTGCTCATATGGCCACTTTCTCCACAGTTAAAGCACTTGCCCATCCGGCAATCTTTTGATATGTGCCCTGTCTTCCCGCACTTAAAGCAGAGGTTGGATCCCCATTTGCACTCCCCTGAGTGCTCCCTTCCACACTTATCACACTTCCTCACCCCAACTCCAGGCATGACCACTCGGCGGTCATCCACCCTTGCCTTCTTGTTGTTCGTCGAAGTATCACCCCGACCAAATCTCTTCCCCTGCCAGTTCTTCTCTCCACTTCCTTTCTTGCTTCCCTCAGCCTTTACCAAAGCAGCTCGTTCATCGAATAACCTTCCCGCCAAATCCACTGCCGACCTGAAAGTGCTTGGTCAGAAATCAAGTGCCAACAAATTTCAGCTGGCAGCCCCTGAATATACCGGTTGATCTTTCGAGACACCGGCGTCACCTGCTCCGGCACCAACAGCGCCAACTCGTTAAACTTGGTGGTATATTGTTGGTGGGTCATTGTCCCTGCCTCCAACTGCAGGAATTCTCTCTCAATTCTATCCATTTCCCGACGAGGACTGAATTCCTCGATCACCAGCCTTTTTAACTCAGCCCACTTCATCTTCCCTATAGCCCTGCTACCCTCGGCTTGGACTATATTTTTCCACCAGCATAAAGCCGACCCTGTAAAAGAGTGGGTAGCAAACTTCACCTTCTTGTCCTCCTGGCAATCACTAATATCGAGGACAGCTTCCATTTCCATCACCCACTGGTGAGCATCAGTAGCAGTACCAGAACCATCAAAAGTTGGGGGCTTGCACCTCATGAATGCCCCGTAGTTACAACCCGGGCTGTCTCCCGTAACTGTTCTTCTTCCTCTTCCTCTTCATCATCGGATAGTACTGTTTCTGCTTCCGTCTGTTGCTGTCTTCCTGAGGACCGATTCCTCCCCCGTCTATCATCTTCACGTACTGCCTTTATCACTTCGGTCACTACAGACGGTAAAATCGTCTGCATGACTTGGTGCACCTCCTCGATCACTGTCTCTTTCACCGAGGCTCTCACATCATCACTCTCATCCACTCCCCCCGAGGGAGTAGTATTAGGTTCTTCGGGAACCTTCTTCTCTTGTCTAGGCCTTCCTCTTGTGGCTCGTGGTTCCGCACCACTTCCGCCACTGCCTCCACCAATTGGGGCTTTAGATGATCTACCACCGACCATCTTCTATCACACTGGAAGATTTAAACACCAACACGGTCATTCAAGGAAATAGCTCAGTTTATGTCAAGTATAGTAAGTCCCTAATTACAGTGGCCAGTTGTGATTAGCCACTTACTCTACTCTTCACACCCCGAGCATTACCTGTCCTGACTACATTAGTATCTAAGTCTAACAGTACACATAAACACATAACATGCGCACGTAACACTGGTTAACTTTCAAGAAAATACCTGATGGCACGCAACTACTCAGATGGCATTCTCTTCCTTTCTGTCCCATTTTCAGTTTAAGTTTAGGTTTATTTTAAAATTTTACCCATTTAACTTAAACTTTGGCTCTGATACCAACTTGTAAGGCCCAGTTCCCGGGCACCTCACAGTTGGTCGTCATTACCCATAAAACATACATTTAATATAACTTAATAAAAACCATGCAGCGGAAACTTTGAATTTACTATAAATGCTTTTGCAAAGTAATACAACACCCATTACAAAATATCGTTTGTTTGCATTACAATACAAAAACATTAACAAAAGAATGCCATCCCAAAAGAGCTGAGTAGCCGCTTTGTGCCATCCTCAGCAACACTACCTGCCAACTGGAAAACACATAAAAGTCAGCGTTGTTGAGTGAGTTCTAGTTTTATAATAAAACATACTTTTACTTATTTAAAAGTATCCTTTCGTGCATGCGTTCATACATCATACGTACACAGAGATAATATTCGTTATTATCTTCATCATTCGTTATTCATCGTTATCTTTAACTTCTCGTATGGATTCTGCCAGGCTTTACCCACTTCATAGCACTTTGCTATGATTACTGTGGTCGAATGACAAGAATCCCGTACATACTTACTTGCACACATTGAAAGGTGAATTGTACCAATACCATAAGCTACACCCCGATCGTTATTAGCTACCGGGCCGAAGTCAACATATGAACAACAAAACGTATGCCACGGTACTAGAGGTAAGCGGTAGAGGTACCATGACCATGGTCAATCACAAAGAAGGACCAATCGCGTTATTCAATGCTGCAAGACATAATTCATTCGTTCATTAATGCATGTATTCATCATCATTCTTCTTTTCGTTCATTTGTTAACACATGCATTCATCATCATGTTCCTCTTTCATTATCTTTCACTTTACGTTACATAATACTTCATTAGTTCATTCTCGTTATTCGTAAAGTTTCAGAAAGATAAGCATACACAATTACAAGGAACATACACACTCATCATACATTTCATCATCATACATTCATCGTCATACATTCATCATCATGCATTCATCATCGTACGTAGCCTCATACCATATTTAACAATATTTTATTAATAATATTGTTAACCATAATAATACACTGATAATAATATCAGTAACAATAAGGGTTACACATACTCATCATTACATGCATGAAACCTCATTATTTATTAACCCTTAGTCAACCCTGGTCAAACCTCGAACTTCGGTTTTACAGGAAATTTCTGTAAAATTCTAAGTTTCCTGGGCGTTTGAGCCCTGTTGGGCGTATAAGCCCTGTGGCCGTATGAGCCCTGTTAGGCGTAAGAGCACTGCTGGACTTTTCATCTTATACTTATAATTATCTGGTCATACGACCACACTGTTGGTCGTATGAGCACTATTGGTCGTACCATTCCCTAGACTTAGAAACATGTTCTGATCATACGACCACACTGTTGGTCGTATGACCACTAGAGGACTCATCATCATACTTAGAAAAATTACTTGGTCATACGACCACACTGTTGGTCGTATGAGTCCTATTGGACCAACACTTAGAAATATAACTTGGTCATACGACCACACTGTTGGTCGTATGGGTCCTGTTAGACTCATCAACACTTAGAAAAATATCCTGGTCATACGACCACACTGTTGGTCGTATGAGCACTGGTGGACTCATCAGCCTGTAATTATTTATTCTAAGTCCAGATTTCAGTAGTATTAGTAACCTGTTCAGGTATCTAAGTCCCAAACATCAAAATGCCTAGTTCTAAACATATACACATGATTCTAGGCATAAATCTAACATAAACATAAACATACATACATTAATTTCATACGGGTATCAACCCAAATTTTATAAAAACATACTTACATGCATTTCCAGCCCCAAAACAGTTAAAAACCAGTAAAAAGGGGTCTAGAACTCACCTTAGTTGTTTTCTTCGAATTTCCACCCTTCACCCGAGCTGTTAAAAGGGTTCTAACACCTAGGAATCCTTCAAACACGCATTCAAACACATATACACACACATAAGCACATAACCGAGGCTAATTTAGCCAAGAACAACTAACAAAACATTAAACCTTACCTAAAATCGAACTCTTCTTCTTGTTCTTCAAAATCCGAAAGTTTTTCTCTGCTTTGTGCTTTCTCTCTCTAAAGTCGAATGAAAATGTTATCAGAAGGTAATGGGCGGCCATGCCACCTTTTTACCAACTTTATAAGATTTTTTTATTATTTTACACTTTTGGTCCCTCAACTTGAGGTTGACTTCCTTTTTCCTCCTTTTTCTTTCTCTTTATTCTTTTATTTCGTTTTAATAAGAATTACGGGTGTTACAATCCACGATCACCATATCGTGTCACAACCACTAGGAGTCCTGGGTAACTTAGTAATTAAATCCATAGAAATTTGTTCCAACTTCCATAGAGGAATCTCAGGTTGTTATAGTAACCTAGATGGCTTCTGATATTCCACTTTAACCTTAGTACAGGTCAAACGCTTGCTCATATAGGCCACCAATAGTGTGCTTTCAGGTCATGATACATTTTGTTAGAACCAGGGTGTATAGATTATCTAGACTTATGTGCTTCACTCATACCCAAGTCTCTCAGATTTCCATGTAAAGGCACCCAAAGCCTATCCATGAAGTAACGAATTCTATCGGATTTCACTTTCAACTGTTGTCCATCCCATGTGGGGATTCAGATCAAACGTTTTCTTCTTTCAAAGCTTCCGTTTGAGCTTCCTTGATTTGTTCAAGCAAGTAGTGCTAATCGTAGCTGCAAAGCTCGTACTCATCAAGGTTTGATAGTCTCCTTTCTGCATAAGGCATCAGCGACTGCAGTCCCTTCCCTGGGTGATATTTAATAGCACAGTCGTAATCGTTTAGAAATTCCACCCAGTGTTGCTACCTCATGTTCATCTCTTTCTGCACAAAGATATGCTAAAGACTCTTGTGATCAGTGTAAATAGTGCATTTGGTACCGTACAAGTAATATCTCCAGATCTTCAAGGCAAAAACCACCCCCCCAGTTCCAAGTCATGGGTTGTATAGTTTTTCTCATGTACATTCAGTTGTCTCAAGGCATAGGCTATCACCTTGTCACGTTGCATCAAGACACAACCAAGTCCTTGGATAGAAGCATCACAGTAAATGATGAAATAATCACTTCCTTCTGGTAATGCAAATATCAGTGCACTGTAAAGCTTTCATTTTAGTAACTGGAAAGCTTCTTCTTAACTCTTTCCCCATCTAGACGTGATATCTTTGTGAGTCAAGGCGGTGAGAGGTTGAGTGATTTTGAAAATCCCTCAATGAAGCGTCGATAGTATCCTACCAGTCCAAGGAATTAAAGCATCTCACTAGGTGTTTTAGGAACTGACCAATTTTAAATTGATTCCACCTTCGCAGGATCTACATGGATTCCTTTCTCATTCACAATATGACCTAGAAATTGAACCTCTCATATCCAGATATTAGACTTGGAGAATTTAGCATATAATTGTTCTCCTTTCCACTGTTCTAAAATTAACCATAGGTGCTCTTCGTGTTCCTCCTTGATATTGGAATAGATCAATATGTCATCGATAAACACAATAACAGATTGATCAAGGTAGGTTTTGTACCAACGGTTCATAAGATCCATGAACACTGCAAGTGCATTAGTCAACCCAAATGGCATGACCAAGAATTCGTAATGGCCATAGCAAGTCCTGAATGATGTCTTTGAGATGTCTTCTTCTCGGACTCTCAATTAATGATAACTAGAACTTAGATAAATCTTAGAATAGTAACTGGATACATAAAGTTGATCGAACAGATCATTAATATGAGGTAACGCGTACCAGTTCTTAACTATGACCTTGTGCAACTCCCTGTAGTCAATTCACATCCGAAATGTACCATCCTTCTTCTTAAAAAATAAGACAGAGGCTCACCCAGGCGATGAGCTAGGTCAGATAAAGCCCTTATCTAGTAGCTCCTGAAGTTGTGCTGACAATTCTTGTAACTTATTCGGTGCCAATCGATAAGGTGCTCTAGCGATTGAGGCTATATTGGGAGCCAACTCAATCTGGAATTCCACTTGGAGATGAGGGGGTAGTTTAAGAAAATCCTTTGGAAACACCTCCGGAAAGTCACTAACCACTGGAGTGTTCTCTATCTTCTTCTCCTCTTGTTGCTTGTCAGTTACAAGGGCTAGTATGGCTAAGCGACCCTTGCGTAGCCACTTCTGCACCTTCATGAATGAGATGATACGTATCACAGCACCACTCTTCTCTCCTTTAACTAAAAGAATCTCTCCATCCTTGAGAGGAATACGAATGACCTTCTCATGACAAATGACCTCCGCCTGCTTCTCAGACAGCCAATCCATATCCATGGCCACATCAAAACTCCTAAGTGTAACAGGCATAAGATCGATATCAAAGGTATGACCAAAAAGTTCTATCTTTCAACCCTTAAGGATGTGTGTAACAAAGATTTGCTTACCATCAGCTAATTCCATAGTGTACTTAGACTCCAACGTAGAAGGCATATCACTTTAGACACTACTAAACATACTAGAGATAAAACTGCTATCGGCTTCAGTGTCAAACAATACAGAAGCAAAACGACCAACAAGAAATTTTCTAGTAACAGTAGTAGGTTCATTTAGAGCCTCACCTGAACCCATAACAAAGGCTCCCCCCTTAGCTCCACCGTTGTTACCATCATTGTTGGCACCATTACCATGGTTGTTGTTATTTTTCCCTCGTTCCTAGCACCATTGCCATTCTTCTTCAGCTGAGGGCAGTTCCTCTTGTAATGCCCTTCTTATCCATATTCAAAGTAGCCTTTTCGTCATTCCTGTATTTGTTATGGCTTCTTCATCAGTTTGTCATGGCAGTCTTTTGCTGTGTGCCCTACCTTTCCACACATCTGACACTTGAAGTTGTCACACTTACCGATATGATGGTAGTTGCATTGGTTACGTTTAGGATACCTCCCCACGCATCCTCCTTATCCTTGGTTAGTGATGGTTGTTTGATTGAAACCTCGATTGTTGTTGAACTTTCTCAGTTGTTGCTGATTTTGTTGTTGCTGCTGATTGCCTGAAGTGGAACCCTTGTTGTTTGAACCATCCCACTTGTGTTTGTTGTCTGGTACACTCGCCACCACACCCCGTTTAGGAAGCTTACCTTGTCCCACTGCCTGCTCGGTCAACTTGTGAACCAACCGAATCACCTGCTGAATTCTTACGGGGTTAGAGGCAGTAACCATGCTTTGGATTTCAAGCATCAAACCACGTGAATACAGCTTTATCCTTTTGTACATCGGGGTAATCATCCCTTGGAATAAAGTCGCCAGCTTATGAGACTTGGTAGTATAGGCCTCAATCTAAGAACCTTGCGTCTTCAGCTGCCACAGCTCCATTTCCAACTTTTGCACCTCATTACGAGGGCAATACTCCTAAGTCATTATTGCCTTGAACTCATCCTAGGGTAGGTCATTTGCCATTGCCTGACCCAACATTTGCACTTGGGCATTCCACCAGGAGAGTGCTGCACCTTCTAGTGTCCCGGTCGTGTACTTTACTTGATCAACCGATGGCTAGTTGCATTTGGAGAAGGCTGACTCCGTCTTCTTAAACCACCTCACCAATCCTACAGCCCCTTCAGCTCCGCTATAGGTACCAGGCTTGCAATCCATAAAGGATTTGTAGGTACAGGATGGAGGTCCTACTCTAACAAACCAACGCATTTAGTTTATCGGTTTAAACAAGCCACTAGTGCATTTGTTAAGTCACTTGTATCATTTACCTGCTGGTTGTGAAGCATGCACTATAGCCACTACCACCTGCACGTGCTAATTATTAGGGCAGCAAGTTCCACAGGGGTCATGTTCACCGCTCCCGCGCCTCGTCCACATCTGGCGCCATGTCTATGAGTACGTCCTCTTCCAACTCCTTCCATTTTTCACTTTACATTCATAAACATAGTAATGGGCAACGTCTAACACATTAATCTCATTCAAGTATAGTAAATTATAAGGAAATAATGACGTTCATCAAGAAAAATATTTATAACTAAAATAATATTCAAAGATAAATAGATTGTAAGTAATTCACAAAATATTCAATCAATGTCAAAATTTACAGTTTTTTAGTTATGTAGGAAACAACCCTTCCCACATAGGCTTTAAAAAAACACTACACATTCCAAGTCAGATAAAATGTAGAAACTCAGTCCATTACTTCAGACCCATCACTATCGTCCTCCACTCTAGCCAGTGCCTCCTCAGGTTCTTCTGGTTCTTCCCGATGCTCTACCATCGGGGCCTCCTCAGGATCGAGCAAGTTCTCTAGGTGGATTATTCACATTAAAGCCTCATGTAGCTCGTTTCGGGTCAAGTTCAAGGAAGCAGTCAGTACAGTAACCTGTTCACGTAGGGCCTGATCTCCCCGGCCTTTCCATCCTATTAGCCATTCACACTGTGCCATGAGTCTTCCATCTTGTCATACAACCTTCTAATGTATGTATGCTTACCGTGCAAACCCTCAAACTCATCCTCAAAGTCTCGTCGCAGCCTATCATGCGAGGCCACCAATGTAGCTATAACTCTAATAGGGGTACAAGGTAAGGGTAATAACTCAGGGTCTCTGCTTAAAAGAGGAAAGGCATACAACACGTGCTCTTTCTCCAACATCTGGATGAGTGTGGTGCGATAGCATGCCAAATTGCGAGGATCAAACATGTGTCGGTCGATCACAGGTTCACCAGGGTGATACGTGCCAGGCATATATATAGGTGGTCGACATCTAATGTCCTTGGTATAAGCACAATCAGTAGGAACCTCGAGTCCATTTCCCGACCTATGTCATGTAGGGGATTAAGATGATGATGATGTCATACTATAGAGTACATAATGCATGTGCCAATGAGAAGGACAAATAACAAGTAACCAATAAATTGTGTGGTTATAGACTAGTTTGTATGTAACCTAGTTTCCTATAACCAATGGCTCTGATACCAATTGGTCACACCCTCAAAATCCACGTGTGGAGTTTTCCCGTGAGGTGTGTGAACAAACCAAGATCCCAGTCATTAGGTACTTAGAACGACACTATATGAAATGTCTAAAATAAATCAGAGTTTATAACTTTAAAACATTTGTAGAAGCGTTTTGTAAATAAGTTAAACCCAAGGTACTAGAAATGTAACTTGGCAAAACACGCGCCAAACAATAATTCAAACCAAATGTAAACCATTCAAAAAGAAAAGGACATTTGTTTTCTAAATGCATATGCTTGACCTGTGCGTGCTCCTATGACAGCGATTAACCTCGACCTAAAATAGCATACTAAAAGAGCCAACACAGTGGTTGGTGAGTTCAAGAGTTTGCGTTTAACATAAACAGTAATAGTTGTAGAAGTGCTTTGAAATAGATAGCTAGTCTATATTCATAGGTAATAACTATAGTGATTTTGTGATCGAAGTTGACATCTGTTTTGTTTGTTTGCCTCCCATCACAACCTACCAAGTTGTGACTATGTTGTGTTTAGGACAATATTGCACTTGTTTGACCTCAAGTCGCACGGGTAGGGCTTGTCAGGCCTAGTAGTACAACCTAGCATTTCCTGGAAGTTATCATTATTAACGATCAGAAAGTGTGAGGGCTTTCATGCTACGCTACACTATGTCATACTAACACAACTTATCAATGTAAAGTGTTTGTAAGGTAAAACAGTATACCATCTCCCCTAAAAGGAAGTAAGTAAAAATAATGGGCACGAACTCACTTGGTGCGCAACGAACAATAACAAGGAAACTGACGATGGATGGAAAGACAACCCTTTAAAGGTAACCAAGAACACACAAGTACATAAGTTTGTGTACATAGAAAGCTAAACAACCATAGGTGCTCAATAAACATGTTAACCCAAGGTGTTAGAAAACAATACTCATTTGACCTAGCTGACCCGTTAGTGACATATTAATTTCAATCCCCATTAATCAAGTGTAGCAATGCATCATACCTGATAATCATACAAGTAGTTCACGTATGTCACATCATCAACTCAAGTTCTACCAAGATCATCATACTACATTAGTTTATCATAATCAACAAGATTCATACCAACAAGCATACCTAAAATGATCTATTACTATCCCAAACATGATCTCATAATTTCCTAAATTCATGTAAGGATTCCTATAAGTTTGATGCAGCCTAAACACTCTAAGTTTTCCTGAATGTTGCACAGAAGAACAGGAAGTAGAAATGCTTCGGAAGTTTTACACTTCACTTCAGAAATATTCTAAGTGTAAAATCTTCCGAAGCCAAGACCAATATCTTCCGAAGCTTCAAAGACAAAGTCTTCCGAAGCCAAAGAACCAAGACAGATTCTTCTGAAGACTTCTATCAGACATGCTTTTATCTGATGTACTTTTTCTATAAAGTTGAACCACTTTCCGCTGCCACTCTAGTTGGTCACCAACTTCCATGAGTTGGTGAAAAGGTCCATGCTTTAGAAAAACTGTACATTGAGGTCATGAGTCTGTGCTTTCTACTTTATGTACCTTTATCCTTTTTGTAATATATTAGGATGTGAGCTATGGCATGTCATAGTCACCTGTCAAAAGGCAATCTATCTTTTGGCTCTACATTTGATTTTTTAGTTGTCTAATCTTATGTATCCAGCTGGCTTTCATAGTATGGCCGGCTGTAGGTTGTAGTATATAGTGTCTTGAATACTTGTAACTTTGAACTTGAGAAGCAATATACAACATCCTTGAAAACCAACTACATGTGTTGTTATCTTGTTCTGTTTCTAAGTTTACTTGTGTTCTTTGCATCATCATAACCAGTTCCCTATTTGATTTCTTAAGTGTTCTTATACACTCTCCTCATTGTGTTGTTGTGTTGTAAGTGCTACCCTTCACCGGTCCTGCATTTGGTATTAGAGCTTTCCAGTTCCCTATTTCCAGGCTCTGATACCAAAAGTCATTACACTCATAGAACCTGGGAGTTCTTTAAGGAGTAGGGACATTGAGGACTCACCATCCTCTCTTGTAATTGTACCTATTCAGCAACCTCCTCAAGTTCACATTGATGTGAACTTCCTAGACTACTTGTTTCAGAGTCTCTTTGAGGAGGGTATACCAAGGGCAATGCCATTTGATAGCAGAGCCATCATCTTTCATGATCCATCTACTCAAACAACTTAACCTCAACAAGCTAGTAGGTTGGCTCAGGTTACTGAAGAAGCTGAAGAAGATAGACCAAGGCAATCAGGTAATGTCATTGGTCAACTGGATGTTGAGGTAGACCCTGAGATTAGTGTCAAAGGGAAAACCTTGACTGAAGGCCCAGTGATAGAGCCTGAGAGCCCTGTCTTACAATCAATTGATGAAGTGAAAGAGATTGAAACACCTGTCACAAAAACAACTACTTCAGCAACTCAACCCCTCAGTGAAACACCTGCTGGTGAAGGTGTATCACAGTCTCTCTCTAGCCAGAGCTTGGATGCTACACCAAGCAATGAAGGCCAAAGATCTCTCCACCCTGAGTCATAAAGGTCTGTGGGTGACAAAGGGAAAAGGGTTCTAACCCCTGAGGAGATTGAGGAGGAGGAAAGAGAGAGAAAGAGGAAGCTAAGGGGAGTAAGTTCCACTCGGTCTTCAAGCTTCATGCAAGCTGCAATCAGGGCTGCCCCCAGACCAAACACTCAAGATGATAAGTTGAGGGTAGTCAGGATTACTTACTTACAGACCAGGAACTATGACATAGATGAGATTATCTCTCTCCCCTTAGAGGAATTAAATGATCTAGCTGACATGGAAATATCAAGAGAGAGGAAGGAAGTTGAAGATGCAAGAATTCTTCTTGAGAACAAAGAGAAGAAAAGACAACAAAGGCTATACAAGCATGTTCCCACTCTCTCACCAGTTCAAGAAAGCCCTGTGCAAGAGGCTGTGGCTGTTACACAAGAACCTGAGGTAGATAAAGAAACAGATAGACAAAGGATGATAAACTACCTGAGTGCCACAGGTTTCTACCAGGCAGAAGTGTTTCTTCCCTTGTCCTGTGAGTACATTGAGTTTGAGTATCTCAAACAAATTGAACTTCAAGTACTCAGAGAAAAAGTCAAGAAAGAAAAAGCTAAGGGAAGAAGCTGCAAAGTCACGAGCTCTCATTCAGAAGAACTTGAAAAAGTCTGCTGATAGACAAAGAATGATGAGCTTCTTAAAGCTGTATGGATTCTCTGGAAGGAGACTTGGCCCTGTGTCTCTATCCACTATGGATGAGCATATCAGGGTAATCAAGCAGAAGATCAAGAGTGAAGAGCTTGTTGACTTACACACTCCTCCAAGTCAAGCTCCACCTGAAGTAGAGGTTAAGTTTGAACAACATGAGACAACACAAACTGAACCTCCTGCTTCATCTTCTGATCCACAGCAGGGTCAAAGGCCAGCCTTTTCATTTATTGACCCACAGCAAGGTCAAAGGCCAACCTCATCATCTGACCCAAAACAGGGTCAAATTCCCTCTCCTTCTGAACCTGTGAGGAAGGAACACCCAACTGAGGAAGACATAGCTGATCAACAAGGTGCTGCAGGCCAGTCTTCTTAGTTAAAGACTGCAAGGAGGAAGAAGAGGATGGCTTCTAAACCAAAGTCAAAGAAGAAGAAGAAGTCAAAATCAATCTCCACTGATCCTTAGGGTGAATCAGAACATCCTAAGGAAGTGCAAGAAAAGGAAGCCTAATCACCTTCAATTCAAATGGCTCCTCTTGCATCAGGAAGACCCATCTTATCATGGACTTATTCAACTAATCAAAAGAGGTGGCATGTAGTCAGAGATCAAGGTGAAGATAATGTGTAACACCCGGAAGTTTGACTTTTGGTAGGCTATGCGACTGAGCCTCAGTCGCCTGTGATCTATGCGACTGGAGGTCAACCGCATGGCTATTCAGCCGATTGAAGCTCAACCGCACGATTGGAGTTCAACCGCCCGAATGAAGTATGAGCCGCATGGAACACGTGCGATTGGGGTCCAATCGCATAGTGTTGATGCGACTGAAGGTCCAGTCGCCCCTGGACCAGATGCGAATGAGCTATGGGTATAAAAGAGGAGCAGCTCCATTCTCCTCCCATTTTTCAGTCGGGGAGAGAGCAGTGAGCGACAGAGAGCAGAAAAGAAGAGAAGGAAAGTGCTGCCCGAGTTCAAGATCGGTCGAGGAGCTAGCCAAATCGAAGCTCATCAACTTCTACCTGTTAAGGTGAGTTCTAGGACCCCTCATTTACATGTTTTCTAACGATTTTGGGGCTGGAATCACATATAAACCCTATTTCTGAAATAGTGTAAGTTTGACCCATTTGGGTAAATCTTGAGTAATGTGTTTATGGTATGAATTAGGACTAATATATGCTTGTATGAGGTCCTAGTAGGAATCCCTAAGGCTTGGGAGGGTCGAATTGGGCTGAAAATGGGTTATGGTGACTGTGGGGACGGGGGTTTCGCGACTGGAGTGTGCGACTGCAGTGTATGAAGAACTCCAGTCGCTGCCCAGTTAGGGTTATGCGACTGAAGGGCCATTCGGCCGAATGAGTAATAGTTGATGTCCAACCGCCCGACTGAGGCTCAGACGCCCGATTGAGTCTCAATCGCACGATAGGTGATGCGACTGAGGGTTTCGGTCGCATAAGCTCAATCGCAGAGTAGTTCAGTCGCACGGTTTAGAGTTAGTCGCATATAACCCAGTCGCATAGTGTCTAGTCGTACGGAAGGAAGTTCAATCGCACGTTTGAGTACCAATTCGCATGAATAGCCCAATCGCATGGCCCAGTCGCATGGAGGACATGCGACTGGTGATAGTTCAGTCGCCCGAACAGTGCTGATGTGAGTGAACATAGAAGTGTATGTATGACGTAAGTATGTTAGAATGATGTTGCCATGATAGATGGTGAATACTGATGATATGAAAGTTTTTATGTTCCTTATGTATATGTGTCTTATCTTTTAAAACCTTTACGTGAATGAATGAACGAATGAAACGAATGTATTTAAGAACGTAAAGTGAAAGATAATGAAAGAAGGAACATGATGAATGAATGCATGCATTAATGAAAGAAAGTAAGAAAGGCTTGCAAGCAAATGAAGGAGGTGCACACCCCTGGCAGGTGTTAGCTCAACGGTGTACGGGTTAGCTACCCCGAAGGATGTACATCAGGTCAATCATTAAGATTGATAATGAGGTGAGCAACTTCGTGTTGCAACAGACTCGGTTAGCAGGCAATCATAAGATTGTCACTGAGGTGAGCAGTCGCGCGCTGCAACAGACTCGGCTAACGTATGTTAGTAGTAAAGTGAAGGATAAGTGGTGCATGTACCTACCCCAGGTGACTGGATCAGCATTTGTGCACAACGTTCGTGGCTAACCACCACAGGTCCAGCACCAGTAGTATGTATGATGAAAGGGGGTTTGTACATGTCACCGAATGTAATGAACGTTCGAACGAAAGTAATGAAAGTATGAATGAATGTAATGAATGTTCGAACGTAAGTAATGAATGTATGAATGAAAGTAAAGTACGTACGAAAGTATGTAAGTATGTATGTATGAAAGTAAACGAGAATGATGAAGTGTACACGAATGAAAGTAAGTAACAAATGATGAGATAATATTAAAATTATCTACGTGTACGTATGATGTATGAGCACATGTATGTAAGAACGGTTATAAAGAATGAAAGTATGTTTTATTATAAAACTAGAACTCACTCAGCAACGCTGACTTTTTATGTGTTTCCAGTTGGCAGGTAGTGTTGCTGAGGATGGTACGAGGCGACTACTCAGCTCTTTTGGGATGGCATTCACTTTTTGATTATGCAGCACATCATGTGTTGTGGGCCCGTAATGCGCGCAACACATCATGTTGCATGCAAGTGGAAGATTTCTTGATAATCCTGATAAACAGGATTATTTAAGAAATCTTCTTTATGAAGAAAAATATATATTTGAATTTAATATCTTCTTAATGAAGAAGAATATATTTTCTTTTATTTATTTTCTTTCGGTAGAGGTCGCTGTATGACCCTATGATTGCTGTGGAATATGCATCAGCAGCAATCATAGTATAGTTAAGCAATGTAAAGAAAAGCTTGTATTTTGTAATCAAGACAATGATGTAAAAGCTTTTATGATGAAATGAGGATGCATGTTTTATTAATTCCGCTGCGTATTTTATGATCATGTATTAAATGTATGTTTTACGTGTGATGATGACCAACAGTAAGGTGCCCGGTGAGCGGGGCCTTAAGTTGGTATCAGAGCAAAAGTTTAAGTAAAATGGGTAAATTTTTATAATAAACCTAAACTTAAACTGAGAATGGGACAGGGAGAATGAGAATGCCATCTGAGTAGTCGCGTGCCATCAGGTATTTTCTTAAAGATTAACTGGTTATTATGTGCGCATGTGATGTGAGTTATGTGTACTGTTAGACTGAGATACTAATGTAGTCAGGATAGGTGATGCTCGGGGTACGAAGAGTAGAGTAAGTGGCTAATCACAACTGGCCACTGTAATTAGGGACTAACTGTACTTAACATAAACTGAGCTATTTCCTTGAATGACCGTGTGGTGTTTTAATCTTTCAGTGTGATAGAAGATGGTCGGTGATAGATCATCTGATGCTTCCCGTGATGGTGAACGTGGTGATGAGCCGCGTATCACGCGAGGAAGATCTAGGAAAGAGAAAGTAGTTCGTGAGGAGAACGAGATTCCTCATCAGGAAGAGACGGATGAAAGCGCCAAGTTGAGAGCCTCGGTAAAAGAGGCAGTGATTGAGGAAGTGCACCAGGCTATGCAGACGATCTTACCGTCTGTAATGACCGAAGTGATAAAGGCAGTACGCGAGGATGATAGACGAGGGAGGAAACGGTCCTCCGGTAGACAGCAACAGACAGAGGCAGAAACGATATTGTCTGATGACGAAGAGGAAGAGGAGAGAAACAAGTAAGGGAGACAGCCCGGGGTTGTGATTACGGGAAATTTATGAGATGCAAGCCTCCGACTTTTGATGGTTCAGGTACGGCTGCTGATGCTCACCAATGGGTGAGAGAGATGGAGGCGGTCCTTGATATCAGTGACTGCCAGGAGGATAAGAAGGTAAAGTTTGCTACCCACTCGTTTACGGGGACGGCATTGTGTTGGTGGGACAATATTGTCCAGGCCGAGGGTAGCAGGGCATTGGGAAAATGAAGTGGTCTGAGTTGAAGAGAATGGTGATCGAGGAGTTTAGTCCCGTCGAGAGATGGACAGAGTTGAGAGAGAGTTCCTGCAGTTGGAGGCGGGAACGATGACCCACCAACAATACACACACCAAGTTCAACGACATGGCACGGTTGGTGCCAGAGCAAGTGACGCCGGTGTCTCGCAAGATTAACCGGTATATTCAGGGGTTGCCAGCGAAATTCGTTGGCATTTGATTTCCGCCCGACCAAGTACTTTCAGGTCGGCGGTGGATTTAGCTGGGAGGTTGTACGATGAACGGGCTGTGATGGTGAAATCTGAGGGCAGTAAGAAGGGAAGTGATGAGAGGAAGTGGCAGGGAAAGAGGTTTGGTCGGGGTGATACTTCGACAAGTAGTAAGAAGGCACGGGTTGATGATCGTCGTGTGGTCGTGACAAGTGCAGGGTCGAGAAAGTGTGGGAAGTATGGGCGAGAGCACGGTGGTGAGTGCAGATGGGGGCTGAATGTATGTTTCAAGTGTGGAAAGCCCGGTCATATGGCCAAAGAGTGTAAAGCGATGAGGTGCTATAACTGTGGGGAAAGTGGTCATATGAATAAAGACTGCAAGAAGCCGAGATCTGAGGGTTCCGGCGTGAAGAAGACAGGGGGTGAAGGGTCGAAAGCGAGCGCCAGAGCATTCACGATGACGCAGGAAGAGGCGAGGACGGACCCCGATGTAGTGTCCGGTACGTTTCTGGTGAAACAAACTTTAGCCTCTGTGTTATTTGATTCGGGTGCCAGTAGGAGTTTATTTCTGCTGCTTTTTGTGCTAAATTGCCCGTTAGTAGTAGACGTGTGGATGTACCGTTTGATGTAGAGACTGCTATAGGTAAAACCACCAGGATTTCTGAAGTAATTGAGGGTTGCGATGTAGAACTGGAGGGCCACAAATTCCCAGTTAGACCGTTTGCGATGACGTTGGGTGGTTTCGATTTGGTGCTCGGAATGGATTGGTTGGCAGATTTCGAGGCGAACATTGTGTGTCGCAAGAAGATGATCAGTTTGACAGCGCCTGACGGTAGTCCAGTGACAGTTTATGGGGATCGGGTTACTACGATTCCAAAGGTGATCTCAATGGCAGTGGCGGGGAATTGTATGAGGCGTGGATGTAACGTATTTATGTTATGTGAAAGATGTAGAGAAGCCAGCACCACAACTGTCTGATGTTCCGGTTGTGTGTGAGTTCCCAGATGTGTCCCCGGAAGATTTATCGGGATTGCCACCTGACAGAGAGATCGAGTTCCAGATTGATTTAGTACCAGGCGCCCAACCTGTTGCCAAGGCACCATACCGATTGGCCCCGACGGAGATGAAAGAGTTGATGGAGCAGTTACAAGAGCTGTTGGATAAGGGTTTATTCGACCAAGTATCTCACCTTGGGGTGCTCCGGTCCTGTTTGTAAAGAAGAAGGACGGTAGTATGAGGAGGTGCATCGACTACCGCTAGCTGAATAAGCTGACAGTAAAGAACAGATACCCCTTGCCGAGGATCGACGACTTGTTTGATCAACTTCAGGGTGCTAGTTGGTTTTCGCGAATAGATCTTCGATCAGGCTACCATCAACTGAAGGTGAAGGAGCAGGATATCCCTAAAACAGCTTTTCGTACGCGCTACGGTCATTATGAGTTCCTCGTTATGTCATTTGGTCTGACCAACGCGCCAGCTGCTTTTATGGACCTGATGAATAGGGTGTGCCGGCCGATGTTGGATAAATCAGTGATTGTATTCATTGATGACATCTTGATTTATTCAAAGAGTGAGATTGAGCATGCCGGTCACATTCGTGAAGTTCTGGAGACGTTGAGAAGGGAGAAGTTGTATGCTAAATTCTCCAAGTGCGTATTCTGGTTGCGTGAAGTTCAATTCTTGGGTCACGTGGTAAATCCGGATGGGATTATGGTCGATCCGGCGAAAGTGGAAGCAGTGATGCATGGAAGTCTCCAAAGACGCCATCCGAGATCCGCAGTTTCTTGGGTTTGGCGGGTTACTACCGAAGGTTCATCCAAGACTTTTCCAAAATGCTTCTCCACTGACAAAGTTGACCCGGAAGGATGTGAAATTTGTATGGGGTCAAGCTCAAGAGAAGGCGTTTGAAGAACTGAAGACGAGATTGACCCAAGCGCCAGTATTGGCACTACCCGATGGGAGTGAAGATTTAGTAGTTTATTCTGATGCCTCCTACTCGGGGTTGGGGTGTGTACTAATGCAGAGAGGAAAAGTGATAGCCTATGCATCCCGACAGCTGAAATTCATGAGGTTAATTACCCTACTCATGACTTGGAGCTAGCAGCTGTGGTTTTCGCACTGAAGATTTGGCGGCACTATTTATACGGGACGAAGTGTACCATCTTCACGGACCACAAAAGCTTGAAGTACTTCTTCGAGCAAAAGGATCTGAATATGAGGCAACGACGATGGTTGGAACTTATAAAGGACTATGATTGTGAGATCCATTACCATCCGGGCAAAGCCAACGTGGTGGCAGATGCCCTTAGCCGAAAGGAGAGGCCCGAGCCAATTCGAGTGAAGGCGTACCAGCTAATCATGACCTTCGACGTGATGAAACAGGTCAAAGAGTTCCAAGATGAGGCTTTGAAAGACGAACATCTTAACTCTGAACGCATGAGAGGTCTGGTCGCGGAATTGGGTGAGAACGCAACGGGTGTTAGAACTCGGTTTGGGCGTATGTGGATTCCTCGTCTTGGGGATCTGCGAATGAAGATTTTGGATGAAGCTCATAAGTCTCGATACTCCATTCATCCTGGTGCTACCAAAATGTACCAAGATATGAAGAAAGATTATTGGTGGCCGGGTATGAAACGCGATGTGGTGGAGTATGTGAGTAAATGCCTCACGTGTTTGCAAGTGAAGGCGGAGCACCAGAAGCCGTATGCAAAGATCCAACCGTTGGACATACCGGAATGGAAGTGGGAACACATCACCATGGATTTTATCACAAAGCTGCCACGTACCCCGAAAGGGTATGATACGATCTGGGTGATTGTGGATCGATTGACGAAGAGTGCTCACTTCTTACCGATGCGGGAGAAATATTCGTCCGAGAAGTTGGCCGATCTTTTCATCAAAGAGATTGTGACTCGTCACGGTGTACCGGTGTCGATTGTGTCTGATCGCGACACCCGGTTTACATCCAAATTTTGGAAGAAATTCCACGATGCTATGGGGACGAGATTGCATATTAGCACGGCTTATCATCCTCAAACTGATGGTCAGTCGGAAAGGACCATTCAGACCTTGGAAGACATGCTTCGGGCATGTGTTATTGACTTCGGTGGAAGTTGGGATGACCATCTACCGTTAGCTGAGTTCTCATACAACAACAGTTATCATGCCAGTATCGGCATGCCACCCTATGAGATGCTATATGGTAGGAGATGCAGGACACCCGTCTGTTGGGGTGATATTGGTCAGAAAGAATTGGGAAGCGTCGAAGTGGTAGAGGCTATGACTGAGAAGCTCGAAAGAATTAAAACCTATATGAAGGCGGCCAAGGATCGACAGAAGTCGTATGCCGACAAACGACGCAGGCCGATTGAGTTCCAGGTGGGAGATCGTGTTATGTTGAAGGTCTCACCTTGGAAAGGGATCATTCGATTCCGGAAGTGAGGTAAGCTGAGTCCGCGATATATAGGCCCTTTCCGAATCATTGCTCGAGTAGGAGAGGTGGCCTATAGGTTAGATCTGCCAGATGAACTAAGTGGAATCCACCCGACTTTCCACGTGTCTCATCTGAGGAAGTGTTTGGCGGACGAAGACATGGTCGTTCCGCTGGATGATATCGAGGTAGACGAAAAGCTCAATTATGTAGAGCAACCAGTGGCGATCATAGATCGCAAAGAGACGAGGTTGAGAAATAAAGTGGTTCCCCTTGTGCGTGTACAGTGGCGGCACAGGAAGGGATCCGAGTCGACGTGGGAAACTGAAGAAGAAATGAGGCAGCATTACCCACGATTGTTCGAGGAATGACAGGTTTCGGGGACGAAACCTAAAATAAAGGGGGTGGACTTGTAACACCCGGAAGTTTGACTTTTGGTAGGCTATGCGACTGAGCCTCAGTCGCCTGTGATCTATGCGACTGGAGGTCAACCGCATGGCTATTCGGCCGATTGAAGCTCAACCGCACGATTGGAGTTCAACCGCCCGAATGAAGTATGAGCCGCATGGAACACGTGCGATTGGGGTCCAATCGCATAGTGTTGATGCGACTGAAGGTCCAGTCGCCCCTGGACCAGATGCGAATGAGCTATGGGTATAAAAGAGGAGCAGCTCCATTCTCCTCCCATTTTTCAGTCGGGGAGAGAGCAGTGAGCGACAGAGAGCAGAAAAGAGAGAAGGAAAGTGCTGCCCGAGTTCAAGATCGGTCGAGGAGCTAGCCAAATCGAAGCTCATCAACTTCTACCTGTTAGGTGAGTTCTAGGACCCCTCATTTACATGTTTTCTAACGATTTTGGGGCTGGAATCACATATAAACCCTATTTCTGAAATAGTGTAAGTTTGACGCATTTGGGTAAATCTTGAGTAATGTGTTTATGGTATGAATTAGGACTAGTATATGCTTGTATGAGGTCCTAGTAGGAATCCCTAAGGCTTGGGAGGGTCGAATTGGGCTGAAAATGGGTTATGGTGACTGTGGGGACGGGGGTTTCGCGACTGCAGTGTATGAAGAACTCCAGTCGCTGCCCAGTTAGGGTTATGCGACTGAAGGGCCATTCGGCCGAATGAGTAATAGTTGATGTCCAACCGCCCGACTGAGGCTCAGACGCCCGATTGAGTCTCAATCGCACGATAGGTGATGCGACTGAGGGTTTCGGTCGCATAAGCTCAATCGCAGAGTAGTTCAGTCGCACGGTTTAGAGTTAGTCGCATATAACCCAGTCGCATAGTGTCTAGTCGTATGGAAGGAAGTTCAATCGCACGTTTGAGTACCCATTCGCATGAATAGCCCAATCGCATGGCCCAGTCGCATGGAGGACATGCGACTGGTGATAGTTCAGTCGCCCGAACAGGGCTGATGTGAGTGAACGTAGAAGTGTATGTATGACGTAAGTATGTTAGAATGATGTTGCCATGATAGATGGTGAATACTGATGATATGAAAGTTTTTATGTTCCTTATGTATATGTGTCTTATCTTTTAAAACCTTTACGTGAATGAATGAACGAATGAACGAATGTATTTAAGAACGTAAAGTGAAAGATAATGAAAGAAGGAACATGATGAATGAATGCATGCATTAATGAAAGAAAGTAAGAAAGGCTTGCAAGCAAATGAAGGAGGTGCACACCCCTGGCAGGTGTTAGCTCAACGGTGTACGGTTAGCTACCCCGAAGGATGTACATCGGGTCAATCATTAAGATTGATAATGAGGTGAGCAACTTCGTGTTGCAACAGACTCGGTTAGCAGGCAATCATAAGATTGTCACTGAGGTGAGCAGTCGCGCGCTGCAACAGACTCGGCTAACGTATGTTAGTAGTAAAGTGAAGGATAAGTGGTGCATGTACCTACCCCAGGTGACTGGATCAGCATTTGTGCACAACGTTCGTGGCTAACCACCACAGGTCCAGCACCAGTAGTATGTATGATGAAAGGGGGTTGTACATGTCACCGAATGTAATGAATGTTCGAACGAAAGTAATGAAAGTATGAATGAATGTAATGAATGTTTGAACGTAAGTAATGAATGTATGAATGAAAGTAAAGTACGTACGAAAGTATGTAAGTATGTATGTATGAAAGTAAACGAGAATGTTGAAGTGTACACGAATGAAAGTAAGTAACAAATGATGAGATAATATTAAAATTATCTACGTGTACGTATGATGTATGAGCACATGTATGTAAGAACGGTTATAAAGAATGAAAGTATGTTTTATTATAAAACTAGAACTCACTCAGCAACGCTGACTTTTTATGTGTTTCCAGTTGGCAGGTAGTGTTGCTGAGGATGGTACGAGGCGACTACTCAGCTCTTTTGGGATGGCATTCACTTTTTGATTATGCAGCCACATCATGTGTTGTGGGCCCGTAATGCGCGCAACACATCATGTTGCATGCAAGTGGAAGATTTCTTGATAATCCTGATAAACAGGATTATTTAAGAAATCTTCTTTATGAAGAAAAATATATATTTGAATTTAATATCTTCTTAATGAAGAAGAATATATTTTCTTTTATTTATTTTCTTTCGGTAGAGGTCGCTGTATGACCCTATGATTGCTGTGGAATATGCATCAGCAGCAATCATAGTATAGTTAAGCAATGTAAAGAAAAGCTTGTATTTTGTAATCAAGACAATGATGTAAAAGCTTTTATGATGAAATGAGGATGCATGTTTTATTAATTCCGCTGCGTATTTTATGATCATGTATTAAATGTATGTTTTACGTGTGATGATGACCAACAGTAAGGTGCCCGGTGAGCGGGGCCTTACATAATGTCTACTCTTGGGAAGACCTCTTCAATTTACCTCTGCATGATCTTTTTGACATGAGAAGATATTTTTTAAGTCTGAGTGATCCTGACCCTCTAATGAAGAAAGGAATGGTCATGATCATGTTGAGGACTATAAACAGCTGAATATCTTCAAGTGTTTTGTTAGCATCATCCTAGGGGGAGTTTGTAAGGATTCCTAAAAGTCTGATGCAGCCAAAACACTCTAAGTTTTTCTGCATGCTGCACAAAAGAACATGAAGTAGAAATGCTTTGGAAGTTTTACACTTCACTTCAGAAATATTCTAAGTGTAAAATCTTCTGAAGCCAAGACCAATATCTTCCGAAGCTTTAAAGACAAAGTCTTCTGAAGCCAAAGAACCAAGACAGATTCTTCTGAATACTTTTATCAGACATGCTTTTATCTGATGTACTTTTTCTATAAAGCTAAACCACTTTCTGCTGCCACTCTGGTTGGTCACCAACTTGCATGAGTTGGTGAAAAGGTCCATGCTTTAGGAAAACTGTACATTGAGGTCTTGAGTCTGTGCTTTCTACTTTTTGTACCTTTATCCTTTGTAATAAATTAGGATGTGAGCTATGGCATGTCATAGTCACCTGTCAAAAGTCAATCTACTTTTTGACTCTACATTTGATTTTGTAGTTGTCTAATCTTATGCATCCAGATGGCTATCATAGTATGACCGGCTGTAGGTTGTAGTATATAGTGTCTCAAGTCCTGTCTTAGTATGTGTGCAAATGCATATGCTTGAATACTTGTAACTTTGAACTTGAGAAGCAATATACAACATCCATGAAAACCAACTACTTGTGTTATTTTCTTGTTATGTTTCTAAGTTTACTTGTGTTCTTTGCATCATTATACCAGTTCCCTATTTGGTCTGTTAAGTATTCTTATACACTCTCCTCATTGTGTTGTAGTGTTGTAAGTGCTACCCTTCACCGGTCCTGCATTTGCTATCAAAGCTTTCCAGGCTCGTGATATAAGATCTCACCATCCTAAGATCCCTCACACACATAAAATACTTAACAACTCAAATAGCAGCTCTTTCTAAAGCTGATCTGAAAACTGGTACCATGATCAAGTCCCCACTGATCACTCCTGAAGACTTCGACACATGGTGCCCAAGAATGGAAGGCTTCATCAAGTGTCAAGACTCAAGGATGTGGGACTCAGTTGTAAATGGTCCTTTCATACCAAGCACTACTTCTGCTATTGGTAATCGTATCATCCCAAAAGATGTGGATGATTACTCAGAAGAAGATAGGAAAAGAATAGAGCTTGATCAAAGGGCCATGACTTCTCTTCAAACTGCTCTTCTAAACTCCATCTACAGAGGCTTCAAGAAGTGCAAGACAACTAAAGATTTATGGGATGCACTGAAGCTCATGTATGAAGGATCCAAGGAAACTAAAGAGAAAAAGAAGGATCTCTTAAAGCAACAGTTTGAGAACTTCACTTTCAAGGCTGGTGAGACCCTGACTCAACAATACTTCTAGTATATTGAGATGGTAGACACTCTAGTGGATATTGGAGTAACTCTTGAGAACAGGGACATAGTAAGGAAGTTTATGTCTTCTCTTCCTAAACAATGGACACATTATTGTGTTGTGATCAAGAGAACTTCAAACCTTAAGACTCTTACTCTTATAGAGTTGTATGGTATCCTGAGTGCATTCCAGATGGAGATGAACATGCAAAACTCCTCTGGTAACTCCAATAACCAACTGAGTTCAGCTATTCATGTGTATGAAAGGGAAAGCATTGAACCACAACATCAATTGCTATGCTACCCTGACAACTCACAAAAGGGGCCTTTCATCACCTTCCCAGAGACACCAAGAGAAAGCTACACTCAAGGAAGTCCCTTCCAAGAGACAAGTTCTTCTCATGCCTTTGTCTCAGCTGATGAAACCTCTAGTAACTTTCTCTTCACTCTTGAAGACCTGGACTGTATCCATCCAGATGATCTGGAGTATATGGAGATAGCTCAGCAAATGGCTCTTCTCACTCACAGGGCCAAGAAGTTCTACAAGAGGACTGGGAGAAAGTTTCCAAGCAATACATCCAGTGGAAAGTTTGGGCTGGACAAAAGCAAAGTAAAGTGCTACAACTGTAACCATATGGGGCACTTTGCAAGAGAGTGTAAGGCACCAAGAACAAATGGTGGCCAAACACAAACCAGACCAAACTACACTGAGAAAGCTCACCAGAATGAGAAGCCAAAGCAGCAAGCTGCAGTTGTTGTTAACGAAGGAGGCTTTGACTGGAGCTTTTAGATAGAAGATGCATCTCCAAACCAAGCTCTTATGGCAGACCATGATGAAACCAAGGTATTGGAAAATCTTTGCTCTTCTGAATGCATTGCTAAAGTTAATAGATACAGGTCATATAACTTAGAGCTGAGATCTGACCTTGAGTCCTTAAACATCTTAAAAGCTGATTTTAAAAGAGCTGAAAATGATTATAAACTCAAAATAGAAGATTTAGAGAAAACCATTTCAACTCTTAAACATGAGCTAACAAATTACAGGACTCAGATCAAAGATCTCATAGCTAAGTTAACTGAATGCCAGGCTGAGCTTGGGATCAGCAAAGCTAAGGCAGAAAACCGTGTTCTTGAAGAAGAAACCTTCAAGAACCAAATATCCTCATCCTTGCATGCAAAAGTGTATTATCAAAATAAGCAGGGACTGGGATCTAGTGAGATAGCTCCTCCACACATCATCTTGTCTGTAAGATCTCCTAGGTGTGGAACTTGTGAAGATGAGCTTCCCCTTATAGATCCTTTGACTAAAGAGGATGAAGAGGAGATGGTGAAGAATGACTCTGGTTTGAGTGAAGAAGAGCATTCTAAGAAGGGTCACCATCCCTCTAAGGAGAGTAAAGCTGTAGGGATGACCAAGTCAAGAAGAAAGAACTTGATCAGGAAAGCCAAAAGAAAATCAAAGAAGGCTCAAGAGATCAAGGACACTTTTGACTCTAAGCAGAAACAAGTTTTATCTCTGCAGGGTTTGAAGTGGTTAAGACTGATGACATGAACTCTGGTTCATGTGTAACTCATCTTAGCAACAAGAAGAAGACTGATCAGTTATGTGTTACTGCTACACAGCCTGAACCATCCAACTCCAAGAATAGTTCTCAACCCAAAAGAACTATCTCAGCTCCTGCAAAGGTGAAGGTGGAGAAGGGATATGACCAAAGTCAGTCCTCTTCTATGAAGATGACTCTTGGGAAGAAGAAACTAAAGTGTGTCATGTGTGAGAGTACTTCTCATTTGGCCAAGGATTGTCCATATAATCCTAAAGGTACTCTTCACATGATGAACAAAGAGACTGCCAAGAGTTCCAAGAAGAACTTAGCTTCGGAAGGAAAATCTGTTTCCTTCGGAAGTTCCAAAATGAAGAAGAAGGCAAGTGGAAAACTGCCTTCGGAAGAAAAATTGGTCTCGGAAGAAAGGAATCTTCCGAAGTACTGAAGCTTGCTGCAGTAAAGGCAAGTTCTTCCGAAGGTCAAGTCATCAAAACTTCCAAAGTTTCAAGAACTTCCGAAGTATTAAAGGTCAAGTCCAAACTTCCAAAGGTGGTGTGGAAGTCAAAGAAAGGCCAAATGACTAAAGGTTCTTCATAAACAACAGCATAAGATCCTCAAAGCACAACCATAGGATCTATTACTGTTGCATTGTCTTCAACTATTTTAAATGAGCCCAAGACCAATGAGGCTTGGGTTTCCAAATATAACTAACTATCTCTTTGTGCAGGAACAGCTAAAGACAAACAAAAATGTGTGGATCATTTACAGTGGTTGTTCCAGGCACATGACAGGCAATAGGTCATTACTCCAAAAGTTTGAAAGAATTGATGGAGGACCAGTTGCTTTTGGAGAAAATGCAGGTGGTTACATTACTGGAAAGGGCAAGGTCATAAATGGTAAGCTCAGCATTGAAAAGGTAAACTTTGTTAAGGAGCTTAGATACAATCTTTTGAGTGTATCTCAATTTTGTGATCAGAATCATAACATGCTATTTACTGAGCATGAGTGCATTGTTCTCAAACCCGGGGTGGTCATTCCTCATGAGCACATCCTACTCAGAGCCCCCAGGAAAGGGAACATGTACAAGATAGATTTGCAAGAAACATCTCCCTCAGGAGAAGTTTCATGTTTTCTATCTAAAGAAAATAGTGATGAGTCTTTCCTTTGGCATAAAAGAATGTGCCATGTAAACTTTAATAACATGAATAAATTAATTAAGAATGATTTGGTAACTTGAATACCAAAAAGAGTGTTTACAAGTGATGATCATTGTGTTACATGCCTGAAAGGGAAGCAACACAACCTATCTCACAAGCCTAAGGAAAGAAACTCCATCACTAATCCCCTACACTTGTTACATATGGATCTCTATGGCCCCACCAGTGTAATGAGTTTAGGAAGGACTTCTTATTGTTTAGTGATCACATATGATTTTACAAGATTCACTTGGGTCTTCTTTCATAGAACTAAAGATGAGACCCCTGGGTTTCTAAAGAATTTCATCTTAAAGATTGAGAATCAATGTGATCACAAGGTCAAAACCATAAGATGTGATCAAGGAACTGAGTTCAAGAATCAAATACTTGATACATTTTGTGATGAAAAGGGTATTACAAGACAATATAGTGCTCCGAGGACTCCATAGCGAAATGGTGTTGCTGAGAGGAGAAATAGGACACTAATTAAAGCTACAAGAACTATGTTGTCTGACTCTAAACTGCCCATCACCTTCTGGGCAGAGGCAGTCAACACTGCCTGCTATGTGCAAAATAGAGTTTTAGTAGTTAAGACATATGGTAAGACTCCTTATGAACTTTGGCACAAGAGGAAACCTTTTATTGGTTTTCTCAGGTCATTTGGGTGTCCTTGCACCATCTTGAATACCAAAGATCATATTGCCAAGTTTGCTGAGAAATCAGATGATGGACACTTCACTGGATACTCTTCTCAAGCTAAAGCTTATAGAGTATACAATCTCAGAACTAGAGTAGTTGAGGAGTCAGCCAATGTGACTTTCAATGATCACACTCCCAGTGTGAAAGGTTCTGGTCCGGATTGGCTGTTTGATCTTGATTTAGTTACCAACTGTTTTAACAAATCTTGTGAGCATGTTTCAGGGTCCATAGATATATTGCCTACAGGTGATTCTGATCCTAGATTTGAGCTAAGAAGACCTTCAAGCTACATATCTTCAGCTCCAGTGGTAACTAATCCTGTAAATGAAGCTTCTACCAGCACATCAATGACAAATCCTGCTGATACATCTGAGTTGCCTTCATCTTCCAGTTTTGAGGCACAAAACTCAAATGTAGGAACTTCAAATGTTGCAGAACATGGTGGTGGTGACAGTGATCAGGAATTTCTTGATGCTGAGAACCATCCCATTGAAGAAAATCTCAATGATGTCACACACTCATTGGATCAAGTTAATCTTGATAAGTGTACTGCTGTAGAGGGTGAATCCTCCTTGCCAGATCAGAATTTCTCCAATTTAGATCTGTCTAAATAACTTGCTGTGATCCCTCAACTAAGGATCCATAAGTCTCACCCTTCTACAAACATCATTGGAGATGTTGGTATAGGTGTAAGGACAAGAGGACAGTCTCATAATGCCAATATCTATCTTCATTCTTGTTTCTTGTCCCAAATAGAGCGAAAGAAGATTGATGAAGCTCTAAAGGATGGAAGTTGGTTTGAAGTTATGCTAGAGGAGTTGCTTCAATTCGAGAGGCAAAAGGTTTGGAACCTATGTCCTCTTCCTCAAGGGAAGACTACCATAGGTACAAAATGGGTTTTCAGGAATAAGAAGGATGATAGAGGAGTTGTCATAAAAACAAGGCTAGACTAGTTGTTCAAGGGTATACTCAAGAAGAAGGGATTGACTACACAGATGTCTTTGCTCCTATGGAAAGACTTGAAGTTGTTAGGATATTCCTAGCGTTTGCTGCATCCAACAACTTTAAGGTCTATCAACTTGATGTCAACTGTGTTTTTCTCTATGGAGTGATTGATGAAGAGGTGTATGTCAGACAACCACCTGGTTTTGCAGATCCTGATCATCCTGATTATGTCTGCAAGCTTGACAAAGCTCTCTATGGGCTACATCAGGCACCAAGAAAGTGGTATGAGACTCTATCTTAGTATCTCTGTCAGCATGGCTACAAAAGGGGTACCATTGATGGAACTCTCTTCATCAAAGGAACAAGGAATGACTTAATGCTAGTTCGAGTATATGTGGATGATATCATCTTTGGGTCAACTAATCCAAAGCTCTATAAAGACTTTGAGAAGCTGATGAAGGATAGATTTGAAATGAGAGCCATGGGGGAACTCAATTTCTTTCTAGGAATTCAAGTGAAGCAAGTTGACACTGGTATCTTCATAAGTCAGTCAAAGTATGTGCAAGACATACTTAAAAGATTCAACATGACTGAATGTAAGGTTGCTAAGACACCCATAGCTAGAAACCACTCCCTTGGACCTGATCTTGAGGGGGAGTGTGTTGATGAACATCTCTACAGGGCTTTGATTGGGTCTCTTATGTATCTTACAGCTAGCAGGCCAGATATTATGTTTGCTACTTGCATATGTGCAAGATATCAGGCCAACCCCAAGATGTCACACCTAATCACTGTCAAAAGAATTTTAAGATGCCTTAAGGGAGCTCCATCTCTTTGCCTTTGGTATCCAAGAAACTCTGACTTCAATCTGTATGCATATACAGATAGTGATTATGGTGGATGCAATATGACTGCAAAGTCTACATCAGGGGGATGTCAATTTCTTAGTGGAAGGATAGTCTCTTGGCAATGCAAGAAACAATCATATGTGTCTGTATCAACTGCTGAGGCTGAATACATTGCTGCTGCAAGCGGCTGTGCTCAAGTGCTTTGGATTCAAAATCAGATGCTAGACTACGGATTCAACTTCAAAGAGACTCACATTCATATAGACAACAACAGTGCTATCTCAATCATAGAGAATCCTTTGCAGCACTCAAGAACTAAGCATATCAACATCAGGTATCATTTGATTACAGATAATTTTGAAAAGGGATTAATCAAACTAATCAAAGTTCACACAGATGAACAATATGCTGATCTGTTCACAAAGGCTTTTCATGAACAGAGATTTAAATATCTTATATCAGCTATTGGGATGATTAACTTTGAGTAGCTTTTCTTAAAACTTAATCATATTATTTCTAAAACTATGTGTGTTCTTTGTTGTCCATTCTACCACTTTAATAAGCCCCAGTTTCTCTTTGGAGGAAAAACCTTTTAAGATATTCCTTATATTTTTTAGAATTTTACTCTTTTTATCTTTCGGAAGATTTAAAGTTGCCTTCGGAAGCTTTTATTCATCTCTGAATGAAATTGGTATAAATTGCTTCCGAAGCAAAAATTCTTCAAAATTTTTGAAACATCTTCCGAGGCAAAATTTGCCATCGGAAGCTTTTCTGTCAAAACTTCCGACCTTCGGAAGATTTCTTGTCTTCCAAGAAAACTATTTTTTGGGCAAAAGAAAACTGCTTTTCAGAGGTGGGACCGACACACTGTAGGATTCTATATGCCCAAGACACGTAGAATATTGAAGCGGTTAGTACGTTATGATCCAAGTCGGGTTATACCTAATAACAAGCTTAGCAAATACAAATTAATATTTAATTGATGATATGATCATGCAATTAAATATTTACACCAATTTAGAAAATGGGGTTTTTAAATAAGTTGCATATGTGAAAGAACAACATTATATGGATAATTTGTTCATGAGATATTATTTGTTTGTTATTTAAATTTGTTAAATAAAAACAAATAAAAGTGTGTTGATGTCATAAAATTAAAATTTGTTTTAATTTTATAAACTATGGAACAAGGAGTGTAATTTTATAAAATTTCAAAAGGGGGGAACCTTTTGAACAAGAGTTCGGCCGCCCACTTGGGTGTTGGGATTCTCCTTATTAGTCTTGGTATTGGCAAGACATTGACTATCCTTGCAATCTTCCATCTCTCCTCACTTTTTTCCATACACACAAAGATAGAATTCTCTCAAAAATACCTTGGTATTTTCGGATTAATAAGAAGAAAAGGGGCTGAAAAATCGGTTTTCTTGGCTGCTCATCAACATCTTCTTGGTTGATTCGGATTGTGCAAGAGGGAGCCCGTTTTGGTGCCTTGCTACCTAACAAATAGGTTTTTGCTGAAGTGCTTGGGGTATACAAGCTTGAGAGGACCTTCTCTTGGTACCTTGGTCATTCTTCTTGGTCAATATCATCCTATACTTCGTCACATTTGCTGCTGAAAGGTAGATTATGGCAGCTTGTTTATGGTTGTCCATAAGTTGTGTTTTGTCTTACATAGCTAGTCTTATTCACATATTGTAACACTCGGAATTTTCCTTTCTGCAGTATCATGCGACTGAGGGGCCAATCGGCCGACTGAGACCCGACTGAAGTTCAACCGACTGGACACTCAGGCGCATGAAAACCAGGTGACTGGGGCTTCATACGCATGGATTCGCACGACTGAAGCTCCATACACCTGACAACCGTACGACTGAAGGTCCAATCGTATGAAGCTCAGGCGACTGAAGTGCCGACGCGACTTAAGCATGGGCGACTGGACGAGGGGTATTTAACGAAGAGGGCAGCTCTTACCCTCTTCCATACTCATAATTTCAATAAGAAAAGAGATAAGGGGCGACCGAAGGAGAAAAGAGAGAAAAACGTGATCCGGGCTTGAAACTCGTCAACCAATTAGTCCAAACGAAGTATTTCATCTCCTACCTGCTTATGTAAGTTCTAGAACCCACATTTTCATGTTTTCATACGACTTTGGGGCTGGATCACATATAAACCCTATTTTTGTAAAGTGTATGTTTAACCCATTTGGGTGAAATCATGTTTAGTATGTTTAAAGTACGAATTAGGACTTGTATAAGCTTGTATGAGGTCCTAGTATGAATCCCTAAGGTTTGGGAGGGTTAATTCAGGTTTGAGACGAGTTTAGAAGGGTTTTAGAGCCGTATGTCGCGGCTGCAGTTCGAGATGAACTCCAGTCGCTGCGCAGTTAGGGTTAGGCGTCTGGAGGGCCAATCGCACGATTGGGGAACGACTGAGGGTTAATCATACGACTGAGGGACGAATGAGGTTCATACGCACGACTGGGGCTCAACCGTACGGCTGTAGGTTCAGTCGCACGACTAATCATACGCCTGAGGGCTCAGTCGCTTATGTGCTCAGTCGCCCACGTGCATACGCACGACTGAGGAACTAGTTGCATAGTAGTCCAATCGCTAACGTTCAGTCGCATGGAGGCCATGCGACTGAAGCATGCTCAGTCGCCCAAATAGTGCTGACGAGCCTTAAAAGTTATGTTGGGCATGATGTCGATAGTAGTGCGTGTGTATGAATGATGTAAGTCAAGTATGATGTGGTCTTATATGATGGTAATGACTGATGATTTGTAAATATCGATGTTGCTTGTTTCGATGCATGTTTATCTTTCCGTATCTTTTCCGTGTATTGTTTATGAATGAATGAAAAGTATTATGTAACGTAAAAACGGAAGATAATGAAAGAGGAACGAAATGAATGAATGCATGCATTATTAAAGAATGAGAGTAATGAAGTCTTGCAAGCAGACAATTAAGGTGAGCAACCTTGTTGTTGCAACAGACTCGATGAGGTAAGCAACCTTGTTGTTGCAAAGACTCGATATGGGATCCTTGTCTTGCGACCTCAGTAATTGCAGCTGTGTGCCACGAGGAGGGTAAAATCCTGACACTGTGATCGACCATGTGTATAGAAACCATCGCTACATATCCTAGGTACTGTGACCAAGGGTGCGGTTTGCCGATATAGAAGGTCTATGATAGGCCTAGGTCCAGTACCACGATTACAGAAGGATGTTACATGTGGAGATGGTACCCTTAAACTTTACCTCAGGTGCTATGGCCAGGAGGTGCGATGCACCGATATAGAAGGTCTATGATTAGACCTAGGTCCAGCACCATGATACAGAAAGGTAGAGAATATAAGAGATGTAAAGAAAAGAGATAAAGATGAAAGAGTAAAAAGGTTAAAGGTATACAGGGAACGAATGATAGATAATGACGAATAATGAAAGAACAAAAGACAGAGAATGAATGAACGATAGTTAAAGATAGTGAAGGAATGAAAGAGTATGATAGAACATGAATGTTAACAATGAAGGGTACACAAACGAAAGCTAATGATTTAACAATGAAGATAATAAAAATATTATCTATGTGTACGTACTTTGTGTGACCGCTTGAAAGCAAAGATAGGTTTTAAAAAAAAGGGAAAGTATGTTTTATTATAAAAACTAGAACTCACTCAGCAACGCTGATTATTTTTATGTGTTTCCAGGTGGCAGGTAGTGTTGCTGGGGGATGGCACGAGGCGGCTACTCAGCTCTTTTAGGATGGCATTTTCCTTTTGATAATGCTGCCACGCAATGGGATGCGGGCGCATAATGCATGCAACAACTTATGTTACATGCAAGTGTCAAGTGTTCCTTGAGGATCCCGATAAACGGGATTACTTAAGGAACCTTCCTTAAGGATCCTGATAAACGGGATTACTTAAGGAATTTTCTTTAAATTTTAGTTTTTATATATTTGTAATAGCGGTCACCGCTTATGACTATTTTGTAATCAGCATCGATGTAATCTTTGTACAAGTTTTTTTGATAAAATGAAATGTATCTTTTGAATGTTTCCGCTACAATGTTTTATTTAAAAATATACGATGAATGACCAACTGTGAGGTGCCCGGGAAGGGGGCCTTACAAGTTGGTATCAGAGCCAAAGTTTAAGTGAAATGGGTAAATTTTCAAAATAAACCTAAACTTAAACTGAAAATGGGACGGAAAGGAAAGGAATGCCAATCTGAGTAGCTACGTGCCATCTGGTATTTTCTTAAAGTTAACCGGTATTATGTGCGCATGTTATGTGTTTATGTGTTACTGTTAGATTTAGAAACTAATGTAGTCAGGACAGGTAATGCTCGGGGTACGAAGAGTAAAGTATGTGGCTAATCACAACTGGCCAATGTAGTTAGTGACTTACTATACTTGACATAAACTGAGTTATTTCCTTGAATGACCGTGTTGGTGTTTGAATCTTTCAGTGTGATAGAGGATGGTCGGTGGTAGATCATCTAAAGTGTCACGAGGTGGTGGACGTGGTGCTGAACCGGGACACAAGAGGAAGACCGAGAGTGGAGAGGGAGGTTCATGAAGAACCTGACACCACTCATCAGGAGGGGGTGGACGAAAGCGCTGATCTAAGGGCCTCGGTAAAAGAGGCAGTGGTCGAAGAAGTACACCAGGTCATGCAGACGATTTTACCGTCTGTAGTGACCGAAGTGATAAAGGCTGTACGCGAAGATGAAAGGCAAGGGAGGAACCGGTCCTCGGGGAGACCGCAACGAGAAGAGCCGGAAACAGTTCTATCTGATGATGAGAAGAAAGAGGAGGAGGAGCCGGTACGGGAGACAACACGGGGTTGTAACTACGGGGCGTTTATGAGGTGCAAGCCCCCTACTTTTGACGGTTCTGGCACCGCGGCTGATGCTCACAAGTGGTGAGAGAAATGGAGGCTGTCCTCGATATTAGTGATTGCCAGGAGGACAAAAAGATGAAGTTTGCTACCCACTAATTCACAGATTCGACATTATGCTAGTGGGACAACATTGTCCAGGCCGAGGGTAGCAGGGCCATTAGGAAGATGAAGTGGGTCGAGCAGAAAAGGATGGTGATCGATGAGTCCAGTCCTCGTTGGGAAATGGACAGAGTTGAGAGAGAGTTCCTGCAGTTGGAGGCGGGGATGATGACCCACCAACAATACACCACAAAGTTTAATGAGATGGCAAGAATGGTGCCGGAGCAGGTGACGCCGGTGTCTCGAAAGATCAATCGGTATATTCAGGGGCTGCCAGCTGACATCCGCAGGCATTTGATTACTGCCCGACTGAGCACCTTTAGGTCTGCAGTGGATTTGGCAGGGAGATTATACGATGAACGGGCTGTGGTGGTGAAGGCTGAGGGTAGTAAGAAGGGAGGCGGTGAGAGAAATTGGCAGGGAAAGAGGTTTGGTCGAGGTGATACTTCGACAAGTAATAAGAAGGCACGGGTGGATGACCGTCGTGTGGTCATGTCAGGAGCAGGGTTGAGGAAGTGTGGTAAATGTGGGAGAGAACACAGTGGGGAATGCAGATGGGGGTTGAATGTCTGCTTCAAATGTGGGAAGCCGGGGCACATAGCCAAAGACTGTCATGCGATCCGATGCTATAACTGTGGCGGGGAGGGCCACGTAACTAAGGATTGTAAGAAGCCTAGGGCTGAAGGTTCCGGGGGAAAGAAGACAAGGGGTGAAGGGCAGAAGGCGAGCGCCAGGGCATTCACGATGACGCAAGAGGAGGCTAGAACGGACCCTGATGTTGTGTCTGGTACGTTCTTGGTGAACCAAACTTTAGCCTCTGTATTATTTGATTCAGGTGCCAGTAGGAGTTTAATTTCTGTTGATTTCCGTGCCAAACTGCCTGTTAGAAGTAGACATGTTGATGTACCGTTTGATGTAGAAACTGCGATAGGAAAGTCGACCAGGATTTCCGAGGTGATAGAGGGTTGTGATGTTGAATTAGAGGGCCACAAATTTCTGGTTAGACCCTTCGCTATGACTTTAGGTGGTTTCGATTTGGTGCTTGGGATGGATTGGTTGGCAGACTTTGAAGCGAACATTGTGTGTCGCAAGAAGATGATTCAATTGACAACACCCAACGGTAATTCAGTGACAGTTTATAGTGATCGGGTTTCTACGATTCCAAAGGTGATCTCAATGGCGGTGGCAGGAAAGTGTATGAGGCGGGGGTGCGGCGCCTACTTATGTTATGTGAAAGATGTGGAAACACCAACACCACAACTATCTGATGTTCCGGTTGTGCGTGATTTTCCAGACGTGTTCCCGGAAGACTTATCAGGATTGCCGCCCGACAGAGAGATCGAGTTCCAGATTGACCTGATACCGGGTGCTCAACCTGTCGCCAAAGCACCATATCGATTGGCTCCGACGGAAATGAAAGAGCTGATGGGGCAGTTGCAAGAGCTGCTAGATAAGGGGTTCATAAGACCGAGTATCTCACCTTGGGGTGCTCCGGTCCTGTTCGTAAAGAATAAAGATGGTAGTATGAGGATGTACATCGACTACCGCAAGGTAAATAAGTTGACAGTAAAGAACAGATACCCCTTGCCGAGAATCGATAATTTATTTGATCAGCTTCAAGGCACCAGTTGGTTTTCACGAATATATCTTCGATCGGGCTACCATCAGCTGAAGGTGAAGGAGCAGGATATCCCTAAAACAGCCTTTCGTACGCGCTATGGTCACTACGAGTTTCTTTTCATGTCTTTTGGTTTGACCAATGCGCCGGCTGCTTTTATGGATTTGATGAACCGAGTGTGTCATCCGATGTTGGATAAATCAGTGATTGTATTTATTGACGATATCCTGATTTATTCAAGGAGCGAAACAGAGCATGCCGGTCACATTCGAGAAGTACTAGAAACGTTGAGAAGGGAGAAATTGTACGTCAAGTTCTCCAAGTGCGCATTTTGGTTGCGTGAAGTTCAGTTCTTGGGTCATGTAGTTAATCCGGAGGGGATTATGGTCGATCCGGCAAAGGTGGAAGCAGTAATGCAATGGAAGTCTCTAAAGACGCCATCCGAGATCCATAGTTTCTTGGGTTTGGCGGGCTACTATAGAAGATTCATTCAAGACTTCTCCAAGATTACTTCTCCACTGACCAAGTTGACCTAGAAAGATGTGAAGTTTGTATGGGGTCAAGCTCAAGAGAAGGCGTTTGAAGAATTGAAGACGAGGTTGACCCAAGCTCCTGTATTGGCATTACCCGATGGAAGTGAAGAATTGGTGGTTTATTCTCATGCTTCCTACTCGGAGTTGGGGTGCGTATTAATGCAAAGGGGAAAGGTGATAGCCTATGCATCCCGACAGCTGAAAGTTCATGAGGTTAACTACCCCACTCATGACTTGGAGCTAGCAGTTGTGGTCTTCGCATTAAAGATTTGGAGGCACCATCTATACGGGACGAAGTGCACCATTTTTACCGACCACAAAAGCTTGAAGTATTTCTTTGAACAGAAGGATTTAAATATGAGACAGCGGCGATGGTTGGAACTGATAAAAGACTATGATTGTGAGATCCACTACCATCCGGGCAAAGCCAACGTGGTGGCTGATGCCCTTAGCCGAAAGGAGAGGCCCGAACCGATACAGGTGAAGGCATACCAGCTGATTATGACCTCGGATGTGATGAAGCAAGTCAAAGAGTTTCAAGATGAGGCACTGAAAGAAGATCATCTTAACTCAGAACGAATGAGAGGTCTGGTCGTGGAACTGGGTGAAAACACATTTGGTGTCAAGACTCGATTTGGGCGGATGTGGATTCCTCATTTTGGGGATTTACGTATGAAGATTATGCATGAAGCCCATAAAACTCGATACTCCATTCATCCTGGTGCTACCAAGATGTACCAAGACATGAAGAAAGATTATTGGTGGCCGGGTATGAAGCGTGATGTGGTGGAGTATGTGAGTAAATGCCTCACGTGTTTGCAAGTAAAGGCAGAGCATCAAAAGCCGTATGGGAAGATTCAACCTTTGGATATACCGGAACGGAAGTGGGAGCACATCACCATGGATTTCATTACGAAGCTGACGCGTACTCCGAAAGGGTATGATGCCATATGGGTGATTGTTGACCGGTTGACGAAGAGCGCTCACTTCCTATCGATACGCGAGACATATTCATCCGAGAGGTTAGCCGATCTTTTCATCATGGAGATTGTGACTCGTCATGGCCTACCGGTGTCAATTGTGTCTGATCGCGACACCCGGTTTACATCCAAATTCTGGAAGAAATTCCACGATGCTATGGGTACGAGGTTACATATCAGTACGGCTTATCATCCCCAGACTGATGGTCATTCAGAAAGGACCATTCAGACGCTAGAAGACATGCTTCGGGCATGTGTGATTGATTTTAGGGGATGTTGGGATAACCACTTACCGTTAGCTGAATTCTCGTACAACAACAACTATCATGCTAGCATTGGCACGCCACCATACGAAATGCTATACGGTAGGAGGTGTAGGACACCCGCTTGTTGGGGTGATATTGGTCAGAAGGAATTGGGGAGCGTCAAGGTGGTCGAGGCCACGACTGAAAAGCTTGAAAGAATCAAGGCCTACATGAAGGCAGCCAAAGACAGACAGAAGTCGTATGCCGATAAACGACGGAGGCCAATTGAATTCCAGGTGGGTGACCGAGTTATGTTGAAGGTTTCGCCTTGGAAAGGAATCATTCGGTTCCGAAAGCGGGGTAAGCTGAGCCCGCGATATATAGGCCCTTTTCGAATCGTTGCCCGTGTAGGAGAGGTGGCCTATAGGTTGGAATTGCCAGATGAGTTAAGTGGAATTCACCCAACCTTCCATGTATCTCATCTGAGAAAATGTTTGGCCAATGAGGATCTGATCGTTCCACTGGAAGATATCGAAGTAGATGAACGACTCAATTATGTGGAGCAACCAGTGGCAATCATCGATAGAAAAGAGAAGCGGCTTAGAAATAAAGTGGTTCCTCTTGTGCGTGTACAGTGGAGGCACAGGAAGGGATCCGAGTCAACGTTGGAGACAGAAGATGAAATGAGGCAGCATTACCCACGCTTGTTCGAAGAGTAACAGGTTTCAGGGACGAAACCTAAATAAGGGGGGTGGACTTGTAACACCCGGAATTTTCCTTTCTGTAGTATCATACGACTGAGGGGCCAATCGGCTGACTGAGACCCGACTGAAGTTCAACAGACTAGAGACTCAGGCGCATTAAAACCAGGCGACTTGGGCTTCATACGCATGGAGTCGCACGACTGAAGCTCCATACGCCTGACAACCGAACGACTGAAGGTCCAATTGCATGAAGCTCAGGCGACTGAAGTGCCGACGTGACTGAAGCATGGGCGACTGGACGAGGGGTATTTAAGGGAAAGGGCAGCTCTTACCCTCTTCCATACTCACAATTTCAGTAAGAAAAGAGAGAAGGGGCGACCGAAGGAGAAAAGAGAGAAAAACGTGATCCGGGCTTGAAACTCGTCAACCAACTAGTCCAAACGGAGTATTTTATCTCCTACCTGCTTATGTGAGTTCTAGAACCCCACATTTTCATGTTTTCATACGACTTTGGGGCTGGATGACATATAAACCCTATTTTTGTAAAGTGTATGTTTAACCCATTTGGGTGAAATCATGTTTAGTATGTTTAAAGTACGAATTAGGACTCGTATAAGATTTTATGATGTCCTAGTATGAATCCCTAAGGTTTGGGAGGGTTAATTCGGGTTTGAGATGAGTTTAGAAGGGTTTTAGAGCCGTATGTCGCGGCTGCAGTTCGAGATGAACTCCAGTCACTGCGCAGTTAGGGTTAGGCGACTGGAGGGCCAATCGCATGATTGGGGAACGACTGAGGGTTAATCGTACGACTGAGGGACGACTGAGGTTCATACGCACGACTGGGGCTCAACCGTACGGCTGTAGGTTCAGTCGCACGACTAATCATACGACTGAGGGCTCAGTCGCTTATGTGCTCAGTCGCCCACGTGCATACGCACGACTGAGGAACTAGTTGCATAGTAGTCCAATCGCTAATGTTCAGTCGCATGGAGGCCATGCGACTGAAGCATGCTCAGTCGCCCAAATAGTGCCGACGAGCCTTAAAAGTTATGTTGGGCATGATGTCGATAGTAGTGCGTGTGTATGAATGATGTAGGTATGTCAAGTATGATGTGGTCTTATATGATGGTAATGACTGATGATTTGTAAATATCGATGTTCCTTGTTTCGATGCATGTTTATCTTTCCGTATCTTTACGTGTATTGTTTATGAATGAATGAAAAGTATTATGTAACGTAAAAACGGAAGATAATGAAAGAGGAACGAAATGAATGAATGCATGCATTAATAAAGAATGAGAGTATGAAGTCTTGCAAGCAGACAATTGAGGTAAGCAACCTTGTTGTTGAAACAGACTCGATGAGGTGAGCAACCTTGTTGTTGCAACAAACTCGATATGGGATCCTTGTCTTGCGACCTCAGTAATCGCGGCTGTGTGCCACGAGGAGGGTAAAATCCTGACACTGTGATCGACCATGTGTATAGAACCATCGCTACATATCCTAGGTACTGTGACCAAGAGGGTGCGGTGCGCCGATATAGAAGGTCTATGATAGGCCTAGGTCCAGTACCACGATTACAGAAGGATGTTACGTGTGGCGATGGTACCCTTAAACTTTACCTCAGGTGCTATGGCCAAGAGGTGCGATGCACCGATATAGAAGGTCTATGATTAGACCTAGGTCCAGCACCATGATACAGAAAGGTAGAGAATATAAGAGATGTAAAGAAAAGAGATAAAGATGAAAGAGTAAAAAGGTTAAAGGTATACAGAGAACGAATGATAGATAATGACAAATAATGAAAGAACAAAAGACATAGAATGAATGAACGATAGTTAAAGATAGTGAACGAATGAAAGAGTATGATAGAACGTGAATGTTAACAATGAAGGGTACACAAACGAAAGCTAATGATTGAACAATGAAGATAATAAAAATATTATCTATGTGTACGTACTTTGTGTGACCGCTTGAAAGCAAAGAAAGGTTTTAAAAAAAAGGGAAAGTATGTTTTATTATAAAAACTAGAACTCACTCAGCAACGCTGATTATTTTTATGTGTTTCCAGGTGGCAGGTAGTGTTGCTGGGGGATGGCACGAGACGGCTACTCAGCTCTTTTGGGATGGCATTCTCCTATTGATAATGCTGCCACGCAATGGGATGCGGGCGCATAATGCATGCAACAACTTATGTTGCATGCAAGTGTCAAGTGTTCCTTGAGGATCCTGATAAACGGGATTACTTAAGGAACCTTCCTTAAGGATCCTGATAAACGGGATTACTTAAGGAACCTTCCTTAAGGATCCTGATAAACGGGATTACTTAAGGAATCTTCTTTAAATTTTAGTTTTTATATATTTGTAATAGCTGTCACCGCTTATGACTATTTTGTAATCAGCAACGATGTAATCTTTGTACAAGCTTTTATGATGAAATGAAATGTATCTTTTGAATGTTTCCGCTGCAATGTTTTATTTAAAAATATGCGATGAATGACCAACTGTGAGGTGCCCGGGAAGGGGGCCTTACACATATTAAAAGATCCTTTTGTTCTTAAGTTTGTTTGTAACTTATAATATCAAAATATGAACCTGAAATTTCAGTTTATAAACATATTTTAATGTTCACTTCCGCTGCGTTTTTAAAAAGTTTAAATGGTTATACTATGTTTCAAGTTCTAACAAACCTAACAATGGCATCTAGAGCCAGGTTATGTGGATATCTAGCTTGTTTTGTTTCTTAAAAAATTGTATTATGGACTTTAAAACCCTTTTAGGGACTGCTATGTTCATATATTATGAAACCCCAAACTTTCAAAGTCATATCACACATGCTTGTGATTAAACTTTGAAAGATATGCATGTAGTATTGTTTGTTTTGTTTGGACAAAAATAAAACCCGAAATTTCAGTTTATGTTGGCTGAAATTTCGTGGTTTAAGTGGGGTTTCATTATTACTTTGGATGATATAATCTTTGTTCATGTTGGTGCATAACCTAGCCTTGACCTTGTGTTGATTTGGTTTGGAATGGATGTTTGTTTTGGTTGTTTTCATTTGGGTTGTAATATTATTCTTTTGTGCTAATTTTGGGATGTAATTTATTTATTCATTCATTTGTAAGGTAATAGATAGATTAAGTGTATTTTCTTTATTAGAAAATTTGTATTAGGATATAAATTTGGTAAATGAAGATGCACAAGATGGAAGCACAAGAGGAAGACACAAAGAGAAGGACTTGAAGCATATGGATGCAAGTTCAAGTGGGGGTCTATGAAGATCTCATCTTTCAGTTGTATTCAACCCTTAGGAAAGACCAAATGACAACACTTGTGATGGCAAACAAGTGTTGTCAACATAGTGGCTATGGTTATGCACATGTGGTTGTTTATGTTTATGCTTGTTTGAATGTTTGTTGTTTGATTGTATGGTTGATATTTGGACATGCATTACAAACTCATTAACAAACGTAACAAGCTGAAAATTGATGGTTCTTTTTCATTAAGTGGTTAATAAAATGTTATTAAAAGGATTAATGGTTTAATAAAAGAGGTTTTATTAAAAGTGAACCATAGAGTACCTTGTATTTGAAAGCATGCAAATATAAGGTACATAGAGTTTTCTAAACTAAGATTATGAAAAATATAAATTTCTTTGATAACAAGTCTAACACCATCCTTTTGCATAACACTTAAGTCACTTGGAAACTCTTAATGGGATAAAGGTCACCTAACCATTTTGAGGGGACTTGTGATTTGAGGTGGGGATACCATATTTTTGGGATAAAGATCACCTAACCACTTATGTTGGAAAACTCACATGTGTATGCAAGTAGGGTAACTTGATTTACAAACCATGTTAAATGGATCACCTACAATATGGTATCTAAATAGTGTTGATGGGATTAACATGCCGACTTTACATATGATGTTTAATGTCGATCCCATACCTCTAGAAGTTGCAAATGGTTGCAACCGTCAATCGTTGACCACCTTATTAATTTAAATCGTGGGATAAAGGTCATCTAACCATAATTTAAATGTAATGTTGGGTTCTAGATTTTAATACGAAAATGACCTTAAAAGGTATTAATTACTAAAAATTAGCAATATCGAAAATACTAAAATAGATCTTTGTTAAATTTTGTAGATGGCCACCAATAATGATAATCATGATAACTCATCCATGTCCACCCAATCTTTACGAGCGATACTCCAAAAGGAACGTCTGAATCATAACAATTTCATTGATTGGTATCGAAACTTGAGAATCGTTCTCAAGCAATAGAGACGATCATATGTTTTAGACGACCCTATCCCCGATCAACCTACTGAGGATGATGAGGAGGCCTATAACGATTGGCTGAAATACATTGAGGACTCCGTCCAAGTGTCTTGCCTCATGCTAGCAAGCATGACTCCGGATCTCCAAAAGGAGTATGAACATCACGGAGCTTATGACATGATAACCCAGCTGAAGGAAACGTTCCAACAGCAAGCCAGGGTTGAGCGCTTCAAAATGGTTCGAGCACTCGATGCATGTCTTATGGACGACAACCAATCGGTTTCATCTTATGTACTTAAGATGAAAAGCAACATTGACCGCCTCAAAAGGCTTAATTGTCCTGTCTTGTAGGAATTGGCCACGGATTTGATCCTCAATGGCCTAACCAAGAAGTTCGAGACGTTCGTGTTGAACTACAACATGAATGCTTGGGACAAAAGGATTGCTGAGCTTTACTCAATGCTCAAAACGGCCGAGGCGGCCATGGGTAAAAGGGTTTTACCCGTTCTCACCATCAATGAAGGTGGGAACAAGAAAAGGCCTCATCCTGCACCCAAGGCAAAGGTTGCCAAGGGTAAGGGACCCGTATGGGGAAAGGGGAAAGGGGTGGCAAGGGTGCCACCCAAACCACAGGAGAAGAAGCAAAAGGTTGCTACTAATGACCCATGCTTCAAGTGTGGGGAGATTGGACATTGGACAAGGAATTGTCATGTCCATCTCCAAGAGTTAAAAGCAAAGAGGGATGCCAGGCAGACCTCAGGTACAATATACATGATTCATATTGATCTTAATGTTACATCTTTTAACACATGGGTATTGGATACCGGATGTGGAACTCATATTTGCAATTTATTGCAGGGGTTCACAAGAAGTAGGGACTTCAATCAAGGGGATGTTAGCCTCTTCATGGGCAATGGAACTAAAGTCATAGTTGAAGCCCGTGGGGACTACATCCTAAAACTTCCAAGTGGCTTGGATGTAATTTTGAAGAATGTTTTGTATGCTCCTAGTTTGACTAGGAACATTATTTCTGTATCCCAATTAAGACATTATGATTATGTATCATCTTTTGTTGAAAATGATATTCATGTTCCTTTAAATGATATGTTCTATTTTATAGCTATTCTCATTAATGGTGTTTATGAATTGGTTCATGAAAATACTTTAAATAGTTCATTGTACCAAACTAACACCAAGAAACTCAAGTTGGATTTGAGTGATACCTATCTTTGGCATTGTCGTCTTGGTCATATAAATAAGAAACGTATACAAACACTTCAAAAGAATGGTCTTTTAAAAATAAATGAATGTGATTCATTTGAAGTATGTGAATCTTGTTTACAAGAAAAAATGACTAAGGCACCCTTTAGTGGAACTAACGAAAGGGCAAAAAATTTATTAGGAATCATACATTAGGATGTATGTGGTCCTTTTAAGCCAATGACTAGGAATGATGAAAGATATTTCATTACCTTTACCGAAGATTATAGTCGCTATGGGTATGTGTACTTATTAAGGCACAAAGATGAAGCTTTTGAAACGTTCAAAATCTTCAAGAATGAAGTAGAAAATCAACTCAACAAGTCGATTAAAGTTCTCCGCACCGATAGAGGAGGTGAATACCTAAGTGATGCTTTTCAAGATCATCTTAGGAGTTGTGGGATTGTCTCACAACTCACTCCACCTGGAACACCACAACATAATGGTGTGTCTGAGAGGAGGAATCAAACCTTATTGGATATGGTCTGATCTATGATGGCTAGAAGCACATTGCCTCTATCATTTTGGGGTTTCGCTTTGCTCTCCGCGGCCCGTATTCTAAATATGGCCCCAACCAAAAAGGCGGATAGGACACTAAACTTGATTGTCAAACATGGATTGCATCTCAACGTTCATGGCTTCAAGCCATTTGTGTTTATACCACCTCTTAATTCCAAGGTAGTTGGAAGTAAGTCGGGTTTCAAGAAGAAAACTGATATGCATGGAAACTTGGATACTTATAAGGCTAGACTTGTAGCAAAGGGTTTCACTCAAACTCAAGGGGTTGATTATGATGAAACCTTCTCGCCTGTTGCGATGCTAAAGTCTGTAAGGATATTGTTTGCCATAGCTACTTATTATGATTATGAGATTTGGCAAATGGATGTCAAAACCGCTTTCCTAAATGGATATCTTGAGGAAGATGTCTATATGGTTCAGCCTGAAGGTTTTGTCGATCCAAAACATCCTAATAAAGTATGCAAGTTAAAGAAGTCAATCTATGGATTGAAACAAGCATCAAGAAGTTGGAATCACCGTTTTGATGAAGAAGTAATTAAATTCGGATTCATCAAGAACGCTGATGAAACTTGTGTTTATAAGAAAGCTAGTGGGAGCATCAACACTTTCCTAGTATTGCATGTTGATGACATACTACTATTTGGAAATGACATTCCAACCTTGGAAGGTGTAAAAACCTGGCTTGGAAGTTGTTTTTCCATCAAGGATCTTGGTGAAGCCGCCTATATTCTGGGAATAAATATCTATAGGGATAGATCAAGGAGGTTGATTGGTTTAAATCAAAGTGCGTACATTGATAAAATCTTGAAAAGGTTCAAGATGGAGACCTCTAAGAAAGGTATGGTACCTATTCAAAGAGGAACAATATTGAGTACGACTCAATGTCCTAGCTCAAAGGATGAGCAGGATAAAATGAAGGCAATCCCATACGCATCTGCTATTGGACCATCATGTATGCAATGATATGCACTCGGCCGAACGTGTCATGCGCCTTAAGCATGACAAGCCGATACCAGCAAAATCCTGGAAACAGTCATTGGATGGCTGTTAAGAACATAATTAAGTAGCTAAGGAGGACAAAAGATATGTTCCTAATCTATGGATTTGGTGATGAGGAACTCGTTGTAAAAGGTTACACGGATGCGAGTTTCCAAACCGATCGTGATGATTCACAGTCACAATCGGGATATATTTTCATTCTAAATGGAGGAGCGGTCTCTTGGAAGAGCTCCAAACAGGATGTGATGGCTCTATCAACTACAGAATCAGAATACGTCACCGCCTCATTGGCAGCTCAAGAAGCTGCATGGTTGAAGAAATTCATTGCCGATCTAGGGGTTGTCCCTTCCATTCAGGTCCCCGTAGAGATCTTTTGTGATAACGAGGGTGCGATTGCTCAAATCAAGGAACCTCGTGCTCATCAAATGACTAGGCACATTGAGCGGAGATTCAACTACATACGAGATGAAGTTGAAAAGGGAAAGATATGTATTCGCAAAGTTCACACGGATCAAAACATTCCGGATCCTCTCACGAAGCTCCTTGAAAAGGCAAAGTATGAAGGTCATACTTGTGCCATGGGACTTCGATATTCTAGTGATTGGATTTGATTTGTAAATTTTGTATTTGGATATGTGGAACTCTTTATTATTTGAATAAAATTATTTGGTTATAATATTTCAATTAATGTTCCAATTTAGCATGTTTAATCAATGAGTAAATTGTTTACTCTAAATGTCCGTACTCGTTCAGACTTGTGGGAACGAGTGTGAAGGTAAGATTATTATGAACTTGGATTGGTTGATATTCATAAGGATGAATATAGAGCAATGGGTTGCCACCATGGTTCATAGATATTTGTGGGATACAAATATTGGACTAACCCGCATCTCAAATTTTACTACATGGAATCTCCTAGATTGATCATAAGTAAATTTGAGTAAAAGGTGAATATCATTTGGTATCCTCAGACCTGAGATACATATTGGGTTTTGATATTCACCAGGTGTTATACCTTGAGCTAGTTCTTCACTGTCCTGAAATATTGGACAATACGTAAGGCTATGTTTAGGTGTGACACGAGGTGTTTGTGAGAAACGTATGTAGTCAAGATGGGATTTGTTCCTCTTATTCATTGAGAGCAAGATGTCTAAGGCCTGATTAAGTTAAATCAATAAGGAATGATCATTTTGTGTCATTGGATTTAACATGACATTTGTAACAAAAGGATAAATGATTGATTCACCTAAATCATTTCATGTAGGATACTTGAATGGGATGATGTTATATGAATGGCTATAAGTCATGCGTATTAAGGGTAGTAAACCATTGTTAGGCGGTATTTACTGCTTGCATCAATCTTCTATGAATCTTGTGCAAGTGGGAGATTGTAGGATTCTATATGCCCAATACACGTAGAATATTGACGCGGTTAGTACGTTATGATCCAAGTCGGGTTATACCCAATAACAAGCTTAGCAAACACAAATTAATATTTTATTGATGATATGATCATGCAATTAAATATATACACCAATTTAGAAAATGGGTTTTCTAAATAAGATGCATATGTAAAAGAACAAAATTATATGGATAATTTGTTCATGAGATATTATTTGTTTGTTATTTAAATTTGTTAAATAAAAACAAATAAAAGTGTGTTGATGTTATAAAATTAAAATTTGTTTTAATTTTATAAACTATGGAACAAGGAGTGTAATTTTATAAAAATTTCAAAAGGGGAACCTTTTGAACAAGAGTTCGGCCGCCCACTTGGGTGTTGGGATTCTCCTTATTAGTCTTGGTCTTGGCAAGACATTGACTATCCTTGCACTCTTCCATCTCTCCTCACTTTTTTCCATACATGCAAAGATAGAATTCTCTCAAAAATACCTTGGTATTTTCGGATTAACAAGAAGAAAAGGGGCTGAAAAATCGGTTTTCTTGGCTGCTCGTCAACATCTTCTTGGTTGATTCGGATTGTGCAAGAGGGAGCTCGTTTTGGTGCCTTTCTACCTAACAAGTAGGTGTTTGCTGAAGTGCTTGGGGTATACAAGCTTGAGAGGACCTTCTCTTTGTACCTTGGTCTTTCTTCTTGGTCAATATCATCCTATACTTCGTCACATTTGCTGCTGAAAAGTAGATTATGGCAGCTTGTTTATGGTTGTCCACGCTTAGAATTCCATCTTACCTTGACCTTTTGTATGCGGCTTCGTCGGAGTCTCTTGACCAACCTGTCAGTGATTTCTAAAGGTTCTTCCACGAAGTTCAGCTTGTTTTTTATTCTTGCTTCTTTCAGCGGTAGCTCCAGGGTTTTGTCTACCATGCACTTCTTCAAGTTTGACACGTGGAAGGAGTCGTGTATGTAACTCAACTTCTGAGGCAGCTTCAATTTGTATGCCACGGGGCCAATTCTTGCACGTATTTCGAATGGTCCAATGTATCTTGGGCTTAACTTTCCTCTCTTTCTGAACCTCAAGGTTCCCTTCCATGTTGCTACTTTTAGCATTACTCTGTTACCCACTTGAAATTCCAATGGTTTTCGTCTCCTGTCAGCGTATTTCTTCTGACGGTCTCTGGCTGCCCGTAGACGCTCCTTGATTTTGAAAATCTTGTCGGTGGTCTCCAACACGATGTCGGGTCCCATCACTTGGCTATCACCGATCTTATTCCAGCTCAATGGTGATCGGCATTTCCTACCATACAGAGCCTCATACGGAGCTGCCCTGATACTTGCATGGTAACTGTTATTATAGGAGAACTCCACCAAAGGAAGATGGTTGTCCCAGTTCCCACCAAAGTCAATCACGCAAGCTCTTAGCATATCCACCAAAGTTTGAATGGTTGTTTCACTCTGACCGTCAGTTTTTCGGTGGTAAGTAGTGCTTAAATCCAGACGGGTTCCCAAAACCTGCTGGAGTGATTTCCAGAATTGACAAGTGAAACGGCTATCATGGTCAGAGATGATTGATAGTGGCACACCATGCCTGGTTACTATTTCATCGATGTACAGTTGAGCCAGCTTCGTCAGGTCGTAACCTTCTCGAATCAGTAAGAAGATAGCTGTTTTAGTTAGCCTATCCACTATTACCCAAACAGCATCATGACCTCTAAACGTTCTGGGTAATTATGTAACAAAATCCATCATGACGTTATCCCATTTCCATTCTAGGATTTCGGGCTGTTGCAACGTTCCTGACGGTTTTTAATTTTCATCTTTTACCATGGCATAGGTTAGACATTTTCCAACATAAACAGCGATTGATTTCTTGATTCCAGGCCACCAGAAAAGTGCCTTTAGACCCTGGTACATTTTGTCGCTTCCGGGGTGAACCGAGTACCAAGATTTGTGGGCTTCGTCGAGGATTACCTCTCTAATTCCCCCGTACTTCGGTACCCACGTTCTCCCTTCATATTTATATATACCATCTCCATTCATCTCTAACCGCTTCTCCATTCCTGTTCATGCTTCCTCTGTAAAATTCTATTCCTTTAATGCTTCATCTTGAGCTTCCTTCAGCCTTGTGATAAGGTTGGTGTACACACACATCCTTAAGGCACAGACGCGAAGGGGTTTTTCTCTTTCTTTCCTACTCAAGGCATCTACCACCACATTGGCGTTGCCAGGATGGTAGCGGGTTTCGCATTCGTAATCATTCAATAGCTCAACACATCTTCTCTAGTGCATGTTTAGCATCTTCTAATCTAGAATGTGTTGCAACCTGTGGTCAGTGTAGATAATGCACTTCGTCCATAGAGATAATGCCTCCACAATTTAAGTGCAAACCCCACGGCACCCAGTTCTAGATCGTGCGTTGTGCAGTTCTTCTCATGATCGTTCAGCAGTCTTGATGCATAAGCAATTACCTTGTTGCGCTGTATTAGTACGCATCCTAATCCTTGACGCGAGGCGTCATAATAGACTATAAAATATTCGACTCCTTCTGGGAGGGTGAGGATAGGTGCACTACACAATTCTTCCTTGAGTGTTTCGAATGCTTCATCTTGCTCTTGTTCCCACAGAAAAGCTGTATTCTTCTTAGTCAAAAGCAGTCAACGGTTGTACCATGCGCGGGAAGTCCTTGATAAACCTTCTGTAATATCCGGCCAATCCAAGGAATTGCCTTATTTCGGTGGGGGTTTCAGGAATTTTCCAGTTCTTAATAGCCTTGATTTTAGAAGGGTCAACTTGAATCCCAATCTCATTTACCACATGCCCTAGAAATTGGATCTCTCGCATCCAAAATTTGCATTTAGAGAACTTGGCATATAATTGTTCATTCTTGAGTAATTCAAGAATCAGGCTTAGGTGCTTCTCGGGCTCTTCCTTACTACGGGAGTAGATTAGGATGTCATCGATAAACACAATCAAAAACTTGTCAAGATATGGGTGGCACACACAGTTCATGAGAACCATAAACGCCGCTGGTGCGTTAATCAGCCCAAAAGGCATGACTAGATACTCATGATGTCCATATCTAGTTCTAAATGTTGTTTTAGGTATGTCTTCTTCCCTTATCTTCAGATGATGTTACCCTGATCTTAAATCTATTTTGGAAAAATAGCTTGCTCCCTGCAGTTGATTGAATAGGTCATCTATTCACGGAAGAGGGTATCGGTTCTTTATTGTCAGCTTGTTTAGTTCTCGGTAATCTGTACACATACGTAGGGTTCCATCCTTCTTCTTCACGAATAGTACCGGGGCACTCCATGGAGAAACACTTGGCTATATGAATCCCTTGTCAAGTAGCTCTTGGATTTGTTATATTAGTTCCTTCATCTCGAGAAGGGCGAGTCGGTACGGTGCCTTGGCTACTTATGCAGCGCCGGGCAGTAGATCTATTTGGAACTTAACTTGTCGATTTGGAGGTAGTCCTAGTAAGTCTTCGGGAAAAACTTTTGGATATTCAAAAGCCACTGGAATATCTTCAATCTTCTTCTCGTCTTTAGCATTCATCACATAAACTATGAAAGTTGGGCTTCCCTTAATAAGACTCTTGGTAGCTTTTAAACGGGATATCATAGGATATAGCGTGTTACTTCTTTCGCCATGGACCACTAACACCTTCCCGTCACTCAAAGGTATCTTAAGTAGGCGTTCATCACATACAATTTCGACTCTATGCCTAGCCAGCCACTCCATACCAACAACCACATCAAATCCTCCTAGTTTAGTAGGCATCATGATTATCTTAAATGTACTTCCTTTTAGATTCATTAAGAAATCTTTGATGACTTCGTTAGTTTCTAAGATGTTACCATTAGCTAATTCTACGGTAAACGTATCAGTTAGGATGCATGCACTCACGTCAATCAAAGGCCTAAAAGTACTAGAGATAAAACTAGCAGTTGCTCCAGTATCAAATAGAAACGGTAGAAGGATGGTTGTTTATAAGGAACGTACCGTTAACCACATCGGGCTCCTTACGGGCACCAGCTGGATCCATCACAAATGCTCTCCCCTTAGGCTTGTTGGGTCTGCCATCTTTATCTCTCCCCAGCTTAGGACACTTATTCCTCATGTGCCCTGGATCCCCACACTCATAGTATTGTTTACCAGGCGCATATGTAAAGTCTTTAATTAGATGGCCAGATCTCTTGCATCGAAAACAAGGCATGGGGTTGCACTCCCCTTGATGGTGAAGCTTGCATTTGTTACAGAAGGGTCTTGTGCCTAGATACAATCTCCTAGCCTTCGTACCGTGGTTATTTCTTCTCGCCTCTTCACTAGACATTTTGCTTGAACTACCACTGCTACCGACCGTTTTCCTGCCCTCAAACCACTTTCTTTTCTCTTCCACCGCCTTCTTTTTATCCTTATTTTTCCCGTGTTTAGTCCAACCAGCTCTAACTAGGTCGTCGATCAGACTACTGGTAAAGTCGACTGCAGCTTGTGGGGTAGCAGGCCTGGAAGATTGAACCATGCCTCTAACCCTAGGGTGTAATCCCCAGATGAAACGGGCTACACCCTTGAATTCTGGCATCACCAAGTGTGGTACCAGTTGGGACAATGCCAGGAATCGGTTGATGTATTCGGTGTAGTTTAGGCCTTTCATCTCCAAACTCAGGAATTCGGCCTCCAGTTTCTCTAGCTGATTGATCGAGTAGTACTTGTTGGTGATTAGTTCCCTAAACTCAGACCAGTTCATTCTACCAATGACATTCCGGTCTCAGGGCTGAATGATGGTTTTCCACCATTACAGTGCTGATCATTAGAGAGATTGGGAAGCAAATCTCACCATATGCTCCAGCTTGCATTCGCTGATGTCCAACACGGATTCAATTTCATCAAGCCACCTATAAGGTTCGATTGCACCCTCGGCGCCATAGAAGTCCTATGGCTTGCAAGCTATGAATGTGTGGAAATCGATATACGGATCGAATATTGTAGTCGTATTGTTGTCGTTTATCAGATCTGTGATGCGGAATCACACAGATCCGTTGATGATTTCGTGATGATCTTTATATGCAAGATATGAACATGTATGATGATGATGAATGAATGATGAACAATCAACAACACATCAATTTAAGAAATATTTCATTCATTCATATGTTTGATATCAAGAGGATTACAAGGGAGTTTGTTAGAAAACAATCTCATACACACTCAACCTTGAATTCACTCAACGTTAGAGGAATTCAAAGGACTTTGCAAGAACACTTTCTCACACACACTCAACCTTGAATTCTCTCAATCTTAGTGATTACACCTTATGTGTGTGTTTTTGCTCTACAGCTATATTCTCTCTTGTTTCATCTATATCTTATCTATGGAGTATAAATGACTAAGTGTAGTCATTTATGCTCTTATAAAAATATGAAATATTACAATTAAGCATAAAATGATTACACAAATATAGTTCTAAGTCTGATAAATTCTCTTTTGCTGATGCGTGACTGCTGGGTGCTGACGTCATCGGGACGATCGCTGATGTTGACTGTTCACTTTGACCACGGTTGACCAAGTTTGACCAAGTTTGGCTTTCGTCAATTTTCTTCGTTTCGATCATATCTTTTGCATATTTTCACCGTGTCGGTTTTGGTAATCATCATGACATTCGGCACTTAGGTTTTGGTAAGTATCATCTTCAAATATTCCAACAATACTCCTCCTAAGATGATGCTGCCAAAACCTCATGATTATCAAAACCTTGTATGTTGATTGATGTGCAGTCTTGTAGTGCAGTCTTGTAGTGCAGTCTTCTCTCCCTTTTTGGTAGCATCTTCTTAGAAGCTTCATAAAAAGGCATTGAGAAAAGGACTTTGTTTCGGCACATAAAGACTTTGGTTCGGCACGTGAAGGATGTTTCATCAACTTGATCTTCTAGTCTTGTTTTTTAAGACTGGAAAATGTACCCATGTGCATACACTGTGGATTGCACTAGTAGCAATATCAGCAGCTTTATCTCAACTTCATAAGTGAAGGAGAAGCATCAGAAATTCTTCAGACTTAACAAATACTCTCCCTCAATAAAAGCTTTGAAGGGTGAGGAACTTTTATGTATGAGACACCAAGAGGAGGATTCTTAGTCCTCAGCAACTGGCAGGAGATCTTTGAAGGAAGCAAGAGTGTTCTCTTGTCATCTTGAACTGAATTAGAAACTCAGGCATGTTGTGCAATACATCACCTGCAAAAGTCTAAATCCTCTCGGTAGAGGTATTGCATGGAAGTTTCACTCCTAAATCAATAACACATGTAAGTCTGCCAAAACTAAGAAAAATACTAAAAAATGACAAATCTTTTTGGTATTTTAGATTTTTTTTAAATTAAGATATTTACAAACATGAATCTTTCAATAGCAATAAGATCATACTATTCCAAAATCCTCTACATCTAAGAATTTTAAAGTTTGGAATAGACATAGACAAAGAACAAAGTTGATTGTAAGTATGTTTGTCCACTTAAACTCATGCAAGGATCTATTTTCTACACTTTGTGATATTTATCATGTTTAGGTTTGATTAGATATGCTAATTGAGTACCCCATACTTAGAACTATGAAAGAGTAACCCCCATCATGAAATGTAAGGTGACACTTTATCACAACTTGAACCAAGCCACTTAGAGTATAAATTCTCATGATTTGATCCACTTTAGGAACTCTCCTGATTTGATCCACTTTGGGATTCTTTTATATTTGATCCATATTGAGATTCTTTTATACTTCACATTGGAAGTTGATCCTCATTGGGATTCTTTTAGCATGATCCATATTGGGATTCTTTTTAGCATCAACACTTTTAGTGCAAGGACAACTAGGTCTGTGCTCAGGACAACAGAAGTTGTCCTCATGTTTACTCCAGGTCTATATTTACATACAACAAAGGAGAAACAAACACTTTTATCGATGAGAAGTTTATAAACCATTTTCGCATGGTGTGTTTAGGTAATCACACAAACAAACACTTGGAAAAGTCATTGCTTACCAATACCTAAGATGGTTTTAGTCCACAATGCATATTGATTTAAATTATCATAAATATGCTTGTCTTCAATCCAAGCTGAGCCTACAAACATATCAAACAAAGTCTTGTCAGTCTTTATTGATTTGAAAAAATAGATGCAGAAGATAGTAGATAAGTTTACTATCATTTCTCATGTAAATGCAGGAAGATTCAATAGAATTTTTTTTGGATTTTTTTTTATTTTCTAATTTTTAGGATTTTTATTTTTGAGAAAATAAAGAAATGACATATGTGTTATCAATTCAATAGAGATCATTAACAGTTAGTCCATGTAACAATATACTCAGACTAAATAGATGGAATGAAACATCGGTTGTTTCTTGCATTGTCATCATAGTTTCTGTTAAACATTTATATCCTGCATTGAGTCATGTTAATCTCTACTCCATTTGGCTCAGTTGCATCATAAACATCATGAGCAGGAAGAACGTTCCTGTCATGGGAAGGGATCAGCCACTGCTAACTTTTCTTGGGTTGGCAGGCCTCCATAACTGTCCCTATCACACTAGCAAATCGGTTAGATATTTCAACCCAGGCCATAGTTGTCTTGAGCTGTCCATTAGCATCTTTATATGTGACTTGCTCGTATGTGTATGCTTTTGCTTTATCTGATGATGTATCAGATTCACCTCCTGAAATTGCTTTCTTTCTTCAACATTGTTTTGATTTTAAACCAACTGACTCAACTTTAGTTTGTCTAACGAAAGGAGTTTGTTTGGCTTTTGAAAATCTTTTGGTTGGTTTAGAAAATCTATTTTGCTTTTGAAAGTGTTAAGTCACTGGATCGGTAAACATCCGAGCACGTTCTTAACGGAAGGATAAATAACAGCATAAACGAAGAATCAAACAATAACACCAACAATAACCGAATGATTTCATTGACAAAACCTAACGACTTTAAGCTCGTTACAACTTAAGAATCAAGACTCTTGGCAAGGGGAGATCGAGCATGATCTCCCCTCTAATCCGGCAGCACCTAGGCCCCGGGCAGACTCCCTCTCCAAAACCCTTCGGTTTCTACACATTGAAACTGGTATATATAGGCTTCGGCCCATTCGTGCGATTGGACCATGCGTATGGTCCAATCATACGACTGGACCATGCGTATGGTTCAATCGTACGGCTGGACCATTCTTATGGTTCAGTCTTACGAATGCCCCAATCGCATCTCTCAGTCGCACGACTTGTCCATTAGCATGGCTCAGTCGTACAACCGAGTCTCATTCGTATATGCTCCTGCGAATGACCCAGTTTCATGTGTTTACAAGGTGTATAACATTAAGCCTAGACTATTCGTCAAGCGACAGACACACTATATATGACAATATATGCTCCAACAGAAAGTTTTATGGAGGTGTAGCAAAGGATCTTTGTCCTTGATTATGTTTGTTTCTTCTGGGCATGTGATCATATTCATCATAAGAATTATAATCATGATTATAATAATTTGATGGATGTGATCTTCTATGATATCCATTATACCAATCATTATTCCTATATGTTTCATACTTACGTTATGTGTATGATCTAGGATAATGTCTTGGTGCCTAATAATCATGAATATCATAATGTGTAAAATCATACCTATACAGATGTGATTGAAAAGAAGAGTAGCTATGACGTCTGTTGTAGTGCTCATGCTTCGCTCTCGGTGAGTACGATTGTAATGAATGATAAGATCTTTGACCTCTTTTGCGTTGTGATGTTGGAGAGTTGTTGCATAAACACTCTGAAGAGGTATGATTCTCCATGTCATAATTGTAGTAATAAGGAATAGGTCTGGATCTTCTTCCCTTAGGCTTTAATGATGAAGTTAGATTTGATTAGAACTTCACAGCCTTTTGTTTTGTTTGTTTTTGTTGCTTTCTCTTATGAGGCCATACATATGTATCACTCTCGGTGTTTTTACACTCAGAAGTGTTATGTGAATCTGAATTACATGTCTCGTAGAGAATTGGTTGTTGTTTTGGAGTTTCTAATGTAGCCGTTGAGGTTGATGGTTGGTTTGTATCAGGTGTAGAAGACTTGGTCTGACTTTTCTTATTTCTTTTAGATCTGGTCTTCTTCCTTTTGAATTGTTCGTTGATGTCTTGTACCTCATGCTTATGTTTGTTCTTTAACTCCATCTTGATTTTTGCCTTTAGTTCTGTCTTAGGCAATTCTGGTTCAAGAAAACCTGCTGATTTGAATATCTCATTGAGAACCATAGCCTTTTGTTTGTTTTCAGGCTTTTCTGCTTTGGATTTCTATGGTTGTGTTTGTTTTGGTTTGATTTCTTTAATGACATGATCAATGCATGTCAATGTTTGTTTGTTTGGTTGGTTGGTTTCATCGTCAGTATCATCACTTGTAGGATCTCCATCTTGACCATCACATGAATGAAAGGATTCATTCTGTGGTGATTCTGGGTTGAGGTACAGCTTAGGTGCTGTTTTAGGAGAAGTGATTTGAGTGATAGTGGATGGTTTGTTTGTTTGATGATGATCATGCATCTTTGAATCTTCTGTGACTGGACTTGTCATTGAAGTTCGCATTTCTGTGTAATTATCATTGTAAGGAGAAGGAACAGCATGATATGTAGTTCTAGCTCTCTTATTCTGATCTCTTTGAGCATGAAGTAGTTCTTCCAACTTGTTAGAAGTCAGCTTTAGATTCTCAAATTCAACTTCTGTTGATGCATGATATGATTTTGTCTTTGTTAAAGACTCTGTGAGTCTTGTAACTTGAGCTTGAAGACTAAATCTTTCTCCAAGGAGTTTGTCTACATCCTATAGAAGAGAATTGATTTAACTTCAAAGGCTTTATGCTGTATTCTTATTTCTGTATTGATAACCTTTTCTGTATCGATTGTTTGTTTTAGACGCTCAATGTAATGTTGCAAGTTAATGATTGTTTTAGTTGTACTTGCTTCTGAAAATTTGGTTTCAAATTCAGCCTTTATGTTTGTTAACTTCATAGAGAGTTCAATTGATTGAGCAATTAGCTTATGATTTTCTTTAAGCAAGTTATCAACTTTTTCTCTAATGAACTAATTTGATTTGCAGATGTTTGTAATTCCTCTGCATGTGAAGCTCTTTCCTCCTTTATCATGTATGATAGATTGTTGCAATGTTTCCGATATGCCTAAACATTATCTATGTATGATAATGAGCATAGATTGATCTTTCTGTCTTCAGGAATTTCAAGCAATGGAGGAATGTTTTTGTGGTTGATGTTTGTGGCTTTTGCAAGCTTAGCAGTTAACTCTTCATATTTGGTTTGTTGTTGAACCATTTTTTCTTGCAACTGGTTCATCACTTGAGTTAAACTAATGTTTTGTTGATTCAATGTCTTGATTGGATCTTGATCATTTCTTTGAGACTCTTTCATCTCTGACCTGCATTTTATCAAATCATTAGACAATGCGTTATTTGTATTTGCAAGATCACATAAGAGTAAATGCATCAGTTCTTTTTCAATGTGACTGATGTACAACTGAATGTTTGTATTATCAAACAATGAGTTATTGTTTGATGTGCTGCTAATAGTTGGTTCTTTGCAGCTTTCGTTTGATTTGCTGTTGTTGTTTGTGTGTTTGCAGCTTGGTTTGCTTTGTTTGAATTCTTGTAACCTCTTTCTACTTGCAGCAAGAAAGATAGCTCGGTTTCTGGAAACACGAGTGTTAGTGAATGATGTTAAATTTTCCATTTTGTTAATCAACAAAAATGATTTGAAAATTTGTGTGTGTGTTAAAATCAAAATAAATTTTAAACTATAATTGAATCCAAAGAGCGTCGGAACTCAATTTAATTAGATCGGCCTAATTAAAGAGTTAAATTTGCTCGATTACAATTTATTTAAGCTCAATTAATATTGATCAAGCTTAATTAAAGGTAATAAAATTTGAATTTTTATTTAAAATTAGATGATTTTGTGAATTAATTTCAAATTATTCAACTTCTTTAAAATCTTTCGATAATTATAAAATTCTTCCGGGAACAAACTTTTAGAAAGTTTGTCCAATGAAAAACATTCTAGAATTAAAAGAAAACTTTCGAAGCTTTGGGTGTGTTTATTAAAAATTTACAAATATTAAAAACAAATATTTAAAATTAAATAGATGGCTGTGGATGAATAGACTCTTCCACAACGGATGGCTTATTCCCACAGCGGATGACTTAGACACTTAGGATTATCTTTATGTAATTTTCATTTACATAAGGGTAGATTAGTAATTGTACATAGGTTTTGTGTATAGGCTATAAATAGCAATCTACCCTAATCCTTTGTAAGCTTTTGAACAAAAATCAATCATATTATTCATCTATTCTTGTTCTTGCATTCAAACACACACAAACACACACATTGTTCACTGAAATCATACACATTAATCATGGGTTTCCGCACCATGATTATTGTTTGTTGATCACTGAGAGATATTCAAAGATCCTTGGGGAAACCAACTAGTTTATCTTGAATCTTGTTTTTTCAAAAGTTCTTATTCAAGATGCTAGACTAAGAGTTGTTATACTCTCATACTCTTGGTTTCATCAGGTGGTATCAGAGCCTTGGCTCAATCAAACAGTGATTTCGATCCTCTCAATCATCAAAACCAATGATTTCAGTTGTTCATTAACTTCATAACACCTATTTTTAGCTTGAAATCATCTCATTTTCTTCTTCAAATATCATACATTCAAAATGTACAAAAAACAAGAGTTTATCTTCGGTTTTTGCTCATTTTGAAGAAGAATTTGGGTTTTTACTAACATCAAGCTCACAAAATCATTCCAAAATCATACATTCATTGTTTTGAAACGATAAACACAACAAAATCATAGAAACCTTATTGGTTTCTAAGAACTTTTAATACAACAATACACGGGTATTGTTCTGCAATATTTTCAGCCGCAACCAAACCCTAGAAAACCCAAGTTTTCATTCAAACAATCATACACTTTTTGTGTTTTTTTTCTGTGTTCATCAGCCATTTCAAAGAAGAACAGTATTCTTCATTTGAATTTTCACCAAAAGTTACTTTTTGATCCAAAAAGTAAAGTTTTAAAAAATAAACTTTGGTTTGTTTAAGGGTTTTGACTTTTCTCTAGGGTTTTGACCAAAGCTCACGGAACCACATTAATCAACAAAATATTCTATTCTGTTACCAAGGAGAAACATCCTCGTACAAACAATTAATTAAATTTAATTAATTACCTTTATTCGTTAATTCAATTAATATTTAATTTTTTAACAAACAAACCTAGTGACTTTAGGTTAAATTAAATTTAGCATCAAGCTAAATATTTAAACTGGAACAAACATGTCTAACGAATTATCGGGAACAAACAGTGGTCTCAAACCACCGAGACTTAAAAACAAAGCTGATTTCAAACAACGGAAAATAATGTTTAGAAATTGGATTATTTTTCAAGACCCAGACTTTGGACCTCCATAACTGAAGGACCATACATTCCAGTGAACTTGGGTCCAGACTACAACACACAAAAACCAGTTAGTTTAAAGAACGTAGCTGGTGATGAACTGAAAAAGGTCAAAACTGACATGAAAGCATACAGTATATTGGCTATGACCGTGCCATTTGAAATTCTAACACGGGTTGAGAATTTCAAAACAACCAATGAATTATGGAAAGTTCTTCACACAATGTGTGAAGGTAGTCAAGAAATTAGTGAAATCAAAAAGGAAAAGTTAAGGACCCAATATGAAACTTTCCATCACATTCAGGGAGAATCCATTCCCTAACAACTTCACAGATTTGTACAGTTGGTTAATGAGATGATTGTCTATGGTCTCAAGTATGAATCTGTTGAAATCAATAAGAAGATGGTGCATACATTGCCTGAGAGTTGGACTCAGTCAGTGTCCCTGATGAAAGCAACACTAGATTTGGGAGCACTATCTTTAGACTCTCTAGTTGCTAAGGTAGAAGCACTAGAACTAGATGAAAAATCTAGGAATATCAACACTATCAGACATGTAGAAGCATATAAGTTCAAGGAATTTCAACATAAAGACAATGCTTTTCTAACAAACACTGGTGAGGATGAAGATGAAGAATTCCTAGACACTAGTGAGACATCTTTCTTCTCTGCACCAGAGTCATCCAACAACAAACAAAAGTCCAAGAAGACTGGAGTTCATGGTTCTCATGAAACGACACCTGAGAGCAAACATAATCAACATCATCAAGCTTTAAGCTCAAGCAAATCACAACAAACAAGGCCACAAAACATACATAAGTTTGATAAACCAATGGATGCTCTCACCATCATTCTTTAAAGTGAAGAGCAAAAGGCAGCCTATGCAGCCTTTTCAACAAGTTTTGAGGCTTATCTTAGTGCCAACCTCACACCTTCTCAAATCATTCAACAAGACTTGGATGAACTTCCTCCAGACATGGTTGAAGAGATGGATCTACAATGGTCTATGGCTATGATTGCTTATAGATCAACGAGATTTCTGAAGAGGAATAGAGGGTTAAGCATGGATAAGAAGACCAAGATTGGTTTTGATAAAACCAAGGTGAGATGCTATAATTGTCAACTGTATGTGCACTTTTCAAGAGAATGCCAACAACCAAGAGTTGACAGACACAACAATCAACCACAAGCTTCAAGTAGCTATCAAACAAACAGACAGATCCCACCACCAATCAGTATCCCTGCTGCACCAACTCCACCTCAAATCACACAATACAATCCAAGTCAACCATCAAAATCATCTGCAATGATCATCAAGAAGGATGGCGAATATGACTGGAGCATGTATGAAGCTGAAATTCAATCTCCAGATCATGCTCTTATGGAAGATATTGAAGATAAAATTTTAAAAATCCCGAAAGAGGTAAAGGAGAACCTATGCACACAAGCTTGCATAGATGAAGTCAACACATACAAAGAACATGCAGACAAACTTTCAAAGAAAGAAATTGAAACAAACATTTTAAATGAAAGCTTGAAATCAAAACACAAACAGTATGGAATTAAAATTCTTTCATTGCAAAATGATTTGGACAAATTAATGTCTGAAAAATTAACACTTGAAGCTTAAGTTGAGAAACTATCTGTATCTTTGACTGAATCTAAAACAGTCCAAGTTGAAACTAAAGTGAAAATTCAGAAGTTTCAGGTGAGTAGCAAGAAGTTTGAAGAACTTCTTGCATAACAAAGGGTTTTTAAAGACCCTTCAGGTTTAGGATATTACAAAGTTAATCCACCATACAATGATAATTATATTCCTTTGCCTGATTCCATGACTAACAAACAGGGTGAGTCACTTGACCCACATGATAGAATAGATGATTCAAAACCATCATCACTATCATCAAAGTCATCATTAAATGAAATATCACCTGTGATAAAATTTGTTACAAGTAAAGCATTACCACAAACTAACTCAACAGATTTTTATCAAGGAGAAAATAATGAATATGATGTACAAACATCTGATGAAGATGATGATGACTTATTGGATGATGAGTTCATTCAACCAATCAAAACAAAAAAAGCAGACTCAAGGATTTGACATCTGCCCTCGAGGAAAGAACATTGAATCTTTCAATGTTTCTGTTAAAGAAACAAAGAAAGGAAAAGGAAAATCTCATATTCCTAGAAAACAATCAACTGTAACTTTTAATATTCCTCTCAAATCAAACTTAAAACCAAAGGTTGCAAACAAACAAGACAATTCTGATTTACCATATTATGAGTGGTGTGATCAATACACTCACAGCACTAAAAAGTGCAAATATGGTAAATATTGCAAGTATTGTCACATGAACAATCACAGTACTGAAAGTTGTCATTTTCATAACTATTGTTCTATTTGCAAAAGAAACAATCACAGTACTAATACTTGTTTTTTTAATAAGAAAACAAAAGCAAACCACACAGACTCAAGTTGTAAAAACTTCTGAGAAACAAACAGTTTGTTTTAAAAGGAACAAGGTTGGAGTACCAAGACAAACTCCACATCAAAAGGTTGTTTTAACAATGATAAAACATTATATGACAACTTTGTACAAACACCAAGGAGACATAAGTCTCAAACAAGACAAACATCAGACATTGGTTCTAGCAGGAGAAGAGCTCAAAGTACTTCTCCTGACAGAGCTAAAATAATCAGAGGAAATCTAGTGCACCTAGAGTTCCAAAGCCATTAGAAAATGCAATTTTAGAAGAAATTTGCATTATGGGAAAAGACGGAAAACCCAAGACCAATATGGCTTGGGTTGCACCCTCTAACTAATTTCTTGTTTTTTTCAGGGACATCATAGAAGGCCTGACAACATCTGGTATGTTGACAGTGGATGCTCCCGACATATGACAGGAAATTGTTCCCTCCTTCGGGATTTTAAGAGCAAACATGGAGGCAATGTAGCCTTTGGAGGAGATAAGACTGGTGGCAAGATAACTGGGGAAGGAATAGTCTCTAATGAATTGATCAGCTTTGAAAATGTCAACTACTGCTCCAACCTTCAGTTTAATCTTCTCAGTGTATCCCAGATCTGTGATAAGGGAACTCCACCATATTTGACTCCAACAACTGCTATATCCTCAAGACAAGTTTTCAAATACTAGAAGACTGTATCCTTTTTAAAACTCCACGTCATAACAACACATACATTGTTGATATGAACACTGTTTCTAGAACCACTCCTGAAACATGTTTACTATCAAAAGCATCAGAAGATGTCTCCCAATTAGGGCATAGATGACTGGGACACTCTAATTATAACAGAATGAACAATTTAGTAAAAGTTGACTTAGTAATAGGTCTATCACAAAAGGAATTTTTCTATACAGACCACTTCACAGCATGTCTGAAAGGCAAACAACATAGAGTGTCTCATAAGTGTAAGTTGGTAGACTCTAATAACACACCACTCAAATTGCTTCACATGGACCTATTTGTCCCAACAAACATCCTAAGCATAGGAAAGATGTAATATTGTCTTGTTATAGTAGATGATTACTCTAGATTTTCTTGGGTTTTCTTTCTACTACACAAGTCAGAAACATCAGACATTCTCAAAACATTTACCGCTAAGATTGAGAATCAATTAGATCTTAAAGTTAAATCTTTAAGAAGTGATAATGGTACTGAATTTAAGAATGACTCTATCTTTTCTTTCTGTGCAAAAAAGGGCATAAGTCATCAATTCAGTGTAGCAAGAATGCCCCAGTAAAATGGAGTAGCTGAAAGGAGAAACAAAACATTGATAGAAGCAACAATATCTATGCTTGTAGACTCTGTGTTGCCCATCTCCTTTTGGGCATAAGCAATCAACATAGCTTGCTAGATACAAAACAGAACATTAATAATAAAAGAACATTCAAAAACTCGATATGAATTAATGTTTAAAAGAAAACCTGTTATAGGATTCCTTAAAGCATTTGGATGTTTAGTATCAATATTAAACACCAGAGAACAATTATCCAAATTTGCTCCAAAAGCAGATGATGGATTCTTTGTTGGATACTCTAGAAGCTTAAAAGCCTACAGAGTATACAATCCAAGACTTAATATTGTGGAGGAAACTACTGATGTGATCTTTAATGAACATATTTTCACAAAGAAAGTCATTGGATCAGACTAGTTGTTTGATATTGATTCATTAACCAAGTCAATTGACACATCTTATTTTGATGTTTCAGCTACCAAAGAAGACATTGAATATCCAATGGTACCACTATCAAGAACAATAGATGTTCCACTAACTGCTGATCCTCCAAGGAGAACAACAACATCTCCTTCAAGTACAATAGTCACACCTCCTCCCGAACAACCAAAGACATCCAATGAAACAACCACATCCACACCATCTTCCTCAACACATGTGACAAACCAACCATCTAATCACCCAACAAACAACCACATATAGTTGAAGAAGATGATGATTATCAATCCCTACCAGACACATCATGAAGAAGAAATTATAGATTTCTTTCATGATTCCCCTCAAACATTCAATGAGGTAACACAGACAAAATGTAACACAACCACAAATACCATTGCACATCCTACCACACCAGAACAAACCTTAAACAATCTTGATTCAACAATTCCTGTTGATCAGATTGAAACAACAAGGATACACAAAGATCACCCTTTACAAAACATCATAGGTGACCTTAATACCTGTCTGACAAGAAGTGAATCAGACACAGTAAACATTTGCTTGTATTCTTGTTTCTTATCACTGACTATACCTAGAAATATCACTGAAGCACTTAAAGATAATAGTTGGATAGAAGCAATGCAGGAGGAACTACATCAATTCAGGAAGCAAGAAGTGTGGACATTGGTTGATCTACCTGAAGGACAGTATACCATAGAAACAAGATGACTCTTCAGAAACAAAGCAGATGATAGAGGGATTGTCATTAGGAACAAAGCAAGGCTTATTGCCCAAGGTTATAGTCAAGAGGAAAGACTGCACTACAATACTGCTAATCAATCAACATTCAAGGTTTTGATGATCTTGAGGTTTTGGCATCATCATCTTAGGGGAGTACTGTTGGAATATCTGAAGAAGATACTTACCAAAACCTAAGTGCCAAATCTCATGATGATTACCAAAACCGACACGGTGAAAATATGCAAAAGATATGATCAAAACGAAGAAAATTGACCAAAGTCAAACTTGGTCAAACTTGGTCAACCATGGTCAAAGTCAACAGTCAATATCAGCAATCGTCCTGATGACATTAGCACCCGACAGTCACGCATCAGCAAAAGAGAATTTATCAGACTTAGAACTATATTTGTGTAATCATTGTAAATGTTTGATTATGAATGAAATTTGACTTTCGAATTCACAAACTGATGTATGAATGTTTGTTGGAATGATTTTGGATGATTGTATGATGGACAAATGAATTAAAACCTAAATCAAATGATAGATTAGGCTGATTTTTGGGATTCATAATAGTTTGACTTTGAAAAAGTCAAACTTCATGTTCATGAGTAAACCAACTTCTGATTATTGGATTTCTGATGGAATTGGGTTAAATCAAAGGTTATAATAGCTATAGATAAGTGATTCTAAGCTAAAACAACAATCAATTTCATATAATCATCACATAAACTTGGATTTAGATGATGAACATATGAAGAACACCAAGAACACCAAAAACCCAGATCTGAAAATCAAAGTTTAAAATATATGTTTTGGATGTTGTAAATGATCAATGAACCTTAGATTTGACTTTTCTAAGCTAAAATCAATATCAATTTCAGCTAAACAACATCTGATTCGTGATTTTGATGAATTTTCATCAAGAACACTCAAGAACACAAAATTTTCAAAAATCTTCAGATTCGAGTGTTATGATAATCCAATTGATATGAAACTTTGCAGATGTGTTTATTATCACAAACTAAAGCTATTAGAAGCTTAAATTCGTTCAAACAACAACAAAATCAAACTTTCACGTTAATGAGCATTTCAAGACTTGAAGAACAAGTTTGCTTAAATCTTCAAATTAGTGGCTCAAATGAACTTCAATGGATGTGAAAACTTGCAGATCATCACGAAATAACAAATCTAAGCTAATGGTAGCTTTGATTTCATCACAAACAACAAAAATTTTGTAGATGAAACTTGTAGTTCAAATTTTTATGAAAAACTTGAAGAACAAGGAGCCAAGGCTCTGATACCAATTATGGAAATCGATATACGGATCGAATATTGCAATCGTATTGTTGACGTTTATCAGATCTGTATGCGGAATCTCACAGAACCGTTGATGATTTCATGATGATCTTTATATGCAAGCTATGAAAATGTATGATGATGATGAATAAATGATGAACTATCAACAACACATCAATTTCAAAAATAATTCATTCATTCATATGTTTGATATCAAGAGGATTACAAGGGAGTTTGTTAGAAAACAATCTCACACACACTCAACCTTGAATTCACTCAATGTTAGTGGAATTCAAAGGAGTTTGCAAGAACATTTTCTCACACACACTCAACCTTGAATTCTCTCAATCTTAGTGATTACACATTATGTGTGTGTTTTTGCTCTACAGCTCTATTCTCTCTTGCTTAATCTATATCTTATCTATGGAGTATAAATGACTAAGTGTAGTCATTTATGCTCTTACAAAAATAAGAAATATTACAATTAAGCACAAAATGATTACACTAATATAGTTCTAAGTCTAATAAATTATCTTTTGCTGATGCGTGACTGCCGGGTGCTGACGTCATCGGGACGATCACTGATGTTGACTGTTGACTTTGACCACGGTTGACCAAGTTTGACCAAGTTTGACTTTGGTCAATTTTCTTCGTATTGATCATATCTTTTGAATATTTTCACCATGTCGGTTTTGGTAATCATCATGAGATTCGGAACTTAGGTTTTGGTAAGTATCATCTTCAAACATTCCAACAGAATGTCTTGTAAGAGCACCCATTTCTTATAGCCTCAGCTTCCTCATGGTTACCAACCTCATTATTGGGTCCATTAGTCCAGGTGATGTTTCCCCCATCTGCGTTGATTTGTGCAATTATCGTGGGATCGCGTTAGCAATTGCCGCACCACCAGGTTGGCAATCCTTTCATCATTCACTTGGTTGGCGTTCCCCCAAGTGGTGCTTCCGGTGGAGTAGGTGGTTGGTTCCCACCTCGGGTATAACCTCGTCTTCCGAATCGAGTTCCTCTCCTAGTTGGCATTCTGATAGTATCATAGATAAATTTGTTTAGCGTCTCATACATTTTGTTTCAAGTATTCCATTGTATCTCATAAATCCTATTATACACTACAATCACACATTTACGTTTCATTCAAAGTATACGGAGATAACTACCTATAAGTAACTATCAATTACGCAACCCAAGGATTAGAACATTTTCAAATAACTCACCCTGAAAAAGTTAACATCATCACCAAATAGTTTTCATAAATAGTTCAAACATAGTTTCAACCATACATAATAATAATAAGCGTCATTGTTTCACAAGCTGGAAGGTGCCATCACCCCCATAAGTAGAAATAGTTTCTGAAATAAATAGATAGATAGTTTCTGAATTAGTCTCGTAGCCTACTGTCATGCATTCAAATATTAGCTACATCACCCCTGCCACTTCTTCTTCAACCATCCGAACCAGCCTAAGCTTTTCTTCTTTTGCTCTTGCTCCAAGCGTTGCACTCCATGTGACGCCATCATCGCCTGAAACTGACCGAACTATGAAGTTCATGTGGCATGTTGGAGGGTCAACTCATGACGCTGGATGGTCTTCAGTATGTTACTCAAAGTAGGGTCTGACGGACCGAAGTCACTAGCCCGACGGGTAGACTGGGAGTACTGATCTCCAGCGAGTACGCTAGGGCGTTCATACATACTATGCCTAGGTGGCATCTAGTACTCATCGTGAGGCAGACGTCTAGGTGGGGCAAGCATAGAAGGTGCTGGTGTCGGGGCCCTTGCATGTGGAGGTGGGGGAGGAGGCATCCTAAAAGAAACGGAAAGTCCTGGTCTAGCACAATTCCTAGGTCGAGTGATAACACGGGCACCCCTATTCGCAATGGGTGGAAAAGGTGAGTGGTTAGGAGCTACGACATGTGGTGAGTTGGAGCGTGTTCGGCTCCTAGCCAGTGATGTCGGGGATGAATCTTCAGATGGCTCAGTGTCGTCCGAGGTCGTCGATAGCCAGCCAGGGTGTCCGCATCTCCGCAAATATGCCTCATACTTAGTCTATGGCTTCGCCCTCCTAAGGGTCCCAACGGGAGCAGTCTTATCAACAGGGCGTGCAGGTGCTTTACCTATGTCAGCCATAGTCTGGTTATCCTATAAAAATTATCATGAGTAATTTTATTTCTCATAGCTCATGGTCATAATAATAGTACTAGTAATAGTAGTGATGGTAGTAGTATCAGATATTCCAATAGTATCCATAACCAGAGTATCAATGAGTAATAGTATCAGATATCATTAGCTTTTTCAAATAATAACATGCAAAGCGGTTTATCTTGTGAAAACCTTTAGACCATTCAAAGAAATTTCAGAAATCATAAGTTTTAAACAAAGAAGGTTCAATCATTACCTAAAGGTCCATGCTGGAATTTACACGTCTGGTAAATTCATGGTTATGTTGATCAAGTGTAATCATCAATTTACCCAACTCGATCATCCGAACATTTTCCCACAAGGATAGTCCTAAGGCATCTGGGTTGTAGCCTAGGGTCTACTATGGTTTTCCCAACTTCTTACAACCTTTGGCTCTGATACCAATCTGTCACACCCTGGGCCCAGGGAGGGTGGGATGTCACAGACTAGCAACAACATATGGCAGCAAAAACAAACCATCATAAGAGCTCAAAGGAGACAATATCACATGGCATTAAACATTAGAGAAAATCCGGACTAGATACAGGTCTAGCCCCCATTACAGGTGGTTAAGTCATTAGTACAGATTGTTTTACAAATTTAAAATACAACCTGTTTGGAATTGTTCAAATGTTTTAAAACCAAATAAAATAAATGCCATGGGTCACGGTGCTAAGTCGGCAAGGTTCTCTACAACAGCAAGACCTCCATCAAGGGTTACCTGAAACATGCTCAAACTGAAAATTTTGTCAACTATAAAGTTGGTGAATTCAAGTGCTTAAAGTTTAAAAACAAAAGGATTAAATAAAATCCTCATTTGATTTAAAAGAAATCATAGTTTCAATATCGTGGGGGATCACAATCAAACCTGCACTCAGTCCCGGCTAGCCTCTTCTAAAATCATGTTTTACCGGTTAATCCCGAAGGAAGAACTGAGCCCCAAACTAGTGTACCATACCTGCCGGATGGTTCACCATAGTTTCTTATAAAAACCCGTCATATTCCACAAACAATCCATCAAGATCTCGGTGGGGTACCCTTCCTAAACGGAAGCCACTGTGTGTGGGGGATTCCTTAAATAGATCTGTCCATATAAAACAAGCGGTTCACACAAGAATTAATGATCGTGATATAAGTATCACTAGGTAATCACATATCCCACATACAACATCAAGTAAAGCATAGATATAGTTCAGTTATACAGAGCATGCTTCATCCCAAAAACAGTAGTAAAAAGGGAATCACTAGAACTCACCTTAAGATTCAAGCTAAAAATTTTCGCGTGGCGGGGAAGTGTCAAGCCTAGCACCCTAGAGTCAAAATTAAGTGGTAATCTACTGGTTCTAAGCTTATATAAGGTGTACTAGGTGTGCCAAGGAGTTGGTTGTCAGATTCGGCGTTGATTCGTTAAGGTTTGTATAAAAAGTTTCCTTTTATGGAAAGTCATGGTTTCTTATGTAATTAAGAATTTTTACATCATTAGTTAATGATAAAAGTTAAATAGAGTTGTTCAAGTGATTAGTAGCTTCACATGAGTCAGTTATGGAGTTTGGTCAAATTTTACAGTTTAGTCCCTCAAGTTTCAAAATTGACAATTTCTACCCCAAAGTTTGTTTTTTAGCATTAATTGACTTTTATGGCCAAAAATCATGTTATTGAATTTAAGTAACTCATTTTAGTTAAGTATACACCAAATTTTCAGAATATAGGTCCGGGCCTAATATTCTTATTATGTTTTACGTTCCCGGTTACGGTAAAACCGAAGGGTTTTAATGGTTAAGTATGGATTTCCATATTTTGAGTCATAGACCTTTAAATATCATTTTAAGGACATTTTATAAGTTTCTAATCTGTTGAATATGAAATTTTAGCCTCTTATAGTTGAAAGCCTCGTTTTTACGTTTAACCCGTTAAAACGCGTTTTTACCCGAATTTAACCGTTTAAAAGCTTATTTGCCCAATTTTTCATTATTTTTTATTTTATAATCTTTAACTTACTGAAATATTATAATTTTTGTAGGTTCTTGGTTTAACCTTTTTATTTTCAATATTTACCGTCAAACGTTACCCGGTTACGACCCGTTTTTAGTTAAAAATCCAATTTTAAAAATGTGCTTTGACCATTTAGTCACAAATCAGATCTAAAACACTTTTGTAACCATTTTGAGCCTGGAATTCTTTTAAAAAGTTTAAAGTCTAAGATCTCTTATTTTTAAGTTGTTCACCATGTTTCGGGTCCCGGAAATGACCAAAAAAAGCCTAGTTTTACCATGACTCTTATTTTAAGCCATTAACCATACATCATACTCTTAGTATTACCCAAAAACCTTCTGAAAACGTGGTCCTAACTCACGGTTAAACCGTTCAACACAACAACAAGTTATCAATATGGAGATTATGCCATAATCGACCTTTACACATGTGTAAACCATCATTATTTGTGTTCAAACATTCCTAAATCCTTTTGTAAATTTAAAAACAGGTAATTAATAGCCTCATGAGTCATTAACAAGCATATTACAAGCATGAGTTTCCGTGGGTTACAAGACATAAGATTCAATGATGCCAAAATCACCCAAAAAGGGTTTCAAGGTGTAAATCGTGTTCTACCCATAGAATAACTATCATATCAAGAGAGATACCTTCAAGGATGTTAGAAGCTCCTTAAGAACAAGGTGGTGGCAGTATGTTTCTGTTAGAACAAGATATGGTAAGGTTTTTAAAAGAAAAGTGAAGGAAAACACAAGATATAGCCAAATCGGGTATAAGGTGGCTTACTCTTAGTGTTGTTCATGATTTGGTGAGTTTGTTGGGACAAGATGAGCTGGAGAATCTCCAACAAGGGCTGGAGAGTCTTGGTTTTGCAATAATCAAGCACCAAATGTCCACAAAATGTCACCTTCTTGCTTGTTTATGCTTGGCCGTAGGTGGTGATGTTGTTGTTCTTCAAATGTGAGCTGCAAGTTGAGAGGATTTTGGTATTTTGGTGTGTATTTTCTACTAGAGAACTGAGAGAGAGGAGAGTGGAATGAAGGTGGAGTGTGTTAGTTTGAATATTGCATGAATTGGTAGTGGGGAAGAGGTGTGGTGGTGTGTAGTGGTGGAGAAGAGAAGGGATTGGCCAAGAGGGGGGCGGCCGAGATTTTGGAGGGTAGTGGGTATTTTGTTTTAAAGGTTTAATTGTAATTGTTAATATGTAGAGTGTAGTATAAGGTAGTATTTTAGGTGGTAAGTTTTAGTTAGTTGATTAAGTTGCATGCATGGATATGCGTGCATTAAGCCGAGAATCATGTGCTTATACACACGTTACTTGTTTCATTAATGATTTAATTCCTATGCAAGGGTGACTAATTGACTTTCCCGGGTCACTAAAATTTCTTTAAATTAAAGTTTGAACTAGTTAAAAGTCACAAAAGTCACATAAAATAATAAAAATAGAACTAATAGCAATTGATGATTTTTCTGATAATATTAGAATGATACTATCATTAATATTAATAAGATGGGTAATGATGCAGATAGATTAGGGTTAGAATTATGACCTAGAGGTCGATTGTCACAACATTCTTTCGTTTCGTACCATTCACTATCTATTACTTTCATTCTCATACTTTTGTATCGTACTTTACGTCATTCTTTTACTTTCTTACTTTCTTTCATATGTTACGTCATTCTTTTACTTTCATACGGATCAATGAACAATACCCGAACATTATGCATGAAGCTGATGATAGGCCTGTGGTGATTAAATCACGAGCATTGTGCACGAAGCTGACCCAGCCACCTATGGAAGTCATCTCTCCCTTTCATTTAGACCAATTGCCAATACCCCGAACATTGTGCACGAGGCTGATGCTGGGCCTGTGGTAATTTTTTCACGAACATTATGCACTAAGCTGACCCAGTCACCTAGGGCATACCATAAAGTTCTTGTTAATCTCAATGATTGACCCTGCATGCATCCTTCGGGTTATTAAAACCGCACACAGTTGAGCTAACGACAACGTGGTCGTGCACCTCCTTTCTATTTGCTTGCAAGCCATTCTTTCTTTTGTTACGTTTTACTTCTCATCTTTGTTATCTTTCATTTCACTACGTTATACTTTACGTTCTTTCATTCGTTCGTCATACTACGTAAAATAATAACATAATACTTATCGTATATTATTTTATAATATATACGCTTCGAAAATCATTAGAAGATAACACATCATACATATTTTCATATTGTATATTCATCATACATGACACATCACACTCATCACATCACACATAACATCTTAAAGTCAACTTACATCACCCCCGGGAACATCACAAGTCAAAGCCTACACTCTACATTTTTCCCAAAATTCAGAAAAATATTCTAAGTCTTAGGCGCATGGGCACTATACAGGCGCATAGCCTTCTGGGCGCATGGGAACACTTAGGCGCATGGGAAAGGTTCTGGGCGCATGGGAAAGGTTCTGAGCGCATGGGCACTATTAGGGTGCATGGCCCAACACTTAGTCATTCTGGGCAAATTCTAGGCGCATGGCAACTATTTGGGCGCATGGGGTGTTTGGCGCATGGGGAACACTTGGGCAATTCTAACCGTTGGGCGCATGGGCCACTATTTAGGCGCATGGGCCACTATTTAGGCGCATGGGCAACCAACTTGCACTAATTAACATAATCTCAGTCCCAAGTACAATTCTAACATGGTCTAAGCTTAGTTCTTATACTCTAAGCAACAAAACACATTCATGACATAATCATAACATCATATTTACCCAAAACATACCCCACCCACATACACATTAATACATACATATACGGGTAACATACCCATTTTATAAAATCATACATACATGCATTTCAATCCCCAAATTCTGTTAAAACATGTAAAAGGGGGTTCTAGAACTCACCTTTGCAACTCACAAGTATATCTTCTTCCAAACTTGTCTCCACAAGAGTGCAAACACCTAAAAACCCACCAAAATACACAACCCGAACACAGAAGCATGTATACGCATGTAGTCGAGACTAAAACCCAATAAATACACTTAAAACTTCGAATTTCTTACCTTGAATTCAGCCTTCTTCTTGATCTTTCTTCAAAACCCGAAAGCTCCTATGCTTTCTCTCATTAAAACCGGTTGAAAAGAAGAGTCCAGAAGATTATGGGCGGCCATACCCACTTTATGCACCAACTTTTATAATTTTTTTTCCTTTTGACACATTAGCCCCTCAACTTGGGTTGAATTGTGTTTCCTTCTTTTGTTCGCTTTTTTTATTCTTTCTTTCTCGTCTTTAAAAATATTCGGGTGTTACATTTTCTTGTTCTTTTGAATTTTTCCTAAGAGAATGAGTTTCTTTAGTTGTTAACGACGCTTTTGTTTGAGCATTTTCTTTATCACTTGAAATTACTGGAATATGACCAGTGTCTTTTGTACCTATGCTACAAACATCTTGTTTCACAGTATTAGTAGTAATAGGAGATTTATTTTTAAAGAAACTTATATTGGTTTCTTTAAAAATATAATCTTCCTTATCAATGTTACCTTTTTAAACAAATCTATACTTGAAATCAGTTTTCAAGTCAGATACTGATGTTGTAAATCTTTTCTTTTCTTTGGTCTTATATTAAATTTTTGACTTAAGTTTCTTTGCTTTGTTTGATACTTTTAAACAACAGTTTGAAGCAAAAGAAACTTTAGAACTTTCATTGATATTCGATGATGAATTACAAACATGATTTTCAATACATGTTTTATTTTTATCAAATACTAATTCATCATCCTCTCCCACTCTTCAACCAACCCTTCCTTCTTCATATTTTCTGCAAAAGAATTATCATGATTAATTTTAATTGAAGTTGTTATGACAGGATCAATAGTCAATGACATATTGACTGAAGGTTTTAAGTCGGTCTTTGGTTGAAAACCTAAACCATAGGTCTCTTCATCATACGTATTGAATGATGAAGGCAAAGATGAATAGTCATGATTAATTGGTGGTGCAATGTTAGAATATCTAATTCCACCTTTACCACTATTAATCTTTTGTGTTATTTGAGACTTGATGATACCTTCAGCCATGTTTGAAGATAATTCAAATTTCTCAACACTTAATTTAGCAAAAAAGAGTTCACTGTTCAGTTTATTTATTTCTAAGGATAGTTCATTATTACGATTTATTAAATAATTTATGTTACAATCATTGTTGTATAGATCTAATTTTGATTGATAAATTGATTTGTTTAAACAATTTATCTTTTCTTTATATATTTTCTCATCAGATTTATATTTACGAGCTTGATACTGAAGTTTCTCAACTTCTAATAGCAGTTGCTCGTTATGAACTCTATATCTTTTTACCTTTTCAATACAATCATTAGAACAAAGAGAAATGTATACCTCATCGGTTTCAGATTTCCTCTTCGTCTCTTCATGGACTACGTTCACCATGAAGGCCTTTTTGAACAAGTCTTTCTAAACTTTTGATGTAGTATCAACAGTATTTTCTTTTAAATCCTAAGCAGAAGCTGGAGTAACCTCAACAGCTGTATCCTTTCCTTCTTCAGTAGTTCGAATTACAATGTGCACTGGAGTAAGCTCAACAGTCACTTCTTCCTTGATTTGCTCATGAGGTGGAATGATCTCAACAGCCATATCAACATAGTCCTTTTCATCACAAACTATCTCTACTTCACCAATCACTTCTTCCACCTTTTCTTCTTTGTCACACCCCCGCTTATAACGGAAACACGAGGATGTAACGGACGGGATCGTCATAACACATTGTTAAGTTAATAGAGATGCATTAAATGATGAAGGTCAACGTTTCATGACATCACCCGACACAAAAGGAGACTTGTGTCGCAGTTAGTCAATTTCACGACAAACATCGTCATACAAACAAGATAAGTATAAATCCCACAACCCGGGAGCCAGTGATTGAAACGTAAATAAAAATAAAAGCCGTAGCAATTGTCAAAGACATCCAGAGTTAGATAATGTAAGCCCAATGTCATCGCTAAGGCAACATCCCTAGCAATCCTCAAAGATTGTTACCTAAAAGATATGCTCAAACGGTCAACATATTGTTGGTGAGTTCGCAGGTTTAAATAGTAAACAAAACGTGATGTTGTGTAAGAGTTTGGTAGAACATGAGTGTATACAGTATTATCATATGTAAACATGAGCATCACAACTAAACCTACAATGTACACACAGAACTTGTCAGAACATATTCACCCTAGGGCTCGCACATGGCCACTGTTAGTCCTAACTAGTATACTAACAAGCAAGGGTGGGGGTGTCAGCTCAATAAAACTATCAATACCTGTCCGTCGGCTCCAACACCGAAGTTAAATAGTTATGAATAAAGAACCACACAGACAACTCATGCGTGTACCAGATAAATACTTACAACACAGTAAACACAACAGTCCCCAAATGAATAAGTTCATAACATAAAAGGGTGAGCATACTTTTCCCACTAGTTTATAAATATTTAAGATGAAAACAGGGCCACGAAACTCACCTCGGAATAGCAAATTCCCAAAGTTCAAAATTCACAAAACGAAGAGCAAACACTAAAAGTACAATACACAAAAAGGGTTACCATAGCATAAAATGACCAATCATGGGTGTAATCCTTTTAGTCCAGCCCTTAACGCTAATCAAGGTTTTCCATTGTCACGCTTATTAGTTTAGTTCTTTTGTAAATACATTTAATCAATTTTATATGCAAAACTTGTCGTAGATTATTTAGTTCCAACCCTTACTTTTAAGTTTACCAAGATAATTCAGCTTACATATCTGATTGTGTGCCTCAGTCTTGTATAGGCTGTTTGGAGATCGAAACAATAACGAATCATCGCGTAAAAAGTGTCGTTTGAAAGAAGAGACTTTAAATTAAAATCCAAGAAAAGAATCAGGTTCATTTGATAAAATATGAGGAAGTTATGGCTCGACAAATACAAGCTAATCTCTGCCCAGATTCGTCAGTTTTGATCTTCTGTTTTGTTTGCTACGTTTGGAGGACCAAACGGTGTCGAAGCGACACGAGATTACTTGGCTTAGTTAGAGGACTCATAGAGGTACATTTTAGACTCAGATTTTGCCCCCATTGGGCGTATTTTGACCAAGTTATGATGCGTGCAAGGTGACCCAAATTTCTGACAGCAAGCTGTCTAGTTTGTTAGTTTTGTTCATTTGCATCTCAAATTCCAACACTTAATTTACTTAAATTAAACACTTAATTTACTTAATTTTTGCAAACTTCAATTAAACACTTAATTTACTTTTATTCCAATACAAGTCTCATTTTACAGATTGGTAATTTCATTGTTTTGATCGTTCAATACGTTTAACCTTTCAAGAAACAATTTCAATGATTCCAAAACATTTTATAAGTCCAAGATTTTGTTTAAGAGGAGGTCATCCATGATTAAAACCCAATATTGATAGATTTGAAGAATTATACCAATCCAAGGATTAGGGTTTTACCAAGTAGTGAATCCGACAATCAAAAAGCCTAGATCTTCATGATTCAATGCCCAAAACAAAGAATAAGAGAACATTAGATGGAGATTTCATATTCAGATGATGAACACCATCAAGATTTCAATAGAACAAGAGTTAAAACCATCAAGAAATGATTTTTGCTTACTGTAGGTTCGAAGATGAACGAATCTTGATTAGTATGATGCCTTGGATGTCTTGGCTATCATCAAATTGATGGATGGCACAAAGGGAGAATAATTTTTGAATGGAATGAAGGAGGAAGAGGGAATTTTGATAAGGCCGGTGGCTAGGGTTTCAAGAGGGTTCCACAACTTGTGACAAATGAGGCCAAGGCAAGTGGAATACCCCCCTTTACCCATTTGCGGCCGAAACAAGGAGGAAGAAGGGCCTTCAGGCCCTTGGCCCGTCTCGTGCAACCCCTCATGTCTCGACCCGCTCATCTTCTAGTTTTTACGTTTTCAAATTCCACGCGCAACAACGGTTCCAATGAGCTATCATATGCCCTATTATTCGGTCAATTTATATTTTTTTAGATCCAATTTATGTTTATTTACTAGGCTTTAGGCAAAGCCCATGGATGTAGAGTTAGTTGGATTTCGGTGTAATTTCGTGTCTTACTTTTTAGAAAAACCTTGATTGGGCTCAACACATATGAACTCATACGATGACAAGTCCACTAGTCACATAATGATAAAGACTCCAGGCCTATCATAAAGACATAGGCCCATTGGGCCAAAATCTCAGGCCCAACAACAAATGTACCATAAATCAAGACTAAGCCCAAATAGGGACAAAAGTCAAAGTCAACACCCCCATTTTGGTGACAGATGTCACAGTATCCCCGAGTTGAGAGAATTTTGTCCTGAAATTCAACTGGCGTTATCAACTGCAATGTCATCCACAAACAGGTGGGGAGTACTTAATCTTTAATAAAAGATCCCATGTGAAGATAAGATTTAGGTTCTCTCTTTGAGTTCCATCTAGTCTTTACGATAAGGATTTCCACTGCCTCTCCAAGTTTTAACTTCCATAGTCACAATCCAAACTAGTACATAGGGAAATTGAAATTTGCCGCCCGCTAAAATTCCTAGGGTCACCCAATAAATCACAGGATCAAAACCGTTCAGTAGTTTTAACCACACTTGTCAATCTATGTGGCAATTTTCTCCATCAAACAAGATAAACCATGTCATTCCAAGGCATCAGCTTGCGAACTGGCTATAAAAACCAAATCTCTTGAGATGGCGTTTTATGTTTTACAACCTAATTTTTCTGATATCTCTAGAGTATGACCGTTGTCCAATACCAAAAACTAGATTTCAGTGTGGATTCCGATTTCATGTTCAAGATATCAACAGTGTTTATATATAGGGTGTACTGCAACTAACCCACCACACTACTAACACCTTGATAGTGTACCAGTCCCCAACCGTATCTAATTATCAAATCAACCAACGTCGTAGAACATACCCAAAACAAGGGTTCCTTTGATTGTCAGTGTAAATCCGACGATCTTGTGCTGCCTTTATTTTGTCCTACGTCTAAAACCCTAATCATTTGTCTCTTGAATGATTAATCGTTCAATCATCTAATTTTACCTTATTTCTACCCATTATATCTGTGACCGACACTTACATCTGTAAAGTGCCTCTTATGATGCTAATATAATACTCCAATGGTAGGTATTGTTATAAGAGAACTCAACCAATAGTAGGTGATCGCCTAACTACTTCCAAAGTTGATGATACAAGGCCATAACATATCCTGGGACGTCATAGTAGTTCACAGACTTAGACCATTTAGAGTAATAAGTTGTATTCATGTCCAAACACCTCCCAGCACCTTTTATAAGCTCTGCCAGAATCATGGCATGAAGCAACTGTCCGGATCAAAGACAATCGACAAAGATGCTCCATTTCTATCCATAATTTCGTTGACATAAATTTTTTTCAGCGTTTCTATCTTTTACCCCTCACTAATAGTCAGGAAATGGCAGATATGGTCAATGACCCAAATCAAGTCATTCTCACTACTTGTTCATGAAGAAGTCTACACAAAAGTTTTCCCACCTCCATTCCAAAATCTTAGGCTATTGCAATAGGCCAGATGGCCTTTGATTCTACACTTTGACCTTTGAACTAGTTGAAAGCTAGTATGCACAGTCCGCCATGTACCTTTTTGTTCAAGAACACCAATACATGTCTTAACGATCATGGCACCTCTCGTTAGCACCAGGATGAACAATATACATAAACTTGTGTGCTTCATCCATCACTAATGTCTACACATTCCAATAAATAAAACCAAAATTTGCTTTAAAAATTACAATCCTACATTGTCCTTTTGTACAACTGTTTGTTCCAGACCTCTCAAAGCCTCATCCTTCACACTCGGTCTCTTTATTGATTCAATTCAAGTAATATCGATGTAGGATTTGCTACATAAATGAACCGTCTTCCCCAATGCCCTCACGCACATAGGTTTGACTCTTTCCTTACGTCTCAACACATTAGAACTCATATTTGCCCTTCCCAGGTGACATCAGATTTCAAAGTCGTAGTCACTGAACAACTCAATCCAACGTCTCAGTCTCATGTTCAATCCTTTTTGATGAAAAAAAAATGTGTTGAAAACTCTTGTAGTCAGTATAGAAACACTTGGAGAACTTAGCGTATAGTTTCTCCTTTTTTCCAATAATTCCAAGACTGTCCCTCCATGTTTCTCATGATCCTCCCTGTCCTCAAATAAGTCGGCATATCTTCAATGAACAATATGAAAATTTCATTCAGACATGAATCACACATCCGATTCCTCAGTTCCATGAACACAGGTGGTGCCTCTGTAGCCCCAAAATGCATAACCGTTAACTCATGATCTCTGTAACAAGTTCTAAATGATTTCTTCGGTATGTCGTCCTCATGTTCTCTAAATAGATGATTCCCGAACGGAGATCAATATTCTCAAAGGTATGTTGATACTTCTAGCTTATCGAATAAGTCATTTACCCTTGACAAAAGATAACGGTTCTTTACCGTTAACTTATTCAGATTTTGATTGTCCACGCACGTCGAAGGATCTATCCTTCTTCTTGACATAAACCACTAGTGCCGCATGGTGAGTGACGGGGTTATAGAAACCTTTATCTACAACTCCTAAAGTTGTTTAGGCAAGATTTTCACTTTCTAAGGTGTTAAGCGATAAGGTGTTCGAGCAACATGCATCACGTTCAGTACTAGGTCAAAGTGAAACTCCATCTGTTGTGAACGAGGCAATAAAACCGAATCCTTCTAGAACACTTCCTAAAATTCTCATACAACAGGTATGTCGTCTAGTTCTTATTCCTCCGCCTTCATGCTCATGATCTGCATCTTGTACTCTTCTAATATCTTTCCATGTATGTCTAGTGTCTCACCGTTCTATAACGGCATATGAGTAGTCTTCTCGCAGAAGATAATCTCGACCCTATTCCCTGATAATCGGTTCATTCCCGTGACCATGTCAAAACTTCCATGTCAAAACCATATAAGATTTATTCTAAAGGCATGGTCCTCTACTAGCACACAAAGTCCTAAATTATCTCCCTAATATTTACATGACTTCCATTAGCCTATTTCATAACACATATCCTCATAATTGAGGTCAAGACCAACTTAGTTATAAAAGTCAAAGTCACTACGTCTGCGTCCTGTCGGGCATTTTTTTGACACCAATGTCAAATGCCTTTCCGTGAACAGGGTTGCTGTATTACCTTGCACTAGGTTAGCACAAGTTGCATGCCATATTTGAATTGTTCCTTCATTTTTGATCAACCATTTCACCTTTAATCCCATTTAACCTCGCATATGCCTTTCAATGATGCTCCTGGCTTCCACACTCATAATGTCAACGTCGTACTCTTGCCAATCTGTCCGCATTAATCAGCACAATTTGGCTCACCAGCACCTTTAAGCCCTTGGCTAAGCGCTCCAATTGCTAGAAATTGAAATACACCTCACGTGGCATCATAGTCGGATGGTGCAGATTGCACTTACTATTCGCCGGACAAGTGCCGGCATAGTCCTTTGTTGCGAGCATGACAACCACATATCCTTTCACGACCTTGTCCTTCTTTTCCATTTAAACACCACCTATCTTACTCGATTCCATAACATCCTTCTTCATCTCCCTAGCTTCCACGAATCTCTAATAGGAACCATCTCGTCGGCCAACGTACATGTCTTCAGTATCGTACTCTAAACGGTTGGGGATGCAGCAGTGACCATCATTCCACGACTATAGAACCAACCCTCTGATGCACTCTCGACTTTATTTGACTTATGAAACAGTTGTGGCACCCGCTTTGCCAACTTGTTGAATTCTTAGGTATAGGCATCATGGCCACATCCTACCATTGTATGATTCCAAGATACAAGATCTAACATTTCCATCCAGAACACAAGGTATTACTCCTTGGTTACCAATCCTTTAAATTCATTCAAAGTCATGGCCATTATGATCTCCATACCTCAAACGCGTGTTTGGGCATTCTACTATGTCAGATCTTCACCCACCGATGAACAGGCAACATAGTTTACCTTTTGATTCTCAGCATAGATCTCGGTGTCCTCATCCGTTCTAATTTTCTCAATGCAACGGGTCAGGGCTGTTGCTCCAACCTTCCCGTCGTACTAATTTGGCTTGCATGTCATGAACTCCATGTACATACAACCAATCACGCTTTCAGTACCATTTCCTTCCACGTTATGAGTCCTAAAATATCCAACTTCAAACCGCAAAAATCACCACATAACCCAGTTCAAGCATATCCTTAGTATACCAAAGGTGTTTATATATAGGGTTCCCCGCAGCGTTCCCACCACATCAATGATATACCAAGAATGACGCTTAAACTAGTTATATGACATCCGCTTATTCCTTTAAACGTAATGCTCAAACTTCCAAATAACCATTGTCCCAAGTCTTAAGATCTGTATGAAAAATGCAACATAGATGCAGGAGTCTCACCTCTCTACTTCAATTCTTTAAAGACCAAGTACATCTTGAACATGTAGTCAATTTCCACGATCATAGAAACAAAAGGAGATTTCAACGTCCCATAGGTACTGAGCTAAAATGTCAAGGTATGATTCCCAGGAAGGTTCTAGATCGGTTTGTACTTATGGAAGGATAAAGGATATAGGTGTTTCTACACCATTTATTATAATAAGAACATGAACTCCAATGGTTCGTACTAACTATGACGTTATCTCATGAAAGGGTTTGCTAGATTTCGCATGCACTGTAAATTGCAATTACGTGTGCACCCGTAATAGTAATTTGCTTTGCATGGTCACCGCTAGCTCCTCCTATCAGAGTCAACGCATCATGTCAAGTACAGAGTGTTATCCATGATTGGAGAATCAAGGATATGGTCACTAACCAAAGGTTAAATAAACAAAGTTGTACAAAGGAATTGATTAAGAAAGCCTTCACTTGGGTAAGGAACAGTCAAAAGAGTCCATTTAGTTTAGTCAGAAATCCAATAAAGCAGTCATCTAACCTGAGTATGCCATGGGTCTCGTGTGTTGGTGTCATGTCAGCTAGCATGTTCATCTCCCACGATTCAACTCAAAACATAGGTATCACCGGTCGACGCATATAATAGTGTTGGCTTAACAACCTAAGTCCTTTAGAAATCCTTATAACAACACTTATCAATCCAGACCAAATAATAGTCAAGCGTATAATGAGAGGACGTCCTTACCTAATGCTTTCTTAAGGAACGCACAGATGATATATTGAACAAAAATTTCAAAACAGGTATATCACAAATAACATGTAAGACAAGGTACATAGTACAACAAGTAATGCACATATGACATTCAAATGTATAAAAGTACACACATAATCCTATGATGCATACTACATATGGGTACTTAGGTTATAGTCTAGGACGAATAATCCACCTAAGTCTCTATAACCAATGGCTCTGATACCAATCTGTCACACCCCCGCTTATAGCGGAAACACGAGGATGTAACGGACGGATCGTCATAAAACATTGTTAAGTTAATAGAGATGTATTAAATGATGAAGGTCAACGTGTCATGACGTCACCCGACACAAAAGGAGACTTGTGTCGCAGTTAGTCAATTCCACGACAAACATAGTCATACAAATAAAATAAGTATAAATCCCACAACCCGGGAGCAAGTGATTGAAATATGAATAACAAATAAAAGTCGTAGCAATTGTCAAAGACATCCAGAGTTAAATAATGTAAGCCTAAGGTCATCGGTAAGGCAACATCCCTAGCAATCCTCAAAGATTGTTACCTGAAAAGATATGCTCAAACGGTCAACATATTGTTGGTGAGTTCACAGGTTTAAATAGTAAACAAAATGTGATACTGCGTAAGAGTTTTGTAGGACATGAGTGTATACAGTTATAAGCAAGTATTGTCACAAGTAAACATGAGCATCACAACTAAACCTATGACGTACACATAGAACTTGTCGGAACATATTCACCCTAGGGCTCGCACATGGCCACTGTTAGTCCCAACTAGTATACTAACAAGCAAGGGTGGGGGTGTCAGCCCAATAGTGCTATCAATACATGTCCGTCGGCTCCAACACCGGAGTTAAATAGTTGTGAATAAAGAACCACACAGACAACTCAGGCATATACTAGATAAATACTTACAACACAATAAACACAACAGTCCCAAAATGAATAAGTTCACAGCATAAAAGGGTGAGCATACTTTTCCCCATAGTTTATAAATATTTAAGATGAAAACAGCGCCACGAAACTCACCTCGGAATAGCAAATTCCCAAAGTCCAAAACTCACAAAACAAAGAGCAAGCACCAAAAGTACAATACACAAAAAGGGTTACCATAGCATAAAATGACCAATCATGGGTGTAATCCTTTTAGTCCAGCCCTTAACGCTAATCAAGGTTTTCTATTGTCATGCTTATTAGTTTAGTTCTTTTGTAAATACATTTTATCAATTTTATATGCAAAACTTGTCTTAACTTAGATTATTTAGTTCCAACCCTTACTTTTAAGTTTACCAAGATAATTCAGCTTACATATCTGATTGTGCGTCAGTCTTGTATAGGCTGTTTGGAGATCGAAACACTAACGAATCATCGTGTAAAAAGTGTCGTTTGAAAGAAGAGACTTTAAATTAAAATCCAAGAAAAGAATCATGTTCATTTGATAAATTATGAGGAAGTTATGGCTCGATGAATACAAGCTAATCTGCTGCCCAGATTCGTCAGTTTTGACCTTCTGTTTTGTTTGCTACGTTTGGAGGACCAAACAGTATCGAAACGACACGAGATTACTTGGCTTAGTTAGAGGACTCATATAGATAAATTTTAGACTCAGATTTTTCCCCAATTGGGCGTATTTTGACCAAGTTATGAAGCGTGCAAGGTGACCCAAATTTCTGACAGCAACCTGTACAGTTTGTTAGTTTTGTTCCTTTGCGTCTCAAATTCCAATACAAGTTCGCTAATGTCCTGAATATATAAAAAAACTTTTATTAGAGATTCTAATTCTTCCAAACTTCAATTAAACACTTAATTTACTTAATTTTCAGTCCCAAACAGATTTTTAGTTCCTTAGTCTCCGGTTTGCAACGGTAATTGGTAATTTCATTGTTTTGATCGTTCAACGCGTTTAACCTTTCAAGAAACAATTTCAATGATTCCAAAACATTTTTATAAGTCCAAGATTTCGTTTAAGAGCAGGTCATCCAAGATTACAACCCAATATTGATGGATTTGAAGATTTTATACCAATCCAAGGATTAGGGTTTTACCAAGTAGTGAATCCGACAATCGTAACGCCTAGATCTTCATGATTCAATGCCCAAAACAAAGAATAAGAGAATATTAGATGGAGATTTCATATTTAGATGATGAACACCATCAAGATTTCAATAGAACAAGAGTTAAAACCATTAAGAAACAAATTTTGCTTACCGTAGGTTCGAAGATGAACGAATCTTGATTAGTATGATGCCTTGGATGTCTTGGCTATCATCTAATCGATGGATGGCACAAAGGGAGAAGAATTTTCTAATGGAATGAAGGAGGAAGAGAGAATTTTGATAAGGGAGGTGGCTAGGGTTTCAAAAGGCAAGGGGAATACCCCCCTTTACCCATTTGCGGCCGAAACAAGGAGGAAGAAGGGCCTTCGGGCCCTTGGCCCGTCTCGTGCAACCCGTCACGTCTTGACCCGCTCATCTTCTAGTTTTTACGTTTTCAAATTCCGCGCACAACAACGGTTCCAATGAGCTATCACATGCCCTATTATTCGGTCAATTTATATTTTTTTAGATCCAATTTATGTTTATTTACTAGGCTTTAGACAAAGCCCATGGATGTAGAGTTAGTTGGATTTCGGTGTAATTTCGTGTTTTACTTTTTAGAAAAACCTTGATTGGGCTCAATATATATGACCTAATACGATGACAAGTCCACTAGTCATATAATGATAAAGACTCCAAGCCCATCATAAAGACATAGGCCCATTGGGCCAAAATCTCGGGCCCAAGAAGAATTGTACCATAAATCAAGACTAAGCCTAAATAGGGACAAAAGTCAATGTCAACACCCCCATTTTGGTGATAGATGTCACATTCTCAAGTTCCTTCACAATCTCAGCCTTAGCATATTCTTCTACACCAAAAACACCATTCAACATATCAGTTGACATAAACTCAGCAAGTCAATTTTCATTCTCATTCTCTTTTTCAGTATTAATCTCAGTCAAGAAAGTTGTCGAAGCTTGTTATAAAGAATCTCGAATTGATCTAACTAAACATATTCTTCATTAGTTTGTGACACCAGGGCTTTGTTCTTTGATGTGCTAGCTTGATCAGACTTGGTTTCTACTTCAACAGTCGCCATCTTCTTGTTAGTATCATATTGAGCATTTCTTCCTTCAGTGCATTCTCTAGTAAAATGACAGGGTTTGTCATAGTTGTAGCATCTCAAACTTGACTTATCAAACCCTATCTTGCTAGAGTTGTTCATTCTGAACACTTTCCTCCCAATTCTACGTGCGAAGTTTTTAGCACGATGCACCACCATGGCCATCTGATATTTGATGTCATTTTCTTTAATATTATCAGGATTTACTTATTGTAGATCATCAACCATGATATTAGGTGTATTCAGTCGACTAGAAAGCTTCATAACTGTTCATGAATGATGTAAATAAGGCAAGGTGCTCTTCTGCAATCTGAATAGTCTATTTTGTAGGCTGTGAGTTAACAAAAAAAGCTTGTTATACAAATGGAGATGATGGACTTTGAGCATGAGAAGATATAAACGATTGAGCTTGGGGTAATGCCTGTCCTATGAAAGATGAATGACTAGCTGCTGCTTGTTGCTGTTGCTGACATAACTGGAGTACCTAACATAGTAATTTGGATTACTAGACATCTTTGCATATAAAGCAGATGCCTGAGTCCCCATTGTGTTAATGTAATTTGCAGCCCTTTTTTTATCATCCATGTCATAGGACTTAATGGTAGAAATCAGATCACTGAGAGATAAAGTGAATAAATCCTTAGTTCTCTTAATCATTGTGCAGTTCTTATTCCAGCTGTAAGGAAGTGAGTTCAACAACTTCTTATTTACAACTATATTCTCTAGAATGATCCTAATACTCTTCATCTTTGTAATGAGTTTCACAAATCTAGACATTTGTGCCTCCAAGGTCTCTGTTGGAGCTGTACAAGATAGTATATATTATCAACATAGTCAAAGTCAACAGAAAAGTCAAACAGATGCGTTTGAGATGAAAAACCGAGACGAGACGTTGAAGATTTAGATGACTAGGAGTTTTATTGTAATAAATATATTTTGTGTTAACAAAATATATTTTATCTTGTTTTTAGTCATTTTTATGCTTAATATGTAATTTTGCATTAATTAGCCTAAGTCTAGGGAGTTAAGTGCAATTAGTGAATATTAGTCTAGACTATAAATAGGTTAATTGTCATTAGTGTTAGGAATGGTTGAATGACCAAGAGATTGAGGGATTATTTGTAAATACATTTTTTGCAATCTAATTGAAGATCAAAGGGGTTTTGATTGTGATTATCATAGTTTGATCTAATTCTTCATGATTTGATTCAAGTATGCTTATTCCTGGATTTACAATTTGGTATCAGAGCCCTTTTGGTATCAGAACATTTAATGCCGTAAAGATACTCATACATGCTTGTATACTGATTGTTGAACAAACAAGTTACAATGGGTTCTAGGGTTTTCAAGAACATTGAAAAGACAACCTTAGAACCTCATAACTTGAGTACTAGGTATCTTTGTGAATGAAAAACATAAATATGATGGATATTCTATTCTATTTGTAGGCTGACATAAAGCCTATACAAAAAGACTAAACTACCCTGACAGCTATACAGAATACTAGTCTAAGTACAAAAGTCTTCAACCGCATTAGTTGTTGAAAATCCGCATTAATTAATGCGGATTCCTTGGCTTCATCAGCATTTCTTGTTTCTTCATCAGCATTAAGTGTTTGGTCATCAGCATTAACAAATGCGGATGAGCAAACACTTATCAGCATTTCCGCAGTGCATCCGCATTAACAAATGCGGATGAACAAATACTTTGCAGCATTTGTTCTAACTGGCAGCATTTGTATATGTGGAAGAACAAACACTTATCAGCATTTGTTTCTTGGTCATCCTCATAGACAAATGCGGATAGCCAACACTTGGCTTCTTTTCTTCACCCGCATTCCTTCTTGGACTTGTGGGAATTTGCCAATAGAACAACCATCATCCATCACTTAAATTGGCATGTATGATCCTTTTAGGGTTCAACAAGTTGGCTTGAGGCAATGCAAGAAGAATTATTGCAATTCCGCAAAACAATAAGTGTGGAATCTTGTGGATTTACCTGAAGGAGAAAATGCCATAGGCACAAGATGGTTGTTCAAAAAAAACAGATGATCGAGGTGTAGTTATTAGAAATAAAGGGCTACTCATTTCATAAGGATACACTCAAGAAGAATGTATTGATTATGATGAAGTATTTTCTCCAGTTGCAAGACTTGAATCAATTCGTGTCTTCCTGGCTTATGCGTCATTCATGCAATTCAAAGTGTATCAAATGGACGTAAAGGGTGTATTCTTGTATAGTCCAATCACCAATGATGTGTAGAGGAGAAGAAGAAAGGGAGAAAAGAGAGAAAAAGGCTTGGTTGTAGTGGGTTTGGGCTTGAAAATTGTCATGTAGCGGGTCACATCGAAGCTCTACTTCTCGGGTTAGTTTGTGTGAGTTCTAGGACCCCTCTTTTACTCGTTTTCAACTGATTTAGGGCTAAACACATAGTAAACCCGTTTTTGTATGTGTGTGTGTTTGACCCATTTGGATGTGTTTGCTTGTGATGTGTTTGGAGTTTGTTTCCGGGCTTGTGTGTGCTTGAATGGTGTTATGGCATGCATTCCTATGGTTTAGGATGGTTGATTTGGGCTTAGAATGGGTTTGGATGAGCTTGGAGGTCGAAAATGGCAGATTGGGTTCGGGATGAACTGCATTCTGCATCAGCTAGGGCTAGGCGACCGACCTCTTGAATGACCGTGTTGGTGTTTGAATCTTTCAGTATGTGTTAGAGGATGGCCGGTGGTAGATCTTCTAAAGGTTCGAGGGGTGGAGGTCGTAGTGGGCCTGGTGCTGAACCGCGGCCTAAAAGAGGAAGACCTAGGGTTGAAAAGGTGGTTCATGAAGAACCTGAGACCCCTCATCCGGAGGGCGGTGACGAGAGTGCCAATCTGAGGGGCTCGGTAAAGGAGGCTGTTGTTGAAGAAGTTCATTAGTCATGGAGACAATCTTACCGTCTGTGGTGACTGAAGTTATCAAGGCTGTGAGGGAAGGAGAAAGGAAGGAAAGAAGTAGACCTACGGGTGAAAGAAGATAGCCCGAGACTGAGACGGTTCTATCTGACGACGAAGAAGAAGAGGAAGAGGATGAGCCTACACCGGAGGCGGCATGAGGCTGTAACTATGGGGCATTTAAAAGGTGCAAGCCCCCAACTTTTAATGGAAACGACACTGCTGTTGCTGGTCACCGATGGGTGAGAGAGATGGAAGCTGTATTGAATATCAGCGAGTGCCGGGAGGACCGAAAGGTGAAATTTGCTTCCCACTCGTTTGTGGACTCGGCTTTATGTTGGTGGGACAATATAGTCCAAGCTGAGGGTAGTCGGGCAATTGGGAAAATGAAGTGGTCTGAGCTGAAAAGGTTGGTGATCGAGGAGTTCTGTCCTCACCGGGAAATGGACAAAGTGGAAAGGGAATTCCTGCAGCTGGAGCGGGAACCATGACACATCAGCAGTACACCATGAAATTTAACGAGATGGCACGCCTGGTGCCGGATCAGGTGATGCCTCTGTCACGGAAGATTAAGAGGTACATTCAGGGTTTGCCAGCGGATATTTGCAGGCACCTGATTGCTGCCCGACCGAGCATGTTTAGGTCAGCGGTGGACTTGGCCGGGAGGTTATGATGAGAGGGCTGTAGTGGTGGTGGCTAAAGGTAGTAGGAAGGGTGGTGGAGATCAGAACTGGAGTGGAAAGAGGTTTGGTCGGGGTGATGCCTCGGCGGGTAACAAGAAGGCACGGGTGGATTTTCACCGTATAGCCACACCGGGTACGGGATCGAAAAAGTGTGGCAAATATGGGAAGGAGCACAATGGCGAGTGTAGGTGGGGATTGAATGTGTGCTTCAAATGTGGGAAGCCAGGTCATATGGCATGAGAGTGCAAAGTGAGGAGATGTTTTAACTATGGTGGGAAGGGCCACATGAGCCGAGACTGCAAAAAGCCAAGGGCTGAGGGTTCCACGGTGAAGAAGACGGGGAGTGAAGGACCGAAGGCGAGCGCCAGAGCATTCACTATGACACAAGAGGAAGCTAGGATGGATCCTAATGTTGTGTCCGGTACGTTTCTAGTGAACCACACTTTAGCTTCTATGTTGTTCGATTTTAGTGCTACTAAAAGTTTATTTCTACTGCTTTCTATACTAAGCTACCGATTAGTAGTAGACGTGTTGATGCGCCCTTTGATGTAGAAACTGCCATAGGCAAGTCTACCAGAATTTCTGAGAAGATAGAGGACTGTGATGTGGAACTAGAAGGTCATAAGTTTCCGGTTAGACCGTTCGTGATGACCTTAGGTGGTTTCGATTTGGTTCTTGGGATGGATTAGTTGGCGGATTTCGAGGCGAACATTGTGTGTCGCAAGAAGATAATTGGTTTGACAGTGCACGACGGTAGCTCGGTGACGGTTTATGGTGATCGGGTTACTACGATTCCGAAGGTGATTTCAATGGCGGTGGCGGGAAAGTACGTGAGGCGTGGATGTGGTGCATAGTTGGCCTATGTAAAGGATGTGGATACGCCAACATCACAACTATCTGATGTACCGGTCGTGTGTGACTTTCCAGATGTGTTTCCCGAAAACTTGTCAGGAGTACCACCTGACTGAGAGTTCGAGTTTCAGATCGATTTAATACCAGGTTCCTAACTTGTTGCCAAAGCACCGTATTGTTTGGCTCCGACTAAGATGAAAGAGTTGATGGAGCAATTGCAAGAACTGCTTGATAAGGGGTTTATTAGACCGAGTATCTCTCCTTGGGGTGCTCCGGTCTTATTCGTAAAGAAGAAAGACGGTAGCATGAGGTTGTGTATAGACTACCGGGAGTTGAACAAGTTGACGGTGAAGAATCGGTATCCGTTACCAAGGATTGATGATTTGTTTGATTAGCTTTAAGGTGCCAGTTGGTTTTCAAGGATAGATCTTCGATCTGGCTACCATCAGCTAAAGTTGAAAGAACAGATATTCCTAAAACAACTTTTCGTACGCATTATGGTCATTATGATTTCCTCGTTATGTCTTTTGGTTTGACCAACGTGCCAACTGCTTTTATGGACTTCATGAACCGAGTGTGTCGGCCGATGCTGGATAAATCTGTGATTGTGTTTATTGATGATATCCTGATTTATTCGAAGAGCGAGATAGAGCATGCCGGTCATATTCGTGAGGTGTTGGAGACGTTGAGAAGGGAGAAGTTGTATGCCAAGTTCTCTAAGTCCACGTTCTGGTTGTGCGAGGTTCAATTCTTGGGTCACGTGGTGAATCCGGAGGGGATTATGGTAGATCCAGCAAAGGTGGAAGCGGTAATGCAATGGAAGTCTCCAAAGACGCCACTCGAGATACGTAGTTTCTTGGGTTTGGCGGACTACTACCGAAGGTTTATTCAAGACTTCTCTAAGATCGCTTCTCCACTAACCAAGTTGACCCGGAAGGATGTAAAGTTTGTGTGGGATCAAGCTTAGGAGAAGGCATTTGGGCAATTAAAGGCGAGGTTGACTCAAGCTCCTGTATTGTCATTACCCGATGGAAGTGAAGATCTGGTGGTTTATTTTGATGCTTCCTACTCGGGGTTGGGGTGTGTGTTAACACAGAGAGGAAAGATTATAGCTTACGTATCCCGACAGTTTAAGGTTCATGAGGTTAACTACCCTACTCATGACTTGGAGCTAGCAGCTGTGGTCTTTGCACTAAAGATTTGGAGGCACTATCTTTACGGGACGAAGTGCACCATTTTCATTGATCATAAGAGCTTGAAGTACTTCTTCGAGTAGAAGGACTTGAACATGAGGCAGAGAAGATGGTTGGAGCTCATAAAGGATTATGATTGTGAGATCCATTACCATCCGGGCAAAGCCAACGTGGTGGAGGATGCCCTTAGCCGAAAGGAAAGACCCGAGCCGATTCGGGTGAAGGCGTACCAATTGATTATGACCTCTGATGTGATGAAGCAAGTCAAGGAGTTTTAGAATGAGGCATTGAAAGAAGATCATCTTAACTCTGAAAGAATGAGAGGTCTGGTCGCGGAGTTGTGTGAAAAGACGTTTGGTGTTAGAACCTTGTTTGAACGAATGTGGATTCCTCGTTTTGAGGATCTACGCGTGAAGATTATGGATGAAGCTCATAAGACATGATACTCTATTCATCCTGGTGCTACAAAGATGTATCAAGATATGAAGAAAGACTATTGGTGGCCGGGCATGAAGCGTGACGTAGTGGAGTATGTGAGTAAGTGCCTTACTTGCTTGCAAGTGAAGGCCTAACATCAAAAGCCGTATGGGAAGATCCAACCTTTGGATATACCGGAATGGAAGTGGGAGCACATGACCATGGATTTCATTACAAAGCTGCCACATACTCTAAAAGGGTATGATGCTATATGGGTGATTGTTGATCGTCTGACAAAGAGTGCTCACTTCCTACCGATCCGCGAGACATATTCATCCGAGAGGTTAGCTAATCTGTTCATCAAGGAAATTGTAACTCGTCATGGTGTGCCGGTGTCTATTGTGTCTGATCGTGACACCAGGTTCACATCCAAATTTTGGAAGAAATTCCACGACGCCATGGGGACGAGGTTACATATTAGCACGACTTATCATCCCCAGACTGATGGTCAGTCAGAAAGGACCATTCGGACATTGGAGGACATGCTTCGGGCATGTGTGATTGATTTTATGGGAAGTTAGGATGACCACTTACCATTAGCATTGGTATGCCACCTTATGAGATGCTATACGGTAGGGGATGCAGGACACCCGTTTGTTGGGGTGATATTGGTCATAAAGAGTTAGGGAGCGTTGAGGTGATCGAGGCTATGACTGAAAAGCTTTAAAGGATCAAGGCCTTCATGATGGCAGCCAAAGATAGACAAAAGTCGTATGCTGATAAACGACGCAGACCGATTGAGTTCCAGGTGGGTGACCGGGTTATGTTGAAGGTCTCACCTTGGAAGGGTATCATTCGGTTCAGAAAGCGGGGCAAGTTGAGCCCGAGGTATATAGGCCTTTTCCAAATCATTGCTCGAGTAGGAGAGGTGGCCTATAGATTGGAGTTACTAGATGAGTTAAGTGGAATTCACCCGACATTCCATGTATCTCATCTAAGGAAGTGTTTGACAGATGAAGACATGGTTGTTCCCCTGGAGGATATCAAAGTATACGAATGGCTCAATTATGTGGAGCAACCAGTGGCAATCATCGATCGAAAGGAGAAGAGGCTGAGATATAAAGTGGTTCCTCTTGTGCGTGTACAGTGGAAGCACAGGAAGGGATCTGAGTCAACGTGGGAGACCGAAGAAGAAATGAGACAACATTACCCATGTTTATTTGAGGAATAACAGGTTTTGGGGAAGAAACCTATATAAGGGGGGTGGACTTGTAACACCAGGATATTTTTTTGAAGCCGACGAAAGAAGAAAAAGAAATAAAGTCCAAAGTCGGGGGACCAAACTCGGTGATGTGAGAAAGTTGGATAAGTGGAGATATGTGAAGGGAGAGGGCAGCCCTTACCCTCTCCCTACACCGACATATTCAGCAAAGAAAAGAGAGGAGAAGAAGAAAGGGAGAAAAAAGAGAAAAAGGCTTGGTTCGAGTGGGTTCGGGCTTGAAAATTGTCGTGTAGCGGGTCAAATCGAAGCTCTACTTCTCGAGGTAGTTTGTGTGAGTTCTAGGACCCCCCCCTTTTGCTCGTTTTAAACTGATTTGGGGCTGGAACACATAGTAAACCCGTTTTTGTATGTGTGTGTGTTTTACCCATTTGGATGTGTTTGCGTGTGATCCGTTTGGAGTTTGTTTTCGGCTTGTGTGTGCTTGAATGGTGTTGTGGTATGCATTCCTAAGGTTTAGGATGGTTGATTTGGGCTGAGAATGGGTTTGGATGTGTTGGGTTTTGTAGATGTTTATCAAAGACACAATAACCATTTAACATGCAAAACGCAACGGATTTTATGTTCAAAACGTGAGTTTATGTATCATATACATATGTTAAATAAAAACCCAAAACAAGGATCATTTTATATGGAAGAACATACTATCATAACATACATATATCAACCACATATACTACCTTTAGAACCGTGGATATGGAGGCTAGAAGATGATGTTTGAATGTCAAAACTTGAAGGTAGAAGTCCTCAAGAGATGATACCCCAAGCTTCCTTCAAACACCCACTTGCTAGGTCTGGTAACACCAACTTGAAAAACCCTCTTCAAGATCGATTTTCCAGCCAAGAACACTTGTTTGAAGGCTGAAAAAACTCTTGTATTTCAGCTCTAGAATCTGAATTTTAGAAGAGGAATGAGAGAATTTTCTTGGCTTTGTGTGTGTGAGAGAAACGTGTATTGGTAGAAGAGTGTTCAAGTGAATCAAGTATGCATGAACCAAGAACTAATGAGAGACCTCTCATGCCCCAAGGGGCGGCCGAAAAATGGTCCCACTAGAGGGTTTCCCTCTCATTTGAATTTTTATAAAAGATCCACTCTTGCACTCTATTTTTATAAAATTAAAACACTTTTAATCTTATAAAATACAATACACTTTTGTTTGATATTACTTAACCAACTTAAATAATAAAACAAGTCATTTCTCATGAACAAATTATCCATATAATGTTGTTCATTTACAAAAGCAATGATTTAGAAAACCCGGTTTCTATATTGGTGTTAATATTTATTTGTGTGATCTTATCCATGAATAAATATTTTTTCGGTGTTTGTTTGGCTTGTTATTGGGTATGACCCGACTTGGATCATATCACGTTAGCCACCTCAATTTAATATGTATCTTGGGCAGATCAATTCCTTCAATCTCCCACTTGCACAAGATTCATAAAAGATTGATGCAAGCAGCAAATAACGCCTAGCAACGGTTTGCTACCCCTAATGTATATGACTAAGTGCCATTCAATAACATCATCCTTTTCAAGTACCTTAATTGAATATTATTTAGGTGAATCAATCATTTATCCTTTTGTTACAGATGTCATGTTAAATCCCAGAGACATAGAATTGTCATTCTCCTTTGATTTAAATTTAACAGGCCTTAGACATCTAACTCTCAACGAATAAGAGGAACAAATTCCATCTTGACTACATACATCTCTCACAATCACCTTATGTCATACCTGAACTCAGCCTTATGTACTGCCAATTTTTCAGAACAACAAAGTACTAAGTCAAAGTACAATACTTTGTGAATATCAAGACCCGATATGTATCTCAGGTCTGAGGATACAATGATATTCACCTTTACTCAATATCTCTTATGACTAATCACAAAGATTCCATGCAGAAATAATTGAGAGCGGGTCAGTCCAATATCTATATCCCATAGATATCAATGAACCTTGGTAGCAACCTCTTGCTCTATATTCATACCTTATGAATATCAACCAATCCAATTTCATTATAGTCTTACATTCATAATTGTTCCCACAAGTATGATCGACTACGGACGTTTAGAATAACTTATTTATTCACGGATTTAAACATGCTAAAATAGAAGAACAAATGAAATTATAACCATATAATTAAGTCAAATAACATAAGTTCCAATATCTAAATACAAAATACAACATCAAACCCAGTCACTTGAATATCTAAGTCCCATGGCACAAGCATGGCCTTCATGCTTTGCCCTTTCAAGGAGCTTTGTGAGTGGATCCGCAATGTTTTTATCAGTGTGGACTTTGCGAATACATATCTTTCCTTTTTCAACTTCATCCCTTATGTAGTTGAATCTCCTTGGTAGAAACCTCTTGCTCTATATTCGTACCTGATGAATATCAACCAATCCAAGTTCATTATAGACTTACATTCATAGTTGTTCCTACAAGTATGATCGACTACTGACGTTTAGAATAACTTACTTATTCACGGACTTAAACATGCTAAAATTGAAGAACAAATGAAAATTATAACCATATAATTAAGTCAAATAACATAAGATCCAATTTCCAAATACAAAATTTGATCAAGTCCAATCACTAGAATATCGAAGTCCTAAGGCACAAATGACTTTCATGCTTTGACCTATCTAGGAGCTTCGTGAATGGATCCGCAATGTTTTGATCGGTGTGAACTTTGCGAATACATATCTTTCCCTTTTCAACTTCATCCCTTATGTAGTTGAATCTCCGTTCAATGTGCCGAGTCTTTTGATGAGCACGAGGTTCCTTGATTTGAGCAATCGCACCCTCGTTGTCACAAAAGATCTCTATGGGGTCTTGAATGGTAGCAACGACCCCTAGATCAGCAATGAACTTCCTAAGCCACGCAGCTTCTTGAGCTGCCAATGAAGCGGCGATGTATTCTGATTCTGTTGTAGATAGTGCCACTACATCTTGCTTTGAGCTCTTCCAAGAGACCGCTCCTACATTCGTAATGAAGACATATCCCGACTGTGATCGAGAATCATCTCGATCAGTTTGAAAACTCGCATCCGTGTAACCCTTTACAACGAGCTCCTCCTCACCAGATCCATATATTAAGAACATATCCTTAGTGTTTCTAAGGTATTTCAAAATACTCTTAACAGCCATGCAATGACTATTACCAGGATTCTGCTGATATCTACTTGTCATGCTTAGAGCACATGACACGTCTAGCCTAGTACATATCATTGCAAACATGATGGATCCTATAGCAGATGCATATGGGACTCCATTCATTCTTTCTTGTTCAACCTTTGAACTAGGGCATTGAGATGAGCTCAATATAGTCCCCTTTTGAATAGGTACCAAACCTTTCTTAGAATTCTCCATCTTGAACCTTTTCAAGATCTTTTCAATGTATGCACTTTGGTTTAAACCTATCAGCCGTCTTGATCTATCCCTATAGATCTTTATTCCTAAAATATAGGCGGCTTCACCAAGATCCTTGATGGAAAAACAACTTCCAAGCCAGACGTTTACACCTTCCAAGGTTGGAATGTCGTTTCCAAGTAGTAAAATGTCATCGACATATAATACAAGGAAAGTGATAGTGCTCCCACTAGCTTTCTTATATACACAAGCTTCATCAGCGTTTTTGATGAAGCCAAATTTCTTCACTTCATCATCAAAACGGTGATTCCAGCTTCTTGACGCTTGTTTCAATCCATAGATTGACTTCTTTAACTTGCATACCTTGTTAGGATGTTTTGGATCGATAAAACCTTCAGGTTGTTTCATATGGACATCTTCCTCAAGATATCCATTAAGGAAAGCGGTTTTGACATCCATTTTCCAAATCTCATAGTCATAATATGCTGCTATGGCAAACAATATCCTAATAGACTTTAGCATTGCCACAGGCGAAAAGGTTTCATCATAATCAACCCCTTGAGTTTGAGAGAAACCTTTTGCTACAAGTCTAGCTTTATAGGTATCCAAGTTTCCATGCATATCGGTTTTCTTCTTGAAAACCCACTTACTTCCAACTATCTTGGACTTAAGAGGTAGCGTAACCAATTCCCAAACTTGGTTATCATACATGGATTGCATCTCAACGTTCATGGCTTCTTGCCATTTGTCAAAATCAGGTTTTGACATTGCATCATGGTATGTGGTTGATTCATCCGAATATACCACATAGCATCCATCCATGAAAAATCCATATCTCTCAGGAGGAACACTAATTATACCAGATCTACGAACGTTATGTGTATCTTGATCGTCCATGTGATCATTCTCAACATCCTCATGTTGATTGCTAGTATCAACCAATTGTGTATCGTCTTGTGAATCTTGAACCTCTTCAAGTTCCACTACTCTTCCACTAGTTTCTTCCGAAAGAAACTTAGTTTCCAAGAACTCTGCTTTTCGAGCAATAAACACTTTCTGCTCTGTCGGATCATAGAAATAATATCCAATACAATCTCTAGGATATCCAATGAAGATACACTTTGTGGATCGGGCTTCCAGTTTGTTTTGAGTGTATTGCTTAGGATAAGCATCACACCCCCAAACCTTTAAATATGATAATGATGGAACCCTTCCATGCCATTCTTCAAAAGTTGTCTTTTCCACTTTTTTGGTTGGGGCCATATTTAAAATACGGGCCGCGGAGAGCAACGCGAAACCCCAAAATGATAGAGGTAGTGTACTTCCAGCCATCATAGATCGAACCATATCCAATAGAGTCCGATTCCTCCTCTCAGACACACCATTATGTTGTGGTGTTCCAGGTGGAGTAAGTTATGAGACAATCCCACAACTTCTAAGATACTCTTGAAATTCACTACTTAGGTATTCACCTCCTCTATCTGTACGAAGAATCTTGACCGTTTTGTTGAGTTGATTTTCTACTTCATTTTTGAAGATTTTAAACATTTCAAAAGATTCATGTTTGTGTCTTAACAAGTACACATACCCGTAACGACTACAGTCATCGGTAAAGGTAATGACGTATTTTTCACAATTCCTAGTTATTGGTTTAAAAGGTCCACATACATCCGAATGTATGATCCCTAATAAATCCTTTGCCCTCTTATTAGTCCCACTAAAAAGGGCCTTTGTCATTTTACCTTCTAAACAAGACTTGCATACATCAAATGAATCATTTTCATTAGTTTTCAAAAGACCATTCTTTTGGAGTTTTTGCATACGCTTTTTGTTTATGTGACCAAGGCGACAATACCAAAGATAGGAATCACTCAAATCTAATTTGAGTCTTTTGGTGGTTGCTTGGTACATTGAGCTATCATATGTTGTGTTTTCATGAACCAATTCATAAATACCATTGCAAGGTATAGCTTCAAAATAAAACATATGATTTAAAGAAACATGAATATCATTGTCAACAAATTTGAAATCGTAATCATATTGTCTTAATCGGGAAACAGAAATAATGTTCCTAGTCAAACTAGGAGCATACAAAACATTCTTTAAAATAACTTCCAAACCACTTGGAAGCTTCAAAATGTAGTCTCCTTGGGCTTCCACGTGAACCTTTGAACCATTGCCCATAAAGAGACTAATTTCCCCTTTTGCATAATGCTCACTTCTTATGAACCCCTGCAACAAATTGCAAATGTGAGTTCCACATCCGGTATCCAATACCCATGTGTTAGAAGAAATAACATTTAGCTCGACATGTATCATAAAGATTGTACCTGAGGTTTGCCCCGCGTCCCTCTTCGATCTCAACTCTTTGAGATAGAACGGACAATTGCGTTTCCAATGGCCTACCTCACCACACTCAAAACATGGGTCATCATGGGCAACCTTTTGATTCTTTTCTTTCGGTTTGGGTGGTTCCACTTTTGCTTTACCCTTACCCTTCCCTTTGACATGCCCCTTCCCTTTGGCAACACTTGCCCTAGGGTCGGGGAGGTGCCTCTTCCTACTACCTCCTTCATTGATCGTAAGGACCGGTAGAACCTTTCTACCCATGCCAGCCTCAGCCGTTTTGAGCATTGAATGAAGCTCACCAATGCTCTTGTCCCATCCATTCATGTTATAGTTCATAACAAAGGTATCAAACTTCTTTGATAGGGAGTTGAGGATCAAATCCGTTGCCAACTCATTGGACACACGACAGTTAAGCCTTTCAAGGCGATCAATGTGGCTCTTCATCTTAAGAACGTAAGATGACACCGATTGGGTCTCGTCCATCCGACATGCATGGAGTGCTCGAACCGTTTCGAAGCGCTCCACCCTTGATTGTTGTTGGAACATTTCCTTCAACTGGGTGATCATGTCATAGGCATTATGGTTCTCAAAGTCCTTTTGTAAATCCAGAATCATACTCGCTAGCATGAGACATGAGACTTGCACAGAGTCCTCGGTGTATTTGACCCACTCGGTAAAGGCCTCTACGTCATTTTCATCGGGTTGATCGGGAATGGGATCGTCTAACACATAGGACTTCTTTTCTTGCTTGAGAATGATTCTCTAGTTTCGGTACCAATCCATGAAGTTTCCATGGTTTAGACGTTCCTTTTCAAGGATGGTTCTTAGTGATAGATTGGGGACGGTCGGGATTGCATTGTTGTTGTTAGCCATCTACAATTTTACGAAGTTCAAATTTTAGTATTTTGATATTTAAGCATTTTAATTATTAATACCCTTTTATGTCTCATAGACAATTAATAATTAAAATCTACAATCCAACGTTACATTTAAATATCGGTTAGGTGACCTTTATCCTTTTATTTAAATTAACAAGGTAGTCAAAGTTTGACAATTGTAACCTATTACAATTTCTAGTTATATGGGATCATTTTAAACATCTCATGTTTTGTTAGGCATGTTTATCCCATCAACACCGTTTGTACATCATGCTTCGGTGATCCTAATGCATGATTTCCAAATCAAGTCGTCCTACTTAGACACACGTGTGATTTTACAAATATAAGTGATTAGGTGACCTTTATCCCACAAATATGGTAATTTCACCTCAACTTCACAAGTTTCTATATTTATGGTTAGGTGACCTTTATCCCATAAATAAGTTACAAGTGAATTGAGTGTTTGTTTAAAAGGATGGTGTTAAACTTGTTTTAAAAGGTTTTTTGTAGTTTCTAAAATTCTAGTTTTCAGAAAAGGCCTTTTATACCATACAACTTGTATGCATTCAAATGCATGGTATTTTTTGAACAACTATTTTCAAGGTTACTTTTAATAAAACCCATTTTATTAAATCATTAACCCTTAATAAACACATTTTATTAATTCCTTTAATGATTATAAAGAACCATTTTTACGCTTGATTTGTCATAGTTGTTTAACTAGTTTATCTATTTTCAACTAAAATATTAAACACAACCAAACAACCAAATAATCAACCAAACATAAAAAACTAAGTGCATAATCATAGCCAACTATTTTTTATCACACTTGCTTGCCATAACAAGTGTGTCAAGTGGTCATTCCTAGGGTAAAACATGACACATTGTTGTGTTGATGAACTCCCACTTGAACTTGCATCCAAATGCTTCAAGTATGCCTTTTGTATTGTGATTCCACTACCATCTTCGGGCATCTTCTTTGCCTCACAAAATAGCCCCAAAATACTTATTACATAGAAAAGTCCTAATACATTTTTCTAGTAAAAATAAAGTACAAGCTAATCTACTTATTACATGCCAAATAAAATAAATAAATTACATAGCCTTTATTACATTCAAATGAATCACAACCACAAATAATCAAACACAAGGTCATGGCTAGGTTTTATGCACTTAAAACACATCCAAATATGCACATATCTAATGATTTTTGGCAGCCCCTTTTGAACCCAAGTTCTTGGCCAACAGAAACCAAGAACAAGTGGGTTTTGTCCAAACAAACAAACCATCTTATGATTTATATTTTTCAAGATCCTTACATGCATATAAAGTAACATCTTGAAAATCTAAGGGACTTCCATTTAGAGAAATTTCCAGCCAACTTTTTATAAAAAAAGGACCCAAAAATTTCATGTTTGAAGCATGTATCCATATAATCCGGCTCTTGATGCCATTGTTGGGTTTTGTAGATGTTTATCAAAGACACATTAACCATTTAACATGTAAAACGCAGCGGATTTTATGTTCAAAACGTGAGTTTATGTATCATATACATATGTTAAATCAAAACCCAAAACAAGGATCATTTTATATGGAAGAACATACTATCATAACATACATATATCAACCACATATACTACCTTTAGAACCGTGGATATGGAGGCTAGAAGATGATGTTTGAATGTCAAAACTTGAAGGTAGAAGTCCTCAAGAGATGATACCCCAAGCTTCCTTCAAACACCCACTTGCTAGGTCTTGTAACACCAACTTGAAAAACCCTCTTCAAGATCGATTTTCCAGCCAAGAACACTTGTTTGAAGGCTGAAAAAACTCTTGTCTTTCAGCTCTAGAATCCGAATTTTAGAGAGAGGAATGAGAGAATTTTCTTTGCTTTGTGTGTGTGAGAGGAAGGTGTATTGGTAGAAGAGTGTTCAAGTGAATCAAGTATGCACGAACCAAGAACTAATGAGAGACCTCTCATGCCCCAAGGGGCGGCCGAAAAATGGTCCCACTAGAGGGTTTCCCTCTCATTTGAATTTTTATAAAAGATCCACTCTTGCACTCTATTTTATAAAATTAAAACCCTTTTAATCTTATAAAATACAATACACTTTTGTTTGATATTACTTAACCAACTTAAATAATAAAACAAGTAATTTCTCATGAACAAATTATCCATATAATGTTGTTCATTTACAAAAGCAATGATTTAGAAAACCCGGTTTCTATATTGGTGTTAATATTTATTTGTGTGATCTTATCCACGAATAAATATTTTTTCGGTGTTTGTTTGGCTTGTTATTGGGTATGACCCGACTTGGATCATATCACATTAGCCACATCAATTTAATATGTATCTTGGGCAGTTCAATTCCTTCAGGATGAGCTTGGAGGTCGAATATGGCAGATTGGGTTCGGGATGAACTGCATTCTGCATCAGCTAGGGCTAGGCGACTGACTGGAGGCCATACAGCCGAATGAAGTGCGATTGGAGTTCATTCGCACGATTGAGATTCATTCGCACGATTGAGATTCATTCGCACGATTGGAGTTCCAGTCGCATGGGGAGTCATGCAACTGAGGGTCCATTCGCATAAGTACTCATCCGCATTGAGTCCATCCGCATGAGGTCCATTCGTATTGAGTCCATCCGCATGAGGTCCATTCGCATAGTGTCCATCCGCATAAGGTCCATTCGTATAGTGTTCATTCGCATAGATGTCCATTCGCACGAGGCTCAATCGCCTGGTGTTCATTCGCATGGGGTTCAGTCGCATGGGAGGCCCTGCGACTGAAGAGTGCCCATACGCCCAAATAGGGCTGGTGTACCCGAGGAAAAGCATAGTTTAATTTCTGACTTTTGGGGGAAAGTGCAGATGTAAGTTTTGATGTGGAAGTCCCCGTAAGTTCAAGTAAGATGATAGTTGGGGTCTTAGAGGGTATGTCGGGCATGATAACGTTGCATGTTATGCATGATTTATCTTATGTATGTATGATGATGCCCTGTATGATGATGCTACCGTGTATGTTAATGTTCCTTATTATGATGTATGTTTATCTTTCCCGTGGCTTTACGTGTTACGTTAATGAATGAAACGAAAGTATTATGTAACGTAAAGTGGAAGATAATGAAAGAGGAACATGATGAATGAATACATGCATTAATGAATGAATGAATGAACGTAAGAAAGGCTTGCAAGCAAATGTATGGAGGTTCACACCCAATGAAGGGTGTTAGCTCAACTGGAGTCAGCTTCGTGTATAATGTTCGAGGTCTATGAAAGACCTCAGGCCCAATAACCAGCTTTGTGCACAATGTTCGGGGTATAGCACACGGCATTGATTCGTAATGAAAGAGAGAAGCTAAGTGATGAATGCACTTGCCCTAGGTACTGGATTCAACTTCGTGCACAATGTTCGAGGTCTATGAAAGACCTCACGCCCAGTAACCAGCTTCGTGCACAATGTTCGGGGTATTGTACATGTCATTGAAAGTAATGAACGTACGAATGAAAGTAAGAATTTATGAATGAATGTGAATGAAAGTGATGAATGTGAATGGTAATGATGTACGTTGAATGAACGAAAGTTAACGACCGAATGATGAAGATAATAATGACATTACCTATGTGTATGCATGATGCTTGATCGCGTAAGAATGTAACGAAAGTAAAGTATGTTTTACTTTAAAACTAGAACTCACTCAGCAATGCGGACTTTTTATGTGTTTCCACTTGGCAGGTAATGTTGCTAAGGATGGCACGGGGCGGCTACTCAGCTCTTTTGGGTGGCATCCATTTATATAATGATTTTGTGATGTAATGCAACAATGTTTTTTATAACTGATTAACGATGTATTATCTTGCAAAAGCCTTTATAATGAAATGAAGTGTCACTTTTGAATGTTTCCGCTGCAATGCTTACTTAAGATAAATGAGAATGTATGTTTTATATGCGATGATCGACCGGCTGTAAGCATCCCGGGAACGGGGCCTTACAGAAATCACTGACCTGGAACACACTTGATCAGGATTTAATCATTGTCTATGACTATCCAAAATTTATTTTCTTTCAACATGCTGATTTTAACTGATATGATCTCACTGCAGACATTGATTTAATTGTAAATATTACATTTTTATTCTATTTTCATTTTGATTCATGCAAGCTTTCTTTGTGCAGGCATATTAACTATGATTAGTGTGATTTTCATGTGACAATTCAAGAAACTTCTAAGATTCACAAAACTTAAAAGTCTAGGGGGAGTAAAAAGTAAAAGTGTCTAAGAGAAAATAACTCAAATTTCAAGATATGAAATATCAAAATTAAATGTTTTGGATGGAAAGGATGAAGTTAAAAGTTCAAGCATGTGTGTGTTTAACATTTTAATGTAAAAATAAACCTAAATTTTTTTTAAAGTGGAAAAGCTTCTTACAACATTTTAATATGAGATTATTTGTTAAAATCAGAGACTAAAATGAAGGAATTTGTTTTTGAAAATTTAAAACAAAAATAAAAAAAAGGTCAAAACATGAGAAAAATAAAATTTAAATTAAAAATAAACGTTTGAAACATCAAAAGTTCAAAATTGAGGGTCAGTTATGTATATTTTGGGTGAAAGTCAAAATTTAACAAATTGTTTAAAATATTCGTATATGAATAGTACTAATATGTTTAAACAGTGTCCTGGTAGAAGATTTAAAAATTACAAGTGTTAGACTCATTAAAGGCTTATCATGTGCCTAAACAGTGTTCAAAAGTCCAATTAGGAGTATGATGATTTTTCTAAAATTTTACAAGTGTTGGGCGTTTCAGACAACCTCGTGCGCCTAAACAGTTGTCATAAGTCTAAAAATTTCGTTAAGTGTTGGGCGTTTCATCCATACTCATGCGCCTACACAGTACCAGACTTTTAAAAGTTAGGCGTTTCAAGTGAAAAATTACCACGTGTTGGGCGTTTCAGCTAGTCCTATGCGCCTGAACAGTGCAAAAGCGCCTAAACAGTGCTTATTCGTCTGAATAGTGCTCATGCGCCTAACCCCATACGCACAAACAGTGCTCATGCGCCTAAATACTTAGTGTAAAAATCAACCCCATGCACACAAACAGTGCTCATGCACCTAAAATTTTCACTTAGCATAAATACAATACTTTGTGATTTCACACGTTTTCACACGTTTCATTCACTCAAAAAAACCTGTGAACTTTCACACCCAACTATCGAATACCCTTGATTCTCATGTTCTGATTGATAATTGTTCAATACTTACGATTGATAGTTTGTTTTTCAGGTTCTAAACGTAAGTTCATGAAAAATACATACAATTTAAAGTTTATGATTTGATTTTGATTTGGCGTTTAATTGCTATTTAGGCGTATGAACCCTAGTCGACTGATATATTTTTATTTTTTATGAACAAAATGGGAATTAAGAACTGAAATTGATGATTGATTGTTGAGATAAACTTGATTTTGAATATATTGAGAGTTTAGAATCTGATTTTAATCAACATTGATTCAGATGATGATTCTTCATCAGTCGAACTGTTGAAGATGAACAGACAAAATTTTGAACTTTTTAATAAAAATGAAAAATTCATCAAAACATTCTTTTTCTAATATGTTTTTGATAAAAATTTAATGAATTGATGTGTTTCAAATCATATATATACTAACTTGAATGTATTTTGTTCTTGAACAGAATAGTTAAACACTTAGAAAATTTTTCAATTACATCAAAAAAAATTTAAAACATGATAATTCTTTAAATTTCAATAAGTATTCATTGTTTTCAAAGTGTTAAAATCCAAATAACTAAAGTTCTTGTATCATTTTTGTAGATGGATGAGTTAAAGTTTGAACCTAAACATAATGTGGCAGCATTGCTCAATGAAAATTTCAAGATGTTGTTAGTTATGAGGACATGATTAGGTTCTAGTTAAGAACTAAGTATGTGTATGCTATGTGTTATCAACCAGTCATATATGCAAGATTGATCAAGAGGTTTTGGAAAACTACAACAGTTGAGATTAATGAAGAAGGAAGAAAATTTTTAAGAGGATCTATAACTAATGATAGAATGATTGAAGTATTTGATGAATCTATCCGAGATTTATTAAGATTAGGACACAATGACCCAGAAGACTTCGTAGAACTCTCATTTAATGAATGTAGAGAAACATTCATTGCTATGGGTCACCCAAATAATTTCCCAAAGAAACAATTTTTTAGAGATCGAGTCTACAATCACTGGAAGCTATTGTGTTATATATTCCAGCATAAGGTTGGAACTCTTTTCCAGTTGATATAGCATCTCCCATTGTAGCTCTTGCAATAAACAGAAGGTTTAACATGTCAAGATGTGACGCCCTAAACCCGGCAGGGCACCGGAGACACGTCACGCAGTTGGATTAATATGTTAGACACAAATCAGAGCTTTCTATTTACAGCGGAAGACTTTAAACACTATTATATATTAACCCAACTTTTAAAACATTTTACATATGATTGTATTTAATTATACATCTCCCTATTTACATTATTAACAAGCCAAAATCCTATGCCAGCAACTGCTCCGGGATAGCATCCTCGTTCAGCTCATACTTGCTTTCCTCTATTATCAGAGTATCCCTCCTTACCTAGCACACACAACACACTTAAAACATCAGATAAACTGGTGAGTTCTAAATTTTCATTAAAACATTATCAGCACATTTACACACACAAAAGTCACATATTGGCAATATTACAATAATTAACTTTTATCATTACTTTGTCCCACTGGACCTTACCCCATCGAACATCAGTTGCCCACATCTAGCAACTACCAGTTCTCATACCTAGTAACGTCGGTTGCCCACATCCAGCAACTACCAGTTACTATACCAGAAACGTCGGTTACCCACATCCAGCAACTACCAGTTCCCCTACCTAGTAACGTCGGTTGCCCACATCCAGCAACTAGCAGTTACTATACCCAGAAACGTCGGTTGCCCACATCCATCAACTACCAGTTTCTATCTCTCATCCAGTAGGATGCCAAATAATCATCTAGGGTCGTCACCACAAGATGTTCACAAAGCTGAGTGATCGTCATCACTCCTATCAAACTGTACAGTTTCACACCCAGGCATCTTACCCTAAGTGGCCTGTTGAGATTTACATCACATTACCATTTCAAAAACATTTCTTTTACTTATTGCCAATATTATCACATTCACTTACACCCCACACATTCTTTCTTTTAGCACCAGTTTTAACATATTTTCATTAATCATTACACCCCATCTGACCCATTGGAATCATTACCATCACGTAATGATTAACAATGTTCAGATGACCATCTTTTACACTCTACCTGACCCACTGAAATCATTACCATCACGTAATGATTAACAATGTTCAGGTAATCATTTATTACTCCCACTTCCCCCTAACAGCTTTACAAACTGTTATAAACGTATCAACATCACTGTCATAATTCTGGTACTAAAACATTCAATTCATTTATCATTGTATGTGTGCTAGCCCGAATGTTAAAACCAAACATTTGAAAAGGGCTTAGAACTCACCTTATCAACTTCCTCACCAGTCTACACAACCCACGTACACACGGTAACTAGTCCTTCCTCTAATCAAGATATATCTAAAGCAATAAACCTTGATTCAGTAAACTTATTCTCAAACAGGGCCCTTATGCGATTGAACACTTTATGCGACTGAGCAATCATGCTACTAGACCTATGCGGATGAACCATGCGACTAAACCTCCAGCCGTACGACTAGCGATTCATTTGCACGATTGAGTTCTCATTCGTATCCAGTTCTGAGTTCCAATCGCACGATTGAACCTCCATTCGCACTCAGTCGCACGACTAGACTCTCATTCGTACGACTGAGGCATGCGATTGAGCCCATTCGCCTGAAACGAATTAGCAGCTGTGTTCTTGACGTTTTTTATCCAAACTTACTCAAAATTTGAGTTTTAACCATCCAAAACATACCATATTCAAAACAGATCCTATACACATCGTTTACAATGGTTTCGGACCGTTATTTCATCAAAACTTCATAAAAACTTGGATTTGAATTCTGGATTTTAAATTCAGAAATGAACCAGACCATTTTACTGATTTAAACAGGTTATTGGATCAAATTCAATCATACACACAGCTTATAACATCTCCGGATTAACCCGTGATGTTCAAAACTCACCAAAACGGAGTTTCGCCTAGTCAATTGGCAAGAACAGGGGTGTTTGTGTGCAAGGAGAACAAGGAAATAGAGTAGATGCAGATAGAAATCTGCTCTTGAACTCTCTGCACCGCTCTACTTATCCATACACTCAACTTAACCGCCTCACCTTCAGTCGCACGATTGAACCATTCGTACGACTGAACCGTGCGACTGAAGCTCATACGCCTACTATTCGTACGACTTAGTCTCAATCGCACGTAAGGGGTGCGACTGAAGTTCATTCGCATATAAGTCATGCGACTGAACACCTAAATACTCAAACAACTCAACTTAATTAATTAATCATAATTATAATATAATTTACGTGTCCGGATTTAGAAACCGGATGTTACAACTCTCCCCCCTTAAATAGGTTTCGTCCTCGAAACCAACTATTCAAACAACTGAGGATAATCTCTCTTCATCTCATCTTCTGATTCCCAAGTGAAATCAGATCCCTTTCTATTCGACCACTGCACTTTAACTAACTCAATAGTTTTATTTCTCAGCCTTTTCACTTTTCTGTCTACTATAGCAGTAGGTTTCTCGACATAGTTCAATTTATCATCTACCTCTATATCATCTAAAGGCACATAAGCATTCTCATCGGCCAAACACTTGCGCAACTGTGACACGTGAAAGGTTCGGTGGATTCCTTGTAACCGATCAGGTAATTCTAGTTTATAGGCCACTTCCCCAATTCATTCTATGATTTTAAACGGTCCTATAAAATGAGGACTTAACTTTCCCCTCTTTCTGAATCTGATAATTCCCTTCCAAGGAGATACTTTCAACATAACTTTATCTCCTACTTCGAACTCTATATGCCTTTGCCTTTTATCTTCATAAGACTTTTGTCGATCCTGAGCTGCTTTAAACCGAGCTTTGATCTGATCCAGTTTCTCATTCATAGCCTGTACAATTTCCAAACTGCCCAACTCTTTCTGCCCAACTTCTCCCCAGCATATCGGACTCCTGCACTTTCTTCCATATAACATCTCATAAGGGGCTCTCCCAATTGTAGAATGATAACTATTATTGTAGGAGAATTCAACTAATGGCAGATGACTATCCCAGCTACCACCGAAATCTATAACACAAGTTCGTAACATGTCTTCAACTGTTTGGATAGTCCTTTCAGTCAACCCATCAGTTTCTGGGTGAAAAGATGTGCTATGTAATAAACGAGTACCCATATCTTCATGAAACTTTCTCCAAAATCTTGAAGTAAAACGTGTATCTCTATCTGACACAATAGGTACTGGTACCCCATGACGAGCAATAATTTCTCGAATAAACAATTCTGCTAACTTTTCGGAGTTATACGTTTCCTTGATTGGTAAGAAATGCCCACTACGTGTCAATCTATCTACTATGACCCAAATGGTATCATAACCTTTAGCTGTACGTGGAAGCTTAGTTATGAAATCCATTATCAATTCTTCCCACTTCCATTTCAGGATCTCTAAGGGTTGAAGTTTACCATATGGCATTTGATGCTCAGCTTTGACCTGAAGACACGTCAAACACCTATTCACATACTGCATCACATTAAACTTCATACCGGGCCACCAATATTCTTGTTTTAAATCCTTATACATCTTAGTAGCACCAGGATGTATAGAATATCTGGATTTATGGGATTATCTAGAACTAACTCTTTCATCTTAATGGGAATCCACATACGACCACATTTTGTCTTAACCCCAAAACTATTTTCTTCCAGATCATTTGTTTGACCCTTCATTCGTTCCCGCTTCACGTTTTCTTCTTTTAATGCTTCTAATTGAGCTTCTCGTAATTGATGCATAAAATCTGGGGTTATCACTAACTTGTATGACTTAACTCGAATTAGAGGGTGTTCATTCTTTCTGCTTAATGCGTCAGCAACCACATTTGCTTTACCAGGATGGTAAAGTATTTCACAATCATAATCTTTCACCAACTCTAACCATCTTCGCTGGCGCATGTTCAATTCCTTCTGATCAAAGAAATATTTCAAACTCTTATGATCCATGTAAATCGTACATTTCGTCCCATATAAGTAATGCCTCCACATCTTCAAGGCAAGTACCACTGCTGCCAGTTCTAAATCATGTGTCGGATAATTCTTTTCATGTTCTTTCAACTGTCTGGAAGCATAAGCAATCACTCGTCCCCTCTGCATCAATACACAGCCTAAACCTTGATACGAAGCATCAGAATAAATCACCAAATCTTCATTTCCATCTAGCAACGACAGCACTGGTGATTGGGTTAATTTCTGCTTCAGTTCTTGAAATGCATTTTCTTGTTCTGGTCCCTAAACGTATTCTTCGTTCTTCCTCGTCAGTTTCGTTATCGGGGATGCAATTTTGGTAAAATCTTGAATAAATCTTCTATAATAACCAGCTAGACCCAAGAAACTGCGGACTTCAGACGGCGTCTTTGGAGGACTCCACTTCACTACTGCTTCAATCTTAGTGGGGTCTACTAAAATACCCTCTGCATTGATCACATGTCTTAAAAACTGTACTTCCCGCAACCAAAACTCACACTTAGAGAATTTTGCATAAAGCTTTTCTTCTCTCAATCTTTCCAACACTTCACGAAGATGGCAGGCGTGATCTCTCTCATTCTTCGAATAGATCAGTATATCATCAATAAACACAATTACTGATCGATCTAACATTGGCTTGCATACCCTATTCATCAAATCCATAAAAGCAGCAGGGGCATTCGTTAACCCAAAAGACATAACTAGAAATTCATAATGACCATAACGTGTGCGAAACACTGTCTTAGGTATATCTTCTTCCTTGACTTTCAACTGATGATATCCCGAACGAAGGTCTATCTTAGAAAACCAACTAGATCCCTGTAGCTGATCAAACAAATCATCTATTCATGGAAGTGGATACTTATTCGTTACTGTCAACTTGTTCAATTCTTTGTAATCAATACACATACGCATACTCCCATCTTTCTTCTTTACAAACAATACTGGAGCACCCCACGGGGAAGAACTGGGTCTAATGAAACCTCTTTCTAGCAAGTCTTCAGTCTGCTTCATTAACTCTTTCAATTCCGATGGAGCTAATCTATAAGGTGACTTAGCAACTGGCTTAGCCCCTGGAACCAAATCAATTCTAAACTCAACTTCACGATCTGGAGGAATACCCGGTAATTCCTCTGGAAACACATCTACAAAATCTCTAACCACAGGAATGTCTTCTATCTTTCTTACAGGCTTTTGAGAATCAATTACATATATCAAATAAGATACACACCCGCGGCTCATTAACTTATCAGCCTTTATCATAGATATTATTCTCACAGTTGACTCCTCTCTATCACCATATACATTAATCGTTTTCCCATCCGGTGCTCTTAATTGAATTAACTTCTTATTACATACAATATGGGCTTCATGGTTTGCCAACCAATCCATACCCAAAACTACATCAAACCCTCCTAATACCATTGGATATAGTTTAACAGGCAACCTATATCCTTCTAATTCAATATAACAACCATCAATCATACTACTAATAATCACCGATCTATCATTAGCAGTTTCAACTACAAAAGCTACTTCTAATGGCCGAACTTCACATGCAAGCATAGGGCAAAAATCAATAGATACAAAACTTCCACTCGCACCAGAATCAAATAACACATTAGCTGGAATTCCATTCACTAGAAACGTACCTGAAACTACATCTGGCAACGCTTTAGCCTCACTAGCTGACATAGAATATGCTCACCCCTTGGCCACACTCGACCCTTCTCCTGACCCTTTCATCGATCTAACTGGTCCAGGCTTTCTAACTACCAACTTTGGACATTCACTTCGGATATGCCCCATTTCTCCACACTCATAACATTTACGAGGACCTTCACTACATTCATTAGCATAATGTCCCATCTTTCCACATCTAAAACAACTCCTGTTACCAATCATACATTCACCCTGATGTAGCCTACCACATTTCCCGCAACGTGGCAGCTCATTTCTGACATTCCTCAGAAATTGACCCCTTCCAAACCTACCCTTCTTTTGAAAACTTGGATTCTCAAATCTTCTTTGCACTACAGGCTCTTCACGCCTCCTTTTATTCCCATCAGGAGCAACACTACTACCATAAACTTCTTGATACATATCTGCAGCTAAATTTACCGTCAACTGGTAACTACTCGGAGCAGATGATCTAACCAACTTCCTAACCTCCGGAGGCAATCCCTGTGTATACCTCAAAATTTTCTTCTCTTCAGGAACCACTAAATGAGGCACCAACCGCGCCATCTCCTCAAACTTAGACGTGTATTCCCTATGAGACATATTACCCGCCTGAAACTGCTGGAAACTCATTTCTATTCGATCCATCTCGCCTTTCGGACAAAACTTATCCGATACTAACTTTCTAAATTCAGGCCATAACATTTTGTCAGTAGCCTCCTCGCCTAACGTCTGGATAATCGTATTCCACCAATACAGAGCCTCACCTACAAACGAGTGGGCTGCAAACTTTACCTTCTGATCCTCCCTACACTCACTCAACTTGATCACGGCTTCCATTTCACGAAGCCATTTATAAGTGGCTACCACATCCATAGCCCCAGAAAATCGTGGAGGATTACATTCTTTAAACTGACTATACGTAACTCCCTTTTTCTCGCTAGACCCTTCAGCTTTATCAACATTCCTACTTTCATCAGGTCTAGCTACATTCAAGGCTTTACGAACCTCCTCAGCAATTGCATCACGGAATTGCTGCCTTGTCATACTAAGCACCCCGGTGCTCTCATCAACATTTCTTCCTAAGGTTCCACCTTGCATTCTTTCACTCTCCCTATCAGCCATAACCTATTAAAACGAGATCAGGATTATTTGGTACTCGCATGTAAGTACATAACCAGAATACTATAAGTAAAGTAAATTATTAATAATGTTGGCCAAGTACTATTAATTCTTTACTTTACTTTTACTATTCTCGTTATTCCTTCTCATGATAGTCCCATCACCTTCTCTTGTTTTAATAAACTATTCTATCTAGCTATCCCTGCTGACATATCTATTTTCTAGTTAAAGTCTAGTTATTATGACACTAGATCCCTTTAACCACTGCTCTGATACCAACCTGTGACGCCTTAAACCCGGCAGGGCACCGGAGACACGTCACGCAGTTGGATTAATATGTTAGACACAAATCAGAGCTTTCTATTTACAGCGGAAGACTTTAAACACTATTATATATTAACCCAACTTTTAAAACATTTTACATATGATTGTATTTAATTATACATCGCCCTATTTACATTATTAAAAGGCCTAAATCCTATGCCAGCAACTGCTCCGGGATAGCATCCTCGTTCAGCTCATACTTGCTTTCCTCTATTATCAGAGGATCCCTCCTTACCTAGCACACACAACACACTTAAAACACAGATAAACTGGTGAGTTCTAAATTTTCATTAAAACATTATCAGCACATTTACACACACAAAAGTCACTCTTATTGGCAATATTACAATAATTAACTTTTATCATTACTTTGTCCCACTGGACCTTACCCCATCGAACATCGGTTGCCCGCATCTAGCAACTACCAGTTCTCATACCTAGTAACGTCGGTTGCCCACATCCAGCAACTACCAGTTACTATACCCAGAGACGTCGGTTGCCCACATCCAGCAACTACCAGATCCCCCTACCTAGTAACGTCGGTTGCCCACATCCAGTAACTACCAGTTACTATACCCAGAAACATCGGTTGCCCACATCCAGCAACTACCAGTTTCTATCTCTCATCCAGTAGGATGCCAAATAATCATCTAGGGTCGTCACCACAAGATGTTCACAAAGCTAAGTGATCGTCATCACTCCTATCAAACTGTACAGTTTCACACCCAGGCATCTTACCCTAACTGGCCTGTTGAGATTTACATCACATTACCATTTCAAAAACATTTCTTTTACTTACTGCCAATATTATCACATTCATTTGCACCCCACACATTCTTTCTTTTAGCACCAGTTTTAACATATTTTCATTAATCATTACACCCCATCTGACCCATTGGAATCATTACCATCACGTAATGATTAACAATGTTCAGATGACCATCTTTTACACTCTACCTGACCCACTGAAATCATTACCATCACGTAATGATTAACAATGTTCAGGTAATCATTTATTACTCCCACTTTCCCCCTAACAGCTTTACAAACTATCATAAACATATCAACATCACTGTCACAATTCGGGTACTAAAACATTCAATTCATTTATCATTGTATGTGTGCTAGCCCGAATGTTAAAACCAAACATTTGAAAAGGGCTTAGAACTCACCTTATCAACTTCCTCACCAGTCTACACAACCCACGTACACACGGTAACTAGTCCTTCCTCTAATCAAGATATATCTAAAGCAATAAACCTTGATTCAGTAAACTTATTCTCAAACAGGGCCCTTATGCGATTGAACACTTTATGCGACTGAGCAATCATGCGACTGGACCTATGCGGATGAACCATGTGACTGAACCTCCAGCCGTACGACTAGCGATTCATTCACACGATTGAGTACTCATTGGTATCCAGTGTTCACTCGTCTTCATTCGGACTCCCAACCAGGCAACTGAGTTCCAATCGCACGATTGAACCTCCATTCGCACTCAGTCACACGACTAGACTCTCATTCGTACGACTGAGGCATGCGATTGAGCCCATTCGCCTGAAACGAATTAGCAGCTGTGTTCTTGACGTTTTTGATCCAAACTTACTCAAAATTTGAGTTTTAACCATCCAAATCATACCATATTCAAAACAGATCCTATACACATCGTTTACAATTGTTTCGGGCCATTATTTCATCAAAACTTCACAAAAACTTGGATTTGAATTCCTGGATTTTAAATTCAGAAATGAACCAGACCATTTTACTGATTTAAATAGGTTATTGGATCAAATTCAATCATACACACAGCTTATAACATCTCCGGATTAACCCGTGATGTTCAAAACTCACCAAAACGGAGTTTCGCCTAGTCAATTGGCAAGAACAGGGGTGTTTGGGTGCAAGGAGAACAAGGAAATAGAGTAGATGCAGATAGAAATCTGCTCCTGAACTCTCTGCACCGCTCTACTTATCCATACACTCAACTTAACCGCCTCACCTTCAGTCGCACGATTGAACCATTCGTACGACTGAACCGTGCGACTGAAGCTCATACGCCTACTATTCGTACGACTGAGTCTCAATCGCACGTAAGGGGTGCGACTGAAGTTCATTCGCATATAAGTCATGCGACTGAACACCTAAATACTCAAACAACTCAACTTAATTAATTAATCATAATTATAATATAATTTACAAGTCTGGATTTAGAAACCGGATGTTACACAAGATGGATTCTTAATGGTTTTATCCTTAACTTGGAGAAAAGGATCAGGAACAAATACCTGATGTACCCTAGATTCTTACAGATGATAATCAATGAAGAACACCCTGATTTTCATGTTTGTGGAGTCAGTGGAATATTCTTGATTCTTGAACATATGACTGAGATATCTTATAAAAGGCTGGCTATGATCATTGGTGCACCAAATGTACCTATGTTTGAATACATGATTAATGTTGCCAGAGATGAAGTAGACATTACTATAGATCATTTCATTTGATTGAGGATGAACTAGTAGATCCAAATGATCTTATTGAAGAAGTACCTCAAGAACCATCTAATGATGATGAAGATGAATGTGATGATGATGAGAACGAAGATGATGAGTCTGATGATGATAAAAGTTCTACAAGTGATGATGATGATAATGATAGTGATGATGATATTACTGATAGTAATAATGAAGAAACCTCTATTGATGATGATCATGATGAAGAAGTTAATGAATAAATTCATGCAGATGATGAGATGGATACTAATGTAAATGAAGAACTTGAGCAACAACAAGATTTTGGTTTTGATTACATTGTGTAATGATGTTAGAGCTTATTTTTCAAAGCTCTACACCTATTGCTGAATCACCTGTTCAAACTTGTCAAGAAGTGTTTATATCTGAAGAAACTCATCCTAAAATTGCATAAAATGTCTCTGTTCAAACTGAAGAAGTTCATGATTTGGATATGATTGAGACTTTGAAAGAAGTTAACAAGGCATAAGAAGACATCATAAAGGAGTTAAAAGAAGAAAATGAGAAATTGAAGGAAGTAATACAAAAGAAAGATAAAGAAATTGCTGATCTTGTGAAAAATAAAGAAGGGAATGTAAAGACTTTTGAAGTTATGATAAAAGATTATGATCTAATGGAAGAAAAGTTTAATAAGCTGAAAGAGGAAAATGAAAATTTAAAAGAAGAATTAGAAAGAATGAAAGAAAGTCAAAAGTCTATATCTCCAGAAGTTATGATCAATTCTGAAGTAAATCCAATTGATGTTCAGAAGATATCTGACGTGGATAAATGTACAAGAAGAATTCATAATATAGATGTTTTAATTTACCTAAATAATCAAAAAAAGTTCAAAAGATTGTTGATAAACCTACAAGTCAAGAAGAAGAATTATCAAATGTTCTAGAGAAAATAGGAGCTCTTGATGATTTGGAAGCTGAATTTGGTGATGACTGGTACGATGAGGTATTAGAAGATGAAGATATAGTTGAAGCCAATTTTGAACCTAGTTTCTCGCCAACTGAGACAATGCAAGAGGATGTACAGGTAGACAATGAAGACAGGTATAACTATTTGATAAAGATGAAAGGTAGTCAAGTATTTCTTGATGGCTTAACTGTCTCTCAAATTAATGAAGAATTTGAGAAGTGTATTACAACTGAATCTGTTGCTGCTATTGATCCTGATGAGATAGTTATTGAGCATAGAGAGTGGAATCCTCTTCAAAAAAGCATAAATGTTGAGTAACTTTCAACATCAGAGTTACATCATCCTAATCCTGATGACATGAATGTAACTACTTTAAGAATATGGCTACATTCTAGAAATTATTCAAGGAAGAAGCTTAAATGATTACAAGCAGAATCTTTAAGGAATTTGGTGAGAAGCTTTCAAGAAACTTAGAAGTAAACAAATAAGATGATTGTGCTTGACATGGATAATCCACAATATTTAGAGATAAAAAAAACAAGGATTTTGAAACCTCAAGAGATCAAATCCATGGGAATGAAGAGTAATATGTATGAACGAAGAAAGGAGTTAATTAAGATGTTTCAGAAACAGAGGAACAAGCCTAAGAAGTATCCATGGAGCAAAAGCAATTATGGAATAAAGCTCGAACACCAGGTGACTTGGTTCGAAATGTGTTGCAAAAAGGACAATCAATTTCAGAATTGCTTAGTGCAATTATTCTTCTTAATACAACCAAGGATGTTAAGATTATGGCACAGAAATACGATGAAGTCATTGATGCTTTCTTGATAAAATGAGTTAATGCTATCTGTGATGTTTATCATATTTTTTGAGCATCATAAAATTAACTGTTCAAGATTTGAAGGAGTTGAATAAACTTCCTCTAATAAATACGATGAGAGCGAGTCGAGGAGAAAATTTTGTACAGTTATTGAACAGAGGCATAAGCAGATTGAGTTAATTTTTGCAAACTTGATGCGATCAAGAAGACAAAGAGTATTTTAATTCAATGAATAAGAAAATAAATTGTGGTGCTAAACAAGTTAAAGAAGTAGAATTTTTTATTGCATTCAGTGATCAATATTTTGAGAAGGTAACTACTCCTGGATTGAAAGTTATTGATGGAACTCAAAAATCGAAACCAATTTTGAGATGGTTATATAATGCTGATACGTTTGAGTTGAAGTTAGTTCGAGATCTAGACGATTTGAATCCTGACATGATTTCATTGTTTGGTGTGTTCGAATTAAAACTCTTACATCCCTGTTACATCTCATTTTTGTCGACCTAGAAGTTTGACAGAGTAGTCCCAGAAGTTGCTGAAAACGACAAAAAGTATTTCTTGTTAATTATCAAAGTTATGAATGCAGCAATGGAGAGAATAGCATTGAGAAAAGCTTTAGATTATGCGAACATAGTGAAGAAGGATATCAAAGCAATAGAATTCATGAGAATATCAAGTAAAGTGATGCTGGAGATTCATTCTAAGGAATATCCAAAACCACTTGTGTTATATGCTAACATTGATATCAAAGGTTTGTTAAAACAAACATTGGGGGTGATGAGTCAAATGGAGATAAAAATGAGTCTAAACCTGAACAGTGTATTTTAGCAAGTAAGTTTAAGTCTATAATTGCTAAAGCCTTTATAAGGCCCCGTTCCCGGGCACCTTACGGTTGGTCATCATCGCACATAAAACATAGATTTGATATAAACATAATAAAATAATGCAACGGAACTTTATAAAGAGGGTCATTCTCATTACATCATAAAAGCTTTTACATCATTGACTTGGTTACAAAATACAAGCTTTCTTTACATTGCCTAGCTTTACTATGATTGCTGCTGAAGCATATGAAACCGAGGATAATCTCGTTTATGTGAATCCTCAGCAATCATAGGGTCATAACAGTGACCTCTAGTATAAAAATATAAAAAAAATTATCATAAAGGAGATTTCCTTAAGTAGTCCCGTACATCGGAACCCTAAGGAATCTCCTAACGGCATGCAACATAATGTGTTGAGTGCATCATGGGCCCACAACACATGACGTTGTAGCATTATCAAAAGTAGAATGTCATCCCAAAAGAGCTGAGTAGCCGCCTCGTGCCATCCCCAGCAACACTACCTGCCAACTGGAAACACATAAAAAGTCAGCGTTGCTGAGTGAGTTCTAGTTTTATAATAAATATATTATATTTCCATTAGAAACCATTCTTTCACGTGATCATACATCTTACGTACACAGAGATAATATTCATTATTATCTTCATCGTTTGTTATACATCATCATCTTTAACTTCTCATATGGATTCTGTCAGGCTTTACCCACTTCATAGCACTCGGCTATGATTACTGTGGTCGAATGACAAGAATCCCGTTTCATACTTACTTGCACATTGAATTCTAATGTACCAATACCATATGCTATACCCCGAACCGTCTTAGCTACTGGGCCGTGAATCAATAGAGCGTATGCCACAGTAGCCTTAGCTACTGGGCCGTGAATCTAAGCGTATGCCATAGTACTAGAGGTAAGCGGTAGAGGTACCATGACCATGGCCAATCACAAAGAAGGACCAATCGACTTATTCAATGTTTGCAATACTTAATTCGTTCGTTCATTAATGCATGTATTCGTCATCTTATTACTCATTCATTCATTCATTCATACATGCATTCGTCATGGTGTTCCTCTTTCATTATCTTTCACTTTACGTACATAATACTTTGTTCGTTCATCGTCATAATACATGAGTCGTGAAAGATATACATACATCATCATAAGGAACACACATACACAACAGTCATACATAACATCATACCTACATAGCCTATATCATCAATCACTTACAGGCACGTACAGGAGTTCCCACGTAAGGGTTTACTACCGTATTTTCCCAAAAGCCGGGACTTGACTATGCATTTCCTCGAGTGCAACAGCTCTATTTGTCCCTCCTAAACCTTGGGGACTCATATCAACACATCATACAAACACATACAAGCCATCATCGTACCTTAAGCATACTACCCGTAATTATACCCCAAATTGGTCAAACATACATATTTCAATAAACAGGTTTATATGTGTTCCAACCCCAAAATCGTTAAAACAAGTAAATGAGGGGTCCTAGAAACTCACCTATGCTTGACAAGCAGCTTCTCAATCAAGCTTTAAAGACGTGGGTCATACTACGCTGCCTGCAGATAAGTTAACACTCAAAGAGTTAATTTCTGCCTAAATTCGCTAATAGTTTCGCCCATAGTTTCGCCCTAGCGAAAGTGTAGTTTCGCTAGGCGAATAGCAGTTTCGCTGCTAATTTCGCTGGGCAGCCTTCTGCCAGTTTCGCTGGACAGATTCGCTACCTTGAGCACCCAACTTTCATTGGGATTCCCTAGTTTCGCAATGTCTAAGGGTCAACCTGGGCATCAGCGAAGTTATCATAAAATCAATAGTTTCGCCCAGGCGAAAGTATAGTTTCGCTGCAGCGACACTGTAGTCTCGCTGAGAATCCTTATAGTTTCGCTGGACGAACTTACAGTTTCGCTGGACGAGTGCTTAAATTCGCAGAACGAGCTGAAATTTACGAATCAGCTCATTTTAACCCAAAAAACAAATCCTTTCCACCCAAACCCTTGGGTTATCATCCAGGAACCTAAATCTAAGCTTCTTACATGTTTTATTACCCTAAAACGTACGTTTTTGGGCGATTCTTGCCACTTTTAAAACCCCAAAAACCCAAACCCGGGTTTTTCACCAAATGGAGCAATTATACTACGTTTCTTACCTTGATTCTTGCTGTTTAGGAGTCCACGAACACCAGCCTTCGATTCTTGACCAACCGAGCCTCGATCCGACACTTTCTCTCTCTACACTTTCTCTCTCTAGAGATGGGTGTTGAGTGAAAATGAGAGTTTTTCAGCTGATCCATCTATATATATGCCAGGCGTTCCCGCGACCCCAAACTCGTTAAACTCGTGACCCGAAGGGTTAACTCGGTCTAATGCCCACAACCATTTTATATTTATTAAATGGTTTTCGTCTGAGCCCTTTATTATTACTTGACTTGCTTAGAAAAATTTCCGGGTGTTACAAGTCCACCCCCCTTATTTAGGTTTCGTCCCCGAAACCTGTTATTCATCGGACAGACGTGGGTAATGTTGTCGCATCTCTTCTTCCGTCTCCCACATTGATTCGGATCCTTTCCTGTGCTTCCACTATACACGCACAAGAGGAACCACTTTATTCCTTAACCGCTTCTCTTTTCTATCGATGATTGCCACTGGTTGCTCCACATAATTGAGCCGTTCGTCTACTTCGATATCCTCCAGTGGAACAATCATATCTTCATCAGCTAAGCACTTTCTCAGATGAGATACATGGAATGTGGGATGAATTCCACTTAACTCATCTGGTAGTTCCAACCTATAGGCCACCTCTCCCACACGGGCAATGATTCGGAAAGGTCCTATATATCTCGGGCTTAGCTTGCCTCGTTTCCTGAATCAGATAATGCCTTTCCAGGGCGAGACCTTTAACATGACTCGGTCACCAACCTTGAACTCTATCGGCCTTCGCCTCTTGTCAGCATACGACTTTTGTCTATCTTTCGCCGCCTTCATGAAGGCTTTGATCTTTTCTAACTTCTCAGTCGTTGCTTCAACTACCTCGACACCTCCCAGTTCTTTCTGCGCAATGTCTCCCCAACATACAGGCGTTCTACATTTCCTACCGTACAACATCTCGTAGGGTGGCATGCCAATGCTGGCATGATAACTGTTATTGTACGAGAATTCTGCTAACGGCAGGTGGTCATCCCAACTTTCTCCAAAATCGATCACACACGCCCGAAGCATGTCTTCGAGTGTTTGGATCGTCCTCTCAGACTGACTGTCTGTCTGAGGGTGATATGTCGTACTAATATGTAGTCTCGTCCCCATTGCATCATGAAATCTCTTCCAAAACTTGGAGGTAAACCGGGTGTCACGATCAGACACAATAGACATCGATACACCATGACGAGCTACAATTTCTTTGATGAACAAATCCGCCAATCTTTCGGATGAATGCGTTTCGTGGATTGGTAGGACGTGGGCACTCTTCGTCAATCGATCGACTATCACCCATATAGCATCATACCCTTTCGGGGTACGTGGTAGCTTCGTGATGAAATCCATGGTGATGTGCTCCCACTTCCACTCGGGTATATTCAACGGTTGGATCTTCCCGTAAGGTTTCTGGTGCTCTGCCTTTACTTGTAGACAAGTCAGGCACTTACTCACATATTCCACCACATCACGCTTCATGCCCAGCCACCAATATTCTTTCTTCATGTCTTGGTACATCTTGGTAGCACCGGGGTGAATGGAATATCGAGTCTTATGGGCCTCATCCATGATCTTTCCACGTAGATCCCCGTACCGAGGAATCCACATTCGCCCAGATTGGGTCTTAACGCCAAGAGTGTTCTCACCCAGTTCTGTAACTAGACCTCTCATCCTTTCAGAGTTAAGACGATCTTCTTTCAAAGCCTCGTCTTGGAACTCCTTAACCTGTGTCATCACATCAGAGGTCATAATTAGCTGATAAGCCTTCACCCGAATCGGCTCGGGCCTTTCCTTTCGGCTAAGGGCATCAGCCACCACATTGGCCTTGCCCGGGTGGTAATGGATTTCACAATCATAATCTTTATCAGTTCCAACCACCGTCTCTGCCTCATATTTAAATCCTTCTGCTCGAAGAAGTACTTCAAGCTCTTGTGTTCCGTGAAGATGGTGCACTTTGTCCCGTATAGATAGTGCCGCCAAATCTTCAACGCGAAAACCACCGCAGCCAGTTCTAGATCGTGTGTGGGATAGTTGACTTCATGGGTCTTCAGTTGCCGAGATGCATAGGCTATTACCTTCCCACGTTGCATCAATACGCAACCTAACCTAGAATAGGATGCATCCGAATAGACCACTAAGTCCTCATTTCCCTCGGGCAATGTCAAGACAGGAGCTTGTGTCAGTCTCGTCTTCAACTCCTCAAAGGCATCCTCCTGTTCCCGACCCCACACGAACTTTACGTCCTTGCGAGTCAATTTTGTCAAAGGTGAGGCTATCTTTGAAAAGTCTTGAATAAATCTTCTATAGTAGCCCGCCAATCCCAAGAAGCTGCGAAACTCAGATGGCGTCTTTGGTGACTTCCATTGCATCACGGCCTCAACCTTTACTGGGTCCACCATTATTCCCTGAGCATTTACCACGTGACCCAGAAATTGCACCTCGCGTAGCCAAAACGCACACTTGGAGAACTTAGCATACAGTTTCTCCCTTCTCAGAGTTTCTAACACTTCCCGAATGTGACCGGCATGCTCTTCTTCGCTCCTCGAATAAATCAGGATATCGTCAATGAACACAATCACTGACTTATCTAACATTGGCCGACACACTCGGTTCATCAAATCCATAAAAGCAGCCGGCGCATTGGTCAAACCAAAAGACATAACGAGAAACTCGTAATGACCATAGCGCGTATGAAAGGCTGTTTTAGGAATGTCCTGCTCCTTCACTTTCAATTGATGGTAGCCAGATCGAAGATCTATCCTCGAGAACCAACTGGCACCCTGGAGCTGGTCGAACAAGTCATCGATTCTCGGAAAGGGGTATCTGTTCTTCACCGTCAACTTATTCAGCTCGCGGTAGTCAATGCACATTCTCATACTACCATCCTTCTTCTTTACGAACAGAACCGGAGCACCCCAAGGTGAGATACTCGGTCTGATGAACCCCTTATCTAGCAGTTCTTGCAGTTGCTCCATCAACTCTTTCATTTCCGTCGGAGCCAAGCGATACGGTGCTTTTGCGACAGGTTGGGCACCCGGTATCAGGTCGATCTGGAATTCGATCCCTCGGTCAGGTGGCAATCCCGATAAGTCTTCGGGAAACACGTCTGGAAAGTCACGCACAACTGGTACATCGGATAGTTGTGGTGTTGGCGTCTCTACATTCTTTACATAACATAAGTAGGTGCTACATCCGCGCCTCATACACTTTCCCGCCACCGCCATCGAGATCACCTTCGAATCATCGTAACTCGACCGCCATATATTGTCACCGGACTTTCGTCAGCCGCCGTCAGCCTAATCATTTTCCTTCGACACACGATATTCGCTTCGTAGGTTGCTAACCAATCCATCCCTAATACTACATCAAATCCTCCTAGGGGCATCACATGTAAATTGGCAGCAAATCTATGGCCCTCTAATTCTACAGCACAGTCCTCTATTACATTCGTAACCCTAGTGGATTTACCAATAGCAGTTTCTACATCAAAGGACTCATCAAGGCATTTACTCCTAACAGGCAGTTTAGCACAGAAGGTAGTAGAAATAAAACTCCTACTGGCACCCGAATCAAATAATACAGAGGCTAAAATTTGGTTTATCAGGAACGTACCGGACACAACGTCAGGGTCCGTCCTAGCCTCTTCTTGCGTCATCGTGAACGCCCTGGCCTTTGCCCTTGGTGCTTCTCTTCCCGTCTTCTTCTCCCCTGAGCGCTCAGCCCTCGGCTTCTTGCAATCTCGGCTCATATGACCACTTTCCCCACAGTTAAAACACTTGCCCATCTGGCAGTCCTTTGACATATGCCCTGCCTTCCCGCATCTGAAACAGATGTTGGATCCCCACTTGCACTCCCCCGAGTGCTCTCTCCCACATTGGCCACACTTTCTCAACCCTGCTCTTGACATGACCACACGGCGGTCATCCACCCTTGCCTTCTTGTTACTTGTCGAGGTATCACCTCGACCAAATCTCTTTCCCTGCCAACTTTTCTCGCCACCTCCCTTCTTACCACCCTCAGCCTTCACCACCCTAGCCCTTTCATCGTATAGCCGCCCAGCCAAATCTACTGCTGACCTAAAGGTACTTGGTCGGGCAGTAATCAAGTGCGTGCGGATGTCGGCCGGCAGCCCCTGGATATACCGGTTGATCTTTCGAGACACCGGCGTCACCTGGTCCGGCACCATTCTCGCCATGTCATTAAACTTGGTGGTGTACTGTTGGTGGGTCATCGTCCCTGCTTCCAGCTGCAGAAACTCTCTCTCAACCTTGTCCATTTCTCGACGAGGACTGAACTCCTCCATCACCATCCTTTTCAGTTCGGACCATTTCATCTTTCCAATGGCCCTGCTTCCCTCGGCCTGGACTATGTTGTCCTACCAGCATAAGGCCGACCCCGTAAAAGAATGGGTAGCAAACTTCACCTTCTTGTCCTCCCGGCAATCACTAATATCGAGGACAGCCTCCATTTCCCTCACCCATTGGTGAGCATCAGCAGCGGTGCCAGAGCCATCAAAAGTAGGGGGCTTGTACCTCATAAACGCCCCGTAGTTACAACCCCGTGTTGTCTCAGGCACTGACTCCTCCTCTCTTCCTCTTCTTCATCATCAGAAAGAACCGTTTCCAGCTCTTGTTGCTGCTGTCTTCCTGAGGATCGATTCCTCCCTCGCCTCTCATCTTCGCGTACGGCCTTTATCACTTCGGTCACCACAGACGGTAAGATCGTCTGCATGACCTGGTGCACTTCTTCAACCACTGCCTCTTTTACCGTGGCCCTCAAATCAACACTCTCATCCACTCCCTCTGGAGGAGTAGTATCAGGTTCTTCAGGAACCTTCTTCTCTAGTCTAGGTCTTCCTCTTGTGGCTCGTGGTTCCGCACCACTTCCGCCACCGCCTCCACCACGTGGGGCTTTAGATGATCTACCACCGACCATCTTCTATCACACACTGAAAGGTTCAAATACCAACACGATCATTCAAGGAAAAAGCTCAGTTTATGTCAAGTATAGTAAGTCCCTAATTACAGTGGCCAGTTGTGATTAGCCACTTACTTTACTCTTCGCACCCTGAGCATCACCCGTCATGACTACACTAGCATCTAAATCTAACAGTACACGTATAACACACACATACGCACATCATACCAGTTAATCTTTTAAGAAAATACCTGATGGCATGTAGCTACTCAGATGGCATTCTTCCCCTTTTTCTGTCCCATTTTCAGTTTAAGTTTTAGGTTTATTTTGAAAATTTACCCGTTTTACTTAAACTTTTGCTCTGATACCAACTTGTAAGGCCCCGTTCCCGGGCACCTTACGGTTGGTCGTCATCGCACATAAAACATAGATTTGATATAAACATAATAAAATAACGCAGCGGAACTTTATAAAGAGGGTCATTCTCATTACATTATAAAAGCTTTTACATCATTGACTTGGTTACAAAATACAAGCTTTCTTTACATTGCCTAGCTTTACTATGATTGTTGCTGAAGCATATGAAACCGAGGATAATCTCGTTTATGTGAATCTTCAGCAATCATAGGGTCATAACAGTGACCTCTAGTATAAAAATATAAAAAATTTTTATCATAAAGGAGATTTCCTTAAATAGTCCCGTACATCGGAACCCTAAGGAATCTCCTAACGGCATGCAACATAATGTGTTGCGTGCATCATGGGCCCACAACACATGACGTTGCAGCATTATCAAAAGGATAATTCCATCCCAAAAGAGCTGAGTAGCCGCCTCGTGCCATCCCCAGCAACACTACCTGCCAACTGGAAACACATAAAAAGTCAGCGTTGCTGAGTGAGTTCTAGTTTTATAATAAATATATTATATTTCCATTAGAAACCATTCGTTCACGTGATCATACATCATACGTACACAGAGATAATATTCATTATTATCTTCATCATTCATTATACATCATCATCTTTAACTTCTCATATGGATTCTGTCAGGCTTTACCCACTTCATAGCACTCGGCTATGATTACTGTGGTCGAATGACAAGAATCCCGTTTCATACTTACTTGCACATTGAATTCTAATGTACCAATACCAGATGCTATACCCCGAACCGTCATAGCTACTGGGCCATGAATCAATAGAGCGTATGCCACAGTAGCCTTAGCTACTGGGCCGTGAATCTAAGCGTATGCCACAGTACTAGAGGTAAGCGGCAGAGGTACCATGACCATGGCCAATCACAAAGAAGGACCAATCGACTTATTCAATGTTTGCAAGACTTAATTCGTTCGTTCGTTAATGCATGTATTCGTCATCTTATTACTCATTCATTCATTCATTAATACATGCATTTGTCATCGTGTTCCTCTTTCATTATCTTTCACTTTACGTACATAATACTTTGTTCGTTCATCGTCATAATACATGAGTCGTGAAAGATATACATACATCATCATAAGGAACACACATACACAACAGTCATACATAACATCATACCTACATAGCCTATATCATCAATCACTTACAGGCACGTACAGGAGTTCCCACGTAAGGGTTTACTACCGTATTTTCCTAAAAGCCGGGACTTGACTATGCATTTCCTTGAGTGCAACAGCTCTATTTGTCCCTCCTAAACCTTGGTGACTCATATCAACACATCATACAAACACATACAAGCCATCATCGTACCTTAAGCATACTACCCGTAATTATACCCCAAATGGGTCAAACATACATGTTTCAATAAACAGGTTTATATGTGTTCAAGCCCCAAAATCGTTAAAACAAGTAAATGAGGGGTCCTAGAAACTCACCTGTGCTTGACAAGCAGCTTTTCAATCCAGCTTTAAAGACGTGGGTCATACTACGCTGCCTGCAGATAAGTCAAGACTCAAAGAGTTAATTTCTGCATAAATTCGCTAATAGTTTCGCCCATAGTTTCGCCCTAGCGAAAGTGTAGTTTCGCTAGGCGAATCAGCATTTCGCTGCTAATTTCGCTGGGCAGCCTTCTGCCAGTTTCGCTGGACAGATTCGCTACCTTGAGCGCCCAACTTTCATTGGGATTCCCTAGTTTCGCAATGTCTAAGGGTCAACCTGGGCATCAGCGAAGTTATCATAAAATCAATAGTTTCGCCCAGGCAAAAGTATAGTTTCGCTGCAGCAAAACTGTAGTCTCGCTGAGAATCCTTATAGTTTCGCTGGACGAACTTACAGTTTCGCTGGACGAGTGCTTAAATTCGCAGAACGAGCTGAAATTTACGAATTAGCTCATTTTAACCCAAAAATCCAATCCTTTCCACCCAAACCCTTGGGTTATCATCCAGGAACCTAAATCTAAGCTTCTTACATGTTTTATTACCCTAAAACGTTCGTTTTTGGGCGATTCTTGCCACTTTTAAAACCCCGAAAACCCAAACCCGGGTTTTTCACCAAATGGAGCAATTATACTACGTTTCTTACCTTGATTCTTGCTTTTTAGGAGTCCACGAACACCAGCCTTCGATTCTTGACCAACTGAGCCTCGATCCGACACTTTCTCTCTCTACACTTTCTCTCTCTAGAAATGGGTGTTGAGTGAAAATGAGAGTTTTTCAGCTGATCCATCTATATATATGCCAGGCGTTCTCGCGACCCCAAACTCGTTAAACTCGTGACCCGAAGGGTTAACTCGGTCTAATGCCCACAACCATTTTATATTTATTAAATGGTTTTCGTCTGAGCCCCTTATTATTACTTGACTTGCTTAGAAAAATTTCCGGGTGTTACAGCCTTGAAAGAACAATAGATGTACAAGGAGAAACCAATGTTCAAGATCAAAGAAGAACTATACGTTTTCTTTGCTGAATGAAGACAAAAGAGAGAAGACAAAAGATTGTAGAATTTTGAAGAGAAAAGCTAAAAGAAAAAAGACATAAGATTAAAGATTTTGAAGACTGAAGACAACATAAATCTTAGGGGGAGTATTGTAGAAGCCTCTTGAAGATTAACATTTAGTCTTTATTAGTCTTTTGTATACTTTTGTCATTGTTTAGGGACTGTTTGTGTAAATAGATGTTCCTTATGTTTTCTTGATAGTATAAATAGCGTAGTATGTATTTTGTAGGTGGACATGAGTTGTGAGTATCAGTTGAATGACTTGTAATTGTTTTCTACACTTGTATTGTCCATGCTTACTATCAATGAAAAACTACGAATTTTTCTGATATCTTTGCATTGATTTGATTACTTGTCCTTGTTTTAATTGAATTGAATCATAATATCATCACAGATCGATCCATTTAGATACTATCACCTTTAATGCAATTGTTGAGTCCAACATGTTTTAATGGATGCTTGATGATTAAAATCATGTTATTATACCCATTTGATTCTGAATAAGAAGAATGATTAAACAGATTTTGGTTTAGAATCGAACAAGGGTTTCAGGGTTTAGCAGAATTTTAAATTTTTGAAATTGTTTATTTTCTCACTTTCACTCGTGATGAATGAGAAAATTACAAGTGTTGAACTATATATACAACGGACAAACTGTGCGTCCGTTGTGTAAACAGTTTATGTCTGCTGTGTAAAACAGTTTAAACATAAAATTAAATTTTAAGTGTCCGTTGGGAATTACACATGCACTATGTGAACAGTGTCCCGCTATACCATTTTAAACTTGTATGCTGTGGACCCGTTTGGCTGATTCTAAATATACAGCGGATGACCACTTGGTCATGCACTGTGGATCCTTTGTCTGTTTGTCTAAGTATACAGCGGATGACTTCTTAGTCATGCGTTGTGGATCCTACGTTGATGATTTGAATTTTACAACTAATGACTAAAAGTCATACGCTATGGTTGATCACTGTTTCCAGAGCGGATGAACATTTGTTCATGCGCTGTGGACTTTCGAATGTTTGTGTGGTTGTTCACATGACATTCATACCGGATGACTTATTGTCATGTGCTATGAAATGTTATTGTGTTCATAATGGGTGCCTTACCAAACTCATGCGCACTGAACACTTTGAATGTTCCCTGGTGTATAGCGGATGCATGTTTGTTAATCCGCTACAAACACTTAATAATTTTTGCACTTTTTGATGGTTACTGAAGGTACAGCAGATGTATGTTTGTATGTCCGCTGTGAGCACTTGAAAAATTATTTTATTTGTTTTGACCCAATTTTCTTCCGAAGACAAATTTTAATTTTGTTTGTTGATCTTTCGAAGCAAAATGTTTATTTTCCTTCCGAAAGAAAAGTTGTTTGTTAACACTTATTTGAATCAAAATGATTGTTTTAAAATGTATGTTCAAATGTTAAAAATTTTAAAAATGATCAATATGTGGATATTTAAGATATCACTCACAAGCAACATTATGCATATGTATGTGTGTCAAACTGCTGTTTTTGAGTGCTAGCTTGACTAGGCCTTATTTAAAATTTCAAAATAAAATATTTTAACATTTTAACATGTATGAGATTGCACTTGTTCTGCTGACATTGATATTCCATGTTCAATTTCTCCCCGAAATTTGGGCATATTTATAAAAACCTTTCATAAAATGACAAAAATTTTAATGTGTTGAAATGGAAATTTATCAAAGTCCAATTTGATTGCTTGCATGATAAGAATTTAGAAAGATAACACTTTATCTAACTAAAGAAGGATTGATTTTCATGTTTTGACATGAATCATTTGCACATAACATGAGATCATACTAGTCTTAAATCCTCATAAAGCTGTTTTGATGTTGTTGGAGAATAGACATAGACTAATACAATATTGATTGTAGATATTTGGATCCACCTAAACTCATGCAAGGTAGTAATGATTGACTTAAATAGTGATTGATTATATGTTTTTAGTATATTTGAATGATATGTATGTACCCCACATATGATTGTATGTTAAAATCAATCCTTCTCAAGATATACTAGCAAGTACTTTCGATACTTAGGACCAAGTTACTTAGGAGTATAAATGCTTAATATGATCTTTTTGGTTGATCCTCACTGGGATTCTTTTGCACTTCACTTTAGAAGGTGATCCTCTTTGGAATCTTTTTGGATCATGACTTACGTCATTCAGGTATGTGCTAGCATAAAAAAGAATGCCCTGATGTACTCCAGGTCGATGATAATCATAACAAAGGAGACAATTGTATGATTGAGCAGTTTATAAACTGTTTCACCTGGTGTATTGTAGTTACTTTACTAGTAATCTATATTGGATAGACCAATATGTTGGATCATGATGAGGCTGGTGCAACCAAAACTACTTCACATAGTCATTTTTTGGTACTACATTCAAAGGCTTCCGAAGCTGAGCAAGAGATCTTTCGAAAGTCTGAAGAACAACAGCTGAAGATATCTACTGAAGGCAAAAGCTGAAGTCAACTGCTGAAGACAACAGCTATAGCCAACAGCTGAAGATATCTACTGAAAGCAAAAGCTGAAGTCAACTGCTGAAGACAACAGCTAAAGCCAACAGCTGAAGACAATCTTCCAAAGACAAAGTCTGAAAGCTTCTGAAGACAAAGTCTGATGAAAGAGCTGAAGACAAAGTCTGAGCTTCCGAAGACAAAGAAGACTCCAAGCCTCGGAAGAAGCAGTCTTCCAAAGTATAAGTGGCTTCGGAAGAAGTTATTCTTCCGAAGTACTTTATCCTTCGGAAGACATTGCTATGACCAGCAGATAAAAGTATGGTCCCTGACAGTCCACTGCAGACCTCTGATACAGCATGGCATCTTCCTAAAGAGCCATGTTGTTGACCATACTTTACTCTACTGTTCACCTTTTTATGATAGTACATGTTACCAACTTTAGTTGGTGACAAAAGGTAAGTCAGGGACATGTCCTGACTACCAACTCTCAGGCAAAATGTCTGAAAGACCTCACCTAGAGTCTTGTAGTATAGATGTAAGTTTAGAGGTGTCCAGCTGGTATCAAAGTATATCCGGCTGTAGGTAGTATTATATATATCTTCTCCTTGTAACTCTTTAGATAAGCGATTTGAGTCCAAGAGTCTTGTAATCCTTTGAGTTGAGAAGCAATATATAAAAGTACCTTGAAAATTTACTTCCTGTGTTAATTTTCTTACTGCTTGTTACTTGTTATATTGTGATCAACTCTTCATAGACTACTTGCTGAGTGTTGTTCACAGTGAGTTGAGAGAAAAACCACCCATATCCGAAAAGGAAGAAGGCTTCATCAAGTGTCAAGATTAAGTATGTGGGACTCCATTGTCAATGGTCCTTTCATACCAAGCACCACTTCTGCCATTGGTAATCGCATCATTCCAAAATATGTTGATGATTACTCAGAAGAAGATAGGAAGAGAATAGAGCTAGATCAAAGGGCTATGACTTCTCTCCAAACTGCTCTCCCCAACTCCGTCTACAGACGCTTCAAGAAGTGCAAAACTGCTAAAGATTTATGGGAAGCTTTGAAGCTGATGTATGAAGGATCCAAGGAAACCCAAGAGAACAAGAAGGATCTCTTGAAGCAGCAGTTTGAGAACTTTACTTTCAAGGCTGGTAAGACCTTGACTCAACAATACTTCAGGTATGTTGAGCTAGTAGATACTCTGGAGGATATTGGAGTAGCTCTTGAGAATAGAGACATAGTTAGGAAGTTCATGTCTTCACTTCCTAAACTATGGATACATTACTGTGTTGTAATCAAGAGAACTTCGCACCTTAAGACTCTTACTCTGACAGAGTTGTATGGTATCCTAAGTGCATTCCAGATGGAGATGAACATGCAGAACTCCTCTGGTCACTCTAATAACCAACTGAGTACAGCCCTTCATGTGGTTGAAAGGGAAATCACGGAACCACAACATCAGTTGCTGTGTTACCCTGACAACTCACACAGCGGACCTTACATTACTCTACCTGAGACTCCAAAGTCTCAAAAGGTTCAACACAACTCCTCTCAGGATAGTTGTGCCTTTGTCTCTAGAAGTGGACACTCTGGTGATTTTCAATACTGCTTTGATGATCTTGAGTGCTTCAGTCCAGATGATGTGGAGTATATGGATATTGTCCAGTAGATGGCTCTTTTAACTTACAGAGCGAAGAAGTTCTTCAAGAGAACTGGAAGGCAATTCCCTCAAAACCCAGTCAACTGCAGGTTTGGGTTTGACAAAAGCAAAGCAAAGTGTTACAACTGCAACCAACTTGGTCACTTTGCTAGGGAATGCAAGGCTCCCAAGAACAACCCGGGAACCCCACAGGCCTCCACACATCCCACTGCTTCAAAGCATTAAGAGAAGTCAACTGAAACAGCTGCTGTGGCTCAAGAAGTTGACTGGTGCTTTATGATACAGGATGTGACTCCTGCTCAAGCACTCATGGCCGGAACAGATGATGATCTGGTATATGAACATCTTTGTACTGCTGCCTGTATTGCTAAAGTTAAACTCTATAAGGATTACATTTCGGAAATCAGATCTGAGGTTGAGTCTTTAAATGTGCTAAAATCTGATTTTAAGAGAGCTGAATCTGACTACCAAAAGAAAATTGAGGAGTTAGAGAAAACTGTGTCTCTTTTAAAACATGAAAAGACTAATTATAAGACTCAAATTAAAGATCTGATATCCAAACTATCTGAGGTTCAAGCCCAGTTGGTCACAGCTGAGGCTCAGGCCAGGAAGCAAGCTATTACTGAGCAAAGCTTCCAAACTATTCTTGCATCAACCTCTCATTCCAAAATGTTTTATCAAAACAAAGAAGGGTTGGGAACCAATGAAATAGCTCCACCACACTCTTATGAGTCTATTAGACTACCTAGATGTGGTACTGAAGAGCAAGAGGTTCCAACTACTGACCCTTCTCCATTGGAACTAAAGGATGAGGCAAAAATAGTGGCCACCACAGGGGAGAAAAAGGAGGATACACTCATCTCCACCTGTGAAGACCAAATCCTAACCACCAAGGAAAGAAGAATCAGAGCTAAAGCTGCTAGAAGGACTGCCAAGAAGGTTGCAGAGTCCAAGCTTAAGATCGACCCAAAGCAAAAGGGTGTCTTCATTTCTGCCGGATTTCAAGTGGTAGGTACCCCTGATTCAGGAAAGGAGTGTAGTACCAGCACTCCTGTTCTACCAAAGGATCAGAAGTTGAAAGGGAAAGTTGCTGATGAAGAGAAGAAACCCAAGAAACAGCAACCTGCAAATTCCCAGAAGACTAACATTGCCTGCATAATGTGTGGTCTGCACAACCACATGGCTAAAGATTGTTACTACAATCCAGCAAGCACACATTATGCAAATAATGTTAGAAAAGAAGGAGTCAGAGAAGGTTTCTCAGTTGGGCCACTTCAAAAGGTTCAAATGATGAAAAAGGGAAAGTTGGTCTCGGAAGCCAAGTTGCTTTCAAAAGAAACCACTTCTTCCGAAGGGAAAATGGCTTCGGAAGCCAAACCTTCTAAGGTTCGAAAGAACAAGAAGGCTCCCTTGAAACCATCTCAGAAGAAGACTACTTCGGAAGAAAAGGTGGTGAAGGCTTCTTCTGAAAAGGATGCTTCAGAAGAAGACCATGCTGCAAAAGCTTCAACAAGCTCATCCTCAAAGATCAACCAAGGGATGGATTGGAAGATCAAGGAAGATGCTGCAGCCCAAACCTCTTCTTCAACAATGACCTCTATTGAACCCCAATGCATATCTTTTGGTTCAATTATGTCACTCTCTTTGGAAGAGCCCAAGACCTGTAAGGCTTGGGCTTCCAAACAAAACTAACCATCTCATCTTATGTGCAGGGACGTCCATTTGACAAGAACAACAATGTCTGGATTGTAGATAGTGGATGCTCCAGGCACATGACAGGGAACAGATCTCTCCTTCAACAATTCCAGAACTTTGATGGAGGGCCTGTCCAATTTGGAGGTGAGTCTGGAGGATATATTTCGGGCAGAGGAAGTATATCCAATGGCATAATAAACATTGACAAAGTTCACTTTGTCAAACAGCTTGAACACAATCTGTTAAGTGTTTCTCAATTCTGTGACCAGAAGCATTAGATGCTCTTCACAGAACATGAGTGCATTATCCTCAAACCAGGGATGACAATTCCTCCGGAATTGGTGCTTCTTAGATCTCCCAGGAAAGGGGATATGTACAAGCTGGATATGAACAATGCTTCTCTTATGAGTGAAGTATCATGCTTTCTTTCCAAAGCTGATAGTGATGAGTCAACACTATGGCATAAACGCATGTGTCATATGAATTTTAAAACAATGAATAAATTGGCTAAAATAACTTGGTACATGGTTTGCCTAAAAAGGAATTTTTCTGCAAAGATAACTGTGTTGCATGCCTGAAAGGGAAACAACACAGATCATCTCATAATCCAAATGTGTTAACTCTATCACTACTCCATTACACTTATTGCACATGGATCTCTTTGGTCCCATAAGTATAATGGGCATTGGAAGGAAATCATACTGCCTTGTGATAGTTGATGACTTTACAAGATTTACATGGGTATTCTTTTTAAGAAGTAAAGATGAAACTTCTGAAACTTTAAAATCTTTTATTCTTAAAATAGAAAATCAAATTGATCACAAGGTTAAGATCATTAGAAGTGATCAAGGGACTGAGTTTAAGAACTTTGTTCTTGACTCATTCTGTGACTCAAAAGGGATTGCCAGACAATACAGTGCTCCCAGAACTCCTCAACAAAACGGTGTTGCTGAGAGGAGGAACAGGACACTTATTGAGGCTGCTCGGACCATGTTAGCTGATTCAAAGCTGCCTCTAACATTCTGGGCAGAGGCAGTCAGCACTGCATGCTATGTGCAGAACAGGGTTCTTGTAGTTAAGCCTCATGGAAAAACCCCTTATGAGTTATGGAACAAGTGGCCACCGTTCATTGGCTTTCTAAGATCCTTTGGCTGCAGGTGTACCATACTTAACACAAAGGACAACTTAGCAAAGTTTGCTGAGAAGTCGGATGATGCTATCTTTATTGGATACTCTTCTAGCTCTAAAGCTTATAGAGTATACAATATCAAGAATCAACAATTTGAGGAATCATCCAATATAGTTGTTAATGAGCACACTCCTTGTGTTAGGGGGAATGGACCTGAGTATATCTTTGATTTAGAATTATTTCCAAACTATTCTAAACCATCTTGTGAGAATTTTCAACTGGAACAGGTGCTCAAGAGAATGCTGATGCTGATGCTGATGCAAGTCAACTGTTTGAGCTTCCCAGACCTCTTCCAAATTCTCCAAGAGCTGAAAGGCAACAAGTTTCAACCATTCACAGATCTGATAGTGTAACTATCTCCAGAATAATGAAGCTTCAACAAGTGAATCACTTGATCAACCTTAAAGTTCTTCAGGTGATCAATTACAACACCAGGTTGAGGGAAGTAGTATTATGAAGGAACAGGTAACTGTTAATCCTACTCCACAACCAACCATTGATGATGTTTCTCAATCATTCAATCAGTCCTCATTGAATGACTTTGAAATAGCAGTTGGACAGAGTGATCCAGTTCCTGATCAGAATATGTCTAACCTAGACTTATCTCAGCAACTGGAAGTGATTCCTCGTCTTAGGATTCACAACACTCATCCAACTGAGAACATCATAGGGAATGTCTCTGAGGGAGTGAGAACAAGAGGACAAACTCATCATGGGAATGTCTACTTGTATTCATGCTTCTTGTCTCAGATGGAACCAAAGAAGGTAGAAGATGCCTTAAAGTTGGGTTGAATCGATGCAGGAGGAGCTGCTTAAATTAAGAAGACAAAAGGTCTGGAATCTATGCCCACTACCATCTGGTCAAGTACCCATATGCACTAAATAGGTATTCAGGAATAAGAAAGATGATAGAGGCTTGATTATCAAGAATAAGGCAAGACTAGTAGTTCAAGGGTACACCCAGGAGGAAGGAATTGATTATACTGATGTCTTTGCACCTGTTGCAAGACTTGAGGCAGTTAGGATCTTCCTTGGTTATGCTGCATCCAAGAACTTCACAGTCTACCAACTTGACGTCAAGTGTGCTTTTCTATATGGGGATATAGATAGGGAAATCTATGTATGTCAACCTCCAGGATTTGAAGACCCACAGCACCCCAACTACGTGTGCAAACTGGATAAAGCTCTATATGGGCTACACCAAGCACCTAGGCTGTGGTATGAGACCTTGTCTCAGTTTCTCCTGAAGAATGGATACACTATAGGTACCATTGACAAGACTCTTTTCATCAGAAAGAGTGGAGAAGACATTTTGCTTGTACAAGTCTATGTTGATGACATCATATTTGGTTCTTCAAACGACCAAATGTGCAAGGACTTTGAAAGCATAATGAAGCAGAAGTTTGAGATGAGTTCCATGGGAAAAATAGACTTTTTCCTTGGAATTCAGGTGAAACAGATGAAGGAAGGGTTCTTCACTAGTCAATCTAAGTATGCCTCAGACATCTTAGATAGATTTGAAATGAAGGATTGTAAACCAGCCAAGACACCCATACCCAGAAACCATAATCTTTGCCCTGACCTTGAGGGGGAGGATACTGATCAACATCAGTATAGAGCAATCATTGGTTCTCTGTTGTATCTCACTGCTAGTAGACCAGATATCATGTTTGCCACATGCATTTGTGCAAGATATCAGGCTGCTCCAAAGGTGTCTCACCTAGCTGCTGCAAAGAGGATCCTCAGATACCTTAAAGGAGCACCTAAACTAGGTCTCTAGTATCCAAGAAATAGTGATTTCAATCTCTATGGATACTCTGACAGTGACTATGGTGGCTGCAACATGGACAAGAAATCAACATCAGGAGGATGTCAATTTCTTGGTGGAAGGATTATTTCATGGCAATGCAAGAAACAATCCTGTGTCTCTACATCAACTGCTGAAGCTGAATACATTGTTACTGCTAGCTGTTGTGCTCAACTGCTATGGATTCAAAATCAGATGTTAGACTATGGATTCAACTTCATGACTACTCCTATCCATATTGACAACAATAGTGCTATCTCTATTACTGAGAATCCGATGAAGCACTCCAAGACAAAGCACATCGATATCAGGTATCATTTCATTAGAGATATTCATGAGAAACATCTGATCAAGTTAATCAAAGTTGACTCAAATGAACAATATGCTGATTTGTTCACAAAGGCATTTGATAAACAAAGATTTAAGTATCTCATATCAGCTATTGGGATGATAAATATTGATTAACTACCTCTTTTGAAAAAGCTTTTTAAATATGTAATGTCTTGTGTCAATACAATTTAAGCCCTGTTACAAAAGATCTTTAAATTATTCTAAGTGTAAATTCCTTCCGAAGAGGAACTAACTCTCGGAAGATATTCTTGAATATCTTCCAAAGCCAAAATTCCTCAATGGAAATTGTCTTCTCGGAAGAGTTTTCGGTCTCGGAAGAAGCGATTGATTTTACACCAGATCTACTTCCGAACCTTATAAAACTCTCCATTCGGAAAGATAACTTTACCTTCGGAAGCAATACTTTGCTTCGGAAGAGAAAGTACCTTCAAAAGACCATTTTACCTTCGGAAGCAATGCCTTGCTTTGGAAAAGAAATTGACTTCGGAAGACAATTACCTTCGGAAATGTTTTACATTCGGAAGTAAAGGTTTTTATATGTAACGGATATCTTTTGGGCCCCACTCTGTAAAAAGTAAAGATTTTGTCCATGATGGTCAGATTATTTAAAATTATCCTTGCCGCCACTATCATTTCTCCGCCGTAAACCACCATACCACCCACAGTAACCCCAAACAGTTACCCTATTACCGCCACTACCACAATTCATCCCCTTTTAAATAATCTTGACTGATCAATTTCATCTTCTTTTACCAATTTACAGCCCTAACTATTCCCTTCACTGTCAAACCTGCAATTTCAAGCTTACCTTTTCTTCAATGGCGCTAAACCCTCAGCATAACCAAGTCGCATTACTTGATTCATCAAGGGATGCCGACTTCACCCAAATCATCACCTTTCTTACCGAATCCACATACCTCACTGCACTTACAGTTAACCCCACCGTATACTCCAACCATATGTCCGAATTCTGGAGCAACGGTCAAACTACAGTTTTGAATGGGGTTCGAGTCCTGAGAACCCGCATTTGTGGCCAAGAGTTGGTCATCACTGAACAGCTCATCAGGGAGCATCTCGAGCTCCATGATGACGGGGCTCCTACTGAGTTCCCCAAGAAGATTTGGAAGGCACCTATATCCTTATGGGATATGGAGGGGATGTAAGCAGGTCTACCGTCTACAAGTTTAACTTCTCTTACCATTGGAAGTTCCTGCTGTACATTATCCTGCACTGCCTCTCCAACAAATCAGGGGGTTGGGATCAAATCCCATATGAACTAGATGCCTAGTTCATGGGTTGGTGAGAGGTCTCCGATTCAACTACTCACGATTTGTGTTGACCAACCTTATTAGCAATCTGAGCAGGGATACATTCTTCATGTACCCCAGATTTATTCAACACTTAATCAACTGTGAGCTGGAACCAAGCAAGCTTGTCTGCTCTTACTGTTCCACAAATGAGGCCTACCATCTTCAAAATACTGAAGAAGGTTTCCATCAACTTCACTGGAAGGTACACTCCATTACCTCTAGAGATGACTGAGCGCATAGCTCCTGGTGACATCCCTGTTATCCCCACAGGTGATGAACCCACACCAGCAACCTCCACCACAATGCCAAAATCTTCTTTACCCATCAAAGCTACATACCAGAGACGACCCAAACGAACCCTTGTTTAATCTACTCTGATTGAACAAGCTCCTTCTGTTCACACCCAAAGGGCTAGAGTGGAATCATGGGCTCCCACTCAGTCCGAGATCACACCATCCTTCACATTCGACCTCAATGTGGGTTTTGAGCCTCCTCAGTCTCAAACCCAAGAGCCCGAACCCCAAGCCTTAAGCCCACAGGGTAAGTCTCTACACTCCCCTGTGCAGCCTTCTAGGGACAGCCCCACCAAAGGCTCAATGCCTATAGACATTGATCTAGGTCCCGGGTCAGTAGGTTTATCTTCCCTATCTTTCACTGACCTTTTACTCCGTACTGATGAAGAGATTACATCTCTCCATGGCCATCAAGTTGATCTACAACACCCTCTGAAAGATCAACAGAGCCAAGAGGGATCCCTTGTCTCTAGCCCCCATCAGCAGCCAATTACTGAGGTGAGTCCAACTGATGTGGAGGGGACTCATGTAGGCTCAGTTGCCACTACTCAGAGTCTCTCATTGAGCTCTCAGGACAGTGGTAACATAATTAGGACTGAGTCTATGGCAACTTTGCCCATTGACATCTTTGAAAGAGATGACTCTGAGCAAAGGAAACCAGGGTGCCAAGAAGCCACATCTGGTGGTGAGACTGAGCATACTAGGTATGTTATCTCATCTCCCCATGATTCTTCTCATTAAGATGAGGGAAGTATGCAACTAACACTTCAGTACTTGCTTTCTAAGGTCTCCAACCTGGAATCACAGGTGAGGATCTTAGAATCAAGGACTGCCACTCAGCAACTTGAGATTAACACTCTCAAGGCTAAACTAGCTGAGAAACAGACGGAGAGGTCTGTTAGGCATGTACCAATTCAGGTCTCACTGACTTCTTCCTCTAGCTCATCTAGCTCTCAAGATGATGCTACCAAAAAGGGGGAGAAAGTTCAGAGACAAACAATTGAGGAACCACAGACCCAATCCCTTACTTCCCAACTCATCACACTACCCGAGTCATCTCAATCTTTTCTAGAGATTGACTCAAAAATGCTCCAAGATCTCTACAGACTTTTCCCAAAGTTTGTATTAAGATCCTCCCTAGAACAGCCCAGCCCCGACACCACACTCATATATTTTAGGGCTGAGGAGCTTCAAAGACTGACTGCACCTTCTACCACTGTGGAAGAAGTTGGTCAACCTAAGGTCCACATGGAACCTGAGATTAGCTTCGAAGGGAAATGGGGACTGATGGCCCAGCAACTGAAACAGTTGGGACAGAACCTGAAGCAGTCTCATCTTCCGAAGCTCAAGCTGAAGCTTCCGAAGCTGACATGGAAGCCTCGGAAGAACAAGAAAAGTCTTCCGAGGCCAAAATAGAAGCTGCGGAAGGCTTATTCCAGATGTCCGAGGAACTGACCATCATAGATGTCATTGCTGAAATAGCATCTGAGGTGAGCAGAGAGGACATTTCTGACATTCCTCCGACCCAAACACCAGCTGAACCTCTCTCTCAATCACAACCCTCCATCCAAGAACCACCACAGTCAAGCACTGCTAAAGACAAAGGAAAAAGAAAGCTGACTGCGGAAGAGCTTCAGGAGGAGGAGAGGATTGGGAAACTCAAAAAAAAGGTAGGTTTCCTACTGAAAAGCTGCTAGCTGCTAGTTCTAAGGCAGCTGCAACCAATCAGGAAGAGATCAACCAAAAGAGAAGAACAACACTCATTGACCAGCTCATCAGCCTAGGAGCTGTCAATGAGGAAGTACTCCTGCTACCATTAGAGGAGTTAGTGTCTTTAGAGAGGTCAACCAGGCTAAAGCAAGAAGAACAAGCCAGGTTAACCTTGGAGAGGGAAGAAGAAGAAAGAAGGGAGGCAGCCCTGAAGCTGAGAGAGGATAGGATCAAATTCCTACTCTCAAGAGGCTTCAGACTTGCTGAACTGTCTCCACATGATGATGACATGATCCTGCTACTCCACAACAAAGAGCAGGATCAAATGGAGAAGGAAATAAAGAAGGCTGCTAGGGAGAAGTTAAGGGAGAAGAAGAGGAAGGAAGAAGAGAAGGGGGTCACTGCCACCAAGAAGTCCAATGACAAAGCCTGGATGAAAGACTATCTCTGGGCTCATGGCTTCTCTGGTACGCAGGTGGGACCTATGTCCGAAAGGACACTCCAGCGGATAGTCAGTGAAATTAAAGCTGACATCCGTTTGGGGAAAAGGAAGGAGATGTACAGGAGGGTAAAGGGAATGGTCTTCGTCCCAGCCACTCAACCACAGCCAACCCCTAAACCACAACCCATACCAGAACCAACCCCTTTTCCCATCAAAACCGAACCCACTGATGAAACCTTCACCCCTCAACTCACAACTCTACCCAAACCTACCACTTCTCCTCAACCACCCACACTCCCCATCCTAAAACCCAAGACACAACCCAAAACCACTAGACCTAAGCCTACCCAACAAAAACCAAGATCATCACCTCAGCCTCCTCAACATCTCTCCTTTGAGGAAATAAAGGAGTTCAAGACAAGGCTCATCAACTGCACCACTTTGAGCAGCATCTCCTGTGAGGGAGACCTTATCAACATCACCTATGTTGATAACTCTTCAAGCTACCTCGCCCTAGGCCAATTTCTTGAGTTACCTAGAGACACTTTGGGCCAGGCTGCAAGACTTCTTGGTCTCAACTCCGATACCCTCAATGCTGAGGAGAAGAGACTAAGAAGGAGACTAGTGACTCTATTTGATACAAGGAAAGAGGACAGGATTTCTAGTCAATCTCCTGGACCTAGGAATGCTATAATCCAGTGGAGGTTCGATGAACCTTCTCACAACTTTGTTGTGGAAAGGGAGAATGGTGAAACCAACAGGCTCAATGCCACTTCTCTCCTTCATCTCAGCAGATTTGATCTTGCTGAGCTTGCTGAGAAGCCATTCTCCAATCCCTCCAACTCTGAGACTGCTGCACACATCAGAAATCATATCAGCGGTCTCCACTTGGATGAACAAAGTAGAAGAGCCAAGATTGAAGAAGAGTTGAAGCTGAAAAGAGCGGAAGACAAGGAAAGACCAACCACCAAAGGCACAGCCTTTCTACAGATGGTGGAAGGTCCTGAATTGGAACCAATAGTTAGATGGGAATATGACTATAGTTCCCATCAACTAACTCTCTTCAGAGGGCCACAAAAAAGGTTACATATAATCCAAGGAGACAGAGTGGAGGTTTTGTCTACCAAGGATCTGTACAAGATTCTAAGCACCACATCAGGAAAGAATGAAGACACTGATAAACACCTACTTCCCATAGTGCTGAGAACTTTGAGAAGAAGAGGGAAGTGAAGTTTTGGTAGTATCAGCCTAGGGGGAGTTTGTTGGATCATGATGAGGCTGGTGCAACCAAAACTACTTCACATAGTCATTTTGTGGTACTACATTCAAAGGCTTCCGAAGCTGAGCAAGAGATCTTTCGAAAGTCTGAAGAACAACAGCTGAAGATATCTACTGAAGGAAAAAGCTGAAGTCAACTGCTGAAGCCAACAGCTGAAGCCAACAGCTGAAGATATCTACTGAAGGCAAAAGCTGAAGTCAACTGCTGAAGACAACAGCTAAAGCCAACAGCTGAAGACTATCTTCCGAAGACAAAGTCTGAAAGCTTCCGAAGACAAAGTCTGATGAAAGAGCTGAAGACAAAGTCTGAGCTTCCGAAGACAAAGAAGACTTCAAGCCTCGGAAGAAGCAGTCTTCCGAAGTATAAGTGGCTTCGGAAGAAGTTATTCTTCCGAAGTACTTTATCCTTCGGAAGACATTGCTATGACCAGCAGATAAAAGTATGGTCCCTGACAGTCCGCTACTGACCTCTGATACAGCATGCAATCTTCCTAAAGAGCCATGTTGTTGACCATACTTTACTCTACTGTTCACCTTTTTATGATAGTACATGTTACCAACTTTAGTTGGTGACAAAAGGTAAGTCAGGGACATGTCCTGACTACCAACTCTCAGGCAAAATGTCTGAAAGACCTCACCTAGAGTCTTGTAGTATAGATGTAAGGTTAGAGGTGTCCAGCTGGTATCAAAGTATATCCGGCTGTAGGTAGTATTATATATATCTTCTCCTTGTAACTCTTTAGATAAGCGATTTGAGTCCAAGAGTCTTGTAATCCTTTGAGTTGAGAAGCAATATATAAAAGTACCTTGAAAATTTACTACCTGTGTTAATTTTCTTACTGCTTGTTACTTGTTATATTGTGATCAACTCTTCATAGACTACTTGCTGTGTGTTGTTCACAGTGAGTTGAGAGAAAAACCACCCATATTCGATGCTGCACAATACTTACCATAAACCAAGATATGTTTTTTTCCACACAATCATGAGTATTTAGTTCTTCACTGTGGTATGTGATGTTAGGTGTTCCATGTTGAGCCTATCCACATATCAAACAAAGTATTCGCAGTATTTATTAGTGAAAAGGACTCTAGTGAAGAAATAATCTAGTGTACTATCATTTCTCATGAATGGTTATGTGTGATTCCAAAATGTTTGTAATTTGAAGAACATGAATGGTTGTATGATATCTTGATTTTGAAAGATACTTGTTTCATTTAAACTTGGACTTTGACAAAATCAAGCTTGTATGATTTAACGTTTTGAAAACATTAATTGTTTGATTATAGTTGATCATACTAAGTGACTGAACCAGAAATTCAAATCTTATTGATTCAAATGGTTTGGTAAAAAGGTCAGCGAATTGATTGTCTGTATGGACTTTGATCAACTTTATCAGACCCTTTTCTGAGCAATATCTCTAAGTGATTGAACCAGAAAGTGATATTTGATATCTATATGTTTTGTTTTTGAATGTTGAACTGGATTGTCAGTGTTAAACATGGCAGCAGTATTACCAACGTGTATTGGTATTTTAAGAACATGAAAGCCATAATCAAGCATTTGGTTTTGAATCCAAAGAAATTGAGAACAGCATCCAAAAGTAGCTATGTATTCTCCTTCAGCTATTAACACAGACACATTTGTCTGTTTTTTGCACTGCTAGGAGATCAATCTAGATCCAAGAAATTGGCAACCCCGAGTAGTGGATTTACTTTTGTTGTTGCATCCACCATAATCACTATCTGTGTATGCATATAAAGAGAAATCTCCATCTTTGGGATACCATAAACCAAGTGATGGTTAGCCTTTTAAGTATCTAAAGATTCTCTTTACTAAATTTATGTGTGATTCTTTTGGATCTGCTTGGTATCTTGCACATATGCAAACAACATACACGATGTCTGGTCTACTTGATGTTAGGCACATCAGGGAGCCAATCATGGATCTGTAGAGCTTCGGATCAACTGATGTTCCTTCTGTATTTGGTCCAAACTTCAAGGCAGTTGCAAATGGTGTTTTGCTTGATGTACAATCAAACATGTTGTATTTCTTCAATATCTGTTGAACATACTTGATTTGATTTATGAAAATTCCTTCAGTCGGTTACCAAACTTGAAGACCAAGGTAGAATGTAAGTTCTCCCATTAAGCTCATTTGGAACTTTGATTGCATAAGGGTTTCAAACTCTCTATAAAGTTGGATGTTTGTGGAGCCAAAAATGATGTCATCCACATTTATTTGAACCACTAACAAGTCTTGTTCTTTCCTCTTTAAGAATAATGTTTGATCTAGTCTCCCTCGAGTATACCTATTCTATAGTAGAAACTTAGATAATGTTTCATACCACTTCCTAGGTGCTTGATGAAGACCATCAGAGCTTTATCTAACTTGTAAACTCTATGAGGGAATTCTGGATCTTCAAACCCTCATGGTTGAGCAACATACACCTCTTCATCTATCTTTCATAGAGGAACGCACATTTGACATCCATTTGAAAGACAGTGAAGTTTTTGGATGAGGCATATGCAAGGAACACTCGGATGGCTTCTAGTCTAGTTACTAGAGCAAAGTCATCATTATAATCAATGCCTTCCTCTTAAGTATATCCTTGGGCAATTAGCCTTTCTTTGTTTCTAATGACAATTCCTCTGTCATCTACATTGTTTCTGAATAGCCATCTTGTGCCTATGGCATATTGACCTTCAAGTAAAACAACCAGCTTCCGTACTCTTGCTTTCTAAATTGTTGTAGTTCCTCCTACATTGCTTCTATCCAACTGTTGTCTTTAAGTGCTTCGATGATGTTTTTTGGTACAGTTAGGGATAAGAAACAAAAACACAAGTAAATGTTTTTTGTGTTTGATTGATTTCTCGTCAGTCTGGTATTAAGGTAACAAATGATGTTTTCTAGAGGATGATCTTTGTGAACACTTGTTGTTTTAATTTGTTCAATAAGGATTATTAAATCAAGATGGGTGATTGTGTGATCTTGGGTTGAAGGTTAGGCAAGGGTATTTGAAGTTGTGGGATTATCTGGTTGTGTGGGTTCATTGAATGTTTATGGAGAATCATGAAAGAAATCTAAGATTTCAACTTCATGATGTGTGTCTGGTAATGAATGAAAATCATCATCTTCTTCAACTGTGTTTGGTTGGTGTGACTGTGGTTGGGTGAACGGTTGAGTGCTCATAATTGTTGATGAAGATGGTGGGGATGTTGATGTTCCTTTTAAGGTGTTTGTTTGATCAGGAGGAGGTGTAACCATGGTACTTGAAGGAGAAATGGTTGTTCTCCTAGGAGGAACAACAGTTAAAGGAACATCAATGGTTGTTGGAGGAGGTACCATAGGATATTCAATATCTTCTTTTGTACCTGAAACCTCAAAATAAGATCTGTCAAATGATTTCGTTAGTGTGCAATATCAAATAGCCAGTCTGATCCAATGTTGGAATATTTGAAGGTGATACTTACCAAAACCTAAGTGCCAAATCTCATGATGATTACCAAAACCGACACGGTGAAGATATGCTAAAGATATGATCAAAACGAAGAAAATTGACCAAAGTCAAACTTGGTCAAACTTGGTCAACCAGGGTTAAAGTCAACAGTCAACATCAGCGAGCGTCCCGAATGAAGTCAGCACCTGGCAGTCACGCATCAGCAACAGAGAATTTATCAGACTTAGAACTATATTTCTGTAATCATTTTGTGCTTAAAAGTAATTTTTCTTATTTTTGTAAAGAGTATAAATGACTAAGTGTAGTCATTTATACTCAAGAACAATAACCAAAAAGAGAGAATAGAGTTTTAGAGAGGAAAACACACACAAATGGTGTATTCACTAACATTGAGAGGATTCAAGGTTGAGTGTGTGTGAGAAAGTGTTCTTGCAAACTCCTTTGAATTCCTCTAACATTGAGAGAATTCAAGGTTGAGTGTGTGTGAGATAGTTTTCTCACAAACTCCCTTGTAATCCTCTTGTATCAAACATATGAATGAATGAAATATTTATGAATTTGTGTTATTGATTGTTCATCATTCATTCATCATCATCATACATGTTCATCTCTTTCATATAGATCATCATGAAATCATCAAGAGATCTATGAGATTCCGCATCACAGATCTGATAAACGGCCACAATACGATTGCAATATTCGATCCATATCAGTGAGTATTGATTTTCATAGTTGGTATCAGAGCCTTGGCTCCTTGTCATCAATTTTTTCTCAAAAATTTGAATCACAAGTTTGATCTGCAAATTGTTGTTGTTTTTGATGAAATCAAAGCTACCATTAGCTTAGATTTGGTATTTCGTAATGATCTGCAAGTTTTCATATCCATTGAAGTTCATTTGAGCCATTAATTTGAAGATTCAAGTAGACTTGTTCTTCAAGTCTTCAAATGCTCATGAACATGAAATTTTGATTTTGTTGTTGTTTGATCGAATTTAAGCTTCTAGTAGCTTTAGTTTGTGATAACTAACACATCTGCAAAGTTTCATATCAATTAGATTATCATAAACTCGAATCTGAAGATTTTTGAAAATCTTGTGTTCTTGAGTGTTCTTGAGGAAAATTCATCAAAATCACGAATCTGATGTTGTTTAGCTGAAATTGATATGGTTTTAGCTTAGAAACATCAAATCTAAGGTTCGTTTATCATTCATAACATCCAAATCATACATTTTGAACATTGATTTTTAGATCTAGGTTTTTGTTCTTCATTGTGTTCTTCATGGGTTCATCATTTAAATCCGATCTAGATGATGATTATATGAAATTGATTGTTGTTCTAACTTAGAATCACTTATCTAAAACTATTATAACATTTGATTTCACCCAATTCCATCATAAATCCATGAATCAAAAGTTGGTTCATTCAAGAATATGAAGTTTGACTTTTTCAGAGTCAAACTGTTTTGAAACCTAAAAATCAGCCTAATCTATGATTTAATTCTGATTTTGATTCATTTGTTCATTATATAATCATTCAAAATCATCCAAACAAACCTACATACAACAAGTTCTTAATTTGAAAGTCAAATTTCATTCATAATCAACATTTACAAAGAATATACAAATTACACTTTATTTTTGACTAAGTGTTCTAATTCTACAGTTGATGAGATAATTTCACAGCTAATGATATAATTCCATAGCTGATGCACAACATCCACAGTTGACAAACAAAATTTTTTTCTAAGTGTTCACAGCTGATGAACAAACCAACCCACAACTGATGAACAAAACTTCACAGCTGATGAACAATTAATTCACAGCTGATGAACAATTAATTCAGCTCTGATGTGTTAAGTTTTCTTAACTTACACTTTGTCTCAAGGTTGTGAAAATACATTCATTCTCTTCAAACAACCTTCACACACATCAATCATCATCACCCACTTTCAACAATTCAACCCAAATCACAGCTTGATCTTCTAATCATCTATTCACCCTCTTCAAACATTCATTTCATTCTTCATCTTTAACCATCATCTTCAAATCATCAATCATCCTCATCATCTTCGACAAACACACATCCACCCAATTGACCCAAATCACTCATTCATTCACATAAACCTAAGTCCACATAAACTCAGTTAAATCCCAAACACAGCCATCATCAACAAGCAAACCCAAACACACTGCTCAAAACAACATACATCAGACAACCACTGAATCCACAACGGATTCATCATAATCATAAAGCAGACGCTTGATTTTGTTAGACACAGCGAACGTTTTACCTAAAATCACAGCAGACAAGTCCACAGCGGACGAAAGCCAATCATACAGTGGATTAGTTAGAGAAATTGATTCCACAGCGGATGAATCTCAGTCCACAACGGACGACAACTCCAAACACAATAGCCAAGTTGTGTCCATAGCGGACAACTTAAGCCACAGCGGACAGCAACTTGAACAAAAATTAAGTCCACAGCGGATGAATTATTTTTCTGTCCACAGCGGACGAGTAAATTAGTCCACAACGGACGACCATCAGGTCTACAGCGGATAATGGAGTTGAAGTCCACATCGGACAACCACATTCATCCGTTGTCGCCCCAAACCATCCCAAATCTTTTCCACATTCATCCGCATCCAGTCGAGATTACTTCTAATTCGAGCACCCCCAATTCAACAATCGACCGCAACCATCCCTGTCGATGGAACACCAACTCCCCCAAGTTAACCATCGGACCACACCCCACCATCGATCGTGACCCCAATCGAACACCAATCATCGAAATCATCAACCATCTTCGAACCATAATCGAATCACCTGCTGTACCTTCCCCCCAAATTCAGAAGCTTCGACCTTCGTGACCCCAATCATACATCACCGACCGACTCCCCGCTATCGACCGCAGCCTGAAACCAAGTCGACACACACCAACATCACCGAAGAACTCAAACTTAAACACCATCGCTGACCACCACTCCATCATCGCACTGACACCAACCTCATCCCCTGTCGATCGAACACCATCATCGAACCTCCAAATCACCTTTAACCATCACAACACCACCTTCGATCACCATCACAGGAAGAAACAGTTCACAAGCTGTGAGATTGAGAGAGAGGTTCGAGAGAGAGAGAGAGAGAGAGAGAGAGATTGTTTGTGAAGAAAAGAAAGCAATCGGGACTTCTTAGTTTTATTCAGTCCTTAACCGGCTTATGTTCAGGATTTTGTTCCAATTTTGACTTTCAAGCTAAAGTTGACTGACAAAATTGTGTTTTAAAATGCTATTGTTTTTAAAAAAAAGACTCCAATTTTGATTTCTTTCTTATCCTTCGACCGACTAAATTGTGTTTTAAAAGAAAATATCAATTTTGATTTGTTAAAACATTAATTAATTAAACCCGTTTTTCTTAATTGAATTAAATTGAGTGAAAATTATAATTTGATTAGTTTCATTGAGTTTTAATTAATATTGTTTGAAAAATCATTTAATTTTAATTTGGAATATCCATATATTGTTACTTTTAATTGAGCTAGATTAATCTTAATCGAGCTTAACTAAATCATAATCGAACAAAGTTAACATTTTAAGTAGGCCGATCTAATTAAATTGAGTTTCGACGTTCTTTGGATTCAAATAAAATTTCGAATTTGATTTTGATTTAAAACACAAAGCAAATTTTCAAATCATATTTGTTGTTAAACAAAGTGGAAAATTTAACATCATTCACTAACACTCGTGTTTCAAGAATTCAAACAAAGCAAACCAAGTTGTAAACAACCAGTCAACAGCAACAAATCAAACAAAAGTTGCAAACAACCAAACATCAGCAACACATCAAACAATAACTCATTGTTTGATAACACAAACATTCAATTATACATAAGTCACATTTAGAAAGACTTGTTGCATTTACACTTATATGATCTTGAAAGTTCAAACAACACATTATCTAATGATTTGAGATGTAACAGCCTCAAAGAAATGATCAAGCTCAAATCAAGACATTAAATCATCAAAACATCAGTTTAACTCAAGAGATGAACCAGTTGTAAGACAAAATGGTTCATCAACAAATCAAGCTTGAAGAGTTAACTTCTGAGCTAGCATTAGCCACAAACATCAACAACTCAAACATTCCACCATTGCCTAAAATTCCTAAAGACAGAAAGATCAATCTATGCTTATCAGCTTGCACAGATGAAGTTCAGGCTTATCGAAAACATTGCAACAATCTATCATACATGACAAAGGAGGAAAGAGCTTCACATGCAGAGGAACTACAAACATCTGCAAAACGAATTAGTTCATTAGAGAAAGAAGTTGATAACTTGCTTAAAGAAAATCATAAGCTAAATGCTTAATCAACTGAAATCTCTGTGAAGTTAACAAACATAAAGGCTGAATTTAAAACCAAAATTTCAGAAGCAAGTACAACTAAAACAATTATTAACTTGCAACATTACATTGAGCGTCTAAAACAAGCAATCAATACAGAAACGGTAATAAATGCAGAACTAAAGATACAACATAAAGCCTTTGATGACAAAATCAATTCTCTACTAAAGGATGTAGACAAACTCCTTGGAGAAAGATTTAGTCTTCAAGCTCAAGTTACAAGACTCACAGAGTCTTTAACAAAGACAAAATCAGATCATGCATCAACAGAAGTTGAACTTGAGAATTTAAAGATGACTTCAAGCTAGTTGGAAGAACTACTTAATGCATAAAGAGATCAGAAGAAGAGTGTTGGAACTACATATCATGTTGTTCCTCCACCTTACAATGATAACTACATAGAAATGCCAACTTCAATGACAAGTCCATTTAAAGAAGATTCAAATATGCATGATCCTCATCCAACAGACAAACCAAACAACATCACTCAAATCTTCTCCTAAAACAGCACCAAAGTTGTACTTCAAACCAGAATCACCACAGAATGAAACCTTTCATTCTTGTGATGGTCAAGATGGAGATCCTATAAGTGATGATAGTGATGATGAAATCAACCAAACAAACAAACAAAGATTGTCATGTATTAATCATGTCATTGAAGAAATCAATCCAAAACAAACACAACCACACAAATCCAAAACAGTAAAGCCAAACAACAAACAAAAGGCTATGGTTCTCAATGAGAAATTCAAACCAGCAGGATTTCTTGAATCAGAATTGCCTAAGGCTGAACTAAAAGAAGAGATTAAGATGGAGTTACAGAATAAATAAAAGCTTGAGGTACAAGAAATCAAAGAACAGGTCAAGAGGAAGAAGACCAGATCTAAAAGAAAGAAGAACAGTCAGATTAAGTCTTCTACACCTGATCAAAACCAACCATCAACCTCACAAGCTACACTAGAAACTCCAACAACAACCAATTCTATATGAGACATGTAATTCAGAGTCATAAAACACTTCAAAGTGTAAAAACACTAAAAGTGATACATATATATGTCCTCATAAGAGAAAACAACACAAACAACCAAGACAAAAGGCTATGAAGTTTCAAGCAAATCCAACTTCATCATTCAAGCCTAAGGTAAGAAGATCCAGACCATCTTTATACTGCTCAAATTGTGACATGGAGAATCATACCACTTCAGAGTGTTCATACAACAACTTTCCAACATCATAACACAGAAGAGGTCAAAGATCTTATCATACATCAGAGTCATACTCACCAAGATTGGAGCATGAGTACTAAAACAGACATCATAGCTATTCTTCTCCTCGATCACATCGACATGGGTATGATTTCAAACATAATGATATTCATGATTATTGGGCACTAAGACATTATCCTAGGTCATACTCACAACATAAGTATGATAGATAGATATAGGAATAATGATTGGTATAATGGATTTCATAGAAGATCACACCCATCAAATTATTATAATCATGACTATAATTCTGTTGGATTCTTTATGCCCAAGACACATATAACATTGATGTGGTTAGTACGTTATGATCCAAGTCGGGTCATACCCAATAACAAGTCTAGCAAACACCAATAAATATTTAATTGATGATATGATCATGGAATTAAATAATTACACCAATTTAGAAAATGGGTTTTCTAAATAAATTGTATATGAGATAGAACAACTTATAAGGATATTTTGTTCATGGAAATTATTTGTAATGTTATTTAAGTAAGTTAAATAACATCAAACAATAAAAGTGTGTATAAGTTTTATAATTAAAAAGGTTAATTATACAACTTATTAAGGAACTAGTTAATAAATAATTAGGTGTTTTAAAATGGGTGGGAAACCCATTTTAAACACCATTTTCGGCCGCTCCTAAAGGGGTATCTTTGGTCTTTTGTTGCTTTGGAACAACAAGCATATTCATTAGTTCACACAACACACTCTTTCTCTCTCTCTCTCTCTTACATGCAAGAACAAGTTTTTTTCTCTCATCTTTGAAGAAGAACTAAGCTGAAAAAGGGTTTTTCTACAGCTATATCCTTCCACGATTTTAGTGTTAAATCCTAGCAAAAGAGGTCTTTGCTTCACACTTGTGGGTATGCAAGCTTGAGGACATCTGCTTTGGTGTTTTGGGTCTTTCAAGAAACTCATCTTCTCCTTTCATCTCACGATTTTGACAGCTTTTGGAAGGTAGTTCCATGGTGTTATTTTGGTTGTTTATTTCTTCTTGTTAGCTAGTTCATACACATATATATGGTCCTATGTCCTTGGGTTTGTTGAGATTAAGTTATGTGCCTTAATTTTCAGATTATAAAACATGGTATTAAGGTTTTATTCCACTGCGTTTTGAAGTTTAAATGGTTAAACTACTTTGATAATGTGTCTAACACACCCAACATTGGCATCTAGAGCCGGATATGTGGATGACTAGCTTATTTTGTCCTTATGAAATTGGTTTTAAGGGACTTTAACAACCTTTTAGGGGCTGTTTTATGATGATATTATGAATCCCCATCTTTCAAAGTTATATCATCCATGCTTATGATTAAACCATGAAAGATATGTATCAAATGGTTAATTGTGTTGTTTGGACAAAAAGCCGTAAATTCTTGGTTTATGTTGGCTGAAAATTTAGGGTTAAATGGGGTTTTATTTTGTTCTTGAAATTTTGTATTTGGATACATATTTTGGTGCATAGCATGGCCTAGACCTATTTTAGTTTTGGATTTGGTTGTGTTTGGATGATTTGGTCATGTTTGGTTTTATTCATTCAAAGGATTGTAATAATTTCTTTTGTGTTTGTATCCTTTTGGTTTGTAATTTATTTATTCATTTGTTGTGTAATAAATAGATTAGATGTATTTCTTTTACTAGAAAAATGTATTAGGATATATTTTGTAAAAGAAGATACACAAGATGGTGAACCAAGGGAAGGTGCAAACCAAGGACACAAAAGGCATGGACACTTGAAGCATTCAGATGCGGGTTCAAGTGGGAGTTCATGGACACTTTGAAGTGTCAATTTTAAACCCTTAGGAATGACCTTGTGACAACACTTGTGATGGCAAACAAGTGTGGTTAACTTAGTTGCTATGGTTATGCACTTGTGATTGTTTGGTTGTGCTTGATTGATTTGTTTAATTTTGGTTGATTGTTTGATATTTGGATATGTATAACAAATTAATTAATATACAAAACAAGCTAAAAATTTATGGTTCCTAATCATTAAGTGATTAATAAAAGGTTATTAAAAGGATTAATGATTTTAATAAAAAGGTTTAAAAAAAATAGAACCATAGGGTACCATGTGTTTGAAAGCATGCAAATACAAGGTACATAGAGTTTTCAAAACTAGAATTAATGAAAACTTAAGTCCTTTTGGAAACAAGTTTAACACCATCCTTTTACATGACACTCGAATCACTTGAGAACTATTTGTGGGATAAAGGTCACCTAACCACTTTTAGGGAACTCATGTGTTTGAGGTGGGCTTAACGTATTTGTGGGATAAAGGTCACCTAACCACTTATATGTATAAACTCACACGTGCATGTAAGTAGGACGATTCAAATTGGAAACCATGTGCATAGGGTCACCAAAGCATGGCGTACAATGGTGTTGATGGGATTATACATGCCAACTAAACATAAGATGTTTAACCGATCCCATAAGGCTAGAAATTGCAAAAGGTTGCAAATAGTCAAGTGTTGGCTACCTTGTTAATTTAAATAATGGGATAAAGGTCACCTAACCATCATTTAAATGTAACGTTAGATTCTAGGTTTTAATTATTAATTGTCTATAAGACATAAAAGGGTATAAAACGTAATTTTCAGAAATACTAATATGAACTTTGTAAATTTTTGTAGAAATGGCCGCAAATAATAACGCTACCACCCCGACCGTCCATACCCTGTCACTGAGAACCATCTTAGAGAGGGATCGTCTTAACCACAATAATTTTATGGACTGGTTTTGTAACTTGAGAATCGTTCTCAAGCAAGAGAAAAAGGCATATGTCCTTGACGATCCCATTTCTGACCAACCCGACCCTGAGGATGTTGAGGCCTATAACGATTGGCTTCAGTACACTGAGTATTCCATGCAGGGTTCTTGCCTCATGTTGGGAACTATGATTCCTGAACTCCAAAAGGATTTGGAGCATCATGGAGCATATGACATGATTACCCAGTTGAAGGAAATGTTCCTTCAACAAGCTAGGGTAGAGCGCTTTAAAACGGTTCGAGCACTTCATGCATGTCATATGGAAGAAACCCAACCGGTATCATCTTATGTACTTAAGATGAAAAGCCACATTGATCGCCTCGAGAGGCTTAACTGTCCCGTCTCTAAGGAGTTGGCCACGGATTTGATCCTTAATGGGCTAACTAAGAAGTTTAAGACGTTTATAATGAATTTCAATATGAACGGATGGGACAAGAGCATTGGTGAGCTTCACGCAATGCTCAAAACAGCTGAGGCAGGGATGGGTAGAAAGGTTCTACATGTTCTCTTGATCAATGAGGGAGGCTATAAGAAAAGGCCATTCCCCGATCCCAAGGCAAATGTTGCCAAAGGAAAGGGGTACGTCAAAGGGAAGGGAAAAGGGAAGGCTAAAGCGGAACCTCCAAAGCCTAAGCTTAAGAAGCCTAAGGTAACGGAGAATGATCCATGCTTTAAGTATGGTGAGATAGGACATTGTAAAAGAAATTGTCCGACCTATCTCAAACAGTTGAGGAACAAGAGGGATGCTGGGCAAACCTCAGGTATAACTTTCATGATTCATATTGGTTTAAATGTTATTTCTTCAAACACATGGGTATTGGATACCGGATGTGGAACTCACATTTGTAATTTGTTGCAGGCGTTCAAAAGAAATAAGCACTTCAGGAAGGGAGACACTAGTCTCTACATGGGCAACAAAGCAAAAGTTGATGTCGAAGCCCAAGGAGACTATATTTTGAAACTTTCAAATGGTTTGGAAGTTGTTTTTAAAAATATTTTGTATGCTCCTAGTTTGACTAGGAACATAATTTATGTTTCCCTTTTAAAACAATATGGTTATGATTTAAAGTTTGTAAACAATGGTATTTATGTTTCTATGGATGATGTATTTTATTTTAAGGCTATGCCTTTTAATGGTATCTATGAATTGGTTCATGATAATTCATCCTTTAATAACACATTATACCAAACACCAAGAAACTTAAAATGGGTTTAAGTGATTCATATCTTTGGTATTATCGTCTTGGTCACATAAACAAGAATCGGATTCAAGCACTTCAAAAGAATGGTCTTTCGAAAAAAAATGAAAATGGTTCATTTGATAAGTGTGAATCTTGTTTACAAGGTAAGATGACCAAGTCTCCCTTTAGTGGTACTAACGAGAGGGCAAAAGACTTATTGGGAATTATACATTCGGATGTATGTGGTCCCTTTAAGACAATGACAAGAAATGGTGAAAGATACTTCATTACCTTTACCGACGATTACAGTCGATATGGGTATGTGTACTTGCTGACACATAAATATGAAGCTTATGAAATGTTCAAAATCTTCAAGAATGAAGTAGAAAGTCAACTCAACAAAACTATCAAAGTTCTTCGTTCAGATAGAGGAGGTGAATACCTCAGTGACGCTTTTCAGGATCATCTAAGAAGTTGTGGGATCGTCTCACAACTTACTCCACACGGAACACCACAACATAATGGTGTGTCTGAAAGGAGAAACCGAACCTTATTGGATATGGTTCGATCTATGATGGCTGTAAGCTCACTACCTCTATCATGTTGGGGTTTCGCATTACTCTCTGTGGCTCGTATTTTGAATATGGCCCCGACCAAGAAAGTGGATTCAACATCTTTTGAAATATGGCATGGAAGAGTTCCATCGCTATCATATTTAAAAGTATGTGGTTGTGAAGCTTATGTTAAGCAAAACAACCAAAACAAGTTCGAAAGTCGATCTACTAAGTGTATATTTGTTGGATATCCCAAAGACTGTATAGGATACTACTTCTTTGATCTAACTATGCAAAAGGTATTTATTGCTCGAAAGGTAGATTTCTTGGAAGCCACGTTCCTTATGGAAGGAATGGCGTATAAAACAATGGAATTTGATGAGGATCAAGATCCACAAGCCGATACACATTTAGTTGACACTAGCAATCAACAGGAGGTTGTTGATGATGATCAAGAGGTTGATCGATACACTCAAAACGTTCGCAGATCTGGTAGAGTTAGCATTCCACCTGAAAAATATGGATTTTTCATGAATGGATGCCATGTGGTTGACTCCGATGAGCCAACTACATACCATGATGCAATGTCCAATTCGGATTATGACAAATTGCTGGAAGCCATGAACGTAGAGATGCAATCCATGTATGACAACCAAGTTTGGGAATTGGTTGACCCTCCACTTAACTCCAAACTGGTTGGATGCAAGTGGGTTTTCAAGAAGAAAACGGACATGCATGGGAACTTGGATACTTATAAGGCAAGAATTGTAGCAAAAGGTTTCACTCAAACTCAAGGAGTTGATTATGATGAAACCTTCTCGCCTGTGGCAATGCTAAAGTCAATTACAATATTGTTTGCCATAGCTGCTCATTATGACTATGAGATTTAGCAAATGGATGTCAAAACCACTTTCCTTAATGGACATCTCGAAGAGACTGTCCATATGGTTCAGCCAGATGGTTTTGTCGATCCACGACATCCTAATAAAGTATGCAAGTTAAAAATGACAGGATCTCAGCCTCTCGGTTGATCAATTAGATTATGTTTGCAGCGGATTTAGCACATTAATTAGCAATTTAAGCAAGAACATAAAAGATATTTCAATTTAAAAGCATAAACATAGAGAGAGAAGAGTTCTGCGAAACAATAAATGTTCTATTGGTCGCACGTTTCGGCAATTAAAACTGTATGGTTACCCATCCTTTTATAGGCGGCAAAAGGATGGGTTGATGTCCTTTTTCTGACATCACTGAATATTCAAATTACAACTGACAAAAACATAAAACTACTGAAGATGTCAACAACTGACATCTTCTTACAAAAGTTCCTAAGTGCTGACAAAAGTAAACTACTGAAATCCTACAACGACTGAAGAACAAACTCTTCAGTCGTTTATAACTACTGATACTATAACAACTGAAGAACATGCTCTTCAGTTGTTGTACAACTATTGAAACAAAATAAAACTACTGAAAAAGAAAAACCACCACAACAACTGAAGAAGACTTCTTCAGTTGTTATGACAAACTCTGAGTCTTCAGTACTTGGTCTTCAGACTTGGATTCAGATGATATAACAACTGATGACTTCAGTAGATATCATCAGTTGTTGTCTTTAGTCTTTGTCTTCAGACTTTGTGCTTCAGTAGAAGGTCTTCAGTTCTTCAGTTCTTCAGCTTTTGATTCTTCAGTACTTGTCTTCAGTACTTGAAGTCTTCAGTACTTGTAAGATCAGTACTTCAGACTTCAGTACTTGGTCTTCAGTACTTTGGAGTCTTCTTCAGCTGTTATTCTTCAGTTCTTTGATCTTCATACTTTGTTCTTCAGACTTTGTCAGAACAGCTGATGGTTGGAGCTAAGATGCTCTCGAGTCTGACATACAAGCAAGAGAACACAATAGCTGATGGGAGTCTTCAGCAGTTGTTGCAGTGGCATGTGGGACTTAGAGGTTTTCCTGATCTTGGCTCATTAGTTCTTTTGGTCCAACAAACTCCCCCTGAACCAATGCAGCCAAAACCTCTAATTATTGGATGTCCCACTTATTGATGGCATAAAGATTGGTCTATTTCCTTCTAGATCAGATTAGAAGTTGACCCAGATAAGCACTGGCCAAAGAGGTAGTCTCAAGTGTTTGTTTGGCTATGTATGGATGGGAGCTCTGTCGTGGGGAATTGGACACAGAGCTGTTGCCCCATCCATGAGATCTACCTCCCACGTACAAGCCGGTAGGATTCTCGGGTGTAGGCCTGAAGAAAGATCATTTGTTCTTCTTTGGACAGGTCTTCAGGTTCACCTTCGAACAATCCCTCCCGACCGTACAGCTCTGAGATGAACTTGACCTGTCTTCCATTTTTGAGCTCAACTGTTGTGATTTGCCTGTATGCAAATTCATCAGGGTGTTTACCCTCCAACAGCAGGTTGAGCTCATCCCTATGGAAATTCTCAAGCTTCTTATAGACCAAACCCTTCCTAACCACCCTATTATCTAGCATTGAAAAGGGTGATTGGCCGGCTCTATAAGCTTTCTCGAATTCCTCTACTATTTCCCAGGGTGTTATTACAATAGCCACAGAGATCTCTTCATCTACGATTCTCTTTAGTTGGCTCTTGTATCTCACAGGCATGTCCTTTTTGACTATCCTGTGAGACACCCTTAGGTCAGGCCAAGTTCTCACCCTCTCCTTTTCATTTTGAAAGGTTTGTTTGAGGGTGAATAATCTCAGAGCTTCTCTCTGCATGTTTATTATAGAGGTGGTAGCAGCATAACATTTGTCAATGCTTTTCAGCATTTCCTCATCATGTCGCTTTTGCTGCTCCTCCTCTTCTAATTTTACCCTCACAGTGTCCTGCTGTGAGGTAGGAGTGATGGTTTGTGGTTTGGCTTTGGGTAGAGGTATAACTGCTGAAAGTGGCAGGCTATCCTCCTCATCATCCTCTTCTTCATCTTGCAGCCTCAGCACCCTTCTCTTCTTCTTCAAGGGTGGATCATTGGCTGCGGGTTTTGGTGGTAAAGGAGTTGGTTTTATGGGTTGTGGTTGGGTTGTTGGTGTGGGAATGTTGGCAGGCACTGCTAGTAGCCTAGAGATAAGTGCTGGTTTGGTCAGTTTTACTAGCAGTGTCCTGTTCCTAGCACCGGCTTCAGATAGGGCCTCAGCGACCAGTCCCTTAGTAAAATCACCAGCCGAACAGATCTTGGTGGTTATTGCCAAGAGTCTGTCCCTGGTCCATGCCTTGACATCAAGGACTGGTCTGCCCAGGTACTTCGAAATGAATCTACTCATAGCCTCGAGTTTCTTTTGATCCTCTTGGCTATAAGTAAACCATCGGTATTTTATCTCTTTTCTCTCCATGTTCCTGATCTCTTGATCTAGCAAGGCAGTGTCCTTGTCAAAGCCTTGCTTGAACAGCTGTTCAATGACAGAGTTCATTGAACGGCTATGCTCAGCATCAGCCTCCTTGACAAGGGCTGCTAGATCAGGATCAGCCACCTTCTTTCCCTCTCCCTTTTTCTTATCAGTGATACTGAAATCCTTTTGGATTTCAGCCACTTCTATTTGCTCTACCTCCCTCTCTTTCCTCTTCCCTTTCTCCCTCACCCTACTACTCTCCTCAACCAACTCCCTCTCTACTACCACCTCTTTCTCTGCCTCTTTCTCCTCCTCACCCCTCTTCCTCTTAACTTGCACTGATGTCTCCCCCTTTATGGGTGCATTGGTTGGGGGCTGACTATCAGCAAGTGCCTTAGAAACTGCAACCTCCACCATGGGTTGTATGTATGTAGGAAGTCTCTCATCAAGGGTTTGAATGACTAAGTCTTTAAGTATGGGTGTGATGAGAGGTAGGGATTTCTGGAGGATAGCATCCAGCTGCTCAGGGGGTTCTGACCCTGAGAGCTAGTGCCAGAAGCAGGGGCTGGTGGCTGAGTTTGTGGGAGTGGCTCAGTGTTTGTGAGACCTTCGGGTGAAGGTGCCATCTGTGGGGTAGTGGTGGCAGATGGACTTCTATCCTGAGTCATTTGAGCAAGCAGCTCTTTGAGTCTGCTTATCTCATCCTCTAGGATAGTGTTTTGAGCTACTACATCGTAGAAGAAGCTCAGGTCATCATCAGCATAAGCTGAATCACCTGACCTCCTGACATTGTCAGGATGAACATGTCCTGAGTGTGGCTCAGTAATGACATGTGCCCCTTGTTCATGGTACTGGGGACTTCTGGCCTCCGGATTGGATCCATCATCGGCCATTGCCTCTGGTGAGGTCTTAGTGATGTTACCAGCCTCACCCTGCTCAGATGTTGATGCAGGGGAAGTGGCAGCCTCACCAGATTGTTCCATCTCCCTAGCCACACTGGGAGATTGAACTGATTCTCTGTGCTGTGGGCTCCTATCGGCACTTGTACCTACCCCCTCTTTGGTTGGAGTCTCCCCAGGTGTAATAGGTTTCTGGGGAGAGGGTGGAGTGCTCAGATCGGTCAGCACTTTGGCTATTACCAATGTTGGGCTTAGTGGGGCGGTCTCATCAGTAGGTGGGCTAGAAGCAGTGTGCACATGGGGAGGACTGTGCTCTTCAATGGCAGTCTCCTCAAGTGAGAAAGACCCCAGTAATGTGGGTGCCCCAAAATTGGTTGCATCAGGCTCCTGTTGAGAGGAAGCCTGTGCGGTTGTGGTGGGTGGAGTCGTGGTACCTGCTGGGAGAATCGAACCAGCAGGCACATCCTGCCTTTGTGTGGCAGGGGCATCCTCAGGGGACTCATCTCCCTGAGTAGCCTTTTTGGGCTTCTTTTTGGCTTTTGGCTTGGTGGGGACTGTGGATTTAAAGGTGGAGGCTGTGGGTTCCAGCTGCGTGGGTTTTCGCAGCCGGCCAGCCTGTTTGAGTGTTTGGTCAGTGTTGTGCCTGGAGTATACCTCGGCTTGAACAGCCATGGCAGGGACCCCAGTCCCAACTAGTCCCTCAGCCTGAAGCTGGTTCTCTATTATGACCATAATGAACCGAGGATACAAGATCCATCGGTTAGAAATTGGTTTTGTGGCCATATCCTTTATTTCCAAAAATATTAAATCAGTTAAGTTTAACGGTTGTTTTTCAAGGATAGAGAACAATACCTGTTGCCACCTTGTGGACATCTGGTCCCACGAAGAGGTCTTGGGAGCCAGACACACGTTCACCATGTGGAAGATCAATCGTTGAGGGTCAGGGAAGTGTTTCTTTAACAAGGTGGAGGCGGAGAGGTTACCCTGGTAGTCATGGGATGTGAATGAGAGATCCAGGGTACCTTTGGGGTAGGAAGTTGGGTGAGTGGCATCCTCCAGCTCTAGGGTTTGTCGTATGGTAGCTGGGGTGATAACCACGGGTTTGCCGTTGATGGAGGACCGGAGGGAGACCTCGCCATTCTGCTCTCCGGTTTGGACGGTGACATTTGTCCAAAACTCCACCAACGAGTCGGTGTATATAGTAGGGTTCAGGAGAAAAGCCGTTTTGTAGGGTGAGTCGTTCATAAGATCGACGGCTTGGTGAAACTTGGGCCATAATGGCGATTTTGTAAGATGGGCGACACAGTTGTGTCGAGGTTTCAGCTGCATGGTCGCCATTAATGGTGTATGGGAATTTCAGAGGTTTGGAAGGATTAGGTCAAGTGAGGAGTAAATGCTCTGAAAGTGGGGTATTTAAAGGGTAGGTCAAAGGTTGAAAGGAAACTACTGAAGGTGTTGGTGTCAGTTATCAGTTGTTGTAACGACTGATGACGTGGTTTTGACCTTCAGTGGTTGTAACATCTGAGGATTTGGTATTAGTCTTCAGTAGTTGAAACTACTGAGACCTTGGTTTTGTCCTTCAGATGTTGTGAACGTCTGAAGAGTTACTGTCAGTCGTCAGTAGTTATGAACTACTGATGACTTAGTATTCTTCTTCAGACGTTGGAACAACTGAAGACTTGGTGTTAGCCTGCAGTAGTTGTAAACTACTGAGATCAGTAGTTGTGAACTACTGAAGACATGGTATTGCTTCAGTTGTTGTAAACAACTGAGGACTTGGTGTTAGCCTTCAGTAGTTGTGAACTACTGATGTCAGTAGTTGTGAACTACTAAAGACATGGTTGTCCTTCAGTTGTTTGTGTATGAAACATCAGCTGTTGTTATCAGCTGATGAGAAATTACTCATCAGCTATTTCCGTCAAATCAGTTGTTTCATACTAGCCTCCACACTTACTCATCAGCTCTTTGGCTGACTTTTAGATGTTTCATCGATCCTTCAGCTCTTGTGAATATTTATGCCTTCAGCTCTTGTGATCAGATGTTCACAAGTGCTGATGAAATATTCTTCAGAGCTGGTGAACAAATTTTGTCTTCAGTATTTATGTAAGATTACACATCAGTACCTATGAGCAAAATTTGTTCTTCAGTACTTATTTATTTGAAAATTATACATCAGTAGTTGTAATCCACCTCACTACATCAGTTGTTTTTCAATAAATAATGTACATCAGTACTTTGAGTCATTTTAGTCTTCAGTAGTTGTGAAAGAGCTGAAGACTAAATTACTCATAAGTACTTGTATTTGACCTTTGCTTTTCAGTAGTTGTGAACTAAGAGTACCAGCATAGGTCAAATCAATCAAGCTGCAGCATACCAAGCCTTAGTACCAAATTTTGGAATGTGGCACTATCTAGAGGCTTAGTAAAAATGTCTGCAAGCTCATCAGCACTAGGCACAAACTTAGGATCAATCAGACCTTTCTCATAGCAATCCCTGATAAAGTGATGTCTGATCTCAATATGTTTGGTCCTTGAGTGCTGGACTGGATTCTTAACAATACAGAGAGCTGAAGCACTATCCATTAGTAATGGAGTTTTAGTCTCAGTAATGCCATAATCCAGAAGTTGGTTCTGAAGCCAGAGTATCTGAGAGGTACAACTTGCAGCAGCAATATACTCAGCTTCAGCAGTAGATGTAGCAATTGATGTTTGTTTCTTACTCTGCCAAGAAACTAAACAATTGACTAGGAATTGGCAACCACCAGAAGTGGATTTTCTGGTGACTTTGCATCCTGCATAGTCACTATCAGAGAAAGCAACTAATTTGCAAGAATGCCCAGCTGAATACCAAAGACCTAGTGATTGGGTACCTTGCAGATATCTAAAGATCCTTTTGACTGCAATCAAATGGGATTCTTTAGGTGCAGCCTGAAATCTAGCACAAGCACATGTTGAAAACATGATGTCTGGTCTAGAAGCTGTAAGGTACATCAAGGACCCAATCATACATCTGTAAAGGGTTTCATCAACCGCTTTTCCTTTCTGATCTACATCTAGTTGTGTGATGCTGCTCATGGGAGTAGAACAGGGCTTACAGGATTGTAAATCAAACTTATTTAACAACTCTTTGGTGTACTTGGACTGATGGATGAAGATTCCATCATCCAGTTGTTTGATTTGCAAACCCAGAAAATATTGTAATTCTCCCATAGCACTCATTTCAAATCTCAGCTTCATAAGCTTTGTAAATTCATCACACAACTTTGGATCAGAGGATGCAAAGATGATGTCATCAACATAAATCTGAACAAGGAGCTTATGTTGTCCCACAGTCTTGATGAATAAGGTTTTATCAATGGTGCCTCTAGTGAACTTATTCTCTAGAAGAAAGGTTGAGAGTGTCTCATACCAGGCTCTAGGTGCTTGCTTCAGCCTATAGAGAGCCTTATCAAGCTTGTACACCCAATCAGGATGTTTATTGTCCTCAAAGCCTGGTGGTTGACACACATAAACCTCTTCTTTTATTTTTCCATATAGGAAGGCACTTTTGACATCCATTTGATAAACCTTGAGACTGTGAAAGGCAGCATAAGCTAAGAACAGTCTGATTGCTTCTAGTCTGGCCACAGGTGCAAAGGTCTCATCACAATCGATGCCTTCCTCCTGTGCAAACCCTTGTACAACCAGTCTGGCCTTGTTCTTGACAATTTGGCCCTTCTCATCTGTTTTGTTCCTAAATACCCACTTAGTGCCTATAGCACACTTATCTTTGGGTAATGGAACAAGCTCCCACACTTGCTGTTTCTTGAATTGAAGAAGCTCAAGCTGCATAGCTTCCACCCATCCATTGTCTCTTAAAGCAATATGATAGTTCTTTGGCTCTTGCTGACTGATGAAGAGAGCATAGAAGCAGAAGTTGGACAATTGATTCCTGGTTGAAACTCCAGCATGGATATCACCAATGATTTGTGAAGTGGGGTGATTCTTGAGCTCTTGATAAACTATAATATCTGTGCAAGTGTTTGTAGACCCATCAGCAGCAACAGATGGTGATGGAGATTCCTGAAACCATGTAGAGGATGGCAGCTCAAACGAAGTAGAGCAAGCAGAAATCTCATCAGCATTTGTAGTGGATGGAGCTGCTGAGGCTACAGGAGCATCAGGTTCAGTGAACTTAGGCAGATTGTCACTAAACCTGAAGAGGTGAGTACTGACTTCATCATCATCAGTACCACCAGGTGGAGATCTGCTGACAGGCTCAACAGATGGAGGTTGATAAGGAACATATTGCAGTATGTCCAGATCAAACAACTCCACAGGGTTTTGTGGAATCTTGTCCTTTGGAGATTCATTGAACTTAACATGCAGAGTTTCTTCAACTCCCTTGGTTCTACAGTTGAAGACTCTGTATGCTTTGCAAGTTGATGAATAACCAACAAAGTACCCTGCATCCACCTTACTAGCAAACTTATGGAGTGGGTTGCTAGTGTTGAGAATAAAACAAGGACACCCAAAGGCTCTAAAGAATGAAATAAGAGGAGCCAAATGATGAAGAACTTCATATGGAGTCTTCATCATCCTCTTATTTATTAAGGCTCTATTCTGTACATAGCAAGCTGTATTGACAGCTTCAGCCCAAAAGGTCAGTGGCAACCCAGAGTCAGCCAACATTGACCTTGCTGCTTCAATGAGGGTCCGGTTCTTTCTCTCCACCACTCCATTCTGCTCAGGAGTTCTAGGAATGCTAAACTGCCTTCTAATTCCCTTGGACAGGTAGAAGTCATCAAGTGTGTGGTTTCTAAATTCTGTTCCATTGTCACTCCTCACACACTTGACCTGTAGGGAATACTGCTTTTCTACTTGTAACACAAAGTTCATTATTGTCTTTGCTGCTTCATCCTTGGAGTGCAAGAAGAAAGTCCATACAAACCTGGAGTAATCATCCATAATTACCAGGCAGTATTTCTTCTTTGCCATGCTCATTACTCTGACAGGACCAAAGAGATCCATGTGCAGAAGTTGTAAGCAGGCAGTGGACTTTGGTTCTTCTATTGAAGGGAATGAAACTTTGTGTTGTTTTCCTTTCAAGCAAGCAGTGCAGTCATCTTCACACTTGAACTCCTTTAGAGGCAATCCTCTTACTAAACCATGGCTTATAAGCTGATTCATGTTCTTGAAATTTACATGACCCAGCCTTCTATGCCATAGTGTAGACTCTTGAGGAGATGCCTTGGAGAATAGACAAGGATGGCCTTTTAGATCCATCTTTATGGAAAGATCTAAGGCATACACTCTTCCTGTCCTGTTGGCCTTCAGGAGAGTGTGTTCATCCAATGCTTTGTCAATCAAACTCAGAACTTTGGATGACAGAATCCGACAGTTCTGGCTTGTGAAAAGGGCAACATGGCCTTTGTCACACATTTGACTGACACTCAAGAGGTTGTACTTGAGATTCTCCACATGGTTAACATCATCAAACCTTATTTCCCCATTGGAAACAAAGCCTTTTCCGACGATGTAACCCTTTGCATCATTGCCAAAAGAAACAAATCCCTTCTTTCCTTGAGAGTAGTCATTAAGAAGGGAGCTGCTTCCTGTCATGTGCATGGATCCTCCACTATCTACATACCAGATGCTTCTATGGCATGTTGAAGAACCCTGCAAACACAACCATGTGTTAGTTTGTCTTGGAGACCCAAACCTGCTTGGTTTTGGGTCTGTTCTCAGCTACAGGTGCAGCACTAACAGTTGTGTTGTGTGTGACAGCTTGAGGTGAAGAAGATGGTACAGAAGTGGAACCCTTTGGCTTGGACTTCCTTTTCTGTGGTTTCAACACAGGAGCATCTAAGTGGTTGACTCTTCCCACTAGCTGCTGAACCATCATCACCAATTGTCTCTGATTCTGTGATAAGGCTTTCAGCTCTTCAGACACATTGGAGTTTGCTGATGATGAGTTCCTATGTTGTACCATCTTTTTCTGAGCAACCTCAGCTGTTACCTGAGTTATCCCTACCTTCTTTTTAGATTTAGCTTTGGGCTTAGGGATTTCAGGCTTGGATGTTGCTAATACAAACTTGGTTTCAAACTCATTCTTCATTTTATTGATGCTCTCAGTAATTTTCTCCTTCTGTTTGAGTTTGGAACCCCTTTTGTACCAGCAATCATCAGTAAGATGATTGAACAAGCCACATATCTCACATGGCTTTTTCTTCATCTTATGCTGATCATCAGCTGAAGAGGATTTAACTGCTAAAGACTTGTTCTTTAGCTGTTTGTCATCAGTACTAGCAGTTTTCTTCCTAGTGCCTGCTTTCCTGGTATCCTCTCTAGCTGTCTTCAAACCTTTCCTACTGTTAGTTTTCTTCTCTTTAGTGCTAACAGTATTTAAGGTTTGAACTTCAGATGGTGTCACTTGCTCTCCAGTACCTTCAGTACTTCTAGTGACAACTCCTGAGTTGATCAGCCTTTTGGTCATGTGACAATCAGCATTTGAACCATCAGCTGTTGTAGCATCAGCTGATTGGTTTTGACAAGAGTAAATGCTGACATCTATCTCTGATGATGCTGATTCAGAGGATAGTAAGTCACATGATGAGAAGGATTGGTTATTGCTCTCCCCATCAGATTCAACTTCTGCTCTTGAAATGAAGTCTGTGGGAGGAGCAGTGTGATTATAACCAATACCAAACTTCACATTGGAAGCTGATTGCTTGCTAAGAAGCATTTCAAAACCCTTGCATGATTGCACCCATCGATCACACTCAACTTGGGTGGTTGCAAGAGTTTCCTTGAGGTCTTTGTACTTTTCTAGAAGTACATCTTCCCTAGCTTTAGCATCTTTGATTTGGCATTTAAGCTTGTAAATCTCATCATTTTTATCTTTTAGAACAACCTCAAAATCAGCTTTTCTTTTGGAAATATTGTGCTCAAGCTCAAGATTTTTATCTATTAAAGCTACATTTGCTTCTCTAATAGAAGCAAATGCTGCTATGCATGATTCTGAACAAAGCTTGGCTTTTGCCTCAGTGGATACCTGAGATGAGGCATTGGATGATGACCCTTCAGCAGAATCAAGGGCCATCAGAGCAAGATTTCCAAAAGGTTGATCACCACCATGTTGACCAGCACCTTGGAGTAGTGGTTCCTGACCAGATAGCTCTTCTGGTAGACTACTCCAGTCAACAGTAGTTGGGGTGAAAAAGCTTTGTTGTTGAGGTTGTGTGTGGTGATGAGATTGGGAAGAATGAGGCTCTGGAAGAGCATGAGGTGGTTGAGCCGGGGGTGCTTGAGTTTGACCAGGCTGAGGCATGTAGTAACAGGGGTAAGGATAAGGCATATGACCCTGTGGCACAAAATAAGCAGGTGGTGCCTGTGCCTGAGATGGATGGGTAGAACTGTAGGAAGGTTGCCCTTTGTGCTGTGAGCTATTGCTGGGAAAAGTCACAAAGGGTGCAGATGAGTTAGATCCAGATGATCTACACTCTCTTGCAAAGTGTCCAAGCCTTTGGCACTTGTGACACCTCAACTTGCTCTTGTCAAAACCAACTTTGGTTTTGCCAGAGAGTCCTGGGAATTTCCTACCAGTTCTTTTGTAGAACTTCTGAGAGCGGATATTTATCATTGCCATTTGGTTCAAAATATCCATCTCTTCCAGATCATCATCTGGAATGCCTTCAAATCCTCCATCAGAAAACACAAGTTGTCACCACCACCTCCTGAACTACTAACACCAACAAAAGCTTGTTCTGAGTTTGTAGAGAAATCAATATGCTCATCATAAGAACTTTCTGATGAAGCATATTCTGACTCATGACTTATCAAGGCAGCATTACCTTGGACAAAGTCATCAGCAAGTTTGCCAGAAGATGACAACTTCCTCTTTTGCTCTACCTCTCTCTCAAAAGTGAGCAATTTCCCATGAAGTTGGGTGAGAGATAGAGTGTCCAGGTCAGCACTGGAGCGTAGGACAATGGTATATGTGTCCCATCTCTCAGGCAATGACCTGAGGAACCTGTTGTTCATCTGGATTTTGGAGTACTCTTGTTTAACCATCTTCAGCTCAGAGATCAAACAAGAGAACCGCTCAAATTGCTGGGTCAGAGTCTCACCCTTTCTATATGAGAAAGTCTCATATTGTTGGGCGAGGATTTCCCTATTGTTTGCTAAGACCGAATCAGTTCCTCCAAATTGTTCCTTTAGAGCAACCCATAGGTCATGAGCAGACTCATGATGCAAGAGCCCTGAATATATCTCGTTTGGAATGGCCATGGCTAAAATTCCATGGGCTCTAGCATCAATTTCGAACAGCTTTAGATCTTCGTCCGAATATTGTTCAGGTTTCTTCGCAACCTGTTCATTAGATTCCGGGACGCTCACCATAGGCTTGTATGGCCCATGCACCACTGACTTCCAACAACCACACTGTTGACAGCCAAGTGGTGTAGCATACGTCTTTGCCATATGTTATACTCGTTCCTAACCAGCATCGGAGGCTTGGTTGCGGAACCAGTATTGTGAGGATCATTGGTTGGTGTTGTCATCTCAGGTTTTGGTCAAAAACAAGTTTAAACACGACAAACGTAACTCAAAACCACCAAAAGACCTCAAGATTTTGGCCGGAAACAGCAGAAACTCACTCTCTATGGCTAACTCTTGCAAATTGCTAATTCGATCAAACAGAGAGATCAAAAGAGCAGTTTCAAATGATCAATAGTGAAATCGATCAATGATTAACCTGCTCTGATACCATTTGACACGATCTCAGCCTCTCGGTTGATCAATTAGATTATGTTTGCAGCGGATTTAGCACATTAATTAGCAATTTAAGCAAGAACATAAAAGATATTTCAATTTAAAAGCATAAACATAGAGAGAGAAGAGTTCTGCGAAACAATAAATGTTCTATTGGTCGCACGTTTCGGCAATTAACACTGTATGGTTACCCATCCTTTTATAGGCGGCAAAAGGATGGGTTGATGTCGTTTTTCTGACATCACTGAATATTCAAATTACAACTGACAAAAACATAAAACTACTGAAGATGTCAACAACTGACATCTTCTTACAAAAGTTCCTAAGTGCTGACAAAAGTAAACTACTGAAATCCTACAACGACTGAAGAACAAACTCTTCAGTCGTTTATAACTACTGATACTATAACAACTGAAGAACATGCTCTTCAGTTGTTGTACAACTACTGAAACAAAATAAAACTACTGAAGAAGAAAAACCACCACAACAACTAAAGAAGACTTCTTCAGTTGTTGTGACAAACTCTGAGTCTTCAGTACTTGGTCTTCAGACTTGGCTTCAGATGATATAACAACTGATGACTTCAGTAGATATCATCAGTTGTTGTCTTCAGTCTTTGTCTTCAGACTTTGTGCTTCAGTAGAAGGTCTTCAGTTCTTCAGTTCTTCAGCTTTTGATTCTTCAGTACTTGTCTTCAGTACTTGAAGTCTTCAGTACTTGTAAGATCAGTACTTCAGACTTCAGTACTTGGTCTTCAGTACTTTGGAGTCTTGTTCAGCTGTTATTCTTCAGTTCTTTGATCTTCATACTTTGTTCTTCAGACTTTGTCAGAACAGCTGATGGTTGGAGCTAAGATGCTCTCGAGTCTGACATTCAAGCAAGAGAACACAATAGCTGATGGGAGTCTTCAGCAGTTGTTGCAGTGGCATGTGGGACTTAGAGGTTTTCCTGATCTTGGCTCATTGGTTCTTTTGGTCCAACAAAAAAGATCAATCTATGGATTGAAACAAGCATCGAGAAGTTGGAATCAACGTTTTGATGAGGAAATCAAGAAATTTAGTTTCATCAAGAACGCTGACGAGGCTTGTGTGTATAAAAAGGCTAGTGGGAGCATAATTACATTCTTAGTATTGTATGTTGATGACATACTACTATTTGGAAATGATATTCCAACCATGGAAGGTGTTAAAACCTGGCTTGGAAGTTGTTTTTCCATAAAAGATCTCGGTGAGGCCGCCTATATTTTAGGAATAAAGATCTATAGGGATAGATCAAGGCGGTTGATAGGTTTAAACCAGAGTGCATACATTGATAAAACAACTGAAGAACATGCTCTTCAGTTGTTGTACAACTACTGAAACAAAATAAAACTACTGAAAAAGAAAAACCACCACAACAACTGAAGAAGACTTCTTCAGTTGTTGTGACAAACTCTGAGTCTTCAGTACTTGGTCTTCAGACTTGGCTTCAGATGATATAACAACTGATGACTTCAGTAGATATCATCAGTTGTTGTCTTCAGTCTTTGTCTTCAGACTTTGTGCTTCAGTAGAAGGTCTTCAGTTCTTCATTTCTTCAGCTTTTGATTCTTCAGTACTTGTCTTCAGTACTTGAAGTCTTCAGTACTTGTAAGATCAGTACTTCAGACTTCAGTACTTGGTCTTCAGTACTTTGGAGTCTTCTTCAGCTGTTATTCTTCAGTTCTTTGATCTTCATACTTTGTTCTTCAGACTTTGTCAGAACAGCTGATGGTTGGAGCTAAGATGCTCTCGAGTCTGACATTCAAGTAAGAGAACACAATAGCTGATGGGAGTCTTCAGCAGTTGTTGCAGTGGCATGTGGGACTTAGAGGTTTTTCTGATCTTGGCTCATTGGTTCTTTTGGTCCAACAAAAAAGATCAATCTATGGATTGAAACAAGCATCGAGAAGTTGGAATCAACGTTTTGATGAGGAAATCAAGAAATTTAGTTTCATCAAGAACGCTGACGAGGCTTGTGTGTATAAAAAGGCTAGTGGGAGCATAATTACATTCTTAGTATTGTATGTTGATGACATACTACTATTTGGAAATGATATTCCAACCATGGAAGGTGTTAAAACCTGGCTTGGAAGTTGTTTTTCCATAAAAGATCTCGGTGAGGCCGCCTATATTTTAGGAATAAAGATCTATAGGGATAGATCGAGGCGGTTGATAGGTTTAAACCAGAGTGCATATATTGACAAAATCTTGAAAAGGTTCATGATGAAAAACTCTAAGAAATGTATGGTACCTATTCAAAGAGGGACAATATTGAGTACATCTCAATGTCCAAGCTCAAAGGATGAGCAAGATCGAATGAAGGACATCCCATATGCGTCTGCTATAGGATCTATCATGTATGCGATGATTTGCACTAGACCGGACGTGTCATGCGCGTTAAGCATGACAAGCAGATATCAGCAGAATCCAGGTAATAGCCATTGGATGGCTGTTAAAAGTATATTGAAATACCTTAGGAGGACTAAGGATATGTTTCTAATATACGGATCTGATGAAGAGGAACTCGTTGTAAAGGGTTACACTGATGTGAGTTTCCAAACTGATCGAGATGATTCTCGATCACAATCAGGGTATGTCTTCATTAAGATTGGAGGAGCAGTGTCCTGGAAGAGTTCAAAACAAGACGTGGTAGCATTATCCACTACAGAATCCGAATACATAGCCGCTTCATTAGTAGCTCAGGAAGCTGCATGGACAAAGAAATTTATCACCGATCTAGGGGTTGTCTCTACCATTCAAGACCCCCTAGAAATCTTTTGTGATAACGAGAGTGTGATTGCACAAATCAAGGAACCCCGTGCATATCAAAAGACTAGACACATTGAGCGGAGATTCAACTACATAAGGATGATGTTGAAAAGAGAAAAATATGTATTCGTAAAGTTCACACCGATCAAAACATTACGGATCCACTCATGAAGCTCCTTGAAAGGACAAAGCATGAAGGTCATACTTGTGCCTTAGAACTTTGATATTCTAGTGATTGGAATTGACCTGTTTAGTATTTAAAAGCTTAGAACAATGTAACATTTAACTCTTTCATATATATTTGTGATATTTTGAGTTATGTTCATTTTAGCATGTATACATCCATGAATATGTTTATTATTCTAAATGTCCGTAGTCGGTCATCTTTGTGCGAGAAAATATGAACGTAAGACTATTATGAACATGGATTGGTGGATATTCATAAGGCATGAATATAGAGCAATTGGTTGCTGCCAAGGTTCATAGATATTTGTGGGATATGAATATTGGACTGACCCGCGTCTCAAATTTTACTACATGGAATCTTCTAGATTTATCATAAGTAAATTTGAGTAAAGGCGAATATCATTTGGTATCCTTCGACCTGAGATACGTATTGGGTTTTGATATTCACCAAAGTGTTATACCTTGAGCTAGTTCTTCACTGCTCTGAAATAATGAGCAGTACATAAGGCTATGTTCAGGTGTGACACGAGGTGATTGTGAGAAACGTATGTAGTCAAGATGGAATTTGTTCCTCTTATTCGTTGAGAGTAAGATGTCTAAGGCCCGATTAAGTTAAATCAACAAGGAATGATCATCCTGTGTCCTTGGATTTAACATGATATCTGTAACAAAAGGATAAATGATTAATTCACGTAAATCATTTGAAGTTGGATACTTGAAAGGGATGATGTTATTGAATGGCTTTAAGTCATGCGTATTAAGGGTAGTAAACCGTTGTTAGGCGGTATTTACTGCTTGCAGCAATCTTCTATGAATCTTGTGCAAGTTGGAGATTGTTGGATTCTTTATGCCCAAGACACATAGAACATTGATGTGGTTAGTACGTTATGATCCAAGTCGGGTCATACTCAATAACAAGTGTAGCAAACACCAATAAATATTTAATTGATGTTATGATCATGGAATTAAATAATTACACCGATTTAGAAAATGGGTTTTCTAAATAAATTGTATATGAGATAGAACAAGTTATAAGGATATTTTGTTCATGGAAATTATTTGTAATGTTATTTAAGTAGGTTAAATAACATCAAATAATAAAAGTGTGTATAAGTTTTATAATTAAAAAGGTTAATTATACAACTTCTTAAGGAACTAGTAAATAAATAATTAGGTGTTTTAAAATGGGTGGGAAACCCATTTTAAACACCATTTTTGGCTGCCCCTAAAGGGGTATCTTTGGTCTTTTGTTGCTTTGGAACAACAAGCATATTCATTAGTTCACACAACACACACACACACTCTCTCTCTCTTATGTGCAAGAACAAGTTTTTTTCTCTCATCTTTGAAGAAGAACTAAGCTGAAAAAAGGGTTTTTCTGCAGCTATATCCTTGCACGATTTTGGTGTTAAATCCTAGCAAAAGAGGTGTTTGCTTCACACTTGTGGGTATGCAAGCTTGAGGACATCTACTTTGGTGTTTTGGGTCTTTCAAGAAACTCATCTTCTCCTTCCATCTCACGATTTTGACAGCTTTTGGAAGGTAGTTCCATGGTGTTATTTTGGTTGTTTATTTCTTCTTGTTAGCTAGTTCATACACATATATATGATCCTATGTCCTTGGGTTTGTTGAGATTAAGTTATGTGCCTTAATTTTCAGATTATAAAACATGATATTAAGGTTTTATTCCGCTACATTTTCAAGTTTAAATGGTTAAACTACTTTGATAATGTGTCTAACAAACCCAACAAATTCTTATGACGAATATGATCACATGCCCAGAAGAAACAAACATAATCAAGGACAAACATCCTTTGCTACACCTACACGAAAAGTTCAAAAGAAAAATAGATTTTCTAAACCAACTAAAAGATTTTCAAAAAACAAACAAACTCTGTTTGTTAAACAAGCTAAAGTTGAGTCAGTTGGTTTAAAATCAAAACAATTTAGAGAAAGAAACAATTTCAGGATGTGAATCTGATACATCATCAGGTAAAGCAAAATCATACACACACGAGCCAGTCACATGTAAAGATGCTAATGGATAGCTCAGGACAACTATGGCTTGGGTTGAAATATCTAACTGATTTGCTAGTATAATAAGGACAGTTATGGAGGCCTGCCAACCCAAGAAAAGTTAGCAGTGGATGATCCCTTCCCATGATAGGAACATTCTTACTATTCATGATATTATGATGCAACTGAGCCAAATGGAGCAGAAATTTACCAGAATTCAATGTAGGATATATATCACTCACAGAAACAATGATGGCACAAGAAACAAACGGTGTTTCATTCCATCTGCTTAGTTTGAGTACATTTCTACATGGACTAACTGTTTCTGATCTCTATTTAATTGATAACACATATGCCGTTTCTTTATTTACTCAAAAACCAAACAAAAATCCTAAAAATTAGAAAATAAAGAAAAATCCAAAATATTTCTATTGAATCTTCCAGCATTTACATGAGAAATGATAGTACACTTATCTACTATCTTCTACATCTATTTTTCAAATCAATAAAGAGTGACAAGACTTTGTTTGATATGTCAGTAGACTCAGTTTGGATTGAAGATAAGCATATTTATGATGAATTAAACCAATATGCATTGTGGACCAAAACCATCTTAGGGTATTGGTAAGCAATGACTTTTCCAAGTGTTTGCTTGCGTGGTTACCTATACACACCATGCGAAAATGGTTTATAAATTTCTTATTGATAAAAGCGTATGATTCTCCTTTGTTGTATGTAAATACAGACCTGGAGTAAACATGAGGACAACTTCTGTTGTGCTGAGCACAGACCTAGTTGACCTTGCACTAAAAGTGTTGATGCTAAAAAGAATCCCAATATGGATCATTGCTAAAAGAATCCCAATGAGGATCAACTTCCAATGTGAAGTATAAAAGAGTCTCAATGCGGATCAAATATAAAAGAATCCAAAGTGGATCAAATCATGAGAATTTATACTCTAAGTAGCCGGGTTCAAGTTGCAATAAAGTGCCACCTTGCTTTTCATGAGGAGGGTTATGCTTCCATACTTCTGAGTGTGGGGTACTCAATTAGCATATCTAATCAAATCTAAACATGATAAATATCGTAAAGTGTTGAAAAGAGTTTAAGTGGACAAACATACTTAAAATCAACTTTGTTCTTTGTCTATATCTATTCCAAACTTTAAATATTCTTAGATGTATAAGATTTTGGATTAGTATGATCTCATTGCAGTTGAAAGATTCATGCTTGTAAAATGTCAGGACGTAGTATTGAACGAAATACTAACTGATAAACGTGTATACCGAATCAAATAGTGCGGAATCCTATTTGATTGGCGAACCAATCAGTGAGAACGCACGTAGAATCAATTGTAGATTGAATCTAAACATTAAGAACGATTGATAATCGATCTAGTGCGATCTATGAACTTGGAACAGGTTCTTAGAGGTCTCCAGACGGCTAGGGTACGTAGGGATTCAAAGTGCTTAGTTTTTCCACGATTTAAGTGGTATTTATAGGTTAGTGTTCCTCATTCGGGCGACTGAACCATTAGTATTGTTCAGTCGTGCGATTGAGTGTTCAGTCGTACGATTGAGTCAATCTCATGTTACAATCATGCGACTGATCCAGTCTCCTGGTTCAGTCGTGTGACTGAGTCATTCGCATGAAGTTGTTCATGCGTATGATCCATTAGCATGGGCCATTCGCATGAGAACTTCACATTACTAAGTTTGAATATATTTCTTAAACATTTTATTACCAAGATTAATTCAAACAACCACAAACCTATATAGTTAATTCGATACGCGTTTGAACAACTCATTAATGAAATATTAAACATTATAAACACAACCAAACATTTTCATTTCATTAAGTACCTAACTATTACATATGTGTAAGACAATAAAGACATATTACATTAAGCTCAGAACCTAGGTACACATGTATCTACAAACTCCCCTTGGACCTAGATTCATCTATTGTCTTACATTCTTCATGGCCTCTTCATATTTCTTGTACTTTCTTCATAGCCTCTTCATATTTCTTGTACTTCTCCTCTCTTATGACTCCTGCATGTATTTCAAATGCAAAGCTGAGTCTAATCACGTTTAGGAATTGGAGGGCTTGTACAATATCTTGTGCGTCATAGAACAGTGGCCACTTGTATAGAGTGTAGATATCTTCAGCCGACAAGTTGGTAAGCCACATTGGGTCAAATACCCTGGTAGTATCCATTTTGCCCTCTTTGTTCTGAACTATGACCGCCTCCCCTGTTCTCTAATCATAGTACCACCACTTAAAGTGTGGAGTGAAGTCCTGTGGCATTTCCCTTAGAGGGATTCTCGACATCGTGCGCGGAGGACTCCACTTTAGCACTATCTTTGGCTTTCTAGATATGTGATCAACTTCAGACCGTCTGATATACCTCGTAGGTTGTTAAGGTTTGAAGTTGACCCACCTGGTGTGGTACTCTCTCTTTAGTGCAGCCTCAAACCAACCGGACATCTTTCTCGGATCAGCATATAGCAGCTTCAGTTTAGCCAGCTGGTTGAGCTCAAAACCAGGAAGAGACTTTAGATCATGTGGGAATCTAAAGTACTCAATACCCTTCTCTCTCTTTACCGCGTACATATTGAAATCATCAAAATGAGCCCACGTGATAATCTTGCCTAACACCTTGTGATGTTTCTTCACTTTGTAAAGCTTGGTGTAGACATTCGGTTTAGGAGCAGTGTGTTGGGCTCTGATCTCCTCAAAACATGCAGCCCACTCTTCCTTTCTGATATCAACATCTATGTCTGAGGCTTGGGCTGTTTATTCAACCTTCTAGGACTCTTGCTCCATCTTCTCTAAAATCTCAAACGTATCACTGACCAGGGAATCACCCAGTTGGGGACCCCATTTCCCTCTGTGTCAGCATATTCTAGATAGTGCGCTGCAGTGACATCTTCGATCTCTATCTCATCAATGTCCTTCAGCTCATCGTCACTGTTTACTTCAAAAGTTGGAGCGTCTTTAACAATCTCATCGGGATTGAGCTTAAACATTTCTGCCAGCTCCTCGTCAGTAAGATCATGAATTATTTCCCATTCTTCAGGGGTATAACTCACTGATCTCCTGACAATCCCATTCACATCAAGAAATCATGGTTAATTGAGTCTTGACCTGCTGAAGGGGAATCGCATCGTATTCATCCCTCTGATAATTTGGATCTTCTTGAATTAGACATGTAACACATCGATCATTAGTTAATAATCAAAAGAGAAACACATTCACCAATATATAAACATTATATACATTAATTTGATACAAAATTCAGTTCCACATGATTTTAAATAATATACACAGCTAGACAGTACTCTTGTCTTGTATCATGGGCTCTTCTGCTGACGGGGCAGATGTGGAGGCACCTTGATCTTGTGCTTTCTTTGTCCTCATTTCACTTGCAGATGTGGCACCCGCAGCAGATGTATCATCATCTATATCAACATCATCATCAGCATCATCACCAGCATCAGTATCATACCCTTGATTATCACCATCATCATCATCATCACTGTCATCATCATCAACATCATCTCCATCTCCCTTTCTGATCTTTAGGGGCTCATCCTTTGACCCTTTCAGTCTCAGCATGATGGTCTTGTTGGCAGTCTCCAACTCCTCTATCCTTTTGGCTGAGTGGACATGTTGCTCCTGGAGTTGGGACATCTCTGAGCTCTGTGCAGCAATCTGTTGTGCCTGTTGCTCAATCAGTTGAGCCTGCTGAGATATCTGCTGAGATTGTGCAGTAGTAAGCTCTACTAGCTGACGAATCTGGGCAGTCTTCTCGTCATCGACTGCTAACAGCCTCAGCACCATACGGTTCAGTGCTGAGAGCTGTTCCTCTACCTCACTGTGAGGTAGAGGAGATCCAGATGTAAAGGAAGGGAAAGATGACGGTCCTCCTAGGTGACTAGTGGTGGTGGTGGTGGTAGTAGTGAAGATTGGGGGTGGTATAGATGAAGTTGGTGGCAGATGAGTGAAGATTGGTGGTGGTGTAAATAAAGTTGGTGGTGGTGGAGCGGGTGTGGTAGTGGTGTGTGAGGTGGTAGAGGTGGAGGCTGGTGGTGTAGTAGCAGTGGTGGTGGTAGTGGTGGATGGTGTGGCTGAGGTAGTGGCTGTGCTGGTGGATGATGTCAGAGTGAACCTCAACCTCTTCCCCTTCTTTCCATAGGGGTGTGCCGTCGTCTTCCTCCTTGTACCTCTAGACACTGAGGCTCCCCTTGGCTACTGAGCGAGTCCGGGGCTTAAGAGGTATCTGAATCAGCAGCAGCATCCTTGGACTCCCCTGGGCGTCCTCCAACCGCCCTCAAGCCTGTCTCTGTGGCAACCACCCGGTTACCCACCGTCCTCGTGAGAGGCTCCTCATCACTCTCTTCTTCCTCATCGGGAGGACAGAAGTCTTGGTGAAAGCTGGCTGTAGTGGAATCTGGGTGTGTAGGGGGTGAATGAGTAACCTTTCTAGTCGGGCCCTCGAAGTAGCAGACCCGGAGTCTCCGCCCGTATCATCATCATCGTCGGAGTCGTTAGATGGAAGAGCAATTTGCTCAACATATGAGTCACTCTCCTCATGGCGCCACTTTCGCCTTCCAGGCGCGACATAATCAGCCTGGGCCAAATGCCCGAAAAGTCTCTTCACCGGGGGTTTGACCTGCTTTCCACGATATACTCTCATACGACCCAATGTCGTATCATCCATGATCTCTAGTGACACAGCGTCGTGGTTCTCCTTGGGCAGTGTTGGCAGCTTCTATCAAGGATCATCTGGAGAAATCTAGGGTACATGCAGAACCCTTCTTTGCGCTTAGCCTCCAGATTCTCTATAAGGTATGAGAATATCATGCTCGAGAAGCTGAAGGGGTGGTTCAGCACCAGTGCCACGTAGGCATTTTGAATCTGGTCTGATAGGTCATCAAACCCACCCCTCCTCGAAGCCAATCACTTAAGGATGACATGTGCTAAGTACTTGTACTAGGGACACAGGTTGCTCTTGTTGAGCACACCTGCGTTGATATCCCTAGCGTACTTCATCCTTAAGAAGCACCCTCTAACCGTCAGTGGAGAAGTCTAGTGGGGTGGTCTGCATCATCACCCAAACCAAGTACCTGCCGGATATCTTCAGCTATAATCTCTATGTCTATACCAAAAATGGAACTCCTGATGCTGCAAGGCTCGCGTGAGCGGTCAACCGATGCCCCCTCCCAGAAGGCCTGCTGAATAGACCTATAGGGAGTGCATGGTGTGGAAATAGCCATGTGGATTCTGGATCGCTTGAGAAAAGTGATGATCCCCGCAAACTCGGCACCATTCCGAGTCGTAGCATCTAAATGAGCATATATGTTATGCTTACGGTTGATGGTCCACCTGTCAGCCATCAATCTGCAACACAAGACAGATAGGCATTAGATCCCACACAACACAAATCAGTTCTAATTAACCTGGTAGAACTCAGTCTGGTTCAATCATGCGATTGAACCATGCGACTGAGTTCAGTTGGTTGACCTATCATGCGATTGAATACATTCGGGTGATTGAATCATGCGGATGAGTTCAATCGGATGACTGAGCATGCGTTTGGTTCAGTCGGCCGACTGATCTCATTTGTATCGGTCATTCGGCCGATTGGCTCATCGTCCACTAAGTCGTTCGATTGTAGTTCATCATGGTGTCCAGTCGCATGACCCACTGTTCGGTCAACTTTAGTTCAGATTTGGACCAAAACTTAGAATTAGACGTCGTGTTTTGGTTCATTAGACTCGCAACCACTTGACTAATAACCTAATAACTTTTATTTCCACATTTTACTCGTTTGGTTAGGTTATAGTCCATTTCAATGTTCGGTTCTTATGTGGGTCGAGTTTCATGGTTTTGAAGTCAACTCGGTGGAATTTTAGATGGGCTACACCGCATTGTACCTGTATAAACAACCGAGATCGTCAGAATATCGAAATAAGGTGTCAGGTTCGGTCAGATGAAATTTTTGGCAGAGTAACGGTCAGGTGTGCGATATGGGGGCGTTTAGGGTGATGAGTTGAATGCGATCGACTAGGGCTCAATTTATACTGAATCTGATTTCAATCGGGCGACTGGACCCATTCGCTCTGTTCATTCGGGATATTGGACCTCAGTCGTGCGATTGGTTCAGTCGATTACATTCAGTCGATCGACTGGATCTCAGTCGAGCGACTGACTCATCCGCACAGCTTCATTTAGGCGACTGGCTCAATCTTGTATGCCATTCGTGTGAATGGTTCATACTCACGCTCCATTCGGTTGTCTAGGGCATGAGTATGGTCCATTCGCACGGTTGGAGCATACTTATGGTCCAATCGTGCGTATGGGTCATACTCATGACTTTGAATTTATGACCAATTTGCATTTTACACCCTTTGATTATAGATTAGACATTTGAGCATTCGATCATCTCAGACATGATATATTAACTTTAAAAACTGTGATCATCTCAGACATGATCCATTTATCTACCCGATCACCTCAGACGTGATCCATTTATCCACCCGATCACCTCAGATGTTATCCATTTATCCACCAGATCACCTCAGATGTGATCCATTTATCCACCCGATCACCTCAGATGTGATCCATTTATCTTTTCAAAAAGACTTTAGCTAAGCTTAACGTTAACTTCATTTTGTGACATTCACAGCAATGAATAACATAGCAAAGTCCGACACAGACACACTTTACAAATAACTTGAAAGACTAACCTAAGTAACAAAATAAACATGTTTTTGTGATTTTGTTAGGGCAGGGTAGAGTAGCCTATTAGCATTAACATTATTTCTAAGACAGATTCATATGGAATCAGACAGGCATAAACTAAATTACTTGGAACTTTTATATATGTATTGAAATTGAAACTAACATATTTACATATCACAGTTTCTCGTTCATCTGAGACTTCTCCATTCTAACTGGGAATCATGCTTGATCTGATATGTAACACACATTGATTTTGAACATCAGGCAGTATACTTGTCCACTTAAATCCATACACAGAGTTTTGACACATATTGGTGATATTAGGTTATATTATTTCGAGCACTTTTGTGGATCCCAAGCTTATATGGTAATCAACATTCCTCAGGAGAATTTTGAGCGGTCTACGGGTATTTTGACAAGAAGAGACTATTCATAGAGCTTTCAAAGAGAAGCCAAGCCTCAGGTCAGTGCCATCGCACAACAGAGAGGCGGCAAACAACAATGAATTCTAGAATATCTAGGTTACGCTTATCCTCAGGTCAGTGCCATCGCACAGTAAAGAGGCACACAACCTATCTTCTTGTTAGAGCAACTCTAAATATTTTTCTTGCACATAACGCACCAACAACATAGGTTATCATCTTGATTGCGTTTATTTTCATTTTTCATGCTTTGCTCTTTTGGAGGTCATCTGCACACTTTTAGTGGCGTTTATTTGCTCGTCATCCCTTATTGGAAATAATTGATTGTGTTAACCATCGATACGATAGGAACCCACAGTCAGTTGAACAGATTAGTTTAAATTGAGTTTACCAATGATGTCTACTAGTCTATTGTGTTGAATCTACTGACACATCGTATAATGAACTAGCACCTCCCTAGATCAACTTTCTCCGTGTAATTACAGTTTCCAACAAGCGTACTATCATTTTCCCAATTTATTAAACTTAGAATTCTCTGATTAACATTTTTCTGTGATTTAATTTAACTAAAATTGTAAAAATTGAAAATCTTTTTGGTGTTCCAAGTAACTTGACGCCTGTGTACTATCACTTTCCATAGTATTGAATCACCTTCTTATCTTTGTTGTTTTTGCCTTTTTAGCTTATCTGCCCTCCCCCCTTTTTTTTTAAGTAATCAAATACTGAAAGTAAACTAATCTCCCCCTAAAATACTAAACCGAAAATCTTTTTGTGTTTTTTGAATTTTAAGACAGGATATTTAAAATAAAAGAACAATAAAAGAAAATAAAAGAAAATAAAAGAAAACTAAACGGGTGTCGGACTAAGAAATTTCATCTTCTGGAATTACATCACTTTTCTTTTTGACACCGTTGACCTCTAACAATATAGAAAACGTGGTTTATCAAAAGCTTTAGTATAGGGGTCAGCGCGTTGAAAATCCGTATTTATTTTAACCACATCGATTAGGTTCTTTTCAAAACAGTCACGTATAAAGTCATATTTTATACCGATGTGTTTGGTCTTTGGATGTTGGACCGGATTTTTTGTTACTGCAATTGCAGTAGAGTTATCAACAAAAATAGGACTAGAAGAGAAATGCAAACCGTAGTCTCGCATTTGCAATTGTATCCATATGATTTGTGAGCAGCAGCACGCGGCAGCAACGTATTCGGCTTCACAGGTTGACAAAGCAACCGAGGTCTGTTTCTTACACTACCAGGTCACTAATCTCCTCCCAAAGAATTGATATCTTGCTGATGTAGACTTGTAGTTCATCTTGCAGCCACCGTAATCCGAGTCACTATACGCTGTAAGCTCAAAGTCATCGTCATGAGGATACCACAACCCAAGTGTTGGTGTACCCTTCAGATAACGGAATATCCTTTTGACTCTTATCAGATGGTTAACCTTTGGTTTCGCTTGATATCTTGAACATAGACATGTTGCATACATGATATTAGGTCTTGATGCAGTGAGGTACATGAGAGATCTAATCATTCCTCGATACATGGTGGCATCGACTAGATCACCATTCTTGTCGGGTGCTACCTCATGGTTTGTAGCAAGTGGAGTCCCAGCTGCGGAAGCATTCTCCATGTCAAACCGACTGAGAATATCTCCTACATACTTAGTCTGATGTAGAAATATCCCTTTTGATGTCTGATCCACCTGTAAACCAAGAAAGAACTTCATATCTCCCATGGCACTCATTTCAAATTCAGCTTTCATTACTGCTTCAAATTCTTTACATAAGTTTTCGCTCTTGGAACCGAAGATTATGTCATCAATGTAGATCTGAACAAGAAGCAAGTCACCATCTTTTTCTTTGATAAACAGTGTGTAGTCAATTATACCTCTGCGAAATCCGTGTTTCACAAGGTGAGTGGAGAGTTTTTCATACCATGCCCTCGGGGCTTGATAAAGCCCATAGAGAGCCTTATCCAGTTTGTAAACTCTGTCCTGATGATATGGATCCTCAAATCCTTCGGGTTGAGTGACATACACTGTTTCCCGGATTTCACCATGAAGAAATGCACTCTTTGCATCCAGTTAATAGACTTTAATCTTCAGTAAGAGGAATAGGCTAGGAAGATACGGAGGTCTTCCATTCTTTCCACAGGTGCAAATACTTCATTGAACTACAAGACGAGCCTTGTTCCTGATAATGACTCCTTGGTCATCTTTCTTACATTTCAAGACCCATTTGGTTCCAATAACTTTAGCTCCTTTTGGTCTATCCACGAGAGTCCATACTCCCAACTTCTTGAACTGCAGAAGTTCTTCTTGCATGGCACTCACCCATGCCTCATCATTCAGGGCTTCACTGACGTATTTTGGCTCAAACTTTGACACAAAACAACGATACGCTCCATCGTGAAAGTATCCTTTTTCCATTACCGAGGCATAATCAGCTGAGTATAGCTCATTTCTTATCTGAACTCCAGATCTGACATCCCCAATGACATTGTCAAGAGGATGATAGACATTTAAGCGTGATCCAGGAGTAGTGGGAACAACTACCTCAGAACCAAGATTATGGACATTTGGTTCTGCATCTGAGGCAGTAGGAGTGTGAGGTTCCAAGACGCAGAAGCATCAACGTCAGATCCTTGTGGACTTGCAGGAGTTGGAACCTATTCCTCCTCATTGTTCTGCTTATTTTCCACAGCTTCATCATCAGAGGAGGAGTCACTTACCTCGAGTGCTCCCCCTGACTGATTAGACGATTCACCTTGTGAACCAAGTGTTGTGGCGTCTTATGATGGTGTGTTTAAGACCTCAAACATCATTTTGGTTGCCAAGTCATTGTCAGATGTGGAGAGAGGGATGTTGAAAGACTGGAAGAAGCCATCATAGTCGAAAAAGAAGGTAGGTCCTTTCCCAGCAGGAGGAGTGGTGTATCTCTGAACGTCAACATTACACCACACTTCTACTTGACCCGTGGAGTTGTTATAGACTCTCTTATTCGGTATGTTGTATCCAAGAAAAATTCCATCTTCAGCCTTCTCGCTAAACTTTCCCTCCTGATTTTTCTTCAATAGTGTGCACGGTGCGCCAAACGGTTCGAGATACTCTTGATTTGGTTTACGTCATTGAAGTAACTCGTAACACGTCTTGCCATGACGTTAACTACCAGAACTTGATTTAACGTGTAACACACATTGGCAACTGCCTCATTCCAGAATTGGATGGGTAGCTTCGAGTCTGCTAGCATTGTCTGTGCCGTCTCTATTAAGCTACAATTCTTTCTCTCAGAAACACCATTCATCTGAGGAGTGTAGGCGGAAGTGAACTGGTGCATAATTCCCTTTTCTTTACAGAAAGCCTCCATCCATTGATTCTTGAATCGGTTCCGTTGTCTGAGCGGACTTTCTGACATTCAGCTTGTAGAGAGACTTCAGTGTAGTTACTAACTCTTTGAATGACTCATACGTTTCTGATTTTGATTTCAAAAACATCACCCAAGAGAATCTTGAGTAGTCATCTGTAACTACATAGCAGTATAGGTCGCCTGCGATGCTTCTTGTACTGACTGGACCAAACAGATCCATGTGAAGAAGTTCAAGAGGAAGGTCGATTGAGTGAACTTTCTTTTCCTTATGAGACTTCTTCGTCTGTTTGCCTTTCTTGCACGCCACACAGAAATCCGGAAGTTGGAAGTTTTTGACGTTAACTCCTCTCACTAGATCATTCTGGATCAAGTGATTCATCTTCCACGATTAATGTGTCCCATTCTTTGATGCAAGGAGATTGAGTCCTTCTCAGTAGCTTTTGACAAGAAGCACTGAACTTGATGATCTGTTATGGAGGCCTTTGATAAATCCAAGACATAAAGATCATTATATCTTGAGGTAGACATTAAGACTTGGTCCTCCGGAATGATATAGTCCTTTTTCAGGACATAGCACTTCTTGTTGTCAAACACTACTTTAAATCCTTTATCACAAATTTGGGATACCGAAAGTAAGTTATTCTGAAGTTGTTGAACGTAGTTTACCTTGTCAAACTTTACTTTCTGATTTCCCACTTCCCCTTAAGTTGTGATATACCCTCCTTTGTTTCCAGCAACTAAAACATGGCCTCCTTTTATCTGTTTGACGTTTGATAGGAGTGCCCTGTTCCCAGTCATGTGCCTTGATGCTCCGCTATAGACAATCCACATGTTGGTTTCAACACTATAGCGAACACCCTGTACATTCAATTGAAAACATTAGTTCAGGTTAGGGACCCAAGCCTTTACTGTCTTTGGTGACCCAGAGGCATCACACATCTTAAATTCTATCCATTGGCCTTTTGAGGGTGAGGGACAATCTATGGTCTTCTTGTTCTCATTATCAGATTCATGGGCAGATTTCTCTTACCATAAGCAGTCTTATGTAGGGCTTGTTTGTGATAAACAGACGACTGGTTGATAATTTGAACTTTACGTTCACGGACTCGTTTTGGTGGAGTCATGGATCTTTTCTTGGAAGAGCTCACTTTAGTGTCATAAAGTTCTACATTCTTCTTTGGTGTCTGATGATAATAAGGACAATAAGACACAATATGTCCATACTTTCCACAGTTGTAGCATGATCTGCTTTAAATTGACAATTTAAATGTTTCTGTGGAGAAGTATGGGACACTCGTGTGACATTATTTTGGTTTGGTTTTGACATTTCTTGCTTAGATGTTTTCTCTTGTTTAACAAAGTTAATTGTTTTAACATTTTTAACATCCTTTACCTGATTTTCTCTGGACTTAGACCTGAAGCACCTTCCATTTCCTCACAACGAATGGCAAGTGCTTTTCCTATTGTGGATCCTATTTCAATGGTTCTTTTGAAACGAATATGCAAGCATACGTTTCATGGTTCTATGGTCGGTCCGTGACCCGGGTTGGTTAATTGTTTGGTCTTTTGGGTTTAGAATTAGACTTGATTGACCCAGACTTTATATTAACCTTTTCAAATTGTTTGTCCAGATTGTCACAAGGCATTTACCTTGTGATTTTGAAGTGGCCTCCTTTAGTTTAGTGCCAGATTCAATAGGTTTACTTATGGAATCTGGGTCACTTACTAGAGGAGTGGACACCACATGATCCTTGATTAGGTTATTATTTATTGGTTTACTTTTTACATTCATCAACGTCTCAGGTGGTGGTGGAACCACTTTATTCCCAAACCATCCCCATTGTTACGTTCTCTCACTAAGTGTTGGACAATGTGAGAGGAACTTGTGCAACTATGCAATTTCTGTTTTAGTGAATTTACTTCTACTTCTAAAACTGCCATCTGTTTCTTAGTGTCTTCTAGGGAGTTTAGATAGTACCTAATGTCATTAGCTTGGTTAAAGGCTACTACTTCTATTTCCCTAAGCTGTTTGTTCAAAAGGTCTATCTTTTCTTTGTTACTGTGCTCATTTTGTTTTAAAACTCTATTGGCTTCTGTGCACAGTTGTAAGTCCTTTACTAAGCTATCATTGTGAGCTAATAACCTAGTAAATTTCAGATCAATGCTTTACCTAAATTTATTACAATCAGAACAAGCATGATTATTGAAAAGTTGGTCAGTAGTACTTACCTGAGAAGGTTCTGACGAATCAGCCATCAAAGTGGAGTCTGGTGTCTCTGGTTCTGGTGATTTTGATGCTGTTGTAGTTTTCCCTTCTTCATGCATGTAATTGACCACAGGTGCAGTCTCTTCAGTGTTAGACATCGCTAGTTCCACTGCAATATCTTCTTCACTAGCTGAGTCATCATCCAAATCTTCAACACTTGCAATGTTGGATTCTCTCGGAGATACAAACCAAAAGCTCCAATCCTGTCCTTCGTCATCATGAGCGGTCAAGGCTTTAGGATCCTTGCTTGACGAAGTAGGACTAGCTGTGGGTTTATCCTGACGATTGAAGGATGAGAAGGGATTCCCGTTTCCTGTCTTTTTCGGCTTTACACACTCACGCTTGAAGTGCCCCTTTTCCCCGCAATTGAAGCATGTTACCTTAGACTTGTCAAAACCAAAGGTAGTGTCCTTAGTTGCAACCAAGTTTTGTCTGGTCTTTTTGACAAACTTCTTAGCTCTCCGGACAGCACTTGCTAAGGCCCATATTATATCCATCCTTTCCGGCTCTGTCTCGTCTACTTGCTCGTAGTCCTTATATGCCAGATGGCAGTTCCCTATTTTCCCAGCAACTAGCCCGTCATAGGAATGGACGACAGCTGCTAAGAGATCCATGTGTTCCTTTGCTACCTCTACTGTCACATTCCTGAGGTTCTCGGTCTTTAGTTTTGTAGCATTGGCTTCAGATGCTATGTATTGGGTACCAGACGACCTTGACATGTCAGATCCTGAAGAAATTGCTTGAGATGGACCAGCTGAACTCGACACAAAAGCCATTTGTAGTGGAGCTCCAGATGTTTTGGCTTGTGGAGTTGAGTTGTATAGGGCTGGATTCTGATCATAAGTAGACTTTTGAGCCCTGTACTTTATCCACAATTCTTCCTCCCTCAATTTCAGAATGAAGTCATGATATCTAACTTCGCGAGCATATCATTCTGTCTGAGGTTGGAGACAAAAGAAACCTATTTCTCTGGCAAACCATCTGCGAAGTTTGAGACTTTGTCTTCCATAGAAGTGGTGACTCCATGAGTGTGCAGCTCACTCATTAAGTGATAGAACCGATCATTGACATCTTCCAAGCTCTCCTTTCCTATTGACGAGAAGTTGTCAAACTCCTTCTTTAACGCTTTAGCCTTTAGAGCTTTTAACGATGCATTACCGTCATACCTCTTTTCCAATGCATCCCACAGCTTCTTTGCTTGCTTGTTCTCAGAAAATTGATGTAAAATGTCCTTCGGAATTGACTGAGTAAGTAAAGCATAAACTTTCTTCTCAGCATTGTACTTGAGCTTTTGTCCATCAGTCATGCCCCCTAGTGTATGTTTAACTCCATCTACACCTACTGGCATGCTATACCATGTCTCTATCAACTCCCACAGATTGGGATCTACGCCATTCAAATAAATCTCAAATCTTTGCTTCCACTATGGGTAATCATCTAACGTGATTAGCTTAGGGGTCTTGTTATGATTTCCCACTTCATTTTCCAGAAGCAACAGATTCTGGATCCTTGAATCTTTACATGCTGTGAATGCTGAATAGTGATCCTCCATTACTATCAACTTTAACATTGGAACAAAACTGTTACTACTTGTGCGAATGAAAGTGTGCGATTGGGCTATTCGGGCGATTGAACAATACGGATGGATCAAACGTACGAATGAACCAATGTATATGAATCAATCGTGCGTACGGACAGGTGCGGATGAACAATGCGACTAGACAGTTCAATTGTATGAATGAAGGTACAAATGAGTCCAATCGTGCGTATGAGGGATGCGAATGAACTCAGTCGTGCGATTGAGTCAATCGGGCGACTGAAGCTGCTGTATGTTGAAAATTCGAAAGATTAAGGTACTTTGGACGCAAAAACACGAATTTTCACTAACCTTATTTGCCGTATGCCAGCAAAAATGAACTTTACGAACTGGAGACGTATGAAACACTGTTTGGCACAAAAGGATTGCATTTTTCGTGGAAAAACACAATTTTTATATCAAGAACGATTGAATCACACGTAAATCAAGAGCCAAAGCTCTGATACCACTTGTCAGGACGTAGTATTGAACGAAATACTAACTGATAAACGTGTATACTGAATCAATAGTGTGGAATCAATTGTAGATTGAATCTAAACGTTAAGAATGATTGATAATCGATCTAGTGCGATCTATGAACTTGGAACAGGTTCTTAGAGGTCTCTGGGTGGCTAGGGTACGTAGGGATTCGAAGTGCTTAGTTTTCCACGATTTAAGTGGTATTTATAGGTTAGTGTTCCTCATTCGGGCGACTGAACCATTAGTATGGTTTAGTCGTGCGATTGAGCCATGCGGTTAATCCATTCGCATGACTGAGTGTTCAGTCGTGCGACTGAGTCATCTCATTACAATCATGCGACTGATCCAGTCTCCTGGTTCAGTCGTTCGATTGAGTCATTCGCATGAAGTTGTTCATGCGTATGGTCCATTAGCATGGGCCATTCGCATGAGAATTTCACATTACTAAGTTTGAATATATTTCTTAAACATTTTATTACCAAGATTAATTCAAACAACCACAAACCTATATAGTTAATTCGATACGCATTTAAAAAACTCATTAATGAAATATTAAACATTATAAACACAACCAAACATTTTCATTTCTTTAAGTACACAACTATTACATATGTGTAAGACAAAAAAGACATATTACATTAAGCTCAGAACCTAGGTACACATGTATCTACATAAAATATCTTAATTTTGAAAAAATATAAAATACCAAAAAGATTTGTCATTTTTAGTATTTTTCTTAGTTTTGACAAATTTACATGTGTTATTGATTTAGGAGTGAAACTTCCATACAATGCCTCTACTGAGAGGATTTAGACTTTTGCAGGTGATGAATTGCATGACATGTCTGAGTTTCTTATTCAGTTCAGATGTCAAGAGAACACTCCTGCTTCCTTCAAAGATCTCCTGCCAGTTGCTGAGAACTAACAATCCTACTCTTAGTGTCTCATACACAAAAGTTCCTCACCCTTTAAAGCTTTTATTGAGGAAGAGTATATGCTAAGTCAGAAGAATTTCTGATGCTTCTCCTTCACTTCTGAAGTTGAGATAAAGCTGCTGATATTGCTACCTGTGCAACCCACAGTGTATACAAATAGGTGTATCTTCAAGTCTACAAATGTGACTAGAAGATCAAGCTGATGAAGCATACATCAATTGCCGAACCAAAGTCTTTATGTGTCGAAACAAAGTTCTTTTCTCAATGCCTTTTGATGAAGCTTCTAAGAAGATGCTACCAAAAAGGGGGAGAAGACTGCACTACAAGACTGCACTACAAGACTGCACATCAATCAACATACAAGGTTTTGATAATCATGAGGTTTTGGTAGCATCATCTTAGGGGGAGTACTGTTGGAATATTTGAAGATGATACTTACCAAAACCTAAGTGCCAAATCTCATGGTGTTTACCAAAACCGAAATGGTGAAGATATGCTAAAGATATGATCAAAACGAAGAAATTTGACCAAAGTCAAACTTGGTCAACTGTGGTCAAAGTCAACAGTCAACATCAGCGAGCGTCCCAAATGACGTCAGCACCCGGCAGTAACGCATCAGCAAAAGAGAATTTATCACACTTAGAACTGTACTTGTGTAATCATTTTGTGCTTAAATGTAATTTATCTTATTTTGTAAAGAGCATATGTCACACCCCAACCTTGACGGCGGAAACATCGAGGTGTGAGAGTTAAGATCGTTCACAGCCACATAACGCTATTATTAAATTCAAATATATTAATCATAAGTTTCAATTCTAACGTTACAAGCATAAGTCTCAAACAAAGATGACATCATGTATAAAAGTTAAATGTGACAAGTTCATCCATTTATTTCTCTAGGTCCAATCCTAGATGTGATAAGCTTCAAAGAGTAGTATTCATACTTGAGTATTTCCTGAAACATGTTAAAAATAAAAGGTCAACAATAATATTGGTGAGATTCACATAGATTTTAATACATAATTATGTAAAAGATGGCAATTCATGTTGTAAGTTAGAGAATAAAGTAACTAGGGATGTAAGACAGAATGCACAATCAAACCTTGACAGATTTTTACAAGTCTCAAACGTTTATAAGTATATAAGATTAGCTAAGTGTATTTGGATTAACCAAGCAGGCTTGTCAGGCCCATAGATCTATGACGTCGCCAGGCTAGCAATAGTTAATGATTGTACATATATTCGACATTACATGGTAGCTACAAAGATCAACTAACCACAACATACAGGTGAAATGCCATAAGTTTACAAGAACCAACGTGTTTACAAGTGTAATGTTTATAAAGTAACATGTTTCACCCCAAAGTGTGAAAATATGAAAAGGGGTATAGAATTACTCAAATGGAAAATTTGTATAAGTTTGAGGACTAATAAGAATAATAATAGGCGTCGTTCCAATGTGAATCGTCACAAGGCACCTAAATGTATATATATATTCACAAGGGTAAAGTTTTAATAATAAGATTAACGTTCTAACAGGGTTTCAATAGAATTGTGGGGTTTTGACAAGTAAATAAATTTATATAATGAAATTACTTATATTTTGATTCATTCAAAAGAATTATACCATTAAGTGTTTTAATATAGAAAAGAATTAGGTATAATGATTGATAAGGTTTAAATATATTATGTAAATAATCTTTATAATCTTTTGAAATAAACATTATTTAACATTGATTACAATAACGTATTAACCAATAATAATTTATTAATCTAAAATATTAGTTAAAGTACATTTATAATAAATAACCTAAAATAACACTTTAAAATAATTTGTGAAATTATAAAATATAATTTCTACAATTATCATGATTAATTAAAGATAATATAATGTCCACTAATAATTTAATGATTTAAATTATTACTTAAAGTCCATTTTATAAAAATAACTTTTTATAACATTTGTAAATAATACTTTAAAAAATAAATAAGGTTTTTAAAAAATATGTTTTTCAGAAAATAACTAGATAACTTTTAGAATAAACAAAGTTTGTAAAACTGATTTTCATAATTTTTAGAATTTTTTTATAATTTTTTTAAAGGCTGAAAGCTTTTAAAAAAAATAGTGAGGGTGCCCGGGTAGAACCCTGGACCTCAGGTAGGAGATGTGTGCGTGTAACCAGTAGGCAAGGGCGCCTAAGCCTGCCATGAAATGGTTTTTAATTGTTAAATACATAAGCACAATGAAAACCCCCAATTTCATAAGAACCCTAATTCGTCTTTGATCCGAATGAACATCGAATCGTACGAGCTGATTCAATTAACATTAGGGCTTTGTTTCCCCATGCTAAAGCGAGTATAATGAGGTGTGTAACTTACATGATCATGTTCAGATCGATGAAGATGTTGATAAAGTTGGTCGCGACCAAGTCGAAGTCGATTCAGGTTATAAACGTTGTTGGTGATCAAATTAACTTTGCAGGTAGGTTCCAAGAACGATGATAAGTAAAAGCCCTCTATCAATTTCGATCAGTATCACTTCGATCATAGACCTCGATTGAGTTGCAGGTCGAAGATGAAGATGTCAATCGAATATGGGGTATGTGTTTGTTTCGAATGAAATTGATGTTACAGAAAGTTTAAGGGAGTTAATTCGAATGTTTTAACAACATTCTATAGACCCAATTAAGTCTGTTTTCTAACAAATGGGTAGAGGCTTTAAGTTGATGCTTCGGTTTCGAGTTCCCCACCTTAATAATCAAATAAATTCGATTAATAGCGATATAATAGTCGAAACTGGTGTACCATAGTTAAGGTTCGGTTTAATTTCATTTTAATTAAGCGTTTTGGCGGATTCGGGGGTCACCGGAGGTGGTTGCCGGAGATAGAGGCTGACGGGGAAGAAAGGGGGGTGGTTTGGGTATTTTGCATTTTGGCCCCTAATGTATTCATTCTTGTTATTTATGTTTGAACCTTTATATTAAGTTTCAGAAATTACAAGTTAAACCCTAGACTTGTAAAACCCATAAATCAAGTTAATTATTATTATTTTTTTATAAAACTTGTAAACTTTATTGTTTGATTATTTAAAATTAATAACTCTAATAAAAATTTATAGGTTTATTAAAATTAATTTTATAACTTAATAAATTTTAATAAGACTTTTCCATTTAGTTATTTATTGTAAAATGATTAATAAATCCTTATAACTTTATATAAAGAAGTGTTTATAAATCCATAAATTATTACAAGTTACTTAGATGTTTAGTAAATGAATAATTCACAATGTAAATTGCACATAATACATTTGATCCATTACAATTATTATAAATGTGTTCGGGTTTTAACTTGGAAATAATAAAAAAATAGTGGATGTTACAATATAAATGACTAAGTGTAGTCATTTATACTCAAGAACAATAACCAAAAAGAGAGAATAGAGTTTTAAAGAGGAAAACACACACAAAAAGGTGTAATCACTAACATTGAGAGGATTCAAGATTGAGTGTGTGTGAGAAAGTGTTCTTGCAAACTACTTTGAATTCCTCTAACATTGAGAGAATTCAAGGTTGAGTGTGTGTGAGATAGTTTTCTCACAAACTCCCTTGTAATCCTCTTTTATCAAACATATGAATGAATGAAATATTTATGAATTTGTGTTGTTGATTGTTCATCATTTATTCATCATCATCATACATGTTCATCTCTTGCATATAGATCATCACGAAATCATCAACAGATCTGTAAGATTCCGCATCACAGATCTGATAAACGACAACAATACAATTGCAATATCGATCCAACAAGAATCCTTCATCTGCTTTTTGAGCAAATTTGGATAATTGTTCTCTGGTATTTAATATTGAAACAGAAAAACCAAATGCTTTAAGGAATCCAATGAATGGCTTTCTTTTAAACATTAATGCACATGGAGTTTTGGAATATTCTTTGATTATTAACGTGTAAGGTCCTATTCCCGGGATGCTTACAGTTGGACATTCATTGCACATAATAATTAAAACATTACCAAAGAATAAGCAACGGAATTTCATTAACAAAAACCATTCATTTGTTTCATTGATAATTACTATTGTTAAGCAATACAACATTGTTTAAGTTACAAAAGCATCATTTAATTGCATTACAAAACAACAATAACATTATGGTTGAATGGGTGCCAGTCTTGTCCTGCCGAGTAGCCTCCCCGTGTGCCATCCTTAGCAAATTGCGAAATGAAAATGCATAAAAGTCAGCTTTGCTGAGTTAGTTCTAATTTTAAAGTGTTGAAATTCTTTATACAGTTTATATATGAGAATACTCTATTTCAACAAAATACTTTCTTTTCTCTCGTACGTGAGCATTCATCGTACATACAACAAGGTATAACCTTATTCATCATTCATTATCGCACGTATTCGTACGTTTCGTACTTTAGCATTATCTTTCACTATTTCTAGATCCTGTCATAACTTTACCTCCATTGTTTGGCATGCAGCCACCTCATTCCCGGCACACAGCCGCCTTATTTCTAGGGTAAAGTGACAAGGATCCCATTTCGTACTATGGATCAGTCACCAAGACTGATCCCCTTGTGTGTGAACCCTCATGGGTTAGCCAAAATCGCATGCTATATTACACATAGTTGAGCTCGAAACTCTCAATGAGTTGTGAACCTCCTTTCATTTTGCTTGCAAGAATTTTTATTCGTTAATTCTTTATGTTCCACTTTCATTATCATTAATCTTTCACTTTCATTATGATAATTATACTTTACGTATACGAGCATAAACACACCACGTAAAGTCACATGATAAAATATAATATGGAACATAAAAGCAAACCGTAAACATTCATAAAATGAACAAATATAAGCCTTAAGCCAAACTAGGGTCAGACCCTAAGATTCTGATCTTTCCCTGAATTTCAAAAAAATTCTAAGTGTTTCAGGCGCATGAGAACTATGTAGGTGCATGAGAACTGTGCAGGCACATGAGCCCTACTTAGGCGCATCAACACTATCCGGGCGCATGAACTCTTCACTTAGACATTTTCAGCCTACTTTTGGGCACATGAACTGTTCAGGCACATCGGCATGTACTTAGGCGCCTGAGGAAATTTTGGGCGCATGAGGACTATTGGGGAGCATGACCCCAACACTTAGGCGTCTGGACAATACGTCTGGGCGCATGAATTACTGATTCAAGCCCATGAGCCTACTTAGTCCTTCTAAGGCAATATTCTTAGGCACATGAGGTAGTGTTTTGGCACATGAGCCTACACTTAGTATTTTCAGGTAATGCTTTGGGTGCATGGGCACTATTGGGGTGCTTAACCCCAACACTTAGGCGTCTGGGCAAAATATTTGGCACATGAACTACTGTTAAGGCGCACGAGCTTACACTTAGAATTTCTAAGACAATATTTGGGCGCGTGAGATACTGTTCATGCGCATGGCTAGCACTTAGGTTACATGTAACTCTCTAAACAATTGTGGGTAATGTTATCTCATTTCTTCCTTAATCTCCCACGTAGATTCAGAACCTTTTCGGTGTTTCCAAAGCACATGCATAAGTGGAACCACTTTATTCCGCAACCTCTTCTATTTTCGGTTGATGATTGCCGCTGGTTGCTCTATATAAAAAAACCGTTCATCCACCTTGATATCCTCCAGTGGTACAATCATATTTTCATCGGCTAAACACTTCTTCAGATGAATTACATGGAATGTCGGATGAATTCCATTTAACTTATCAGGCAGTTCTAATCGATAGGACACCTAGCCCACTCATGCGATGATTCAGAAAGCCCTATGTATCTCGGGCTCAGCTTGCCCCTCTTCCAGAACCGGATGATCCCCTTCAAAGGCAAGACCTTCAACATGACCCTATCACCCATGTTGAACTTGACCGGTTTACGCCTCTTATTGGCATACGACTTCTGGGTATCCTTTGCTGCCTTCATAAAGGCTTTAATCTTTTTTAGCTTTTCTGTCGTAGCCTCGATCACCTCAATACTTCCCAACTTTTTCTGCCCAATGTCTCCCCAACATACAGGCGTCCTACACCTTCTACCGTATAGCATCTCATAACGATGCATACCAATGCTGGCATGACTACTGTTGTTGTATGAGAATTTAACTAACGACAAATGATCATCCCAAATTCCTCCAAAGTCGATCACGCATGCTCGAAGCATATCCTCGAGCTTCTGAATCGTCCTTTCCGACTGACCATCTGTCTGAGCATGTTAAGCCGTGCTAATGTGTAGTCTCGTCCCTATCGCATCATGGAATCTTTTCCAAAACTTAGATGTGAACCGGGTGTCACGGTTCGACACGATTGACACTAGCACACCATGTTGAGCTACAATCTCCTTAATGAACAGATCCGCCAGTCTTTTAGATGAATACGTCTTGCGGATTGCTAGGAAATAAACACTCTTTCTCAGATGATCCACTATCACCCAAATGGTATCGTACCCGGTTGGACCAAAAGAACCAATGAGCCAGATCAAAAAAACCTTTAAGTCCCACAGACATCACAACAACTGCTGAAGACTTCATCAGCTGATGATGACAACAACTGAAGACTTGATCAGCTGAAGTACAAAGACTGAAGACATCAGCTGATGTACAAAGACTGAAGACATCAGTTGATGTACGAAGACTGAAGACAACAGCTGAAGTACAAGGACTGAAGACAACTACTGAAGACATCAGCTGAAGACATCAGCTGATGACAACAGCTGAACTTCAAGTCTGAAGTTCAAGTACTGAAGACTTCAGAGGTTGTCACAACAGCTGAAGAAGTATTCTTCAGTTGTTGTGATGGCTTTCTTTTTTAGTAGTTTCCTTTCAGTTGTTTCCTTTCAGTAGTTTCTTATCTGTAGTTTTCTTTTATGTTTCAGTACTTTGTAAAATGTATGAAGAGCATGTTCTTCAGACGTTGTAGTTTTAGTAGTTTCTTTTTAGTAGTTGTAGTAGTTTACACTTGTCTTTTGTAAGAAGATGTCAGCTGTTAGACATCTTCAGTAGTTTAGTCTCTTTCAGTAGTTTGTTGTAATAACGGTTAGATGTCACTGTTAAGTGACATCAGCTGTCGTCATCTTTCCTATAAAAGGGAAGATGACCTAATTGTAACTGGGCCGAAGCGTGTGTTGAATGAAAATATACCTTTGGCAGAAATCTCTCTCTCTCTCTCTCTATAATCATACTGTTTCATTGATACATATTGTGTGTTCTTGCTATAATTTGTTCTAATTCGTGTACAATTCCGCTGCAAATCCAATCTAATTGATCAAATTAGATACTGGATGCTTTCAAATGGTATCAGAGCTGGTTAGTCATTGATTGATTTAACAATTGATCATTGAAACTGCTCTTTAGATATCTACGTTTGATCGAATTAGTAAATTTGCATGAATCTGTTATAGAGATTGAGTTTCTGCTGCTTCTGGTCATTCAATTTGAGGTTCTACGTGGTTTTGAGCTAGATTTACTGAAATTACTTTGAATTTGCTTGAATGTATTCAATGGCGACACCAACAAATGATCCTCACAATACTGGCTCCTCAACAAAGCCTCCGATTCTTGTTACAAGTGAGTATAACATATGGCAACGACGTAAGCTCCATCACCTGTCTATCAACAGCGCTGGTTGTTGGAAATCTGTGGTGTATGGACCATACAAGCCTATGGTGAGAACTCCGGAAACAAATGAGAGGGTTCCGAAGACACCTAATCAGTATTCGGATGAAGATCTTAAGATGTTCGAATTGATGCTAAAGCCCATAGAATTCTGGCCATGGCACTGCCTAATGAAATCTATTCAGGGCTTATGCATCATGAAACTGCTCATGACCTCTGGTTGCTCTGAAGGAACAATCTGGAGGAACTGATGAGGTCTTAGCAAACACTAGGGAAATCCTCGCCCAACAATATGAGACATTCTCTCATAGGAAGGGTGAGACTCTGACTCAATAGTTTGAGCGATTCTCATGTTTGATTTCTGAGCTGAAAATGGTTAAACAAGAGTAGTCAAACAGCCAGATGAACAACCGATTCCTCAGATCCCTGCCTGAGAGATGGGACACATACACTATTGTCCTACGCCCTAGTGCAAATCTGAGCACTCTATCTCTCACCCAACTTCATGGGAAACTGCTGACATTTGAAAGAGAGATAGAACAGAAAAGGAAGTTGTCCTCATCTGGAAAGCTCAGTGATGACTTTGTATCAGGCAATACTGCACTGATAGGTCAGGAGTCAGAGTATGATGCATCAAAAAGTGCTTATGACGAGCATATTGATTTCTCTACTAATGTAGAACATGCTTTTGTTGGTGTGGATGGTAGTTCAGGTGGTAGCAGTGATAACTGGTGCTTTTTGATGGAAGATTTGAAGGGCATTCCAGATGATGATCTGGAAGAGATGGATATTTTGAGCCAGATGGCAATGATCAATATCAGATCTCAAAAGTTCTACAAAAGAACTGGTAGGAAATTTCCTGGTCTCTCTGGCAAAACCAAAGTTGGTTTTGACAAGAGCAAGTTGAGGTGTCACAAGTGCCATAGGCTTGGACACTTTGCTAGAGAGTGTAGATCATCTGGATCTAACTCATCTGCACCCTTTGTGACCTTCCCAAGCAATAGCTCACAAAACAAAGGGCAACATTCCACTAGTTCTGGTCATCCATCACAAGCTCAGTCATCACCTGCATATTTTGTCCCTCAAGGTCATGTGCCATATCCTTACCCCTGCTATTACATGCCTCAGCCAAACCAAGTTCAAGCACCCATTGCTCAACAACCACATGCCCTTCCTGAGCCTCAACCATCACAATCTCATCAACAATCTCAACCTTAACAACACAGCTTTTTCACCCCAGGAGTTGTTGAATGGAGCAGTTTACCAGATGATATGTCTGGTCATGAACAACTGTTTCCTGGTGCTGGTCAACATGGTGGTGACAATCCCTTTAGAAACCTTGCTCTCATGGCCCTAGAGTCTGCTGATGGTTCATCTTCAAATACTTCATCACAGGTATCACAGGTATCTTCAGAGGCCAAAGCCAAGTTATGTTCTGAATCATGCATAGCCATATTTGCATCTATTAGAGAAGCAAATGTAGCTTTAATTAATAAAAATCTTGAGCTAGAGCAAGCACTTTCCAAAATAAAAACTGAGTTTGAGTCTGTTTTGAATGATAAAAATGATGAGATTTATAAACTAAAATGCCAAATCACAGATGATAAGGTTAGGGAAGAGGTACTTCGAGAAATGTATAAGGACCTCAAAGAAACACTTGCAACTACCCAAGTAGAGTGTGAACGCTGGGTAACCTCCTGCAAGGGTTTTGAAATGCTTCTCAGCAAGCAATCAGCTTCTAATGTGAAGTTTGGAATTGGTTATAATCACACTGCTCCTCCTACAAATTTTACTCCCAGACTAGAAGTAGAATCTGAAGGAGAAAGCAACAACCAATCCACCTTATCATGTGATTCATCTTCTGATAAAGCACCAAAGTCAGAGGATGAAGTCAGCATAAATTCCTTACAAAACCAATCAGCTAATGCTGAAACAGCTGATGGTTTAAATGCTGACAGTCACATGATCAAAGAGTTGATCACTTCAGGTGTTGTCTCATAAAGTACTGAAAGTACTGAAGCACATGTTACAACACCTGAAGAACAAACCCAAACTACTACAAGTACTGAAGGGAAGAAAACTGTAAGTAGAGAGGGTTTGAAAAATACTGAAGAAGATATCAGGAAAGCAAGTACTGAAAGGAAGAAAACTGCAAGTACTGATAGAAAACGGCTGAAGAACAAATCTTCAGTAGTTTCATCTTCTTTAGTAGATGATCAACTAAAGATGAAGAAGAAGTCATGTGAAATATATGGCTTATTCAATCATCTTACTGATGATTGCTGGTATAGAAAAGGTTGCAAACTTAATCAAAATCAGTACATTAAAAAGAAGATTAATAAAATGAAAGATGAGTTTGAAACCAAGTTTGTACCAGCAACATCTCAACCTGAAACCCCAAAGTCCTTAAAGAAATCCAAAAAGAAGGAAGGGGTTCATCAGGCAACAACTGAGGTTGATCAAAGGAAGATGGTACAACACAGGAACCCATCACAGCCAAGAGCTGATGTGTCTGATAAGCTGAAAGCTTTAGCAAACAATCTATCATAACTTTTCATGATGGTTCAACATCTATTGGGGAGAGTCAACCAATTAGATGCTCCTATGCTGAAACAACAGAAAAGGAAAACCAAGCCAAAGGAATCCTTTTCTACACCATCTCCACCACCTCAGACTAACAATCATAACAAACAAGTTAGTATTAAATCTGTTGATGAGAGCGGACCCAAAACCAAAAAGGTTTGGGTCTCAAAAACAAACTAATTTATTGTGATGAATGCAGGGTTCTTCAGCATGCCAAAGAAGCATCTGGTATGTGGACAGTGGAGGATCCATGCATATGACAGGGAGCAGCTCTCTTCTTAATGACTACTCTGAAGGAAAGAAGGGGTTTGTCTCTTTTGGCAATGATGCAAAAGGTTACATCATCGGCAAAGGCTTTGCTTCCAATGGTGAAATAAGGTTTGATGATGTTAACTATGTGGAGAATCTCAAGTACAACCTCTTGAGTGTCAGTCAAATGTGTGATAAAGGCCATGTTGCACTTTTCACCAGCCAGAAGTACAAGATTCTGTCATCCAAAGTTCTGAGTTTGATTGACAAGGTGTTGGATGAACATACTCTCCTGAAGGCCAACAGGACAGGAAGAGTATATGCCTTAGATATTTCAAAGAAAATTGATCTAAAAGGCCATCCTTGGCTATTCTCCAAGGCTTCTCCTTAGGAATCTGAACTATGGCATAGAAGGCTTGGTCATGTGAATCTCAAAAACATGAACCAGCTGATTCATCATGGTTTAGTAAGAGGGTTGCCTATGAAGGAGTTCAAATGTGATGACAACTGCACTGCCTGCTTAAAAGGGAAGCAACACAAAGTCTCATTCCCTCCAATAGAAGAGCCAAAGTCCATTGCCTGCTTGCAATTATTGCATATGGATCTTTTTGGTCCAGTTAAAGTGATGAGCATGGCAAAGAAGAAATACTGTCTGGTAATTGTGGATGATTACTCCAGATTTGTATGGACTTTCTTCTTGCACTCCAAAGATGAAGCTACATAAGCTATTATGAACTTTGTATTGTATGTTGAGAAACAATATTCCCTTCCAGTCAAGTGTGTGAGGAGTGACAATGGCATAAAATTCAGATATCACACACTTGATGAATTCTACTTGTCAAAGGGAATTAAGCTGCAGTTCAGCATTCCAAGAACTCCTGAGTAAAATGGAGTAGTAGAGAGAAAGAACAGAACACTGGTTGAAGCTGCCAGGTCAATGTTGGCTGATTCAGGCTTGCCATTGACATTTTGGGCTGAAGCTATCAACACAGCTTGCTATGTGCAAAATAGAGTATTAGTAAATCAGAGGTTGATGAAGACTCCTTATGAAGTGCTACATCATTTGGCCCTTTTGATTTCATTCTTTAGAGCATTTGGGTGTCCCTGTTACATTCTCAACACAAAGAATCCACTCCAGAAGTTTGAATCAAAGGTGGATGCAGGGTATTTTGTTGGTTATTCATCTACTTGCAAGGCATACAAAGTTTTCAACTGCAAGACAAAGATGGTTGAAGAGACTTAGCATGTGAAGTTTAATGAATCTCCAAAGGACAAGATTCCATAAAACCCTGTAGAGTTATTTGATTTGGACATACTGCAATATGTTCCTTATCAGTGTCTAGCTGTTGTTCCTGTCACTAGTTCTCCACCTAGTGGTACTGATGATGATGTAGTCAGTACTCACCTTTTCAGGTTTAGTGACCAACTGCCTAAGTCATCTAAACCTGATGCTCCTGTAGCTTCAACAGCTCCATCCATAACAAATGCTAATGAGATTTCTGAATCCTCTACTTCATTTGAGTTGCCATCAGCAACATGGATTCAAGAATCTTCATCAACATCTGTTACTGCTGAAGGTCCTACAAACACTTGCACAGACCTCATTGTTTATCAAGAGCTGAAGGATCATCCAATGTCTCAAATCATTGGTGATATCAATGCTGGAGTCTCAACCAGAAGTCAATTGTCTAATTTCTACTTCTATGCTCTCTTCATCAGTCAGCAAGAGCCAAAGAACTATCATGTTACATTAAGAGACAATGGATGGGTTGAAGCAATGCAGCTTGAGCTTCTTCAGTTCAAAAAGCAGCAAGTGTGGGAGCTTGTTCCTTTACCCCAATGTAAGTATGAAATAGGCACTAAATGGGTGTTTAGGAATAAAACAGATGGAAAGGGCCAAATTGTTAAGAACAAGGCCAGACTAGTTGTACAGGGGTTTGCACAAGAAGAAGGTATTGATTATGATGAAACCTTTGGCCCTGTAGCCAGACTGGAGGCAATTAGATTGTTCTTAGCTTATGCTGCTTTTCATAATCTTAAAGTTTTTCAAATGGATGTCAAAAGTGCATTTTTATATGGTAAAATAAAAGAAGAAGTTTATGTGTGTCAACCACCAGGTTTTGAGGATAATAAACATCCAGATTGGGTGTATAAGATTGATAAGGCTCTATATGGGTTGAAACAAGCTCCTAGAGCCTGGTATGAAACATTGTCTAACTTTCTTCTTCAAAATAATTTCACTAGAGGCTCCATTGATAAAACTTTATTCATTAAGAAAGTAGGGCAGCATAAGCTACTTGTTCAAATTTATGTTGATGATATTATTTTGCATCCTCTGATCCACAGTTGTGTGATGAATTTACAAATTTAATGCAAAAGAAGTTTGAAATGAGTGCCATGGGAGAATTACAGTTCTTTCTGGGTTTGCAAATCAAACAAAGGACTGATGGAACCTTCATTCATCAGTCCAAATATACAAAAGATCTTTTGAATAAGTTTGATTTACAAAACTGTAAGCCCTGTTCTACTCCCATGAGCAGCACCACATAACTGGATGCTGATTAGAAAGGTAAAACGGTTGATGAAACCCATTACAGATGTATGATTGGGTCCTTGATGTACCTTACAGCTTCTAGACCAGACATTATGTTTGCAAAATGTGTCTGTGCTAGATTTCAGGCTGCACCTAAAGAATCCCATTTGATTGCAGTCAAAAGGATCTTCAAATACTTGCAAGGTACTCAATATCTAGGACTTTGGTATTGTACTGGGCATTCTTGTAAATTAGTTGCTTTCTCAGATAGTGACTATGCAGGGTGCAAAGTCACCAGAAAATCAACTTCTGGTGGATGCCAATTTCTAGGCAATTGTTTAGTTTCTTGGCAGAGTAAGAAACAAACTTCAATTGCTACATCAACTGCTGAAGCAGAGTACTTGCTGCGGCAGGTTGTACATCCCAGGTACTCCGGCTTCAGAATCAATTATTGTACTATGGCATTACAGAGACTAGGACACCATTACTCATGGATAGTGCTTCAGCTCCTTGTATTGTTAAGAATCCAGTCCAGCATTCTAGGAACAAACATATTGAGATTAGACATCATTTTATTAGGGATTGTTATGAAAAAGGCCTGATTGATCCAAAGTTTGTTCCTAGTGCTGATGAGCTTGCAGATATCTTTACTAAGCCTTTAGATAGTGCAACTTTTCAAAATCTTATATTGAGGCTTGGTATGCTGCAGCTAGAATAATTGACTAATAATGATGCTCTCAGGTCACAAGTACTGATGAGCATTAGTATACAAAAGTCAAAAATAAGTACTGATGAGTTATTTTGTCTTTAGTATTGTTCATATCTAATGATGTGTTATAACTACTGAAGGCTAAAATACTTCAAAGTACTGAAGTACATTATTTGTTGAAAAGAACTGATGAAGTTACAACTACTGATGTGGTTATAACTACTAATGTCTATCTCTATCAAATAAGTACTGAAGAACAAAATTTTGTCCCCAAGTACTGATGTGTAATCTTACACATGAGTACTGAAGACAACATTTGTTCACAAGCTCTGAAGAATAAATATTCCCAAGAGCTGATGACCAATGAAACAACTGAAAAATCAGACAAAGTCTGATGAGTAAGTGTTGAGGTCAGAATGAAACAACTGAAGTGACGACAACAGCTGATGAGTAACTTTACTCTTCAGCTGATTCAAACAACTGATGTTTCATTTAAAAACAACTGATGTTTCATTTAAAAACAACTGAAGGACAAAACCATGTCTTCAGTAGTTTACAACTACTGATGACTAACACCAAGTCCTCAGTTGTTTACAACAACTGAAGCCAAAACCATGTCTTCAGTAGTTTAGAACTACTGGTGACTAACACCAAGTCCTCAGTTGTTTACAACATCTGAAGGACAACACCATGTCTTCAGTAGTTTCAACTACTGATGACTAACACCAAGTCCTCAGACATTTATAACAACTGAAGCCAAAGCCATGTCTTTAGTAGTTTATAACTACTAATGACTAATACCAAGTCTTCAGTTGTTTACAACCTCTGAAGGTTAAAACCATGTCATCAGTCCTTTAAAACAACTGATGACTAACACCAAAACCTTCAGTCATTTTCTTTCAGCCGTTTCATACCAACACCCTATAAATACCTAACCCTAACTTCATAGTTTTTCAGTCTCTCACAAACCTAACGTTCAAAAACTCTGAAACCTCTCTCCTCACATTAATGGCGACCATGCAGCTCAAACCTAGACACAACTATGTTGCCTACCTTACTAAATCACCCTTTCGGACCAAGTTTGATAATGCCATTGATCTAATGGTCCATTATCCAAAAAAATGGCCTTTCTACTTAATCCGACCATCTATGCCGAATCCCTAAACTAGTTCTGGATGAACATCACCCTTTCCACTGGGGAGAATGACACCGAGGTCTCTCTCCAGTCGTTCGTCAACAACCAAAAGGTGGTCATGACTTCTGCAATCATTCGCCAAACCCTACATTTGGATGATGCCACCTTCATCACTGAGTATCCAAAGGGCACAATCGATCAATCTTTTGCTCACCATGGATACCAGGGTGACCTTAGTGCTTCTACCATCCTCAAGAAGCATTTCCATGATGCTAAACGATTGATCTTTCATATGGTCAATGTCTGTCTTGCCCCTAAAACTTCTTCATGGGATCAAATGTCATCCAGGTGGCAACAGGTATTGTATTCCATCCTAGAGCAACAAAGTTTAAATTTTTCTGAAATAATATTTTTAGAACTTAAAGATATGGCTGTGAAACCTTTGGCTAACCGATGGATATTATATCCAAGGTTCATCATGGCCATCATTGAAAACCAACTTCAAGCTGAGGGACTTGTTGGCCTTGGAGTCCCTGCTCTGGCAATATTGCCTGAGGTATACTCCAGGCATAGCTCAGACCAACATCTCAAACAGGTTGCCAAGCTGCTAAAACCCAAGCAGCGGGAACCCACAGCCTCCACCTCCAAATCCAAAGTCCCCACCAAACCCAAAACCAAAAAGCCCAAGAAGGCTACTCAGGGAGTTGAGTCCCCTGAGGAAGCCCCTACAACAGAAAGGCAGGAAGTAATTCCTGGTATTAATCCCCCAGTAATTACAAGGACTCAACCAGCCTCAACTGCTCAGGCATCCTCTCAACAGGATCCTGCAGCAACCACTTTCGGGATAGCCACATCTTTGGAACCTATGTCACTTGAGAAGGTTACCATTGAAGAGCACCACTCTCCCCATGTGCAAACAGATTCACCCCAATCTCCTATTGCAACCGCCCCTCAAAGTCCAACTATTATTATAGCAAAAGTGCTTACTCAGCTCAACACTCCACCCTCTCCCCAGGAACTTATAACAACTAGGCAAACCCCAACCAATGAGAAGGAGGAACCAAGTGTTGCTGAGAACCCCCAGCACAGGGACTACAATGTTCAATCTCCCAGTGTGGAAGAGGAGATCAGAACATCTGGTGAGGCTGCCACTACACCTGCTTCAGCACATGAACAGGATGAAAGTGGTAAAATCTCTAAGTCCTCACCAGAGGCAACTGCTGATGAAGGATTTAATCCTGAGGCAGGAAGTCCCCGGTACCAAGATAAAGGGGCACATGTGATTACTGAGCCATACTCAGCACATGTACATCCTGATCCAATCAAGAGGTCAGGTGATTCAGCTACAACTGATGATGACCTGAGCTTCTTCTATGATGTTTTAGCTCATAATACCATTCTTGAGGATGAGGTGAGTAGACTTAAAGAGCTACTTGCCAAAATGACTCAAGAATCAAGTCCATCTGCCACTATTCACCCACAGATGGCACCTTCTCTTGAAGGTCTCATAAACATAGAGCAACCCCTAAAATCTTAGCCATCAGCCCCTGCTTCTAGCACTATTTCTCAGGGACAAAACCCCCCAGAGCAAATGGTTGCTATCTTTCAAAATTCCCTGCCTCTCATCACACCCATCATCACCGACATAGTGAATAAGACCCTTGATGAGAGGCTTGCCTCAAACATACAAACCCTGGTGGATGATGCTGTGACTAAAAGGCTTTTTGATAGTCAAACCCCTGCAACCAATGCAACCAAAATGGGGGAGACTCAGTCAGTGAAAGCAATCAAAAGGAAGAGAATGGAGGAGGAGAAAGAGAAAGAGAAAGAAGTAGAGAAGGTGGCAGAAACTAAGAGGGAGATGGTAGTGGAGACAGAGAAAGAGAAGGAGAGTGAGAAGGAAAGAGAAAAGGTGGTTGAAAGTGACAAAGACTTTCATGTCACATATAAAAAGAAGAAGGGTGGAGGGAAGGAGAAGGAAAAGGAGCTAGCAGTGTTGTCAAGGAAACTGATACCCAACACAACAGGTCAATGGATAAAATCATTGATCAGCTATTTAGGCAAGGCTTTGACACTGCTGAGCTAGATACTGAGATAAGGAAGTTGGAAGTACAAGAGATTGAAAGCCGATGGTCTGGTCAGAGTGAACAAGAGAAGGAGAGATTAGAAGCTATAGCCAGATTCATTTCAAAGTATCTGGGGAGATCAATCCTGGAAATCAAGTCATGGTCCAGGGACAACATCTTGGAAATAACCACCAAGATCTGTTCGTCTGAGGTATTCACCAAGGGGCTGATCATAGAAGCCCTATGTGAAGCTGGTGCTGGGAGCAAGACTGAACTAGCCAAGCACACCAAATCACATAAATCCAAATTGCTAGAACAGCCTGCCCAATCTCCCACACCAAAACAATCCACATCACAACCCACAAAACCAACTCCCTTACCCACAAAACCAATAGCCGATGATGCACCCCAGAAGATGAAGAGAAGGGTGTTGAGGCTTGAAGAAGAAGAAAAAGAAGATGATGAAGATGAAAGGCTGCCAATTTTAGCTGTCATTCCATTGCCAAAGGCCAAAAGTCACCCTCCAATAATTACTCCTGAGATCCATAGGCAAACAGTTAAAGTGAAGCTAGAAGAAGAAGAGCTTCACAAACTACATGATGAGGAATTGTTGAAGAAGGTTGACAAAGCTAATGCTGTCACTTCATCAATCATAAACATGAAGAAACATGCTCAGAGATTAGACACTCTCAGACAAACATTTCAATATCAAAAAGAGACAGTGAGGATTTGGCCTGATCCCAGGGTGTCTTATAGGATTCATAAGAAAGATATTCCACTGAGATACAATGGCCAGGTAAAGAAGATCGTAGATGAAGTGATCACACTGGCCATTGTAATATCACCCTGGGAGATCCTTGATGACTTCAAGAAAGCCTATAAAGCTAATCAGCCCCCACAAAAGAAGCTGAAGAATAGAGTGGTCAAAAAGGGGTTAGTGTATAAGAGGCTTGAGGAAATTAGGAGGAATGAGCTCTAGTTGTTTCTAAAGGGTAATCACCCTGATGAATTTGCATACAGAGCAATAACAACTGTGGAGCTCAAAAATGGGAAGCAGGTCAAATACCTCTCTGAGTATTATGGGCCTGAGTCACTTTTTGAGGGAGAAGCAGAAGAGCTCACCATGGAATAACAAATAGTCTTCCTTGAGGCCTACACAAGAGAGTCTTACAGACTCATTGTTGGGAAGTAGGCTTCATGGATGGGGTAACAGCTTTGTGTCCAGTTCCCCAAGACAGAGTTCCCATCCATCCTTTGATAATCATACTTTTTGAAGCCTCTTCCCAGGCCTGTGCTGATCTAGGTCATTTCTGAGCTGATCCAGAAGGAAAAGACCAATCTTTCTGCCAAATAAATAGGACATCAAATAAGCTTAAAGGTTTTGGCTGCATTGGTTTAGGGGGAGCTTGTTGGACCAAAAGAACCAATAAGCCAGATCAGAAAAACCTTTATGTCCCATAGACATCACAACTACTGCTGAAGACTTCATCAGCTGATGATGACAACAACTGAAGACTTCATCAGTTGAAGTACAAAGACTGAAGACATCAACTGATGTACAAAGACTGAAGACATCAGCTGATGTACAAAGACTGAAGACATCAGCTGAAGTACAAAGACTGAAGACAACTGAAGACATCAGCTGATGACAACAGCTAAAGTTCAAGTCTGAAGTTCAAGTACTGAAGACTTCAGAGGTTGTCACAACAGCTAAAGAAGTATTCTTCAGTTGTTGTGATGGTTTTCTTTTTCAGTAGTTTCCTTTCAGTTGTTTCCTTTTAGTAGTTTCTTATTAGTAGTTTTCTTTTATGTTTCAGTACTTTGTAAAATGTCTGAAGAGCATGTTCTTCAGACGTTGTAGTTTTAGTAGTTTCTTTTCAGTAGTTGTAGTAGTTTACACTTGTCTTTTGTAAGAAGATGTCAGCTGTTAGACATCTTCAGTAGTTTAGTCTCTCTCAGTAGTTTGTTGGAATAACGGTTAGATGTCACTATCAAGTGACATCAGCTGTCGTCATCTTTCCTATAAAAGGGAAGATGACCTAATTGTAACTGGGCCGAAGCGTGTGTTGAATGAAAATATACCTTTTGGCAGAAATTCTCTCTCTCTCTATAATCATACTGTTTCATTGATACATTTTGTGTGTTCTTGCTATAATTTGTTCTAATTCGTTTTACAATTCCTCTGCAAATCCAATCTAATTGATCAAACTAGATCCTGAGATCCTTTCATACCCCTTCGGTACGAGATAGCTTCATTATGAAGACCATGGTGATGTGCTTCCACTTCCACTTGGGTATATCCAACAGTTGGATCTTCCCGTGTGGCTTCTAATGCTCTGCCTTCACTTGCAAACAAGTAAGGCATTTACTCACATACTCCGCTACATCTTGCTTCATTCCTGGCCACCAGTAATCCTTCTTCATGTCCGGGTACATCTTCATGGCACTGAGATAAATCGAGTATCGAATCTTATGAGCTTCATCCATGATTCGCCCCCGTAGGTCTCCATAACAACGGATCCGCATCCGTCCATTTCTGGTTCTAACACCAAGAGTGTTCTCACCTAATTCTACAACTAGACCCTTCATTTGTTTGGAATTAATCTGATCTTCTTTATGTGCTTCGTCTTGAAAATCCTTGACCTATTTCATTAGATCAACGATCATAACCAACTGATAGGCCTTCACCTGAAATGGCTCGGGTCTCTCCTTTCGGCTAAGGGCATCGGCCATAACGTTGGCATTACCCAGATGATAATGGATCTCACAGTCATAATCTTTGATCAACTCTAAGCACCTCCTCTACCTCATGTTGAGATCCTTTTGCTCAAAGAAATACTTTAAGCTTTTGTGGTCCATGAAGATGGTGCACTTCATCCGGTATAAGTAGTGCCGCCACATCTTCAACGCAAAGACCACAACCGCTAGCTCCGAATCATAGGTGGGATAATTGAATTTGTGGGCTTTAGCTGTCGGGACGCGTAGGCTATTACGTTTCCACGTTGTATCAGCACGCAACCCAGTCCCGAGTAAGAAGCATCTGATTAGACCACCAAGTCCTCACCCCCTTCAGGTAATATCAAGATAGGAGCTTGAGTTAATCTTGTCTTTAACTCCTCAAAAGCATCCTCCTGTTTCCTACCCCACACAAACTTCATGTCCTTATGAGTCAGTTTCATCAAAGGTGAGGCTATCATGGAAAAGTCTTGGATGAATCTCCTGTAATAACCCGCTAAACCCAAGAAAATGCAAATCTCGAATGGCATCTTCGGACACTTCCATTGCATTACTACTTCCACCTTTGCTGGGTCCACCATAATTCCTTTAGCATTCACCACGTGACTCCAAAATTGAACTTCACGCAACCAAAAAGCACAGTTAGAGAATTTAGCATACAACTTCTCTCGTCTAAGTGTCTCTAATACTTCGCCTATGTGACCGGCATGTTCTTCCTCATTTCTTGAATAAATCAGGATATCATCAATAAACACGATCACAAATTTATCTAACATTGGCCGACTGTTAGGACCGATTTCATACGGAGTACTAACAGATTCTGCATTATACCGAATCAAATAGTGCGGAATCCTATTTGATTGGCCATCCAATCAGTGAGAACGATTATCCCGATCAATCCAACGATGAACCAAACATTAAGAACGAATAAGAATTGATCAGAAATGAACTATGAACTTGGATTGACGTTTTGGTGTTATGTTTTTCCACGAATTACATATGTATTCGAAGTGTTATGTTTTTCCACGAATTACGTGGTATTTATAGGTTTCCTGTCTTCAGTCGTATGACTGAACCATTAGCCTGGTTCAGTCGTGCGACTGAATCATGCGATTGACTCATACGCATGACTGAAGGTTTAGTCGTGCGACTGACTCAATCTCCTGTCTTAGTTGTACGACTGATCCAGTCTTTTGGTTCAGTCGTGCGACTGGTCCATAAGCATGATATGTTCATGCGTATGGTCCATTAGCATGGTCCATTTAAATGAACTATCACATGGATAAGTTAAACATACTTCTAAGTTCTTATTTACTTAGAACCATGTAGAACAACATCAAACCTATATAGTTAGTTCATACACGTGGAACACATTCAATATAATGATATCATGACATAATCAAGCATAAATTAACATCATAACGCACTTCATATATCATTCATTCAATTCATTACATCGATTACATATATGTAAGACATGAAAGACTTTTATATTTCAGAACATAAACTAGGTACATCATTATGTATCAACAATCTCCCACTTGAACCTAGTTTACTCTATTGTCTAACAGTCTTCACGCTGTGACAACCGATCTCGAGGTCACTATTCTAACCCTAACTTACTTGCATCATCACCTGTCTTATGAGTCTAATAATGGAAACAATCTAATAATATCAGTGCTATTAGAATCATCATTTGCTATTATTTGCATTTCCATGATTTTATGTGATTTTTGTGAATTTTAGTTATTTCAAGTTTTATATTCTAGAAACTAAGTGCCCGGGAATGTTAATTAGTCACCCTAGCTAGAATTCAAAACCCTAATTGAAATAATTAAAATGTGTGCATATACACACACACTTGTAATTTTCGGTTCATGCATGATTAATCATGCACATGACAACAACTAACAATATCTACTAACTAATATTTACACACTACTTTAAAAATTAATACCACCTAATATACATTTTTGATTTAAAATTTTTAAAAGAACTCTACACTAGAGTCCAAGGATCAGCCGCCCCTCTCCCCCACTCCTCTCTTCTCTACACCACCCACATACTCACCCACTCCCATTACATGCATTCTTTCACCAATACTCCACACTTCTCCCTTCTCCCTCCTCTCTCTCTCGAATTCACCAGCTGAAACACACACAACACTCCCTCAAAATCCTCTCCATTTCTCCCATACAATCCAAGCAAATCGTGAGCTACCATCGGACCATCACTAAACCGCAAACAAGTGAAAGTTTGGTGTACATTTGGAGCTCGGATCTCCCAAAGCTTGAGATTTCAAGCCTTGTTCGAGGTTCTCCAGCCATTCTTCGAGATTCCCCAGCTTGTATTGGCCTTCGAAACTCTCCAAAACGTGAGTCACACTAAGAATAAGCCACATTAAAACCGTAACAAGTCACAACTTGTGTTACCTTCATTTTCACTGTTAAAAACACTTCTTCTTTTGTTGTAGCAAAAATTGACATCATCACTTTGTTCTTGAGGAACCTTCCACTTCACAAAAGGTATCTCTCATGATTATGTTGACTAATCCAAGGGTGAAACCTGATTTCTCCATGAAAACCCCTTTTGGGGTGAGATATACTTCCTTGAATTACATGCCTTGTAACCCATCAAACTTGCTCTTGAAACATACATATGAATGACTTTTGGGACTGTAAACAACCTATTTTGAATGTTATAATAGGAGTTGGTAATGTTTGAATGCATCTAATGGTGAATTACACATGTGTAATAGACTTAGAAAGCTAGATCTACACTTTGTTGAATGTTTTTGTTTGGTACTGTTAAACCGTGGGTTAGGACCTCTATTTCAGAAATTTTTGGGGTAAAATTTAGTGAATATGGTATGGTTGATGACTAGAATCATGGGTCATGGTGAAACTATGCAACTTTTGGTCATTTCAGGACCCGAAAACTTGGAAAAATAGCTTAAATATAAAGACAAACAAACAAACAAACAAACCCAGTATATCCCGCTCAAGAGCAGGGTCTGGTAGGGGTAGGTGTAAGCAAGTCTTTCCTCTACCCAGATAGGTAGAGAGACCGCTTCTAAAGAGACCCCTGACTCAATATCAAAGGCCATAACGTTAGCAAATCAGCATATAAACAAAGATATGATAAATGGTACAGCACAAAGCATACAACATACAGTAAAATATCATCAAAAGAAAATAAAAAGTGAACAAGCATACATCATGGAAGCAGCAACATTCCCCTAAAAAGGACAGAAGCGTACTACATACACATCAGGCCCCCCAACACGCAATCAAAAGTCCCTTCCTAGTTACAGAACCCACTAAAAGTCCTTAATTTTAGTTCTATGCCTCCACTTAATCCTATCCTCGATCATGTGCTCAGAGAGGTGCAAGTGTACCATATCTCTCCTAATTATCTCTTCCCAAGTTAACTTAGGTCTTCCTCTACTCTTCCTACCCTCTAGGATGATGTTCTCAACTACTCTAACCGGTGCTGCCATTGGTCTTCTCTTAACATGCCCAAACCATCTTAATCTTCCCTCTCGTATTTTATCTTCAATAAAAGCCACTTCTAACTTCTGTCGAAACACTTCGTTTCTTATCCGATCCATTTTTGTGTTTCCATACATCCACCTCAGCATTCGCATTTCTGCAACCTCTATTTGTTTCTCGTGCGATTTCTTTATGGCCCAGGAGTCTGTTCCATATAGCATAGCTGGGCGTACCGTCAATCTGTATAGTTTTCCCTTTAGTTTTGCTGAAAACCTCTTACCACATAGAATCCCTGATGTTGCTCTCCACTTGCACCATCCTGCTTGAACGCGGTGTGCTACATCGCTTTGTATCTCTCCGTCCTCCTGCAGGTACGAGCCCAGGTATTTGAACCTAGACGTTTGTGGGACCGGCATACCCTGGATACTGATTTGGGTGTCCTCTTCCGCCTCGCCACCAAAGTTGCAATGCATGTATTCCATCTTAGAGCGACTTATGCTTAATCCTCTGCGCTCTAGTGCTGCTCTCCACTGCTCCAGCTTGTCGTTAAGCATCATTTTAGATTCTGATATTAAGACAATATCATCCGCAAAAAGCATGCACCACGGGGCTAACTGTTGTATAGATTTGGTCATCTCATCCAACACTACTGTGAAGAGAAATGGGCTCAATGTAGATCCTTGGTGGAGTCCCACTTCCACTGCGAAGGAGTCTGTGTCTCCTACCAGTGATCGCACACACGTTTTTGCCCCGTCATACATATCCTTAATTATTTTGATATACCTCTCTGGTACCCTTCTAATTCGTAAACTTTCCCAGATTAGTTGTCGCGGAACACTGTCATAGGCCTTTTCTAGGTCGATGAATACCATATGGAGGTCCCTTTTCTTTTCTCTATATTTCTCCTTGATTGCCTTACGACGTGTATGGCTTCTATTGTAGAGCGTCCTGGCATAAATCCAAATTGGTTTATTGCTATCTGAGTTTCCCGTCTAATTCTCGTGTCAATAACTCTTTCCCATAATTTCATCGTGTGACTCAATAGCTTTATTCCCCTGTAGTTTTTGCAACATTGAACATCTTATTTTTTCTTGTATACTGGGACTATGACACTGGTTCTCCACTGGTCTGGCATCTTCCCTGTCTTAAAGATAGTGTTGAACAAGTCTGTTAGCCATTGGAGACCCACATCACCCAGGCATTTCCACACTTCAATCGGTATGTTGTCTGGCCCCACCGCTTTAGCCGTTCCCATTTTCATCATAGCTCTTGTCACTTCGTCAACTGTGATGTTTGTACAATAGCAGTTGTTTTGTTGCATTATTTGCGTTGTTCTATCTCTCTCAGTCTGTTGATTTGAGTTCCTTATGTTGAAAAGGTTATCGAAGTAAGTTTTCCATCTCACCTTGATGTCTTTCTCCTTCACCAAAACCTTTCCATCCACAGCCTTTATGAACTTCACCATTCTTAAGTCTTGTCTTCTACTTTCTCTTGCATTGGCTATCTTAAACATGTCATGCTCTCCTTCTTTCGTCTCTAATCATTTATACATCATCTCGTACGCCGTGTTCTTTGCCTCTGACACTGATTTTTTCGCCTGTCGCTTCGCCTCTTTGTATTTTTCTTTTAGCTCTGCGCGTTCTTCCTCATTGTTACAGCGTATAAGCTCTCTAAAACTATGTTGTTTGCTTCGTATCTTTTCCTGTACATTTTTGTTCCACCACCAGGATTCCTTATGACCGACTATCCTTTTTGTTGTAACTCCAAGCGTTTCTTTAGCTGCTTGGATAAGCCTAGTTGCCATATCCTCCCACTTTTGGTTTGTGTCTTCCTGTGGTCCAGTCTGGTTCAGTGGTATGACCTTATCTCTGAAAATGGTAATCTTTTCGTCTTTGAGCTGGCCCCATCTGATAGTAGATCTAACTCTCCTGTTCGGTTGGGCAATTGGTCTCTTGACGCGTATATCCGCCACCAACATATGGTGTTGTGTCATAACTGTCTCTCCTGGGATTGCTTTACAGTCCTTCCACGAGCTATGATCTTCTCTCCTCGTCAATAAATAGTCTATCTGCGTGTGTCTCCCACTGCTACTAAACGTGATTAGATGCGGGTCTCTTTTCTTAAAAAACAAATTAATGATGCCTAGGTCATGCGCTACTACAAAGTCAAGAAGCTCCCTACCACCGTCATTCCTAAGACCATACCCGTAGCCTCCATGGACCAGTTGGAAATGCTGATTATCCTTACCGATATGTCCATTAAAATCTCCTCCTATGTATATCTTTTCTTCTCTATGTATGTCGCCATAACGTGATCTAAACTCTCCCAGAACTTATTTCTTTCTGTTTCCCCCAGTCCAACATGGGGTGCATACGCACTAACTACTGCCACTACCTCATCCCCTATTACTATTCTTAACAACATAATTCTATCATCGTATCTTCTCACGTCCACAACATTATCATAAAGTTCCTTAGCAACTAGAAAACATACACCGTTTTTTGTTCCGTCAGACCCTGAATACCATATTTTATAACTATTGCACTCTTTTGCTCTCCCACCCCGCCATCTAGTCTCCTGAAGGCACACTTTCTGGACCCTACGTTTCTTCAGCACATCAATTAACTCGAGTAACTTACTAGTTAGGGTTCTGACATTCCACGATGCCACTCTTAATCTACAAACCTTATTTCCTGTTTTCACACCTCTCGTCACCGAACATGATCTCGGGGCAGCATAATGGCTCCTACTATCTATTATACCCGACATTGTCCACTAAAACTACCAGAAAAACACGGACAACACACTAGAAAGAAAAGCAGCACAAGTAGAAACAAAATCAAAAGGAAACAGTCCAATGGGGTCAACAATACGCTAGGGGCACACAAACAAATCAAGACACAGAAAAAATCAAATCACACGATGCTGGTACCCCTAACTCAGCCAAACAATCTACACGGAAAGAAATATTTAAAGAAATAATTAAATTAAAGGCACATAAAAAAGCAGATATGCAACCCGAGACGGATCGATCTCACCAAAAGTATACCAAAAATTATAGTCTTTCCATTCTGATGCTGGTACGTGGTGGCTGGGGGTGTATAGTTGCTGTGATGGTTGTGGAGGTGGGGGCCGGTGACCGGTGACCGGTAAGAGGGAGGCAGTGTGAGGGCGGTGGAGGCTAGCGGTGGGGCGGTGGCGGCTAGCGGTGATGTGGTGGCCGGTGGAGGCTTTGGTGGTTAGTGGCTATGGTGGTGACGTGTAGGCGATGGTAGCGGGGTAGGAGGTGGTGACGGGTAGGCGAAGGTGGGGCTAGGCGGTGGTGACGGGGTAGGCGGTGGTGACGGGGTATGGCACAGGGTAGGCGGTGGGGTGGTGAGTAGAACTTACCGTGGAGAGGCGGCGGTAGGTCGGCAGTGTTCGCCGGAGCAGGTGACTGGAGCAAAAATAGGGTTTTCCAATAGGTCGGCGATGGTCACCGGAGCATAGAGCAGAGCAGACCGTGTTCACAGCATCAACCTTCGAAGAGGGAGCAGAGATCCATTGGCGCCAGTGACCGGAGCAGATGACCGGAGCAGAGATCCTTTGGCAACATTCGAAGAGAGAGAAAGTCCCACAAAATTCGAAGAGCGGTTCACCAACTTAAATATAAAGAAAATAAGTAAAATGAGTTTTAAATAGAATTCCAGGCTGATTAAGGGTTAATAAAGTATTCTGGAGTTAATGGGTAAATTAAGTGGTCAAAGGAGTAATTTAAATGGAGTTTTAACTAAAAACGGGTATAAAACGGGTGACGTTTTTGAGGTAAAATCCAAGAAAAAGGGGTTTAAGGATAAGATGATGGGTTTGCTAGAACACAAAAATCCATGTTTAACCTTTTAAACATTCTGAAAAACGTAGCGGAGGTGATGGATTATAAGATGTTTATAATCTGAAAAATTCGTGCTCTAAATGTTGTTTTAAGATGAAAACAAAACCCAAAACAATAGGATCTTTAATATGTGAATGAACAAGCTATGTAAACAATAAACTACACAATATGGCAACCTCAAAGGGCTGCCATAAACTACCTCCTTCCAGCAGCTAGATGTCGATGAAAGAAAGAAGTTTGAAGGCTGAAATGTGGCAAAAGCTTCATGGTTGGATGTCCTCTAATGTTGACTCCCACAAAGCTTTAAGTAATCCTCACACTTGCTTGGATTTGGACACCAAAAACACCAAAATGAAGGCTGCCAAATGAGCTTCCAAGTCCGTGAGTTTCAGCAGCAAGTTTGATGATGTATGGAGATGAAAACCGACCAAGACTTCAAGCAAGAAATCCTCAAGTGTTTATACCCCAAGCCTTGAAGCAAAACCCTTCTTGTTAGGGAGAAATAACACCAAGAACAAAACTGAAACTCCTCTTGTTTCTGCTAGAATTGCCGTGGACAGGAGAGAAGGAGAAGGAGTGTTTTTGTTCAATTTGCATGTAATGAATGTGGTTGTTAGTGGAGTGCTTTACTTAGTCAATAATGTGTGTTTCAAGAAAAGAATTGGTCCAATGACAATTCAAGGAGTGGGCGGCCATGGGATTTATATTAAAAGGATTTCCCACTTAAAACTTGAACACACACTTATTAAAACTAGTCATATGTCACATATTAAAAGGTCACTTTCTAGACTAATTTTAAAATTGTGGCATATGTCTTCTTTAATTAAACAATTTAATTAAGGTGCACTCATATGTTATTAGTGTTATTTAAACCCTTTTAAATAACAAGAATAACAATAAACCCATCAACAAATTATCCTTATAATTTGTTCCATCTCATATGCAATTTATTTAGAAAACTCATTTTCTAAATTTGGTGTAACTATTTAATTGCATGATCATATCATCAATTAAATATTAATTGGTGTTTGCTAAGCTTGTTATTGGGTATAACCCGACTTGGATCATAACGTACTAACCACATCAATATTCTAAGTGTCTTAGGCACATAGAATCCTACAATCTCCCACTTGCCCAAGATTCATAGAAAATTGATGCAAGTAGTAAATGACGCCTAACAACGGTTTACTACCCTTAATACGCATGACTTATGGCCATTCAATAACATCATCCCTTTCAAGTACCCTACTTGAAATGATTTAGGTGAATTAATCATCTATCCTTTTGTTATAGATGTCATGTTAAATCCAAGGACACAGAATGATCATTCCTTGTTGATTTAACTTAATCAGGCCTTAGACATCTAACTCTCAACGAATAAGAGGAACAAATTCCATCTTGACTACATACGTTTCTCACAAACACCTCGTGTTATACCTGAACATACCCTTATGTACTGTCCACTATTTCAGGACAGTGAAGAATTTTCTCAAGGTATAATACTTGGTGAATATCAAAACCCAATATGTATCTCAGGTCAGAGGATACCAAATGATATTCGCCTTTACTCAAATTTACTTATGATCAATCAATAAGATTGCATGTAGTAAAATTTGAGATGCGGGTTAGTCCAATATTTGTATCCCACAAATATCTATGAACCTTGGTAGCAACCAATTGCTCTATATTCATGCCTTATGAATATCCACCAATCCAAGTTCATAATAGTCTTACATTCATATTTGTTCCCACAAGTATGACCGACTACGGACATTTAGAATAATAAAATTATTCATGGATGTAAACATGCTAAAAGGAACATCACTTAAAATATCGTAAATACATAGATAAGTTAAGTATTACAATTGTTCCATATTAATAATATTAATACTAAACAGATCAATTCCAATCACTAGAATATCGAAGTCCTAAGGCACAAGTATGACTTTCATGCTTTGCCCTTTCAAGGAGCTTCGTGAGTGGATCCGCAATGTTTTGATCAAAGTGAACTTTGCGAATACATATCTTTCCCTTTTCAACTTCATCCCTTATGTAGTTGAATTTCCGCTCATTGTACCTAATCTTTTGATGTGCACGGGGTTCCTTGATTTGAACAATCGCACCCTCGTCATGACAAAAGATTTCTAAGGGGTCTTGAATGGTAGAGACCATCCTTAGATTGGTGATAAACCTTTTTATCCATGCAGCTTCCCAAGCTGCTAATGAGGCGGCTATGTATTCGAATTCTGTAGTGGACAATGCTACCCTATTCATAATGGAGACATACCCCGATTGTGATCGAGGATCATCTCGATCAGTTTGGAAACTAGCATCCGTGTAACCCTTTACAACTAGTTCCTCTTCATCAAATCCGTATATTAGAAACTTATCCTTAGTCCTCCTAAGGTATTCCAATATACTTTCAACAGCCATCCAATGGTTGTTACTTGGATTCTTCTGATATCTACTTGTCATGCTTAATGCGCATGACATGTCCAGTCTAGTGCATATCATCGCATTCATGATGGATCCTATAGCAGACGCATATGGGATGTCCTTCATGCGATCTTGCTCATCCTTTGAGCTTGAACATTGAGATGCACTCAATATTGTCCCTCTTTGAATAGGTACTATACCTTTCTTAGAGTTTACCATCTTAAACCTTTTTAAGATTTTTATCAATGTATGCATTTTGGTTTAACCCTATCGACCGCCTCGATCTATCCCTATAGATCTTTATTTCCAAAATGTAGACGGCTTCACGGAGATCCCTTTTGGAAAAACAATTTCCAAGTGTAGTATGTCATCAACATACAATACTAAGAACGTAATTACACTCCCACTAGCCCTTTGATACACACAATCCTCGTCACCGTTCTTGATGAAACCCAATTTCTTGATCTTTTCATCAAAACGTTGATTCCAACTTCTCGATGCTTGTCTCAATCCATAGACTGATATCTTTAACTTGCATACTTTATCAGGATGATTTGGATCGATAAAACCTTCAGGCTGAACCATATGGACAGTCTCTTCGATATGTCCATTAAGAAAAGCGGTTTTGACATCCATTTGCCAAATCTCATTATCATAATGAGCAGTTATGGCAAACAATATCCTGATAGACTTTAGCATTGCCATTGGCGAGAAGGTTTCATCATAATCAACCCTTTGACTTAGAGTGAAACCTTTTGCTACAAGTCTTGCCTTGTAAGTATCCAAGCTTCCATGCATGTCAGTTTTCTTCTTGAAAACCCATTTGCATCCAACCGGTTTGGAGTTAAGTGAAGAGTCAACCAATTCCCAAACTTGGTTGTCATACAGGGATTGCATCTCTACGTTCATGGCTCCTAGCCACATGTCACAATCTGAATTGGAAATTGCATCATGGTATGTAGTTGGCTCTTCGGAGTCAACAACGTAGCATCCATCTATGAAAAATCCACATCTTTCATGTGGAATGCTAACTTTACCAGATCTGCGAATGTTTTGTGTGTATTGATCAACCTCTTGATCATGATCAACAACCTCTTGTTGATTGCTAGTGTCAACCAAACGTGTATCGGCTTGTGGATCTTGATCCTCATCAAATTCCACTGTTCTATGCGTCATTCCTTCCATAAGGAACTTGGCTTCCAAGAACTCTGCCTTTTGAGCAATGAATACCTTTTGCTCTGTTGGATCAAAGAAGTAGTATCCTATACAGTCCTTTTGGATATCCAACAAATATACACTTAGTGAATCGACTTTCAGTTGGTTTGGGTGTTAAGCTTAACATAAGCTTCATAACCCATAATTTTAAATATGATAGCGATGGAACTATTCCATTTCATATTTCAAAAGGCGTCGAATCCACTTTCTTGGTTTGGACCATATTCAAAATATGAGCCGCGGAGAGTAGTGCGAAACTCCAAAATTATAGAGGTAGTGAGCTTATAGCCATCATAGGTCGAACTATATCCAATAGGGTTCGATCTCCTTTCAGACACACCATTATGTTATGGTGTTCTGTGAGGAGTAAGTTGTGAGACAATCTTACAACTTCCTAGATGATCCCTAAAAGTCTCACTTAGGTATTCACTTTCTCTATCTAAACGGAGAACTTTGGTAGTTCTATCGAGTTGATTTCCTACTTCATTCTTGAAGTTTTTGAACATTTCAAATTCTTCATGTTTATGTGCCATCAAGTACACATAACCATAGCGACTATAATCGTCGGTTAAGGTAATGAAGTAAGTTTCACCATACCTTGTCATTCTCTTAAAAGGACCACATACATCCAAATGTATGACTCCTAATAAGTCTTTTGCCCTCTCATTAGTACCACTAAAGGGCGTGTTGGTCATCTTACCTTGTAAACAAGATTCACACTTATCAAATGAACAATTTTCATTTGTTTTCAAAAGACCATTCTTTTAAAGTATTTAAATCCGATTCTTGTTTATGTAACCAAGATGATAATGACAAGAATAAGAGTCACTTAAACCATTTTAAGTCTCTTAGTGCATGATGGGTATAATGTTTTATTATAGGACGAATCATCATGAACCAATTCATCAACATCATTAGAAGGCATAGCCTTGAAATAATGTACATCATCCATATAAATATAAATACCATCATTTACTAACTTTAAATCATAACCATATCGTTTTAAAAAGGAAACTTAAATCATGTTCCTAGTCAAACTAGGAGCATATAACAAGTTTTGAAGAACAACTTCCAAACCTTTTGAAAGTTTCAAAACATAGTCTCCTTTCTTAAAGTGCTTATTTCTTTTGAACCCTTGCAACAGATTGCAATAGTGAGTTCCACATGTGGTATCCAATTACCCATGTGCTTTGAGGAAATAACATTTAAGTCAATATGGATTATGAAAGTTGTGCTTGAGGTTTGCCCAGCATCCCTCTTATTTCTCAACTCATTGAGATAGGTTGGACAATCCCCTTTCAAATGACCTATCTCACCATACTCAAAGCATGGATCGTTTTCGGTTACCTTAGGCTTCATAAGCTTAGTTTTTGGAGGTTCCGCTTTGATCTTCCCTTCCCCTTTGCCTTTGATATGCCCCTCTCCTTTGGCAACATTTGCCTTGGGATCGGGAATGGCCTTTCCAATGCCTCCCTTATTGTTCTAGAGTATAGGTAGAACCTTTCTACCCATCCCTGCCTTAGCTGTTATGAGCATTGCGTGAAACTCACCAATGCTCTTGTCCGATCCATTCATATTGTAATTCATTATGAATGTCTAAAATTTTTAGTTAGGCCATTAAGGATCAAATCCTTGGCCAACTCCTTTGAGACAGGACAACTAAGCCTCTCGAGGCGGCCTAAACATCGTCGGGGTCGGGTTGGTTAGGAATAGGATCGTCAAGGACATTTGCCTTTGCTCTTGCTTGAGAACAATTCTCAAGTTTCGAGACCAGTCCATAAGGTTATTATGGTACTGACGATCCCTCTCTAAAATAGTTCTCAGTGATAGGGTATGGACGGTCGGGGTGGTAGCATTATTGTTTGCGGCCATTCTACAAATTTTTACAAAGTTCTTTTTAGTATTTCTAAAAAAATTTCATTTTAATTATTAATACCCTTTATGTCTCATAGACAATTAATAATTAAAATTTAGAATCCAACGTCACATTCTAATAATGGTTAGGTGACCTTTATCCATTATTCAAATTAACAAGGTAGTCAGCATTTGACAATTGCAACCTTTTGCAACTTCTAGCGGTATGGGATCGACTTTAAACATCATATGCAAAGACGGCATGTTAATCCTATCAACACCATTTGGAAACCATATTTTAGGTGATCCATTCAACATGGTTTGCAAATCAAGTTACCCTACTTGCACATACATGTGAGTTTACCAACACAAGTGGTTAGGTGACCTTTATCCCACCAATGTGGTATTCCCACCTTAAGTCATAATTTCCCTCAAAATGGTTAGGTGACCTTTATCCCATTAAGAGTTTCCAAATGACTTAAGTGTTGTGCAAAAGGACGGTGTTAAACTTTTTTGAAAAGGGATTTTTAGTTTTCATTGATTCTAGTTTGAAAACTCTATTTACCTTGTATTTGCATGCTTTCAAATATAAGGTATCCTATGGTTCATTTTTAATAAAACCTCTTTTATTAAATCATTAATCCTTTTAATAACCTCTTATTAATCACTTAATGATTAAGAACCATAAAATTCAGCTTGTTAAGTTTGTTAATTAGTTTGTTATGCATATCCAAATATCAAATAACAATCATACAACAAACAACCAAACAAGCACAATCATACAAACATATGCGCATAACTATAGCCACTAAGTTGACTACACTTGTTTGCCATCACAAGTGTTGTCATAAGGTCTTTCCTAAGGGTTGAACACAATACAAATGATGAGGTCTCCAAAGACTCCCACTTGAACTTGCATCCAAATGCTTCAAGTTCATCCTTTGTGTCTTCCTTTTGTGCTTCCTTCCCGAGCATCTTCTTTTACAAAATATATATCCTAATACATATTTTCTAGTAAAAGAAAAATACTCCTAATCTATTTATTACATTGCCAAATGAATAAATAAATTACAACCCAAATAGAAACACTAAAAGGAATTATTACAACCCAAATAGAAAGAATACAACCAACATGACAATTCCATAATCAACCAAATCCAAAACATACATGGTCAAGGCTATGTTATGCACTAAAACATGTATCCATATACATCATTTCAAGAACTAAATGAACCCCATTTGACCCTAAATTTTCAGCCAACACAAACTAAGAATTTAGGGTCTTTTGTCCAAACAAAACATTTCATCAACATGTATTTCTTTCAAGATTTCATCACAAGCATGTATGATATAATCTTGAAAGTTGGGGATTCATCAAAGCAGAAATATAACAGCCCATAATCAGCCTAAACTAAGTTTATAATCATGCTTTAAAACCTATTTTAAAGACTAAACAAGCAAGTCATCCACATAACCGGCTCTAGATGCCATTGATGGGTTTGCTAGAACACAAAAATCCATGTTTAACCTTTTAAACATTCTGAAAAACGTAGCGGAGGTGATGGATTATAAGATGTTTATAATCTGAAAAATTCGTGCTCTAAATGTTGTTTTAAGATGAAAACAAAACCCAAAACAATAGGATCTTTAATATGTGAATGAACAAGCTATGTAAACAATAAACTACACAATATGGCAACCTCAAAGGGCTGCCATAAACTACCTCCTTCCAGCAGCTAGATGTCGATGAAAGAAAGAAGTTTGAAGGCTGAAATGTGGCAAAAGCTTCATGGTTGGATGTCCTCTAATGTTGACTCCCACAAAGCTTTAAGTAATCCTCACACTTGCTTGGATTTGGACAACAAAAACACCAAAATGAAGGCTGCCAAATGAGCTTCCAAGTCCGTGAGTTTCAGCAGCAAGTTTGATGATGTATGGAGATGAAAACTGACCAAGACTTCAAGCAAGAAATCCTCAAGTGTTTATACCCCAAGCCTTGAAGCAAACCCTTCTTGTTAGGGAGAAATAACACCAAGAACAAAACTGAAACTCCTCTTGTTTCTGCTGGAATTGCCGTGGACAGGAGAGAAGGAGAAGGAGTGTTTTTGTTCAATTTGCATGTAATGAATGTGGTTGTTAGTGGAGTGCTTTACTTAGTCAATAATGTGTGTTTCAAGAAAAGAATTGGTCCAATGACAATTCAAGGAGTGGGCGGCCATGGGATTTATATTAAAAGGATTTCCCACTTAAAACTTGAACACACACTTATTAAAACTAGTCATATGTCACATATTAAAAGGTCACTTTCTAGACTAATTTTAAAATTGTGGCATATGTCTTCTTTAATTAAACAATTTAATTAAGGTGCACTCATATGTTATTAGTGTTATTTAAACCCTTTTAAATAACAAGAATAACAATAAACCCATCAACAAATTATCCTTATAATTTGTTCCATCTCATATGCAATTTATTTAGAAAACTCATTTTCTAAATTTGGTATAACTATTTAATTGCATGATCATATCATCAATTAAATATTAATTGGTGTTTGCTAAGCTTGTTATTGGGTATAACCCGACTTGGATCATAACGTACTAACCACATCAATATTCTAAGTGTCTTGGGCACATAGAATCCTACATAAGATTTATAAGAACCATGTCATTTCAGTAAGTTAAGTGTTAAAAGACCTAAAGGATTTGAAATGTTGGTCAAATGAACTTTTAAATGGTCAAATTCGGGTAAAAATGCGTTTTAACGGGTTAAACGTAAAAAAAACGAGTCTTTCAACTATTAGAGGCAAAACTTTGTAATTAAAAGGACTAGAAACTTATAAAAATGTCTTAAAGTGATACCCAATGGTTTAAGATACAAATTTTGGAAACCCTTGATTAACCGTTAAAACTCTCCGGTTTTACCGTAACCGGGAACGATAAACGCGTATGTTTTGAACCGGACCCATATTCGGAAAAATGTGGAAGTCTTACTTAATAATAGGATAATTTAACTATAAGAAACTAATTTTTAGTCTTAATGGCCAAGTTGGGCAAGAAATCATAATTGAGGGTAGAAACTGTCAATTTTGAAACTTGACGGACTGAATTGTAAAATTTTACCAAATTTCATAACCGACTCATATGAGGCTAATAATCGCTTGAACAACATTATTTAGCCTATATCATTAACTTAATGGTGTAACATCCTAAATTACATAAGAAACCATGACTTTCCATAAAAGGAAACTTTTTATACAAACCCTAATCGAATCAAAGCCGAACCCGACAACTAACTCGTTGGCACACTTTATACACCTTGATTGAATTTAGAGCAGCAGCTTACCATTTAATATATTCATGTTATGGTGCTAGACTTGAGACATTCCCGGCACACGAAGTATCATAATGCTTAAACATCCAAGGTGAGTTCTAGTGATCCCCTTTTTACTACTGCTTTGGGATGGAACATGCTCTGTTATTTATGAACTGCATTTGTGCTTTACTTGGTGATTGTATATGGGATTTATGGTTACCTACTGATACTTATATCATGATCATTAATTCTTTCATGAACCGCTTGTTTTATATGGATAGATCTATTTGGGGAATCCCCCACACACAGTGGCTTCCGTTTAGGAGGGGTACCCCACTGAGACCTAAGGATCATTTGTGGCATGTGACAGGTTTTGATAATATATTATGGTGAACCATCCAGGCAGGTATGGTGCACTGGTTTGGGGCTCAGTTCTTCCTTCGGGAATAACCGGTAAAACATAACTTTAGAAGAGGTTAACCGGGACTGAGTGCAGGGTTGATTACGATACTCCAACGATGTTGAAACTATGATTCTTTCCTTTTATCAAATGTGTATTTTGTTAAGTCCTTTTGTTTTCAAACTTTAAGCACTCGAATTCACCAACTTTTTAGTTGACACAATTTCTTTTTGAGTATGTTTCAGGTAATCCATGAAGAGACTCTAGCTGTTATTGAAGACCTAGACTTATCTCCGTGACCATGCCATTGGCTTATTTGACCTAGCGAACAATTTGAACAATTTAAAATTTCTGTTGAATAATACAATTTGTCCCTATGTTGGTTGTACAACCCATTTGGGTGCTAGATCTGTTTCTAGCCTGGTATCTCTTAAAACTTTTAATGCCATGTGATATTCTCTCCTTTGAGCTCTTGTATTTGTTTGTTTTCGCTGCAATATATTGTTGCTAGTCTGTGACGTCCCACCCTACCTAGGCCCAGGGTGTGACACACGTGCTCTTCGAACATCTTGTACTTCTCTTCTTGTGTAACTCCTGCATGTATCTCAAATGCAAAGCAGAGTCTTATGACGTGTTAGAACTGTAGAGCTTGTACAATGTCGTGCGTGTCATAGAATAGTGGCCACTTGTATAGAGTGTAGACATCGTCTTTGGACAAGTTGGTCAGTCACATAGGGTCAAACACCCAGATAGTCTCAATCGGAGCATCTTTGTGTAACACTATGACCGCTTCACCCGTTTGCCAGTCGTAGTACCACCATTTGAAGTGTGGAGTGAAGTCCTGAGGCATCTCCCGCAATGGGATCTTTGACATTGTGTGCGGAGGACTCCACTTTAGCACTACCTTAGGCTTTCCAGTATGTGGATCAACTTCGGTCTTATTGATGAACCGTTTAGGCTATTGAGGCCTGAGGTTGACCCACCTGATGTGGTACTCTTTCTTCACCACCATCTCAAACCACCCCGACATCTTCCTGGGGTTTGCGTACAAAAGGTCTAATTAGGCAAGCCTGTTTAACTCAAAACCAAGGAGAGTCTTCAGATTATGCGGGTATCTAAAGTACTCTATTCCATTCTCTCTCTTCACTACGTACACATCCAAGTCTCCAAAATACGCCCAGCTAATGATCTTGCCCGACACCTTCTGATGCTTCTTGACTCTGTAGAGTTTGGTGTAGGCATTAGTCTTTGGTCGTTGTCGCTGGGCTCTCATCTCTTCTAAACAAACTGCCCATTCAGCTTTCTTGGTGTCAACATCATTGTCCGAAGCTTGGGCTTTCCCTTCTACTTTCTCCTTCTCTTTCTCTTGAGCATCAAGAGCTCCAAACGTATCACTACCAAATGTTTGACCCAAATCGGGGATAACATTTCCCTGTTGGTCAGTGTACTATGGATACTCTTGTGCTGTATATCCTTTATATCGATCTCATCGACGCCCTGCAGCTCTTCATCACTCATGACATCAACCTCGGGAGCGTCCTTGACTAGCTCATCCGGGTTGAGTCTGAACATATCAGCCAGCTGCTCATCTGTGAGATCATGAATGATCTCTCCCTCCTCGGGTGTATAGCTCATAGATCATCGCACAATCCCTTGCAAATCAAGAATCATTGTTAGCTGAGTCTTGACTTGCTGAAGGGATGCGACATCATGCTCATCAGTCTCTTGAGATTCATCTGTTTGTTTAAACATTAAAAAATACAGAAACATATCTGTTTTTAATTCATTTACATTAATAAACATTGATAACCATTATTTACATAAGTGTAATACATAGTTCAAGTACAAAAGATAATCAAAATCTAAGACAACTAATCATTACTTTTGTCCTTGTCACTTGGCTCTTCAGCTTGAGAGGCTGAGGTGGACGGTCTTGATTCTTGATGTCTTTTTGCCCGCCGTTCCTGAGCCGCTGGATCTGAGGCTGATGCAGATGCATCACCTTTAGGCTCATCCTCATAACCTCCCTTTCTGTCCTTTCCACTTCCCTCTCTCTTGACATCATCATAATCATCAGACTCATCATTATCAGATGACTCGTCATGATCATCATCATCACCGTCATCACCATCACCTCTGATCTTGAGATGCTCGCCTTTTGTGCCCTTTAGCCATAGGCGTAGCTTCTTGGTCTTTCTCTCAACATCATCAATTCGCTTCACCGATGCCGCCAGAAGATCGTTTTGTGTGGCTAAAGCACGGTGAGCTCTGGACAAGTCTCCCTCGAGGGCAGTTTCCTTCTCAGTCAGATCTGCAATCTGTTGACTCTGAGCTGTCGTCCTCTCGGTCAACAGCACGATCTGCTTACCCTTCTCAGCGTTGACAGCCATCAATTGAGTCATCTGGTTCGCTCGTAAATCGTTAGTTGCGAGTAGTTTCAGAACCAGACGGTTGAGGCTGGCAAGCTGTTCCTCAAACCCAACGTTAGGTAGAGAGGATCCCAGTGGTGGTAATGAAGAGGTGGAAGGTCCGGCATGTGATGTGGTGGGTGGAGTGGTGGATGTAGTATAAGTGGGAGTGGTGGTGGTTGTGGTTTGTGGTGGTATGAATGAAGTGGGTAGAGTGGTGGTAGTTGTAGTGGTGGTGGTAGGTGTGATGGGAGTAGTAGATGTAGTGGCTGTGGTGGTGATAGGTATGGTAGGGATAGTGATGTGGTGGCTGTGGTGGTAGAAGAGGTCATCAGCACTATATGTCTTGTTTTAGCCTCTTTGCCATGTGGCTGAGCCATCCTCTTCAACCGTGAGCCCTTGGAGCTCTGGGCTCCCCTGGGCTTGGCTGGGAGGAGTGTAGGTAGGATCAGTAGTATCAGAACTCCCTCCCCCAGCCCGACGTCCCCCAACCACCATCCATACCTCGGTCGGTAGCAACCACTCGGCTACCAACTGTCTGTGTGAGGGGCTCCTCATCAGACTCCTCATCTTCCTTATCTGGAAGAAAATCCCGATGGATGGTGCCTACTCCAATCCACTGGGAGCTGAGGAACTAGCATGTGTGGGTGGTGGAGACTTAGTGGAAGTGTCACTGGCCCTTGGTTCACCACCCTGACCGTCATCGTCCTCGTCATCCTCATCAACAGCAGCCATGACTGGCTCAACATCCGAATCGCTGTCATTGTGACGCCACTTTTTACGAGTTGGCGCCACGTAGTCCTCCCTGGCTAGATGGCCGAACAACCTCCTGAACGGGGGCTTCACCTGCTTCCCCCGGTAGACCTTCATCCTCCCTAAGGTGGTGTCGTCCATCACTTCCAACGGCATCACATCATCCTTCTCCTTGGGAAGGTGAGGAAGCTTCTCGTCTATCATCATGTGAAGAAACCTCAGGTATATGTAAAATCCTTCTTTCCCATTGGCCTCAATGTTCTCTACCAGATAAGTAAAGAACATCCATGAGAAGATGAACGGATGGTTCAGCACCAACACCAATAAGGATTCTGAACTGATTAGATAGCTCATCGAATCCTCCCCTCCTGGAGGCTATGCACTTCAGGATCACATGTGCCAGATACTTAAATTGAGGGCACATGTTACTCTTGTTCAGTACACCGACGTTGATATCACCAGCGTACTTGATCCTGAGGAAGCATCCCCGTACCGTCAGGGGATGCAGCTTGGTTGGGTGTGCACCATCATCACCCAAGTCCAAGACTCGCATGATATCCTCTTCGCTGATCTGGATATCCTCTCCAAAAATAGAGCTCCTAATGCAGTAGGGCTCTGTAGATCTGTCAACAGTTGCGCTCTCCCAGAACGTCTGCTGAATCGACCTGTACGGTATACACGGTGTAGATTTGGTGGTGAAGATCCTCGAACATCAAAGAAAAGCAATGATCCCGGTAAACTATGAAGCATTCCAGGATGTAGGGTCCAGATGAGCACATATATTATGCTTAGTGCTCATCGTCCATCTATCTGTCATATTTCTGCAATACAAGGGACAAACACATTAGTTCTATTCATATGACTGGGTTCAATTGTGCGATTGAACCATATGACTGGGTTCAGTCGTACGATTGAGCCTGCGACTTAGTTCTGTCGTGTGCAAAGCCATGCGGTTGAGTCAGTCGTGCGACTGAATCACCGATTGGTTCAATCGTGCGATTGAAACAAGCGACTGGCTCAATCATGCGACTGAAGTTTATCAGTCTGTCCATTCGCATAAACCCCTGTGCGACACCATAATCATGAATCTTGTCATCAAGTGAAATTAGACGTTGTTTTTAGGTTTATATGGTTCGCAGGGACTCACTATAGCATCTAACCTTCTTTAAATCGACATTTTTAATCATTTAGATAATCAATTTTAGGGTTTGTGAAATGGTTATTATTTTGATCGATTTAGGTCATTTAGGTTCGATTTGAGTTCTTGTTTGTCCCGATTCCTATCGTAAATTACCTTTAGATGAGTACACTAAGGGTTAGAACACGATTCGGAATGCAATATCAAATGTTTGAAATTTTGGCAGAGTAACTGGGCTTAGGCGGGTTTTGGAAATTTTCAAGTCTGGTAGAGGTTGCGACTGAAATGAGCCTCTATTTATACTGTTTTGGGTTTTAGTCGTGCGACTGGACCCATACTCATGGCTCAATTGTGCGACTGAGGTTCAGTCATGCGACTGACTCATACTCCTCCCTTCAGTCGTACAAATGGCTCAGTCTCCTCTTTCCAGTCGTACGAATGGCTCAGTCTTGTGATCCAATCGCATGACTGTCTCATACTCATGTCCCAATCGTATGACTGGCACAATCTCATGGTCCAATCGTATGACTGGCTCATTCTCATCGTCCAATCGTACGATTGACTCATTCTTATGATTCAATCGTACGATTAGTTCATACTTATGATCCAATTGTGCGATTGATTCATACTCATGAGTTGACTTCGTATTTTTCAAACCTTCAGTTTTAACTTTTGATTGATATAACTTTATGAGCATCGATCATCTCAGACATGATCCTTTGAACGAGAAACAATTTGATCACCTTAGACGTGATCCTACTAATTTACACAGTTTGGTCACCTCAGACGTGACCCTTTTACTTTTCAAACCTTGACCATCTCAGATATGATCATTTCAATTTAACAACAATTTGGCCACCTCAGACGTGACCTTTTTAAGGTGTGATTCACAGAGTTCACTTTGTTACATAGTCTGACATTGACTCAAATGGATAAGTAAAACCTAAAAGCAACTTGAAGGTAAACAAAACAAGACATATTTTTGAGTTTTTGTTAGAGGTGGGTTGAAAACTTTTAAATATCATTTAACCGATTTCTCCCCCTGAGCAGAACAGCTTCAATTTGGTTTTATCATCTCTGGAGAGATTCATATTGAATCATACAGGTGTATCATAATCATTTGGGACTCCTTGATATATGTTTAAAGTAATGATACTCATTTATCACCGAGTCACAAGCACTTACAGGAAATCATACTAGAGCTGTGAGAAGCACACAATGATTTCGACTGTCGGGAGTTGTAGCCACGACGATTGTCAGTATGGTTGTCCACTTAAATCCATACACAGACTTTTAACTCACATTGGTGATTAGATTTTATTATTTCAACAAGCATTTGTGGATCTCACACTTATATGGTAATCAACATTCCTCAGGAGATTTTTGAGCGGTCTATGGGTTTTGAGACAAGAAGAAACTATTCTGAGAGTTTTCACAGAGATGCTAAGCCTCAGGTCAGTGCCATCGCACAGAAGAGAGGCGCAAACAACAATGAATTCTAGAATATTTAGGTTGCGCTTATCCTCTGGTTAGTGCCATCACACAACAGAGAGGCACACAACCTATCTTCTTGTAAGAGCACCTTTTTCTTTTACACATAACGCACCAACAACATTAGTCATTAGTTTGATTGAGTTTATCAATTTTTCCATGTGCTTTGCTCAATTTATGGTCGTCCACACACATTTATGATGTTTATTTTGCTCGTCACCCCTTATTGAAATCTAGTTGATTGTGTTAACCAGTGATAAGATGGAAACCCACAACTTGTTAAACAATTTACTTTAGATTATTTCACCAAAGAAGTCTACTTGTCTATTGTGTTGAATCTACCGACACATCGTACAATGGACTAGCAACTCCTAGGTCTACTTTCTCTATGTAACCTCATTAACAGACTAGTGTTCTATCATTTTCCTTTATTTGGCTTAAACATCGTAGACTTGAAATTTTAATTATAGCCTTTTTGATCTTTTCAGTCCTTTTTAAGTCCCAAGCAATTAGTTCCCCGTGCACTATCAGTTTCAATAGTTTTGACTCAATCTCACAGAGTTGAATTGCTTTCAGCCTATCTGCCCGCCTCTTTTTTTTTCTTTTTTATAAGTAAATAAATACTAAAACTAAACTAATCTCCCCCTAAAATTCTAAAACCGAAAATCGTTTTGTGTTTTTGGATTTTTAGGACAGAAATAATTAAAATAAAGAAAAAATTAAAATAGACAGAAAGACGGACTATGAACTCGATTTTTCTGGAATCACATCACTTTTCTTTTTCACGCCATTTACCTCTAATAAATATAAAAACCGAGGTTTATCAAATGCTTTTGTGTAGAGGTCGGCGCGTTGAAAATCCGTATTAATTTTAAGCACATCGATTAGTTGCTTTTCAAAACAGTCACGTATAAAGTGATATTAATTACCGATGTGTTTAGTCTTAGGGTGTTGGACCTGATTTTTAGTTACAGCAATCGCAGCAGAATTATCAACAAAGATAGGGTGTTAGAAAATTGCAAACCATAGTCGTGCATTTGCTATTCAATCCAAATTATTTGTGAGCAGCAACTTGCAGCAGCAACGTATTCAGCTTCACATGTTGACAAAGCAACAGACGTCTGCTTCTTACATTGCAAGATGACTAACCGTCTTCCAAAGAACTGACAACCCGCTGATGTTGACTTGTAATTCATCTTGCATCCACCGTAGTCCGAGTCACTATACGCTGTAAGCTCAAAATCATCATCATGAGGATACCACAACCCGAGTGTTGGAGTACCCTTCAGATAACAGAATATCTGTTTAACCCTGATGAGATGATTTACTTTTGGTTTAGCCTGATATCTGGAACAGAGACACGTGGCATACATGATATCAAGACGAGAAGCTGTGAGGTACATAAGAGATCCGATCATCCCTCGATACGTAGTGGCATCTACCAGATCACCATTTTGGTCAGGTGCCACATCGTGATTTGTGGCAAGTGGAGTTCCAGCAACTGTTGTATTCTCCATGTCAAACCGACTAAGAATGTCTCCTACATACTTTGTCTGATGCAGGAAGATTCCTTTGGGTGTCTGATCCACCTGTAACCCAAGAAAGAACTTCATTTCTCCCATGGCACTCATGTCAAATTCAGCTTTCATCACAGATTCAAATTCCTTACATAAAACTTTGTTTTTCGAACCAAAGATGATGTCATCCACATAAATCGGAACCAGTAGTAGATCACCATCTTTCTCCTTGATAAATAGTGTATAGTCAATAATCCCTCTGTGAAAACCATGTTTAAGCAATTAATTAGAGAGTTTCTCATACCAGGCTCGAGGGGCTTGATGAAGCCCATACAAAGCCTTGTCCAGTTTATACACTCTATCCCGATGATAAAGGTCCTCAAATCCCTCGGGTTGACTTACGTACACTGTTTCACGAATCTCACCATGAAGGAAGGCACTTTTCACATCCAATTGATAAACTTTGATTTGCATATAGGATGCATAGGCTAGGAATATACGAATAGCTTCCATCCTTGCCACAGGTGCAAACACTTCATTGTAGTCAATGCCTTCTACTTGCCTAAACCCTTGAACAACAAGCCATGCCTTATTTCGAATTATGACCCCTTGGTCATCTTTCTTGCAATGAAGAACCCATTTTGTGCCAATCACCTTTGCACCTTTTGGTCTGTCCACAAGTGTCCAGACTCCTAAATTTGTGAATTAAAGGAGTTCTTCTTGCATAGCACCTACCCATGCCTTATCTTGTAATGCCTCGCTTACATACTTAGGCTCGACTTGAGATACAAAGCAGCGACATGCACCATCATGAATATAGCCCTTTTCCATCACTGCTGCATAATCAGCTGAATATAACTGATTTCTAGTTTGAACTCCTGATAGAATATCCCTGATGATGTTATCTAGGGGATGATGAACGTGTATCAGAGTTCCAGGAGTGGTGGGAACAACTACCTTATTATCCAGATTGGAGTCTCATTTGCTGTTGGGGTGTGAGGTTCCGACGTGTTGGCGGCTTCAGATTTAGCTATGGGTGTACTTGTAGTAGCATGAACCTGTTCTGTCTGATCCACGTTTGTGGTCTCAACTGCTTCATCATTCAGAGGAAAAATCACTTACCTCAAGTTCTTCACCTAAAGGGCTTGAAGTATCATCTAGTGGGGCAGATGATGTAGTGTCTAATGCCGGAGAGTTCAACATATCATACATCATCCGAGCAGCTAAGTCATCATCAGACTGAGAAGATGGTAGATTGAATGACTTGAAGAATCCATCATAATCGAAGAAGAAGGAAGGTCCTTTTCTAGCTGGGGGTGGTGAATCTTTGAACGTCAACATTACACCACACTTCTACATGACCCGTTGAGTTGTTGTACACTCGCTTGTCTGTATACTGTAGCCGAGAAAAATACCTTCTTCTGCCTTTTCACAAATTTTTCTAGTTTGATTCTTCTTCAATAGCATGGAAGGTGCACCGAATGGTTCAAGATACTCCAAGTTAGGTTTATGTCGCTAGAGTAATTCATAACATGTCTTTCCATGGCGTTTGACCACCAGAACCTGATTAAGCATGTAACAAGCATTGGCCAATGCCTCGTTCCTAAATTGAATAGGCAGTTTTGAATCGGCTGGCATTGTCCTTGCAGTCTCAATCAAACTTCGATTCTTCCTCTTCGTGACATCGTTCATCTGTGGAGTATATGCAGAAGTGAATTGATGAACAATACCTTTCTCTCGACAAAACGTCTCCATCCACTGATTCTTGAACTCGGTACCGTTGTCTGATCGAATCTTTCTAACTTTCAGCTTGTAGAGAGATTCCAGTGTCGTAACTAGATGCTTGAATGATTCAAATGTTTCAGACTTTGCTTTCAGAAACATTAGCCAAGAGAATCTGGAGTAATCATCAGTCACACAAAGCAATACAGGTCTCCGGCAATACTCCTTATGCTGACTGGGCCAAACAGATCCATGTGTAGAAGCTCGAGTGGAATTTCGATAGAGTTGACTTTCTTAGCTTTATGAGACTTCTTGCTTTGTTTTCTTTTCTTACAAGAGACATAGAAATCTAGAAGCTGGAAGTTCTTGACAGGAACTCCCTCTACCAGATCATTCTGAACCAGATGGTTCATCTTCCTCCGATTGATGTGTCCCATTCGTCTATGCCACGAGACTGACTCCTTTTCAGTCGCCTTTGACAGGAAGCACTGTGTAGTCGATTCAGTTATGGAGGATTTTGATAGATCCAAGAGATACAGATCATTATATCTTGAAGCTGACATGAGAACTTGCTCCTCCGGGATGACATACTCCTTCTTCAGTATATAACACTTCTTGTTGTCAAATACAACTTTGAATCCTTTATCACAGATTTGGGAGACAGAAAGCAGGTTATTTTGTAGTTGCTGAACATAGTTGACCTTATCAAACTTGACTTTCTCATTTCTACTTCGCCTTGAGCGGTGATATATCCTCCTTTATTTCCAGCAAAGGACACGTGTCCCCCTTTAATTTGTTTGACGTTGAAAAGGAGACACGAATTCCCTGTCATGTGCTAGCTTGGGTGTCCTGCACATACACAGGAAATTATTAGTTCAAGTTTGGGACCCAAGCCTTAACTAGCTTGGGTGTCCCAGAGGTATCACACATCAAGAACTATACCCATTGTCCTTGAGAGGATGAGGTCACATCTTTCTTCTGCTTGTCCTCACTATCAGACACATTACGTGATTTTTCATTCCATAACCCAGCTTTGTGTAAGGCCTGTTTGTGGTAAACAGGCGACTGATTAATGGTTTAAACTTTAGGTTCACTAATAATCCTAGGTTTAACCTTCGGTGACACAGCCTTGCTTTCAGCTTGTCTGTATGGCCCTTGGTATTCTAGAGGAGTATTAGATCTCGTTTTAGAAAATCGAGGTTTTACATCAAAAAGTTCAATTTTCTTTTTGGGTGTCTGATGATAAGGACAATTTGAAGAGATAGGTCCTCGTTTTCCACAACTGTAGCAAGATCTCCCTTCTATATATTATGGAAATTTTTGATATGGGTTTGAGTGTGGTTGGGGGCTTGGTAATTTTTCTTCCTGTTTAGATGTTTCACCTTCTTTAACAAATTTAATTGTTTTGACTTTTTCAACATCTTTTGGCTTAGGTTGATTTGGACTCTGATGATTACCACGTTTAGGAATCTTTGAGTTAACCCTTTTATGTTCTGGAATAGACGTTTGTGAACCTGATTCTAAGTTAACCTTTTCAATTTTGTCAGTAAAATCCTCAATAGGCATCTTATCTTTAGATCTCAAAGTAGTATACGTCTGTTCATTGACCGATTTCACAGGTTTACCCGTGGAGTCTGGATCACTGACCAGAGGGGTAGACACCACATGATCCTTTACCAGGTTATTATTTATTGGTCTACATTTAGTATTCAAAAGGATAGCATGTGGTGGTGGTACTACTTTATAACCCAAACCTTCCCCACCGTTTCGTTCTTCAACTAAGTTTTGAACTATGTGTGATGAACTTGCCAAACTATGCAGTTTTTGTTTCAATGATTCAACTTTGACTTCCAAAACTTCTTTTTGCTTCTTTGTTTCTTCCAAAGAATTTAAATAGAACTTAATATCATTTGACTGATTAAGAGCAACAACTTCGGTTTCCCTTAATTGTTTCCCCAGAAGTTCTATCTTTTGTTTGAAACTGCACTCATTTTGTTTTAGCACACGATTTGCTTCAGTGCAGAGTTGTAAATCATTTACCAGATTATCATTGTGTTCTAATAACCTAGCAAATTTTAAATCAATGTTTTCTCTAAATTTAACATATTCAGAGCAAGCATGTTTGTCAAATAATTTATCTTTAGAATTTACCTGTGAGGTACCAGACGAATCAACCATCAGTGCAGTGTCAGACTCTTTAGCAACTGAATGTTTGGTGTTTGCTGCACTAAGCTCTTGTTCTATTAAGTGATCAATGACACCCCTACCTTAACATCTGAACTTGAATGCTCAACCACTATGTCCCCCTCACTTGCAGACCCATCATCCAAGGTGTCGACAAAAACAACGTTAGATTCACCCTCGGATACAAATCGGAAGGACCAGTATTGCCCTTCATCACCTTGAGCAACCAAAGCTTTAGAGTCTTTACTTGCTGTTGATGTCCCAATCTTATCCTTTTCCTGACGATTGAAAAAGGGAAGAGGATTTCCATTTCCTATCTTCTTGGGCTTAACACACTCCCGCTTGAAATGCCCTTTCTCACCACAGTTGAAGCACGTGACCTTGGTTTTGTCAAATCCAAATGTAGTATCTTTAGTTGCGACCAAGTTTTGTCCCATCTTCTTCACGAACTTCTTTGCTCTTCTCTTAGCACTAGCCAAAGCCCACATGATATCCATGCGCTCTAACTCAGTTTCATCAACTTGCTCGTAATCTTCATCAGCAAGATGACCGTTTCCAATCTTTCTAGCAACCAGACCATTATAAGATTGGACAACTACAGCTAGAAGGTCCATGTGCTCTTTCACTACTTCCACAGTCATATTTCCGAGATTCTCAGTCTTTAACTTCGTAGCATTTGCTTCAGGAACTATGTAGTGGGTTCCAGATGACCCAGACGTGTCGGTACCTGATAGGCTACACTGAGAAGGAACAGAAGAGTTAGATACAAAAGCAGTTTGTAATGGTATACCTGACGTAGTAGGAGGTGGAACTGAGTTGTATAAAGCAGGATTCGGAGCGTAGGATCCTTTCTTTGACTTGTACTTCTGACATAGTTCTTCCTCCCTGAGCTTTAAAATGAAGTCATTTATGTCTAAGATAGCAAGAGTATCATTTTGCCTTAAATTGGACACAAATGGATCCTATTTGTCTAGTAACCCATCAGCAAAGCTAAAGACTTTGTCTTCCATGGATGTAACCACACCATGAGTGTGCAACTCACTAATAAGATGATAGAATCTGTCGATGATATCATCTAAGCTCTCCTTTCCGATTGGTGAGAAATTGTCAAATTCCTTTTTAAGAGCCTTTTCCATTGCATTGCCCTCGTATCTCTTTTCTAAGGCTTCCCATAACTTTTTAGACCGATTGTTCTCAGAAAACTAATGAAATATGTCTTTCGGTATTGATTGAGTCAACAAGGCATATGCTTTCTTTTTAGCATTATGCATAATCTTCTGGGCTTCACTCATACCTACCAAAGTATGCTTTACCCCATTAGCACTGACTGGTACCACGTAACCAGTCTCAATAGACGTCCACAGATTAGGGTCAAGTCCATTCAGGTAGATTTCAAACCGCTGTTTCCACTGTGGGTATTCATCTAACATTAACAACATTGGCGGTTTGTTGTGGTTCTCTATCTCACTTTCCAGAAGTAGAAGATTCTAGATGCGTGAGTTCTTTCCAGCAGTAAACGCAGAGAACTGATCTTCCATTTCTGTAAACTTGATGAACTAAGAACAGGACAGATTGACTTACGCGATTGGACATCCGACTGGGTCAACCGTGCAATTGAAGGATGCGAATGGCTTCAATCGTGTGATTGGATTCAGTTGTGCAAATGAACAAGATGAATGAGGTCAACCGAATGGAAAGCTTCAACCGTGCGAATGAACTATGCGAATGAGTTCAGTCGTGCGATTGAACTATGCGAAAGGAGTTCAGTCGTGCGATTGGGCCAATCGTGCGACTGAAGCTGCTGCTACGGGAAAAAATCGAATTTTTGAACACTTGACTAAAATTTACGAATTTTCAAGAACCCTAATCTGCCGTATGAGAACAAGTCGAACTATTGACACAGAAACTCGACACAAACAAGTTTTTGAAGCGAAAGAGTGTATCTTTTGAATGAAAACGTTAGTTTTGACACCAAATCCAATTGAATCTACGCAAAATCACGAGCCTATGCTTTGATACCACTTATTAGGACCGATTTCGTACGGAGTACTAACAGATTCTGTATTATACCGAATCATATAGTGCGGAATCCTATTTGATTGACGATCCAATCAGTGAGAACGATTATCCCGATCAATCCAACGATGAACCAAACGTTAAGAACGAACAAGAATTGATCAGAAACTGTTAGGATTGTGTACGTACGGAGTACTAACTGATAATGCATGAAACCAGATCAAATAGTGCGGAATCCTATTTGATTGGCGATCCAATCAGTGAGAACGACAATCTGATCAATCCTACGATGAAACAAACGTTAAGAACGAACAAGAATTGATCTGAAACGAACAATGAAGTTGGAATAATGAATAGGGATGCTCTGGACGGCTAGGGTACATAGGTATTCGAAGTGCTATCAATTGTTACGTTTTTCCATGAATTAAGTGGTATTTATAGGTTTGGAGTTTTCATTCGTGCGACTGAACCATTAAGCGATTGAGTCATACGCACGACTGAAGGTTCAGTCATGCAACTGAGTCAATCTTAGGTTTCAATCGTACGACTGATCCAGTCTACTGGTTCAGTCGTGCGACTGGTCCATAAGCATGATGAATTCATGCGTATGGTCTATTAGCATGGGCCATTAGCATGAACTATCAAACAACATCAAACCTATATAGTTAGTTCATACATGTGCAACACATTCAATATAATGATATCATGACATAATCAAAATTTAAATTAAACATCACAATACACTTTATATCATTCATTCAACCATTACATCAATTACACATGTGTAAGACATGAAACACTTTTACATTAAAGCTCATAAACTAGGTACATTGACATGTATCAACAAACTCCCCTTTGACCTCGTTTCCTCTATTGTCTAACACTCTTTATATGTTCTTTGAATTGCTTGTACTTCTCCTCCTTTGTAACTCCTGCATGTATTTCAAATACAAAGCAGAGTCGTATGACGTGTTGAAACAGGAGAGCTTGTACAATGTCTTGTGAGTCATAGAAAAGTGGCCACTTGTATAATGTATACACATCATTAGCTGACAAGTTGGTAAGCCACATGGGGTCGAATACTCGAAGAGTCTCTATCTTTCCTTCTCTATTTAGCACTATGACTGTCGCACTCGTCCTCCAATCATAATACCACCACTTGAAGTGTGGAGTGAAGTCCCGAGGCATTTCCCGCATAGGAATCTTAGACATTATACGCGGAGGACTCCACTTCAGCACGATCTGATGTACCTCGTCGGTTGTTGAGGTCTGAAGTTTACCCACCTGGTGTGGTATTCTTTCCTCAATGCCGCCTCAAACCAACCTCACATCTGTCTCGGATCAGCATATACAAGATTTAGGCGTGCCAACTGGTTGAGCTCAAAACCAGGGAGAGTGTTGGACCAAAAGAACCAATGAGCCAGATCAGAAAAACCTTTAAGTCCCATAGACATTACAACAAATACTGAAGACTTCAACAGCTGATGATGACAACAACTGAAGACTTCATCAGCTGATGTACAAAGACTGAAGACATCAGCTGAAGTACAACAACTGAATACATCAGCTGATGTACAAAGACTGAAGACATCAGCTGAAGTACAAAGACTGAAGACAACAACTGAAGACATCAGCTGAAGACATCAACTGATGACAACAGCTGAAGTTCAAGTCTGAAGTTCAAGTACTGAAGACTTCAGAGGTTGTCACAACAGCTGAAGAAGTATTCTTCAGTTGTTGTGATGGTTTTCTTTTCAGTAGTTTCCTTTCAGTTGTTTCCTTTCAGTAGTTTCTTATCAGTAGTTTTCTTTTATGTTTCAGTATTTTGTAAAACGTCTGAAGAGCATGTTCTTCAAACGTTGTAGTTTCATTAGTTTCTTGTTAGTAGTTGTAGTAGTTTTACACTTGTCTTTTGTAAGAAGATGTCAGCTATTAGACATCTTCATTAGTTTGTTGTAATAATGGTTAGCTGTCACTGTCAAGTGACATCAGCTGTCGTCATCTTTCCTATAAAAGGAAGATGACCTAATTGTAACCGTGCCGAAGCGTGTGTTGAATGAATATATACCTTTTGGTAGAAATTCTCTGTCTCTCTCTCTCTATAACCATACTGTTTCATTGATACATCTCTTGTGTTCTTGCTATAATTTGTTCTAATTTGTAAAAAATTCTGCTGCAAATCCAATCTAATTGATCAAACTAGATGCTGAGATCCTTTCAAATGGTATCAGAGCACGTTAATCATTGATCGATTTAACAATTGATCATTGAAACTGCTCTTTAGACATCTATGTTTGATCGAATTAGCAAATTTGCAAGAATCGGTTATAGAGATTGAGTTTCTGCTGCTTCTGGCCGTTCAATTTGAGGTTCTACGTGGTTTTGAGCTAGATTTACTAAAATTATTTTGAATTTGCTTGAATTTTTTCAATGGCGACACCAACAAATGATCCTCACAATACTGGCTCCTTAACAAAGCCTCCGATGCTTGTTAGGAGTGAGTATAACATATGGCAACGACTTACGCTCCATCACCTATCTATCAACAGCGCAGGTTGTTGGAAATCTGTGGTGCATGGACCATACAAGCCTATGGTGAGTACTCCGGACACAAATGAGAGGGTTCCGAAGAATCCTGATCAATATTCGGATGAAGATCTTAAGATGTTCGAGATTGATGCTAAAGCCCATGGAATTCTGGCCATCGCACTGCCTAATGAAATCTATTTAGGGCTTATGCATCATGAAACTGCTCATGACCTCTGGGTTGCTCTGAAGGAACAATTTGGAGGAACTGATGAGGTCTTAGCAAACACTAGGTAAATCCTCACCCAACAATATGAGACATTCTCTCATAGGAAGGGTGAGACTCTGATTCAACAGTTTGACCGATTCTCATGTTTGATTTCTGAGCCGAAAATGGTTAAACAAGAGTATTCAAACAACCAGATGAACAACCGATTCCTCAGATCCCTGCCTGAGAGATAGGACACATACATTATTGTCCTACGCTCTAGTGCAAATCTAAGAACTCCATCTCTCACCTAACTTCATGGGAAACCGCTTACATTTGAAAGAGAGATAGAACAGAAAAGGAAGTTGTCCTCATCTGAAAAGCTCACTGATGACTTTGTATCAGGCAATACTGCACTGATAGGTCAGGAGTCAGAGTATGCTGCATCAGAAAGTGCCTATGATGATCATATTGATTTCTATACTAATATAGAACATGCTTTTGTTGGTGTGGATGGTAGTTCAGGTGGAAGCAGTGATAACTGGTGCTTTTTGATGGAAGATTTGAAGGGCATTCCAGATGATGATCTGGAAGAGATGGATATTTTGAGCCAAATGGCAATGATCAATATCAGATCTCAAAAGTTCTACAAAAGAACTGGTAGGAAATTTCCTGGTCTCTGTGGCAAAACCAAAGTTGGTTTTGACAAAAGCAAGTTGAGGTGTCACAAGTGCCATAGGCTTGGACACTTTGCTAGAGAGTGTAGATCATCTGGATCTAACTCATCTACACCCTTTGTGACCTTCCCAATCAATAGCTCACAAAACAAAGGGCAACATTCCACCAGTTCTGGTCATCCATCACAAGCTCAGTCATCACCTGCATATTTTGTCCCACAAGGTCATATGCCATATCCTTACCCCTGCTACTACATGCCTCAGCCAAACCAAGTTCAAGCACCCATTGCTCAACAACCACATGCCCTTCCTGAGCCTCAACTATCACAATCTCATCAATAATCTCAACCTCAACAACATAGCTTTTTCACCCTTGGAGTGGTTGATTGGAGCAGTTTACCAGATGATATGTCTGGTCATGAACAACTGTTTCCTGGTGCTGGTCAACATGGTGGTAACAATCCCTTTGGAAACCTTGCTCTCATGGCTCTGGAGTTTTCTGATGGTCCATCTTCAAATGCTTCATCACAGGTATCACAGGTATCTTCAGAGGCCAAAGCCAAGTTATGTTCTAAATCATGCATAGCCACATTTGCATCTATTAGAGAAGTAAATGTAGCTTTAATTAATAAAAATCTTGAGCTAGAGCAAGCACTTTCCAAATAAAAGCTGAGTTTGAGTCTGTTTTGCATGATAAAAATGATGAGATTTATAAACTAAAATGCCAAATCACAGATGATAAGGCTAGGGAAGATGTACTTCTAGAGAAGTATAAGGACCTCAAAGAAACACTTGCAACTACCCAGGTAGAGTGTGAACGCTAGGTAACTTCCTGCAAGGGTTTTGAAATGCTTCTCAACAAGCAATCAGCTTCCAATGTGAAGTTTGGAATTGGTTATAATCACACTGCTCCTCCTACAGATTTCACTCCCAGGCTAGAAGCAGAATCTGAAGGAGAAAGCAATAACCAATCCACCTTATCATGTGATTCATCTTCTGATAAAGCACCAAAGTCAGAGGATGAAGTCAGCATTAATTCCTCACAAAACCAATCAGCTAATGCTAAAACAGCTAATGGTTCAAATGCTGACTGTCACATGATCAAAGAGTTGATCAATTTAGGTGTTGTCTCACAAAGTACTGAAAGTACTGAAGCACAAGTTACAACACCTAAAGAACAAACCCAAACTACTGTAAGTACTGAAGGGAAGAAAACTGCAAGTAGAAAGGGTATGAAAACTACTGAAGAAGATATCAAGAAAGCAAGTACTGAAAGGAAGAAAACTGCAAGTACTGATAGAAAACGGCTGAAGAACAAGTCTTCAGTAGTTTCATCTTCTTCTGTAGATGATCAAATAAAGATGAAGAAGAAGCCATGTGAAATATGTGGCTTATTCAATCATCTTACTAATGATTGCTGGTATAAAAAGGGTTCCAAACTCAATCAAAATCAGAACATTAAAAAGAAGATTAATAAAATGAAAGATGAGTTTGAAACCAAGTTTGTACCAGCAACATCTTAACCTGAAACCCCAAAGTCCTTAAAGAAATCCAAAAAGAAGGAAGGGGTTCATCAGGCAACAGCTGAGGTTGCTCAAAGGAAGATGGTGCAACACAGGAACCCATCACAGCCAAGAGCTGATGTGTCTGATGAGCTGAAAGCTTTAGCAAACAATCAGACACAACTGTCATGATGGTTCAACATCTATTGGGGAGAGTTAACCAATTAGATGCTCCTGTGCCGAAACCACAGAAAAGGAAAACCAAGCCAAAGGAATCCTTTTCTACACCATATCCACCACCTCAGACTGTCAATCATAACAAACCAGTTAGTATTAAATCTATTGATGAGAACAGGCCCAAAACCAAACAGGTTTGGGTCTCAAAAACTAACTAATTTGTTGTGATGAATGCAGGGTTCTTCAGCATGCCAAAGAAGCATCTGGTATATAGACAGTGGAGGATCCATGCATATGACAGGGAGCAGCTCTCTTCTTCATGACTACTCTCAAGGAAAGAAGGGTTTATCTCTTTTGGCAATGATGCAAAAGGTTACATCATCGGCAAAGGCTTTGTTTCAAATGGTAAAATAAGGTTTGATGATGTTAACCATGTGGAGAATCTCAAGTACAACCTCTTGAGTGTCAGTCAAATGTGTGATAAAGGCCATGTTGCACTTTTCACCAGCCAGAACTGCAAGATTCTGTCATCCAAAGTTCTGAGTTTGATTGACAAGGTGTTGGATGAATATACTCTCCTGAAGGCCAGCAGGACAGGAAGAGTATACGCCTTAGATCTTTCAAAGAAAATTGATCTAAAAGGACATCCTTGCTTATTCTCCAAGGTCTCTCAGGAATATGAACTATGGCATAGAAGGCTTGGTCATGTGAATCTCAAAAACATGAACCAGCTGATTCACCATGGTTTAGTAAGAGGGTTGCCTATGAAGGAGTTCAAGTGTGATGACAACTGCACTGCCTGCTTAAAAGGGAAGCAACACAAAGTATCATTCCCTCCAATAGAAGAGCGAAAGTCTACTGCCTGCAATTATTGCATATGGATCTTTTTGGTCCTGTCAGAGTGATGAGCATGGCAAAGAAGAAATACTGTGTGGTAATTGTGGATGATTACTCCAGATTTATATGGACTTTCTTCTTGCACTCCAAAGATGAAGCTGCACAAGCTATTATGAACTTTGTGTTGTATGTTGAGAAACAATATTCCCTTCCAGTCAAGTGTGTGAGGAGTGACAATGGCACAAAATTTAGAAATCACACACTTGATGAATTCTACTTGTCAAAGTGAATCACGACAGTTCAGCATTCCGAGAACTCCTGAGCAAAATGGAGTAGTGGAGAGAAAGAACAGGACACTGGTTGAAGCTACCAGGTAAATGTTGGCTGATTCAGGCTTGCCATTGGCATTTTGGGCTGAAGCTATCAACACAGCTTGCTATGTGCAGAATAGGGTACTAGTAAATCAGAGGTTGATGAAGACTCCTTATGAAGTGCTACATCATTTGGCCCCTTTGATTTCATTATTTAGAGCATTTGGGTGTCCCTGTTATATTCTTAACACAAAGAATCCACTCCAGAAGTTTGAATCAATGGTGGATGAAGGGTATTTTGTTGGTTATTCAACTATTTGGAAAGCATACAGAGTGTTCAACTGCAAAACAAAGATGGTTGAAGAGACTTTGCATGTGAAGTTTAATGAATCTCCAAAGGACAAGATTCCACAAAACCCTGTGGAGTTGTTTGATTTGGACATACTGCAATATGTTCCTTATCAATCTCCAGCTGTTGTTCCTGTCAATAGTTCTCCACCTGGTGGTACTGATGATGATGTAGTCAGTACTCACCTTTTCAGGTTTAGTGACCAACTGCCTGAGTCATCTAAACCTGATGCTCCTGTAGCTTCAGCAGCTCTATCCACAACAAATGCTGATGAGATTTCTGAGTCCTCTACTTCATTTGAGTTGCCATCACCAACATGGTTTCAAGAATCTTCATCAACATCTGTTGCTGCTGAAGGTCCTACAAATACATGCACAGATCTCATTATTTATCAAGAGCTGAAGGATCATCCAATGTCTCAAATCATTAGTGATATCAATGCTGGAGTCTCAACCTGAAGTCAATTGTCCAATTTCTGCTTCTATGCTCTCTTCATCAGTCAGCAAGAGCCAAAGAACTATCATGTTGCATTAAGAGACAATAGATGGGTTGAAGCAATGCAGCTTGAGCTTCTTCAGTTCAAAAAGCAGCAAGTGTGAGAGCTTGTTCCTTTACCCCAAGGTAAGTGTGCAATACGCACTAAATGGGTGTTTAGGAATAAAACAGATCAAAAGGGCCAAATTGTTAAGAACAAGGCCAGACTGGTTGTACAGGGGTTTGCACAAGAAGAAGGTATTAATTATAATGAAACCTTTGCCCCTGTAGCTAGATAGGAGGCAATTAGATTGTTCTTAGATTATGCTGCTTTTCATAATCTTAAAGTTTTTCAAATGGATATCAAAAGTGCATTTTTATATGGTAAAATAAAAGAAGAGGTTTATGTGTGTCAACCACTAGGTTTTGAGGATAATAAACATCCAGATTGGGTGTATAAGCTTGACAAGGCTCTATATGGGTTGAAACAAGCTCCTAGAGCCTGGTATGAAACATTGTCTAACTTTCTTCTTCAAAATAATTTCACTAGAGGCTCCATAGATAAAACTTTATTCATTAAGAAAGTAGGACAACATAAGTTACTTGTTCAAATTTATGTTGATGATATTATTTTTGCATCCTCTGATCCACAGTTGTGTGATGAATTTACAAATTTAATGCAAAAGAAGTTTGATATGAGTGCCATGGGAGAATTACAGTTCTTTCTGGGTTTGCAAATCAAACAAAGGACTGATGGAACCTTCATTCATCAGTCCAAATATACAAAAGATCTTTTGAATAAGTTTGATTTACAAAATTGTAAGCCCTGTTCTACTCCCATGAGCAGCACCACACAACTGGATGTTGATCAGAAAGGTAAAGCGGTTGATGAAACCCTTTACAGATTTATGATTGGGTCCTTGATGTACCTTACAGCTTCTAGACCAGACATTATGTTTGCAATATGTGTCTGTGCTAGATTTCAGGCTGCACCTAAAGAATCCCATTTGATTGCAGTCAAAAGGTTCTTTAGATACTTGCAAGGTACTCAATCTCTAGGACTTTGGTATTCTACTGGGAATTCTTGCAAATTAGTTGCTTTCTCAGATAGTGGCTATGCAAGGTGCAAAGTCACCGGAAAATCCACTTCTGGTGGATGCCAATTTCTGGGCAGTTGTTTAGTTTCTTGGCAGAGTAAGAAACAAACTTCAATTGCTACATCAACTGCTGAAGCAGAGTACATTGCTGCTGCAAGTTGTACATCCCAGGTACTCTGGCTTCAGAATCAATTGTTGGATTATGGCATTACAAAGACTAGGACACCATTACTCATGGATAGTGCTTCAGCTCTTTGTATTGTTAAGAATCTAGTCCAGCATTCTAGAACCAAACATATTGAGATCAGACATCATTTTATTAGGGATTGTTATGAAAAAGATCTGATTGATCCAAAGTTTGTTCTTAGTGCTGATGAGCTTGCAGATATATTTACTAAGCCTTTAGACAGTGCAACTTTTCAAAATCTGGTACTAAGGCTTGGTATGCTGCAGCTGGAATAATTGACTAATACTGATGCTCTCAAGTCACAAGTACTGATGAGCATTAGTATACAAAAGTCAAAAATAAGTACTGATGAGTTATTTTGTCTTCAGTATTTTTCATATCTACTGATGTGGTATAACTACTGAAGGCTAAAATACTTCAAAGTACTGAAGTACATTATTTGTTGAAAAGAACTGATGAAGTTACAACTACTGATGTGGTTATAACTACTGATGTCTATCTCTATCAAATAAGTACTGAAGAACAAAATTTTGTCCCCAAGTACTGATGTGTAATCTTACATATAAGTACTGAAGACAACATTTGTTCACAAGCTCTGAAGAATAAATATTCACAAGAGCTGATGACCAATGAAACATCTGAAAAATCAGATAAAGTCTGATGAGTAAGTGTTGAGGTCAGAATGAACAACTGAATTAACGACAACAGCTGATGAGTAAATTTACTCTTCAGCTGATTCAAACAACTGATGTTTCATTTCAAAACAACTGAAGGACAAAACCATGTCTTCAGTAATTTACAACTACTGATGACTAACACCAAGTCCTAAGTTGTTTACAACATCTAAAGGACAAAACCATGTCTTCAGTAGTTTCAACTACTGATGACTAACACCAAGTCCTCAGACATTTATAACAACTGAAGCCAAAACCATGTCTTTAGTAGTTTATGCTGATGACTAATACCAAGTCTTCAGTTTTTTACAACCTCTGAAGGTTAAAACCATGTCATCAGTTGTTTAAAACAACTGATGACTAACACCGAAACCTTCAGTCGTTTTCTTTCAGCCGTTTCATACCCATATCCTATAAATACCTAACCCTAACTTCAGAGTTTTTCATTCTCTCATAAACCTAACGTTCAAAAACTCTGAAACCTCTCTCCTCACATTAATGGTGACCATGCAGCTCAAACCAAGACACAACTGTGTTGCCTACCTTACCAAATCACCCTTCTGGACCAAGTTTGATACTACCATTGATCTCATGGTCCATTCTCCATACAAAATGGCCTTTCTTATCAATCCTACCATATACGCCGACTCCCTAAACCAGTTTTCAACGAACGTCACCCTTACCATTGGGTAGAATGACACTGAGGTCTCTCTCCAGTCGTTCGTCAACAACCAAAATGTGGTCATCACTTCTGCAATCATTCACCAAACCCTAAATTTGGATGATGCCACCTTCATCACTGAGTATCCAAAGGGCACAATCGATCTATCTTTTGCCCACCATGGATACCAGGGTGACCTTAGTGCTTCCACCATCCTCAAGAAGCACTTCCATGATGCTGAACGATTGATCTTTCATATGGTCAATGTCTATCTTGCCCCTAAAACATCTCCATGGGATCAAATGTCATCTAGGTGGCAACAGGTATTGTATTCTATCCAAGAACAACAAAGTTTAAATTTTTCTAAAATAATATTTTTAGAACTTAAAGATATGGCTGTGAAACCATAAGCTAACTGATGGATATTATATCCAAGGTTCATCATGGCCATCATTGAAAACTAGCTTCAAGCTGAGGGACTTCTTGGCCTTGGAGTCCCTGCTCAGGCAGTATTGCCTGAGGTATACTCCAGGCACAACTCAGACCAAACTCTCAAACAGGCTGCCAAGCTGCTAAAACCCAAGCAGCGAGAACCCACAGCTTCCACCTCCAAATCCAAAGTCCCCACCAAACCCAAAACCAAAAATCCCAAAAAGGCTACTCAGGGAGATGAGTCCCCTGAGGATGCCCCTGCAACACAAAGGAAGGAAGTAATTACTGGTATTAATCCCCTAGTAATTACAAGGACTCAACCAACCTCAACCGCTCAGGCATCCACTCAACAGGAGCCTGAAGCAACCATTTCCGAGGCAGCCACATCTCTGGAACCTTTCTTACTTGAGAAGGTTACCATTGAAGAGCACCATTCTCCCCAGGTGCACATAGCTTCACCTCAATCTCCCATTACAACCGCCCCCAAAGTCCAACTATTATTATAGCAAAAGTGCTGACTCAGCTCAACACTCCACCCTCTCCCCAGGCACTATCACAACTGGGAAAACCCAAACCAATGAGAGGGAGGACATAAGTGTTGCTGAGAACCCCCAACATAGAGATTATCATGTTCAATCTCCCAGTGTGGAAGAGGAGATCAGAACATCCAGTGAGGCTACCACTCCTCCTGATTCAGCACATGAACAGGATGCAGCTGGTAACATCTCTAAGTCCTCACCAGAGGCAACTGCTGATGAAGGATTTAATCCTGAGGTAGGAAGTCCCCAGTACCAAGACAAAGGGGCACATGTGATTACTGAGCCATACTCAGCACATGTACATCCTGATCTAATGAGGAGGTCAGGTGATTCAGCTACAACTGATGATGACCTGGGCTTCTTTTATGATGTTCTTGCCCAGAACACTATTCTTGAGGATGAGGTGAGTAGACTCAAAGAGCTACTTGCCAAAATGACTCAAGAATCAAGTCCATCTGCCACCATTCACCAACAGATGGCACCTTCCTCTAAAGGTCTCCCAAACACAAAGCCACTCCCTAAATCTCAGCCACCAGCCCCTGCTTTAGCACTATTTCTCAGGGACAGAACCCCCTGAGCAAATGGTTGCTATCTTTCAAAATTCTCTGCCTCTCATCACACCCATCATGATTGATATAGTGAATAAAACCCTTGATGAGAGGCTTTCCTCAAATATACAAACCTTGGTGGATGATGCTGTGACTAAAAAGCTTTCTGATAGTCAAACCCCTGCAACCAATGCAACCAAAAAGGGGGAGACTCATTCAGTGAAAGCAATCAAGAGAAAGAGAATGGATGAAGAGAAAGAGAAAGAGGTATAGAAGGAAGTGGAAATGGAGAGGAAGATGGTAGAGGAGACTGGGAAAGAGTAGGAGAGTGAGAAGGGAAAAGAAAAGGAAAAAGTGACTGAAAGTGAAAAGGACTTTCATGTCACTTATAAAAAGAAGAAAGGTGGAGACAAGGAGAAGGAGAAGGAGCTAGCAGTGCTTGTCAAGGAAGCTCATGCCCAACATAGCAGGTCAATGGATAAAATCATTAATCAGTTGTTTAGGCAAGGCTTTGACACTACTGAGCTAGATACTGAGATAAGGAAATTGGAGGTACAAGAGATTGAAAGCCGATGGTCTGGTCATAGTGAACAAGAGAAGGAGAGATTAGAAGCTATGGCCAGATTCATTTCAAAGTATCTGGGGAGATCAGTCCCGGAAGTCAAATCATGGTCCAGGGACAACATCTTGGCAATAAGCACCAAGATCTGTTCGTTTGAGGCATTCACCAAGGGGCTGATTATAGAAGCCCTAAGTGAAGCTGGTGCTGGAAGTAGGACTGAACTAGCCAAGCAAACCAAAACCTCACTCACATATAAATTGCTAGAACAACCTGCCCAATCTCCCACACCAAAACAATCCACATCAAAACCCACAAAACCAACTCCCTTACCCTAAAACCAATAGCTGATGATGCACCGTAGAAGAGGAAGAGAAGGGTGTTGAGGCTAGAAGATGAAGATGATGATGATGATGATGATGAGGACAGGCTGCCATTTTCAGCTGTCATTCCACTGCCGAAGGCCAAAAGTCACCCTTCAATAATTACTCCTGAGATACAAAGGCAAATTGTTAAAGTGAAGCTAGAAGAAGAAGAGCTTCACAAACAACATGATGAGGAATTGTTGAAGAGGGTTGACAAAGCTTATGCTACCACTTCATCAATCATAAACATGAAGAAACATGCTCAGAGACTATACACACTCAGACAAACATTTCAATATCAAAAAGAGAGAGTGAGGATTTGGCCTGATCCCAGGGTGTCTCATAGGATTCATAAGAAAGACATTCCTCAGAGATACAAGGGCCAGGTAAAGAAGATCGTAGATGAAGTGATCACACTGGCCATTGTAATATCACCCTGGGAGATCCTTGATGACTTCAAGAAAGCCTACAAAGGCAATCTGCCCCCACAAAAGATGCTGGAGAATAAAGTGGTTACAAAGGGGTTGGTGTATAAGAGGCTTGAGGAAGTCAGGAAGAATGAGCTCCAGTTGTTCCTAGAGGGTAAGCACCCTGATAAATTTGCTTACAGAGTAATAACAACTGTGGAGCTCAAAAATGGGAAACAGGTCAAATACCTCTCCGAGTATTATGGACCGGAGTCACTCTTTGAGGGAGAAGCAGAAGAGCTCACCATGGAGGATAAATAGTCTTCCTTGAAGCCTACACAAGAGAGTCTTACAGACTCATAGTTTGGAAGTAGGCTTAATGGATGGGGTAACAGCTCTTTGTCTAGTTCCCCAAGACAGAGTTCCCATCCATCCTTTGATAATCATACTTTTTGAAGCCTCTTCCCAGGCCTGTGCTGATTTGTGTCATTTCTGAGCAGATCCAGAAGAAAAAGACCAATCTTTCTGCAAAATAAGTGGGACATCAAATAAGCTTAAAGGTTTTGGCTGCATTAGTTCAGGGGGAGTTCGTTGGACTAAAAGAACCAATGAGCCAGATCAGAAAACCTTTATGTCCCATAGACATTACAACAACTGCTGAAGACATCAACAGCTGATGATGACAACAACTTAAGACTTCATCAGCTGATGTACAAAGACTGAAGACATCAGTTGAAGTACAACTGAAGACATCAGCTGATGTACAAAGACTGAAGACATTAGCTGAAGTACAAAGACTGAAGACAACAACTGAAGACATCAGCTGAAGACATCAGCTGATGACAACAGCTGAAGTTCAATCTGAAGTTCAAGTACTGAAGACTTCAGAGGTTGTCACAACAACTGAAGAAGTATTCTTCAGTTATTGTGATGGTTTTCTTTTTAGTAGTTTCCTTTTAGTTGTTTCCTTTCAGTAGTTTCTTATCAGTAGTTTTCTTTTATGTTTTAGTACTTTGTAATATGTCTGAAGAGCATGTTCTTGAGACGTTGTAGTTTCAGTAGTTTCTTTTCAGTAGTTGTAATAGTTTTACACTTGTCTTTTGTAAGAAGATGTCAGCTGTTAGACATCTTCAGTAGTTTAGTCTGTTTCAGTAGTTTGTTGTAATAACGGTTAGATGTCACTGTCAAGTGACATCAGCTGTTGTCATCTTTCCTATAAAAGGAAGACGACCTAATTGTAACCGTGCCGAAGCGTGTATTGAATGAATATATACCTTTGGCAGAAATTCTCTCTCTCTCTCTATAACCATACTGTTTCATTGATACATCTCGTGTGTTCTTGCTATAATTTGTTCTAATTCGTACGATATTCCGCTGCAAACCCAATCTAATTGATCAAACTAGATGCTGAGATCCTTTCAGAGAGTCTTCAGATCATGTGGAAATCTGAAGTACTCTATTCCCTTCTCCCTCTTAACTGCATAACGTTAAGATCCTTAAAATACGCCCACGCGATGATCTTGCCAGAAACTTTCTGATGACGTTTGACTCTATAAAGCATTGTGTAGGCATTCTGGTTTTGAGGCGCGCGCTGGGCTTTCATTTCAGCAAAAGAAGCTGCCCATTCAGCCATTTTGGCATCAACATCAGCATCCAAGGCTTGGGATTGGCTTTCATCTTTCTCCTTTGCTTTCTCAAGTTCATCCAACTTATTAAAAGTACCACTGTCAAAGGAGCATCTTTACTGAGGATAGTGATCAGTAGTGACATCCTCTATCTCGATTTCATCAACATCGTGAAGCTCATCATCACTTGCCACATCAACTGTAGGAGCATCTTTGACCAACTCGTCTGGATTCAGCCTGAAGATCTCAGCTAGCTACTCATCCGAGAGGTCGTGGATTATCTCTCCTTCCTCTGGCGTATAGCTAACAGATTGTCTGACTATCCCTTGCCAGTCAAGAATCATTGTTAATTGACTCTGAACCTACTGAAGGGGTTGGACATCAAAATCATCGGTCTGTTGCTTTTCATCTTTTTGATTAAACATTTCAAAACAACATAAGCACATAAGTAATTAAAACATTTATATAGATAGACATTGATAAAAATTAATTACATAAGTGAAATACATATTTCAAAGTACAAGAGATAATCCAAATTAAAACATCAAAGCATTACTCTTGTCTTGATCACTATGCTCTTCAGATTGAAGGACAGAGGTGGGCGGTCGTGATTCTTGTCGTCGTTTTGTCCATCGTTCTTGAGCCACAGGATCTGAGGCTGATGCAGATGCATCACCTTCAGGCTCATCCTCGTCTCCCCCTTCCCTATCTTTTCCACTTCCCTCTCCCTGAACCTCATCATCATCATCTGACTCATCATCATCAGATGACTCGTCATCATCATCATCATCATCATCATCATCATCATCATCATCATCATCATCATCATCATCATCACCATCTCCTTTAATCTTGAGGGGCTCGCCTTTAGTTCTCTTTAGCCTTAGGCGTAGTGTTAGGACCATGTACGTACGGATTACTAACTGATAATGCACGTATACCAACTCAAATAGTTCGGAATCCTATTTGATTAGTGATCCAATCAGTGAGAACAACAATCTGATCAATCCAACGATAAAACAAATGTTAAGAATGAACGAGAATTGATCAGAGACGAACTATGAAGTTGGAAAAGGTCTTCTTGAGCCTCTGGACGACTAGGGTACGAGTATGTCTGTAGGTATTCGAATTCTTCCAATTTTCCATGACTTAAGTGGTATTCATATGTTAGGGTTTTCCAATCGTGCGACGGAACCATTAGTATGGTTCAGTCGTGCGACTGAATCACACGATTGGTTCATACGCACGACTGAAGGTTCAGTCACGTGATTGATTCAATCTTATGTTTCAATTGTGCAACTGATCCAGTCTCCTGGTTCAGTCGTGCGAATGGTCCATTAGCATGAAGTGTTCATGCGTATGGTCCATTAGCATGGTCCATTCGCATGAGAACTTCACACGATTAAGTTTAAACACATTTCTCAACCATATTTGACTACGAATTATGCAAACAACCACAAACCTATATAGTTAGTTCAATATGCATTATTACACAATAAACAATGAAATATTAAATATTATAAGCATCAACCACATATTGTATTTCATTCATACCTATTCAATTATAAATATGTAAGACATGAAAGACATTTTACATTAAGCTCCTAAACTAGGTACATATGTATCAACAAACTCTCCCTTGGACCTAGTTTACATCAGTGTCTAACATTCTTCCTCACGATTGGTTCGTACGCACGACTGAAGGTTCAGTCATGCGATTGAGTCAATCTTATGTTTCAATCGTGCAACTGATCTAGTCTCTTGGTTCAGTCGTGCGAATGGTCCATTAGCATGAAGTGTTCATGCTTATGGTCCATTAGCATGGTCCATTCGCATGAGAACTTCACACGATTAAGTCTAAACACATTTCTCAACCATATTTGACTAAGAATTATGCAAACAACCAAAAACCTATATAGTTAGTGCAATATGCATTATCACACAATAAATAATGAAATATTAAACATTATAAGCATCAACCACATATTGTGTTTCATTCATACCCATTCAATTACAAATATGTAAGACATGAAAGACATTTTACATTAAGCTCCTAAACAAGGTACATATGTATCAACAAACTCTCCCTTGGACCTAGTTTACATCAGTGTCTAACATTCTTCATCACCTCTTCAAACTTCTTGTACTTTTCCTCTCTTGTAACTCCGGCATTTATCTCAAATGCAAAACAGAGTCGTATAACGCTCTGGAACTGGAGGGCTTGTACCATGTCTTGCATATCATAAAACAGTGGCCACTGGTATAATGTGTATACATCATCAGCAGATAAATTAGTTATAGCCACATTGCATCAAATACCCGAATAGTATCCATTTGGCCCTCTTTCTGCAAGACAATAACGACTTCACCTGTTCTCCAATCATAGTACCACAACTTGACATAGTGCATGGACGACTGTACTTCAACACTACCTTTGGCTTTTCAGTAATGGAATCAACTTCAGACCTTTTGATGTACCTCGTTAGTTGTTGGCTTTCCAGCCTCGACGACAGCGCTTTCACAGAAAGCCTGCTGAACTGATCGGTACGGTGTGCACGGCGTTGAGATGGCACGAAATATCCTTGATCTCCGTAGGAATATGATAATGCCGGAGAACTCAGCCGCATTCCTTTAGGACAGATCCAGATAAGCACAAATGTTATGCTTTGTGCTCATATTCCAACGACTCGCCATCTGTTACACACAGTAAATAAACGTTAGTAAGTGTCAATCAATGACAAACTGATTCATTAGACTTGAAAACTTTTGTTCTGTCATGCGAATAGGCTATGCCACTGAGATCTAGTCGTGCGAATAGACTGTGCGACTGAGATCTAGTCGTGCGAATGAGCTCTTACGTACGACTAAGTCATGCGACTGGGCTTAGTCGTATGTTCTCTTATGCGTTTACACCAGTCGTGCGACTGAACTAATACGCATGGTTCAGTCGTGCGATTTAGCCATTCGTCCATCTCAGTCGTGCGATTGAGGTTCATCAGGGTGTCCATTCGCATGACAAACTGTTTTTCCAGTCAAATTTAAATTTTGAGCAAAACATGGTGTTAGACGTTATGGTTTGACTCATCAGTTTCGCAAATGTCCAACTTAACACCTAATAACTTTTATTTGATCAAGATACTTAGTTTTATTGGTTTTTGTCAAACTAAGTCTCGGTTATATTTAGGCTTTAAGTTCGATCATTAGGGCACGAATTTATTGATCTTTGAGTTGCACCACAACACACATTACCTGGAAGAGCAGTACAAATCGTTAGGATACTACAAACAATGGTCTATATCAATCAAACGAAATTTTGGTAGAGTAATGGTGTGTCGTGCGTTTGAGAGTGATTGAGGGATGAATAGGAATGTGCGACCGACTCCCCCTCTTTTTATACTAGGGTTTCCTCCAGACATGCGATTGAACCTAATCGCATACTTGATTCGTGCGACTGAGGGTCAGTCGTGCGACTGGCACATTCGGTCACCTCCAATCGTGCAATTGAAGATCCGTCGTGTGACTGGCACGGTCGGTCACCTCCATTCGTGCGATTGGGCTCATACGTATGGTCCAATCGTACGGTTGGTCCATACTCATGGTCCAGTCATGCGAATGGATAATACTTATGATTTTGACTTTATGACCATTTAACACTTATCCCTTTTAACGATTGATAAAACATTTTGACCAGTGATCATCTCAAATATGACCATTTTAATTTAAAAAGCTTTTGATCACCTCAGACGTGATCCTTTTAACAGTAAAATCAATTTGTCACCTCAGACATGATCCTTTTAACAGTAAAATCAGTTTGTCACCTCAGACGTGACCCTTTTTAACATTAGAAACACCCATTTAGTCACCTCAGAGGTGACACTTTTAAGTGATTAAATCCCAGATAGAATTCCAATGCATAGTCCGACGTTTAATAACTAAACTAACTAGAAATTTACACAAATTAAACAACTAGAACTAAAAAAACAAAACTAAAACTTATTTTTGTAATTTTGGGTGAGGTTGAAATCCTAAGATAAGTATCTACCAGATTTTCCTTTCTAGAACAGTATAGCATCAAGTTACATTGATCATAACTGGAACGATTTATTATGGAATCATACAGGTTTATCAAATCATTTAGGACACATTGCCAAAGTCTTTTAATGCTAGATTCTTGTTTTCATCGAGACTCATTAGCAAGTTTAGGAAATCATAATAGTACTGTAAGATACACACAATGGTTTGGACTTTCAAAAATTGCAACTCACGATGATTGTCAGTATACTTGTCCTCTTAAATCCATACACAGATTTTTGACACACATTGGTGATGATTTAGGTTTAATTATTTCAACAAGTATTTGTGGATGCCACACTTATATGGTAATCAACATTCCTCAGGAGATTTTTAAGCGGTCTACGGGTATTTTGACAAGAAGAAACTATTCTAAGTGCTTTCAAAGAGATGCATAGCCTCATGTCAGTGCCATCACACAGCAGAGAGGCGCAAACAACAATGAGTTCTAGAATATTTAGGTTATGCTTATCCTCAGGTCAGTGCCACTGTACAGCAGAGAGGCACACAACCTACGTTCTTGTTTGAGCAATTATATTCCTTTTGCACAGATCTCACCAACAACATAGGTTATTAGCTTGATTGCTTTTTGAATTTTTTATGTGCTTTGATCATTTTTATGGTCATCCGCACACATTTGTGGCGTTTATTTTGCTCGTCACCCCTTATCGGAACTTCGTTGATTGTGTTAACCAGGGATAAGATGGTAACCCACAGCTTGTTGAACAACATAGTTTAAGCTTGAGCTCACCAATGAAGTCTACTTATCTATGGTGTTGAATCTACCGACACATCATCTAGCAACCTCTAGGTCTACTTTCTCTGTGTTCCCTTAGTAGTATCTAGTTTTACTATCATTTTTCCTTTTATGTTGCTTAGTCTTCTCAGACTTATACTTTGAATTTTGCATTTTAATCAGTTAAATTCTTTTAAAGTCTCAAACTCTTAGTTCCTGTGTGCTATCATTTTCCATAGCCACTGAATCAGCATCACAGATACGATCTCATTTATATTAACTAGACTGTCCTCCTCCCTGTTTCATTTTCTCTTTTTTTTTGAGTAATTAAATAAAAGAACTATTCTCCCCCTAAAATTCTAAACTCGAAAATATTTTCAGAGTTTTTGGATTTTACAGAAACAGGAAAGTAAAATAAGGAAAATAAAAGAAAAGGAAGAGAAAAAATAAACCGTTATCGAACTAAGCATTTTCATCTTCTGGAATCACTTCGCTTTTCTATTTCACGTCGTTGACCTCTAACATATATAAAAATATTGGTTTATCAAAAGCTTTGGTGTAGAGGTCAGCGCGTTGAAAATCTGTATTTACTTTAACAACATCGATTAAATTCTTTTCAAAACAATCACGTATAAAATGATATTTAATTCTCATGTGTTTCGTCTTAGGATGTTGGATCGGATTTTTAGTGACGGCTATAGCTGCAGAATTATCAACAAATATAGGAGTGTTAGAGAATTTCAAACTGTAGTCTCACATTTGCTGTTGAATCCAAATGATTTATGAACAGCAGCATGCAGCAGCAACGTATTTAGCTTCACAAGTTGACAGAGCAACCGATGTCTGCTTCTTACGCTGCCACGTGACTAATCTTCTCCCAAAGAATTGACATCCTGCTGAAGTGAACTTGTAGTTCATTTTGCAGCCGCCATAATCCGAATCACTATACGCCGTAGGCTCAAAGTCATCATCATGAGGATACCACAACCCCAGTGTTGGAGTACCTTTCAGATAATGAAATACCCTTGTGATGCCTATGAGATGGCTAACTTTAGGTTTCGCCTGATATTTGGAGCGTAGACATGTCACGTACATGATATCAGGTCTTGAGGCAGTGAGGTAAATGAGAGATCCGATCATTCCTCGGTACATAGTGGCATCCACCAGATCACCATTTTCGTCAGGTGCGACGTCATGGTTTGTTGCAAGTGGAGTTCCAGCTGCGGAAGCATTTTCATATCAAACCGATTGAGAATATCGCCTACATACTTGCTCTGGTGCAGAAATATTCTGTTTGGTGTCTGATCCACCTGTAACCTGAGAAAGAACATCATCTCACCCATCGCACTCATCTCAAATTCTGCTTTCATTATTGCTACAAATTCTTTACATAATGCTTGGTTTTTGGAACCGAAGATAATGTCATCAACATAGATCTGAACTAGCAGTAAGTTAACATCCTTTTCTTTGATGAACAGTGTATAGTCAATCACTCCTCTGCGAAAGCCATGTTTCACAAGATGAGTCGAGAGTTTCTCATTCCGAGCTCTTGGGGCTTGATGGAGCCCGTATTGAGCCTTATCTAGTTTGTAAACTCTGTCCCGATGATACGGATCCTCAAATCCTTCGGGTTGACTACCGTACACTGTCTCTCGGATTTCACCACGAAGAAATGCACTCTTTACGTCTAATTGATAGACTTTGATCTTCATGTAAGATGCACAGGCTAGGAAGATACGGATTGCTTCCATTCTTACCACCAGTGCAAACACTTCATTGTAATCAATGCCCTCAACTTGTCAAAATCCTTGAACTACAAGTCGAGCCTTATTTCTTATTATGACCCCTTGGTCATCTTTTTCCACTTCAAGACCCATTTGGTGCCAATGACCTTAGTACCTTTAGGTCTATCCACTAGAGTCCTTACTCCCAACTTCTTGAATTGAAGAAGTTCTTACATGGCACTCACCCATGTCTCATCGTTTAGGGATTCACTAATATATTTTGGCTCAAATTGAGACACAAAACAAAGATATGCGCCATCGCGAAGATATCCCTTTTCCATTATCGAGGCATAATCAGCTGAGTATAGCTGATTTCTAGTCTGGACTCCTGATCTAACATCTCCAATGACATTCTCCAAGGGATGATAAACATTTATTCGAGATCCAGGAGTGGTGGGTAGAACTACCTCATTATCCAGATTATGAACAACAGGTTCAGTATCTGAGACAGTGGGAGTGTGAGCTTCCGAAGTGTCAGAAGCATCAACATCAGATGCTTATGACATTCTCCGAAGTGTCAGTTTCCCTTTCTTACACGTGACACAAAAATCCGGTAGTTGGAAGTTTTGAACATTTACTCCACGCACTAGATCGTTCTTGATCAAGTGATTCATCTTCCGGGAATTAATGTGTCCCATTCTCCTATGCCAGGAAATGGAGTCTTTTTCTGTTGCCTTTGACAAGAAGCATTGTACTTGATGATTGGTTATGGAGGCCTTTGAGAGGTCCAAGACATACAAATCATTATATCTTGAAGCTGACATTAACACTTGATCCTCCAAAATGACATAGTCCTTTTTCAGAACATAGCACTTCTTGTTGTCAAATACAACTTTGAACTCTTTGTCGCATACCTGTGAGACAGAAAGTAAATTATTTTGAAGTTGTTGAACATAGTTTACCTTATCAAACTTCACTTTCTGGTTTCCCACTTCTCCTTGTGCAGTGATATAACCTCCTTTATTTCCAGCAAATGAAATGTGTCCTCCTTTAATTTGTTTGACGTTTGACAGAAGTGATAGGTTTCCAGTCATGTGCCTTGATGCACCGCTATCAACAATCCGGGTATTCAAAGAAGCACTATAGCGTACACCCTACACATTTAAAGGAAATGATTAGTTCAAGTTAGAGACCCAAGCCTTAACTGGCTTGGGTGACCCAGAGGCATCACACATCATAGACTCTACCCACTGTCCATTTGAGGAAGAGGGCAGATCATTCTTCTTCTTGTTCTCATTTTCAGACACGGGACTTGATTTTTCTTTCCATAAACCAGTTTTATGTAAGGCCTGTTTGTGATAAACAGACGATTGGCTTATAGTTTGAACTTTTGGTTCAACGGTTCTTTTTGGTGGAGTAATTGATCTCCTTTTTGAAGAACTTGGTTTTGAATCATTAAGTTCAATCTTCTTTCTTGGTGTCTGATAATTAGAACATTTACAAGCAATGTGTCCATACTTTCCACAAGTGTAGCAAGATCTGCTTTCGACATGTTGGTTAAACTGTTTCTGTTGGGAAGTATGTGACACAGGTGGGACTTCAGTTTCTTTGGGTTTTGACACTTCTTGTTTAGATTTTTTGACTTCTTTAACAAAATTCATTGTTTGTACATGTTTAACATCTTTACGCTTTTGTTTATTTGGACTTAGACATGGTGCTCGATCTTGGTTAAATTGTTTGGTCTTTTTAGGTTCTGAATTAGACATGTTTGAACTTGACTCCACCTTAACCTTTGCAAATTGTTCATCCAAATTAACAATAGGAATCTTACCTTTTGAGTTCAAAGTGGTCTCCTTTTGTTTAGTGACCGATTCAACAGGTTTACTTGTGGAATGTAGATCACTTACAAGAGGAGTGGACACCACATGATCCTTGATTGGGTTAATATTAATTGGTTTTCTTTTAGTATTCAACAAGGTCTCATGTGGTGGTGGAACCACTTTGTAACCCAACCCTTCCCCGTGATTTCATTCTCTCACTAAGTGTTAAACTATGTGAGAAGAACTAGTCCAACTATGCACTTTTTGTTTTAGTGAGTTGACTTCAACTTCCAAAACTGCTTTTTCTTTCTTGGTTTCTTCCAAGGAGTTTAAATAGAACTTTATATCATTTTCTTGGTTAAAGGCCACAACTTCAGTTTCCCTAAGTTGTTTATTTAACAGTTCTATTTTCTCTTTATAACTGTGCTTATTTTCTTTTAAAATTCTGTTTGCTTCTGTGAACAGTTGTACATCATTTACTAAGCTATCATTATCATCTAATAGCCTAGCAAATTTTGAATCTATGCTATCCCTAAATTTATTACATTCAGAACAAGCATGATTATCAAGGAGTTGGTCTGTGGAACTTACCTAAGAAGGTTTGGTTGAATCAGCCATCATTGTAGAGTTTGACTGTTCGGGTGCTGCTGATTCTTAACATGTTGTGATGGGACCTTCTTTATTTAGGTGAGTGACCACAGTAGCAGTATCTTCATGATCTGACTACGAGTTCCACTGCTATATCACCTTCGCTTGCAGAGTCGTCATCCAAGCCTTCAACACATGCAATGTTGGATTACCCCGGAGACACAAAGCGAAAGGTCCAATCTTGTCCTTCATCGTCTTGTGCAGTCAAGGCCTTAGGATCCTTGCTTGATGATTTAGCTCCGTTGGTAGGTTTATCCTAACGATTGAAGGTGGAGAATGGATTACCATTACTTGTCTTCTTGGGCTTCTCACATTCACGTTTGAAGTCCCCCTTTTCTCCACAATTGAAACAGTAACTTTGGTTTTGTCAAAACCAAAGGTTGTATCCTTTGTGGCTATCAAGTTGTATCCGATCTTCTTAACAAACTTCTTCTCCCTCTGGACAGCACTAGCCAATTCCCACATTATATCCATTCTCTCGAGCTCAGTTTCATCTACCTGCTCGTAGTCTTCATCTGCCAGATGCAGTTTCCAATCTTCCTCGTAACTAGACCGTCATAGGAGTGAATGACAGCTGCCAGAAGATCCATATGCTCCTTTGCTACCTCTACAGTCACATTACCGAGATTCTCGGTTTTTAGTTTCATAGCATTGGCTTCAAGTGCTATGTATTGGGTGCATGATGACCCTGACGTGTCAGATCCTGAAGTAATGGCTTGAGACGGAGCAGCTAAACTGGAGAAAAATGCTGTTTGGAATGGGGCTCCAGAAGATTTTGATTGAGGAGTTGAGTTGTAAAGTGAAGGGTTCTGATCAAATGAACTTTTCTGGGATCTGTACTTCATCCTTAACTCTTCTTCTCTCAGCTTCAGACTGAAATCGTTGATATCCAACTTTGCCAGCATATCATTCTGTCTGAGGTTTGACACAAACGAAACCCACTTCTCTGGCAGTCCTCTGCGAAACTTGACACCTTATCTTCCATAGACGTGGTAACTCTATGAGTATGCAGCTCACTCATCAAGTGGTAGAAGCGGTCAATGACGTCGTCCAGACTCTCTTTTCCTATTGAAGAGAACTTATCAAACTCCTTCTTCAAAGCCTTTGCCTTTAATGCCTTCAAAGTCGCATTCCCGTCATATCGCTTTTCCAGAGCATCCCATAGCCTCTTGTCCAACATTATGAGCTTAAGGGGCTTATTGTGATTACCAACTTCGTTTTCCAGAAGCAAAAGACTCTGGATCCGTGAATCCCTAACGCCAGTGAAGGCTGAGTACTGATCTTTCATTTGTATAAACATTAAGCTGTAATCTAAGATTTATTCACTAGTGCGAATGGAGATGTGCGAATGGGCCAAACGTGCGATTGAACAATACGAATGGCTCAATCGTACGATTAAACAATACAGATGAGTCAATCGTGCTATTGGACAAGGACGACTGGACAATGAGAATGGACTGCTCAGTTGTACGATTGGATGAGCGACTGACTTCAATCATGCGTAAGGGATATACGATTGAGTTCAGTCGTACGAATGAGCTATTCGTGCGACTGAAGGCTGTTGTTTTGAAAAATTTGAGGTTTTGAAGGTTTCGACTCACAAACATGAATTTTTACGAACCCTAATCTGCCGTAATGATGAAAAACGTGAACGTTTTGATCTGGAGACGTCGAAACACAGTTTTAACCAAAAGATGGTGTTTTTGAATGAAAAACATGATTTTTACACCAAATCAATCGAATCACATGCAAAATCAAGAGCCAATGCTCTGATACCACTTGTTAGGACCATGTACGTATGGTGTACTAACTGATAATGCGCGTATACCAACTCAAATAGCGCGGAATCCTATTTTATTGGCGATCCAATCAGTGAGAACGAAAATCTGATCAATCCAACAACAAAACAAACGTTAAGAACGAACAAGAATTGATCAGAGACGAACTATGAAGTTAAAATAGGTTTTCTTGAGCCTCTCGACGACTAGGGTACGAGTATGTGTGTAGGTATTTGAATTATTCCGTTTTTCCACAACTTAAGTGGTATTTATAGGTTAGGGTTTTCCAATCGTGTGACTGAACCATTAGTATGGTTCAGTCGTGCGACTGAATCACACGATTGGTTCATACGCACGACTGAAGGTTTAGTCGTGCGATTGAGTCAATCTTATGTCTCAATCGTGCGACTGATCCAGTCTCCAGGTTCATTCCTGCGACTGCTCCATTAGCATGAAGTGTTCATGTGTATGGTCCATTAGCATGGTCCACTTGCATGAGAACTTCACACGATTATGTTTAAACACATTTCTCAACCATATTTGACTAAGAATTATGCAAACAATCACAAACCTATATAGTTAGTTCAATATGCATTATCACACATTAAACAATGAAATATTAACCATTATAAGCGTCAACCACATATGGTATTTCATTCATACCCATTCAATTACAAATATGTAAGACATGAATGACATTTTACATTAAGCTTATAAACTAGGTACATATGTATCAACACGTAGTTTCTTGTTTGCCCCCTCAACCTCCTCAATACGCTGCACCGATGCCTTCAGAAGATCACTCTGTGTGGTCAAGGCACAGTGAGATCAGGTCATAGCTCTCCCAAGATCAGCTTCCCTCTCAATCAGATGTGTAATCTGTTGACTCTGAGCAGTCGTCTTCTCTGTCAGCAGGGCAATCTGTTTGCCCTGCGCAGCGTTGACAACCATCAACTGATTCAACTGGCTCGCTCGTATATCATCGGTGGCGAGCAGTTTGAGAACCAGACGGTTGAGGGCAAGTTGTTCCTCTATCCTAACATTGGGCAGAGAGGATCTCAGAAGTATGGATCAGGTGGAAAATCCGGCCTGGGATGTGATAGGTGGAGTGGTGTATGTGTTATATATAGGAGTGGTGGTGGTAGTGGTTTGTGGTGGGATGGATGAAGTCGTGGTGTGGTGTGGCTGTAGTGGTGGTGGCTGAAGTGGTGGTGGTAGTAGTGATGGGTGTAGTAGATGGGGTAGCTGTGGTGGTGGTAGGTGTGATGGGTGTGGTAAATGGGGTAGCTGTGGTGGTGGTAGGTGTGATGGGTGTAGTGGATGTAGTGGCTGTGGTGGTAGAGGAGGTCATGAGCACTATACGTCTTCTTTTGGCCTTCTTGCCATATGGCTGAGCCATCCTCTTAAGCCGACAGCCCCTTGAGCTCTGTCCTTCCCCTGGGCTTGGTTGAGGAGGAGAGTATGTAGGGTCAGCCGTGTCTGTCCTCTCTCCCTCAGCTTGGCATCCTCCAACTGCCTCGTGCCCCTCTCTATAGCCACTACACAACTACCCACGGTCCGTGTGAGTGGCTCTTCATCCGAATCCTCATCTCCCTCAACCTGAAGAAAGTCCCGGTGGATGGGCGCCTGCTCCAATCCACCGGGAGCTGATGAACAGACATGTGGGGGTGGTGGAGACATAGTATCTGTCTCAATGGCCCTAGGTGCACTCGGGCCTATATCTCCACCACCCTGATGATCGTTGTCGTCGTCATCATCCTCGTCATCAATCGGAGCCAGTATAGGCTCAACATCCGAATCACTATCATCGTGACGCCACTTTTTCCTAGCTGGCGCCACGTAATCGCCACGGTCCAGATGCCCAAACAACCTCCTAACCGGGGGTTTTACCTGCTTCCCCCGATACACTCTCATCCTGCCCAAGGTGGTATCATCCATCACCTCAGGCACCACAGCGTCATCATTCTCCTTCGGCAGGGAAGGAAGCTTCTGATCTATGATCATCTGTAGAAATCTTGGGTACATGCTGAACCTTTCCTTCCCCTTGGCCTCTATATTCTCGACCATATACGAGAAGATCATCTGGGAGAAACTGAACTGGTGGTTCAGCACTAGAGCCACATAGGCATTCTGTGTTGGATCTAAGAGCTCTTCAAAACACCCTCTCCTCGAAGCAATGCACTTCAGAATCACATGAGCTAAGTACTTCAACTGGGGACACAGATTGCTTTTGTTGAGCACACCTGTTTTGATGTCCCCAGTGCACTTCATCCGTAGAAAGCACCCCTTAACCGTTAGAGGGTGAAGCTTGGTTGGGTGATTCTCATCATCACCCAACTCCAGGACTTGCCTAAGATCAGCTGCGGTAATGCTGATCTCTTGTCCGAAGATCAAGCTCCGTATACAGTATGGCTCAGTGGTCCTATCAACAGTGACCCCTTCCCAGAAGGTCTGCTGGAGTGATCTGTATGGAGTACACTGTGTAGATATAGCCCTGAATATCCTAGAATGTCAAAGAAAAGCTATAATCTCTGTAAACTCGGAAGCATTACGAGACGTGGGGTCCAGATGAGCACATATGTTGTGATTAGTACTCATCGTCCAATGGTCCACAATATTTCTGCAATACAAGGGGCAAACAAGTTAGTACAGTTCATAATTGATAAACATTTTGACTTAGAATAGATTTTGACCAATATGGTTGAATTGTGCGATTGGACCGTATGACTGGATTCAGTCGTACGATTGAGCATGCGATTGACTTCAGTCGTATGCAAGTCCATGCGATTGAGTCAGTCGTGCGATTGAGTCAGTCGTGCGATTGAGCATGCGGCTGAGTTCAACCGGGCGATTGAGCATGCGGCTGAGTTCAATGTGCGATTGAGCTCATACGCCTTGTTCATTCGGTCGATTTAGTCATTTGCCTAGCTCAATCGTGCGATTGAAGTTCATTCGGAGTGTCTATTCGCCTGACTCTCTATTCGACACTCAAACTTGAATCCAGGTCAAAACTTGATGTTAAACATCGAGTTTAGTCTCGTTAGATTCACAGGGACCCTAACTATCACTGAAACACCTTTAAACCAACAATCTTGTTCATTTAAGGGGTCTATTTTAGGGTTTATCTTTGGTTATTTGATTTAACAATTTAGGTCACATTAGATTGGTTTTAACTGGTTGTTTGACCTTGAATCATTCGTAGATTACCTGTAGAAAAGTTTAATCAATGTCAAAACTCAGATCAGGAGGTAAACGTAAAAGTTCAAAATTTTGGCAACATAACAATGTAAAGGCGGTTTTTGGAATATTTTTGAAGTCTGGTGGGGATTCCGACTTACTGAGCCTGTATTTATACTGACTAGGGTTTCAGTCGTGCGACTGGACCCATACGCATGGCTCATTTGTGCGACTGAGGTTCAGACATGCGATTGAACCATACTCTTCTTTTCAATCATACGACTGGCTCTGTCATGTGGTCTAATCGTATGACAGCTTCATACTCATGATCCAATCGTATGACTGGCCCATTCTCATGGTCCAATCGTACGATTGGCTCATACTCATGATTCAATCGTGCGATTGATTCATACTCATGAGTTGACTTCATACTTTTCCAAACTTTCAATTTTCACTGTTGATTGATAAAACATTATATGCACTGATCATCTCCGACATGATCCTTTTAACGAAAAACCATGTGATCACCACAGATGTGATCCTTTTAAGTAAAACCTTCGATCATATCAGACGTGACCCTTTTTACCTTTAAGACTTTGTCATCTCAGATATGATCCTTTTAACTTTGCAATAATCTGGTCACCTCAGACGTGACCCTTTTAAGTATGATTCACAGAGTTCATCTTGTTACATAGTCCGACATAAAAGACAATAACTAGAAATGGAAATAAATTGAAACTTAAACAAAGCAAGACATTTTTTATGTTTTTGTTTGAGGTGGGTTGAAAACTATTAAATTATCATTTAACCGATTTCTCCCCCTGAGCAGAACGGCTTAAGTTTGATTGATCATCTCTGGAGAGATTCATATGGAATCATATAGGTGTACCATAATCATTTGGGACTCTTGGATATATCTTTAAATTAATTATCCTTATTACTCTTAGAGTCACAAGCGCTCACAGGAAATCATACTAGTGATGTAAGGGGCACACATTGATTTTGACTATCGAGAGTTGCAGCCATGACGATTATCAGTATTGTTGTCCACTTAAATCCATACACAGACATTTGACTCAGATTGGTGATTAGATTGTATTATTACAACAAGCATTTGTGGATCCTACACTTTTATGGTAATCAACATTCCTTAGGAGAATTTTTAGCGGTCTACGGGTATTGAGAAAAAAAGAAACTATTCTAAGAGCTTTAAAAGAGATGCAAAGCCTCAGGTCAGTGCCATCGCACAGCAGAGAGGCGCACACCATAATGAATTCTAGAATATTTAGGTTGTGCTTATTCTCAAGTCAGTACCATTGCACAACAGAGAGGCACACAACCTATCTTCTTGTAAGAGCAATTTTTTTCACATAACGCACCAACAACATTAGTCGTTAGTTTGATTGCGTTCATCATTCTTTTCATGTGTTTTGCTCATTCTAATGGTCGTCCGCACATATTTGTGGCGTTTATTTTCTCGTCACCCCTTATTGGAAATGCGTTGATTGTGTTAACCAGGGATAAGATGGAAGCCCATAGCCTACTGAACAATTTAGTTTAAATTGTTTCACCAATGAAGTCTACTTGTCTATTGTGTTGAATCTACCGACACATCGTACAATGAACTAGCAACCTCTAGGTCTACTTTCTCTATGTAACCTCAGTAACAGACTAGTGTACTATCATTTATCCTTTATTTGGCTTAGACTTCTCAGACTTGTAATTTCAATATAACATTATGATCTTTTCAGTCCTTTTAAAGCCCCAAACAATTAGCTCCCTATATACTATCATTTTCCATGATTTTGGAATCAATCTCACAGTTTTGATTTGATTTCATCCTTTCTACCCCCCCTTTTTTAAGTAAATAAAAACTGAATAAATACTAAACCTAGACTAATCCCCCCCTAAAATTCTAAAACGGAAAATCTTTTTGTGTTTTTGGATTTTTTAAGACTAGAAAAATAAGGAAAAATAAAATAAAATAAAATAAAATAAAATAAAATAAAAGAAAATAAAAGTAGACAGACGGACTACGAACTCGATTCCTCTGGAATCACATCACTTTTCTTTTTCACGCCATTGACCTCTAATAGATATAAAAACCGAGGTTTATCAAATGCTTTTATGTAGAGGTCGACACGTTGAAAATCCGTATTAATTTTAACAACATCGATTAATTGCTTTTCAAAACAATCATGTATAAAGTGATACTTAATGCTGATGTGTTTAGTTTTAGGATGTTGGACTGGATTTTTTGTTACGGCTATAGCTGCAGAATTATCAACATAGATAGGAGTGTTAGAGAATTGCAAACTGTAGTCGCGCATTTGCTGTTGAATCCAGATGATTTGTGAACAGCAACTTGCAGCAGCAACATATTCAGCTTCACATGTTGACAGAGCAACGGAGGTCTGCTTCTTACACTGCCACGTGACTAACCGTCTACCAAAGAACTAACATCCTGCTGATGTTGACTTGTAATTCGTTTTGCATCCGCCATAATCCGAGTAACTATACGCTGTAAGCTCAAAATCATCATCATGAGGATACCACAACCTGAGTGTTGGAGTACCCTTCAGATAGCGAAAAATTCGTTTAACACCAATGAGATGGTTGACTTTCGGTTTCGCCTGATACCTGGAACAGAGACACGTTGCGTACATGATATTCGGACGAGATGCTGTGAGATACGTCAGGGATCCAATCATTCCTCTATACATTGTAGCATCAACCAGATCACCGTTTTCATTGGGTGCCACGTCATGATTTGTGGCAAGTGGAGTTCCAGCTACTGCAGCATTCTCCATATCGAACCGACTTAGGATATCTCCTACATACTTGGTCTGATGTAGAAAGATTCCCTTTGGTGTCTGATCCACCTGTAATCCTAGGAAAAATTTCATCTCTCCCATTGCACTCATCTCAAATTCTGCTTTCATGACAGACTCAAATTCTTTACATAACTCTTCGTTTTTGGAACCGAAGATTATGTCATCAACATAAATTTGTACAAGCAGTAAGTCTCCATCCTTTTCTTTGATGAATAGTGTACAGTCAATAACTCCTCTGTGAAAACCGTGTTTCACTAGATGCGTTGAGAGTTTCTCATACCATGCTTTTGTGGCTTGATGGAGCCCGTGGAGAGCCTTATCAAGCTTATAAACATTGTCCTGATGGTAGGGATCCTCAAATCCTTCGGGTTAACTGACATACACTGTCTCATGAATTTCCCCATGAAGGAATGCACTCTTGACATCTAGTTGATAGACTTTGATCTTCATGTATGATGCATAGGCTAGGAAGATACGGATTGCTTCCATTTTAGCCACCGGTGCAAACACTTCATTGTAATCGATTCCTTCGACTTGTCTGAAACCTTGAACGACAAGTCGAGCCTTGTTTCGAATTATGACCCCTTGGTCATCTTTCTTGCATTTCAAGACCCATTTAGTGCCAATGACCTTAGCACCTTTTGGTCTATCCACCAGCGACCATACGCCTAGCTTCTTAAACTGTAGAAGTTCTTCTTGCATGGCACTAACCTATGCCTCATAGTTTAAGGCTTCACTGACATATTTTGGCTCAAATCGAGACATAAAACATCGATACGCACCGTCATGAAGATAGCCTTTTTCTATGACACAAAACAAGTCAAGCCCTTGTTTCGAATTATGACCCCTTGGTCATCTTTCTTGCATTTCAAGACCCATTTAGTGCCAATGACCTTACCACCTTTTGGTCTATCCACCAGTGACCATACGCCTTGCTTCTTAAACTATAAAAGTTCTTCTTGCATGGCACTAACCCATGCCTTATAGTTTAAGGCTTCACTAACATATTTTGGCTCAAATTGAGACACAAAACATCGATACGCACCATCTTGAAGATAGCCTTTTTCTACGACAGAGGCATAATCAGCGGAGTATAGCTGATTTCTGGTCTGTACTCCCGATCTAATATCTCTGATGACCTTGTCCAAAGGATGATTAACATTTATCCGGGTTCCAGGAGCGGTGGGAACAACTACCTCATTATCTAGATTTGGAATCTCATGTGCTATTGGAGTATGAGTTTCCGATGCTTTGGCAGCTTCTTGTTCAGTTATGGGTGTACTTGAATTAGTAGGAACCTGTTCTGCCTGTTCCACATTTTCAGTCTCAACTGCTTCATCATCAGAGGATGAGTCGCTTGCATCAAGTGCTCCCCCTAAAGTATTAGAAGATTCATCTGTTGAGTCTTATGGTGGTGAGTTGAGAACCTCGTACATCATTTTAGTCGATAACTTATCATCAATGGGAGAAGACGGTAGATTGAAGGATTTAAAGAATCCATTATAATCAAAGAAAAATGACGGTCCTTTTCCAGTAGGGGGTGGTGAATCTTTGAACATTAACATTGCACCACACTTCTACCTGACATGTTGAGTTGTTATAAACTCTCTTGTCGGGTATACTATATCCAAGAAATATACCTTCTACTGCCTTCTCACTAAACTTTCCTGTCTGAGTTTTTTTCAGCAGCATGCATGGTGCGCCAAACGGTTCTAGATACTCCAGATTGGGTTTATGTCGCTGGAGCAGTTCATAACAGGTTTTCCCATGTCGTTTGACCACTAAGACTCGATTGAGCGTGTCGCAATCATTGGCTATCGCCTCATTCCAAGATTGAATTGGTAGTTTCGAGTCAGCTAGCATTGTTCTGGAGGTCTCTATCAAGCTCTGATTCTTCCTTTTAGCAACGCCATTCATTTGTGGAGTGTAGGCAGAAGTAAATTGATGTACAATTCCTCTTTCTTTACAGTATGTCTCCATCCACTGATTTTTGAACTCAGTGCCATTGTGTGATTGGATCTGTCATACTTTCAACTTGTAGAGTGATTCTAAGGTAGTAACCAGTTGTTTGAATGAGTCAAAAGTTTCTGATTTAGCTTTCAGAAACATCACCCAAGATGACCTTGAATAATCATCTGTTACTACAAAGCAATACCTGTCACCAGCAATGCTCTGTGTACTGACAGGACCAAACAGAACCATATGTAAAAGCTCGAGTGGAAGATCAATTGAATGAACTTTCTTGGACTTGTGAGCTTTCTTGGACTGTTTCCCTTTCTTACACACCACCTAAAATCAGGAAGTTGGAAGTTTTGACAGTTACTCCATTTACCAAATCATTCTGTACCAAATGATTCATCTTTCTTGGATTAATGTGTCCCATTCTCCTATGCTAGGAGATTGACTCTTTCTCAGTTGCCTTTGACAAGAAGCATTGAACTGTGTGATCAGTTGGATGCTTTTGATAGATCCACGACATACAAATTGTTGTATCTTGAAGTTGTCATAAGAACTTTATCCTCCTCAATCACATAGTCCCTTTTCAACATGTAGCACTTCTTGTTGTCGAATACAACCTTAAATCCTTTGTCATAGATCTGGGAAACAGAAAGTAAGTTGTTCTATAGTTGCTAAACATAGTTGACCTTGTCAAACTTAACTGTCTCATTTCCTACTTTGCCTCGTGCTGTTATGTAACCTCCCTTGTTCCCAGCAAATGAAACATGTCCCCCTTTAATTTGTCTGACATTGAAAAGGAGATACGAGTTCCCTATCATGTGCCTGGACGCCCCACTATCAAGAATCCATGTATTTGTGATAGCACTATAGTGGACACCCTGCACATTCAAAGAAGCTTATCAGTTTAGATTTAGGACCCAAGCCTTTACTGGCTTGGGTGTCCTGGAGGAATCACATATCATAAACTCAACCCGTTGACCTTCAAAGATGAGGGCATATCTTTCTTCTATATTTCCTCACTATTAGACAATTTACTTGACTTTTTTTCCATACGCCAGTTTTGTGTAAGGCCTGTTTATGATAGACAGATGACTGGCTTATTGTTTGAACTTGAGGTTCACTAATACTCTTTGGTGGAGTAGTAGATCTCCTTTGAGGAAAACTTTGTTTGGTATCATTAAGTTCAATTTTCTTTTTGGGAGTCTGATAGTAAGGACAATTTGAAGAGATATGTCCTCGTTTTCCACAATTGTAGCAAGATCTTACTTCTACAGATTGAGGAAAATATTTATGAGGGTTTGAGTTTTGCACAGGTGTGACCTTTGTCTGTTTGGGTTTAACAAATTCCTTCATAGATGTTTCAGACTAATTAACAAAATTAATTGTTTTAACGTTTTGTACATCTTTAGCCTTTTGTTTATTTAGACTTTGACATGGAGCACGTGATTGGTTAAATGATTTGATCGTTTTAGATTCAGAAATAGACATGTTTGAACCTGACTTTACATTAACCTTTTCAAATTATTCATCCAAATTCACAACAGGCATCTAACCTTTAGATTTCAAAGTAGCCTCCTTCTGTTTAGTGATCTTCTGTACAGGTATGACTGTGCAATCAGGATCACTAACCAGTGGAGTGGTTACCATATGATCCTTTACTGGGTTGTCATTTACAGGTCTACACTTTGTATTTAAAAGGGTTTCATGTGGTGGTGCTACTACCTTGTACCCCAGACCTTCCCCGTTGTTTCGTTCGTTCACTATGTTTTGAACTATGTGAGAAGAACTAGCCTAACTATGCAATTTTTGTTTTAATGAATTTACCTCGACTTCCAAAACTGCTTTTTCCTTTTCTGTCTCTTCTAAAGAATTTAGATAAAACTTTATATCATTTGATTGATTTAATGCAACAACCTCGGTTCCCTTAGTTGTTTTGACAAAAGTTCTATCCTTTCTTTAAAACTGCACTCTTTTTGTTTTAAAATACAATTAGCCTCAGTGCATAGTTGTAAATCATTTACTGAGTTATCATTGTGTTCTGATAGCCTAGCAAATTTCAAGTCAATGCATTCTCTAAAGTTATCACAGTCATGACAATCATGTTTATCAAAAAACTGGTCTAGAGAACTTACCTGTGATGAATCGGTTGAGTTAGTCATCAAAGCAGAATCCGATTCTTTTGTGACAGGAGATTCTGCACTTGTTGCTCTAAGATCTTCCTCAACCAGGTGATTTACCACATTCGCAACTCCTTCAATATCTGACATTGCTTGCTCAGCTGCACTATCACTCTCACTAGAAGACTAATCATCTACTGCTTCAACAAAGGCAATGTTTGATTCTCCGGGAGAAACAAACCTGAAGGACTAGTCTTGTCCTTCATCATCTTGAGCTGTAAGAGCCTTTGTATCCTTGCTTGAAGAAGCCGTTCCAATTTGTTCCTTGTCTTGATGGGTGAAGGATGAAAACGGGCTTCCATTACCTATTTTCTTGGGCTTTACACATTCACGTTGAAAATGCCCCTTCTCACCATAGTTGAGGCATGTTACCTTGGTTTTGTCGAAACCAAACATCGTGACCTTTGTGGCTTTTAGATTCTGTCTCGTCTTCTTGACAAACTTTTTGCTCTTCTGACTGCACTTGCAAGGCCCACATGTATCCATTCTTTCTAGCCATTTTCATTAACATGCTCGTAGTCCATCTGGAAGGTGACAATTTCCAATTTCGGCAACTAAACCATCATAGGATGAACAACCGCTACAAGAAGATTGTGCTTTTGCAACTTCCACATTGATATTCCGAGATTCTTCTTCCCGCAACTAAACTTTGTAGAATTGGCTTCATGTGCTGCACTATATTGCAACTTCCACATGATATTACCGAGATTCTCAGTCTTCAACTTGCTGTAGCTTCATGAGGAAGAGTGAGCAGATTTGGACAATAGGCTAGAGGTGCTCATGCAATAGAAGACATATGAGTTGTAGAGTGAACGATTCTGAAGTGAAGGATCCTTTCTTTCCTTTGTACTCATCCTTGACTTGTACTTCAAGAGAATTCATTTATGTCTTCAACATTTTGTAAAATGTCATCTTTCTGAGATTGGACATAAATGAATCCTATTTTTCAGGTAACCCATCCGCAAAACTTGAAACTTTATCTTCTATTGATATGGTTACACCATAAGTGTGCAGTTCACTCATGAGATGATAGAACCGGTCAATTATGTCATCCAGGCTCTCATTCCCAATTGATGAGAAATTGTCAAACTCCTTCTTGAGAGCCTTAGCCTTCAATGCCTTTAACGTTGCCTTGCCTTCATACCTCTTTTCCAAGGCCTCCCGCAGCTTCTTAGACTGCTTATTCTCAGACAATTGATGAAATATGTCTTTAGGTATTGACTGAGTAAGCAGGGCATAAGCTTTTTTTTCAGCATTATGCAGAATCTTCAGTGATTCACTCATTCCCCCAAAGTAAGTTTAACCCCATTAGCACTGACCGGTACCACGTAACCAGTCTTAATAGAAGTCCAAAGATTGGGATCAACTCCATTTAAGTAAATCTCGAACCGTTGTTTCCATTGTGGGTAATCATCTAACGTGATAAGCTTCGACGGTTTATTGTGATTTCCTATCTCATTTTCCAGAAGCAGAAGGTTCTGGAGGTGTGAGTCCTTCCCAGCAGTAAATGCAGCAAACTGATCTTCGATTTGTATAAGCTTGAGACTTAGAGAACAGAACAATTTCAATCTTACGAATGGACTATACGGATGGTTCACTCTAGCGAATGAAGGGTGCGAATGAATTCAATCGTGCGATTGGATTCAGTCGTGCGTATGAACTAGACAAATGGAGTCAAACAACTGAAGTTGTTCAGTCGTGCGAATCAAGGATACGACTGAGTTCAGCGTGCGAATGGGGTGTACAAATGAGTTCAATCGTACGAATGAGCTATTCGTGCGACTGAAGGCTGCTGTTTTGGCAAAATTGATGGTTTTGACACTTTGACACAAAAACACGATTTTTTAAGAACCTTAATCTATCGTATAGTGAACAATCGAAACTTTAAGGTCAGAACAACTTCGGAAACACCTTTTGACTCAAAAAATTAACTCTTTTGAATGAACACGTTAAGTTTAACACCAAAAACTAATCGAATAACATGCAAAATCAAGAGCCAAAGCTCTGATACCACTTGTTAGGACCGTGTACGTACGGAGTACTAACTTCTAATACGTGAAACCAGATCAAATAGTGTGGAATCCTATTTGATTGGTGATCCAATTAGTGAGAACGACAATCTGATCAATCCAACGATGAAACAAACGTTAAGAACAAACAAGAATTGATCAGAAACGAACTATGAAGTTGGAATAATGAACAGGGACGCTCTGGACGGCTAGGGTACGTAGGTATTCGAAGTGTTATCAGTTTTTACGTTTTTCCATAAATTAAGTGGTATTTATAGGTTTGGAGTTTTTATTCGTGCGACTGAACCATTAGCATGGTTCAGTCGTGCGACTGAATCATGCGATTGAGACATACGCACAACTGAAGGTTCAGTCGTGCGACTGAGTCAGTCTTATGTTTCAATCGTACGACTGATCTAGTCTCCTGGTTCAGTCATGCGACTGGTCCATAAGCATGATGAATTCATGTGTATGGTCTATTAGCATGGGCCATTAGCATGAACTATCAAACAACATCAAACCTATATAGTTAGTTCATACAAGTGCAACACATTCAATATAACGATATCATGACATAATCAAAATATAAATCAAACATCACAATACACTTTATATCATTCAGTCAACCATTACATCAATTACACATGTGTAAGACATGAAAGACTTTTACATTAAAGCTTATAAACTAGGTACATTGACATGTATCAACAGAAACGAACTATGAAGTTGGATTGACGTTTTGGTACACTCTGGACGGCTAGGGTACGTATGTATTCGAAGTGTTATGTTTTTCCACGAATTACGTGGTATATATAGGTTTCCTGTCTTCAGTCGTACGACTGAACCATTAGCATGGTTTAGTCGTACGACTGAACCATTAGAATGGTTTAGTCGGCGACTGAACCGTGCGACTGACTCATACACACGACTGAAGGTTCAGTCGTGCGACTGACTCAATCTTATGTCTCAGTTGTATGACTGATCCAGTCTTCTGGTTTAGTCGTGCGACCGGTCCATAAGCATGATATGTTCATGCGTATGGTCCATTTGCATGAACTATCACATAGATAAGTTGAACATACTTCTAAGTTCTTATTTACTTAGAACCATGTAGAACAACATCAAACCTGTACAGTTAGTTCATACACATGCAACACATTCAATATAATGATATCATGACATAATCAAGCATAAATTAACATCACAACGTAGTTCATATATCATTCATTCAATTCATTACATCGAATACATATATGTAAGACATGAAAGACTTTTACATTTCAGAACATAAACTAGGTACATCATTATGTATCAACACTAATAGACTCGGTTCATTAAATCCATAAAGGCAGCTAACATGTTAGTAGACCAAAAGACATAATGAGAAACTCATAGTGTCCATAGCGTGTATGAAAAGCCGTCTTAGGAATATCTTGCTCCTTTCACTTTAAATTGATGGTAGCCAGATCAGAGATCTATCTTTAATACCAACTGGCACCTTGGAGCTTATCAAACATGTCGCCAATCCTCGGTAGAGGATATCGGTTCTTCACCGTTAACTTGTTTAACTGCGGTAGTCTATGCGTATCCTCATACTACCGTCTTTTTTCTTAACAAACAAGACCGGAGCACACCAAGGAGAGATGCTCGGTTGGATAAACCCTTTATCCATCAACTCCTGTAGTTGATCATTAGTTCTTTCATCTTGGTCAGAGCCAATCGATATGGTGCTTTAGCAACAGGTTGAGCACCGGGTATTAAATCAATTTGAAACTCAATCTTACGGTCTATTGGCACACCAGGTAATTCTTCTGGGAACACGTCCGGGAAGTCACATACCACTGGTACACGGTTAATTGTGGCACTAATGTATCCACATCTTTCACATAGGCCAGATAGGCACTACATCCATGTCTCATGCACTTTGCTGCCACCGCCATCGAAATCACCTTCGCAACCATAGTAATGTGATCACCGTAGACCGTTACCGAAATTCGATCAGGCATGATTAATTGAATCATTTTCTTGCGACACATGATGTTTGCCTCATAGGCTGCTAAACAATCTATCCCTAGTACTACATCGAATCCGCCTAGGGGCATCACATGTAAATTAGCAGAAAACCTATGGCCTTCTAGTTCTATGGCACAGTCTCCTATCATATCAGTAATTCTAGTAGACTTACCAATAGCAGTTTCTATGTCAAAAGATCATCAATACTTCTACTACTCACAGGCAACTTGGCACAGAAAGCAGTAGAAATAAAACTCATACTAGCACCATAATCAAATTTATAGAGGCACAAGTTTGGTTTTGTAAAAACATACCTTACACGACATCGGGTCCTACCCTATCGTCCTTTGTGGTCATCATGAGAGCTCTAGCACTTGCCCTCTGTCCTCCTTCTTCCGGCTTCTTCTTCTTCCTACAACCGTCGGCCCATGGCTTCTTGTAATCTCTGCTCACATGGCCTTCCTCACCATAGTTATAACATCGTATAACTCCACACATCTTTGCCACATGACTGGGCTTTCCACACTTGATGCACACATTCTATTAGGACTGTGTACGTACGGAGTACTAACTGATTATTCGTTATACCGGATCAAATAGTGCGGAATCCTATTTGATTGGCGATCCAATCAGGGAGAACGAAATCAAGATCACTCCTAACAATTAGAAAACATTAAGAATGAAATAGGAATGATCTGGGACGTTCAATGAACTTGGAATGGACGATCTGGACGTTCGGGGTCGACTAGGGTTTCAAGTATTCGAAGTGTTACGTTTTTCCACGAATTTAGTGGTATTTATAGGTTACAGGTATCAGTCGTACGACTGAGCCAGGCGACTGGCTCAGTCATGTGACTGAGTCATACGATTGGTTCATTCGGACGACTGAGTCAGTCTTATGACTCAATCGTACGATTGACTCAATCTCCTGATTCAATCGTGTGACTGGTCCAATCGCATGGTCCAGTCGTGTGACTGAATCAGATAACTTAGTTAAAAACATTCATGTACCTTTAATGGTTTAGAACTATGTCTAACAACTATAAACCTATATAACATTGTCATATATGAGTGTAACAATAAACAATATAGATAGATATAACATTAAACAACCAATACACATATATAGAAGAGTTTCTCATTCAATTTATCAAACATTACATAAGTGTTACAAGAAAAGAAAGTCTATTACATTTAAGCTCACTAGACTAGAACTGGGGACATGTGTACCAACAAACTCCCCCTTGGACCTAGTTCTATCTAGACTTTGACTTCTTTCTTGAACTCTTCAAATCTCTTTATTCTCTCCTCTTTAGAAACCCCAACATGGATATTTAGTGTGAAGCATAGACGTATGATATGCTGAAACTGTAGTGCTTGCACTATATCCTGCGTGTCAAAAAATAGTGGCCACTTGTACAGCATATAAACATCGGACGCTGACAAGTTTATTAGCCACATAGGGTCAAACACCCTTATTGTGTCCATCGACCCGTCCTTCTCCAAAACAATGACTGCCTCTCCTGAGCGCCAGTCATAGTACCACCACTTAAAGTGTGGGGTAAAGTCCTGTGGCAGCTCCCTCAGTGGAATTCGGGACATTGTGCGCGGAGGTCGCCACTTCAGGACTATCTTCGGTTGACCAGTAATGGGACTCACTTCAGACCTTCTGATGTAACGTGTGGCCTGCTATGGTCTGAAGTTGACCCATCTAGTCCTGTACTCCCTTTTCAGGGCAGCCTCAAACCAGCCTGACATTTTCTTCGAATCAGCGTAAATAGCTTCAGGCGCGCCAGCTGGTTGAGCTCAAAACCAGGGAGAGTCTTCCGATCGTGAGGGAATTTGAAGTACTCTATTCCCCTCTCTCTCTTCACAGCATAAACCCAAGATCTTCAAAGTGAGCCCATGCTATAATCTTCCCTGACACCTTCATGTTTTTCTTGACTTTGTAGAGTTTGGTGTAGGTACTCTGTGTCGCAGTAGCACGTTGGGCTCGGACCTCGGCGAAGCAAGCCGCCCATTCAGCCTTTCGAATATCGACTTCGGCGTCCGAGGCTTGGGCTTGACTTGTTGAGGCTTCTGCTCCTCTCTCCTTATCGCTGAGTTTATCCAGAATGTCACTATCAAGGTTGTTTACCAAATCTGGAAACACGTTTCCTCTTGATCAGTGTATTCAGGATAGTGATGATCTGTGATGTCTTCAATTTCGATTTCTTCAACATCGTTGAGCTCGTCATCATCAGCATCATCAAAAATTGGAGCATCCTTAACAATTTCGTCTGGATTCAGACGAAATATTTCAGCAAGCTGCTCATCAGTAAGGTCGTGAATAATTTCTCCTTCTTCAGGAGTATAACTCACTGACCTTCTGACGATCCCCTGCAGATCAAGAATCATTGTGAGTTGAGACTTGACCTGTTGGAGGGGAGCAACATCATGCTCATCTTGCTGAAATCCCTTATCTGTTTAATATCAATATGTAGACTAGCAAACATTAGTATAAACTCAAGTTAATTAAACATTAATCATTAAATATTTACAAGAGTTTCATATACGTCAAAAGATGAATCAAGTACAAAAGCTTTAGAAATAAAACATCTAATCAGTACTTTTGTCTGGATCATTGCTGGATCTCCGGCAGAAGGGGAGGTAGGTGGGTCAGCAGTTGATGCTCCCTGGTCTTGTCTTTTCTTGGTTCGTTGCTCATGACCAAAGGCAGAGGTAGATGCATCAGCATCCCCTTCATCATCATCATCATCCTTTTCTTTATCTTCATAATCACCTTCCTCGTCATCATCATCACTATCATTATCCTCATCATCATCCTCATCATCATCATCTTCATCACCTTCCCGATCTTGAGAGGCTCACTCTGAGTGCTTTTCAGCTTTAGCAATAGAGTCTTGTGAGCCGCCTCCAGCTTCCCCATCTTCTCATCCGTCTCAGCCTTGTGTTGAAGCAAGCCTATGATCTGATCAGTCTGTGCAGTGATGAACTGGGCTTGTGAAGATGTCAACTCCCTCAGTCTCTCAATCTCAGCTGTTTGTGTAGAACTTTGCTCTTGCAGCTGTAGAATCTGAGCAGACTTGGCCTTGTCGGAGGCTAGCAACTGGAGCATCATGCTGTTCAGTGTAGCAAGTTGCTCAACCACAGAGACAGGTGGAATGAATGAGCTAGAGGGTGCAGATGAGGGTTGTGTTTGGTGAGTGGTGGTGGTTGTGGTGGCTGTGGTGAATATGGGAGGCGGTGGGAATGAAGTAGTAGAGGTATAGTGGTGGTGGTGGTGGCTGTGGGAGTGTGAGATGTAGGTATAGTGGTGGTGGTTTGAGGTGCTTGGGATGGAGTGGATGTGGTGGCTGTGGTAGTAGGTGGTGTAGAGGTAGTGGGTGTGGTAGTGGTAGTGAGCAGATTAAGCCTTCGGCGTTTTGGCTTCAGCCCATGAGGCCGAGCCATATGTTTCCTCCGCGTCCCCCTTGACACGGAGGCTCCCCTCGGTTGCCGGGAGAGGCTGGGGTGTAAGATAGATCAGCTGAAGAGCTCCCAGACTCTCCTGGCCGTCCACCAACCGCTCGTATACCCTGCTCAGTGGCCACTACCCGACTGCCCACAGTCCGGGTAAGTGGCACATCATTAAAATTCTCCTCTTCTTGCATATCGAAATCAGGATGAATTGGAGCTGGTTTTGGTCCTCCCTGACCAACTCCCCCTTGATCAGTACCATTATCGTCGTTGTCGGAGTCATCAGAGGGAAAAGCAATCGGCTCAACATCCGAGTCACTATCATCGTGACGCCACTTTCTCCTAGCTGGCACCACATAATCCTCACGGGCCAAATGCCCAAACAAACTCCTCACCGGGGGCTTGACCTGCTTGCCCCGGTATACTTTCATCCTTCCCAATGTAGTGTCGTCCATGATCTCCAGGACGACAGCATCATCTTTAGATTTGGAGCTGGGGGAGCTTCTGGTCTATAATCATCTGGATGAACCTTGGGTACATGCAGAAGCTTTCCTTCCCCTTGGTTTCGATGTTTTCCACCAAATAGGTGAAAATCATCCGTGAAAAGCTGAATGGGAGGTTCAGCACCAGCGCAACATATGCACTCTGCATCTGTTCAGAAAGCTCATCAAAGCCTCCCTTCCTCGAGGCAATGCAACGTAGAAGCACATGGGCCAGATACTTGAATTGGGGGCACAAGTTGCTTTTGTTAAGCATCCCGAGTTGATGTCCCCCGAGTATTTTGCCCTCATAAAACAACCTCGGATAGTAAGGGAATGCAGTCTAATTCGGTGTTCTGCATCGTCCCCAAGCTCCAATACCGTTTGGATGTCCTCCTCAGATAGCTCGATATCTTGTCCAAAGATAAAGCTTCGAATAGTATATGGCTCCCTGGATCTGTCGACCACCGCATGTTCCCAAAACGACTGCTGTATCGACCTGTATGGTGTACACTGTGTAGAGATCGCTTGGAATATCCTTGATCTTCTCAAAAATGTGATAATGCCCGAAAACTCGGTGGCATTCCTGGAGGTCAAGTCCACATGAGCACAAATGTTGTGCTTCGTGCTCATAATCCATCGACTTGCCATCTGTCACACAATGTAAGTAACGTTAGTGCATCAAGAAGATATCAGATTTAAAGTCAATGAGCTTTACACCTTGGTTAAGTCAGGCGACTGAGCTACCGAATGAACATAGTCGTGCGACTGAGTAGAACGACTGAGCTTTATATGAGTAATTGATTCATACGGGCGACTAAGTCAAGCGAATGAACCTAGTCGTGCGATTGAATCATTTGTCCATCTCAGTCGAGCGACTGAGACTAGTCGTCTTCTTAGTCGGGCGATTGGAGTTCATCAGTGTGTCCAGTCACCTACTCGACGGTTTGTCAATTCAAATTTGTATTTTGAGCCATACTTGATGTTAAACGTCGAAATTTGGCTCATTAGACTCAGAAATGACCGATTAAGCATATTTTAACTTTAGTTTGAACGTTTAGATCAGTTTTGATTGTCTATTTGGTCATTAAACTTTCGGTTACTGTTGGGTCAGAATTCACATGATTCTCGAAGTCATTCAACGGTTTCAACGATGAAACACCATGAAGATTACCTGTTTAACCACAAATGAGTGTTAGAACACACCAATAGGAGATAAAAATGAATCAAAAGAAATTTGGACAGCGGTTCTTTAGGTCATGCGTATAAAGGGGGCGATTTAGGTGAATGAACGACTGATGATGATTCGGCTGTATTTATACTAGGGCAAATCCCAGTCGGGCGACTGAGCCTAGTCGCTTTGGTCAGTCGGGCGACTGAGCCTAGTCGTATTGGTCAGTCGGGCGACTGAGCCTAGTCGCATTGGTCAGTTGGGCGACTGAGTCTCAGTCGTGTGATTAACCCAATCGTTCATCTCCAATGGGGCGATTGAAGTTCATCCAAATGACTGTTACAGTCGGTCACCTTCAATCGTTCGATTGGATGTCGTGTGATTAACCCAATCGTTCATCTCCAATCGGGCGATTGAAGTTCATCCAAATGACTGTTACAGTCGGTCACCTTCAATCGTTCGATTGGATTCATTCGCACTGCCCATTCGTACGATTTGACTCATACGTGTGTTCCAATCGGACGACTGGACCATACTTATGGTTCAGTCGTGCGACTGGGTCATCCTTATCATCTTTTGACCATGTTACCATAACGACATTTAGTTCCATGTAATAGTAGATAAAACGTTATGAACAAGTTGATCATCTCAGACATGACCAATTTAATAAAACAGTTTGATCACCTCAGACGTGATCCATTTATCCATCTGATCATCTCAGACATGACCCTTTTATCCACCTGATCATCTCAGACATGACCCATTTATCCACCTGATCATCTAATACATGACCCATTTATCCACCTGATCATCTCAGACATGATCCATTTAACCATTCAGAAACAATTTGTTTAAGTAAACGTTAAGCACATTGGTGACGTTTAGTGGATAACAATACACACAGTCCGACATTGACACAGTATACTAAAAAATTGAAAAATCTTAAAACTACGAATAGAATGAACATGTTTTTATGATTTTGTTAGGGCAGGTTTGTATAGCCTATTAGCATTGTCATTATATCAGGAACAGACTCATTTGGAATCAGACAGGCATATACACCATTACTTGGAACCTTTGATTAGTATTTAACTTTACACACTTGCATATCACAGCTTTCTCACTTATCTAAGACTTCTAAGATCTAACGGGGAATCATGCTTGATATGATAAGTAACGTACTTTGATTATCAACTTCAGTCGGTGCATACACGAAGATTGTCAGTATATTTGTCCACTTAAATCCATACACAGACTTTTGACAGGCATTGGTAAAGAATTAAATTATATTATTTCAACCAACATTTGTGGATCCCAAGCTTATATGGTAATCATTATTCCTTAGAGGACTTTCGAGTGGTCTATAGGTATTTTGACAAGAAGAAACTATTCTTAGAGCTTTCAAAGAGAAGCCAAACGTCAGGTCAGTGCCATCGCACAGCAGAGAGGCGGCAAACAACAATGAATTCTAGAATATGTAGGTTATGCTTATCCTCAGGTCAGTGCCATCGCACAGCAGAGAGGCACACAACCTATCTCCTTGTTAGAGCATTTGTTATTTTTCTTTTTCACATAACGCACCAATAACATTTTGTTATGAGTATGATTGCGCTTGTATTCATTTTTCTTTTGCTCTTTTTGCAGTCACACGCTCACTTTGGTGGCGTTTATTTGCTCGTTATCCTTTATCGGAAATAACTGATTGTGTTAACCAGTGATAAGATGGGAACCCACAGTTGATTGAACCGTTTAGTTAGATTAAGTTTACCAGTGACGTCTACTCGTCTATTGTGTTGAATCTACTGACAAATCGTATAGTGAACTAGCACCTCCCTAGATCAACTTTCTCTGTGTATTTACAATACCAACCAAGCGTACTATCATCTTCCCATCTTGTTAGACTTAGACTTCTCGGATTTATAATTTTTCTGTGATTTAATTAACTTTGCAGAACCGAAAATCCTTTTGATGTTCCAAGTAACTCGATGCCTGTGTACTATCACTTTCCAATTTTGTTGAGTCACATTTCCTGTATTTTTGTCTATGCCTTTTCAGCTTTACTTACATTCCCCTTCTTTTTTTAAGTAAATAAATACTGAAATAAATCTCCCCCTAAAATACTAAAACAGAAAATCTTTTTGTGTTTTTGGATTTTATATAACAAGAAAAACAACAAAAAATTAAAAATAAAATAAAATTAACAGAAAATAAACACATAAATACGAGTCGGACTATGTATCTGCTTCTTCCACAATCACATCACTTTTCTTTTTAACGCCGTTGACCTCTAGCAGATAGAAAATCTAGGTTTATCAAATGGTTTGGTGTAGAGGTCAGCGCGCTGAAAATCTGTGTTAATTTAATCACATCAATCAATTGTTTTTCATAGCAATCGCGTATGAAATATTTTGTTTGTTGGATGTTGAACAGGATTTTTAGTAACAGCTATGGCAGCAGAATTATCAACATAAATAGGGGTGTTAGAAAATTGGAACCGTAGTCGCGCATTTGCTGGTTGGATCCAGATAATCTGATAGCAGCAACTTGCAGCAGCAACATATTCAGCACACGGTTGATAAAGCAACCGAGGTCTGCTTCTTGCATTGCCACGTGACTAATCGCCTTCCGAAGAACTGACACCCCTGATGTAGACTGAAGTTCATCTTGCAGCCACCATAGTTCTGAATCTTGTATGCATAGTCTAAGCTCAAAATCGCTGTCATCAGTGAGCTACCAAAGTCCCAGTGTTGGATGAGGATACCCTTCAGATGGAACGAAAAATCCTTTTCACCCCAATCAGGTGATTCACTTTTGGCTTCGCTTGATATCTAGAACATAAACATGTGGCATACATAATATCTGGACGCGAGGAGTGAGGTACATAAGGATCCGATCATCCCACGATACATAGTGGATCCACCAAATCCCCATTCAAATCCCCATCAGGAGCCACGTCATGATTTGTGGCGAGAGGGGTACCGCAGTGGAAACATTCTCCATATCAAACCGACTCAGAATATCGCTGACATACTTGGTCTGATGTAGGAAAATACCGGTTGTGTTTGATCCACCTGTAATCCTAGGAAGAACTTCATTTCTCCCATGGCACTCAGTTCGAACTATGCCTTCATCACAGATTCGAATTCTTTGCACAATACTTCATTCCTAGACCCAAAGATGATGTCATCCACGTAGATCTGCACCATAAGCAAATCACCGTCCTTTTCCTTGATAATAATGTACAGTCTATGACACCCCTGCGAAAACCGTGTTTCAACAGATGGGTGGAGAGCTTCTCATACCAAGCTCGAGGAGCTTGATGTAGCCCATACAGAGCCTTATCCAGCTTGTAGACTCTGTCCTGATGATACGGATCCTCAAATCCTTCGGGTTGACTGACATAGACCTCTTCACGGATTTCCCGATGAAGGAATGCACTATTCACATCCAACAGATAGACTTTTATCTTCATAAATGATGCATAGGCAAGGAAGATCCGAATTGCTTCCATTCTTACCATTGGTGCAAACACTTCATTGTAGTCGATCCCCTCGACTTGTCTAAATCCCTGAACAACCAAGCGTGCCTTGTTTCTGATAACAACACCTTGGTCATCCTTTTTGCACTTTAGTACCCATTTGGTACCAATCACTTTAACTCCTTTTGGCCTGTCAACGAGGGTCCAGACTCCAAGTTTCTTGAACTGGAGTAGCTCTTCTTGCATAGGATTGACCCAGGCCTCATCTTTCAGAGCGTCACTGACGTATTTAGGCTCTATTTGTGAAACAAAACATGAGTAAGCCCCGTCATTGACGTAACCCTTCTCCATGACTGCAGCATAATCAGCAGAGTACAGCTGATTTCGTGTCTGCACACCGGATTGAATATCCCCAATGATAGCCGTAGGGGGATGATTGACACTGATCCTAGTCACTGGTGTGGAAGGAACCACAACCTCAGAGTCAAGATGGTGACTATAGGTTCAGTATCCGGATTTCCCAATGCTGGTTCAGCAGCTGATGACCCACATTGTTGATTAACATTGTGATCAAGGTCTAGTTCAGCTGCTTCTTCATCACCTGCTGAGTCATCACTCTCGTCTTGAGCAGGAGTCGAAGAACTTGAGGCACCGCTTGCAGGTGTGATGTTGCTTGAATCCAGATTCGGTGTGTTGAGAACATCATACATCATCTGGGTAGCAACTTCATCATCTGACTCAAACTAAGGAAGATTAAAGGATTTGAAAAAGCCATCATAATCGAAGAATGATGATGGACATTTTCTAGCAGGGGGTGGTGTATCTCTGAACATCTACGTTGCACCACACTTCTACCTGACCTGTCAAATTATTGTAAACTCGTTTGTCTGGTATGCTATATCCTAAGAATATTCCTTGATCAGCTTTCTCACTGAACTTGCCATCCTGATTCTTCTTCAACAGTGTACAAGGAGCTCCAAAGGTTCCAGATACTCCAAGTTAGGCTTGCGCTTCTCAAGCAACTCATAGCAAGTCTTGCATGCCTTTTGACTACTAACACACGGTTAAGTGTGTAGCAAGCATTGGCAACTGTCTCATTCCAGAACTGGACGGAAGCTTAGAATCAGCTAACATGGTTCGTGTAGTCTCGATCAAGCTTCGATTCTTTTGTTCTACAACTCCATTCATCTGTGACGTGTATGCTGAAGTGAACTGATGAACAATCCCTTTTCCTTGCAGAAAGCATCCATCCACTGATTCTTGAACTCTGTGCCATTGTCAGAACGAATCCTCCTTACCTTCAGGTTGTAGAGTGATTCCAGTGTCGTGACGAGTACCTTGAATGATTCAAATGTTTCTGATTTAGCTTTCAGAAACATCACCCAGGTGAATCGTGAGTAGTCATCTGTGACTACAAAGCAGTACCAGTCTCTGCGATACTTTTTGTGCTAACTGGACCAAAGAGATCCGTGCGTAGCAACTCCAGGGGCATCTCTATAGGATTAACTTGCATGGTCTTGTGAGATTTCCTGGTCTGCTTGCCTTTCTTGCATGAGACACAGAAATCAGGAAGCTGGAAGTTCTTGACAGGAACTCCATCAACTAAGTTGTTATGAATCAGATGATTCATCTTCCCATGATTAATGTGTCCCATTCTTCTATGCCACAAAATGGAGTCCTTCTCTGTAGCTTTAGATAAGAAACAATTAACAGTAGAAGAACTAGTAGAGGCATTTGACATATCTAGAACATATAAGTCATTATATCTAGATGCTGACATTAATACTTGTTCCTCTGGAATATCCATTTCTTTCTTCAGAATGTAACATTTGCGATTATCAAACATGACTTTGAATCCTTTGTCACAAATCTGAGACACAGAAAGCAGATTGTTTTCTAACTGCTGAACAAAGTTGACTTTGTCAAACTTTACCTTTTCATTACCTACTTCTCCTTGAGCAGTAATGTATCCTCCTTTGTTACCAGCAAAGGAAACGTGTCCCCCTTTAATTTGTTTGACATTGAAAAGGAGGGACCTATTTCCCGTCATGTGCCTGGAAGCTCCGCTATCTACAATCCATGTATTTAAAGACGCATTATAGCGGACAACCTGCACATAAGAGAAAATAATCAGTTAAGGAGGGGGACCCAAGCCTTGACTGGCTTGGGATTCCCAGAGGAATCAACCATCATGAATTCGACCCACTGACCTTTATCAGTGGATGGAATTTCAACGTTCAACTTGTCCTTACTTTAGACTCATCAGTTGTTTTGGCTTTCCACAAACCATCCCTGTGAAAGGATTGTTTGTGGTAAACCTTAGACTGATTCACAGTTTGAGCATATGGTTTAGATTCAGAAACAGGTCTCGCCGCTGGCATCACAAACTTGTCAGTGACTTGTTTGTGTTGCCTTTGGCGTGGAGGAGACAAAACGACCGAGAAGGTGTTTTAGACGTAGTAGGTGTTTTCGATCTAATAGGAGTCTTAGATCGCTGTTTTGAATCTAAATTAACTTTGTTGTTCAGGTCCACCTTAATTCTTGGAGTCTGATAGCGAGGACAATTTGTTGAAATATGACCGCGCTGTCCACAAGTATAGCAGGATCTCCATTCATCGGGGCTAGAAGATCTCTTGTGGGGCGGTGAGTAAACTTCTGGTTCTTTCTTTTTATTATCACTTTTAAGACTTTCACCTCCTTTGACAAATTTAACTTGTTTAACATTTTGATTTACTTGTCCATGTGGCTGAATATTATCACTTTTAACTGATTTAACTTGAGTGGTTGTAGACATCTTGGATTGTGTGTTATTAGACTTTGAATCCAACCCAAGAGATGTTTGGACATTCTCTTCCACCCGTTTCTCAGCAGTGACATTTCTCGATGCTGAGGTTTTCTGATCATCATCCAGAGAAGCAGATTTAACTACTGTGTCCGGATCACTAACCAAAGGAGTTGTCACCACATGATCTTTAATTGGATTATTATTTATTGGACGTTATTTAGTGAACAGGATCTCATGTGGTGGTGGAACAACCTTGTAACCCAAGCCCTCCCCATTGTTGCGTTCTTTAACTAAGTTTTTCAAAATGTGCGAGGAACTCGCTAAACTATGTAGTTTTTGTTTCAAAGACTCATTTTCTACTTGTAAAACCACTTTGTCTTTTTTAGTCTCTTCAATGGTCTTTAAGTAGAATTTAATGTCATTTTCTTGGTTAAACACAACAACTTCAGTTTCCTTTAATTGCTTATTTAAAGCATCGATCTTTTCCTTATAACTGCTCTCATTTTGTTTTAACACTCGATTAGCTTCTGAGCACAGTTTCAAGTCATTTACTAAGTTATCATTGTGTTCTAATAACCTAGCAAATTTTAAGTCAATGCTTTCTCTAAATTTATCACAATCAGCACAAGCATGTTTAGCGAATAATTCATCCTTAGATTGTACCTGTGCAGCTGTGGACGTTCCAGCCATGAAAGCATTCTGAGACGCAGGTTGAGCTTCAGATTCTGAATTCAGCTCATTCTTGACAATTTCATTCACTGCATCAAACGTCTTCCAAGTCAGCAGTATCAACATCAGCTGAGCTCTCCCCCTCACTCGCTGAGTCTTCGTTCAAGTCTTCCACAGAAGCTATGTTCGCTTCACCATCAGATAAGAATCGAAAGGACCAGTCCTGTCCTTCATCTCCTTGTGCTACCATAGCTTTAGAATCATTTCCATTGGATGCTGGCTTCTTGTCTTTATCTTGCCTATTGAACGAAGAGAATGGATTCCCGTTCCCAGTCTTTTTAGGCTTCACGCATTCTCTTTTGAAATGACCCTTTTCTCCACAATTGAAGCACGTGACTTTAGACTTGTCAAAACCAAAGGTCGTATCTTTAGTAGCCACGAGATTCTGCCCTGTTTTCTTCACAAACTTCTCGGCTCTCCGGACAGCACTTGCAAGAGCCCACATGATATCCATCCTTTCAAGCTCGTTTTCATCTACTTGCTCGTAGTCTTCATCGGCAAGGTGGCAATTTCCAATCTTACCCACCACCAGACCATCATAAGAGTGTACAACTGCAGCGAGTAGATCCATGTGCTCTTTAGCAACCTCCACTGTTACCTTTCCCAAATTTTCTGTCATCAACATAGCAGATTGATTAACAATTGGACTTTGTAGAATCCCAGATGCACCATGAGACTCATTTGCAGATGATGAGCCTTGATCAGTAGATGACGATGCATTGGAGACAAAGGCTGTTTGCAGAGGAGCTCCAGAAGACTTTGCAGCAGGAGTGGAAGTAGGAGTTACATTGTAGAGTGATGGGTCTTGAGTATACGCTGCTCTTTTCGTCCTGTACTGGTGACGTACTTCTTCCTCTCTTAGTTTTAGAATAAAGTCATTAATATCCAAGGTCTCTACAACTAAGTTGTGTCGCATAGTGGAAATGAATGAATGCCACTTTTCAGGCAAACCATCTGCCAAGTTTGAAACTTTGTCTTCTTCCATTGCGTCTTTCACTCCATCAAGTGATAGAAGCGATCGATAATTTCATCCAAGCTCTCATTCCCAATTGCAGAGAAGTTGTCAAACTCCTTCTTCAACGCTTTACCCTTTAGGGACTTTAGAGTAGAATTCCCATCATACCTCTTCTCAAGAGCTTTGATCAACTTTTTACTTTGCTTGTGCTCTGAGTATTGGTGAAAAATAGCTTTGGGAATGGACTGGGTCAAAAGAGCAAATGCCTTCTTTTCGGCATTGTAGGCAACCTTTTGTGTATCAGTGAGTCCAGTTAAAGTCAAAGGAACACCATCAGCTCCCACGGGCATGTTATAACCAGTCTCAATAGAGTTCCATAAGTTCAGGTCCACTCTATTTAGATGAATCTCAAAACGTTGTCTCCATTGTGGAAATTCATCTATAGTCAATAGCTTAGGTGGCTTGTTATGGTTCCCCACCTCATTTTCCAGTAAAAGCAGGTTCTGTATCCTTGAGTCTTTTCCAGCTGACATTGCAAAGTTTTCTGAGTCCATTATGTTATAACTTTAACTTGTGAATGAAACTGCTAATGCGATTGGGAAGTGCGACTGGAATGCGACCGACACTAGCTGTATGCGATTGGACTCAAACGAACGATTGAACAGACGACTGAGAGACTTAGGCGACTGAACAGGCCGAACGACTCAACTGGGCATTGACTCAATCGAGTGATTGGACGAAGCGACTGACTCAATCGGTCGAATGAACGGGCGACTGGACTTCAGTTGTACGATTGAGATAATTGGGCGACTGAGACTGCAGAAATCGAGATTTTTCACACTTTTTACCTAAAACGTGTTTTGTGACACCCTAGACGGCTGAAAGTCGAAAAACACTGATTTTGTAGAACATGCACACGTGCAGACTCGGTTTTGGGCAGAAAGATTGGATCTTTTCGCAAAAAACGTGGACTTTAACACAAAAAACGATTGAATCAACGAAGAATCAAGAGCCAAGGCTCTGATACCACTTGTTAGGACCGTGTACGTACGGAGTACTAACTGATTCTTTGTTATACCGGATCAAATAGTGTGGAATCCTATTTGATTGGCGATCTAATCAGGGAGAACAAAATCAAGCTCACTCCTAACGATTAGAAAACGTTAAGAATGAAATAGGAATGATCTGGGACATTCTATGAACTTGGAATGGACGATCTGGACGTCCTGGGTCGACTAGGGTTTCAAGTATTCGAAGTGTTACGTTTTTCCACAAATTAAGTGGTATTTATAGGTTACAGCTATCAGTCGTACGACTGAGCCAGGCGACTGGCTCAGTCATGCGACTGAGTCATACGATTGGTTCATTCGGACGACTGAGTCAGTCTTATGACTCAATCGTACGATTGACTCAATCTCCTGATTCAATCGTGTGACTGGTCCATTCGCATGGTCCAGTCGTGCGACTGAATCAGATAACTTAGTTAAATACATTCATGAACCTTTAATGGTTTAGAACTATGTCTAACAACTGTAAACCTATATAACATTGTCATATATGAGTGTAACAATAAACAATATGGATAGATATAACATTAAACAACCAATACACATATATAGAAGAGTTTCTCATTCAATTAATCAAACATTACATAAGTGTTACAAGAAAAGAAAGTTTATTACATTTAAGCTCACTAGACTAGAACTGGGGACATGTGTACCAACATCAGTCTCCATCCGTCTCCTTCCGCTCAAAGGTCTACCCCTTTCCTGTCTCTCCTCATCCCTAACAGCCTTTATCACTTCAGTCACCACAGAAGGTAAGATTGTCTGCATGGCCTGGTGCACTTCTTCCGCAACCGCCTCTCTCATCGAGGCTCTCAAGTTAGCACTCTCATCCCTGCCCTTCGGGTGAGGGGTTTTGGGTCCTTCATGAACCACTTTTTCAACTCTAGGCCTTCCTCTGGTGACCCGTGGTTCAGCGCCACATCCGCCACCACCTCCACCACGTGAAGCCTTAGAAGATCTACCACCGGCCATCCTTTATCACACACTGAAAGATTCAAACACCAACACGGTCATTCAAGGGAATAGCTTAGTTCATGTCAAGTACAGTAAGTCCCTAATTACAGTGATCAGTTGTGATTAGCCACTTACCTTACTTTTCATACCCCGAGCATTACCTGTCTTGACTATGTTAGCATCTAAATCTAACAGTAGCACATAAACACATAACATGCGCACATAAAACCGGTTAACTTTAAGAAAATACCTGATGGCACGCAGCTACTCAGATTGGCATTCCTTCCCTTTCCGTCCCATTCTCAGTTTAAGTCTGGGTTTATTTTGAAAATTTACCCGTTTCACTTAAACTTTGGCTCTGATACGAACTTGTAAGGCCCCATTCCCGAGCACCTCACAGTTGGTCATTCATCGCACATAAAACATTTTAATTTATATTTACTAAGTAATTTAATGCAGTGGAATTGATAATAAGGACATTCTCATTTCATCATAAAATTTTTTGCAAAATAATACATCGTTGATTAACTACAAAATACATTTTTTCTTTACATAACGCTACAGTGTTTGCTGTGGAAGTATATGAAACCAAGAGGATTCCTTAAGTAATCCCGTTTATCTGAATCCTCAACAAACACTTGCATGCAACATAATGTGTCGCCACATTATGTACAAAGGAATGCCATCCCGAAAGAACTGAGTAGTCGCCTCGTGCCATCCTCAGCAACCTTACCTGCCAACTGGAAACACATCAAAGTCAGTGTTGCTGAGTGAGTTCTAGTTTTATAATAAAACATACTTTTCTTTTGTTAAAACCGTTCGTTACATACATGCGAGCACATATCATACGTACACATAGATAATTTCATTATTATCTTTTTGTGTTCTCATTCATTACTTTAACTTTACTCTCGTTCATTCTCCGTCTGTCATTCGCTCATTATCTACCTTTAACTTTCATATATTCCTTGTCTTTTACTTCTTTCTTTACGTTCGTTAACTTTCATTCATTCGCTGTACATCATTATCATTCAGTTCTTATCTAGATCCCGTCAGGCTTTACCTACTTCATGGCACACAGCCACGATTACGGTGGTCGAGTGACAAGGATCCCGTTTCGTTCTTTATTACGACATTTCGTTCGTGAGCATACATCATACGGTTAGCCCTCCAGTCGTCTAGCCCTAACTGGGCAGCGATTGCAGTCCATCCCGAACTGCGGTCGCGACTCACGACCTCCAAATCCTTCCAAACTCGTTTTAAGCCCAAATTAACCCTCCTAAACCTTAGGAATCATACAATGACGACATTCAAAGATATACACGTCCGAAATCACGCTCTAAACACACTATACACATACACATTCATACATACACGGGTTAAACACCCAAAACTCAAAAACATAGTTTTCAGATGTGTTCCAGCCCTAAAATCCTTCAAAAACATGTAAAAGAGGGGTCCTAGAACTCACCTTAGTAGCCTCCTCAGTTAGAGCTTCGATTTGACTCGCTACACGTTGATTTTGGCTCACAAACCCGCTTAATCCGAACTTTCTCCTTCTTCTTTCTCTCTATGGCTGATGTTTGTGAGTGTGGAAGTGAGTAAGGGCTGCCCTCTTCCTTAAATACTATTGTCCAGTCGTCGGAGCTCTCCATGCGATTGGACCTTCAGTCGTCCAAGCTCCATACGATGAAACACTCCAATCATGCGATTAAGCTCCAGTCGTGCGGTTGAGCTTCAATCGCATGACTTCCATGCGATTGGACGCTCCAGTCGCATGACATTTCCATGCGGTTGAGCTTCAATCGCATGACTTCCATGTTTATGAGTGTGGAAGTGAGTAAGATCGACTCTCCCTGTGTGTGTGAACTCTTGGGGTTTAGCCAAAATCGCACGCCATCTCATGGGTTAAAATCACACGCTACATAATCCACATAAGGTAGGCCAAAATCACACGCTACATAGCATACAGTAAATACCACATCGCACGTATCGGAGCAGCTACCAAAGCTGAACTCCCACCGTGTCTATGTCCCCTTATGAGTTCCACTATACATATCGCACAACTCGCACCAACGGAGAGGTCACCAAGACCGACTCCCCCTGTGTGTGAGAGCTCTCCGGGTTAGCCAAAATCACACGCCATCTCATGGGTTAGCCAAAAATCGCACGCTACGTAATCCACATGAGGTAGGCCATGATCGCACGCTACAACACACACACACAGTTGAGCTAACAACTCTCAATGGGTCGTGAACCTCATTTCCTTCTGCTTGCAAGCCAATCTTACTCTCATTCATCTGGATCCTGTCTCCTGCAATAGCGGAGTACGCGACAAGGACCACTTTCTAGTCTGTTGCGACACTGAGTCGCTCACCTCATACACTTTCTTGCAAGCCTTTCTTCCGTTCATTATTTCATGTGTTCGTTCATTCATTCTTTCCTTAATACATGTGTTCATTCATTACGTTCCTCTTTTATTATCTTTCACTTTACATTACATAATACTTTTCATTCATTCATAAACAATACACGTAAAGATACGGAAAGATAAACATACATCGAAGCAAGGAACATTGATATTTATAAATCATCAGTCATTACCATCATATAGGGCTACATCATACTTATCATACATACACCCTGCATATGCATGCAGTTCTATCGTCATCGTGTCCACTTAACTTCTAAGCCTCGGTACTTATCACACATGTACCTACGGGAGTTATCACGTCACTTCCTACCCATGCTCTTCTCCCGAAGGCCAGTAATTGAACTACGTCTCTTCACGTACATAACAGCCCTACTTGGGCGACTGGGCACTCTCCAGTCGCATGACCTTCATACGTCTGAACAACTATGTGATTGGATCAATGTGGATGAACACCCATGTGGATGAGCACTCCAATCGTACGAATGGACTCCCTATCGTACGACTGAACACTATACGTATGGGCCTCTATGCGACTGGACCCTCAGTCGTGCAACTGAACAACCATGCGAATGAACCTATGCGATTGAACTCCCAGTCGCATGACCTGTCGGGCGACTAAGTCCCCAGTCGTGTGACTAAGCCTCAGTCGTGCGATTGAACCTCAGTCGTCCCTCAGTCGTACGGTTAGCCCTCCAGTCGTCTAGCCCTAACTGGGCAGCGATTGCAGTCCATCCCGAACTGCAGTCGCGACTCACGACCTCCAAATGCATCCATACTCGTTTTAAGCCCAAATTAACCCTCCTAAACCTTAGGGAATCATACTATGACGACATTCAAACACATACAAGTCCGAAATCGTGCTCTAAACACACTACACACATACACAATCATACATACACGGGTTAAACACCCAAAACTCACAAATATAGTTTTCAGATGTGTTCCAGCCCCAAAATCCTTCAAAAACGTGTAAAGAGGGGTCCTAGAACTCACCTTAGTAGCCTCCTCAGTTAGAGCTTCGATTTGGCTCGCTACACGTCGATTTTGGCTCACGAACCCGCTTAATCCGAACTTTCTCCTTCTTCTTTCTCTCTATGGCTGATGTTTGTGAGTGTGGAAGTGAGTAAGGGCTGCCCTCTTCCTTAAATACTACTGTCCAGTCGCCCGAGCTCTCCATGCGATTGGACCTTCAGTCGTCCAAGCTCCATGCGATTGAACACTCCAATCGTACGATTAAGCTCCAGTCGTGCGGTTGAGCTTTAATCGCATGACTTCCATGCGATTGGACGCTCAAGTCGCATGACACTCCAAATCGAAATTTCCGGGCGTTACACTTAAAGTAATATTTTTTATTATCATTACTAATTGAAATCACATTTTGAAATTTTTTTTTAAACTACAGAATGTATATGTTCTTATGCTTAGTATAATGTGTCATGCCATTATTTTCATCATAAAACATATTAATATAATAAGGTTTTAGATAATAATTAATGTAAGTAGTAGTTAGTGTAATTATATTAATTTAATTACAATGATATATTGATGTTACTTATGTTTATATAAGTTTTCTATTTTTTCATAAATTATAGTTAGTTTTTTAAATCTATTTAGTAAGGATGTGCATGGTCGGTTTGGTTTGATTTTGACCTTAAACCATAATAAAAACAAATATTTGGTTTTTGTTTTCTAAAAAGTTCAGTTTTCTAAAACTTTTTGTATTATAAGTGTATGAATAAACCCAAAACTACAAGTTCAGTTGTGTGATTCGGTTCGGTCTTTTTAATATTTGTTACAAGCAAAAAAACTAAATCAAAAAAGCCGTTTTTCTTTAACAAAAACATCACCATCTGGTTGGTTTTGATTGGATTTGGTTTTTTCGCTTTAGTTGTGTTGGTTATTTCAATTAGGTATGTTTGTTTATGTTTTTTGCACATCTGTACTATTTGGTGGTTAATAAATTTTCCTACATTAATGTAATATATTATAATTTAATGTAATATATACTAGAAAGTAGCAAAAATATATACTACAATCATGATATAGTTATAACATTGTAACGTTATATAAAATGCTATAATATAATGTATTAACTTAATGAATTCTAGGGTCTATATCATATTTTCATTAACACTAAAAGTAATGTAATGTTAGTGACTAGTAATGTATTTTGCTGTAATAGTGTAAGAGCACTTAGCATCCAATAAGATTAATTAACATCAACCGTAACATAAAAATGTTGCATTTCTTACATTATGTCACACCAAGATTAAAACTAATATAAAATGTTATCTAATTGCAATGTAATGTAATAACACGTAATGTATGTAAATATAATGTAATGTCATTGTAGTGTTATGTATGTAAATATAATGTAATGTCATTGTAATGTGATGTAAATTATTGTAATTAAATAATAACTTAATGTAACTAAAGCATGTTAGTATCACAATTTATATTCTTTTTCGATGTAACAAATAGGTTAGTTTAATTACATCACATTAATTAAAATAATCTCACACTGTAATCAGTAGTCAATATACGTATTTATGTAACGTTAGTGACTAGCAATGTAATGTAAATAATGTAACATCATTGTAATAAGATGTACTCATGTGATGCCATTTTAGTAATATGATGTAAGATAATGTAATGTTAGTAACTATTATCTTGAATTTTTTTAATCTTGCGACATACTAGTTCAACAAATAGAAACATAACAAAATGACTTATTTAAATTAGTAGTAAAAGTTAAGGTAATGTTGTAAAATAACATGTCAAGTAAAACTTGTTATCCACTTACACTAAATAACTTGAGTTAGATTACATATGTGACAACCAGCAATTTCAGGTCAATACCCGACCTTGAATTGTTTATAATTACACCTATAATACTTGATTTTCAACTGAATTCCAATTATTGAAGTCATTTCATGCATTACAAAATTTCATGCATAACATTTCATGCATAACATTTCATGCATCGGTTATTCGGCGTAATTACCATTTTTTACACGCGATACAACAGGCACACATACGAACATTGGTGATAATTAATATATGTGCACTAATAAATACTTTAAGATGTTTCAAACTATTTAGATTCCATTGTTTCAATGTATTTTAGATTTCAAATTAAATATATTGGAAAAACTCAAATTTATAAATAAACCTAATCGCGTAAATTGATATTTTTACACGGAACGAATCCTTTTAACGCAATTACTAAATACATGAGGTATCATTAACATACCATAAATATTAAAAGATATGATATTATACAAGTACTTATGCAACCTTAATGTAATTTAAAAATTAAAGAGTAAAAATATTAAAGTATATATAAATTACTATAATGCAACAAATACCCCCAAATACCCAATACTACATAAAATTGAAAAATAAACTCATTTCCCACCCCCCATAACCATCCACCCCACCCATCACCTCATCTTTTATTCTTTTCTCCTTTTCATGAAGAGATTCTTGTTTAACTTGTAAATCCAAGAGTTTCCATTTGATGCAACTACTTTCCAAGTGATTAAAGAAACATGTCTTCCATTCTACTTATGGACACTCTCTTCCTTCCTCAAATTTGACCAAAAAGTAATAGTCGTCAAGTCTCAAATTAGTCTTACAAGTATATGACATTTTAAAACAAGACTTACACTTCATAATTCACCTACACATTTCACCATCTTCCCTTCTCTTCCCTCCTCCCTTCAAATTTCATCCAAGACCTCATCACCACTATATCATTCCATTTTCGACTCATTTTCTATAAAACTTTGGTGATTCAAGTGCCTTTGGTTAAAGATCAAGTGATTTTTAAAGCTTCCAAGCATCCTACAACATCTTCTCCACTTTTTCTTGTTTGGTTCTTAGTTCAAGGGATCAAGTCTTCTTTTCCTTGCATTTCAAGGCTACCATCTCTTTCTCCATGCTTGTTTAAGGTTAGCACCTTGTTTCTAATCTTCTATACATCACCATGATGTGTTCATGTTCACTAACTCATCCAAAAGTGCTCTAGCAAAGTTTAAAAAGTAACAAAACATGTAAGACATCATCTAGCAGATTCATGTTTTGTGTTTTCAGCATCATAACTCGACCTAAACATTGTCAAATAAACCGTTTCTTGAGCTTAACATTTTTAGGATGTCTAGTTTTTAACTCATCCAACCTTGAATTTTTTTGATGAGTATAACATATCCAAAACGTACAAACATGATTAAAGTGTTGAACCTGAATTTTTGACAGAATTGATAGGGCGGAAAGATTAAGGCATAATTTATGCTTAAAATAATCAAATGGAGATTTTCTTTCTGTGGTAACTTAGCTCAAGGTATTAGGTTTAAAATTAATATAGGCTCTATTTGTGAATGTAGGGTTTGACCCCTCAAAAAGGTATATTCCATAGACATGTACAGAAAAATGCTGCACTGACATCTGTTGCTTCATTAACCATTTCGAGGCACTTAAACTTAGTTACATATTACAATCTACACCTTTTTGGAATCCTAAGACATAGATCTAGATGTGATAAAAGTATCAGATTTTATAAAAATTCTTTGTACTATGAAAAGAGGATGACAACCAGACCCAAAAATTCCCTTGATTCTGTCAAGTGCCTATATTTAGATAAAGTAAACTTTTGGAGATATTTGGTAAAAAGGAAACCCATACACATGGAAAGTATAATACCATTATACTTAATATAAAACAAATTCAATACATTATGTACTTTTAGGAAGATAAATATGAAGACAATAATCTAAATAAAACATTTACGATCGACGTGTCTAACTAGTCAAGTGACATTTTCCGAACTAACTTTGTGGATGAGTTATGCATGACCATCAAGGGTTAGTAATCTTGACCTCATGAATATATTATGATTTTGTTTAGGAGATTCCTAGACCAACCATACGTACAGACTATTGCTAGTATTCACGCGTTCATTACAGGTGAGTTTCACGGCCCCATTTTCACTTATTTTCCTTTTGGGGGAGATTACATGCAAATTACTAATTTTCTTGGACACATTTACTTGTAAATGATTTCACATGTTGTATAAGTTGTTTACTTACCGTATGAAGTCCCCTGTTATCGAACCGTTAGTTTATTTCCCAAAGCGAGGTAATCATGGATAGTACTATAGGGTTTGACCACCCCACCCGGGTTAATTACTGAAAGGATCTGGTTTGTTTGGCTAACTCAGTCCTGTTCCCAGCATTGGCTTCACTAAGGGCTTCTATGATCAGTCCTTTAGTGAATACCTCAGACGAACAGATCTTGGTGGCTATTGCCAAGATGCTATTCCTGGGCCATGATCTGATGTCCAGGACTGATCTCCCTAGATACTTCGAAATGAATCTTGTCATAGCCTCAAGTCTTTCTTTTTCCTCTTGGCTATAACAAGACCATCGGTATTCTATCTCTTTCACCTCCAACTTCCTTATCTCTTGATCTAGCTCAGCAGTGTCCATGTCAAAGCCTTGCCTGAACAGCTGATCAATGATGTTATCCATTGACCTGCTATGTTCAGCATCAGCCTCCTTGACAAGGACAGCTAGATCTTTCTCCTTCTCTCCCTTCTTCTTTACCTTCTCTCCCTTCTTCTTCTTCTCCTTCTCTCCCTTCTTCTTCTTGTATGTGACATGGATGTTTTTTTGACTTTCAGTCACTTTTTCCAATTCAGCACTCTCTTTCTCCTTCTCCCTCTCAGTCTCCACCACTAACTCCCTCTCATATACTACCTCATCCTCAACTTCTTTCTCTTTCACTTCCTCCTCCACTCTCTTTCTCTTAGCTTTCACTGAAGTCTCCCCCTTTTTGGTTGTATTGGTTGCAAGGGGTTGACTATCAGAAAGCTTCTTCATCACAACAGCTTCCACCAAAGGCTGTATAGTAGAGGGAAGCCTCTCATCAAGGGTTTTGATCACAATATCTATGATAATGGGTTTATGAGGGGCAAAGAATTTTGAACGATAGCAGCTAATTGCTTAGGGGGGTTCTGTCCCTGAGAACTAGTGCCAGAAGCAAGGGCAGGTGGCTGAGTTTGTAGGAGTGGCTGAGTGTTTGTGAGACCTTCAGGTGAAGGTGCCATCTGTGGGTTTATGGTGGCAGATGGACTTTGGTCTTGAGTCATTTTGGCGAGTAGCTCTTTGAGTCTACTCACCTCATCCTCAAGAATAGTATTTTGAGCTACTACATCGTAGAAAAAGCTCAGGTCATCATCAGTTGTAACTGAATTACCTGACCTCCTGTTTGAATCAGGATGTACATGTGCTGAGTGTGGCTCAGTGATCACATGTGCCCCTTGCTCTTGGTACTGGGGACTTCATGCCTCCGGATTGGATCCATCATCGGCAGTTTCCTCTGGTGAGGACTTAGAGATGGTACCAACTTCTTCCTATTCATGTGCTGATACAGGGGAAGTGGCAGCCTCACCAGATTGTTCCATCTCTTTTGCCACACTTGGAGATGAGACATTTGATTTCCTGTGTTGTGGGCTCCATCAACACTTGTATCCACCTTCTCTATGGTTGGAGTTTTCCCAGTTGTGATTGGTTCTTGGGGAGAGGGTGGAGTGTTAAGATGAGTCAACACTTCTGCAATTATGAATGTAGGGCATTAAGGGGCGGTTGCAGTGGGAGATGGGGTAGAAGCAGTATGCACATGGGGAGATGTGTGCTTTTCAATGGCAACCTCCTCAAGTGAGAAAGGTTCCAGATGTGTGGCTGCCCCGGAAATGGTTGCATCAGGCTCCTGTAGAGAGGATGCCTGTGCGGTTGTGGTTGGTGGAGTCGTGGTAATTGCTGGGAGAATCGTGCCAGCAATTACTTCCTGCCTTTGTTGTGCAGGGGCATCCTCAGCGGACTCGTTTCCCTGAGTAGCCTTTTTGGGTTTCTTTTGTTTGGGTTTGGTGGGGACTTTGGATTTGAGGTGGAGGTTGTGGGTTCCAGCAGCGTGGGTTTTCGCAGCTTGACAGCCTTTTTGAACGTTTGGTCAGTGTTATGCCTGGAGTATACCTCAGGCAATACAGCCATGGCAGGGACTCCAAGGCCAACAAGTCCCTCAGCATGTAGCTGGTTCTCTATTATGGCCATTATGAACCGTGGATATAGTATCCAACGGTTAGCAAAAGGTTTTGTGGCCATATTCTTAAGTTCCAAAAAGATTATTTCAGAAAAATTTAAGTTTTGTTTCCCAAGGATAGAGAATAATACCTGCTGCCACCTTGATGACATTTGGTCCCATGAGGAGGTCTTTGGGGCTAAGCAAACATTCACCATGTGGAATATAAGGCGTTCGGCATCATGGAAATGTTTCTTGAGCCGGGTAGAGGCATGAAGGTCACCCTGATAGTCATGGTCTGAAAATGAAAGATCAGTGGTGTTTTTTGGATATTCGATTGGGAAGGTAGCATTATCCAATTTTAGGGTTTGGCGGATGATTGCCGGATTGATAACCACCTTCTGGTTGTTGACGAACAACTGGAGGGAGACCTCGGCGTCGTTCTCTCTAGTAAGGGTGACGTTCGTCCAGAACTGTGTAAGGGAATCGGCATAGATTGTCGGATTGAGGAGGAAGGCCGTTTGGTAAGGAGAATTGACCGTGAGAATTGACCATGAGATCTCAGACTTCAAGAAAATTCAAGGTAAACAAAACAAATCCAGCCCAAAACCACGAGCACCTCAAGTTTAATAGCCAGAAGCAGCAGAAACTCAATCTCTATAACCGATTCTTGCAAATTTGCTAATTCGATCAAACGTAGATAGCAAAAGAGCAGTTTCAATGATCAATTGTTAAATCGATCAATGATTAACCTGCTCTGATACCATTTGAAAGGATCTTAGCCTCTAGTTTGATCAATTAGGTTGTATTCGCAGTGGATTTAGCACAAGAATTAAGCAAATTATACTAAGAACATAAGAGATATATCAATGTAACAGTAGGTTATAGAGAAAGAGAGGAATTCTGCAAAAAGGTGTTTTCTATTAGATCACACGCTTTTGCAAGGATTACAATTAGGTCATCTTCCTTTTATAAGAAGAATGACGTCAGCTGATGTCACTTGATAGTGACATCAAACGTTATTCTAACAAACTACTGAAACTACCTTAACTACTGAAGATGTCAAATAGCTGACATCTCCTTACAAAATGCTAAGTGTTAAACTTATTACAACAGCTAAAAAGAAACTACTGAAAACTACAATGACTGAAGAACATACTCTTCAGTTGTTTTACAAACTACTGAAATAGAAAATACAACTACTGATAATAAAAAGCTGAAAGGTAAACCATCATAACAACTGAAGAATACGTCTTCAGCTCTTGTGACAACTTTGAAGCTTTAGTACTTGTCTTCAGACTTTAACTTCAGATGTTTCATCAGCTGATGACTTCAGTAGATGTCATCAGCTGATGTCTTCAATCTTTGTCTTCAGTCTTTGTCTTCAGATGTAAGGCCCCGCTCCCGGGCACCTTACGGTTGGTGGTTCATCGCACGTAAAACATACATAATGTATATAATCAAAAAATATCACAGCGGAATTAATAAAATATACATTCTCATTCATTCATAAAAGTCATTACATCATTGACATGATTACAAAATACAACTTTCTCTACTTTGTCTCTCCTCATATGGTCATACAGCGACCTCTAGAGAAGATATTAAGTTCAAAAATATAAAAATTATATTTTATACTAAAGAATATTCCTTAAGTAATTCCGTACATCGGAACCCTTAAGGGACACTCTTGACACTCTCATGCAACATATTTCGTTGCATGTGCTATGCACACGCACTTCCAGTGCGTGGCAGCATATTCAAAATTAAAGAAGATTTCTTAAGTAATCCCTTTTATGGGAATCCTCAAGAAATCTCGTAATGGCATGCAACGTGATGAGTTGCGTGCGTTATGGGCCCACAACGCATGACGTTGCAGCATTATCAAATGGAGAATGCCATCCCAAAAGAGCTGAGTAGCCGCCTCGTGCCATCCCCAGCAACGCTACCTGCCAACTGGAAACACATAAAAGTCAGCGTTGCTGAGTGAGTTCTAGTTTTATAATAAACATACTTTGTTATATTAAAAACCGTTCATCCCTTACACGTGATCATACATCGTACATACACATAGATAATATTTTTATTATCTCATTCGTTCATTCGTTCGTTCGTCATACATCGTTATCTTTCACTTCTCGTTTAGGTCCTGTCAGGCTTTACCCACTTCATGGCACGCAGCCATGATTACTGTGGTCGAATGACAAGGACCCCGTTACATCTTTTCTTGCACATTGGATATCTTTTGTATCACTACCTTCTGCTATACCCCAAACGTTATTAGCTACCGGGCCGAAGTCATTAAATGAACAGCAAAACGTATGCCACGGTACTAGAGGTAAGCGGTAGGGATACCATACATATGGTCAATCACTAAGAAGGACCCGTTAACCTTATCCAATGTTTGCAAGACATCTTTCGTTCGTTCGTTCGTTAATGCATGTATCATCATCTTTTAAATCATTCGTTCATTCATTAATACATGCATTCATCATCGTCTTCCTCTTTCATTATCTTTCACTTTACGTTACATAATACTTCGTTCGTTCGTTCATTATTACGTAAAGCCATAGAAAGATATTCATGCGATATTATAAGGAACACACACATCATACATACATCATCATACATAGCATCATATGTACATCGTCATACATAACATTATACATGCATCATCATTCATCATCATACTTAACCTCGTGCAATCATAACCTACACCATCAATCATCTCTGGGCACTTACTCCCGTATCCTTCCCGAATCCGGGACCTACTATGCGTCATCTTGGTGCAGTAGCACTAACTGTCCCTCCAAGAACGTGGGGACTTATTCTAGGACCTGATATAACGTGCCGAGTCCACAATCATACCTTAGACGTATAACAAAATGTTATACCCAAATGGGTCATACATACATACGTCAGTAAACAAGTTTATATGTGTTCCAGCCCTAAAAATCATTTAAAAGCAGTAAATGAGGGGTCCTAGAACTCACCTGTGCTTGACAAGCAGCTTCTCAATCAAGCCTTAAAGCCGCGGGTCACACTACACTGCCTGCAGATAAGTTAACACTCAAAAGAGTTAATTTCTGCCTAATTTCGCCACTAAGTTCGCAGGTAGTTTCGCCCGTACTTTAGCCAGTAGTTTTACCAGGCGAATTAGCAGTTTCGCTGCTAATTTCGCCGGGCAGCATTCTGCCAGTTTCGCGGGACAGATTCGCTACCTCGAGCGCCCAACTTTCGTTGGAATTCCCTAGTTTCGCAATATCTAAGGTCAACTTGGGCATTGGCATAATCATCAGCGAAACCATAGTTTCGCTCAGGCGAATATGTAGTTTCGCTTCAGCGAAACTGTAACTTCGCTGTAAATCCTTCCAGTTTCGCTGGATGAACTTACAGTTTCGCTGGTCGAGACCTTAAATTCGCAGAACGAGCTGAAATTACGAATCAGCTCGTTTTAGCCCAAAAATCCAATCCTTTCCACCCAAACCCTTGGATTATCATCCAGGAAGCTATATCTAAGCTCATTACACGTTTTCTTACTCTAAAACGTGCGTTTTGGGGTGATTTTTGCCACTTTAAAACCCAAAAACCCCAAACTCGGGTTTTTCACCAAATGCAGCAATTTAGATACGTTTCTTACCTTGATTCTTGTAGTTTAGGAGTCCACAAACACTAGCCTTCGATTCTTGACCACCCGAGCTTCAATCCGGCACTTTCTCTCTCTACACTTTCTCTCTCTAGAATGGTGTTTGAGTGAAAATGAGAGTTGCTCAGCTGATCCATCTATTTATATGCCAGGCCTTCCCGGGACCCCAAAGTCGTTAAACTCGTGACCCGTTGGGTTAACTCGGTGTAATACCCGCAACCATTTTATATTCATTAAATGGTTTTCATCCGAGCCCATCACTATCATTTGTCTTTCGCCGCCTTCATGAAGGCTTTGATCTTTTCTAACTTTTCAGTCGTTGCTTCAACTACCTCGACACCTCCCAGTTCCTTCTGCCCAATATCTCCCCAACATACGGGCGTCCTACATTTCCTGCCGTATAACATCTCATAGGGTGGCATGCCAATACTGGCATGGTAACTGTTATTGTACGAGAACTCTGCTAACGGCAGGTGACCGTCCCAGTTTCCTCCAAAATCTATCACGCACGCCCGAAGCATGTCTTCGAGTGTTTGGATCGTCCTCTCAGACTGACCGTCTGTCTGAGGATGATATGCCGTGCTAATGTGTAGCCTCGTCCCCATTGCATCATGAAACCTCTTCCAAAACTTGGAGGTAAACCGGGTGTCACGGTCAGACACAATAGACACCGGTACACCATGACGAGCTACAATTTCTTTGATAAATAGATCCGCCAATCTTTCAGAGGAATTCGTCTCGTGGATCGGTAGGAAGTGGGCACTCTTCGTCAATCGATCAACTATCACCCATATAGCATCATACCCTTTCGGGGTACGTGGTAGTTTCGTGATGAAATCCATGGTGATGTGCTCCCACTTCCACTCGGGTATATCTAACGGTTGGATCTTCCCGTACGGTTTCTGATGCTCTGCATTGACCTATGAACAAGTCATGCACTTACTCACATATTTCACCACATCACGCTTCATGCCCGGCCACCAATAGTCTTTCTTCATGTCTTGGTACATCTTGGTAGCACCGGGGTGAATGGAATATCGAGTCTTATGGGCCTCATCCATGATCTTTCCACGTAGATCCCCGTACCGAGGAATCCACACTCGCCCGAATCGGGTCTTAACGCCCAGAGTGTTCTCACCCAGTTCTGTAACTAGACCTCTCATCCTTTCGGAGTTAAGACGATCTTCCTTCAAAGCCTCGTCTTGGAACTCCTTAACCTGTGTCATCACGCCAGAGGTCATAATCAGCTGATAAGCCTTCACCCGAATCGGCTCGGGCCTTTCCTTCCGGCTAAGGGCATCAGCCACCACATTAGCTTTGCCCGGGTGGTAATGGATTTCACAGTCATAATCCTTTATCAGCTCCAACCACCGCCTCTGCCTCATGTTCAGATCCTTCTGCTCGAAGAAGTACTTCAAACTCTTGTGATCCGTGAAGATGGTGCACTCCGTCCCGTATAGATAGTGCCGCCAAATCTTCAACGCGAAAACCACCGCAGCTAGTTCTAGGTCGTGCGTGGGATAATTGACTTCGTGGGTCTTCAGTTGTCGAGATGCATAGGCTATGACCTTTCCGCGTTGCATCAATACGCAACCCAGCCCAGAATAGGATGCATCCGAATAGACCACCAAGTCTTCATTTCCCTCGGGCAATGTCAAGACAGGAGCTTATGTTAGTCTCGTCTTCAATTCCTCAAAAGCGTCCTCCTGTTCTCGACCCCACACGAACTTTACATCCTTCCGAGTCAATTTTGTCAAAGGTGAGGCTATCTTGGAGAAGTCTTGAATAAATCGTCTATAGTAGCCCGCCAGCCCCAAGAAGCTGCGAATCTCGGTTGGCGTCTTCGGTGACTTCCATTGCATCACGGCCTCAACCTTTGCTGGGTCCACCATTATTCCTTCTGCATTCACTACGTGACCCAGAAATTGCACCTCGCGTAACCAAAAGGCGCACTTGGAGAACTTGGCGTATAATTTCTCCCTTCTCAACGTTTCCAATACTTCCCGAATATGCCCGGCATGCTCTTCTTCACATCTCGAATAAATCAGGATATCATCGATGAATACAATTACTGATTTATCTAACATTGGTCAGCACACTCGGTTCATCAAATCCATAAAAGCAGCCGGCTCATTGGTCAACCCGAAAGACATGACAAGAAACTCGTAGTGACCATAGCGCGTACGAAAGGCTGTTTTAGGGATATCCTGCTCCTTCACCTTCAGTTGATGGTACCCCGATCGAAGATCTATCCTTGAAAACCAACTGGCACCCTGAAGTTGATCAAACAAGTCATCGATCTTGGTAAGGGGTATCTGTTCTTCACCGTCAGCTTATTCAGCTCGCGGTAGTCGATGCACATCCTCATACTACCATCCTTCTTCTTTACGAACAGAACCGGAGCACCCCAAGGTGAGATACTTGGTCTAATAAACCCCTTATCCAGCAGCTCCTGCAGCTGCTCCATCAACTCTTTCATCTCCGTCGGAGCCAAGCGATACGGTGCTTTTGCGACAGGTTGGGCACCCGGTATCAGATCGATCTGGAACTCGATCTCTCGGTCAGGTGGCAATCCGATAAGTCTTCAGGAAACACGTCTGGAAAGTCACACACCACTGACACATCGCATAGTTGTGGTGTTGGCGTCTCTACATTCTTTACATAACATAAGTAGGCGCTACATCCGCGCCTCATACACTTTCCCGCCACTGCCATCGAGATCACCTTCGAAATCGTCGTAACTCGATCGCCATAAATTGTCACCGGACTTCCGTCGGTCGCCGTCAGTATAATCATCTTCTTTCGGCACACGATATTCGCTTCGTAGGTTGCTAACCAGTCCATCGCTAACACTACATCAAATCCTCCTAGAGGCATCACATGTAACTTGGCAGCAAACCTATGGCCCTCTAATTCTATGGCACAGCCTTCTATCACATCCGTAACCCTAGTGGATTTTCCAATAGCGGTTTCTACTTCAAAGGACTTATCGAGGCATTTACTTTTAATAGGCAATTTAGCACAGAAGGTAGTAGAAATAAAACTCCTACTTGCACCCGAATCAAATAACACAGAGGCTAAAATTTGGTCTATTAGGAACGTACCGGACACAACGTCAGGGTCCGTTCTAGCCTCCTCCTGCGTCATGGTGAACGCCCTAGCCTTTGCCCTCGGTGCTTCTCCTCCCGTCTTTTCTCCCCTTAGCCCTCAGCCCTCGGCTTCTTGCAATTTCTGCTCATATGAACACTTTCCCCACAGTTAAAACACTTGCCCATTCGGCAATCCTTGGCCATATGTCCAGTCCTCCCACACTTGAAACAGATGTTGGATCCCCACTTACACTCCCCCGAGTGCTCTTTCCCACACTGTCCGCACTTCCTCATCCCTGCTCCCTTCGCGACCACTCGGCGGTCGTCTACCCTTGCCTTCTTGTTACTTGTCGAGGTATCACCTCGACCAAACCTCTTTCCCTGCCAACCCTTCTCACCAACTCCTTTCTTACCACCCTCAGCCTTCACCAACGCAGCTCGCTCATCGTACAACCTCCCCGCCAAATCCACCGCCGACCTGAAAGTACTTGGTCGAGCGGAAATCAAATGCCAACGAATTTCGGCTGGCAACCCCTGAATATACCGGTTGATCTTTTGAGACACCGGCGTCACCTGCTCTGGGACCAATCGCGCCATATCGTTGAATTTGGCAGTGTATTGTTGGTGGGTCATCGTCCCTGCTTCCAACTGCAGAAACTCTCTCTCAACTCGGTCCATTTCCCATCGAGGACTAAATTCCTCGATCACCATCCTTTTCAGCTCGGACCACTTCATCTTCCCAATGGCCCTTCTACCCTCAGCCTGGACAATATTGTCCCACCAGCACAACGCCGTCCCCGTAAACTAGTGGGTAGCAAACTTAACCTTTTTATCCTCCTGACAATCGCTGATATCGAGGACCGCCTCCATTTCCCTCACCCATTGGTGAGCATCCGCAGCCGTACCCGAACCATCAAAAGTCGGGGGCTTGCACCTTATAAATTTCCCGTAGTCACAACCCCGAGCTGTCTCCCGTACCTGTTCTTCCTCCTCTTCCTCTTCACTATCAGACAATACTGTTTCCGGCCCTTGTTGCTGCTGCCGCCTCCCTGAAGCTCGATTCCTTCCTCGCCTCTCATCCTCGCGTACAGCTTTTATCACCTCGGTCACTACAGACGGTAAGATCGTCTGCATGACTTGGTGCACCTCCTCGATCACTGTTTCTTTCACCGAGGCCCTCAAATCATCACTCTCATCCACTCCCCCGAGGGAGTAGTATTAGGTTCTTCAGGAACCTTCTTCTCTTGTCTAGGCCTTCCTCTTGTGGCTCGTGGTTCCGCACCACTTCCGCCACTGCCTCCACCAAGTGGGGCTTTAGATGATCTACCACCGACCATCTTCTATCTCACACTGAAAGGTTCAAATACCAACACGGTCATTCAAGGAAATAGCTCAGTTTATGTCAAGTACAGTAAGTTGCTAATTACAGTGGCCAGTTGTGATTAGTCACTTACTCTACTTTTCGCACCCCAAGCATTACCCTTACTGACTACATCAGTATCTAAATCTAACAGCACACATAAACCACATTACACGAGCACATAACTTTGATTATCATTAAGAAAATACCTGATGGCACGCAGCTACTCAGATGGCATTCATCCCCTTTCTGTCCCATTTCTCAGTTTAAGTTTTAGGTTTATTTTGAAAATTTACCCATTTTACTTAAACTTTTGCTCTGATACCAACTTGTAAGGCCCCGCTCCCGGGCACCTTACGGTTGGTGGTTCATCGCACGTAAAACATACATAATGTATATAATCATAAAATATCGCAGCGGAATTAATAAAATATACATTCTCATTCATTCATAAAAGTCATTACATCATTGGCATGATTACAAAATACAGCTTTCTCTACTTTGTCTCTCCTCATAGGGTCATACAGCGACCTCTAGAGAAGATATTAAGTTCAAAAATATAAAAATTATATTTTTATACTAAAGAATATTCCTTAAGTAATTCCGTACATCGGAACCCTTAAGGGACACTCTTGACACTCTCATGCAACATATTTCGTTGCATGTGCTATGCACACGCACTTCCAGTGCGTGGCAACATATTCAAAATTAAAGAAGATCTCTTAAGTAATCCCTTTTATGGGAATCCTCAAGAAATCTCGTAATGGTATGCAACGTGATGAGTTGCGTGCGTTATGGGCCCACAACGCATGACGTTGCAGCATTATCAAATGGAGAATGCCATCCCAAAAGAGCTGAGTAGCCGCCTCGTGCCATCCCCAGCAACGCTACCTGCCAACTGGAAACACATAAAAAGTCAGCGTTGCTGAGTGAGTTCTAGTTTTATAATAAACATACTTTGTTTATATTAAAAACCGTTCATCCCTTACACGTGATCATACATCGTACATACACATAGATAATATTTTTATTATCTTATTCGTTCATTCGTTCGTTCGTCATACATCGTTATCTTTCACTTCTCGTTTAGGTCCTGTCAGGCTTTACCCACTTCATGGCACGCAGCCATGATTACTGTGGTCGAATGACAAGGACCCCGTTACATCTTTTCTTGCACATTGGATATATTTTGTATCACTACCTTCTGCTATACCCCAAACGTTATTAGCTACCGGGCCGAAGTCATTAAATGAACAGCAAAACGTATGCCACGGTACTAGAGGTAAGCGGTAGGGATACCATACATATGGTCAATCACTAAGAAGGACCCGTTAACCTTATCCAATGTTTGCAAGACATCTTTGTTCGTTCGTTCGTTAATGCATGTATTCATCATCTTTTAAATCATTCGTTCATTCATTAATACATGCATTCATCATCGTCTTCCTCTTTCATTATCTTTCACTTTACGTTACATAATACTTCGTTCGTTCGTTCATTATTACGTAAAGCCATAGAAAGATATTCATGCGATATTATAAGGAACACATACATCATACATACATCATCATACATAGCATCATATGTACATCGTCATACATAACATTATACATGCATCATCATTCATCATCATACTTAACCTTGTGCAATCATAACCTACACCATCAATCATCACTGGGCACTTACTCCCGTATCCTTCCCGAATCCGGGACCTACTATGCGTCATCTTGGTGCAGTAGCACTAACTGTCCCTCCACAAACGTGGGGACTCATTCTAGGACCTTATATAACGTGCCGAGTCCACAATCATACCTTAGATATAACACAATGTTATACCCAAATGGGTCATACATACATACGTCAGTAAACAAGTTTATATGTGTTCCAACCCAAAAATCATTTAAAAGCAGTAAATGAGGGGTCCTAGAACTCAGCTGTGCTTGACAAGCATCTTCTCAATCAAGCCTTAAAGCCGCGGGTCACACTACACTGCCTGCAGATAAGTTAACACTCAAAGAGTTAATTTCTGCCTAATTTCACCACTAAGTTCGCAGGTAGTTTCGCCCGTACTTTCGCCAGTAGTTTCGCCAGGCGAATTAGCAGTTTCGCTGCTAATTTCGCCGGGCAGCATTCTGCCAGTTTTGCTGGACAGATTCGCTACCTCGAGCGCCCAACTTTCGTTGGAATTCCCTGGTTTCGCAATATCTAAGGTCAACTTGGGCATTGGCATAATCATCAGCGAAACCATAGTTTCGCTCAGGCGAATATGTAGTTTCGCTTCAGCGAAACTGTAACTTCGCTGTAAATCCTTCCGGTTTCGCTGGATGAACTTACAGTTTCGCTGGTCGAGACCTTAAATTCGCAGAACGAGCTGAAATTTACGAATCAGCTCGTTTTAGCCCAAAAATCCAATCCTTTCCACCCAAACCCTTGGATTATCATCCAGGAAGCTATATCTAAGCTCATTACACGTTTTCTTACTCTAAAACGTGCGTTTTGGGGTGATTTTTGCCACTTTAAAACCCAAAAACCCCAAACTCGGGTTTTTCACCAAATGCAGCAATTTAGATACGTTTCTTACCTTGATTCTTGTAGTTTAGGAGTCCACAAACACCAGCCTTCGATTCTTGACCACCCGAGCTTCAATCCGGCACTTTCTCTCTCTACACTTTCTCTCTCTAGAATGGTGTTTGAGTGAAAATGAGAGTTGCTCAGCTGATCCATCTATTTATATGCCAGGCGTTCCCGGGACCCCAAACTCGTTAAACTCGTGACCCGTTGGGTTAACTCGGTGTAATACCCGCAACCATTTTATATTCATTAAATGGTTTTCATCCGAGCCCATCACTATCATTTGACTTGATTGGAAAATTTTCCGGGTGTTACACTTCAGTTGTTTTACAAACTACTGAAATAGAAAATACAACTACTGATAATAAAAAGCTGAAAGGTAAACCATCATAACAACTGAAGAATACGTCTTCAGCTGTTGTGACAAACTCTGAAGCTTTAGTACTTGTCTTCAGACTTTAACTTCAGATGTTTCATCAGCTGATGACTTCAGTAGATGTCATCAGCTGATGTCTTCAATCTTTGTCTTCAGTCTTTGTACTTCAGTTGTTGATCTTCAGTACTTTGATCTTCAGCTGATAGTCTTCAGTACTTGAGTCTTCAGCACTTGAGTCTTCAGTACTTAAGTCTTAAGTACTTGAGTTTTCAGTACTTGAGCCTTTAGTAATTAAGTCTTCAGTACTTGAGTCTTCAACTGATGTTCTTCAGCACTTTGATCTTCAGCTGTTGAGGCTTTCAGACTTTGTCATACAGCTGATGATGCTTTCAGCAGTTGTTGTGATGTCTTGTGGGACTTAGAGGTTTTTCTGATCTGGCTCATTGGTTCTTTTGTTCCAACAATTACCCTAACCTTGACTGGAGGTCTAAACGGGTACATTATTAGCCTATTCACACCTATGCTTACGGTAGGCATGGGTAGGGGCAATTTGTTACAGTTACAGTCTAGCTTTGGTTATGGTGCTTATATAACTTGTAGCATTGTATGTACAACAATCAAATTATAGAAAGTATTGTGGTCCTTTACGCTATTTATTATTACTTAAAACTTGTGAACTCGCCAACATTATGTTGACCTTTTTCATTAATGTTTTCTCAGGTAATTGATAGATGCACCAAGTTAAGCTAGCATGGATCATTTCATGTTTAGGGCCATTCATGCTGTTTGGGACATTCATTTTCATATTTATCATGTTTTGAAAACAATTTACCTTATTACTATTGCTTCCGCAAATTTAACTCTGAACAATGATGTATCTTAAACTTATTTGAGACATATGTTTTACAAAACCATGTAGTGGTCGATCAGTGACTATGAAACCATGACGTTCGCACCCCGCGGGAAACCACCGTGGTTTGGGGGTGTGACAGATTGGTATCAGAGCCATTGGTTATAGGGAATTAGGTTGCATTTAGTGAGCCTAGTCTATAACCTTAGCTCATTGCACTACCTTAATACATTATGCATTAACCTTACTCATATTAAATTAAACTTGTGTGTTGCCTTGTCATAGAGAAATCGTCTACGTCGACGTCGATCTATGTTTTTATGCTCAAATGAGGAGTATGAGCCGACATCTTCGACCTCGTTCATAGGATCTACGTCTGCCATCCCGATCCCTACGCCCGACGTCGTGCACCAGCCTACTGACCCCACCGAGGACGAGACCCCTGCACCTCCTCCTACTGTTGTCCCCTCCTACTACGAATCTCATTTATGACACCATTGAGGCCATACCCATAACCCGATATTCTGGGTTACCTCCCCCTCCCCCAGGCACGTATTGGTGGATGCCTGCACCCTAGATTCATGCTAGTCTCCCGAGGAGCTCATTCCAGGAGTCACACGCATTATTAGACTGATGATTCTGATGGCCATTCCGGTGACCGAGTCATACATTTTTATCAAGCCATGACTTGAACCTAGCCATACGGCCACCGATGCTCAGCCAGCTGACTCAGCCCCCGAGCCAGTCGATACCCTCCCCAATCCTACTGATTTCAACCCTCATCCAGCCGACACTGAGGTAGTCGACCTTGATTATGAGATTACTAATTTTGTCTCAAAAGCGGCTGACACCCGACCCAGTGGATTCTGATCCGGAGCCTACTGAGTCCATTCCTCATTCTGTTTACTCTATTCCATAGCCAGTCGACCCTATTCCCCAGCCTACTGATTCAGCCACCCAGCCTACTGACCCTACTCCATGAATTCCTGATATGGATTCTTATGATCTAACTTCTGAGCTTGCTAACCCCACCCCTATGGCTACTATTCCTGAGCTAGTGGCTGCAGATATCCACCATCACATCATTCCGACACTATCACCACCTTCGTTGCAACCCTACTAGACTCACCTTGTGGATGTGCTTTATTTGAACACACATAAGAAGTGAGTTTGTATCCTGATTTCTATTTTCTTTGATACGGGCGTCGATAAGAGTTTTGTTACTAGCAGTTTTAGTCATTACATAGAATTACACCGACATATTTAGCTTGTATGTATACGATAGGTTTAATTGATGGTAAATTGATCAAAACAAACAAGATAATACAAGGATGCACTCTCAACTTGGCGGATCACACGGTCGATATAGATTTGCTACCTGTAACCCTAGGGAGTTTCAGCATTGTTATTGGCATGGATTGGTTATCGGAAAACCGAAATCATTTGTCGTGAGAAGATCGTTCGCATTCCTCTTCCGAGTGGGGAGACCATATCAATTCAAGGAGAAAAAGATGGTACGGCGTTAAGGATCATTTCATGTATGAAGGCTCGGAAGTACTTACGAAAGGGCTACCATGCAATCTTGGCACACGTAGTGGAGATGCAAACTGAAGAGAAAAGAATCGAGGAAATACCCATCGTGCAAGACTATTTGGAAGTCTTTCCCGAGGACTTGCCCGGACTTCCACCTCAAAGGCAAGTCGAATGTCGAATTGACCTGGTACCTGGAGCTGCTCCAGTAGCACGATCCCTATACCGACTAGCACCGTCAGAGATGCAAAGTTGTCTAATCAATTACAAGAGTTGTTAGATAAATGATTCATAAGACTAAGTTTCTCACCCTGGGGAGCCCTAATTTTATTTGTTAAGAAGAAAGATGGATCTTTTCAAATGTGCATCGACTACTGAGAGTTAAACAAACTCACCATTAAGAATCGGTACGCTTTCCCTCGAATTGACGACTTATTTGACCAACTCCAGGGTTCTAGTTACCACTTGAAGATTGACTTACGTTCAGGATATCACCAATTACGAATCCAAGAGGAAGACATCCCCAAGACCGTACTTCGAACTCGTTATGGTCAATACGAGTTCATGGTTGTGCCATTTGGGTTAACTAATGCACCAGCTGTATTCATGGATCTCATGAATAGAGTGTGCAAACCCTACTTGGATAAATTCATGATCGTCTTCATCAATGACATCTTGATATATTCACGAACCAAGGATGAGCACGAATAACATTTAAGGTTAATCTTGGAGCTACTCAAGAACGAGAAATTATACGCAAAATTCTCAAAATACGACTTCTGGATCCGAGAGGTGCAATTTCTCGGGCATGTGGTTAACGAGAAGGGAATACATGTTGACCCATCTAAGATAGAGGCCATTAAAAACTGGGAAGCACCTTACCCCGACTGAGGTGCGACAATTCCTAGGTTTGGCAGGCTATTACCGACGCTTTATCGAAAATTTCTCTAAAATAGCCCAACCACTAACAACCCTGACTTAGAAAGACAAGAAATTTGATTGGGGTGATGAGCAGGAAGCAGCGTTTCAATTATTAAAGCAAAAACTGTGTTGCACGCCAATTCTGTCTCTACCATAGGGAAACGATGGTTTTATGGTGTACTGTGACGCATCACGACAAGGACTTGGCTGTGTCCTAATGCAAGGCGACAAAGTTATTGCTTAGGCGTCACGACAATTGAAAGTGCATGAGAAAAATTACACCACTCGCGACCTTGAATTAGGAGCTGTTGTTTTAGCACCAAAGATTTTGCGACATTACCTATATAGTACCAAGTGTACTATATTCACTGATCATAAAAGCCTTCAGCACATCTTTGACCAGAAAGAAATAAACATGAGGCAACGTAGGTGGTTCGAGTTGCTAAATGATTATGATTGTGAGATTCGTTATCATCCTAGGAAAGCAAATGTTATAGCAGATGCTCTGAGCAGGAAAGAATGAACCAAAACTTTACGGGTGCGAGCGTTGGGAATGACGATTCATACGAGTCTAACTACTCAAATTCGTAATGCTCAGTCTGAAGCACTAAAGGAACATAATTTGAAGGAAGAATCCCTTTGCGGCGTGGATAAACAATTTGAGTTCAAGTTTGATAGAACTCGCTATTTCATGAATCGAATTTGGGTACCAAATTTTGGAAACTTGAGGGATCTTGTGATGAACAAGGCACACAAATCCAGATACTCCATCCATCTGGGCTTTGATAAGATGTATCAGGACCTGAAAGAGTTATACTGGTGGCCTAACATGAAAGCTAACATTGCCACCTATGTTAGCAGGTGCCTCACGTGTTCAAAGGTTAAGGCAGAGTTTCAGAAGCCATCCGGATTACTGCTCCAACCGGATATTCCACAATGGAAATGGGAGCAGATTTCCATAGATTTCATCACAAAACCACCAAAGACATCCACCGGTTGTGATACAATTTAGGTAATTGTGGATCGACTGACAAAGTCTGCACACTTCCTACCAATTACAGAAACTGATAAAATGGAAAGGTTGATGAGGGTTTATCTCAAGGAAGTCGTTTGAGACATGGAGTACCGATCTCCGTTATCTCTGATCGAGACAGTCGATTTACCTCGAGATTTTGGCAATCATTACAAAAGGCCTTGGGTACACGATTGGATATGAGTACCACATACCACCCTCAGACAGATGGCCAGAGCGAACGGACCATTCAGACATTGAAAGATATGCTTAGGGCTTGTGTGATAGACTTTGGAAACCGTTGGGATGCTCATCTACCCTTAGCTGAGTTTTCTTACAATAATAGCTATCACACCAGTATCAAAGCCACACCATTTGAAGCACTATACGGAAGGAAGTGTTGATCACCACTGTGTTGGACAAAGGTTGGCGATAGTCAACTTACTGGTCCCGAGATCATACGTGAGACCACGGAAAAGATCGCTCAGATTTAGAACCGACTCAAAGCCGCGCGTGACCATCAGAAAAGCTATGCTGACATGAGACGTAAACCATTGGAATTCCAAGTGGGAGATAAGGTTTTACTTAAAGTCTCACCATGGAAAGGAGTCATTCATGTTGGCAAACGTGGTAAGCTAAACCCTAGATACATTGGACTATTTGAAATCCTAGCGAGGATTGGTCCTGTAGCTTACAAGCTACAACTTCCTCAAGAACTTAGTAGTGTTCATGACACTTTCCACGTGTCAAATCTGAAGAAGTGCCTGTCAGATGAAACTCTACTTATACCACTCGATGAGGTTCAGATTGATGAACAACTTCATTTTATTGAGTAACCCGTGGAGATCCTAGATCGAGAGGTAAAGAAGATGAAACGAAGCCTCATTCTTATAGTGAAGGTCCGATGGAATTCAGAAAGAGGACCCGAATTTACTTGGGAACATGAAGATCAAATGAAGCTCAACTACCCTTACTTGTTTGAAACCCTAGCATCTGCAGACAACCCTAACTGAATTTCGGGACGAAATTCTTTTTAACATGGGGAGTGTGTGACAATCGGCAATTTCAGGTCAATACCCGACCTTGACTTGGTTATAATTACACCTATAATACTTGATTTTCAACTGAATTTCAATTATTGAAGTCATTTCATGCAATACAAAATTTCATGCATAACATTTCATGCATCGGTTACTCGGCGTAGTTACCATTTTTTTACACGCGATACAACCGATACACATACGAACGTTGGTGATAATTAATATATGTGCACTAATAAATACTTTAAGGTTTTTTAAAGTATTTTAGATTCCATTGTTTCAAAGTATTTTAGATTTCAAATTAAATACATTGGAAAAACTCAAATTTATAAATAAAACTAATCGCATAAATTGATATTTTTACACAGAACGAATCCTTTTAACGCAATTACTAAATACATGAGGTATCATTAACATACCATAAATATTAAATGATATGATATTATACAAGTACTTATGCAACCTTAATGTAATTTAAAAATTAAAGAGTAAAAATATTAAAGTATATATAAATTACTATAATGCAACAAATACCACCCAAATACCCAATACTACATAAAATTAAAAAATAAACTCATTTCCCCCCCCCATAACCATCCACCCCACCCATCACCTCATCTTTTCTTCTTTTCTCCTTTTTATGAAGAGATTCTTGTTTAACTTGTAAATCCAAGAGTTTCCATTTTGATGCAACTACTTTCCAAGTGATTAAAGAAACATGTCTTTCATACTACTTATGGACACTCTCTTCCTTCCTCAAATTTGACCAAAAAGTAAGAGTTGTCAAGTCTCAAATTAGTCTTACAAGTATATGACATTATAAAACAAGACTCACACTTCATAATTCACCTACACATTTCACCATCATCCCTTCTCTTCCCTCCTCCCTTCAAATTTCATCCAAGACCTCATCACAACCATATCATTCCATTTTCAACTCATTTTCTATAAAACTTTGGTGATTCAAGTGCCTTTGGTTGAAGATCAAGTGATTTTTGAAGCTTCCAAGCATCCTACAACATCTTCTCCACTTTTTCTTGTTTGGTTCTTAGTTCAAGGGATCAAGTCTTGTTTTCCTTGCATTTCAAGACTACCATCTCTTTCTCCTTGCTTGTTTAAGTTTAGCACCTTGTTTCTAATCTTCTATACATCACCATGATGTGTTCATGTTCACTAACTCATCCAAAAGTGCTCTAGCAAAGTTTAAAAAGTAACAAAACATGTAAGACATCTTCTGGCAGATTCACGTTTTGTGTTTTCAACACCATAACTTGACCTAAACATGGTAAAATTAACAGTTTCTTGAGCCTAACATTAACATTAGGATGTCTAGTTTTTAACTCATCCAACTTTGAATTTTTTATGAGAATAACCTATCCAAAACGTACAAACATGATTGAAGTGTTGAACCTGAATTTTTGACAGAATTGATAGGGCAGAAAGATTAAGGCATAAGTTATGCTTAATATAATCAAATGGAGATTTTCTTTCTGTGGTAACTTAGCTTAAGGTGTTAGGTTTAAAATTAATATAGGCTCTATTTGTGAATGTAGCGCTTGACCCCTGAAAAAGGTAAATTCCATAGACATGTACAGAAAAATGCTGCACTGACATCTGTTGCTTCATGACCCATTTCGAGGCACTTCAACTTAGTTACATGTTACAAGCTATTCCTTTTTGGAATCCTAAGACGTTGATCTAGATGTGATAAAAGTATCAGATTTTATAAAAAAATTTTGTACCATGAAAAGAGGATGACAACCAGACCCAAAAATCCCCTTGATTCTGTCAAATGCCTATATTTAGATAAAGTAAACTTTTGGAGATATTTGGTAATAAGGAAACCCATACACATGGAAAGTATAATACCATTATACTTAATATAAAACACATTCAATACATTATGTACTTTTAGGAAGATAAAAATGAAGACAAGAATCTAAATAAAACATTTACGACTCGACGTGTCTAACTAGTCAAGTGATATTTTCCGAACTAACTTTGTGGATGAGTTATGCATGACCATCTAGGGTTAGCAATCATGACCTCATGAATATATTATGATTTTGTTTTGGAGATTCCTAGACCAATCATACGTACAGACTATTGCTAGCATTCACGCGTGCATTACAGGTGAGTTTCACGGCCCCATTTTCACTTATTTTCCTTTTGGGGGAGATTACATGCAAATTACTAATTTTCTTGGACACATTTACTTGTCAATGATTTCACATGTTATATAAGTTGTTTACTTACCGTATCAAGTCCCCTGTTATCGAACCGTTAGTTTATTTCCCAAAGCGAGGTAATCATGGATAGTACTATTGGGTTTTACTTACCCCACCCGGGTTAATTACCCTAACCTTAACTGGAGGTCTAAACGGGTGCATTATTAGCTTATTCACACCCATGCTTACGGTAGGCATGGGTAGGGGCAATTTATTACAGTTACAGTCTAGCTTCGGTTATGGTGCTTATATTATTTATAGCATTGTATGTACAACAATCAAATCATAGAAAGTATTGTGGTTCTTTAAGCTATTTATTATTACTTAAAACCTGTGAACTCGCCAACATTATGTTGACATTTTTCATGCATGTTTTCTCAGGTAATTGATAGATGCATCAAGTTAAGCTAGCATGGATCATCTCATGTTTTGGGCCATTCATGCTGTTTGGGACATTTATTTTCGTATTTGTCATGTTTTGAAAACAATTTACCTTATTGCTATTGCTTCCGCAAATTTAACTCTGAACAATGATGCATCTTAAACTTATTTGAGACGTATGTTTTACAAAACCATGTAGTGGTCGATCAGTGACTATGAAACCATGACGTTCGCACCCCGCAGGAAACCACCGTGGTTTGGGGGTGTGACAGATTGGTATCAGAGCCATTGGTTATAGGGAATTAGGTTGCATTTAGTAAGCCTAGTCTATAACCTTAACTCATTGTGACACCCTACACAAATCCCATATCGGCCATGGACAGGAGAGATTCCTAGTTCATAAGGTATGTCTGGTCTCTAGTATCATCAACGCGTTTTGAGCGTATTGGCTGTGGATGTGAGGAGAACTCCACAGTTAAGCATGCTCAGGTGGCAGCAATCTAGGGATAGGTGACCTCCCTGGGAAGTTTTCACCTGGGCAACCAAAAGCAAATCCGTGAGCTCCTCGTGGGCAAAGCAAACAATATTGGCGGTATGAGAGGCCGGGTGTTACAAAATGGTATCAGTGCCACTCCTGTGTCGTTCGGGATGTGGGACATACCTCACCAAGGATGGTGACTTCTCGGGCTCATCGAGGACGATGAGTCCAAAGGGGGTGATTGTGACACCCTACACAAATCCCATAACGGCCGTGGACAAGAGAGATTCCTGGTTCATAAGGAATGTCTGGTATCTAATATCATCAACGCGTTTTGAGCGTATTGGCTGTGTATGAGAGGAGAACTCCACAGTTAAGCGTGCTTAGGTGGCAGCAATCCAGGGATGGGTGACCTCCCGGGAAGTTTTCACCTGGGCAACCAAAAGCAAATCCGTGAGCTCCTCGTGGGCAAAGCGGACAATATTGACGGTATAATAAAAAATTAAAATTTACTTATTTAACATGAAACTTCATTTACTGTAATATAATAAAAAATTAAAACCTTATTTAAATTAAATGTTATAGTATGTTAATTACATTTATTTCCACCAACATATATTAAATTTACTTATGTGAACTCAAACATAATAACATGGCACTACATACGCCAGTAACATCACATTACATTAAATTACTTACGTCACTTACATTACATTACGTCACAAAATATATGAGCAAATAGCATATTTTTTACTAGTAAACGATGCTTAAAAGAGTATTTAAAATAGAAGGTAAAAAACCTATATTATTTAGAAGAAAGTTGGAACTTTGGAATGTGTGAAACTTGTCTATTCATAGTACTAAATGGGGAGAAGAAAAACGCAAGTACAATCTGACAAAAAATGCTTTACTTTGGACTAGTGAAATGCACTAAATGCAAAACACACATAAAAAGACATTAATGCCTTGGAAGATACTTTCTCCTTTAGCTTATGTGACGAGCCCTGGTTGGTTAAGGAAGGTTAAAGAGTTCTCATATGAACTATTTCCTATATATATATATATATATATATATAATATATATAGACGTATATATACGTATATATACGTATATATACGTATATATATACGTTTATATACGTATACATACGTATACATACGTGTACATACGTATACATACGTATACATACGTATACATACGTATACATACGTATACATACGTATACATACGTATACATACGTATACATACACGTATACATACGTATACATACACGTATATATATACGTAGTATATACACGTATATATATACGTAGTATATACACGTATATATACGTAGTATATACACGTATATATACGTAGTATATACACGTATATATACGTAGTATATACACGTATATATATACGTAGTATATACACGTATATATATACGTAGTATATACACGTATATATATACGTAGTATATACACGTATATATATATGTAGTATATACACGTAGTATATATACGTAGTATATATTATATATACTACGTATATATATACGTGTATATATACGTAGTATATATACGTGTATATATACACGTAGTATATATACGTAGTATATATTATACACGTAGTATATATACGTAGTATATATATATACTACGCATATATATACGTGTATATACTACGTATATATATACGTGTATATACTACGTATATATACGTATATATATATATATACGTATATATATATACATACGTATATATATACATATATATATATATATATATATACGTATATATATATATACGTATATATATATACATATATATATACACGTATGCATACGTATATATATACGTATATATATATATATATACGTATATATATATGTATACATACGTATATATATACGTAATATATACGTATATATCTATACGTATATATCTATACGTATATATACGTATATATATACGTATATATATACGTATATATATATACTTATATATATACGTATATATATATGTACGTATATATATATATCCAAATCATTCCCGCAGGAGATCCGGACTCTTTTTTTCTGATCCTTCGATAAAAAGATCCATTCTCTTCTATATATATATATATACGTATATATATATGTGTACGTATATATATATGTACGTATATATATATAGACGTATATATACGTATATATATACGTATATATACGTATATATATACGTATATATATACGTATATAAATACGTATATATATACGTATATATATACACGTATATATATATATATTGTCACACCCCGGGCCCAGGTAGGGTGGGACGTCACAGACTAGCAACAACATACATGGCAGTGGAAACAAACCAATATAGAAGATCAATGGGAGAGAACGTCACATGGCATTTAAAGTTTTAAAAGACACCGGGCTGGAAACAGATCCAGCCCTAAATGTTTACATAGTTCAACATAAATCAAATAGTCATTGTATCAACATTTTCCATCATTGTTCAAATTGTTCAAGTCATAATTTTGGTCACACAAGCAAATGCCATGGCCTCGGGGGTTGAGTCTAAGTCTTCCATAATATGACACCTGAAATTTTGATTAGACGAAGAGAAATAATAAGAAGAAAAGAAAAGAAAGAACTTTGGAGGAAAAGGAAAGGAAAGAGAAAGTAGAAGGGGGTTTTGTGTAAAAAATACAAAGAAAAGAAAATAACTGATATACATAGGGAAGGCTGCCCACTCTTTCCCTCACAACCCCCAAATCTTTGAAGCTTCCTAGAGAGAGAAAGAGCAAACTATGGGATTTTGAAGGAAGAACAAGAAGAAGAAGAAGAAGACGAGTTCGAGGTACTGGGTTCCACGGCTACGGACTTCGAAGGAGTCATACCCAGCAACACAATGTGAGTTCTAAGACCCCTTCTTTTATGCATTTTTTCAAATGATTTTGGGAGCTGGAACACATATTGAAACTGTTTTTGAATTGTGGGTATTCAACCCGTACATGTATGTATATGTATGTGTATATACGGTCTTTTCGTGTAGGTATGTACGAGTATACGTGTATATGGCCCGTTTAAGTAGCCATGCTTACTGTATATATGATTCTTCAAATAGATTGGTAAATTTTGGCGTGTAGATCGTATACGTACCGCTGATGTATGTTTTAGAAGCCATTCTTATGATACGCATGATGTTTAGTTTGTTCTAAGTAGCTGATATGATAAATCAGTGCTAATGTATGTTAAGATGAGGAGTAGGTTGTAGAAATGGCACAGGTTAAGTTGCGGGTTGCCATACTCAACCGCATTGTCCAATGCGGACTGCCGAAACAAATGAGGTTAAGGTGGTCAACCGCATTAACTAATGCGGATGACCATGGAGAATGCGGTTAAGGCATCAGGCAACCGCATTGACAAATGCGGATGGGTCAACAAATGCGGGTATGGAAATACTCAGCCGCATTTGTCTAATGTGGATAAGTCAGGAAGAATGGCCAAGGCATTCTTCAACCGCATTGACCAATGCGGGTAGTATACGGAATATAGCAAAGGCATTTCCTCATCCGCATTGATTAATGCGGGTGGCATGAAATGCGGATGTACTAAAGGATGAAATGCAGATAAGGCATTCCTCATCCGCATTGACTAATGCGGATGATCAGTCAAATGCGGATGAGCAGATTATGAATGCGGATTAAGTTCGGTAAGATCTGATTTATTTGAGTAAATGAGTAACATAGGCATGATGATGTTGATGATGTTGCATGGGTATACCTACTGTATACCATATATGTATGATGCCTTGTATGATGATGAATGAATGTTATGTGTATGTTCCTTATGATTATGCATGTTTATCTTTCCGAAACTTTACGAAAATGAATGAATGAAGTATTATGTAATGTAAAGTGAAAGATAATGAGAGAGGAACATGATGATGAATGCATGTATTAATGAATGAATGAAAAGAGATATGATGATGAATACATGCATTAATGAAAGAACTAATTAAGTCTTGCAATCATTGAATAACGCGATTGGTCTTTCTTGGTGATTAACCATGGTAATGGTACCTCTACCGCTTACCTACTAGTACTGGGCATACGTTTTGTTGTTCATTTGTTCACTTCAGCCCAGTAGCTATGACTGATCGGGGTATAGCATATGGTATTGGTACAAACACCTTTCAATGTGCAAGCGAAGATGATACCGGATCCTTGTCATTCGACCACAGTAATCATAGCTGAGTGCTATGAAGTGGGTAAAGCCTGACAGGATCCATACGAGAATTTAAAAGATGATGATGTATAACGAATGATGAAGATAATAATAAATATTATCTCTGTGTATGTACGATGTATGATTACGAGAAAGAATAGTTTTAATGAAAACGAAGTTTGTTTATTATAAAACTAGAACTCACTCAGCAACGCTGACTTTTATGTGTTTCCATTTGGCAGGTAGTGTTGCTGGGAATGGCACGAGGCGACTACTCAGCTGTGGGGAATGACATTCTCCTTTTGATCATGCTGCAACGTCATGTGTTGTGGGCCCGTAATGCACGTAACATATTATGTTGCATGCAAGTGCGAGATTTCTTGATGATTCCCATAAACGGGATTACTTAAGGAATCTCCTTTATGATGAAAAAACATATTTTTATATTTTATGTTTTATACCAGAGGTCAATGTATATGACCCTATGATTGTTGAGGATTCGCATAACGGGGATTACTTATGAAATCCCCGGTTTCATATGCTTCAGCAGTAATCATAGTAAAACTAGGCAATGTAAGAAAGCTTGTATTTTGTATTTAAATCATGATGTAATGCATTGTAAAAGTTTTTATGATGAAATGAGAATGACCTTTTTATTAGTTCCGTTGCGTTATTTTATTATGTTATATTAAATCTATGTTTTATGCGCGATGAATGACCAACCGTAAGGCGCCCTGGAACGGGGCCTTACAAGTTGGTATCAGAGCCAAAGATTAAGTGAAATGGGTAAATTTTCAAAATAAACCTAAACTTAAACTGAGAATGGGACAGAAAGAAAGAGAATGCCATCTGAGTAGTTGCGTGCCATCAGGTATTTTCTTAAAGATTAACTGGTATTATGTGCGCATGTGATGTGATTTATGTTACTGTTAGACTTAGATACTAATGTAGTCAGGACGGGTAATGCTCGGGGTACGAAGAGTAGAGTAGGTGGCTAATCACAACTGGCCACTGTAATTAGGGACTTACTATACTTGACATAAACTGAGCTATTTCCTTGAATGACCATGTTGGTATTTAAATCTTTAAGTGTGAGGTAAAAAAATGGCTGGTGGTAGATCTTCCAAAGCTTCCCGGGGTGGAGGCGGTGGCGGACGTGGTGCTGAGCCATGAGCCACAAGAGGAAGACCTAGGGTGGAGAAAGTGGTTCATGAAGAACCCGATACTCCTCATCAGGAGGGGTAGATGAGATCGCTAACTTGAGAGCCTCGGTAAAAGAGGCAGTGGTTGAGGAGGTACATCAGGTCATGCAGACGATCTTACCGTCTGTGGTGACCGAGGTAATTAAGGCTGTCAGGGAAGGTGAGAGAAAAGAGAGGAATAGGTCCTCAGGGAGACAAGAGCAACCAAAGCCGGAAACGGTTCTATCTGATAATGAAGAGGAAGAGGAGGAGGAGCCGGTACGAGAGACAGCACGGGGTTGTAATTACGGGGCATTCATGAGGTGCAAGCCCCCTACGTTTGACGGTTCTGGCACTGCTGCTAATGCTCACCAATGGGTGAGAGAAATGGAGGTTGTCCTCGATATTAGTGATTGCCAGGAGGACAAGAAGGTGAAGTTTGCTACTCACTCTTTTACGGGTTCGGCCTTATGCTGGTAGGACAACATAGTCCAGGCCGAGGGTAGCAGGGCCATCGGAAGAATGAAGTGGTCTGAGTTGAAAAGGATGGTGATCGAGGAGTTCAGTCCTCGTCGGGAAATGGACAAAGTCGAGAGAGAGTTCCTGCAGTTGGAGGCGGGGACGATGACCCACCAACAGTACACCACCAAGTTCAATAAAATGGCACGGTTAGTGCCGGATCAGGTGACGCCGGTGTCTCGAAAGATCAATCGGTATATTCAGGGGTTGCCAGCTGACATCCGCAGGCATTTGATTACTGCTCGACCGAGCACCTTTAGGTCGGCCGTGGATTTGGCTGGGAGATTATATGATGAGAGGGCTGTGGTGGTGAAAGCTGAGATTAGTAAGAAGGGAGGTGGTGAGAGAAATTGGCAGGGAAAGAGGTTTGGTCGAGGTGATACTTTGACAAGTAACAAGAGGACAAGGGTGGATGACCGCCGTGTGGTCATGTCAGGAGCAGGGTTGAGGAAGTGTAGACAATGTGGTAGAGAGCACTCGGGGGAGTGCAAATGGGGATCCAACGTCTGTTTCAAATGCGGGAAGGCAGGGCATATGTTAAAGGATTGTCGGTTCAGCAAATGTTTTAACTGTGGGGAAAGTGGTCATATGAGCAGAGACTGCAAGAAGCCGAGGGCTGAGGGATCAGGGGAGAAGAAGACGGGAGGAGAATCACCGAGGGCAAAGGCCAGGGTGTTCACGATGACGCAAGAAGAGGCTAGGACGGACCCTGATGTTGTGTCCGGTACGTTTTGGTGAACCAAACTTTAGCCTCTGTATTATTTGATTCGGGTGCCAGTAGGAGTTTTATTTCTGCTGCCTTCTGTGCTAAGCTGCCTGTTAGTAGTAGACGTGTTGATGTGCCCTTTGATGTAGAAACTGCTATAGGTATGTCTACTAGGATCTCTGAGGTGATAGAGGGTTGTGATGTTGAATTAGAGGGTCATAAATTTCCAGTTAGACTGTTTGCGATGACTCTGGGTGGTTTCGATTTGGTGCTTGGGATGGATTGGTTGGCGGACTATGAGGCGAACATCGTGTGTCGCAAGAAGATGATTCAATTGACAGTGCCCGCCGGTAGTTCAGTGACAGTTTACGGTGATCGGGTTACTACGATTCCGAAGGTGATCTCAATGGCTGTGGCGGGAAAATGTATGAGGCGTGGGTGCAACGCCTACTTATGTTATGTGAAGGATGTGGAAACGCTAGCACCACAACTATCGGATGTTTCGTTTGTGCGTGATTTTCCAGACGTGTTCCTGGAAGACTTATCGGGATTGCCACCTGACAGAGAGATCGAGTTCCAGATTGACCTGATACCGGGTGCTTAACCGGTCGCCAAGGCGTCGTATCGATTGGCTCCGATGGAAATGAAAGAGTTGATGGAGCAGTTGCAAGAGCTGTTGGATAAGGGGTTTATTAGACCGAGTATCTCACCTTGGGGTGCTCCGGTCCTGTTTGTGAAGAAGAAGGACGGTAGTATGAGGATGCGCATCGACTACAGAGAGTTGAACAAGTTGACGGTAAAGAACAGATAACCCTTGCCAAGAATCGATGATTTATTTGATCAACTACAAGGCGCCAGTTGGTTTTCACGAATAGATCTTCGACCGGGCTACCATCAACTGAAGGTGAAGGAGCAAGACATCCCTAAAACAGCTTTTCGTATGCGCTATGGTCACTACGAGTTTCTGGTCATGTATTTTGGATTGACCAATGCGCCTGCTTCTTTTATTGATTTGATGAACCGAGTGTGTCGGCCGATGTTGGATAAATCAGTGATTGTATTTATTAACGATATCCTGATTTATTCGAGGAGCGAAACGGAGCATGCCGGTCACATTCGAGAAGTACTAGAGACGTTGAGAAGGGAGAAATTGTATACCAAGTTCTCCAAGTGTGCATTTTGGTTGCGTGAAGTTCAATTTCTGGGTCACGTGGTTAATCTGGAGGGAATTATGGTCGATACGGCAAAGGTGGAAGCAGTAATGCAATGGAAGTCTCCAAAGACGCCATCCGAGAACTGTAGTTTCTTGGGTCTGGCGGGCTATTACAGAAGATTCATCCAAGACTTCTCCAAGATTGCTTCTCCACTGACCAAGTTGACCCGGAAGGATGTGAAGTTTGAATGGGGTCAAGCTCAAGAGAAGGCGTTTGAAGAATTAAAGACGAGGTTGACCCAGGCTCTAGTTTTGGCATTACCCAATGGAAGCGAAGACTTGGTGGTTTATTCTGATGCTTCCTATTCGGGGTTGGGGTGCTTACTAATGCAAAGGGGAAAGGTGATAGCCTATGTATCCCGACAGCTGAAAGTTCATGAGGTTAATTACTCCACCGATGACTTGGAGCTAGCAGCTGTGGTCTTCGCATTAAAGATTTGAAGGCACTACCTCTACGGAACAAAGTGCACCATTTTCACAGACCACAAGAGCTTGAAGTACTTCTTCGAGCAAAAAGATCTGAATATGAGGTAGAGGCGATGGTTGGAACTGATAAAAGACTATGATTGTGAAATCCACTACCATCCGGACAAAGCCAACATGGTGGCGTATGCCCTTAGCCGAAAGGAAAGGCCCGAGCTGATTCGGGTGAAGGCCTATCAGCTAATTATGACCTCTGATGTGATGACATAGGTTAAGGACTTCCAAGACGAGGCGTTGAAAGAAGATCGTCTTAACTCCGAAAGGATGAGAGGTCTAGTTACAGAACTGGGTGAGAACACTCTTGGTGTTAAGACCCGATTTAGGAGAAGGTGGATTCCTCGATACGGGGATCTACGTGGAAAGATCATGGATGAGGACCATAAGACTCGATACTCCATTCACCCTGGTGCTACCAAGATGTATCACGACATGAAGAAGAATTATTGGTGGCCGGGTATGAAGCGGGATGTGGTGGAATACGTGAGTAAGTGCCTGACTTGTTTACAAGTAAAGGCAGAGCACCAGAAACCTTACGGGAAGGTCCAACCATTGGATATACCCGAGTGGAAGTGGGAGCACATCACCATGGACTTCATCACGAAGTTACCACGTACCCCGAAAGGGTATGATGCTATATGGGTGATAGTCGACCGCTTGACGAAAAGTGCTCACTTCCTACCGATCCGCGAAACGTACTCATCTGAAAGATTGGCGGATCTGTTCATCAAGGAAATTGTAGCTCGTCATGGTGTACCGGTGTCTATTGTGTCTGATCGCGACACCCGGTTTACCTCCAAGTTTTGGAAGAGATTTCATGATGCAATGGGGACGAGGCTAGATATTAGTATAGCATATCACCCTCAGACGGAAGGTCAGTCTGAGAGGACGATCCAGATACTCAAAGACATGCTTCGGGCGTGCGTGATCGATTTTGGAGGAAGCTACGATGATCACTTACCGTTAGCAGAATTCTCGTACAACAACAGTTATCATGCCAGTATTGGCATGCCACCCTACGAGATGTTATACGGTACGAAATGTAGGACGCCCGTATGTTGGGGAGACATTTGGCGAAAGGAGCTGGGAAGTGTTGAGGTGATTGAAGCTACGACTGAGAAGTTGGAAAAGATCAGAGCCTTCATGAAGGCGGCGAAAGATAGGCAAAAGTTGTATGCCGACAAAAGGCGAAGGCCGATAGAGTTCAAGGTTGGTGACCGAGTTATGTTGAAGGTCTCGCCTTGGAAAGGAATCATTCGGTTCCGGAAGCGGGGTAAGTTGAGTCCGTGGTATATAGGCCCTTTCCGAATCATTGCTCGAGTAGGAGGGGTGGCCTATAGGTTGGAATTGCCTGATGAGTTGAGTGGAATTCACCCGACCTTTCACGTATCTCATCTGAGGAAATGTTTGGCCGATGAAGATATGATTGTTCCACTGAAGGATATCGAAGTAGATGAACAGCTTAATTATGTGGAGCAAGCAGTGGCCATCATTGACAGAAAAGAAAAGCGACTGCGAAATAAAGTGGTTCCCCTTGTGCGTTATAGTGGAGGCACAGAAAGGGATCTGAGTCTACGTGGGAGACTGAGGAAGAGATGAGACAACATTACCCACGTCTGTTCGAGGAATAACAGGTTTCGGGAACGAAACCTTTATAAGCGGGGTGGACTTGTGACACCCGAAATTTTGATTAGACGAAGAGAAATAATAAGAAGAAAAGAAAAGAAAGAACTTTGGAGGAAAAGGAAAGGAAAGAGAAAGTAGAAGGGGGTTTTGTGTAAAAAGTACAAAGAAAAGAAAATATCTGATATACATAGGGAAGGCTGCCCACTCTTTCCCTCACAACCCCCAAATCTTTGAAGCTTCCTAGAGAGAGAAAGAGCAAACTACGGGATTTTGAAGGAAGAACAAGAAGAAGAAGAAGACGAGTTCGAGGTACTGGGTTCCACGGCTACGGACTTCGAAGGAGTCATACCCAGCAACACAATGTCAGTTCTAAGACCCCTTCTTTTATGCATTTTTTCGAATGATTTTGGGGGCTGGAACAAATATTATAACTTTTTTTGAATTGTGGGTATTCAACCCGTACATGTATGTATATGTATGTGTATATACGGTCTGTTTCGTGTAGGTATATATGAGTATGCGTGTATATGGCCCGTTTAAGTAGCCATGCTTACTGTATATATGATTCTTCAAATAGATTGGTAAATTTCAGCGTGTAGATCGTATACGTACCGCTGATGTATGTTTTAGAAGTCATTCTTATGATATGCATGATGTTTAGTTTGTTCTAAGTAGCTGATATGATAAATCAGTGCTAATGTATGTTAAGATGAGGAGTAGGTTGTAGAAATGGCACAGGTTAAGTTGCGGGTTGCCATACTCAACCGCATTGTCCAATGCGGACTGCCGAAACAAATGAGGTTAAGGTGGTCAACCGCATTAACTAATGCGGATGACCATGGAGAATGTGGTTAAGGCATCAGGCAACCGCATTGACAAATGCGGATGGGTCAACAAATGCGGGTATGGAAATACTCAGCCGTATTTGTCTAATGCGGATAAGTCAGGAAGAATGGCCAAGGCATTCTTCAACCGCATTGACCAATGCGGGTAGTATACGGAATATAGCAAAGGCATTTCCTCATCCGCATTGATTAATGCAGGTGGCATGAAATGCGGATGTACTAAAGGATGAAATGCGGATCAGGCATTCCTCATCCGCATTGACTAATGCGGATGATCAGTCAAATACGGATGAGCAGATTATGAATGCCAATTAAGTTCGGTAAGATCTGATTTATTTGAGTAAATGAGTAACATAGGCATGATGATGTTGATGATGTTGCAAGGGTATACCTACTGTATACCATATATGTATGATGCCTTGTATGGTGATGAATGAATGTTATGTGTATGTTCCTTATGATTATGCATGTTTATCTTTTCGAAACTTTACGAAAATGAATGAATGAAGTATTATGTAACGTAAAGTGAAAGATAATGAAAGAGGAACGTGATGATGAATGCATGTATTAATGAATGAATGAAAAGAGATATGATGATGAATACATGCATTAATGAAAGAACGAATTAAGTCTTGTAAGCATTGAATAACGCGATTGGTCTTTCTTGGTGATTGACCATGGTCATGGACCTCTACCGCTTACCTACTAGTACTGGGCATACGTTTTGTTGTTCATTTGTTCACTTCGGCCCAGTAGCTATGACTGATCGGGGTATAGCATATGGTATTGGTACAAACACCTTTCAATGTGCAAGCGAAGATGATACGGGATCCTTGTCATTCGACCACAGTAATCATAGCCGAGTGCTATGAAGTGGGTAAAGCCTGACAGGATCCATACGAGAATTTAAAAGATGATGATGTATAACGAATGATGAAGATAATAATAAATATTATCTCTGTGTATGTATGGTGTATGATTACGAGAAAGAATAGTTTTAATGAAAACGAAGTATGTTTATTATAAAACTAGAACTCACTCAGCAACGCTGACTTTTATGTGTTTCCAGTTGGCAGGTAGTGTTGCTGGGGATGGCACGAGGCGACTACTCAGCTCATGGGGAACGGCATTCTCCTTTTGATCATGCTGCAACGTCATGTGTTGTGGGCTCGTAATGCACACAACACATTATGTTGCATGCAAGTGCGAGATTTCTTGAGGATTCCCATAAATGGGATTACTTAAGGAATCTCCTTTATGATGAAAAAACATATTTTTATATTTTATGTTTTATACTAGAGGTCACTGTGTATGACCCTATGATTGTTGAGGATTCGTATAACGGGGATTACTTATGAAATCCTCGGTTTCATATGCTTCAGCAACAATCATAGTAAAGCTAGGCAATGTAAGAAAGCTTGTATTTTGTATTTAAATCACGATGTAATGCATTGTAAAAGCTTTTATGATGAAATGAGAATGACCTTTTTATTAGTTCCGGTGCGTTATTTTATTATGTTATATTAAATCTATGTTTTATGCGTGATGAATGACCAACCCTAAGGAGCCCGGGAACGGGGCCTTACACATAATAGCTAAGAGTCTTCACGGGTTACCTGAAACGTGCTCAAAAGAAAATAGTGTCCACTAAAAAGTTGGTGAATTCAAGTGCTTAAAGTTTAAAAATAAAAGGGACTCTTGAAGTCCACATTTAAAGGTTTAGAATCAGGTGTGAAAGCTTATGAAAAATCTCATTTGATTTTTGAAAACATCATTTTTTGTATCAATCATCGTGGGGTATCACAATCAACCCTGCACTCGGTCCCCGGTTGGCCTCTTCTAAACTTGTGTTTAACCGGATATTCCCGAAGGATGGAACCAAGCCTCAAAACAGTGAACCATACCTGCCAGGATGGTTCACCATAGTTTCTTAATCAAAACCTGTTATATGCCACATACGATCCCTCAGGATCTTAGTGGGGTACCTCCCTGTAGCGGGAGCCACTGTGTGTGGGGGATTCCCTAAATAGATCTATCCACATAAAACAAGCGGTTCACAAAAGAATTAATGATCATGATATAAGTATCAGCAGGTATCAATAAGTCCCACATACAAGCATCAAGTAAAGCACAATCATAGTTCATAAGACAACATAGCATGTTTCATCCCAAAAACAGTAAGTAAAAGGGAATCACTAGAACTCACCTTAGGTGTTAAGAAAAAGAAACTCTTCGTGTGCCGGGAATATCTCAAGTCTAGCACCCTAACATGAATATATTAAGTGATTAGCTACTGCTCTAAACCTATTTAAGGTGCAACAAGAGTGTCTAAGTCTTAGTTTGTCAGATTCGGCTTTGATTCGATTAGGGTTTGCATAGAAAGTTTCCTTTTATGGAAAGTCAAGGTTTCTCATACAATCAAGGATTTTTACATTATTAAGTCAAGAAGATATGGTAAATATGCTATTCAAGTGACTAAAGGGCTCATTTGAGTCGGTTATGAAGTTTGGCAAAATTTTACAGTTTAGCCCTTGAAATTTCAAAATTGACAGTTTCTACCTGCAAGTTTGGTTTCTTGCATTAGATGGCTTTTATAACCAAAAATCAGGTTTATGACCATAAACTAACTTATTTTTAAGAAAATAGGCATAAATTTTCAGATAATGGGTTCGGTTTATTAATTACGCGTTTAATGTTCCCAGTTACGGTAAAACCGAAGGGTTTTAAATGGTTACCTATGAGTTTTCATGTTTTTGAGTCTTGGACCAGTAGCTAACTTTTTAAAGACATTTTTATAAGTTTCCGACCCCTTTAAATCACAAAATTTGCCTCTAGTAGTTGAAAGACTCGTTTTTACGTTTAACCCGTTAAAACGCGTTTTTAACCGATTTGACCATTTAAAAGCTCGTTTGACCAACTTTTCTACTTAATAAGTTATTTTCCCACTTAATCTTCTGAAATAACATGGTTTATAATTTTTAACTTTATACTCATTTTTCTTATATTTTCCTCAAAAACGTCACCCGGTTAGTACCTGTTTTACTTAAAAATCCATTTAAATTACTTTTGACCACTAAAAATTCTCATTGAGTACAGAACACTTTATTAATCCTTAATGAACCTGGAATTCTCTTTAAAAAGTTTATAGCCCAAGCTTTCTTGCTTTTAAGTAGTTTTACCATTTTTTCGGGTCTCGAAAGTGACTAAAATGGGTCCAATCACAACATGTCCTTTATTCCAGAGATTAACCATTATTAACACTATTAATATTCATCAAAACCTTCTAAAATTTCAGTCCCAAATCATGGCCTAGTTGTTCTATGTTAGGATCTGGTATCTAGTTTGATCATTTAGATTAGGATTAGCAGCGGAATAGTGTAAGAATTAGATCAAATTCAAGCAAGAACACAAATGATAATTCAATAGAACAGTACGGTTATAGAGAGAGAAAGTATTTCTGCAAAAAAGGATTATTTCATTCAACACATGCTTCGACAATTACAAAATTAGGTCACCTTCCCTTTTATAAGGAAGGTGACGTCAGCAGATGTCACTTGATAGTGACGTCAGTAGATGTCACTTGATAGTGACATCTAACCGTTATTACAACAACTAGTGAAGGTAAACTAAACTACTAAAGATGTCTACAACAGCTGACATCTTCTTACAAAAGCTAAGTGTAAACTAACACTATAACTACTGAAACTACAACTACTGAAGCTACAACGTCTGAAGAACAAGCTCTTCAGAAGTTTTACATTTACTAAACTACTGAAAGAAAACTACTAAAATAAAACCAACACAACTACTGAAGAAGACTACTTCAGCTGTTATGACAACCTCTGAAGACTTGAACTTTAGATTTTGTCTTGAGTAGATGAACTTCAGACTTTGTCTTCAGTAGGTACTTTCAGACTTTGTCTTCAGTTCTTGATTTTCAGACTTTGTCTTCAGTAGATACGTTCAGACTTTGTCTTCAGTTCTTGATCTTCAGACTTTGTCTTCGGTACATGTCTTCAGCTGATGTCTTCAGCTGATGAAGCCTTCTTCAGTACTTATGATGTCTTGTGGGAATTAAAGGTTTTCGTGGTCAGGCTCATTGGTTCTTTTGGTCCAACAAACTCCCCCTAAACCAATGCAGCCAAAACCTTTAAGTTTATTTGTGTCCCACTTATTTGGCAGAAAAGTTTGTCTTTTTCTTCTGGATCAGCTCAGAAATGACCAATATCAACTCAGGCCAGGGAAGAGGTTTCAGTAGATATAAATGTCAAGGGATGGATGGGAACTCTATCTTGGGGAATTGGACACAAAGCTGCTACCCCATCCATGGAACCTACTTCCCAACTATGAGTCTGTAAGACTCTCTAACATAGGCCTCAAGGAAGACTATTTGTTCCTCCATGGTAACATCTTCAGGTTCTCCCTCAAAAAAGAACTCAGGCCCATAGTATTCAGACAGGTATTTGACCTGTTTCCCATTTCTTAACTCCACAGTTGTGATTTCTCTATAAGCAAATTCATTAGGGTGATTACCCTCTAGCAACAACTGGAGTTCATCATATCTGACTTCCTCAAGCCTCTTGTATATTAACCCCTTTTTCACCATTTTGTTCTCCAACAACTTTTATGGGGGAAGATTGGCTTTATAGGCTTTACCGAAGTCTTCTAGGATCTCCCAGGGTGATACTACAATGGCCAGTATGATCAATGCATCTATAATCTTTTTCAATTGGCCATTGTATCTGTGTGGAATGTCTTTCTTGTGAATCCTATGACTCACCCTGGGATCAGGCCAAATCCTTACTCTCTCCTTCTGACATTGGAAAGTTTGTTTGAGAGCATATAACCTCTGAGCATGTTTTCTCATGGATATAATCGATGAAGTGTGAGCATAAACTTTGTCAACCATTCTCAACATCTCCTCATCATGTAGTTTATGCTGTTGCTCTTCTTCAAGTTTTACCTTCACATTTTCCATCTGGATGGCAGGAGTGATTGTTGTTGGTTGACTCTTGGCCTTAGGCAATGTAATGACAGCTGAAATAGGCAGCCTGTCCTCATCCTCATCATCATCATCATCTTCTTCTTCTTCTTCTTCTTCAAGCCTCAACACCCTTCTCTTCCACTTCTTGGGTGCATCATCGGCTATTGGTTTCTTGGGTAAGGGAGTTGGTTTTATGGGTTGTGATGTGGGTTGTTTTGGTGTGGGAGATTGGACAGGATGTTCTAGCATTTTTGTAAGAGAAGCTTTGGTGCACTTAGCTAGATCAGTCCTGCTCCCAGCACCAGCTTCATTCAGGGCTTCTATTATCAGTCCTTTTGTGAATACCTCAGACGAACAGATCTTGTTGGTTATCTCTAAGATGCCATCCCTGGACCATGATTTGACTTCAAGAACTGATCTCCCAGATACTTCGAAATGAATCTGGCCATAGCTTCAAGTCTTTCCATCTCCTTCTCACTATAGCCAGACCATCGGTGTTCAATCTCCTGAATCTCCAACTTCTTTATCTCAGAATCTAGCTTAGCAGTGTCAAAGCCTTGCTTAAACAGCTGATCAATGATTTTATCCATTGACCTGCTGTGTTGGTCATCAGCTTTCTTGATCATATCATTCAACTTCTTCTCAGCAGGAGTCTTTTCACTTTCACCACCCTTCTTCTTCTTATATGTTACATGAAAGTCTTTTTCTTTTTCTTTCTCCTCAACCATCTCCTTTTCCTTCCCCACCTCCTTCTCCACCTTTTTCTCCTTTTCTTTCTCTTGCACCTCTTCAACTCTTTTCCTCCTAATGACTTTCACTGACTTAGACTCCCCATTTTGGTTACATTGGTTGCAGGGGTTTGAATGTCAGAAAGTTTATTAGACACAGCATCATCAACCAGGGTTTTGATGTTTAAGGAAAGCCTCTCATCAATGGTTTGAATTAAAATATCTGTGATGATGGGAGTGATGAGAGGCAGGGTAGTTTTAAAGATAGCAACCATTTGCTCAGAGTGGTTCTGTCCCTGATATATGGTGCCAGAAGCAGAGGCTGGTGGCTTAGTAGTATGGAGTGGCTCTGTGTATGGGAGACCTTCAGAAGAAGGTGCCATCTGTGGGTGGATGTTGGCAGATGAACTTGATTCTTGAGAGAATTTGGCAAGTAGTTCTTTTAATCTACTTATCTCATCCTCAAGAATTGTGTTTTGGGCTAGGACATCATAGAAGAAGCCCAGGTCATCATCAGTATTTGCTGAATCATCTGACCTCCTGATTATATCAGGATGAACATGTGCTGAGTGTGGATCAGTATTCACATGTGCCCCTTTGTCTTGGAACTGGGGACTTCCTGCCTCAGGATTAAATCCTTCATCAGCAGTTGCCTCTGGTGAGGACTTGAGATGTTACCAACTTCACCCTGTTCATGTACTGAAGCAGGAGAAGTGGCAGCCTCACCAGATGTTCTTATCTCCTCTTCCACACAGGGAGATAGAACATTGTAATCCCTATGCTATGGGCTCTCAGCAACACCTTGATCCTCCTTATCAGTGGTTAAGGTTTTCCCAGTTGTGATAGGTTCCTGGGGAGAGGGTGGAGTGTTAAGCCGAGTCAGCACTTTTGCAATTATAATGGTTGGACTTTATGGGGCGGTTGCAGTGGGAGATAGGGGTGAAGCAGTTTGCACCGGCAGAGAGTGGTGCTCTTCAATGGTAACCTTCTCAAGTGAGAGAGGTTCCAGAAATGTGGCTTCCCCTGAAATGGTTGCTTCAGGATCCTTTGGAGAGGACTCCTGAGTGGCTGTGGTTGGTAGAGTCTTTGTAACTACTGGGGGATTAGTACTAGTAGCTACTTCCTGCCTTTGTGTTCAAGGGGCATCCTCAGGGAACTCAACTCCCTAAGTAGCCTTTTTAGGCTTTTTAGTTTTTGGCTTGGTGGGGACGTTGGATTTGGAAGAGGATGAGGCTGTGGGTTCCCGCTGCTTGGGTTTTAGCAGCTTGGCAGCCTCTTTTAGGTGTGTGTCTGAGTTGTGCCTGGAGTATACTTCAGGAAAAACAGCAAAAGCAGGGACTCCTAGGTCAACAAGGCCCTCAGCTTTTAATTTTGTTTCAATAATAGCCATGAGGAACCTTGGATATAATATCCATTGGTTATCCACAGGTTTCATAGCCATATCTTTTAATTCTAAAAAGATTATTTCAGAGAAATTTAGATTTCGTTGCTCAAGGATAGAGAACAATACCTGCTGCCACCTTGATGACATTTGATCCCATGAAGATGATTTAGGGGCAAGGCAAACATTCACCATGTGAAAGATAAGTCGTTCAGGATCATCGAAGTGCTTCTTTAGGATTGTGGAAGCACGGAGCTCACCTTGGTATCCATGGTGGGCGAAAGATAAGTCGGCTGTGCCCTAAGGATACTCAGTGATGAAGGTGGCATCATTCAGATTTAGGGTTTGTCGAATGATGTCAGAAGTGATGACCACCTTCTGTTGGTTGACAAATGACTAGAGAATAACCTCGGCGTCATTCTCACCACTTGTGATGGTGACGTTTGTCCAGAACTGTTTGAGGGATCAGCGTGTATGATTGGATTTAGAAGAAAGGCCGTTTTGTAAGGAGATTCAACCATCAGATCGATGGCGTCATCGAACTTGGTCCAAAATGCTGATTTTGTGACGTAGGCTACGCAGTTATGGCGTGGTTTGAGCTGTATGGTCGCCATTAATGTGAGAGGGAAGTTTCAGAGTTTTTGAATGTTAGGTTGTGAGAAAAAAACTCTAAAGTTAGGGTTAGGTATTTATAGGGTATGGTCATGAAACGGCTGATGGAAATCGTCTGAAGGTTTTGGTGTTAGTCATCAGGTGTTTGAAATGACTGATGACATGGTTTTAACCTTCAGAGGTTGTAAACGACTGAAGACTTGGTGTTAGTCATCAGTAGTTGAAAAACTACTGCAGACCTGGTTTTGGCTTCAGTTGTTTGGATATGAAACAACAGTAGTTTGAATCAGCTGAAGAGTAAATTTACTCATCAGCTGTTGTCATCAATTTAGATGTTTCATTCTGACCTCAACATTTACTCATCAGACTTTGTCTGATTTTTAGACGTTTCATTGGCCATCAGCTCTTTGGAATATGTATTCTTCAGCTCTTGTGAAAAAATATTCAGAAGATCTATTGAAATAAATTATTCTTCAGAACTTGTAAACAAATATTGTCTTCAGTACTTATGTGGAAGATTACACATCAGTACATTTGGAAAAAATTTGTTCTTCAGTACTTATTTGTTAGAAAAAGGCATCAGGAGTTATAACCACATCAGTAGTTGTAACTTCATCAGTTCTTTGCAACAAATAATGTACGTCAGTACTTTGAAGTATTTTAGTCTTCAGTAGTTATGAAAAATGTTGAAGACTAAATAACTCATCAGTACTTATTTTTGACTTTTGTATACTAATGCTCATCAGTACTTGTGATCTGAGAGCATTAGTATTAGTCAATTGATTCCGGCTGCAGCATACCAAGCCTTAGCACCAGATTTTGAAAGTTGCACTGTCTAAAGGCTTAGTAAATATATCTGCAAGCTCATCAGCACTAGGAACAAACTTTGGATCAATAAGACCTTTTTCATAACAATCCCTAATAAAATGATGTCGGATCTCAATATGTTTGGTCCTAGAATGTTGGACTGGATTCTTAACAATACAAAAAGCTGAAGCACTGTCTATTAGTAATGGAGTCTGAATCCAGAATTCCTGAGATGTACAACTTGCAGCAGCAATGTACTCTGCCTCAGCAGTGGATGTAGCAATTGATGTTTGTTTCTTACTCTGCCAAGAAACCAAACTGTTGGACAAAAAGAACCAATGAGCCAGATCAGAAAAACCTCTAAGTCCCACATGACATCAAAACAACTGCTGAAGGCTTCATCAGCAGTATGACAAAGACTGAAGACTTAACAGCTGAAGATCAAAGACTTGAAGAACAACAGCTGAAGATCCCAAGTACTGAAGACAAGTACTGAAGTCTGAAGTACTGAAAAATACAAGTACTGAAGACTTCAAGTACTGAAGACTCAAGTGCTGAAGATAACAGCCGAAGAACTGAAGTATTGAAGTGTAACGCCTCGAAATTTCCCGAAACAAGTAATTTAATAATAAAGGGCTTTTAAGGGTTAATTTAAGAAATAAAGGGGTAAATTAGTGGGCTATGGATCAAATTAGCCTTAATGGGCTAGGCTTGATGGGTTTAAGGGCCCTAATCAGCCCTTAAACATGCATAATCAGTTCTATTGCATCACCTTACAACCCTAGCCACCAAATTCGTAGAGAGAGAAAGTAGAGAGAGAAAGTGAAGAAAATCAAGATTTGGAGTTTGAAGGGTTGAAGGATTGGAGAGCTGGGTGATTGGAGCAGCAAAACAGAAGGAAAGAGCAACAAAACAAGGTAAGAATCGACCTCCAAGGCCTTCTGTAGATCAAACCCAGATTCTAGGGTTTTGCGGTTTTGAAAAGTTCAAAGAAACACATAAAGGTCAAATTTTTACGTATGAAAACGTGTAAAAAGGCTAGATCTGGTTTCATGGAAGGTAAACCAAGGATTTGGACGTAAAAAGTTAAGATTTTGGGTTAAAAACGGGCTGGTTCTTAGTTTTTATTCATCCAGCAAAACTGGGCACCGATCCCGCGAATTTAAGTATTCATCCAGCGAAACTGTGCATTTATCCAGCGAAACTACGAGAATCCTAGCGAAACTACTGTTTCGCTGATAGCTTCGCTAAGTACTTAGGCTGACCATAGACATTGCGAAACTAGGAAATTCCAACGAAAGTTGGGCGCTCATGCCAGCGAATCTGGTAGCGAAACTGCCAGCGAAACTGACAGCGAAACTACCAGCGAAACTGTGGGCGAAACTATGAAGAAAATGACGTTTTTGCTTATTAACTTTCGTTTTTGCTTAGAATTGGACAAGTTCAGGTGAGTTATAGATCCCCTATTGTATACATGTTTTAAACGTTTTGGGGCGGTGTGCATACTAAATACATACCTTTATTAACAGTTCTTCTAAAGTAAAGTTTATAAACTATCTTATATGGAAAATGGGGTTTTCTAATGAATTGCCTTGTATTGTGTTGTGTTATATTATGTATAACTTAAGCATGAAAGTGAAACTTAAAGAAAGGTTATGAGGCCCATAACGTGTACCTTGATAAAGTGATAAAGTAAAGCCTTGCAAGCAAATTGATAAAGGAGGGTTGCATTCGTTGTGCCCTCACCAGTGATAAAGTGATAAAGTATGCTCGAACAGGCAGGTCAGTAAGTCCTGAATTGGCATGACAATAATGGCCTGACCGGGTACGACAGTAAGTCTTTAATTGGCGTGTCGGTAAAGTCCTAGGCGAGCCCAGGCACCGATAGTGACAGAGAATTGACGGATAAAGAAGAGTAATAAATAACAAGAAATGATAAAGTATTGATAAAGCGATAGCCTGTGTGTATTGATATTTTGATAGACAATGATTATTTTCAACTGATAAAGCTAATATCTTTTAGAAATGTTATTTAGCAAGGTAAACCTAGAATTCACTCAGCGAAGCTGACTTTTGTATGCATATCAGTTGACAGGTGAGAGTTAGAGCTGTGGGATAGAAGCATGGGACTGAAGCTTCTTGGCACTAGAAAACTGGCATCCCTGATGGAGAAAAGCTTAAGAGGACTTTTAAATAGTTTTGAAGATTAAAGACAATGTTTATATATTTAATTGTAATGAATTGAAATTACAGTATTTTCCGCTGCAATATATATTTATACATATATGAGTAAATGATTGCTTTAAATTGATGTTTTGTTGTGAATGACCAACTGTGAGGTCCCCCTGGAAAGGAGGGCCTCACAAGTTGGTATCAGAGCCAATGTTTAAGAGATTTGGGAAAAGTATTTTATAAACCTAAACTTAAACAGATAATGGGACCAAGTGTCAAGGATGCTAGTCTAAGAAGCTCCATGCCGAGAGGTAACAAATATGTTATAAGTTTTATTCTAGTGGGTAGTGCCCTCTTATTTAAGCTAAGAGTCGAGGTAGGGTATGATAATGTTATCTGTGATGCCTATCTGAATTTATGTGACTTATACGTCCATAGAATAGGTATAGTACGTTCTAGAGTTAGTGTGGTTCAGGATAGGAAAGTTTAGGGCACGAGAAGTTCTGTAAGTAGTTAATCACAACTGGCCACTGTTATTAAAAATTTACAAAACTTGTCATGATCTGAACCTGCCTTGAAAGACCATGTTGACATTTTGAATCTTATAGGAAGTAGAAAGAATGGCACCAAAGAAAGCAGTTCCAGCTATGGTCACCCGGAGAAGCACTAGGGGAAGGCCGCCTACTAAGGCAAAAGAAACTGCAAGTGAGACTGCGAAACCGACCAAAAGGTCAACCAGAAAGCCGATTGACGAACCGGTTAAGGAGGAAGAGGTTGATTTTGAAACGGGAGCCGAGGGGCCTACCACTGATCAGGCAAAATTGAAGGAAACCGGTATGGGATTGGTAACTACCAACGGGGAAAAAAGAAGGCAAGGGTGGATGCAAAGCAAGTGGTTGTGAAAGGGGTCGAAGAAGTCAAAGAGTGTGGGAAGTGCGGGAGGAGGCATCCCGGAGAATGCCGAATGGGTAGCTCTGGGTGCTACCGGTGCGGGAAAACTGGTCACATGGCGAGAGAGTGCCCGAAGGTGGACAAGTGCTTCAACTGCCACGAGTCGGGGCACCGCGGCAGTGACTGTAAGAAAGCCAAGTCGAGAGGCTCGGGAACAAGCGGGGATAATGACAGGGGGATGATGGAAAGTCCAAGGTCAGGGCAAGGGCTTTCACCATGAACAAGAAGGAAGCAAGGAAAGACCCGGGCGTAGTGTCAGGTACGTTCCTTGTCAATGATGTTTGTGCCTCCATATTGTTTGATAGTGGTGTCAGTAAGAGTTTTGTATATGTATCCTTCTGTGCTACACTAGATGCCCAAACTAAGGAAATAGATGATGCCTTCGAAGTAGAAACACCGATGGTAAGTCCATTAGAATAGTCAGAGTGATAGAGGATTGCCACATTAAACTAGTAGGTCATTACTTTCCCGCACAATTGTTTGCCATGCCCTTAGGAGTTTTCGATGTCGTACTAGGATGGACTGGTTAGCTGCCCACGATGCTAACATAGTATTTCAAATAAAGATGATCCGATTAACGGCTCCAGATGGTAGTCCGGTTACGATCTACGGTGATAACGATTGCAAGGTTCCAAGGATCATTTCCGTGATCAAGGCGGAGAAATGTATGAGGCGAGGGTGCGGAGCTTATTTAGCGTACGTCAAGGATGTTAAAGATAAAGCGAAGGAGTTGTCCGATGTACCAGTGGTGCGGGACTTTCCTGACGTATTCCCAGAGGATCTGCCCGGAGTACCACCGGACAGGGAGATAGAGTTTCAGATTGATTTACTGTCAGGAGCCCAGCCCATTACCAGAGCACCCTACCGCCTAGCCCCGTCCGAGATAAAGGAGCTCATGTCATAACTGCAAGAACTCCTTGACAAAGGATTCATTAGGCCTAGCATTTCTCCCTGGGGCGCTCCTGTGTTGTTTGTAAAGAAGAAGGATGGCAGCATGAGGATGTGCATAGATTATAGGGAGTTGAATAAGCTGAACATGAAGAATCGATACCCTCTACCCCGGATAGATGATCTGTTTGATCAATTGCAAGGGGCAAGCTGGTTCTCCCGAATAGATCTTCGATCCGGATATCATCAACTGAGGGTGAGGGAGCAAGACATCCCGAAGACGGCCTTCCGAACGTGCTATGGCCACTATGAGTTTCTGGTTAAGCCTTTCGGGCTAACCAATGCTCCTGCGGCATTCATGGACTTAATGAATCGCGTGTGTCGCCCGATGTTGGACCGATCAGTGATAGTCTGCATTGACGATATCTTGATATACTCAAAGAACGAAGGAGACCACGCTTGTCACATCAAGGAGGTGTTAGAAACATTACGAAAGGACAAACTGTATGCGAAGTTCTCTAAATGTGCCTTCTGGCTACGGGAAGTGAAATTTTTAGGGCACGTTATAAATTCCGAGGGAGTTATGGTTGATCCAGCGAAAGTTTAAGCAGTTACGCAATGGATCCCCCAAGGACGCCATCTGAAATCCGTAGTTTCTTGGGATTGGCTGGCTATTATAGAAGGTTCATCAAAGACTACTCAAAGATAGCTTCCCCATTAACAAGGTTAACGAGGAAGAATGTGGTGTTTGACTGGGGAAAAGAACAGGAAGATGCGTTTCAGGAACTGAAGGATAGACTAACCAAAGCTCCTGTACTAACCCTACCGGAGGGAGATGAAAACCTAACGGTATACTCCGATGCTTCTTACTGTGGGTTAGGCTGTGTGTTAATGCAAAGAGGAAAGGTTATAGCTTACGCGTCCAGACAACTAAAGGACACGGAGGTTAATTACCCGGTTCACGATTTGGAACTAGCTGCAGTAGTGTTCACATTGAAGATATGGAGACATTACTTGTATGGAACTAAGTGCACCATATTTACCGACCACAAAAGTCTGAAATATTTCTTTGAGCAGAAAGACCTAAATATGAGACAGAGAAGGTGGTTGGAGCTGATAAAGGATTACGACTGTGAAATCCATTGTCACCCGGGTAAGGCAAATGTGGTAGCCGATGCCCTGAGCCGAAAGGAGGGATATGAACCAATCCGGGTAAAGGCGTGCAAACTAGTAGTGACCCCAGATGTTATGAGATTGATATGCGGAGCTCAAATGGACGCTTTGAGAGAGCAACAAATCAAAAAGGAAAGGATGGTGGGAAAAGTAGATGAATTGGTAGAGAACACCTTGGGTGTTAAGACCTTCCACGGCAGGATATGGGTTCCGAGGCATGGCTACTTGTGAGAAAAGATTATGGATGAAGCGGACAACACCCGCCACTCAATACACCCAGGAGAAAATAAGATGTACCATGACTTGAAGAAAGATTATTGGTGGCCTGGGATGAAGAGAGATGTGGTTGCATATGTGAATAAATGTTTAACGTGCCTACAACTGAAGGCTGAGCACCAAAGACCTTATGGTTATGTTCAGCCATTAGAAGTACCAATATGGAAGTGGGAACATGTTACCATGGAATTCATCACTAAATTACCACGCACAACAAAAGGCCACGACCCGATATGGGTGATAGTTGATAGACTGACTAAGAGTGCGCATTTCTTGCCAATCAAGGAAGCAATTAGTTTAGAAAAGCTTGCTGAACTGTTTATCCTAGAAATTGTGGTGCGGCATGGTATGCCCGTATCGATTGTTTCAGATAGAGATACGCGGTTCACTTCAAAGTTTTGGAAAAAGTTCAATGAAGAAATGGGTACGAGGTTGCACGTTAGTACCGCATATCACCCGCAGACCAATGGGCAATCAGAAAGAACGTTCCAGACACTGGAAGATATGCTTCGGGCATGCGTTATCGAATTCGGCGGTAACTGGGATGATCATTTGCCACTAGTAGAGTTCTCCTATAACAACAGCTACCACGCCAGTATTAAAATGCCCCCATACGAGTTATTGTACGGTCGACGGTGCAGAACTCCTATTTGTTGGGGTGATGTCGGTCAGAAAGAACTAGGAGCTTGGAAGTCGTGGAAGCCACCATGTAAAAGTTGGAAAAAATCAAGGCGTATATGAAGGCTGCAAAGGATAGACAGAAGTCATACGCCGACAGAAGAAGGAGACCAATAGAATTTAGCGTGGGTGACAGGGTAATGTTAAAAGTGTCACCATGGAAAGGGATTATCCCATTTAGGAAGAGGGGAAACTGAGTCCCAGGTTTATCGTACCATTCAAGGTACTAGCACGAGTTGGGGATGTAGCTTACAGGCTAGACCTTCCAGAAGAACTGAGTGGGATTCACCTTACTTTTCATGTGTCGCACCTAAGAAAATGTCTAGCACCAGGTGAGGCAGTTGTGCCTCTAGATGACATCGAAGTGGACGAAAAGCTGAACTATGTAGAGCAACCAGTGGCTATACTGGACCGGAAGGAGAAACGATTGAGAAATAAAATAGTCAAGCAAGTCAAGGTGCAATGGAAACATCGAAAGGGGTCAGATGCCACCTGGGAATCCGAGGAGGAAATGAGACGACAATACCCCGATCTGTTTAACGACGAGGCAGGTTTCGAGGACGAAACCTAAATAAGGGGGGAGACTTGTAACGCCCCGAAATTTCCCGAAACAAGCCATTTAATAATAATGGCCTTTTAAGGGTTAATTTAAGAAATAAAGGGGTAAATTAGTGGGCTATGGATCAAATTAGCCTTAATGGGCTAGGCTTGATGGGTTTAAGGGCCCTAATCAGCCCTTAAACATGCATAATCAGTTCCATTCCATCACCTTGCAACCCTAGCCACCAAATTCGTAGAGAGAGAAAGTAGAGAGAGAAAGTGAAGAAAATCAAGATTTGGAGTTTGAAGGGTTGAAGGATTGGAGAGCTGGGTGATTGGAGCAGCAAAACACAAGGAAAGAGCAACAAAACAAGGTAAGAATCAACCTCTAAGGCCTTCTGTCGATCAAACCAGGATTCTTGGGTTTTGGGGTTTTGAAAAGTTCAAAGAAATACATAAAGGTCAAATTTTTATGTATGAAAACGTGTAAAAAGGCTAGATCTGGTTTCATGGATGGTAAACCAAGGATTTGGACGTAAAAAGTTAAGATTTTGGGTTAAAAACGGGCTGGTTCTTAGTTTTTATTCATCCAGCGAAACTGGGCCCCGATCCAGCGAAACTGTGCATTTATCTAGCGAAACTAGGAGAATCCTAGTTTCGCTACAATGAAACTACAGTTTCGCTGATAGCTTCACTAAGTACTTAGGCTGACCTTAGATATTGCGAAACTAGGAAATTCCAACGAAAGTTGGGCGCTCATACCAGCGAATCTATCCAGCGAATCTATCCAGCGAAACTGACAGAAGTGCTGCCCAGCGAAACTTGTAGCGAAACTGGCAGCGAAACTACCAGCGAAACTGTGGGAGAAACTATGAAGAAAATGATGTTTTTGCATATTAACTTTCGTGTAGCTAGAGTATTCAGGCTATAGCTTAAGAGGCTTAAAATTTAAGCTATTGGACAAGTTCAGGTGAGTTCTAGATCCCCTATTTTATACATGTTTTAAACGTTTTGGGGCGGTGTACATACTAAATACATACCTCTATTAACAGTTCTTCTAAAGTAAAGTTTATACACTATCTTATATGAAAAATGGGGTTTTCTAATGAATTGTCTTGTATTGTGTTGTGTTATATTATGTATAACTTAAGCATGAAAGTGAAACTTAAAGAAAGGTTATGAGGCCCATAACGTGTACCTTGATAAAGTGATAAAGTAAAGCCTTGCAAGCAAATTGATAAAGGAGGGTTGCATTCGTTGTGCCTTCACCAGTGATAAAGTGATAAAGTATGCTCGAACAGGCGGGTCAGTAAGTCTTGAATTGGCATGACAATAATGGCCTGATCGGGTACGACAATAAGTCCTTAATTGGCGTGTCGGTAAAGTCCTAGGCGAGCCTAGGCACCGATAGTGACAGAGAATTGACGAACAAAGAAGAGTAATAAATAACAAGAAACGATAAAGTATTGATAAAGCGATAGCCTGTGTGTATTGATATTTTGATAGACAATGATTATTTTCAACTGATAAAGCTAATATCTTTTACAAAAGTTATTTAGCAAAGTAAACCTAGAATTCACTCAGCGAAGCTAACTTTTGTATGCATATCAGTTGACAGGTAAGAGTTAGAGCTATGGGATAGAAGCATGGGACTGAAGCTTCCTGGCACTAGAAGACTGGCATCCCTTATGGAGAAAAGCTTAAGAGGACTTTTAAATAGTTTTGAAGATTAAAGACAATGTTTATATATTTAATTGTAATGAATTGAAATTACAGTATTTTCCGCTGCAATATATATTTATACATATATGAGTAAATGATTGCTTTAAATCGATGTTTTGCTGTGAATGACCAACTGTGAGGTCCCCCTGGAAAGGAGGGCCTTATAAGTTGGTATCAGAGCCAATGTTTAAGAGATTTGGGAAAATTATTTTATAAACATAAACTTAAACAGATAATGGGACCAAGTGTCAAGGATGCCAGTCCAAGAAGCTCCATGCCGAGAGGTAACAAATATGTTATAAGTTTTATTCTAGTGGGTAGTGCCCTCTTATTTAAGCTAAGAGTCGAGGTAGGGTATGATAATGTTATCTGTGATGCCTATCTGAATTTATGTGACTTATACGTGCATAGAATAGGTATAGTAGGTTCTAGTGTTAGTGTCGTTCAGGATAGGAAAGTTTAGGGCACGAGAAGTTCTGTAAGTAGTTAATCACAACTGACCACTGTTATTAAAAATTTACAAAACTTGTCGTGATCTGAACCTTCATTGAAAGACCATGTCGACATTCTGAATCTTATAGGAAGTAGAAAGAATGGCACCAAAGAAACAGTTCTAGCTATGGTCACCAGGAGAAGCACTAGGGGAAGGCCCCCTACTAAGGAAGAAGAAACTGCAAGTGAGACTGCGAAACCGACCAAAAGGTCAACCAGAAAGCCGGTTGACGAACCGGTTAAGGAGGAGGAGTTGATTTAGAAACGGGAGCCGAGGGGCCTACCACTGATCAGGCAAAACTGAAGGAAATAGTAAAGGAAGCTATTGCCCAAGAGGTGCACCAGGTCCTATCTGGAGTGATGCCCGCTCTGCTTGCGGAATTTGTGGAGCAGGTTAAGGGCGACAGTAAGAAGAGTACGGCTTCAGAGAAGGTTGATAAGAAAGGAGCGGTCAAGACTGAAGAGTTGAGCGACGAGGAAGATCGTCTGGGTAACCATGACGGTTCCGAGGCGGAAGAGAGGGCGAAGGGGTGCAGCTACGCGGATTTTCAGAGGTGTAAGCCCCCAACGTTTGATGGCACTGGTAACGCTGCTACTGCCCAGTGTTGGAGCAGGGAAATGGAGGCCGTACTGAAGATCAGTGAGTGCCGGGAAAGCCAAAAGGTGAAGTTTGCTTCCCATTCCCTCTTGGACCCAGTACTGTGTTGGTGGGATAACATCGTTGAGTCTTACGGGGAGGAGGCTATTGAGAGGATGAAGTGGCCGGAGATGAAGAGGTTGGTGATAGAGGAGTATTGCCCAAAAAGAGAGCTTGACAAAATTGAGCAAGAGTTTATGAGTTTGGAGGCTGGAAATATGACACATCAGGAATACACTACGAAATTCAATGAAATGGCACGTCTGGTGCCTGACTTGGTGACTCCCAAATCCAAGAGGATCAAGAGGTATATACAAGGGTTGCCTCTGGACATTCGTAGGGATATGGTCACTGCCCTACCTAGCACATTTAGGTCAGCAGTGGACCTCAGCAGAAGGTTGTATGATCATCGCAGGCCTGTGGCAGTGGGTGAGACGAGGAAAGTTTGGAATAACAATGGGAAGAGGTATGGGAGTGGTAACTACCAACGAGGAAACAAGAAGGCAAGGGTGGATGCAAAGCAACTGGTTGTGAAAGGGGACGAAGAAGTCAAGGAGTGTGGGAAGTGCGGGAGGAGGCATCCCAGAGAATGCCGAATGGGTAGCCCTGGGTGCTACCGGTGTGGGAAAACTGGTCACATGGCGAGAGAGTGCCCGAAGGTGGACAAGTGCTTCAACTGCCACGAGTCGGGGCACCGCAGCAGTGACTGTAAGAAAGCCAAGCCGAGAGGCTCGGGAACAAGTGGGGATAATGACAAGGGGGATGATGGAAAGTCCAAGGTCAGGGCAAGGGCTTTCACCATGAACAAGAATGAAGCAAGGAAAGACCCGTGCGTAGTGTCAGGTACGTTCCTTGTCAATGATGTTTGTGCCTCCATATTATTTGATAGTGGTGCCAGTAAGAGTTTTGTATATTAGATGCCCAAACTAAGGATATAGATGATGCCTTCGAAGTAGAAACAGCCGATGGTAAGTCCATTAGAATAGTCAGAGTGATAGAGGATTGCCACATTAAACTAGGACGTCATTACTTTCCCGCACAATTGTTTGCCATGCCCTTAGGAGGTTTCGATGTCGTACTAGGATGGACTGGTTAGCTGCCCACGATGCTAACATAGTATGTCAACAAAAGATGATCCGATTAACGGCTCCAGATGGTAGTCCGGTTAAGATCTACGGTGATAACGATTGCAAGGTTCCAAGGATCATTTCCATGATCAAGGCGGAGAAATGTATGAGGCGAGGGTGCGGAGCTTATCTAGCGTACGACAAGGATGTTAAAGATAAAGCGAAGGAGTTGTCCGATGTACCAGTGGTGCGGGACTTTCCTGACGTATTCCCAGAGGATCTGCCCGGAGTACCACCGGACAGGGAGATAGAGTTTCAGATTGATTTACTGTCAGGAGCCCAGCCGATTGCCAGAGCACCCTACCGCCTAGCCCCGTCCGAGATGATGGAGCTCATGTCACAACTGCAAGAACTCCTTGACAAAGGATTCATTAGGCCCAGCATTTCTCCCTGGGGTGCTCCTGTGTTGTTTGTAAAGAAGAAGGATGGCAGCATGAGGATGTGTATAGATTATAGGGAGTTGAATAAGCTGACCGTGAAGAATCGATACCCTCTACCCCGGATAGATGATCTGTTTGATCAATTGCAAGGGGCAAGCTGGTTCTCCTGAATAGATCTCCGATCCGGATATCATCAACTGAGGGTGAGGGAGCAAGACATCCCGGAGACAGCCTTCCGAACGCGCTATGGCCACTATGAGTTTCTGGTTATGCCTTTCGGGCTAACCAATGCTCCTGCAACATTCATGGACTTAATGAATCATGTGTATCACCCGATGTTGGACCGATCAGTGATATTCTTCATTGACGATATCTTGATATACTCAAAGAACGAAGGAGACCATGCTTGTCATATCAAGGAGGTGTTAGAAACATTACGAAAGGAGAAACTGTATGCGAAGTTCTCTAAATGTGCCTTCTGGCTACGGGAAGTGCAATTTTTAGGGCACGTTATAAAATCTGAGGGAGTTATGGTTGATCCAGCGAAATTTGAAGCAGTTACGCAATGGAATCCCCCCAAGGACGCCATCCGAAATCCGTAGTTTCTTGGGATTGGCTGGCTATTATAGAAGGTTCATCAAAGACCTCTCAAAGATAACTTCCCCATTAACAAGGTTAACGAGGAAGAACGTGGTGTTCAACTGGGGAAAAGAACAGGAAGATGCGTTTCAGGAACTGAAGGATAGACTAACCAAAGCTCCTGTACTAACCCTACCGGAGGGAGATGAAGACCTAACGGTATACTCCGATTCTTCTTACTGCGGGTTAGGCTGTGTGTTAATGCAAAGAAGAAAGGTTATAGCTTACGCGTCCATACAACTAAAGGACACGGAGGTTAATTACCCGGTTCACGATTTGGAACTAGCCGCAGTAGTGTTCGTATTAAAGATATGGAGACATTATTTGTATGGAACTAAGTGCACCATATTTGCCGACCACAAAAGTCTGAAATATTTCTTTGAGCAGAAAGACCTAAATATGTGACAGAGGAGGTGGTTTGAGCTGATAAAGGATTACGACTGTGAAATCCATTGTCACCCGGGTAAGGCAAATGTGGTAGCCGATGCCCTGAGCCGAAAGGAGGGATATGAACCAATCCGGGTGAAGGCGTGCCAACTAGTAGTGACCACAGATGTTATGAGATTGATAAGCAGAGCTCAAATGGACGCTTTGAGAGAGCAACAAATCATGAAGGAAAGGATGGTGGGAAAAGTAGATGAATTGGTAGAGAACACCTTGGGTGTTAAGACCTTCCACGGGAGGATATAGGTTCCGAGGCATGGTGACTTGCGAGAAAAGATTATGGATGAAGCGCACAAGACCCGCTACTCAATACAACCAGGAGCAAATAAGATGTACCACGACTTGAAGAAAGATTATCGGTGGCCTGGGATGAAGAAAGATGTGGTTGCATATGTGAATAAATGTCTAACGTGCCTACAAGTGAAGGCTGAGCACCAAAGACCTTATGGTTATGTTCAGCCATTAGAAGTACAAGAATGGAAGTGGGAACATGTTACCATAGACTTCATCACTAAATTACCACGCACGACAAAAGGCCATGACGCGATATGGGTGATAGTTGATAGATTGACTAAGAGTGCGCATTTCCTGCCAATCAAGGAAGCAATTAGTTCAGAAAAGCTTGCTGAAGTGTTTATCCTAGAAATTGTGGTGCGGCATGGTATGCCCGTATCGATTGTTTCAGATAGAGATATGTGGTTCACCTTAAAGTTTTGGAAAAAGTTCAATGAAGAAATGGGTACGAGATTGCACGTTAGTACCGCATACTACCCACAGACCGATGGGCAATCGGAAAGAACGATCCAGACACTAGAAGATATGCTTCGGGCATGCGTTATCGAATTCGACGGTAACTGGGATGATCATTTGCCACTAGCAGAGTTCTCCTATAACAACAGCTACCACGCTAGTATTAAATGCCCCTATACGAGTTATTGTACGGTGATGGTGCAGGACTCCTATTTGTTGGGGTGATGTCGGTCAGAAGGAACTAGGGAGCTTGGAAGTTGTGGAAGCCACCACGGAAAAGTTGGAGAAAATCAAGGCGTATATGAAGGCTGCAAAGGATGGACAGAAGTCATACGCAGACAGAAGAAGGAGACCAATAGAATTTAGCGTGGGTGACAGGGTAATGTTAAAAGTGTCGCCATGGAAAGGGATTATCCCATTTAGGAATAGGGGGAAACTGAGTCCCAGGTTTATCGGACCATTCAAGGTACTAGCACGAGTTGGGGATGTAGCTTACAGGCTAGACCTTCCAGAAGAACTAAGTGGGATTCACCCTACCTTTCATGTGTCGCACCTAAGAAAATGTCTAGCACCAGGTGAGGCAGTCGTGCCTCTAGATGACATCGAAGTGGACGAAAAGCTGAACTATGTTGAGCAACCAGTGGCTATACTGGACTGGAAGGAGAAATGATTAAGAAATAAAATAGTCAAGCAAGTCAAGGTGCAATGGAAACATCGAAAGGGGTCAGATGCCACCTAGGAATCCGAGGAGGAAATGAGATGACAATACCCCGATCTGTTTAACGACGAGGCAGGTTTCGAGGACGAAACCTAAATAAGGGGGGAGACTTGTAACGCCCCGAAATTTCCCGAAACAAGCCTTTTAATAATAATGGGCTTTTAAGGGTTAATTTAAGAAATAAAGGGGTAAATTAGTGGGCTATGGATCAAATTAGCCTTAATGGGCTAGGCTTGATGGGTTTAAGGGCCCTAATCAGCCTTTAAACATGCATAATCAGTTCCATTCCATCACCTTGCAACCCTAGCCACCAAATTCGTAGAGAGAGAAAGTAGAGAGAGAAAGTAGAGAGAGAAAGTGAAGAAAATCAAGATTTGGAGTTTGAAGGATTGAAGGATTGGAAAGCTGGGTGATTGGAGCAGCAAAACACAAGGAAAGAGCAAGAAAACAAGGTAAGAATCAACCTCTAAGGCCTTCTGTAGATCAAACCCGGATTCTAGGGTTTTGGGCTTTTGAAAAGTTCAAAGAAACACATAAAGGTCAAATTTTTACGTATGAAAACGTGTAAAAAGGCTAGATCTGGTTTCATGGAAGGTCAACCAAGGATTTGAACGTAAAAAGTTAAGATTTTAGGTTAAAAACGGGCTGGTTCTTAGTTTTTATTCATCCAGCGAAACTGGGCCCCGATCCAGCGAATTTAAGTTTTCATCCAGCGAAACTGTGCATTTATCCAGCGAAACTAGGAGAATCCTAGCGAAACTACAGTTTCGCTGCAACGAAACTACAGTTTCGCTGCAACGAAGCTACAGTTTCGCTGCAACGAAGCTACAGTTTCGCTGCAACGAAGCTACAGTTTCGCTGCAACGAAACTACAGTTTCGCTGATAGCTTCGCTAAGTACTTAGGCTGACCTTAGACATTGCGAAACTAGGAAATTATAACGAAAGTTGGGCGCTCATGCCAGCGAATCTGTCCAGCGAAACTGACAGAAGTGCTGCCCAGCGAAACTGGTAGTGAAACTGGCAGCGAAACTACCAGCGAAACTGTGGGCGAAACTATCAGCGAAACTGGCAGCGAAACTGGCAGCGAAACTACCAACGAAAGTTGAACGTCAATTAATGAAATACATTTGGTTGTTTATGTTATAATGTTTATATATTTCATTAATGGGTTGTGTAATGATTAATTATATTGGTTTGTGGTTGTTTGAATTAGTATGCATAATGTTGAAATGATTAACACATTCAAACTTAACATGATGAAGTTATCATGCGAATGGGCCATTCCAATGGACCATACGCTGAATACCTTCATGCGAATGGCTCAGTCGCACGACTGAACCATGAGATTGAATCAATCATAAGACTGAAGCATGAGATTGAACCAGTCGTACGACTGAAGGCTCAGTCGTGCGTATGGATCAACCGCATAGCTCAATCGTACGACTGAACCATGCGAATGGTTCAGTCGCACGAATGAGAAACCCTTACCTATAAATACCACCTAGTTCGTGGAAAAACGTAACACTTCTAATATTCATAACCCTAGTCGACCCAGAGCGCCCTGTTCGTCTATTCCAACTTCACAAAACGTTTTAGATCATTCCTAGTTCGTTCTTAACGTTTTCTAATCGTTAGTTTTGATCTTGTTAACGTTTTCCCTGATTTGATCACCAGTCAAATAGGATTCCGCACTATTTGATCCGGTATAATGAAGAATCAGTTAGTACTTCGTACGTACGCGGTCCTAACAAGTGGTATCAGAGCTTGGCTCTTGATTCTTCGTTTGATTCAATCAAGTTTTGTTAAAGTCCACGTTTTCACGAAAAGATCCAATCTTTCTGCTCAAAACCGATTCTTTACGTGTGCATGTTCTGCAAAATCAATGTTTTTCAACTTACAGCCGTCTAGGGTATCACAAAAACACGTTTTAGGTCAAAAGTGTGAAAAATTTCGATTTCTGCAGTCTCAGTCGCACGATTAGCTCAATCGTACGACTGAAATCCAGTCGCCCATTCATTCGACCGATTGAGTCAGTCGCTTCGTCCACTTGCCCGATTGAGTCAATCGCCCAGTTCAGTCGCCCAGTTGAGTCGTTCGGTCTGTTAAGTCGCCTAAGTCTCTCAGTCGTCTGTTCAATCGTACGTTTGAGTCCAATCGCATAAAGCTAGTGTCGGTCGCATCCCAGTCGCACTCCCCAATCGCATTAGCAGTTTAATTCACAAGTTAAGGTAATAACATAATGGACTCAGAAAACTTTGCAATGTTAGCTGGAAAGGACTCAAGGATACAGAACCTACTTTTACTGGAAAATGAGATAGGGAACCATAACAAGCCACCTAAGCTATTGAGTATAGATGAATTTCCACAATGGAGACAGCGTTTTGAGATTCATCTTAATGGAGTGGACACGAGCTTATGGAACTCTATTGAGACTGGTTATAACATGCCCGTGGGAACTGATGGTGTTCCTTTGACTTTAAGTGGACTCACTGATACATAGAAGGTTGCCTACAATGCCGAAAAGAAGGCATATGCTATTTTGACCCAGTCCATTCCCAAGGCCATTTTTCACCAATACTCAGATCTCAAGAAAAGTAAAAAGTTAATAGAAGCTCTTGAGAAGAGGTATGCTGGGAATTCTACTCTAAAGTCCCTAAAGGGTAAAGCGTTGAAGAAGGAGTTTGAAAACTTCTCTGTAATTGGGAATGACAGCTTGGATGAAATTATCAATCGCTTCTATCACTTGATGAGTCAACTTCACACTCATGGAGTAAAGACGTCAATGGAAGACAAAGTTTCAAGCTTGGCAGATGGTCTACCTGAAAAGTGGAATTCATTTATTTCCACTATGTGACACAACTCAGTTTTAGAGACCTTGGATATTAAGGACTTTATTCAAAAACTGAGAGAGGAAGAAGTGCGTCACAAGTACAGGACGAAAAGAGGAGCGTATACACAAGACCCATCACTCTACAATGTAACTCCTACTTCCACTCCTGCTGCAAAGTCTTCTGGAGCACCTCTGCAAATAGCCCTTGTGTCCAATGCATCGTCATCTACTGATCAAGGCTCATCATCTGCAAATGAGTCTCATCGTGCATCTGGGGTTCTACAAAGTCCAATTGTTACTCAATCTGCTAAGTTGATGACGGAAAATTTGGGAAAAGTAACAGTGGAGGTTGCTAAAGAGCACATGGATCTACTTGCTGCAGTTGTGCACTCTTATGATGGTCTGGTGGCTGGTAAGATTGGAAATTGCCACCTTGCTGATGAAGACTACGAGCAAGTAGATGAAAACGAGCTTGAAAGGATGGATATCATGTGGGCTCTTGCAAGTGCTGTCCGGAGAGCCAAGAAGTTTGTGAAGAAAACAGGGCAGAATCTCGTGGCTACTAAAGATACAACCTTTGGTTTTGACAAGTCTAAAGTCACGTGCTTCAACTGTGGAGAAAAGGGTCACTTCAAAAGAGAATGCCTGAAGCCTAAGAAGACTGGGAACGGGAATCCATTCTCCTCGTTCAATAGGCAAGATAAAGACAAGAAGCCAGCGTCCACAGGGAATGATTCTAAAGCTATGGTAGCACAAGGATATGAAGGACAGGACTGGTCCTTTCGGTTCTTATCTGATGGTGAAGTGAACATAGCTTCTGTGGAAGACTTGAACGAAGACTCAGCGAGTGAGGGGGAGAGCTTAGTTGATGTTGATACCGCTGACTTGGAAGAGACGTTTGATGCAGTTGATGAAATTGTCAAGAATGAGCTGAATTCAGAATCTGAAGCTTAACCTGCGTCTCAGAATGCTTTCATGGCTGGAACGTCCATAGCTGCATAGGTACAATCTAAGGATGAATTATTTGCTAAACATGCTTGTGTTGATTGTGATAAATTTAGAGAAAGCATTGACTTAAAATTTGCTAGGTTATTAGAACACAATGATAACTTAGTAAGTGACTTGAAACTGTGCTCAGAGGCTAATTGAGTGTTAAAACAGAATGAGAGCAGTTATAAGGAAAAGATAGATGCTCTAAAGAAGCAATTAAAGGAAACTGAAGTAGTTGCGTTTAACCAAGAAAATGACATTAAATTCTACTTAAAGACCATTGAAGAGACAACAAGGACGGTTTTTACAAGTAGAAAATGAGTCTTTGAAACAAAACTACATAGTTTAGCGAGTTCCTCGCACATTTTGAAAAACTTGGTTTAAGAACGCAACAATGGGGACGGTTTGGGTTACAAGGTTGTTCCACCACCACATGAGATCCTGTTGAACACTATAACGTCCAATAAATAATAATCCAATTAAGGATCATGTGGTGACAACTCCTTTGGTTAGTGATCCGGACACAGCAGTTAAACTTGCTTCTCCGGATGATGATCAGAAAACCTCAGCATCGAGCAATGTCACTGCTGAGAAACAGGTGGAAGAGAATGTCCAAACATCTCTTGGGTTGGATTCAAAATCTAATGACACATAATCCAAGATGTCTAAAAACACTCAAGTTAAATCAGTTAAAAGAGATAATATTCAGCCACAAAGACAAATAAATCAAAATGTTAAACAAGTTAAGTTTGTCAAAGAAGGTGAATGTTCTAAGACTGAAACCAAAAAGCCCATTCCTGAGGTCTACTCCCCACCCCACAAGAGAACTCCTAGTCCATTTGAAAGGAGATCCTGTTACTCTTGTGGAAAACGAGGTCATATCTGTTCAAGTTGTCCTCGTTATCAGACACCTCGGGTTTAGATTGACTTAGATCACGATGTCATTCAGATACCAAAACAGAGATCTAAGACTCCAGTTAGGTCCAACACACCTGTTAGGTCTTATACCTCACCTCCACACCACAGACAACATAGACATGTCACTGGCAAGTCTGTGATGCCTGAGGTGAAACCGGTTTTGGAACCTAAACCAAAGATACAAATAGTAAATCAATCTAGTGTCTACCACAAACAATCTTTTCATAAAGACGGTATGTGGAAGGAAAAATCATCTGATGTGTCTAATAGAAATGACAAGTTGAAGCTTGATGCCCCACCAACTGACAAAGGACAGTGGGTTGAGTTCATCATGTGTGATGCCTCTGGGAAACCCAAGCCAGTTAAGGCTTGGGTCCCCCTCCTTAAGTAATTGTTTTCAATTATGTGCAGGTTGTCCGCTATAGTGCTTCTACGAATACATGGATTGTGGATAGCGAAGCTTCCAGGCACATGACAGGAAACAAGTCTCTCCTTTTAAATATCAAACAAGTTAAAGGGGGACATGTTTCCTTTGCTAGTAACAAAGGAGGATACATTACTGCTCAAGGCGAAGTAGGTAATGAGAAGGTAAGATTTGACAAAGTAAATTTTGTTCAACAACTGGAAAACAATTTGCTTTTAGTGTCTCAGATATGTGACAAGGGCTTCAAAGTTATGTTTGACAATCGCAAATGTTACATACTGAAGAAGGAGATGGAGATTCCAGAGGAGCAGGTTCTGATGTCCGCATCCAGGTACAATGATTTATATTTCTTGGATATGTCTAATGCTTCCACCTCTGAGTCTACAGTTCAATGTTTCCTATCAAAAGCAACAGAGAAGGAATCCATCTCATGGTACAGGAGGATGGGACACATCAATCATAGGAAGATGAATCATCTGATTCACAACAACCTCGTTGAAGGAGTTACTGTTAAGAACTTCAAACTTCCTGATTTTTGTGTCTCATGCAAGAAGGGAAAGCAGACCAGGAAATCTCACAAGACCAAGCAAGTTAATTCTATAGAGATGCCCCTGGAGTTGCTACACATGGATCTCTTTGGTCCCGTTAGCACAAAGAGTATCGCAGGAGACTGGTACTGCTTTGTAGTCACAGATGACTACTCAAGATTCACCTGGGTGATGTTTCTGAAAGCTAAATCAGAAACATTTGAATCATTCAAGGTGCTCGTCACGACACTGGAGTCACTCTACAACCTGAAGCTAAGGAAGATTCGTTCTGACAATGGCACAGAGTTCAAGAATCAGTGGATAGATGCTTTCTGCAAGGAAAAGGGGATTGTTCATCAGTTCACTTCAGCATACACGCCATAGATGAATGGAGTTGCAGAACGAAAGAATCGGAGCTTGATCGAGACTACGCGAACCATGTTAGCTGATTCTAAGCTTCCAGTCTAGTTCTGGAATGAGGCGGTTGCCAATGCTTGCTGCACACTTAACCGTGTGTTAGTAGTCAAAAGGATGGCAAGACTTGCTATGAGTTGCTTCAGAAGCGCAAGCCTAACTTGGAGTATCTGGAACCTTTTGGAGCTCCTTGTACACTGTTGAAGAAGACTCAGGATGGCAAGTTCAGTGAGAAAGCAGATCAAAATCAATAAGTATTGCATATTAGTTCAAACATGATTCCCAGTTACTTCTTAGAAGTCTTAGATAAGCACAGTGATATTTATCATGCTAAGTGTAATAAGCACTCAATGTTCCAAGTGATGGTGTATATGCCTGTCTGATTCCAAAAGAGTCTGTTCCGGATAAACTGTAAATGCTAATAAGCTACACAAACTTGCCCCAACAAAACCACAAAAACATGTTCATTCTATTCGTAGTTTTAAGATTTTTCAATTTTTTAGTATAATGTGTCAATGTCGGACTGTGTGTATTGTTATCTGCTAAACATCACCAAATGTGCTTAACGTTTACTTAAACGAATTGTTTCTGAAATGTTAAATGGATCACGTCTGAGGTGATCGGGTGGATAAATGGATCACGTCTGAGGTGATCGGGTGGATAAATGGATCACGTGTGAGGTGATCGGGTGGATAAATGGATCACGTCTGAGGTGATCTGGTGGATAAATGAATCACGTCTGAGGTGATAAATGGGTATGTTAATGTTTTTAAAAGTGATCATGTCTGAGATGATCAAAAGATTATAATGTTTATCAGTTGGTTAAGAAAACTAAGGGTCGGTCCATAACTTGACAAAAATGGCACAAGTATAGCCCAATCACACAACTGAATCTGATCCGACCCAGTCGTACGAATGGGGTATACGATTGAACACAATCGTACGATTGAGACATGCGAATGAGCTCAATCGGCCGATTGAATGTGACCGAATAGGCCAAACATGCGAATGGAGGTAAACCATGCGATTGGAATGAGTCGAATGAGTGAATCGTACGACTCAACTTCAGTCGCACGACTAAGTCATGCGACTAGTCTCAATCGTACGACTGGAGGTTGAGTCGGCCGACTGAACTGAGTCTGTCTATAAATAGATCCCTCAGTCGATCGCAGACCTCATTTGCCCTAAATCTCCAATTCACACCGTTACGCTTCCCAAATTTCATTTGAAATCAAACCTCTATCTACCTGATTACTGACATTGTGACATGTTATACAGGTAAAATATGACCGAAAGATGATCAAAAATTGTCAAATTTGGTTCGAAATACACGGATATTTGACCTAAATGTCGAACCGAAACAAAGTTGCACAATAAACTACCTTAAACACATAAAATGTTAAAATCATTGATTTAGGTAGTTTAGACACATGATTCCGAGTCTAATGAACATGAACTTAATGTCTAATTTAGCAAATTGATCAATCTGAGTTAAAATGGAGTCGTTCTGTATTCAATGCGACTGGTCACCATGATGAACTTCAATCGCACGATTGAACGGGACGACTCATTCAATCGTACGAATGAAGATTACGAATGGATTGACTGTGTCATATGACTGGACTCCAGAACAAACTTCAATCGCACGATTGTAGGGGACGATTCATTCAATCGGCCAGATGAATCATGCGACTGAGTTCATTCGGTCGACTGACTCAATCGCAGGTTCAGTCTCCCAATTAGACTCAATCGCATGACACATCATCCGACTGAAATTCAGTCGCATTACTGTTTAACTGATTGAAGTCCAGTCGCACATATGACCATCCGACTGAACCCAGTCACACAGTGCAATCGCACGATTGAACTAAACTGTTTTCTGATTTAGTCAAACACTGTTTACATGTTTCTAAGGTGTGTTTGCTATTGATTATAGGAATATGGCTAATAGGTGGACCATAAATCCAAAGCACAACATTTGTGCTCATTTGGATTCCACCTCGAGGAACGGTGGTGAGTTTTCAGGGATCCTCGACTTCTTGAGGAGATCTCGGATATACAGAGCCATATCTACACTCCGTACTCCCTATCAGTCTATTCATTAGTCATTCTGGGAGGGAGCTTCGGTAGACCGATCAATGGAGCCCTACCGCATCCGTAGTAATATCTTCGGTAGGGAGATTGAGATTACAGCTGCTGATATCAGGAGGGTATTAGGTTTTGGAGAAGACGAGGAACACCCACTTAAGCAGTACCCTCTTACAGTTCGTGGATGTTTCCTGAGGATATGGTAGTGCGGGGACATAAACTCGGGTGTGCTGAATAAGAACAACCTGAGCCCCCAGTACAAGTACGTAGCACACGTCATACTTAAGTGTATAGCATCTAGGAGGGGTGGGTTTGATGATCTGTCTAATCAAATCCAGAATGCCTACGTGGCATTGGTCCTAAACCACCCTTTTAGCTTCTCCAACATGATCTTCATGTATCTGATAGAGAACCTAGAGGCTAAGGGGAAGGAAGGTTTTTGCATGTACCCCTGATTTCTACAGCTTATATTGATGAGAAGCTGCCCGATCATCCCAAGGAAAAGAGTGATGCAGTGGCATTAGAGATTATGGATGAAACCACTCTTGGGAGGATGAAAGTTTACAGAGGCAAGCAGGTGAAGCCGGTGATGAAGAGGTTGATAGGGCATCTGGCCCGGGCTAATTATGTTGCCCCAGGGAGACGCAAATGGCGTCATCATGACAGTGGATCTGACACTGAGGTGATAGCTATACCATCAGACGATTCTGATGATGATGACAGACACAATGGGGATGATAGGCCAGTTACATCTGAGGGCCCCTCTACACATACAGCCCAGCCATCCTCTCATACTGACACTACAGCTACAGGTTTGTACCTCTCTTCAGTCCACCTGATGATGAAGAGGAAGAGAGTGAGGAAGAGGGTTTGACCCAAAGGCGTGGCAGCAAGGTAGTTGCCACGGAGAAGGGTCTGAGGGTTGTTGGAGGATAGACGGGCACATCAGGGGTAACACAAACAGAGCCTGATCCAGCCTATTCCCCTGATGAGCCAAGTACACGAGTTGGAGCACCGGTATCGACTGGGAAGAGGAGGAAAACCATAGCTAGACCGCATGGTAAGAGGGGAAAGCGACTTAGATTCACCACCTCCGTCTCTACCCCAGCCACCACATCCATCACATCCCAAACACCCCAAACCACCACCACTACTATACCTCATTTCATACGCGATTGCTATGAAAAACAATTGATTGATGTGATTAAAATTAACACAGATTTTCAGCGCGTTGACCTCTACACCAAACCATTTGATAAACCTAGATTTTTCTATCTGCTAGAGGTCAACGGAGTTAAAAAGAAAAGTGATGTCATTGCAGAAGAAGCAGATACATAGTCCGACTCGTGTTTATTTTTTACGTTTCAGTTAATTTTTTTTTATTTTATTATTATTTTTCCTTGTTATATAAAATCCAAAAACACAAACAGATTTTCTGTTTTAGTATTTTAGGGGGAGAGTTATTTCAGTATTCATTTACTTAAAAAAAAAGGGGGAAGGTGAGTAAAGCTGAAAAGACATAGACATCTAAACTGGAAATGTGACTCGATAAATTTGGAAAGTGATAGTACACAGGCATCGAGTTACTCGGAACATCAAAATGGTTTTAAGTTCAAAAATGTTAATTAAATCACAGAAAAATCATAAATCAGAGAAGTCTAAGTCTAACAAAATGGGAAAATGATAGTACATTTGACTGGTAATGTAATCACTCGGAGAAAGTAGATCTAGGGTTGTGCAAGTACACCATACGATGTGTCAGTAGATTCAACACAATAGATCATTAGACATCATCAGTGAACTGACTTAAACTAAACTTATTCAACAAGTTGTGGGTTTTCATGGTATCCCTGGTCTGCACAATCAATCAATTTCCAATAAGGGATGAGGAGCAAGCAAATGCCACAAATGTGAGCAAAGACCTGAAAAACAGAGCAAAAGATGACAAAAGTCATTAAAAGTAATGTATATCCAAATATACTGCTCTAAGAAGAAAAATAGGTATTGCGCCTCTCTGCTGTGCGATGGTACTGACCTGAGGCTTAGCTAACCTATTCGTTCTAAGAATTCATTGTTGTTTGCGCCTCTCTGCTGTGCGATGGCACTGACGTGAGGCTTAGCATCTCTTTGAAAATTCTTAGAACCAATTCTTCTATGTTCCAAGACCGCTCAAAAAACTCCTGAGCAAGATTGATTACCATATACCTGTGAAACGCACAAATACTTGTTCACCTAATCATCTATTTAATCACTGATGTGTGTCAAAAGTCTGTGTATGGATTTAAGTAGATAAATATACTGACAATCGTCGTGACTGCAAAGCCTGATGTTCAAAATCAATAAGTATTGCATATTAGTTCAAACATGATTCCCAGTTAGTTCTTAGAAGTCTTAGATAAGAACAGTGATATTTTATCATGCTAAGTGTAATAAGCACTCAATGTTCCAAGTGATGGTGTATATGCCTATCTGATTCCAAAAGAGTCTGTTCTGGATAAACTGTAAATGCTAATAAGCTACACAAACTTGCCCCAACAAAAACCAAAAAAACATGTTCATTCTATTCGTAGTTTTAAGATTTTTCAATTTTTTAGTATAATGTGTCAATGCCGGACTGTGTGTATTGTTATCTGCTAAACGTCAGCAAATGTGCTTAACGTTTACTTAAACGAATTGTTTCTGAAAGGTTAAATGGATCACGTCTGAGGTGATCGGGTTGATAAATGGATCACGTCTGAGGTGATCGGGTGGATAAATGGATCACGTCTGAGGTGATCAGGTGGATAAATAGATCACGTCTGAGGTGATCGGGTGGATAAATGAATCAGGTCTGAGGTGATAAATGGGTATGTTAATGTTTTATCATTGGTTAAGAAAACTAAGGGTCGGTCCATAACTTGACAAAATGGCACAAGTATAGCCCAATCGCACAACTAAATCTGATCTCACCCAGTCGTACAAATGAGGCATACGATTGAACACAATCGTAAGATTGAGACATGCGAATGAGCTCAATCGGCCGATTGAATGTGACCGAATAGGCCAAACATGCGAATGGAGGTAAACCATGCGATTGGAATGAGTCGAATGAGTGAATCGTACGACTCAACTTCAGTCGCACGACTAAGTCATGCGACTAGTCTCAATCGTACGACTGGAGGTTGAGTCGGCCGACTGAACTGAGTCTGTCTATAAATAGATCCCTCAGTCGATCGCAGACCTCATTCGCCCTAAATCTCCAATTCGCACGTTATGCTGCCCAAATTTCATTTGAAATCAAACCTCTGTCTACCTGATTACTGACATTATGACATTGTTATACAGGTAAAATGCGACCGAAAGATGATCAAAAATTGTCAAATTTGGTTCGAAATACACAGATATTTGACCTAAATGTCGAACCGAAACAAAGTTGCACAATAAACTACCTTAAACACATAAAATGTTAAAATCACTGATTTAGGTAGTTTAGACACATGATTCTGAGTCTAATGAACATGAACTTAATGTCTAATTTAGCAAATTGATCAATCTGAGTTAAAATGGAGCCGTTCGGTATTCAATGCGACTGGTCACCCAGGATGAACTTCAATCGCACGATTGAACGGGACGACTCATTCAATCGTACGAATGAAGATTACGAATGGGATGACTGTGTCATACGACTGGACTCCAGAACAAACTTCAATCGCACGATTGTAGGGGACTATTCATTCAATCGGCCAGATGAATCATGCGAATGAGTTCATTCGGTTGACTGACTCAATCGCAGGTTCAGTCTCCCAATTACACTCAATCGCATGACACATCATCCGACTGAAATTCAGTCACATTACTGTTCAACCGATTGAAGTCCAGTCGCACATATGGCCATCCGACTGAACCCAGTCACACAGTGCAATCGCACGATTGAACTAAACTGTTTTCTGATTTAGTCAAACACTATTTTACATGTTTCTAACGTGTGTTTGCTATTGATTACAGGAATATGGCTAATAGGTGGACCATAAATCCAAAGCACAACATTTGTGCTCACTTAGATTCCACCTCGAGGAACGGTGGTGAGTTTTCAGGGATCATCAACTTCTTGAGGAGATCTCGGATATACAGAGCCATATCTACACCCTGTACTCCCTCTCAGTATATTCATCAGTCATTCTGGGAGGGAGCTTCGGTAGACCGATCAGTGGAGCCGTACCGCATCCGTAGTAATATCTTCGGTAGGGAGATTGAGATTACAACTGTGGATATCAGGAGGGTATTAGGTTTTGGAGAAGACGAGGAACACCCACTTAAGTTGCACCCTCTTACTGTTCGTGGATGTTTCTTGAGGATATGGTACCGCGGGGACATAAACTCGGGTGTGCTGAACAAGAGCAACCTGAGCCCCCAGTACAAGTACCTAGCACACGTCATACTTAAGTGTATAGCATCCAGGAGGGTGGGTTTGGTGATCTGTCTGATCAAATCCAGAATGCCTACGTGGCATTGGTCCTAAACCACCCTTTCAGCTTCTCCAACATGATCTTCATGTATCTGATAGAGAACCTAGAGGCTAAGGGGAAGGAAGGTTTTTGCATGTACCCCCGATTTCTACAGCTTATTTGATGATGAAGCTGCCCGATCTTCCCAAGGAAAAGAGTGATACAGTGGCATTGGAGATTATGGATGACACCACTCTTGGGAGGATGAAAGTTTACAGAGGCAAGTAGGTGAAGCCGGTGATGAAGAGGTTGATAGGGCATCTGGCCCGGGCTGATTATGTTGCCCCAGGGAGACGCAAATGGCGTCATGATGACAGTGGATCTGACACTGAGGTGATAGCTATACCATCAGACGATTCTGATGATGATGACAGCCACAATGGGGATGATAGGCCAGTTACATCTGAGGGCCCCTCTACACATACAGCCCAGCCATCCTCTCATACTGACACTACAGCTGCTGGGTTTGTACCTCTCTTCAGTCCACCTGATGATGAAGAGGAAGAGAGTGAGGAAGAGGGTTTGACCCAAAGGCGTGGCAGCAAGGTAGTTGCCACGGAGAAGGGTCTGAGGGTTGTTGGAGGACAGACGGGCACATCAGGGGTAACACAAACAGAGCCTGATCTAGCCTATTCCCCTGATGAGCCAAATACACGAGTTGGAGCCCCGGTATCAACTGGGAAGAGGAGGAAAACCATAGCTAGACCGCATGGTAAGAGGGGAAAGCGACTTAGATTCACCACCTCCGTCTCTACCCCAGCCACCACATCCATCACATCCCAAACACCCTAAACCACCACCACTACTATACCTCCACCTAATACTCACATATCTACTACCACCACCACTGTGCCCCCCACTACAGCCTTCCCATCTTATCCCATCTACACCACAGCTACCACAACAACCACCACTCACCAAACCCAACCCTCATCTGCACCTTCGAACTCAGTTATACCACCTGTCTCTGAGGTTGAGCAACTTGCTGCACTGAACAGCATGGTGCTCCAGTTGCTAGCCTCCGACAAGGCTAAGACGGCTAAAATTCTATAGCTGCAAGAGCAAGGTTCTACACAAACAGCTGAGATTGAGAGACTGAGGGAGTTGACATCTTCACAAGCCCAGTTTATCACTGCACAGACTGATCAGATCACAGGCTTGCTTCAACACGAGGCTGAGACTGATGAGAAGATGGAGAAGCTGGAGGCGGCTCACAAGACTCTATTGCTAAAGCAGAAAGGCAATCAGATTGAGCTCCTCGAGATCGGGGAAGGTGATGATGATGATGATGAGGAGGACGATGATGATAAGGATGACGACAATGATGATGATGATAGTGATGAAAGTGATGATGGTGACGAGAAGAAGGATGATGAGGAAGGTGAAGGAGGAGAGACAGCAGGAGATCATAGTGATGATGCAGCAGACGAGAGGCGTTCTAAACATCGTCAAGATCAAGGACCCTCTCCGTCTGCTCCAACTGAAGAAACTCAGGAGATTCAAGATAAAAGTACTGTTTAGTTATTCATGTTTATGTATTTAACAGACTTTTGTATTTGAAATTATGTAACATTTATGTAATGAATGTTTATATCTTTTGTTAATGTTTGTGCTTGATTATTTACTAACAGATATTGTATTTCATGTTTAAATCAAGCAGATCCAAACTTCCAACGCGATGAATACGATGTCAAACCCCTACAGCAGGTGAAGAGTCAGTTAACAATGATTCTTGATCTGCAGGGTATCGTGAGAAGATCGGTTGAGTATACCCCTGAGGAGAGTGAGATTATTCATAGCTTCACACAGGAGCAGTTGGCTGAGATATTCAAGCTTAACGCCGATGAGATTGTGAAAGATGCTACTAAAATCCAAGTTGACAGTGATGAAGAGCTACACGATATAGATGAGATTGAGATCGAGGACATCACTGATCAACATTACCCAGAGTATACAGACACTGAAGGTCACGTTATTCCAAATTTGGATGACAACCTAGTCAGTGAGACTGACACTCTGGAAAAGATGGAAGCAGAGAATGACAAAAAAGAGGATACAGCCCGAGCTACTGAAGAAGAAGTCAAAGAAAAAGAAAAGCTGAGTGGGCTGCTTGTTTTGCAGAGCTTCGTGCCCAGAGAGATGCTCCAAAGTCTGATGCCTACACCAAACTCTATAGAGTGAAGAAACATCAGAAGGTGTCTGGCAAGATCATATCTTGGGCGTATTTTGGGGACCTTAACGCATATGCAGTTAAGAGGGAGAAAGGTATCGAGTACTTTAGATTCCCACACGATCTAAAGACTCTACCTGGTTTTGAGCTTAACCAACTGGCAAAGCTGAAGTTGCTGTATGCTGATCCGAGGAAGATGTCAGGTTGGTTTGAGGCTGCGTTAAAGAGAGAGTACCACACCCGGTGGGTGAACTTCAGTCCTCAGCAACCTACGAGGTACATTCGAAGGTCTGAAGTTGATCCACGAACCGGGAAGCCAAAGATTGTGTTGAAGTGGCGTCCTCCGCGCACCATGTCGAAGATCCCTCTAAGGGAAATGCCTCAGGACATCGCTCCACATTTCAAGTAGTGGTACTACAATTGGCGAACAGCTGAAGCAGTCATAGTGTTGAACAGAGATGGACAGATGGATGTCATCCGGGTATTTGACCCAATGTGGCTTACTAACTTGTCAGCTAATGATGTTTATACACTCTACAAGTGGCCACTGTTCTATGACTCTCAGGATATCATACAAGCTCTCCAGTATCAGCACGTCATACGCATCTGCTTTGTATTTGAAATACATGCAGGTGTAACTAGAAAGGAGAAGTTCAAGAAGTACGAAGAGGTTATGGGTAAAGCAAGACATTAGAGGAATCTAGGTCCAAGGGGAGTTTGTTGGTACATGTGTCCCTAGATTCTGAGCTGAATGTAATATCTTTGTAATGTGTTGATTATATGTAATTGAACGTCGATTAATGAAATACATTTGGTTGTTTATGTTATAATTTTTATATATTTCATTAATGGGTTGTGTAATGATTAATTATATAGGTTTATGGTTGTTTGAATTGGTATGCATAATGTTGAAATGATTAACACATTCAAACTTAACATGATGAAGTTATCATGCGAATGGGCCATGCCAATGGACCATACGCATTAATACCTTCATGCGAATGGCTCAGTCGCACGACTGAACCATGAGATTGAATCAGTCGTAAGACTGAAGCATGAGATTGAACCAGTCGTACGACTGAAGGCTCAGTCGTGCGTATGGATCAACCGCATAGCTCAATCGCACGACTGAACCATGCGAATGGTTCAGTCGCACGAATGAGAAACCCTTACCTATAAATACCACCTAGTTCGTGGAAAAACGTAACACTTCGAATATTCATAACCCTAGTCGACCCAGAGCGCCCTGTTCGTCCATTCCAACTTCACAAAATGTTTCAGATCATTCCTAGTTCGTTCATAACGTTTTCTAATCGTTAGGTTTGATCTTGTTAACGTTTTCCCTGATTGGATCACCAGTCAAATAGGATTCCGCACTATTTGATCCGGTATAACGAAGAATCAGTTAGTACTCCGTACATACGCGGTCCTAACATGTATGCATATCAGTTGACAGGTGAGAGTTAGAGCTATGGGATAGAAGCATGGGACTGAAGCTTCTTAGCACTAGAAGACTGGCATCCCTGATGGAGAAAAGCTTAAGAGGACTTCAAAATAGTTTTGAAGATTAAAGACAATGTTTATATATTTAATTGTAATGAATTGAAATTACAGTATTTTCCGCTGCAATATATATTTATACATATATGAGTAAATGATTGCTTTAAATCGATGTTTTGCTGTGAATGACCAACTGTGAGGTCCCCCTGGAAAGGAGGGCTTACATGAAGATCAACAACTGATGCACAAAGCCTGAAGACAAAGACTGAAGACATCAGCTAATGACATCTACAGAAGTCATCAACTGATGAATCATCTGAAGTTAAAGTCTGAAGACCAAGTGCTAAAGCTTCAGAGTTTGTCATAAGAGCTGAAGAAGTATTCTTCAGTTGTTGTTATGGTTTCCTTTTCAGTTTTTATTTTTATGTTTCAGTAGTTTGTAAAACGACTGAAGAGTTTGTTCTTCAGTCGTTGTAGCTTTTCAGTAGTTTCTTTTCAGTTCTTGTAATAGTTTGACACTTACCATTTTGTAAGAAGATGTCAGCTGTTGTGACATCTTCAGTAGTTTAGTTTGTTTTCAGTAGTTTGTTAATAACGGTTGATGTCACTGTCAAGTGACATCAGCACTAGGTTATTCTTCCCTGTATAAGGAAGATGACCTAATTGTAGCCGCTGCTAATTACAGCCGCAGTCGAAGCATGTATTGAATGAAATATTCTCTTTTGCAGAACTTCCATCTTTCTCTATAACTTACTGTTTTATTGTTAAATCTATTGTGTTCTTGCTTGTTTGTTCTAATTCTTGTACTAAATCCACTGGGAATACAACCTAATTGATCAAACTAGAGGCTTAGATCCTGTCAAATGGTATCAGAGCCGGTTAATCATTGATCTATTTAACAATTGATCATTTGAAACTGCTCTTTTGATAGCTACGTTTGATCGAATTAGCAAGAATTAGTTATAGAGATTGATTTTCTACTGCTTCTGACTGTAAACTTGAGGTTCTCGTGGTTTTTGAGCTAGATTTGTTTTGTTTACCTTGAATTTGACTGAAATCTGAAATGACAACACCAACTAACGATCCTCACAATACTGGCTCCTCAACAAAGCCTCCGATGCTTGTGAGGAGTGAGTATAACATATGGCAACGTCGTATGCTCCACCACTTGTCTGTCAACAGTGTTGGTTGTTGGAAGTCAGTGGTGCATGGACCATACAAGCCTATGGTGAGCGTTCCTAAATCAAATGAGCAGGTTCCGAAGAAACCTGATCAATATTCGGACGAAGATCTTAAGCTGTTCGAGATTGATGCTAAAGCCCATGGAATTTTGGCTATGGCAATTCCAAATGAGATCTATTCAGGACTTTTGCATCATGAAACTGCTCATGATCTCTGGGTTGCTCTGAAGGAATAATTCGGAGGAACCAATGAGGTCTTAGCAAATACTAGGCAAATCCTCGCCCAACAATATGAGACATTCTCTCATAGGAAGGGTGAGACACTGACTCAACAGTATGAGCGATTCTCTTGTCTTATTTCTGAGCTGAAAATGGTTAAACAAGAGTATTACAATAGTCAGATGAACAACCGCTTTCTTAGATCCCTACCTGAGAGATGGGACACTTATACCATTGTCCTACGCTCCAGTGCAAATCTGGACACTCTATCCCTCACTGAACTTCATGGGAAACTGGTTACATTTGAAAGAGAGATAGAACAGAAAAGGAAGTTGTCATCATCTAGCAAGCTCACTGATGACTTTATCTCAGGCAATGCTGCCTTGATAGGTCAAGAGTCAGAATATGCTACATCTGAGAATGCCTATGATGAGCATATTGATTTCTCTAACAATTCTGAACATGCTTTTGTTGGTGTTGATAGTAGTTCAGGAGGTAGCAGTGATAACTTGTGCTTTCTGATAGAGGACTTGAAGAACATTCCAGATGATGATCTGGAAGAGATGGATATTTTGAGTCAAATGGCTATGATAAATATCAGATCTCAAAAGTTCTACAAGAGAACTGGGAGGAAATTTTCTGGTCTCTCTGGTAAAACCAAAGTTGGTTTTGACAAGAGTAAGTTGAGGTGTCACAAGTGCAAGAGGCTTGGACACTTTGCTAGAGAGTGTAGATCATCTGGATCTAACTCCTCTGCACCCTTTGTGACTTTTCCAAGAAATAGCTCACAGCACAGAGGGCAACACTCCACCAGTTCCAGTCATCCATCACCAGCACATGCATCACCTGCATACTTTATGCCTCAGGGTCATATGCCATACCCATACCCCTGCTACTACATGCCTCAGCCAAGTCAAGTTCAAGCATCCCCTGCTCGGCAACCACATGCTCTCCCTGAGCCTCAATCTTCCCAATCTCATCATCAACCCTAACATCAACACCACAGCTTCTTCACCCCAGGAGTTGTTAACTGGAGTAGTTTACCAGATGATTTATCTGGTCAAGAACAACTATTCCAAGGTGCTGGTCAACATGGTGGTGATCATCCTTTTGGGAACCTTGCTCTCATGGCCCTGGATTCTGCTGATGGGGCATCCTCCAATGCTTCATCACATGTATCTTCTGAGGCAAAAGCCAAGCTTTGTTCTGATTCATGCATAGCAGCATTTGCCTCTATTAGAGAGGCAAATGTAGCTTTAATTGATAAAAACCTTGAGCTAGAGCAAACCATTTTCAAAAGAAAAGCTGAATTTGAGGCTGTAATTAATGATAAAAATGATGAGATTTATAAGCTTAAATGCCAAATCAAAGATGATAAGGCTAGGGAAGTGGTACCTCTAGAGAAGTACAGAGACCTTAAGGAAACACTTGCAGCTACCTAGGTAGAGTGTGATCGATGGGTGCAATCCTACAAGGGTTTTGAAATGCTTCTTAGTAAGCAATCTGCTTCCAATGTGAAGTTTGGCATTGGTTATAATCACACTGCCCCTCCTACAGATTTTACTTCAAGAGCAGAAGTTGAATCTTGTGGAGAGAGCAATAACCAATCCTTCTCATCATGTGACCTACTATCTGATACAACATCATCAGAAGTAGAAGTCAGCATTCATTCCTCACAAAACCAATCAGCTGATGCTAAAACAGCTGATGGGTCAAATGCTGACTGTCACATGATCAAAGAGTTGATAAACTCAGGTGTTGTCTCCAGAAGTACTGAAAGTACAGGAGAGCAAGTGATAACACCTGAAGTTCAAACCCCAACTACTACCAGTACTGAAGAGAAGAAAACTGCCAGTAGAAAGGATTTTAAGACTACTGAAGAGGATGTCAGGAAAGCAAGTACTGCAAGGAAGAAAACTGCAAGTACTGACAGCAAACAGCTGAAGAACAAGTCTTTAGCAGTTTCATCCTCGTCAATAGATGATCAACATAATATGAAGAAGAAGCCATGTGAGATATGTGGCATGTTCAATCATGTTATTGATGGTTGCTCGTACCAAAGAGGTTCCAAACTCAAACAAAAGGAGAAAATTAAAGAGCACATGAATACACTGAAAAATGAGTTTGAGACCAAGTTTGTACTAGCAACATCAAAACCTGAAAACCCTAAGCCCAAAAAGAAATCTAAAAAGAAGGTAGGGGTTAATCAGGTAACAGCTGAGGTTGCTCAAAAGAAGATGGTGCAACATAGGAATCTATCACCAGCAAGCACCAATGTTTCTGAAGAGCTGAAAGCTTTATCACAAAGTCAGACACAACTTGTGATGATGGTTCAGCATCTAATAGGAAGAGTCAACCAATTAGATGCTCCTGTGTTGAAACCACAGAAAAGGAAATCCAAGCCAAAGGGTTCCTCTTCTACACCATCTCCTTCATCTCAGGCTGTCACACATAACACACCTGTTAGTGTTGCATCTGTTGTTGTGAACAGACCCAAAACCAAAATGGTTTGGGTTTCTAAAACTAACTAACTTGTTGTTACGATTGCAGGGTTCTTCAACATGCCAAAGAAGCATCTGGTATGTAGATAGTGGAAGATCCATGCATATGACAGGAAGCAGTTCCCTTCTTAATGACTACTCTCAAAGAAAGAAGGGATTTGTCTCCTTTGTTTCCAATGGGGAAATAAGGTTTGATGATGTTAACCGTGTGGAGAATCTCAAGTACAATCTCTTGAGTGTCAGTCAAATGTGTGATAAAGGCCATGTTGCCCTTTTCACAAGCCGGAACTGTCGGATTCTGTCATCCAAAGTTCTGAGTTTGATTGACAAGGTGTTGGATGAATATACTCTCCTGAAGGCCAACAAGACAGGAAGAGTATATGCCTTAGACCTTTCAAAGAAAATTGATATAAAAGGCCATCCTTGCCTATTCTCCAAGGCCTCTCCTCAAGAGTCTACTCTATGGCATTGAAGGCTGGGGCATGTTAATCTCAAGAATATGAATCGCTGATAAACCATGGTTTAGTAAGAGGATTGCCTTTGAAGGAGTTCAAGTGTGAAGACAACTGCCCTGCTTTCTTAAAGGGAAAAAAACACAGAGTTTCATTCCCTCCAATAGAGAACCAAAGTCCACTGCCTGCTTGCAACTCTTGCACATGGATCTCTTTGGTCTTGTCAGGGTGATGAGCATGGCAAAGAAGAAATACTGTCTGGTAATTGTGGATGATTACTCCAGATATGTATGGACTTTCTTCTTGCACACCAAGGATGAAGCTGCCAAGGCTATTACGAACTTTGTGTTATTTGTGGAGAAGCAGTATTCCCTGCAGGTCAAGTGTGTGAGGAGTGACAATGAAACAGAGTTTAGAAACCACACACTTGATGACTTCTACCTGTCTAAGGGAATTAAAAGGCAGTTCAGTATTCCCAGAACTCCTGAACATAATGGAGTGGCTGAGAGAAAGAACATGACTCTCATTGAAGCTGCAAGGTCAATGCTGGCTGACTCAGGATTGCCACTGACCTTTTGGGCTGAAGCTATCAACACAGCTTGCTATGTTCAGAATAGAGCATTAGTCAATCAGAGGTCGATGAAGACTCCTTATGAAGTACTTCATCATTTGGCCCCTCTGATTTCCTTCTTTAGAGCCTTTGGGTGTCCATGTTTCATTCTCAACACTAGCAATCCACTCCAGAAGTTTGCTAGTAAGGTGGATGCAGGGTATTTTGTTGGTTATTCATCAACTTGCAAGGCATACAGAGTTTTCAACTGTAGGACAAAGATGGTTGAAGAAACCCTGCATGTCAAGTTCAATGAATCTCCAAAGGACAAGATTCCACAAAACCCTGTGGAGTTGTTTGATCTGGATATACTGCAATATGTTCCTTATCAACCTCCAGCTGTTGTGCTTGTCAACAGTTCTCCACCTGGTGGTACAGATGATGATGTATCCAGTACTCACCTTTTCAGGTTTAGTGACCACCTGCCTGAGTCCACTAAACCTGATGCTCCTGTAGCTTCAGCAGCCCCATCCACAACAAATGCTGATCAGATTTCTGCATGCTCTACTTCATTTGAGCTGCCATCTCCTACATGGTTTCAAGAATCTTCATCACCATCTGTTGTTGCTGAAAGTCCTACAAACACTTGCACTGATCTTATAATCTATCAAGAGCTGAAGAATCACCCCACATCTCAAATCATTAGTGATATTAATGCTAGAGTTTCAACCAGAAATCAATTGTCCAAGTTCTGCTTCTATGCTCTCTTCATCAGTCAGCAAGAGCCAAAGAACAATCATGTTGCATTAAGAGACAATGGATGGGTTGAAGCAATGCAGCTTGAGCTTCTTCAGTTCAGAAAACAGCAAGTGTGGGAGCTTGTTCCTTTACCCCAAGGTAAGTGTGCAATAGGCACTAAATGGGTATTTAGGAACAAAACAGATGAAAAGGGCCAAATTGTCAAGAACAAGGCCATGCTGGTTGTTCAGGGGTTCGCACAAGAGGAAGGCATCGATTATGATGAAACCTTTGCCCCTGTAGCCAGACTGGAGGCAATTAGATTGTTTTTAGCCTATGCTGCCTTTCACAATCTTAAATTTTATCAAATGGATGTCAAAAGTGCCTTTTTATATGGTAAATAAAAGAGGAAGTTTATATGTGTCAACCACCAGGTTTTGAGGGTAATAAACATCCTGATTGGGTGTATAAGCTTGATAAGGCTCTTTATGGGCTGAAACAAGCTCCTAGAGCCTGGTATGAAACATTATCAACTTTTCTTCAACAAAATAAATTCACTAGAGGCACCATTGATAAAACTTTATTCATAAAGATAGTGGGACAGCACAAGCTACTTGTTCAAATTTATGCAGATGACATAATTTTTGCATCCTCTGATACACAATTGTGTGATGGATTCACAAAGCTCATGAAGCAAAAGTTTGAAATGAGTGCTATGGGGGAATTACAGTTCTTTCTAGGTTTGCAAATCAAACAAAGGGCTGATGGAATCTTCATTCATCAGTCCAAATACATAAAAGAGTTGTTGAATAAGTTTGATTTACAAACCTATAAGCCCTGTTCTACTCCCATGAGCAGCATCACACAACTGGATGTTGATCAGAAAGGTAAAGCGGTTGATGAAACCCTTTACAGATGTATGATTGGGTCCTTGATGTACCTTATAGCTTCTAGACCAGACATCATGTTTGCAACATGTGCCTATGCTAGATTTCAGGCTGCACCTAAAGAATCCCATTTGATTGCAGTCCAAAGGATCTTTAGATATCTGTAGGGCACCCAATTACTGTTGGGTTTGTTAGAACATAAAATCATAGTTTAACCATTTAAACTTTCAGAAAACGCAGCGGAAGTGAAGTATTATAACCATGTTTATAAGCTGAAAAATATGTTCATTAGATGACCATATTAATGTATAAAACAAACCCAAAGAACAAAGGATCATTTATGTGAATTAGCAAGCTATGAACATGTGAAAAACTACATAAAATCACAGCTTCATTGAGCTGTGATATATACCTTTCTGCAGCAGCTAAACTCGACAGAAAAGAGTTGTTAGATGCTCAAGAACTTGGCCAAGACTCCAAAGAAGGACCCTCAAGCTAGTATACCCCAAGCTCCTTGCAAACACCTTCTCTTGTTAGGTAGAAATCACCAAAACAACACCAAAAACCCAGCTTGAAAACCCTTGTTCACTGCTGCTGAAAACCGTAGCTTAGAGAGAGAAAGGAAGCTGATTTTGTGTTGTTAGTTGCATGCATGAATCATATTCATGGAGTGCATGATCTTCACACCAAGAACAACATGTAATCAGCTCAAAATTTGCTCTTCAAAGCTTCCCAAAGCTGCTGCCTGGTCCAAAATTTTGAGAGAGAAAGAGCTGAAAAATGTTTGTCTCTTGCATGTGTTAGATAATGAGAATGAGAGTGTCTTTTATTAGTAGTGGAGCTAGACAAGCATGCATGTGTGTGTTCTTATCAAGGCCTTGTTCTTTGGACTAGAAAGCATGCATGTGTGTTGTGTTATCAAGGGAATCTTAACACCCTTGCACATGCATATGTTGGACGGCCACAAGGCCCAAAATAAGGTGGTTTTCTAGTCTTGTAAAACTTATATTGTCTTATAAATTATAAGACACACACATATATTGTATGAAAAATATAAGTGGATATCTTATAAGTATTAAGTTTTAACACACATATATATATTGTCTAGCCTTGTAACTAGTTTATACAATTAACCAATTAATTGTATAAGTAGTACACTCTCATTATTATTTGGTGTTATACAACTAATTTAAATAACACTTCAAATAATATTATTGAACAAGATATCCTAATAAATTGTTCCATCTCATATACAACTTATTTAGAAAACCCATTTTCTAAATTTGGTGTAAATATTTAATTGCATGATCATATCATCAATTAAATATTAATTGGTGTTTGCTAAGCTTGTTATTGGGTATAACCCGACTTGGATCATAACGTACTAACCACATCAATATTTTATGTGTCTTGGGCACATAGAATCCTACAATCTCCCACTTGCCCAAGATTCATAGAATATTGATGCAAGTAGTAAATAACGCCTAACAACGGTTTACTACCCTTAATACGCATGACTTATGGCCATTCAATAACATCATCCCATTCAAGTACCCTACTTGAAATGATTTAGGTGAATCAATCATCTATCCTTTTGTTACAGATGTCATGTTAAATCCAAGGACACAGAATGATCATTCCTTGTTTATTTAACTTAATCAGGCCTTAGACATCATACTCTCAACGAATAAGAGGAACAAATCCCATCTTGACCACATACGTTTCTCACAATCACCTTATGTAATACCTGAACATAGCCTTATGTACTGACAATTATTTCATATCAGTGAAGAACTAGCTCAAGGTATAAAACTTGGTGAATATCAAAACCCAATATGTGTCTCAGGGTCGGAGGATACCAAATGATATTCGCCTTTACTCAAATTTACTTATGATCAATCGATAAGATTCCATGTAGTAAAATTTGAGATGCGGGTTAGTCCAATATTTGTATCCCACAAATATCTATGAACCTTGGTAGCAACCCATTGCTCTATATTCACCTTATAAATATCAACCAATCCAAGTTCATAATAGTCTTACCCTCACACTTGTTCCCACAAGTATGAACGACTACGGACATTTAGAGTAATTAATTTACTCATGGATTAAACATGCTAAATCGGAACATTAATTGAGACATTATAACCAAATAATTTTACTCAAATAATAAAGTGTTCCACATATTCAAATACAAAATTTGATCAAGTCCAATCACTAGAATATCGAAGTCCTAAGGCATAGGTATGACTTTCATGCTTTGCCCATTCAAGGAGCTTCGTGAGTGGATCCGCAATGTTTTGATCAAAGTGAACTTTGCGAATACATATCTTTCCCTTTTCAACTTCATCCCTTATGTAGTTGAATCTCCGCTCATTGTGCCTAACCTTTTGATGTGCACGGGGTTCCTTGATCTGAACAATCGCACCCTCGTCATCACAAAAATTTCTAAGGAGTCTTGAATGGTAGAGACCATCCTTAGATTGGTGATAAACCTTTTTATCCATGCAGCTTCCCAAGCTGCTAATGAGGCGGCTATGTATTCGAATTCTGTAGTGGACAACGCTACCCTATTCATTATGGAGACGTACCCGATTGTGATCGAGGATCATCTCGATCAGTTTGGAAACTAGCATTCGTGTAACCCTTTACAACTAGTTCCTCTTCATCAGATTCGTATATTAGAAACATATCTTTAGTCCTCCTAAGGTATTCCAATATAGTTTCAACAGCCATCTAATGGCTGTTACTTGGATTCTGCTGATATCTACTTGTCATGCTTAACGTGCATGACACGTCCAGTCTAGTGCATATTATCGCATACATGATGGATCCTATAGCAGACGCATATGGGATGTCCTTCATACAATGTTGCTCATCCTTTGAGCTTGGATATTGAGATGCACTCAATATTGTCCCTCTTTGAATAGGTATTATACCTTTCTTAGAGTTTTCCATCTTGAACCTTTTCAAGATTTTATCACTGTATGCACTTTGGTTTAACCCTATCAACCGCCTCGATCTATCCCTATAGATCTTTATTTCCAAAATATAGACGGCTTCACCGAGATCTTTTATGGAAAAACAACTTCCAAGCCAGGTTTTAACACCTTCCATGGTTGGAATGTCATTCCCAAAATGTAATATGTCATCACCATACAATACTAAGATTGTGATTACACTCCCACTAGCCTTTTTATACACATGAGCCTTGTCAGTATCCAAGTTTCCATGCATATTTGTTTTCTTCTCGAAAACCCACTTGCATCCAACAGGTTTGGAGTTAAGTGGAGGGTCAACCAATTCCTAAACTTGGTTGTCATACATGGATTGCATCTCTACGTTCATGGCTTCCAGCCATTTGTCACAATCCGAATTGGACATAGCATTATGGTATGTAGTTGGCTCATCGGAGTCAATCTCATAGCATCCATCCATGAAAAATCCATATATTTCAGGTGGAATGCTAACTCTACCAGATCTATGAACGTTTTGTGTGTATTGATCAACCTCTTGATCATTATCAACAACCTCTTGTTGACAGCTAGTGTCAACCAAACGTGTATCGGCTTGTGGATCTTGATCCTCATCAAATTCCACTGTTCTATGCGTCATTCCTTCCATAAGGAACTTCGCTTCCAAGAACTATGCCTTTTGAGCAATAAATACCTTTTGCTTTGTTGGATCAAAGAAGTAGTATCCTATACAATCCTTTTGGATATCCAACAAATATACACTTAGTGAATCGACTTTCAGTTGGTTTGGGTGTTAAGCTTAACATAAGCTTCATAACCCATACTTTTAAATATGATGGCGATGGAACTATTCCATTTCATATTTCAAAAAGCGTCGAATCCACTTTCTTGGTTTGGGCCATATTCAAAATACGAGCCTTGTAGAGTAGTGCGAAACCCCAAAATTATAGAGGTAGTGAGCTTATAGGCATCATAGGTCGAACCATATCCAATAGGGTTCGATCTCCTTTCAGACACATCATTATGTTATGGTGTTCTGTGAGGAGTAAGTTGTGAGACAATCTTACAACTTCCTAGATGATCCCTAAAAGGCTCATTTAGGTATTCACCTTCTCTATCTAAACGGAGAACTTTGGTAGTTCTATCGAGTTGATTTTCTACTTCATTCTTGAAGTTCTTGAACATTTCAAATTCTTCATGTTTATGTGCCATCAATTACACATAACCATAGCGACTATAATCGTCGGTAAAGGTAATAAAGTAAGTTTCATCATACCTTGTCATTGTCTTAAAAGGACCACATACATCCAAATGTATGACTCCTGATAAGTCTTTTGCCCTTTCATTAGTACCACTAAAGGGCGTGTTGGTCATCTTACCTTGTAAACAAGATTCACACTTATCAAATGAACGATTTTCATTTGTTTTCAAAAGACCATTCTTTTAAAGTGTTCAAATCCGATTCTTGTTTATGTAACCAAGATGACAATGACAAGGATAAGAGTTACTTAAACCATTTTAAGTCTCTTGGTACATGATGGGTATGATGTGTTATTATAGGATGAATCTTTATGAACCAATTCATAAATATCATTAGAAGGCATAGCCTTGAAATAATATACATCATCCTTAGCAACATAAATACCATCATTTACAAACTTTAAATCATAACCATATCGTTTTAAAAGGGAAACTTAAATCATGTTCCTAGTCAAACTAGGAGCATATAACATGTTTGAACAACTTCCAAACCTTTTGAAAGTTACAAAACATAGTCTCCTTTCTTAAAGTGCTTATTCTTTTTGAACCCTTGCAACAGATTGCAATAGTGAGTTCCACATGTGGTATCCAATTACCCATGTGCTTTGAGGAAATAACATTTAAGTCAATATGGATTATGAAAGTTGTGCTTGAGGTTTGCCCAGCATCCCTCTTATTTCTCAACTCTTTGAGATAGGTTGGACAATTCCCTTTCAAATAACCTATCTCACCATACTCAAAGCATGGATCGTTTTTCGTTTACCTTAGGCTTCATAAGCTTAGGTTTTGGAGGTTCCGCTTTGATCTTCCCTTCCCTTTTGCCTTTGATGTGCCCTCCTCCTTTGGCAACATTTGCCTTGGGATCGGGAATGGCCTCAACATCATCGGGGTCGGGTTGGTTAGGAATAAGATCGTCAAGGTCATTTGCCTTTGCTCTTGCTTGAGAACAATTCTCAAGTTTCGAGACCAGTCCATAAGGTTATTATGGTACAGACGATCCCTCTCTAAAATAGTTCTCAGTGATAGGGTATGGACGGTCGGGGTGGTAGCATTATTGTTTGCGGTCATTCTACAAATTTTACAAAGTTCTTTTTAGTATTTCTTAAAATTTCATTTTAATTATTAATACCCTTTACGTCTCATAGACAATTAATAATTAAAATCTAGAATCCAACGTTACATTCAAATAATGGTTAGGTGACCTTTATCCCATTATTCAAATTAACAAGGTAGTCAACTTTTGAAAATTGCAACCTTTTGCAACTTCTAGCGGTATGGGATCGACTTTAAACATCATATGCAAAGTCGGCATGTTAATCCCATCAACACCATTTGGAAACCATATTTTAGGTGATCCATTCAACATGGTTTGCAAATCAAGTCACCCTACTTGCACACACATGTGAGTTTACCAACACAAGTGGTTAGGTGACCTTTATCCCATCAATGTGGTATTCCCACCTTAAGTCATAAGTTCCCTCAAAATGGTTAGGTGACCTTTATCCCATTAAGAGTTTCCAAATGACTTAAGTGTTGTGCAAAAGGACGGTGTTAAACTTGTTTGAAAAGGGATTTTTAGTTTTCATTAATTCTAGTTTTGAAAACTCTATGTACCTTGTATTTGCATGCTTTCAAATACAAGGTATCCTATGGTTCATTTTTAATAAAACCTCTTTTATTAAATCATCAATCCTTTTAATAACCTCTTATTAATCACTTAATGATTAAGAACCATAGATGCAAGGTATCTTATGGTTTATTTTTAATAAAACCTCTTTTATTAAATCATTAATCCTTTTAATAACCTCTTATTAACCACTTAATGATTAGAAACCATAAATTTCTAGCTTGTTAAGTTTGCTAATGAGTTTGTTATGCATATCCAAATATCAAACAACAATCATACAACAAACAACCAAACAAGCATAATATAAACAACCACAATGTGCATAACCATAGCTACTATTGTGACCACACTTGTTTGCCATCACAAGTGTGGTCATTTGGTCTTTCCTAAGGGTTGAATACAACGCAAAATAGAGGTCTCCTTAGACTCCCACTTGAACTTGCATCCATATGCTTCAAGTCCATTTTTTGTGTCTTTGATGTCCATCTTTGGGTCTTCATCTTGTGCATCTTCCTTTTACAAAAATTATATCCTAATATATATTTGTAATAAAAGAAATGCACCTAATCTATTTATTACATAACCAAATGAATAAATAATTACAACCCAAATAATAAACATAAATATTACAACCCAATTGAATGAATTAAAACAACCATTCCAATCATCCAAATAACATAGGGCCAAAGGCTAGGTTATGCACTATTATATGACCAATCATAAACATTATTCAAAAAACTAAATAAACCCCATTAAACCCCAAATTTTCAGCCAACTTAAACTGAAAATTAGGGTTTGTTTGTCCAAACAAACAACATCCAAATATATCAACCAATTGACATTCCTATCTTTCAAAGTTTAATCATAAGCATGAAGATATAACTTTGAAAGACATGGGGTTTATTGAGTCAACCAAAATCAGCCTATTATGAGTTTAAAATCATCCTCTAAAACTAATTTTTAAAGGACAAGAACAAGCAAGCTATCCACATAACCGGCTCTTGATGCCATTGTTAGGTTTGTTAGAACATAAAATCATAGTTTAACCATTTAAACTTTCAGAAAACGCAGCGGAAGTAAAGCATTATAACCATGTTTATAAGCTGAAAAATATGTTCATTAGATGACCATATTAATGTATAAAACAAACCCAAAGAACAAAGGATCATTTATGTGAATTAGCAAGCTATGAACATGTGAAAAACTACATAAAATCACAGCTTCATTGAGCTGTGATATATACCTTTCTGCAGCAGCTAAACTCAACAGAAAAGAGTTGTTAGATGCTCAAGAACATGGCCAAGACTCCAAAGAAGGAACCCTCAAGCTAGTATACCCCAAGCTCCTTGCAAACACCTTCTCTTGTTAGGTAGAAATCACCAAAACAACACCAAAAACCCAGCTTGAAAACCCTTGTTCACTGCTGCTGAAAACCGTAGCTTAGAGAGAGAAAGGAAGCTGATTTTGTGTTGTTAGTTGCATGCATGAATCATATTCATGGAGTGCATGATCTTCACACCAAGAACAACATGTAATCAGCTCAAAATTTGCTCTTCAAAGCTTCCCAAAGCTGCTGCCTGGTCCGAAATTTTGAGAGAGAAAGAGCTGAAAAATATTTGTCTCTTGCATGTGTTAGATAATGAGAATGAGAGTGTCTTTTATTAGTAGTGGAGCTAGACAAGCATGCATGGGTGTGTTCTTATCAAGGCCTTGTTCTTTGGACTAGAAAGCATGCATGTGTGTTGTGTTATCAAGGGAATCTTAACACCCTTGCACATGCATATGTTGGACGGCCACAAGGCTCAAAATAAGGTGGTTTTCTAGTCTTGTAAAACTTATATTGTCTTATAAATTATAAGACACACACATATATTGTATGAAAAATATAAGTGGTTATCTTATAAGTATTAAGTTTTAACACACATATATATATTGTCTAGCCTTGTAACTAGTTTATACAATTAACCAATTAATTGTATAAGTAGTACATTCTCATTATTATTTGGTGTTATACAACTAATTTAAATAACACTTCAAATAATATTATTGAACAAGATATCCTAATAAATTGTTCCAACTCATATACAACTTATTTAGAAAACCCATTTTCTAAATTTGGTGTAAATATTTAATTGCGTGATCATATCATCAATTAAATACTAATTGGTGTTTGCTAAGCTTGTTATTGGGTATAACCCGACTTGGATCATAACGTACTAACCACATCAATATTTTATGTGTCTTGGGCACATAGAATCCTACAATTACTAGGTCTTTGATATTTAACTGGGCATTCTTGCAAATTAGTTGCTTTCTATGATAGTGACTATGCAGGATGCAAAGTCACCAGAAAATCCACTTCTGGTGGTTGCCAATTCCTAGGCAATTTTTTAGTTTCTTGGCAGAGTAAGAAACAAACATCAATTGCTACATCCACTGCTGAAGCTGAGTACATTGCTGCTGGAAGTTGTACTTCTCAGGTACTCTGGCTTCAGAACCAACTCTTGGATTATGCATTACAGAGACTAAGACTCCATTACTAATGGATAGTGCTTAAGCTCTTTGTATTGTTAAAAATCCAGTCCAGCACTCTAGGACCAAACATATAGAGATCAGACATCATTTTATAAGAGATTGCTATGAAAAAGGTCTGATTGATCCAAAGTTTGTGCCTAGTGCTGATGAGCTTGCAGACATCTTTACTAAGCCTTTAGATAGTGCCACATTCCAAAATTTGGTACTAAGGCTTGGTATGCTGCAGATAGAATAATTCGACTAATACTGATGCTCTCAGTTCACAAGTACTGATGAGCATTGGTATGCAAAGGTCAAATATAAGTACTGATGAAACATTTAGTCTTCAGCATTTTCACAACTACTGAAGACTAAAATGATTCAAAGTACTGAAGTACATTATTTGTTGAAAATAGCTGATGTAGTTACAACTACTGATGTGGTTATAACTACTGATGTATAATTCTCACACAAATAAGTACTGAAGAACAAATTTTGATAATAACTACTGATGTGTAATCTTACACATAAGTACTGAAGACAATTTGTTCACCAATTCTGAAGAATAATTTATTTCATCAGAACTTATGAACATCTGATCACAAGAGCTGAAGAATAAATATTCACAAGAGCTGAAGGGCCAATGAAACATTTGAAAGTCAGCCAAAGAGCTGATGAGTAAATGTTGATGTCGGAATGAAACAACTGAATTGACGGAAACAGCTGATGAGAAACTTTACTCTTCAGCTGATACCTACATCTGCTGTTTCATATCCAAACAACTGAAGGACAAAACCATGTCTTCAGTAGTTTCACAACTACTGATGACTAACACCAAGTCCTCAGTTGTTTACAACAACTGAAGCGAAACCATGTCTTCAGTAGTTTATAACTACTGATGTCAGTAGTTTACAACTACTAAAGACTAACACCAAGTCTTCAGTTGTTATAATGTCTGAAGATGAAAACCATGTCTCCAGTAGTTTATAACTACTGATGACTAACAACAAGTCTTCAGTCGTGTAAGGCCCCGATCCCGGGCACCTCACAGTTGGTCGTTCATTGGGTATAATTTACAGTATCTTAATGAAATCATGCAGCGGAAATTCTGTGATAAACATTCATTTACTATAAGTACTTTTGCCATTTAATACAACGTACGTCAATTACAAAACATCTAATGTTGCATTACATCACAAAAGCACTATTACAAAAGATTACATCTTTTGTGTGTACAAAATGGTCATAAACAGTGACCTCTGATTTAGAAATATAAAATTTTTCATCATAAAGGAGATTTCCTTAAGTAGTCCCGTACATCGGAACCCTAAGGAATCTCCTAATGGCATGCAACATGATGTGTTGCGTGCATTATGGGCCCACAACACATGACGTTGCAGCATTATCAAAAGGAGAATGCCATCCAAAAAGAGCTGAGTAGCCGCCTCGTGCCATCCTCAGCAACCCTACCTGCCAACTGGAAACACATAAAAAGTCAGCGTTGCTGAGTGAGTTCTAGTTTTATATGTGGTAAAAAACTTTCTATATGTAGTATATCAAAATACTCTTTTCTGTAAATTCTAATTTTATATGTGGTAAAAAACTTTCTATATGTAGTATATAAAAATACTCTTTTCTGTAAAATACTATACTGTACTGTATATACGAGCACGCATCATCTGTATGAACAAATAACGTTCGTTCTTTGTACTATATGCCTTGTCTATAAACTTTATCTTTATGTTTCACTTTCTGTATGGACCAGTGAGCGATACCCCAACTATATGCGCGATGGGAAACGGATGACGGGCCATCTATATCCCCCGAAGGGTCAACTGTATTCCCCCGAAAGGACTATGTGTATCCCCCGAAGGGTCAACTGTATCCCTCGAAAGGGCTTTGTGTACTGTGTACAAGGCCGACCCGATCATCCGGGTCACGCCACAAAGGTCCCGCCAATCTCAATTGATTGACCCTGTGTGCGTCAATGGGTAGCTAGCCCGCAACACAGTTGAGCTAACAACACATAGTCGTGTAGCTCCTATAAGCTTGCAAGACTTGTTAACTTTTATTAATGTTCCTTCACTTTCTTTATTACTCTTTCACTGTACTTTACGTAATACTTTCATTTCATCTATTAGTGATAACATGTAAAGCTGTGGAAAGATAAACATGCATCAAATCGAGGAACATCCGTATTTACAAATCATCAGTCATTACTATTATATAAGGCTACATCATACTTAGCCTACATACATCATACATACACTTCTCTCCACATTCACATCAGCCCTATTTGGGCGATTGAACATACTCCAGTCGCATGGCCTCCATGCGACTGAGTCATGCGAATGGGCATACAGTCGTGCGGATGGACTTCTATCGTACAAATGAACCCTATGCGAATGGGCATCTATGCGACTGAACCCTCAGTCGTGTGTCTGTACTACTATGCGAATGGATCTATGCGACTGAACCCTCGGTCGTATGGCCTGTCGTGCGACTGAGCCCCAATCGTACGACTGAGCCTCAATCATACGATTGGACATCAATCATTCCTCAGTCGTGCGACTGGCCCTCCAGTCGCATAACCCTAACTGGGCAGCGACTGGAGTTCATCACGAACTGCAGACGCGACTTACGGGTCTCAAACCCTTCAAAACTCATTTCCAGCCCAAATTAGCCTTCCTAAACCTCAGGGATTCATTATAGGACATCATACAAGCTAATGAAAGTCCTAATTCGTACCATAAACACGTTACTCAAGATTTCACCCAAATGGGTCAAAAATACACTCTATTAAAAAACGGGTTTGATGTGTTCCAGCCCCAAAATCGTATGAAAACAAGTAAATGAGTGGTCCTAGAACTCACATTATCACGGAGAATATGAAGAGCTTCGATTTGAATAGCCTCTCGACAAATCTCGAGCCCGAATCGCCCTGTTCTCTCTTTTCTTTCTCTGCTCTGTCGCTCTCTGTTCTTTCTCCCAACTGAAGTGTGTAAGTGTTGGGTAAAGAAGAGAGCTGCTCCTCTTTTATAGGTACAACTTAGTCGCCCGAAGTCCAGGGGCGACTGGACCTTCAGTCGCATGAACACCATGCGGTTGAACCTTCAGTCGTGCAACTGAACTCCAGTCGTACGGTTGAGCTTCAATCGTCCGAACATCATGCGATTGAACCCCCAGTCGCATGAATTCCGTGGGACTGAGACTCAGTCGCATATCACTCCAAAAAGTCAAACTTCCGGTGTTACAAGTCCACCCCTTATTTTTGTTTCATCCCTGAAACATGTTATTCCTCGAACAATCGTGGGTAATGCTGCCTCATTTCTTCTTCAGTTTCCACGTCGACTCGGATCCCTTCCGGTGCCGCCACTGTACACGCACAAGAGGAACCGTTTTATTTCTCAGCCTTTTCTCCTTTCGGTCTATGATCGCCACTGGTTGCTCCATATAATTGAGCCGTTCGTCCACCTCAATATCCTCCAGTGGGACGATCATATCCTCGTCCGCCAAACATTTCCTCAGATGAGATACGTGGAAGGTCAGGTGAATTCCACTTAACTCATCTGGTAAATCCAACCTATAGGCCACCTCTCCTACTCGAGAAATGATTCGGAATGGGTCAGGTGAATTCCACTTAACTCATCTGGTAAATCCAACCTATAGGCCACCTCTCCTACTCGAGAAATGATTCGGAATGGGCCTATATACCGCGGACTCAATTTGCCTCGCTTCCGGAACCGAATGATACCCTTCCAGGGTGAGACCTTCAACATAACCCGATCTCCCACCTGGAACTCATTCGGCCTGCGTCGTTTGTCGGCGTACGACTTCTGTCTGTCTTTGGCTGCCTTCACATAGGCTTAGATCCTTTCGAGCTTTTCAGTCGTAGCCTCGATCACTTCGACGCTCCCCAATCCTTTCTGACCAATATCACCCTAACAAACGGGTGTCATGCATCTCCTGCCGTATAGCATCTCATAGGGTGGCATGCCAATACTGGCATGATAGCTGTTATTATATGAGAATTCGGCTAACGGCAGGTGGTCATCCCAACTTCCCCCGAAGTCAATAACATATGCCCGGAGCATGTCCTCCAAAGTCTGAATGGTCCTTTCAGACTAACCATCAGTTTGAGGATGATAAGTTGTGCTAATATGTAACCTCATCCCCATAGCATCGTGGAATTTCTTCCAGAATTTGGATGTAAACCGGGTGTCGCGATCGGACACAATCGACACCGGCACACCATGACGAGTCACAATCTCTTTGATGAAAAGATCGGCCAACCTTTCGGACGAATATGTCTCGCGTATCGGTAAGAAGTGAGCACTCTTCGTCAGACGGTCCACAATCACCCATATAGTATCGTACCCTCTCGGGGTACGTGACAGCTTTGTGATAAAATCCATGGTGATGTGCTCCCACTTCCCTTCCGGTATGTCCAATGGTTTGAATCTTTCCATACGGCTTTTGATGTTCGGCCTTCACTTGCAAACAAGTAAGGGATTTACTCACATACTCCACCACATCACGTTTCATACCCGGCCACCAATAATCTTTCTTCATGTCTTGGTACATCTTGGTTGCACCAGGATGAATGGAGTATCGAGTCTTGTGGGCTTCATCCATAATCTTCATTCGCAGATCCCCAAGACGAGGAATCCACATGCGCCCAAACCGGGTTCTAACACCAATTGTGTTTTCCCCAACTCCGGGACCAGACCTCTCATTCGTTCAGAGTTAAGATGTTCGTCTTTCAAAGCCTCATCTTGAAACTCTTTGACCTGTTTCATCACGTCGGAGGTCATGATTAGCTGGTACGCCTTCACCCGAATCGCCTCGGGCCTCACTTTTCGGCTAAGAGCATCCGCCACCACGTTGGCTTTGCCCGGATGGTAATGGATCTCACAATCATAATCCTTTATAAGCTCCAACCATCGCCGTTGCCTCATATTCAGATCTTTTTGCTCGAAGAAGTACTTCAAGCTTTTGTGGTCGGTAAAGATGGTGCACTTTGTTCCGTAGAAATAGTGCCTCCAAACCTTCAATGCAAAGACCACGGCTGCTAGCTCCAAGTCATGAGTAGGGTAATTAACCTCATGAACTTTCAACTGCAGGGATGCATAAGCTATAACCTTCCCCTCTGCATCAACACGCATCCCAATCCTGAATAAGAAGCATCAGAGTGAACCACCAGATCTTCGCTTCCCTCGGGTAATGACAGAACTGGAGCTTGGGTCAATCTCGTCTTCAATTCTTCTAACGCCTTTTCTTGAGCTTGACCCCATACAAACTTCACATCTTTCCGGGTCAACTTGGTCAATGGAGAAGCAATCTTGGAGAAGTCCTGAATGAATCTTCTGTAGTAGCCCGCCGAACCCAAGAAGCTACGTATCTCGGATGGTGTCTTTGGAGACTTCCATTGCATTACTGCTTCCACCTTTGCCGGATCGACCATAATTCCCTGCGGGTTAACCACGTGACCCAAGAATTGAACTTCACGCAACCAAAATGCGCACTTGGAGAACTTGGCATACAAGCTAATGAAAATCCTAATTCGTACCATAAACACGTTACTCAAGATTTCACCAAAATGGGTCAAATATACACTCTATTCAAAAACGGGTTTGAATGTGTTCCAGCCCCAAAATCGTATGAAAACAAGTAAGTGAGGGGTCCTAGAACTCACATTATCATGAAGAATATGAAGAGCTTCGATTTGAATAGCCTCTCGACAAATCTCGAGCCCGAATCGCCCCGTTCTCTCTTTTCTTTCTCTGCTCTGTCGCTCTCTGTTCTTTCTCCCGACTGAAGTGTGTAAGTGTTGGGGAAAGAAGAGAGCTGCTCCTCTTTTATAGGTACAGCTCAGTCGCCCAATGTCCAGGGGCGACTGGACCTTCAGTCGCATGAATACCATGCGGTTGAACCTTCAGTCGTGCGATTGAACTCCAGTCATACGGTTGAGCTTCAATCGTCCGAACATCATGCGATTGAACCCCCAGTCGCATGAATTCCGCGCGACTGAGACTCAGTCGCATATCACTCCAAAAAGTCAAACTTCCGGGTGTTACAATTTACAACATCTGAAGGACAAAACCAAGGTCTCAGTAGTTTCACAACTACTGATGACTAACACCAAGTCCTCAGATGTTACAACTTCTGAAGGTTAAAACCACGTCATCAGTAGTTTCAACAACTGATGACTAACACCAAAACCTTCAGTAGTTTTCTTTTAGCCTATAAATATCCAACCAAACCTTCGGAGCTTTTTATTCTCATTTGACCTAAAATTTCAAAAACTCTGAAACCTCCCATACAACATTAATGGCGACCATGCAACTAAAGCCTCGACACAACTATGTCGCATACCTCACAAAGTCACCATTCTGGACAAAGTTCCATCACGCCATCTATCTTATGATCGATTCTCCTTTCCAAATGGCATTTCTCATAAATCCGACCATCTATGCCGATTCGCTTACCCAGTTCTGGACGAACGTCACCGTACAACTGGAGAGAACGACACCGAGGTCTCTCTCCAGTCGTTCGTCAATACCCATAAGGTGGTCATCAATCCTGCAATCATCCGACAAACCCTAAAATTGTATGATGCCACCTTCCCCACCGAATACCCCAAAGGCACCACTGATCTTTCTTTTGCACATCATGATTATCAGCGTGACCTATCTGCCTCAACCCTGCTAAAGAAACATTTCCATGACGCTGAATGTCTCATTTTTCACAGGGTAAATGTTTGCTTAGCCCGAAGACATCATCATCGGATCAAATGTCCATAAGGTGGCAACAGGTATTGTACTCTATCTTTGAGAAACAGCCATTAAATTTTACTGAAATAATATTTTTGGAACTCAAAGACATGGCCTCAAAACCATTTGCAAAATGTTGGATTTTATATCCACGGTTCATTATGGCCATGATAGAGAGCCAGCTTAATGCTGAGGGACTAGTTGGCAGTGGAGTCCTTGCCATGGTTGTACTAGCTGAGGTATACTCCAGGCACAACACGGACCAGACACTCAAAAAGGCTGCCAAGCTGTGCAAACCCACGCAACTGGAACCCACAGCCTCCACCTCCAAGTCTAAAGTCCCCACCAAGCCCAAACCCAAAAAGAAACCCACAAAGGCTACTCAGGGAGATGAGTCCCTTGAGGATGCCCCTACAACACAAACGCAGGAAGTGACTGCTGGCCAGATTCTCCCAGCAGTGACCACGACTCCCCCGGCCACAACCACACAGGTTTCCTCTTTACAGGAGCCTGATGCAACCATTTCAGGGGCTGCCACACATCTGGAACCTTTCTCAATTGAGGAGGTTGCAATTGAAGAGCATATGCCTCCCCATGTGCAATCTGCTTCTAGCCCATCTCCCACTACAACCGCCCCTAAAAGCCCTACTTTAATCATTGCAGAAGTGTTGACCCATCTTAACACTCCACCCTCTCCCCAGAAACCAATCACAACTGGGGCATCTCCAACCGAATAGAGGGTGGAAACAAGTGTTAGTGGGAGCCCACAACACCGAGAATCACATGTCTCATCTCCCAGTGTGGCTAGGGAGATAAGACAATCTGGTGAGGCTGCCACTTCCACAGCATCAACATCTGAGTAGGAAGAAGCTGGTACCATCACTAAGACCTCACCAGAGGCAACTGCCGATGATGGATCCAATCCGGAGGCTGGAAGTCCCCAGAACCAAGATCAAGGGGCACATGCGAACACTGGGTCACACTCAGCGCATGTACATCCTGACTCAGTCAGGAGGTCAGGTGATTCAGGTCACACTGTGATGACCTGAGCTTCTTCTTTGATGTAGTTGCTCAAAACACCATTCTTGAGGAGGAGGTGAGTAGACTCAAAGAGCTACTTGCCAAATTCTCCCAAGAATCAAGTCCATCTGCCACCATTAACCCACAGATGGCACCTTCACCTGAAGGTCTCACATACACTCAGCCACTCCCACAAATTCAGCCACCTGCCTCTGCTTCTGGCACTAGTTCTCAGGAACAGAACCCTCCTGAGCAATTAGTTGCTATCTTCAAAAAATCCCTGCCTCTCATCACACCAATAATCACAGACATTGTGATGAAAACCCTTGATGAGAGGCTTCCCTCACAAATACTGCCCATGGTGGAGGCTGTTGTGGCCAAAACGCTTTCTGATAGTCAAACCCTAACCAATGCAACCAAAAAGGGGGAGACATCAGTGAAAGCCAAGAAGAAGAGGGTAGAGGAGGAGCAAGAAGTGGGGAAAGAGGGGGAAAATGAGAGGGATGTGGTTGAGGAGACTGAGAGGGTGAAGGGGAAGGAGAAGGAGAGGGAGGAGAGAGCTGAACAGATTAAAGTGGCTGAAATCCAAAAGGATTTTCATGTCACTTACAAAAAGAATAAAGGAGAGAAGAAGGGAGAGAAGGAGAGGGAGACTGATCTAGATGTACTTGTCAAGGAGGCTGATGCTGAACAAAGCCGATCAATGGACAACATCATTGGTCAGCTGTTCAGGCAAGGCTTTGACACTGACACTGCTATGCTAGATCAGGAGATAAGAAAGTTGGAGATGAAAGAGATTGAATACCGATGGATCTGTTATAGCCAAGAGGAAAGAGAGAGACTTGAGGCTATGACAAGGTTTATTTCAAAGTACCTAGGGAGACCAGTCCTGGATGTTAAGTCATGGACCAGGGACAGCATCTTGGCTATAACCACCAAGATCTGTTCGGCTGGGGAATGCACTAAGGGACTGGTCATAGAAACCCTTTCTGAAGCCGGTGCTGGGAACAGGACTCTGCTAGCAAAACAAACTAAACCTTCACTCATATCCAGATTGCTAGCAAAGCCTGCCCAATCTCCCACACCAACACAAACCCAAACACAACCCACAAAACCAACTCCTTCACCATCAAAACCCATAGCCGATGATGCACCCTTGAAGAAGAAAAGAAGGGTGTTGAGGCTACAAGAAGAAGAAGAAGAGGATGATGAGGAAGAAGATAGGCTGCATCTCTCTATAGTTTTGTCTTTGCCTAAACCCAAACCTTTATCCATCACTCCCATCACTCCCACCTCACAGATGGAAGCTATGAGGGTTAAGTTAAAAGAAGAAGAGTAGTAGAAGCTTCATGATGCTGAAATGCTGAAATCAATAGACCTAGCTTATGCCGCTTTCTCATCCATTGTAAATATGAGGAAAGAATCTTTGAGACTCCACACTCTTAGGAAAACCTTCCAATATCAAAGAGAGAGTGTGAGGACTTGGCCTGATCCTAGGGTGGCTCATAGGATTAAAAAGATAGATATACCAGTGAGATACAAGGGCCAAGTTAAGAGGATCTTAGATGAAGTGATCACAATGGCCATTGTAATTCCACCCTGTGAGATTGTAGAAGATTTCAAGAAAGCCTATGAGACTAAACAGCCACCCCAAAAGATGTTGGAAAATAGGGTGGTCAGAAAAAGGTTAGTCTACAAGAGGCTTGAGAACTTCAGGAAAGATGAGCTCAATCTGTTACTTGAGGGCATTCACCCAGATGATTTTGCCTACAGGCAGATAACAACAGTTTAGCTCAAGAATGGTAAACAGGCTAAGTATGTCTCAGAGCTGTATGGCTATGAAGGATTATTTGAAGGTGAGGCTCTGGACCTATCCATGGAAGAACAAATTACATTCCTCAGAGCCTACACCCGAGAATCCTACAGGCTCATACATGGGAAGTAGGTCTCATGGATGGGACAACAGCCCTGTGGCCAGTTCCCCAAGACAGGGTTTCCATCCATACTATGCCAATCAAATCTCAGAGACCTCTTCCCAGGCCAGTGCTTACATCGGTCATCTTCTAAGCTGATCAAGAAGGAAAAAGACCAATCATTCTGCCATCAATAAGTGGGACCAATAAATTGCTTAGAGGTTTTGGCTGCATTGGTTCAGGGGGAGTTTGTTGGACCAAAAGAACCAATGAGCCAGATCAGAAAAACCTCTAAGTCCCACATGACATCACAACAACTGCTGAAGGCTTCATCAGCAGTTTGACAAAGACTGAAGACACAACAGCTGAAGATCAAAGACCTGAAGAACAACAGCTGAAGATCCCAAGTACAGAAGACAAGTACTGAAGTCTGAAGTACTGAAGAATACAAGTACTGAAGACTTCAAGTACTGAAGACTCAAGTGCTGAAGATCAACTGCTGAAGAACTGAAGTACTGAAGATCAACAACTGATGCACAAAGCCTGAAGACAAAGACTGAAGATATCAGCTGATGACATCTACTGAAGTCATCAGCTGATGAATCATCTGAAGTTAAAGGCTGAAGACCAAGTGCTGAAGCTTTAGAGTTTGTCAAAACAGCTGAAGAAGTATTCTTCAGTTGTTGTGATGGTTTCCTTTTCAGTTGTTTATTTTTACATTTCAGTAGTTTGTAAAATGACTGAAGAGTTTGTTCTTCAGTCGTTGTACCTTTTCAGTAGTTTCTAATCAGTTCTTGTAATAGTTTGACACTTAGCATTTTGTAAGAAGATGTGAGCTGTTGTGACATCTTCAGTAGTTTAGTCTGTTATCAGTAGTTTGTTAATAACGGTTGATGTCACTGTCAAGTGACATCAGCACTAGCTTATTCTTCCCTATATAAGGAAGATGACCTAATTGTAGCCGCTGCTAATTACAGCCGCAGTCGAAGCATGTATTGAATGAAATATTCTCTTTTGCAGAACTTCCATCTTTCTCTATAACTTACTGTTTTATTGTTAAATCTATTGTGTTCTTGCTTGTTTGTTCTAATTCTTGTACTAAATCGGCTGTGTATACAACCTAATTGATCAAACTAGAGGCTTAGATCCTGTCACAACAATTGCCTAGAAATTGGCATCCACCAAAAGTTGATTTTCTGGTTACTTTCCACCCTGCATAGTCACTATCAGAGAAAGCAACTAATTTGCAAGAGTGCCCAGTAGAATACCAAAGTCCTAGAGATTGAGTTCCTTGAAAGCATCTAAAGATCCTTTTGACCGCAATCAAATGAGATTCTTTCGGTGCAGCCTGCAATTTAGCACACACACAAGTTGCAAACATAATATCTGGTCTAGAAGCTGTAAGGTACATCAAGGAACCAACCATACATCTGTAAAGGGTTTCATCAACCGCTTTACCTTTCTGATCAACATCCAGTTGTGTGGTGCTGCTTATTGGAGTAGAACATGGCTTACAGTTTTGTAAATCAAACTTTTTCAAAAGATGTTTTGTATATTTGGACTGATGAATGAAAGTTCCATCAGCCCTTTGTTTAATTTGCAAACCCAGAAAGAACTGTAATTCTCCCATGGCACTCATTTCAAACTTTTGTTTCATTAACTTTGTAAATTCATCACACAACTGTGGATCAGAGGATGCAAAAATAATATCATCAACATAAAATTGAACAAGTAGCTTATGCTGTCCACATTCTTTATGAATAAAGTTTTATCTATGTAGCCTCTAGTGAAATTATTTTGAAGAAGAAAATTTGATAATGTTTCATACCAGGCTCTAGGAGCTTGTTTAAACCCATATAGAGCCTTATCAAGCTTATACACCCAATCTGGATCTTTATTGTCCTCAAAACCTGGTGGTTGACACACATAAACCTCTTCTTTTATTTACCATATAAAAAGGAACTTATGACATCCATTTGAAAAACTTTAAGATTGTGGAAAGCAGCATAAGCAAAGAACAATCTGATTGCCTCCAGTCTGGCTACAGGGGCAAAGGTTTCATCATAATCAATACCTTCTTCTTGTGCAAACCCCTGTACAACTAGTCTGGCCTTGTTCTTTACAATTTGACCTTTTTCATCAGCTTTATTCCTAAATACCCATTTAGTGCCTATTGCACACTTACCTTGGCGTAGAGGAACCAACTCCCACACTTGCTACTTTTTGAACTGAAGTAGCTCAAGTTGCATGGCTTCAACCCATCCATTGTCTCTTAATGCAACATGATAATTCTTTGGCTCTTGCTGACTGATGAAGAGAGCATTGAAGCAGAAATTGGATAATTGACTTCTGGTTGAGACTCCAGCATTGATATCACCAATTATCTGAGACATTAGATGATCCTTCAGCTCTTGATAAACAATGAGGTCTGTGCAAGTTTTTGTAGGAGATTCAACAGCAACAGATATTGATGCAGATTCTTGAAACCATATAGGAGATGGCAACTCAAATGAAGTAGATAATTCAGAATTCTCATCAGCATTTGTTATGGATGGAGCTGCTGAAGCTACAGGAGCATCAGGTTTAGATGACTCAGGCAGTTAATCACTAAACCTGAAAAGGTGAGTACTATCAGCATCATCATCAGTACCACCAGGTGGAAAACTGTTTGAAGTTGGTAATGGATTATCAGGAACTACAACAGCTGGAGACTGAAAAGGAACATATTGCAGTATGTCCAAATCAAATAGCTCCACAGGGTTTTGTGGAATTTTATCCTTTGGAGATTCATTAAACTTCACATGCAAAGTCTCTTCAACCATCTTTGTTCTGTAGTTGAATACTCTGTATGCCTTGCAAGTAGATGAATAACCAATAAAGTACCCTGCATCCACCTTTGATTCAAACTTCTAAAGTGGATTCTTTGTGTTGAGAATATAACAGGGACACCCTAATGCTCTAAAAAATGAAATCAAAGGGGCCAAATGATGTAGCACTTCATAAGGACTCTTCATCGACCTCTGATTTACTAATACTCTATTTTGCACATAGCAAGCTGTGTTAATAGCTTCAGCCCAAAAGGTCAGTGGCAAACCTGAATCAGCCAGCATTGACCTGGCAGCTTCAACAAATGTCCTGTTCTTTCTCTCCACCACACCATTTTGTTCAGGAGTTCTTGGAATGCTGAACTGTCGCTTGATTCCCTTTGACAAGTAGAATTCATCAAGTGTATGATTTCTAAATTCTGTGCCATTATCACACCTTACACACTTGACTGGAAGGGAATAATGTTTCTCAACATACAACACAAAGTTCATAATAGCTTGTGCAGCTTCATCTTTGGAGTGCAAGAAGAAAGTCCATACAAATCTGGAGTAGTCATCCACAATTACCAGACAATATTTCTTCTTTGCCATGCTCATCACTCTTACAGGACCAAAAAGATCCATATGCAGTAATTGTAAGCAGGCAGTGGACTTTTGCTCTTCTATTGGAGGGAATGATACTTTATGTTGCTTCCCTTTTAAGCAAGCAGAGCAGTTGTCATCACATTTGAACTCCTTCATTGGCAATCCTCTTACTAAACCTTGGAGAATCAGCTGGTTCATATTTTTAAGATTCACATGACCAAGTCTTCTATGCCATAGAGTAGATTCCTGAGTAGAAGCCTTAGAGAACAGGCAAGGATGGCCTTTTAGATCGATTTTCTTTGACAAGTCCAAGGCATATACTCTGCCTGTCCTATTGGCCTTTAGGAGAGTATGATCATCCAATACCTTATCAATCAAACTCAGAACTTTCGAAGACAGAATCCTGCAGTTCTGACTGGTGAAAAGGGCAACATGACCTTTATCACACATTTGACCGACACTCAAGAGATTATACTTGAGATTCCCCACATGGTTGACATCCTCAAACCTTATTTCACCATTGAAAACAAAGCCTTTGCCAATGATGTCACCCTTAGCATCATTACCAAAAGAAACAAACCCCTTCTTTCCTTGAGAGTAGTCATTAAGAAGAGAGCTGTTCCCTGTCATATGCATGGATCCTTCACTGTCCATATACCAGATGCTTCTATGGCATGCTGAAGAACCCTGCATACATCACAAGAAACTAGTTAGCTTTTGAGACCTAAACCATTTTGGTTTTGGGTCTGTTCTCATCAACAGATTTCACACTAACTGGTTTGTCATGAGTTGCAGCCTGTGGTGATAGAGATGGTGCAGAAAAGGGTTCCTTTGTTTTAGGCCTAGGTTTCCTTTTCTGTGGTTTAATCACAGGAACATCTATTTGGTTGACCCTCCCCAATAGATGTTGAACCATCATAACAAGTTGTGTCTGATTGGTTGCTAAAGCCTTCAGCTCATCAGACACATCAGTGGTTGATTTTGATGGATTCCTGTGTTGCACCATCTTCCTGTGAACACCTTCAGCTGTTTCCTGATTAACCCCTTCCTTCTTTTGGATTTCTTTATGGATTTTGGGGTTTCAAGTTGAGATGCTGCTGGAACAAACTTTGTTTCAAACTCAACTTTCATTTTGTTAATTTTCTTTTTAATGTTCTTGTCTTTGTTGAGTTTTGACCCCTTTCTGTACTAGCAATCATCAGTGAGATGATTGAAGAAGCCACATATTTCACATGGTTTCTTCTTCATCTTTAGTTGATCAACTGCGGAAGAAGATGAAACTACTGAAGATTTGTTCTTCAGTACTTTCTTCCTTTCAGTACTTGTGGTAAGTACTAAAGGATTCTTAACTACTGAAGATTTGTTCTTCAGCAGTTTTCTATCAGTACTTGCAGTTTTCTTCCTTTCAGTACTTGCAGACTTCCTGATAGATTCTTCAGCAGTTTTCAAACCCTTTCTACTTTTAGTAGTTTGGGTTTGTTCTTTAGGTGTTGTAACTTGCCCATCATTACTTTGAGTACTTTGTGAGACAACACCTGAAGTGATCAACTCTTTTCTGATCATATGACTGTCAGCATTTGAACCATCAGCTGATTGGTTTTCTGGAGTACTAATGCTGACTTCATCCTCTAATTTTGGTGCATTATCAGAGGATGAATCACATGATGAGGTGGATTGGTTATTGATTTCTCCTTCAGATTCTACTTCTAACCTAGGAGTAAAATCTGTAGGAGGAGCAGTGTGATTATAACCAATTCCAAACTTCATATTGGAAGCTGTTTGTTTGCTGAGAAGCATTTCAAAACCCTTGCATGATGTTACCCAGCGTTCACACTCTACCTGGGCAGATGCAAGAGTTTCTTTGAGGTCCTTATAGTTCTCTAAAAGTACCTCTTCCTTTGCCTTGTCATCAGTGATTTGGCATTTTAATTTGTAAATCTCATCATTCTTTTCATTTAGCACAGACTCAAACTCAGCTTTTCTTTTGGAAAGTACTTTCTCTAGCTCAAGATTTTTATTAATTAAAGCTACATTTGCTTCTCTAATAGATGCAAATATGGCTATGCATGATTCAGAACATAACTTGGCCTTGGCCTCAGAAGATATCTGTGATACCTGTGATGTGGAAGCATTTGAGGATGAACCATCAGTAGACTCCAGGGCCATAAGAGCAAGATTTCCAAAAGGATTGTCACCACCATGTTGACCAGCACCAGGAAACAGTTGTTCATGATGACCAGAAATGTCATCTGGTAAACTGCTCCAATCAATAACTCCAGGGGTGAAAAAGCTATGTTGTGGTTGAGATTGATATTGAGATTGAGATGGTTGAGGCTCAGGAAGGGCATGTGGTTGTTGAGCCATAAGTGCTTGAACCTGGCTTGTCTGAGGCATGTAAAAGCAGGGGTAAGGATATGGCATAGGACCTTGAGGGACAAAATATGTAGGTGATGATTGAGCTTGTGATGGATGACCAGAGCTGGTGGAATGTTGCCCTTTGTTTTGTGAGCTATTGCTTGGGAAAGTCACAAAGGGTGCAGATGAGTTAGATCCAGATGATCTACACTCTTTTGCAAAGTGTCCAAGCCTGTGGCACTTGTGACACCTTAACTTGCTCTTGTCAAAACCTACTTTGGTTTTGCCAGAGAGTCCTAGGAATTTCCTACATGTTCTTTTATAGAACTTTTGAGATCTGATATTGATCATTGCCATTTGGCTCAAAATATCCATCTCTTCCAGATCATCATCCAGAATTCCTTTCAAGTCCTCCATCAAAAAACAAAATTATCACTGTTACCACCTGAATTACAATCCACACCAACAAAAGCATGTTCTCCATAGTTTGTAGAGAAATCAATATGCTCATCATATGAACCTTCTGATACAGCATACTCTGACTCCTGACCAACCAAGGCAGTGTTGCCTGGTATAAAGTCATCAGTGAGCTTTCCAAATGAAGACAACTTCCTTTTCTGTTCTATCTCTCTTTCAAATGTCAGCAGTTTCCCATGAAGTTGGGTGAGAGATAGAGTGTCCAGATTTGCACTGGAGTGTAGGACAATAGTGTATGTGTCCCATCTCTTAGGCAGGGATTTGAGGAATCGGTTGTTAATCTAGCTGTTTCAGTATTCTTGTTTGACCATTTTCAACTCAGAGATCAAACAGGAAAATCGCTCAAACTCTTGAGTCAGAGACTCACCCTTCCTATGAGAGAATGTCTCATATTGCTGGGAAAAGATTTCCCTAGTATTTGCCAAGACCTTATTAGTTCCTCCAAGTTGTTCTTTCAAAGCAACCCAGAGGTCATGAGCAGTTTCATGAAGCATAAGCCCCGAATAGATTTCATTAGGCAGTGCCATGGCCAGAATTCCATGGGCTTTAGCATCAATTTCGAACAACTTTAGATCTTCATCCGAATACTCATCAGGTTTCTTCGGAACCCTCTCATTTGATTCTGGAAGACTCACCATAGGCTTGTATGGTCCATGCACCACAAATTTCTAACATCCTGCACTGTTAATAGACATGTGATGGAGCATACGTCGTTGCCATAAGAATCAGAGGCTTTGTTGAGGAGCCAGTATTGTGAGGATCATTGGTTGGTGTCGCCATTTCACAAGTTCAAGCAAATTCAAAGTAATTTCAACAAATCTAGCACAAAAACACGTAGAACCTCAAATTAATTTACTAGAATCAGCGAAAACTCAAACTCTATAACCAATTCTTGCAAATTTGCTAATTCAATCAAATGTAGATATCAAAAGAGCAGTTTCAATGATCAATTGTTCGATCAATGATTAACCTGCTCTGATACCATTTGTTAGGATCTAGTATCTAGTTTGATCATTTAGATTAGGATTAGCAGCGGAATAGTGTAAGAATTAGATCAAATTCAAGCAAGAACACAAATGATAATTCAATGGAACAGTACGGTTATATAGAGAGAGAGTATTTCTGCAAAAAAGGAATATTTCATTCAACACACGCTTCGGAAATTACAAAATTAGGTCAACTTCCCTTTTATAAGGAACGTGACGTCAGCAGATGTCACTTGATAGTGACATCTAACCGTTATTACAACAACTACTGAAGGTAAACTAAACTACTGAAGATGTCTACAACAGCTGACATCTTCTTACAAAAGCTAAGTGTAAACTAACACTATAACTACTAAAACTACAACTACTAAAGCTACAACGTCTGAAGAACAAGCTCTTCAGACGTTTTACATTAACTAAACTACTGAAAGAAAACTACTAAAATAAAACCAACACAACTACTGAAGAAGACTACTTTAGCTGTTGTGACAACCTCTGAAGACTTGAACTTCAGACTTTGTCTTCAGTAGATGAACTTCAGACTTTGTCTTCAGTAGATACTTTCAGACTTTGTCTTTAGTTCTTGATCTTCAGACTTTGTCTTCAGTAGATACGTTTAGACTTTGTCTTCAGTTCTTGATCTTCAGACTTTGTCTTCAGTACATGTCTTCAGCTGATGTCTTCAGCTGATGAAGCCTTCTTCAGTACTTATGATGTCTTGTGGGACTTAAAGGTTTTTCTGATCAGGCTCATTGGTTCTTTTGGTCCAACATTCTACACATCCATAGACTTCAAATATATAGAAAATGTCATAATCGACCATTACACATGTGTAAATCATTGTATCTTGAGTTTAAACATTATCAAAACTTCATTTATCTTAAAAATCAGATTGTTAGGGTGTTTAAAAGTTATTTTTGAGCAGGTCATGACCCTTGTTTGAGAAGGTTTCCAAAAAGTGCCTAAAAGAGGTTGTTACTTGTAGAAAGAAGGATTTTTCAAGGTGTTCTTATGCTATAACCTCCTATTCATGGTGTACACCCTTGGACTTGGCTGTAGAATCTCGAACAAAGGCTGGAACCCATGATTTTGCTAGATTCAAGCACCAAAAGCTCACAAAAGGGACACCTTCTTGTGGTTTAAAGCTTGGCTGATGTGCTTGATGTTGTTCTTCGACTATGGAGCTGAAAATGGAGAGGATTTGCGGTTGTGGGTGTGTTTGTTGGTGAAAGAATCTGAGAGGGAGAGAGAGAGGAGTTTGAAAGTGGTCTTGCATGCAAATGGAGTGTGGAGTAGTGTGGAAGTGGTTTTGGGGAGTTCAAGGTGGAAGGAGAGTGGGTGAAGGGGGGTGGCCGAGTTTGGCCTTTTGTGCAGTGTTTTTGTTTTAAATTTTATATGTAAATTGATATTATGTAGTGTTAATTTGTTGTGTAGTGCAGTATTTTAGATGGTAAAAGTTTCTAGTTAGTTGATTTGTCTTGTGCATGATTATGCATGCATTAGCCGGAAATAAATGTGTGTATTCACACACTTTTAATTGTTTCAATTAATATTTTAATATCTACTTAGGGTGACTAATTAACATTCCCGAGCACTAAGTTTCTAAAAGATAAGACTTGAAATAACAAAAATTCACAAAAATCACATAGAATCATAAAAATGGATCAAATAACAAATGGTGATTCTAATATTATTGATATAGTTAAATTGTTTCTATTATTAGTACTCATAGGATGGGAAATGATGCAATTAAATTAGGGTTTAGAATAGTGACCTTGGGACCGGTTGTCACATTCTCCCACCGTTTAGGAAATTTCGTCCCAAAATTTTAGCTTCGATTAGAATCTGAACGGGTGGGTTTGAAGAGATGCGGGTAATTCTTCCTCATCTCATCTTCACGTTCCCAAGTGAATTCCGGTCCTCATCTCGAGTTCCATCTAACCTTGACCTTGGGTATGTGGATTCGCCTGAGTTGCTTAACCAAGCGGTCCGTGATCTCTATGGGTTCTTCCACAAAGTTCAGCTTATCATTGATTCTTGTCTCCTTCAACGGTAGCTCCAAGGTTTTATCTACCAGGCACTTCTTCAAGTTTGACTAATGGAAGGTGTCGTGTATATAACTCAACTTCTAAGGTAGTTTCAATTTGTAAGCCACCGGACCAATTCTTGCAAGTATTTCAAATGGTCCAATGTATCTCGTGCTTTAATTTCCTCTTTTTCCGAACCTCACGGTTCCCTTCCATGGTGCTACCTTCAGCATTACTCTATCACCTACCTGAAACTCTAATTGTTTTCGTCTCCTGTCAACGTATTTCTTCTGACGGTCCCTTGCTGCCCGTAGACGCTCATTGATTTTGAAAATCTTATCGGTGCTCTCCAATACGATGTCAGGTCCCAATACTTGGCTATCACCAATTTCATTCCAACTCAATGGTGTCCGACATTTCCTACCATAGAGAGCCTCATACGGAGCTGCATTGATACTTGCATGGTAACTGTTATTATAGGAGAACTCCACCAATGGGAGATGGTTATCCCAGTTCCCACCAAAGTCAATCACGCAAGCTCTCAGCATATCTTCTAAAGTTTGAATAGTCCCTTCGCTTTGACCGTCAGTTTTCGGGTGGTAAGCAGTGCTTAAGTCCAGACGGGTTCCTAAGGCTTGTTGGAGTGATTTCCAGAAACGCGAAGTGAAACGGCTATCACGGTTGGAGATTATTAATAGTGGCACACCATGCCTAGCCACTATTTCATTGATATACAGTTGAGCCAGTCTTGACATGTCATAATCTTCCCGAATTGGCAAGAAGTGAGCTGATTTAGTTAGTCTATCCACTATTACCCAAATAGCATCATGACCTCTAGACGTTTTGGGTAACTTAGTAACAAAATCCATCGTGACGTTATCCCATTTCCATTCTGGGATTTCTGGCTGCTGTAACGTCCCTGACGGTTATTGGTTTTCAGCTTTTACCATGGCACAAGTTAGACATTTTCTGACATAAACAGCGATTGCTTTCTTGATTCCAGGCCACCAGAAAAGTGCCTTTAAATCCTGGTACATTTTATCACTTCCAGGGTGAACCGAGTACCTAGATTTGTGAGCTTCGTCGAGAATTACCTCTCGAATTCCCCCATGCTTTGGCACCCATGTTCTCCCTTCGGACTTGTATGTACCATCGTTTCCTGTTTCAAATCGCTTTTCCATTCCAGTTAACCCCTCTCCTGCTAAATTTTCCTCCTTTAACGCTTCACTTTGAGCTTCTTTTAGCCTTGCAATGAGGTCGGTGTACACACTTATCCTTAAGGCTCGTACACGAAAAGATTTTTCTCTCTCCTTTCTACTCAAAGCATCTGCCACCACATTGGCCTTACGGGGATGATAACAGATTTCGCACTTGTAGTCGTTTAACAACTCAACCCATCTTCTCTGATGCATGTTTAGCATCTTTTGGTGAAGAATGTGTTGGAAACTTTGATGGTCAGTGTAAATGACGCACTTCGTGCCATAGAGGTAGTGCCTCCACATTTTGAGAGCAAACACCACGACACCTAATTCCAGATCGTGCATAGTATAGTTCTTCTCGTGATCGTTTAGCAGTCTAGATGCATAGGCAATGACCTTATTGTGTTGCATTAGCACGCATTTCAGCCCTTGACGCGAGCGTCACAATAGACTACAAAATCTTCGACTCCTTCTGGGAGGGCCAGAACAGGTGCACTGCATAACTTTTCCTTAAGCGTCTCAAATGCTTCATCTTGCTCTTGTTCCCACACAAAGGTTTTGTTCTTCTTAGTCAGTGCAGTCAAGGGTTGCACAATGCGTGAGAAGTCCTTTATGAATCATCGGTAGTATCCGGCCAATCCTAGGAATTGCCTAATCTCAGTGGGAGTTTGAGGAATCTTCCAATTCTTTATAGCCTCAATCTTGGAAGGGTCAACTTGAATCCCATTCTCATTCATTACATGCCCCAGAAATTGGATCTCTCACATCCAAAATTCACATTTAGAAAATTTGGCGTATAGTTGCTCATTCTTGAGTAACTCAAGAATTAGTCTGAGATGCTTCTCGTGCTCTTCTTTATTACTGGAGTAGATCAGAACGCCGTTGATGAACACAATCACGAACTTGTCGAGATATGGGTGGCATACACGGTTCATGAGATCCATGAATGCTACTGGTGCATTAGTAAGTCCAAAGGGCATGACTAAGTACTCATAGTGTCCATACCTAGTTCAGAAAGCCGTCTTGGGTATGTCTTCTTCTCTTATCTTCAGTTGGTGGTAACCGGATCGCAAATCTATCTTGGAGAAGTAGCTTGCTCCTTGAAGTTGATCGAATAGGTCGTCTATCCTCGGATGAGGGTAAGGGTTCTTTATAGTCAACTTATTTAACTCCGGTAGTCAATGCACATGCGTAGGGTTCCATCCTTCTTTTTCACAAATAGCACCGGGGCACCCCATGGAGAGACACTCGGACGTATGAATCCTTTGTCCAATAGTTCTTGAATTTGCATCATCAGTTCCTTCATTTCAGGAAGGGCGAGTCGATACGACGCTTTGGCTACCGGTGCAGCGCCAGGCAGCAAATCTATTTGGAACTCAACTTGTCGATTCGGGGGAAGTCCTAGTAGGTCTTCCGGAAACACTTCAGGGTATTCAGAAACCACTGGGATATCTGCAATCTTCTTCTCCTCTTTGGTCTTCATCACGTAGACTATGAAAGCTGAGCATCCCTTCTTTAAGCTCTTGGTAGCTTTTAAATGGGATATCATGGGGCATAAAGTGTTACTCATTTCTCCTTGCATCACAAACACTTCCTTGTTGTTCAACGGTATCTTGAGTAGGCGTTCTTCACATACAATTTCGACTCTATTCTTAGCTAGCCAGTCCATGCCAACAACCACATCGAATCCTCCTAACTTAATGGGCATCAGATCTATGTAAAATGTATTACCATTTAGATTCATTGAGCAATCCTTGATGATTTCATTAGTTTCTAAAATGTTGCCATCAACTAATTCAACGGTAAACGTATCGACTAAGATACACGTATCTAGGTCAATCAAGGATCTAAAAGCACTAGAGATAAAACTAGCAGTCGCACCAGTATCAAACAAAACGGTAGTAGGATGATTGTTTACAAGGAACGTACCGTTAACCACGTCAGGTTCCTTCCGAGCTATAGCTGGGTCCATCACAAATGCTCTCCCCTTAGGCTTGTTGGACTTGGCATCCTTATCTCTACCCAGCTTAGGACACTTGCTCCTCATGTGTCCTGGATCCCCACATTCATAGCATTGCTTCCCTGGTATGTAAGTACAATCCTTGATCAGGTGCCCAGTCCTTTTGCACCTAAAGCAGGGCATTAGGTTGCATTCCCCTTGATGGTGTAGCTTGCACTTGTTGCAAAATTGGCTTGTCCTCGAGTACAGCCTCCGGGTCTTGCTTCCCTGATCATCACGTCTCACACCTTCGAAACTCTTTCTTCCTGACCCGCTACTACTTCCAACTGATTTCTTTGTTTCAAACCACCTTCTTTTCTCTCCAACAGACTTCTTCTTCTCATCACTCCTAGCTTGCTCAAGCCATCCAGCCCTAACTAGGTCATCGGTCAAACTGCTGGTGAGGTCAACTGTGGATTTTAGAGTCAATGGCTTAGAGGATCGGACCATTCCCCTAACTCTGGGATGTAGCCCCCAGATGAATCGTGCTATGCCTTTAGATTCAGGTGTCACCAGTTGTGGCACCAGCCGGGATAGGGGTAAGAAACGATTGATGTACTCCGTGTAATTGGGACCTTTCATCTCTAGGCTCAGGAAATCCGATTCTAGCTTCTCAAGTAGATTGATGGGGCAATACTTGTTGGTTATCAGCTCTCTGAATTCGGTCCAACTCATTTGATTTGCCGCATTCCTTCCCCGAGCTTGAGTGATCGACTTCCACCATCCAATGTCGATCCTTTCAGTGATTGAGAAGCGAATCTCACTATATGGTCCATTTTGCATTCACTGATGTACAGTACAACCTCCATCTCGTCAATCCATCTGTAAGTCTCTATAGCACCCTCAGTGCCATAGAAGTCCTTAGGTTTGCATGCCATAAAGGTCTTATAAGAGCATCCATTCCTTAACGCCTCAGATTCCTCGTTGTGGTCCTTGTTGTTTTCAGTCCCATTACTACCTTCGGCAACATTCCGGTCAGCATTCATCTGAGCGATGATGGTTGGTATCGCGTGAGCAATTTGCTGTGCTACGAGATTTGCTATCCTCTCATCATTCCCTGGGTTAGCATTCCCCCCGATTGGAGTCTCTGGAGGAGTAGGAGGTTGATTTCTGGTTCGCCTTGCTCCTTCATGATGACCTCGGTAGGCTCCTTGCCTCCCGATATGTGTTCCTCTTCTGGTAGGCGTTCTTATAGTATCACAGATAAAGTCGTTTTAGAGTCTCATAATTTGTGTCAAACAATCTATGCATCAATTCCCTACAAGGATCCTTCTATATGAGGAGAGAATACGGTGTATAATTATACACAACCTTCCAATTTCGCACAGATTACTAATTTAAACAATTTAAACAGTCATCAAGAATAGCACGGCCCAACACCATGAAATACATAACACATGGCAGATAGTCATAAATGTTTCAACAGCATTGCATCATAGAAATCAGTTCAAAATAGGACAAAGTCAATAGTATCAGAGTCTAGCTCTTACAATTTGGAAGGTGCCATCACCCCCATGAATAATAATAATAAAAATAATAGTATCAGATAACGATAAGATTGTTTCCTTCAACTGTTCAAAGACGGATATTTTTCCTCCTTCTACATGTCAAGTTCACATCCACTTCTTCTTTAGCCATCCCACCCATCCAGAGCTCTTCTTATTCTATTCTTGCTCCAACCTCTGCACCCCATGTGAAGCCATCATAGCCTGGAATTGAGCAGACTGGGAGGTCCGGGTGGCGTGCTGAAGAGTCAGCTCGTGGCGACGGACGGTCTTCAAGATCTCATCCAGTGCTGCATCAGTGGTTCCTACGTCACTTGCTCGGCGGCTGGATTGGGAGTACCTATCACCTGTCAGTATGCTAGGGCCGTCATACATACTATGCCTCGGTGGCATCTAGGGCTCATCATGTGGGTGGCGTCGGAGTGGGTCAAACGGCGGTGGTGCGGGTATAGGAGTCCTAACAGGTGGTGGACGAGGAAGTGGCATCCTAAATGAGACTGAAGGTCTAGGCCTAGCACTCTTACATGGATGGGAGATGACGCGTGCTCCCCTATCTCCAATAGGCGGGATAGGTGAGTGGGATGGAACGGCAACATGGGGCGCGTGGGAGCACGTCCGGCTCCGAGAAGGCGTTGTCGAAGAAGAGTCCTCAGAAGCTTCAGTGTCCTCTGACGTGACGGATATCCAACCCGGGTGTCCATACCTCCTAAGGTATTTCTCATACTCAGTGCACGGTTTTGCCTTCTTGGTGTCCCCTGTTGGTGCGCTGCTCTCAGTAGGGTAAGTAGGTGCTTTTCCATTGTCAGCCATAGTTTATTTCCTGTAAAAAGACATCATGAGTAATTTGGTTTCTCATAGCTCATGATAGTCTTACTAATAATAGTATACTCATAGTACTAGTGATGGTATTAGTATCAGGAATCTTTATGTATCCCTCATCAATGATATTAGAATCAATCGTTTCTAAAAATAATGTCAAGTAAAACAGTTCATCTTTAAAATCCATTTCAAATCCCCAGGCAAAATAAGTTTCACAGTTCATCAGCATTAAACAGAAAAGCCCAAACATAACTTAGAGGTTCGTGATGGAAATTACGCGTCCGGTAAATTCATGATTACATTGATCAAGTGTAATCATCAATTTACCCAACCCGATCATCCCAACACTTTACCACAAGGACAGTCCTAGGGTATCAGGGTTGTAGCCTAAGGTCTACTATGGTATTCCCGACTTCTCTACAACCTTTGGCTCTGATACCAATCAGTCACACCCCGGGCCCAGGTAGGGTGGGACGTCACAGACTAGCAACAACATACATGGCAGCGGAAACAAACCAATATAGGAGCTCAAAGGGAGAGAACGTCACATGGCATTTGAAGTTTTAAAAGACACCGGGCTTGAAATAGATCCAGCCCCAAATGTATACATTGTTCAAGATAAATCAAATAGTCATTGTATCAACATTTTCCATCATTGTTCAAATTGTTCAAGTCATAATTTTGGTCACACAAGCAAATTCCATGGTCTCGGGGGTTGAGTCTATGTCTTTCATAATAGCTAAGAGTCATCACGGGTTACCTGAAACATGCTCAAAAGAAAATAGTGTCAACTAAAAAGTTGGTGAATTCAAGTGCTTAAAGTTTAAAAATAAAAGGGACTCTTGAAGTCCATATTTAAAGGTTTAGAATCAGGTGGGAAAGCTTATGAAAAATCTCATTTGATTTTTGAAAGCATCATTTTTAGTATCAATCATCGTGGGGTATCACAATCAACCCTGCACTCGGTCCCAGGTTGGCCTCTTCTAAACTTGTGTTTAACCGGATATTCCCGATGGAAGGAACCAAGCCTCAAACAGTGAACCATATCTCCCAGGATGGTTCACCATAGTTTCTTAATCAAAACCTCTTACATGCCACATACGATCCCTCAGGATCTCAGTGGGGTACCTCCCTGTAGCGGGAGCCACTGTGTGTGGGGGATTCCCTAAATAGATCTATCCACATAAAACAAGTGGTTCACAAAAGAATTAATGATCATGATATAAGTATCAGCAGGTATCCATAAATTCCACATACAAGCATCAAGTAAAGCACAATCATAGTTCATAAAATAACAGAGAATGTTTCATCCCAAAAACAGTAAGTAAAAGGGGATCACTAGAACTCACCTTAGGTGTTAAGCAAAAGAAACTATTCGTTTGCCGGGAATATCTCAAGTCTAGCACCCTAACATGATTATATTAAGTGATTAGCTACTTCTCTAAACCTATTTAAGGTGCAACAAGAGTGTCTAAGTCTTAGTTTGTCGGATTCGGCTTTGATTCGATTAGGGTTTGCATAAAAGTTTCCTTTTATGGAAAGTCAAGGTTTCTCATACAATCAAGGATTTTTACATTATTAAGTCAAGAAGATATGCTAAATATGCTATTCAAGTGACTAAAGGACTCATTTGATTCGGTTATGAAGTTTGGCAAAATTTTACTGTTTAGCCCTGAAGTTTCAAAATTGACAATTTCTACCCTCAAGTTTGGTTTCTTGCATTAGATGGCTTTTATAACCAAAAATCAGGTTCATGACCTTAAACTAACTTATTTTTAAGAAAATACACACAAATTTTCAGATTATGGGTTCGGTTTATTAATTACGCGTTTAACGTTCCCGGTTACGGTAAAACCGAAGGGTTTTAAATGGTTACCTATGATTTTTCATGTTTTTGAGTCTTGGACCAGCAGCTAACTTTTTAAAGACATTTTTATAAGTTTCTAACCCCTTTAAATCACAAAATTTTCCTCTAGTAGTTGAAAGACTCGTTTTTACGTTTAACCCGTTAAAACGCGTTTTTAACCGAATTTGACCATTTAAAAGCTCGTTTGACCAACTTTTCTACTTAATAAGTTATTTTCCCACTTAATCTAATGAAATAACATGGTTTTTATAATTTTTAACTTTATACTTATTTTTCTTAGATTTTCCTCAAAAACGTCACCCGGTTAGTACCCGTTTTTACTTAAAAATCCATTTAAATTACCTTTTGACCACTAAAATTTCCCATTGACTACAGAATACTTTATTAATCCTTAATGGACCTAGAATTCTCTTTAAAAAGTTTATAGCCCAAGCTTTCTTGTTTTTAAGTAGTTTTACCATGTTTTCGGGTCCCGAAAGTGACTAAAATGGGTCCAATCACAACATGTCATTTATTACAGAGATTAACCATTATTAACACTCTTAATATTCATCAAAACCTTCTAAAATTTCAGTCCCGAATCGTGGCCTAGTTGTTCTACACATCCATAGACTTCAAATATATAGAAAATGTCATAACCGACCATTACACATGTGTAAATCATTGTAACTTGAGATTAAACATTATCAAAACCTAATTTATCTTAAAAATAAGATTTTTGGGGTGTTTAAAAGTTATTTTTGATCAGGTCATGACCCTTTTTTGAGAAGGTTTCCAACAAGTGCCTAAAAGAGGTTGTTACTTGTAGAAAGAAGGATTTTTCAAGGTGTTCTTATGCTATAACCTCCCATTCATGGTGTACACCCATTTGTAACATTCAAAACAGGTTATTATAAGTTTTATGAACCATTAAAAAGCATGTTACAAGTTTAGTTTTCAAAGTTTACAAGGTACACAAGTTAGATGGTGCAAAAACACCAAAAATAGGGTTTTCAAGAGGTAAATCGGGTTCTACCCGTTAGAATGACTATCATATCATGTGATTTACCTTAAAGAATGTTGGGAACTCCTCAAGAACAAATTTATGGTGAGAAGTTGCTGCTACAACAAGGAAAGGTAAGGTTTTTAGGTGAAAAATGAAGAAAACATGAGAAATCACCAAAACCGATAACATGGAGCTTACACTTGATGTAACTCACGGTTTGGAGGGTGTTGATGGTCGTGGATGGCCATAAAATCCTTGTACTTGGCTGTAGAATCTCGAACAAAGGATGGAACCCACGAGTTTGCAAGATTCAAGCACCAAAAGCTCACAAAAGGGACACCTTCTTGCGGTTTGAAGCTTGGCCGATGTGCTTGATGTTGTTCTTCCACTTTGGAGCTGAAAATGGAGAGGATTCGGGGTTGTGGGTGTGTTTGCTGGTGAAAGAATCCGAGAGGGAGAGAGAGAGAGGAGTTTGAAAGTGGTCTTGCATGCAAATGGAGTGTGGAGTAGTGTGGAAGTGGTTTTGGGAGGTTCAAGTTGGAATGAGAGTGGGTGGGGGGCGGGCGGCCTAGTTTGGCCTTTTGTGTAGTGTTTTTGTTTTAAATTTTAAATGTAAATTGATATTATGTAGTGTTAATTTGTTGTGTCGTGTAGTATTTTAGATGGTAAAAGTTTCTAGTTAGTTGATTTGTCTTGTGTATGATTATGCATGCATTAGCCAAAAATTAATGTGTGTATGCACACACTTTTAATTGTTTCAATTAATATTTTAAATTCTACTTAGGGTGACTAATTAACATTCCCGGTCACTAAGTTTCTAAAAGATAAGACTTGAAATAACTAAAATTCACAAAAATGACATAGAATCATAAAAATGGATCAAATAACAAATGGTGATTCTAATGTTATTGATATAGTTAAATTGTTTCTATTATTAGTACTCATAAGATGGGAAATGATGCAATTAAATTAGTGTTTAGAATAGTGACATTGGGACCGGTTATCAGATATACTTATATATATATATATATATATATATATACACACACGTATATATATTGTGACAACCCTCAATTTCCGGGTAATTTCTCTAGAAACCCTAGATCCTGATTTCTATGCTCAGTCTTGTTTTTGAATATATAGCACTAGATAAACTAATCTAAAGGTTGATTAGAGTCCTACGTGTGCTTACGTTTCTATTCCATGCGTGTTCGATCATGAAAACCCGAATCCGGCGAATGTCTGAAAATAAACGCTGCTACGAAACGACCGGGAAAGAAATATTAACGTCATAGGTAAAAGTGAGAATTTGGCCTAATTTAATCTTAGTTACACTAATACTAGTGTTATTATGTGAGGAAACGACTATCGTGACGAGAAAACCTGATACTAGCATCTACGCGCCTTAATACGGCGAGATGGCTTAATCTAGCGAATAAACAACAAAATGCCTAATTTGATGATAAAACCAAGATATGGGGCATGTAAATAGTCGTTTTGGACTAGAATTTCGCAAGGAATTAGAATTTATCATGTTCGGGTTTCGAAAGTCGGGTCGAGATGGAAGAGATGTTGAAATGACCGTTCGACTACCCCTCTAACCCCCCCTCCCTAAGGCCGCCTCCTTCCCCCCTTCCCTCTCCTCCTCTATATAAACCCCCTCCCCCTCCCTTTTCTCATTTCTCCACTTCAATTCTAGAAAAATTTACTCCCTCTCTCTCTTTTTCTCTCAAACTCACGGCCACAACACCACCACCACCATCATTTTCGTTATTTATCCAAGTTCTTGAAGATTTAAGCTTGGAATCTCGAGTTGGAAGCATTTCTAGCAAAAAGTGGAGCTCGTTGGTGGTAAAGCAAGAAGAAAACCACCATCTTACATCTTTTTTCATGTGAATAGCTTCTAGGACGAAGGTATCTTAAATCTTTTGTTTTAGTTACGTTTATGTTAGATAATGGCTACCTAAAAGCATTTCTAGCAAAAAGTGGAGCTCGTTGGTGGTAAACTAAGGACGAAGTATAAGTTTAGCAAAAGTTGGGTTGAAATCTGAAAATGGTGATCAAAAGTGAAGTATTTTGTGTATGCATGTGCGTGTATGTATGATCGTATGCATGTATGCGTGTATGTTGTTGTTTTGGTACTTGAAGATTGCTTAATAGTGCCTTGAATGTTGTTGATCGTTCATGCAAGTATGGATAACATTTTTGATGATTTAGAACTGAATATTTTAATGTTTTTATGAAGGATTTTGATAGATTTAATGTATGTATGGATGTCGCGTATGTATATATGCATGTGTTGGTGCAAATCTTGCAAAAAGTGATGAAATAAGACTTGATCGTGACATGCAATAGGTTGTTTGCCTTGGATAATTTATAGCAGTAGGTTGGGGTATAATGTAGCATGAAATCATGATAAATAGTGGATGGATCATTGTTTGGTTAATTTAAACGATTATGGCTGAAATATATGTCAAAATGCATGCTAGAATAGGTATTTTCGTATGGAATAAAAGGAATTATTGAAATCTGAACTAGGACTATAAAATGAGGATATTTTATGTTTAAATAATGTATTTTTGATAATATGTATGATTCTTGGTGATTGGATGCATTACCTTACGTTTTAGGCTTAACTAGTCATAAGAGCGTCAACCTTTGGCATGAAAATTAGGCATAATATGGGTCTCATTTCAATCAGTAGTTATGGACTTGTTATATGTATTATTTACAATCTTATGAAGTACAATTAGTTCTCATAAAGTGATACGTGCGTTTGAACATGTTTTATGATGCCTAAATAGTCATTTATACGAAGAAATTGCCATGAATTAGTGATTTTTATATCAAGTTGTTAAAGTTGTTTGATTCATGAAAATATGATTTAGGATTTATGTACGTATACAAATATGAGTGTTTATGTGCTATTTGGCTATAGTTTTTACATTTTGGTTGTTAATTAGTACGTGCGTAAGTAAGGCGTGGTCCATCGTTTTAGCTAAGATCTTCGCCGAGTGTTATAATCACCAACTACTCGCGTAAATAAATATTTTCTAAGAAAATAATATAAGTCTAGTAGGTTGGATGAACAACTAGCTTGTAAGACTTGAGTATCAATTCTTAAAAAGTGTCTATCGTATTTAGGGCACTAATAGGGTTGACTGGACGTCTGTTGGTGTGATTGCACGTATTATCAATCTCGTTGATCAAGGTGAGTTTCTACGGCCCCTTTTTAACTTGTTATTGTTTTACAAAATTTTTGGGGAAATACATGGCTTTCGTTCGTTGTATCAGGATTATGTGGCTTACTCGTATGTGTTCGTATGATAGTCTTGAGTATGGGTGGTTCGTTATTGTGTTCATGTAGGTCGTTCATGAATGCCCCCTTTCCCGTATAATCATTAGCCTTGGGGTAGGCCACAGTGTATATTGATAGATCTATTTGGGTTTGACAGCCCACACTCGGGATCAGTAGCTCTGATCAGGCGTTTTGGATGCGAGTGAATATATGTTGAATTCGTTTCGTGGGGATTGCTTACCTTATGTAAAGCCTTCGTGTTTTGGTTTGATTATGGCTCCGGGTGCTATCACTTAGTTGTATTCCTAGCTAGTTTACAACTTACCACATTGTTTGTCACTGATATCTGATACGGTTGTATGTAATGTTTTCGTAAAACCCGTGAAACTCGCTCAACTTTATTGTGACAACCCGAGTTTTCAAGATAACATCGCCCATTAATCTAACCTATCTCCGTTGTATTGTGATTAATCAAAATGAATTAACCAAGTTATTACGTCCTTCAATAGTGAATATTACCATTATAAATATGAAACTAAACATTTAATAACATACAAAATATTAACCAAAATTTATTAGTTTGTAATGTCAATTAGCTCAATACAAGGGGGGAAATTTTGTTAATCTGTAAAAGTCTAATGAAACTCATTTAAATGGAATAAAAATCCCGTAACCCTTCATTAGGTTCAACACCTTCCCGAAACCCTAAACCCCCTACTCACGGCAGTTTCCTCTTCCCTTCTCGACAATCCCCATTCGTGAAACCTACTGCCGCGGAACTACCATCACCGTACGCCACCGTATAAGCCACAATTCACCGCCGTTAGCCACCACCGGTTGCCATCGTCACGCCGTTCACTTGTTTCGCCGGTAACCGATCGTCCTAAACTTTGTTTCGTTTCGTTTCGGTTCGGTTTATTATCGCGATTTGGTGTTCGGTTTCGTATGTGACTGATCTACGTGTATGCGTGTGCTACCTTACGTATGTATGTATGTATGTATTCTGCGTATCCATATATATATAACTACGTGTTCGCTGCTTTATATATATATACACATGTAATCTATGTGTATATGTATCTATGCGTGTGTATGTTCTTGCGTATGTATGTATGTTGATATGTGTATATGTGCCCGAGGTGTGTATGGATGTATGCTAGTGTTAACAGTGCGGGCGCATGGAATGTCAATGTAGGCGCATGAAGGATGAGAGTGGGCTTATGAGGCAATTCAGCCGTATATTTGTGTGTTTGTTAGTTTGGCAGTGAATATATATATATATATATATATATATATATATATATATATATATATATATATATATATATATATATATGCATGTTATTAGTTAACAAAAGGGAGAAATTATGGGCGCATGAGATGAATTATGTGTATATGTATGCATGCGATTATGTATGTATGTGATGTATTTGTTGTTATTTGTTATGTGCATGTGTGTGTATGTTTTACATTATGTGTGTGAGTATATAATATATGTATTTTGTCTTATATGTGTCCAAGGAGATGTGAATGAGATTTTGTTTGGCAGGTTGTGTATATGCTTGAATTAGGCACATGGTATGTGTTTTGGATTATTGTATGGGTATGTTTTTATATATATGTGTATATATGGTTAGCAAAATTTGATTATATATATAGAGTACCGTTTTCACGTGGTAAATAAGTCTTATAGACTGAATATGACTTACGGTTTGCTTATGTGTGTGAACGTAAGTATTACTAGTCCGCATCGATAACCGACACCGAACCGATTCGTGAAACGCAAAACCGTACGACTCTTATATTTGCAATTAATGATTAATATTAGTTATATATATACTGAATGAAACACAGGTTAATTGGAAACCCGATCTTTTGGTGCTTACATTTTTGTTACAACGCATTCGAGGTGAGTCTTCACGGCCCCTATTTTACTTTATTTCCTTTTTGGGGGAGAAAACATGCAAACATATTTTATAAATGGTTTTTAGTTTATTGATATCGCCTGGTACGTTAGTGCAAACATGCAAACAGTCTTGACACTCTTGAACCGTTAGTAATGGGATTAGCGAGGTAATTCTGAGTAGTACTACTGGGTCTGACAAACCCCGCCCGGGCTAGTCATGCTAGCTTGATTGGAGGTCAAACGGGTGCATTATTGACCTAACATTTGTCACTGTCTTGCGAGACGTGACGGGGGAACAACAAACATATAGGACACGCAAACAGTCAGCTTCGGTTCGAAAGGCTAAGTAACAAGATTATAGGCTAGCTACCTATCGATATGCTTTAATTACTAAACCATTTGAACATTCGAATAGTCGAACCGTTACAAACATTCGAACAGTTACAAACATTTTTATCTGTGATAAAACCTGTGAACTCACCAACTTTATGTTGACACGCTTTAGCATGTTTTCTCAGGTAACAGGAATGCTTAATCTCATGATGCACGGTTAAGGAACGCACACAGGGCATGCATTCGTCGGATCCATTTATGTTGCATTAGACATTGTTTTGACTTAGCATTTCAGACTTTCAGTATTGTTTACATTTCATTATTCGCTTCCGCACTGTTATTTATTTCATTTACGTTACTCTGATTTAAGTCAAACGTTTATTTTTAAACTCATATAGCGTCGTTTAATATGACCGTGTCTGAGATCCTGGTTTGTGTCACACCCCGGTCGCAGAGAGGCGGGACGTAACGATCAGTAATCAACAACCAAAATGCAGCGAAAACTAAATGGTTTAATAAAGTACAACTTACAAAATTTTACATCAGAATATTGGCTTAGTTTCAATTTACAAGGTGCCTAAATCTACAGTCGATAGATGTCATGATCAATCTCTTGGTATATGTTTCTTGATGCTTCGGTAACTAAGGCTTTTAGGCTCGGCTTTTGTCTTCAACACCTACCCACATATCTTGCTTCGGATTTAGCTAACTTGTATAGCTCAACTATTCTCCCTAGCTCTACCTGAAGACATGCTCAAAAAGATTTTGTGTCAACATAAAGTTGGTGAGTTCAAGCGGTTTTGTTTTAGAAAATAAAAGGGACCCTTAGAGTCCACATATTAAAGTATTTGTATCTATTATAGTTGTTGTGGGGTCACAATCAACCCTGCACTCAGTCCGGCTTTCCTCTTCTAAAGTTATGTTGTACCGGTTAACCCCGCAGGGAGATTCTAAGCCTCATAGCAGTGGACCGTACCTGCCAGGATGGTCCACATTTGTTTCTTACAAAACCTGTCACATGCCACAACGATCCTTTCGGATCTTCAGTGGGGGTTCCTCCCTGTAGCGGGAGCCACTGTGTGTGGGGGATTCCCCAAATAGATCTATCCGTATAAACAAGCGGTTCACCAAAGAATTAATGATTGTGATTCATTTATCAGCAGGTATCATCAAAATCCACAACATAATTTGCATCATATAGTATCACAAATAATAGTTTCAGTTAAAAGAGCATGCTTCATCCCAAAAACAGTAAGTAAAAAGGGATCACTAGAACTCACCTTGTATCCTTATATAAATTCAGAGCTTGATAAAGAAAAATGATGATCACCATCAAAGCAATCCTAATTAGAACATATAAGATGCACGTTTAGAATTAGCACGATGCTATTACATGCGTGCGGTTGAGCTCTTTTGTTGACTTTACGTTGGTGTTTGGTATCCTTAATGTAGCATAGCTTCTTGTGAAAATTATCAATTGTTATGTACTAACTCGTGCATATTAGGTTAATTAATGCCTTTTATCCAATAAATGATTCTTTGCATAAAGAAGGTAGTCATAAACGGTTGATATCAAGGATTCCAAATCTTTGTAGATAATTTTTATTGATGATGTAAGTAATCTATAATGTTCCAAACGGTGTTTATAATGCCCGAGTTTGTATCATGTTTGTCAACTTGATTGACACTAGAGTATTCCAAATATTGATAATAGTTGTCTATATATATATTGAGTAAAAGAGGTGATACAAATAATATTTATTTCAATAGTAATAAGATGGTCAACTAATAATAATAATAAGATGATGAATTATGATAGAATTATAAGCCTTTTGCCTTAAATAAGTACACGTAAACATCGGTTTACCTATAGTGTATATCGTATATATACATATATGTACTATTGTATTCGTAAGCATTTAATACTTCGGAGTCTTATAAAGATTTGTATGTTGTTAGATCAAATAATTTCTTATATGTTGTCTAATAACTTGTTTATATGATAACATTACCAAACTTGTTTTACATCATGTGATTGTTCACGTTATTTCCAATTTACGCACCTATTCATGATGATTTATAACTAGTTAATATTTTTAACATATTTGTAGCTCAACACACACACGAGTTAATATATAATCACTATAGTTACGCATATGAATTTCTAGTGCGCGGTTATACCTATCGTTTCCATATCGCGTCCTAGAACTCGCTTGTTCCGACCCGCATCGCGTTGACTGTCTAGTGACCATTTTGACCAGCTTTGACCGGGGTTTAACCTAACCAATACACACCAAGATTACATGCAACACTACAACATTGATATCTCATAACCAAACGCAATCGTAATTTCATTATATGTTACCGACCACCTTGGTTAAAGCTTTACCACCAAAATCCGCCACATGCAGCCACAAGAACAACATCAGACGACTCTAATTTACCTGAACAGCAGCATCCACCATGAAGCACCATCAAAAAGACCACTACATAATCCTAATTACAGCCATCAACTATCACCACAACCGACACTATCAAAACCCTAAGTTTATCACAAATCATATCACCATCGTCGCCTCTGCCACTAACCTACAGCAACCAAAAACCGACTTTGAGGTCGGCTGCCCCCACCGAAACCACGACCGACAGTCACCACAAGCACAGTCACAGCCATCGACAACCATCACCATCACAACCCACAACAGCCACAACCGCGACCTGCACCATCCACCAGTACCACTGCCTTGGACCCTGATCTGGTACAGATCTACACATGCAACCCAAAATCATAGCAATTTGCGGTTTGTAGTCCAACAAAACAAAGGAGGAATGAAGCAGATCGGTTCTACGGGAACCTTACCGAGTGAAAAGGCAGTGGGGCGGCCTAGGCCACCTTCGGCCGTCGTCGCCTGTGGTGTGGGAACACTACGACAGTACCACCACCCGCCACCGTGGGTTTACCGGAGCAGCTCCCACTCGACCACCGAAGCTCCTTATGGTTTTTCTGCAGCCAAAACCACCAATCATCCCTGTCAATCGAACAATCTGCAGAAGGATCGATTGAACTCTTGTTTTTCCCAAATCATTTTCGGTCCACCACTAACGATGCCGACACCAGAACCACACCATCAAACTCGCGACCACATCGCCTCTTTCGGGATGAAAGTACCCCACCAGCTAGCACGCATCCTTAATCTTTGACCTCCTTTGATGCGACAACCGTGAACCATCATCCCCACCGCCTCCGGACCAACTGCAACCATCTCTTTCGCCTCCGATTCCCGTCACTATGTTGCGTTTCGCGAGAAATCAAGAGCACCACCGTGATCGGGGAGTCGAGGGGACTCGATGGAGGCATGTCACACGTCGGCACTCGCCGGAAAACGCCAACGGCGGCCGGAGACCGGAGTTCGACCGAGAGAGGAGGGGGGAGAGATGGTGGGCCGCGATTCACACTCCCTCTCTCTATTCAAAAATGGTTGTTTTTTTGAAACCCTAAAATGTATTAACACTTGTTTATATAGTAGGGATAAATGATAGGTTCGTTAACGGTTTGGTTTCGTAACGCGTTCGAAATTGGTTTTCGCGTTTCTTTCAAATTTCACTTCTCGTTAGATACAATTATTCAAAACGTTATAAGTACTCCAAGATTATTTATTTGATCATATTTAAAACATTTCAGATAATTAAACGAGTTTGTAAATTACCGTGTATTTAACACGGCTAACGGTTTTTTATGCGTTTTTATCGAACGAGCGTTATTAATTGTCATTTTGGTATCAAATTGTATGCAATTAAGTATTAAAACAATATTTTGTTCGTTAACTTCCCATGTTAGTCACGTTAGATCCTTATCTGACGATTTCTAAGGTTTGACCTGATCGTTACCCGGTTCGCATCACGGTCGCGTTCCGGAACGCATTTATTCCGGACAACGTTGTCATAACAGACGTCATAACAGACGTCAGTTAAATGCCGGTGAAAACCGGTATTCGCGTTTCACTTATGAAATTCTGTTGTTTATGCATGATTGATGAAAAATGTTTTGGCAATTATTATTTATGATATTGTTAGCATTAACAAGGATTTAGATTGGATGACAAGTCATTATAAGGAATTCTGATGGAATTCAGACGTTAGTACGCGTTAAATCGCAGGATTTTACCCGGTATGGGTTCTGAATCTGTTTAAAGTCTGGATCTTTTTCATAGTTGTTTCAAATCACATAAGAATTCATTGTTTCATGGTTTCTCATTTAATTAGTTCGTAAATGTGCATTTGGGCCTTAAATGGGCCTTGTGTGAAAGTTCAGGCCCTTATTGGGCTTATTGGGCCCAAAAAGGCTAGTTTCTTTTCCAAGTTTTCTTTGATAAGCCCCAACTCAATCTAGACCATTATTGTAAGGCCCCGTTCCCGGGCACCTCACAGTTGGTCATTCATGCACATAAAACGTTTTAAAACATATATTTACTTTGCAGTGGAATTTAAAACTTCTATTAATAATTAAAACATGTCATTTTGTTACAATACAACATCCTTTTATTTCAAAACACAATGACATGTCAATATATGGATGCCAGCCTCAACAACTGAGTAGTCGCCCTATGCCATCCTCAGCAACATACCTGCCAACTGGAAAATACATAAAACTTCAGCGTTGCTGAGTGAGTTCTAGTTTTGTAATAAAACATACTTTACTTTCCATCAAAAAAAACGTTCTTTTATACATACGATCATACAACATACGTACATGTAGATAATATTATTATTATCTTCATCATTCATTCATTAGCTTTCGTCGTGCGTTTCTTACTTTCACTCATACGTTCGTTACATTCGTCTTTACGTACGTTACGTTCATTCTTACGTTATTTCATTTATTACTATGTTCATTACTTTCATGCATCCTCTATCTTTCACTTTTATCTAGGTCCAGTCACACTCTACCCTCTTCATGGCACACAGCCATGATTACTGAGGTCAAGTGACATGGATCCCAATTCAGACGTTATCATTGTGTTCCTTCCGTTCATTACTATCATTCGTTCGTTTTTAACTTTCATTCGTTAAGCATGCAAATCTCTAAGGGTCACCTCCCTTCTCTGCCCTCACGGTTCATACCCATGAGTCGGCAAGGCATACTCCAACATACTGGTGCCCTTATGGCTCTCAGTCCATAGACCGACACCTAGTGCCCCTATGGCTCTCAGTCCATAGACCGACACTCTGTTACCCCTAGACCACGCAAGACTTTCTTTCATATTTCTCATTCTCATCTAGATCTTGTCTCATGCAATATCCCCGACTCATGTCCGAAGACTAGCACAGAACCAGGATACGCGACAAAGATCCCGTACGAGTCAATCACAGAGATTGAACTCCATCCGAGTCTGTTGCAACACAAAGTCGCTCACCTCATAACTATATTTGGCCTTATGCCACACCCTCGAAGTTAAACATAACTCGGGTAACAACACCCCCACCGAAATGAGTAACATCACCCCCACCGAAGTGGGTAACTACACCCCCACCGAAATGAGTAACATCACCCCCACCGAAGTGGGTAACTACACCCCCACCGAGGTGGGTAACATCACCCCCACCGAAGTGGGTAACTACACCCCCACCGAAGTGGGTAACATCACCCCCACCGAAGTGGGTAACTACACCCCCACCGAAGTGGGTAACATCACCCCCACCGAAGTGGGTATCTACACCCCCACCGAAGTGGGTAACATCACCCCCACCGAAGTGGGTATCTACACCCCCACCGAAGTGGGTAACATCACCCCCACCGAAGTTGGTAACTACACCCCCACCGAAGTGGGTAACATCACCCCCACCGAAGTGGGTAACTACACCCCCACCGAAGTGGGTAACATACTAGACACCATGTACCACCCCAAAGGTCAGTCACAAGACTGGAACCTCTACGTGCACTCTTAAAGATTAGCTGAACCTCACGCGGTTGAGCTTGTGGCATTTAGGACCGTGCACTTTGGTACACTTCACTTGCAAATCTCTCACGTTTTCATACGTTCATTAAGGATTCATTATCATTCATTATCGTCTAGATTCTGTCAGGCTTTATTATCATATTTCATTCGTGAGCATACATCCTTCATACTTACAGATAATAATTGTTATTATTATCATCATTCGTTCAATTCATACTCTTTCATTATCCTTCACTTATTAATGATTATGCTCTTCGTTAAATCTTAGTCATTCTTCGTCATGCCAGTACATACTTTAACAATATTAAATTAATAATATTGTTAATAATAATAAAATACTGATAATAAAATCAGTAGTAATAAGGGTCAATCAATTATCATCATTACATTCATAAATCATCATCATTTATTAACCCTAGTCAACTCTGGTCAAAATCCCATAAATCAGATTTCCAGAAAATTTCTGTAAAAATTCTAAATGTTTGGGCATATGAGCCCTGTTCAGTCGTATGAGCCCTGCTCAGTCGTATTACCTTCTCAGTCGTTTCACTTTAAACTTAGAAAATTTTCCTAGGTCATATGACCACTGTTCAGTCGTATCATCCCCAGACTTGGGAAATTTTACAGGTCATACGACCACTGTTCGGTCGTATCATCCCCCATACTTAGGAAATTTCTAATGGTCATACGACCACTGTTCAGTCATATGATCCCACACTTAGAAAATTTCCCATGGTCATACGACCACTGTTTAGTCATATGATCCTACACATAGAAAATTTCTAATGGTCATACGACCACTGTTCAGTCGTATAACCCCACACTTGGAATATTTCTAATGGTCATACGACCACTGTTCAGTCGTATAACCCCACACTTAGAAAATTTCTAATGGTCATACGACCACTGTTCAGTCGTATAACCCCACACTTAGAATATTTCTAATGGTCATACGACCACTATTTGGTCTTGTTTGTCGTATTAGCAGCCTATTCATGTGTCTAAGTCGTATTCCAGACCCCAAACACCATAATACTTAGTTCTAAACATGTACATACAATACTAAGCATGAATCATAACATAAATCTCTAACATACATACACACGCACATACGGGCAACATTCACAATAGGTGTAAACATTTTTATATGTATTTCCAGCCCCAAATCATTTTAAAAATGAGTAAAAAGGGGGTCTAGAAACTCACCTGTAACAATCTTTCAGTAGCTCACTACAAATCCGAGACTCACCTTCGTATTCTGCTCCTAAGTCTCGAGAACAGACACAATTGACCAAGAACTTCGGTTTAGAACTCGAAACCCAGCTGAAACCGAACTCATATAAAAGAAAACTCACCTTTTCAGCTGCTTCTTCCTCTTTCTCTCTCTAGAACCGAGAGCTTTCTCTCTCTTCTTTCTTCCTTTCAGCCGATTGAAGATGGTGAAGGAGGGATCGGCGGCCATGCCCCTTCAAACCTTAAAATAATAAGGTTTTGTACCTTGTACACTTTATCCCTCTCCACTTTTGTCCATTATCTATTCTTTCTATTTACTTTTCTTTTTCTTTTCTTTTAAATGAAATTTCGGGGTGTTACAAGTCTACCCCCTTAAAGGGGTTTCGTCCCCGAAAACTGTTGTTCCTTAAACCCTTATGGCAATACTGTCTCACCTCTCTTCCAGTCTCTCACCTGAAATTCAATCGCTCTACCTCGTTTATCAGTATTCGTCTTCTGCTCTATCTTTGACTATTCTGCATTGGCAACCCATGCATACTGATCAATGATCATTTGACCAGGAACTACGGCCTCAAATATGCCATGTAGAGTATGGTCACTATAATCAAAAGAAACACCACAAGATATTGAGCAAAGGCTTTGCGTCATAATCATTGAGCTTCAGAGCATCACTGAGAACCCTCAGCTTTGGTGCGTGAAGAACACGGCCTTCAACTTGTGTAAAGTTGCTGCTTATGGAAATACCACAAGCCCTTGTTTGATGTTCCTTCTCCTTTTGTTTCTGTTCTCCTCTGATCCTCGTCCCTCAACGCTGTACCTTCGGACACAAATCCATCATCATTGTTTCGCCTTCCATTCCCCTTCTTAACCCAGACTCTCTCCTCCGCTTCGCCCGTTATCACCATCGCCTCCCGCTCGTCGTACGTCCTTCCCGGTGAAACCTTCATCTTAATCCATTGTCGCAGATCGGCACCGAACTTTTATCGGGCACCACCAATCAATTCATTTCTTTTGCAGCACTTGGTGCTTGCCTCATAAGTTACCATTCAATTCACCCGGAGGTGTACGTCTATCCACCCACGTCTATCAGGGATGGTCTATCAGAAAAACAAGCGCTCTCTCAGTTCTATTGCGGGGTCCTTTAGTGCACTGGGTAATCTAGTAGACTTACCTATAGTAGCTCCTAAGTCGAATGACATCGATTCTTTCTACTCCTAACATGCAACTTATCATAAAAGACAGCAGGATTTAAACCAGAGCCATAATCAAACTACACAAAGGCTAAAGGTTAATTGACTAGAAACATACCTGACGTAACATCGGGGTTCACCCTAGCCTCCTCCCGCGTCATCGTGTAGTTGCTGCGTTTGCCCTCCGTCCTTCTCTTCCAGCCTTCTTCACTCCCGAACCTTCCGCCCTTGGCTTCTCACAATCCCTGCTCATGTGACCTTCCTCCCCATAAGAATAACACCTCCCTATACCCCAGTTCTTCGCCACATGTCCGGTCCTACCACAACGGAAACAGAAATTTGTCCCCAGTCTACATTCCCCGAGGTGGTTGTATCCACACTTGTCACACTTTCCTAACCCCGTCTCAGTTATGACCACGCGCTGATCATCCACCCGTGCACCTTTGTTACTTGGAGCGACTTCGCCACGTTCCAATCGCTTCCCGTTCCAATCCTGATCACCTTCTCCTTTCTTGCTAGCTCCTGTCACCACCATCGATCTTTCATCGTATAACCTTCCCGCCAAATCTACCGCCGATCTAAACGTACTCGGTCGGGCAGCGATCATGTGCCTGCGAATATCCGCTGGCAAACCCTGAATATACCGCTTTATCTTTCGGGATAGAGGAGTCACCTGATCCGGCACCAGACGTGCCACCTCGTTAAATTTTGTGGTGTACTGTTGATGCGTCATCGTCCCCGCTTCTAACTGCAGGAATTCCCTTTCTACCTTGTCCATCTCACGGTGAGGACAGAACTCCTCAATCACTAACCTCTTCAACTCTGGCCATCTCATCCTTCCGATAACCCGACTACCCTCAACTTGAACTATGTTGTCCCACCAGCATAATGCTGAATCCACGAAAGAATGAGTGGCAAACTTAACTTTCTGATCTTCCCGGCACTCACTAATTTCCAGTACCGCTTCCATCTCTCTGACCCAACGATGAGCCACGGCAGCAGTGCCATTACCATCAAAAGTTGGGGGTTTGCATCGCCGAAATGCCCCATAATCACAGCCTCATGCCGTCTCCAGCGCAGGCTCTTCTTCCTCTTCTTCATCGAAGAAAACCGTTTCAGTCTCGGGCCGTCTCCTTGAGCCCGATGATCTACCCCTTTCCTGTCTTTCCCCGTCTCTGACAGCCTTTACCACCTCGGTCACTACAGATGGTAGGATCGTCTGCATGACCTGATGCACTTCTTCAACTACCGCCTCTTTCACCGAGGCTCTCAAGTTAGCACTCTCATCACCACCTCCCGGTTGAGGTGTTTCGGGTTCCTCGTGAGCCACCTGCTCCACTCTAGATCGTTCTCTCGTGACTCGTGGTTCAACACCACGTCCGTCACTACCTCCACCACGGGAAACCTTAGAAGGTCTACCACCGGCCATTCTCTAACTTACACTGAAAGATTTAAACACTAACACGGTCATTCAAGGGAATAGCCCAGTTCATGTCAAGTATAGTAAGTCTCTAATTACAGTGATCAGTTGTGATTAGCCACTTACCTTACTTTTCATACCCTGAGCATTACCTGTCCTGACTACATTAGCATCTAAATCTAACAGTAACACATAATAACATAACATGCACACACAATGCCGGTTAAATTTAAGAAAATACCTGATGGCACGCAGCTACTCAGTTTGGCATCCCTTCCCTTTCCGTCCCATTCTCAGTTTAAGACTAGGTTTATTATGAAAATTTACCCATTTCACTTAAACTTTGGCTCTAACACCAACTTGTAAGGCCCCGTTCCCGGGCACCTCACAGTTGGTCATTCATCGCGCATAAAACGTTTTAAAACATATATTTACTTTGCAGCGGAATTTAAAACTTCTATTAATAATTAAAACATGTCATTTTGTTACAATACAACATCCTTTTATTTCAAAACACAATGACATGTCAATATATGGATGCCAGCCTCAACAACTGAGTAGTCGCCCTATGCCATCCTCAGCAACATACCTGCCAACTGGAAAATACATAAAACGTCAGCGTTGCTGAGTGAGTTCTAGTTTTGTAATAAAACATACTTTACTTTCCATAAAAAAAACGTTCTTTTATACATACGATCGTACAACATACGTACATGTAGATAATATTATTATTATCTTCATCATTCATTCATTAGCTTTCGTTCGTGCGTTTCTTACTTTCACTCATACGTTCGTTACATTCGTCTTTACGTACGTTACGTTCATTCTTACGTTCATTTCATTTATTACTACGTTCATTTCTTTCATGCATCCTCTATCTTTCACTTTTATCTAGGTCCAGTCACACTCTACCCTCTTCATGGCACACAGCCATGATTACTGAGGTCAAGTGACATGGATCCCAATTCATACGTTATCATTGTGTTCCTTCCGTTCATTACTATCGTTCGTTCGTTCTTTAACTTTCATTCGTTAAGCATGCAAATCTCTAAGGGTCACCTCCCTTCTTTGCCCTTACGGTTCATACCCATGAGCCGGCAATGCATACTCCAACATACTGGTGCCCCTATGGCTCTCAGTCCATAGACCGACACCTAGTGCCCCTATGGCTCTCAGTCCATAGACCGACACTCTGTTACCCCTAGACCACGCAAGACTTTCTTTCATATTTCTCATTCTCATCTAGATCTTGTCTCATGCAATATCCCCGACTCATGTCCGAAGACTAGCACAGCACCAGGATACGCGACAAAGATCCCGTACGAGTCAATCACAGAGATTGAACTCCATCCGAGTCTGTTGCAACACAAAGTCGCTCACCTCATAACTATATTTGGCCTTATGCCACACCCTCGAAGTTAAACATAAGTCGGGTAACAACACCCCCACCGAAATGAGTAACATCACCCCCACCGAAGTGGGTAACTACACCCCCACCAAAATGAGTAACATCACCCCCACCGAAGTGGGTAACTACACCCCCACCGAAGTGGGTAACATCACCCCCACCGAAGTGGGTAACTACACCCCCACCGAAGTGGGTAACATCACCCCCACCGAAGTGGGTAACTACACCCCCACCGAAGTGGGTAACATCACCCCCACCGAAGTGGGTATCTACACCCCACCGAAGTGGGTAACATCACCCCCACCGAAGTGGGTATCTACACCCCCACCGAAGTGGGTAACATCACCCCCACCGAAGTGGGTAACTACACCCCCACCGAAGTGGGTAACATCACCCCCACCGAAGTGGGTAACTACACCCCCACCGAAGTGGGTAACATACTAGACACCATGTACCACCCCGAAGGTCAGTCACAAGACTGGAACCTCTACGTGCACTTTTAAAGATTAGCTGAACCTCACGCGGTTGAGCTTGTGGCATTTAGGACCGTGCACTTTGGTACACTTCACTTGCGAATCTCTCACGTTTTCATACGTTCATTAAGGATTCATTATCATTCATTATCGTCTAGATTCTGTCAGGCTTTATTATGATATTTCATTCGTGAGCATACATCCTTCATACTTACAGATAATAATTGTTATTATTATCATCATTCGTTCAATTCATACTCTTTCATTATCTTTCACTTATTAATGATTATGCTCTTCGTTAAATCTTAGTCATTCTTCGTCATGCCAGTACATACTTTAACAATATTAAATTAATAATATTGTTAATAATAATAAAATACTGATAATAAAATCAGTAGTAATAAGGGTCAATCAATTATCATCATTACATTCATAAATCATCATCATTTATTAACCCTAGTCAACTCTGGTCAAAATCCCATAAATCAGATTTCCAGAAAATTTATGTAAAAATTCTAAATGTTTGGGCATATGAGCCCTATTCAGTCGTATGAGCCCTGCTCAGTCGTATTACCTTCTCAGTCGTTTCACTTTAAACTTAGAAAATTTTCCTAGGTCATACGACCACTGTTCAGTCGTATCATCCCCAGACTTGGGAAATTTTTACAGGTCATACGACCACTGTTCGGTCGTATCATCCCCCATACTTAGGAAATTTCTAATGGTCATACGACCACTGTTCAGTCATATGATCCCACACTTAGAAAATTTCCCATGGTCATACGACCACTGTTTAGTCATATGATCCCACACTTAGAAAATTTCTAATGGTCATACAACCACTGTTCAGTCATATAACCCCACACTTGGAATATTTCTAATGGTCATACGACCACTGTTCAGTCGTATAACCCCACACTTAGAAAATTTCTAATGGTCATACGACCACTGTTCAGTCGTATAACCCCACACTTAGAATATTTCTAATGGTCATACGACCACTATTTGGTCTTATTAGTCGTATTAGCAGCCTATTCATGTGTCTAAGTCGTATTCCAGACCCCAAACACCATAATACTTAGTTCTAAACATGTACATACAATACTAAGCATTAATCATAACATAAATCTCTAACATACATACACATGCACATACGGGCAACATTCATAATAGGTGTAAACATTTTATATGTATTTCCAGCCCCAAATCATTTTAAAAACGAGTAAAAAGGGGGTCTAGAAACTCACCTGAAACAATCTTTCAGTAGCTCACTACAAATCCGAGACTCACCTTCGTATTCTGCTCCTAAGTCTCGAGAACAGACACAATTGACCAAGAACTTCGGTTTAGAACTCGAAACCCAGCTGAAACCGAACTCATATAAAAGAAAACTCACCTTTTCAGCTGCTTCTTCCTTTTTCTCTCTCTAGAACCGATAGCTTTCTCTCTCTTCTTTCTTCCTTTCAGCCGATTCAAGATGGTGAAGGAGGGATGGGCGGCCATGCCCCTTTAAACCTTAAAATAATAAGGTTTTGTACCTTGTACACTTTATCCCTCTCCACTTTTGTCCATTATCTATTCTTTCTATTTACTTTTCTTTTTCTTTTCTTTTAAATGAAATTTCGGGGTGTTACATTTATTGGACCTTATAATCCGTTAAGCTTTCTAATTAGGCTAAATTTCAGAGGTGTTACATTCTCCCCTCCTTTAAGAAATTTCGTCCTTGAAATTTTAGTATCGCTAACGTTGTTTCCGAGTGTAATACACTCATAATATGAGTCTTAAGTATTTAAAGCTATTCAGCTGAGCATTCCAGGATGAAAGTTGTCGATTATGTATCGAATAATTGGGTTTGTTTAGATTCAAGTAAGTATCTTGATGTTTGAACATGCTTATCAAAACTAGTGAGTTGTTTCATGCATAGATATCTGGATTCAGTACTCGATTAGTTGATATTTGTACAGATTTTCACAAGAAAAGGTGTTCCATTGTGGTTCATTACACCGTCCTGCTAGATAAATCCAGCAAGGAGACGAACACTAAACTTTCAGCGGCATTACCATCCTCACGGAGAATCTTATGAAAGATTGTGAAGAATCAGATGTTGGTGTGAATGACTTCAATTAGACATAATAGTCAAGTCAGCTATACGTCACTATCAGTCTCATTAGAATACTAGGTAATCGGTCATAAGATGTCATAGATTAAAGACTTCAGTTCAAGGAGGATTTGGGTTCCCCAAGAGTACAGATGAGGTATCCAAATGCATATTTTTATTTAGTAAAAGTCACGCCCCATAATTCTAGTTCATGCACAATGTAACCCTTCGCATGTTTCTTGAATTGTCGGGTGGCTAGGAGATTGCCTTGTACCATCGTTTCACTTATATTATCGGCTGATACATTTAAGGTGTAAGTAGTATCTTGCAACTGATTAAGCAGGTTAACAATTCTGAGAAGGGGGTATCGCTTCTTCTAGGTAACTTAATTCAACTCTTGATAGTCTATCCATATCAGGAGCATTCCATTCTTCTCCCCATCAAGTGTATCAGGGTTCTTCAAGGTGACATACCAGGTCTTATGAACCGTTTATCTAACAGTTATAAAAATTGCTTTCCTTCCACTAGCTCCTTAATATAGGTTTGAAGTCCAGCACCCCCATATATATATTACTTCTATTCTCCGACTCAATTTCCTTAACAACAACCTCAACTGTTGTCTTAGGCTATAGAATTGCTGCAATCGTTTCCACTAGTTCCTTCATAGTGTTTCCCAATTAAGGTCAACCTTCTACATGACCTCTTCCTCAGTCCATATTCTACAAGGTAACTGTGCCCCCATAGAGGGTCTATTCGTGAAGCAGGTAACTCTGTTTAGATTCCAATCCTTTATAATCATATCGACTGTTCCAACGAGACGTGGGAGTAAGACTTTTTGCTCGAATTTCCGACGTTGTGGAGCGTTCTAGGGTAGGGTATTAGAGAATCACTTTAGGAGAGGTTGGAAAATTTAGAGAGGAATAACACCAATGCTTACGATCGGGGATGATTATGCAGACTTTCTTTGCCTACAATCTGCTGCATGTCTATCACTTCGTTGTAGTTGGATCTCAAGTGATTTAACACATGAGATTTCTTGTAGCTGATCTTCTATGCTTCTTAATACATCCTTTGGAGCAATACCATCCTTTAAGTTCGACCATGAGTTCTTCCCATCAATTCTTTATTATTATCGACCGCATCGATTTGAACAAGTTTAGGACTTCATCAAGGTGCTTGCTAACACAAGAAGGTTAACTACCATTCTAACAACTTATCGTATAGTTCGAGATCGTATTCTACTTTAGATCTTCGCGCTCGAATCACGAACTTATCACTCAAATAGTAGAGATCTCCAAGTAGAGATAACTTACAAGGATTAAAAGTTTCCGCATCGGCTATCACGCGTTTCCGAAGATGAGGGTTATGCTAGAGGGCTTAAGGTGAGTAGCACTACTCGTTAAGAGAATAAATTGAGAACAGAGGGTGAGTGGGAAAAATCAGAGATCCAATAAAGTCGTGAGTTCAGATTTTTGTCTTGAATCTCAAAGGTTAGCTTTTCTCGGCAATTAACCCTGGCACTTGGATCTTTACCTCCCGAGAATCTGGATTTTAGGAGGTTTCATTTCCTATATATTCAGGTGCTCAGAACTTTATCAACAGCACGGTCAGTTAAAAGCAGGGTCAAAATAGTACAACCTAAGTTTCGTGTGAAAATTGTCATTAGATGACTAACGGTTTAAGATGATGAAAGATTTCACGAGCGTAGTATTTGGAACGGTGATTATCAATCACAATCAGAGTTGATATTAAGAATATTCCTTAGGGCTAAGTCTTTCAATTACAATGAATAAGTAGAGAGAAGTCATATTCCTTAAAGACTTTGAGAAAATGATCAGAGAAATTCTAGAATCCGGAAGATCCTATGAAGTGTGAACTACTAAGAAAGAAAGAAGTGACAAGTCTTCTATGTATTGACCACATGACGTGCTTCTCGACAATCCATTACTCCAATCCATTCTCGGTTGTGGAGTTTATGTTAGAGAGTCTTTTACGATACCAACAAAGTAGAAATGAATTCTGTAATAGGTAGGAAGAAATTCTTGGGCATCACAAAAAGAATGAACATTATTGCTAAAGTGCGCGCATAACTTAGGTGAAGTACCGTACTCTCAGGGCGAGGCTGGTTGAGCTTGAGAAGGAACATTTGATGATCTACTGAGTCAGTTAATTGCATCACTATAACCCAATAGGGTAGCAGAACAAAAGAAAAGAGAAGAAGAAGAAAAAGAATAGTTACTACAATGTCGTCCTTGGTAGCCCTTCAAGTGTCAAATGGTTTCGCCTAGCATGAAAGTTTTGAACGTGAAATCATTGAATATATTCCGAATATTTGTTTTTCTTCTTGTATTTATTGGTTCTTTAAGTTTTATACATAGATATTAGTTTACATGACAGGGCCCACCAGAATTCAAGTGTACCTGTAATTTCACCATTACGTGTGCACCCGTAATCGTCAATTTACCTTACACTATCATTCTAGTCATTCCCATCATAAGTTCAAAGTTCTGTGTAATTAAGTCATGGAGTTAAAATTCCCATTTGGTCATCATCTACAATTAAGCACACTCAGGTTCCAATTATGCCAACATTCTTGTTCACCCAAAAATTGTCTTAAAGTTAGTTTCAACAAATCAAGCAATAGATGAGCATTCAGGTACAGGCTATCCTAGGGAGCAGAACAAACAAAAAAAGGGCATCGTGGTTACTATCTCACCACTAAATTCCAACATGTATCATCTTACATGAGGCATATAAGCAAGTATCATCATAATAATTGTCTCATGTAACGACACAAGTCGTATCAAGTGTATAGCTAACAGCAGTTGTTTCATATAGTGACAAAAGTCAACTATGCAATCAGATAAGTGTCTCTCCAGGATTTAAGTCCTGATATATGTGCACAGCGTTGGTTTCTAACATTCTTAGTACTTAACGTTCAGTGGTCCTGTTAGTCATCTCCAAAAGGTTCCATACCTTTCCTGATTTACTCGGGTGCACCTATCATAGGTAATACCCTAATGTATCAAGGTTTCTTATAGGGTAGAGAACTCTTAATGGGATATATGTAATCCTTAAGGTATATAAGTTAAATATGAGAGTTCTTAAGGGAACCTATTCTTGCTGCAGACTTTGGATCACTGGATCATGGAAACAACCTACTAGGTTGGTCCTATTTATGGTTACCGCTTAGGTATTGCAAAGCAAACCCACATTTCTACACCCTTGGTTCAGCAAAGCTCAGAAGAGTCATCTTACTAAGGTGGTCCTATGAGGTTCATATGGTTGTGGTTTTGGTCTCGCAAAGCAGACCTACTTCTACAACGTTTGGCTCTGATACCAATCTGTCACACCCCGGGCCCAGAGAGGCGGGACGTAACGATCCATAATCAACAACCAAAATGCAGCGGAAACTAAATGGTTTAATAAAGTACAACTTTCAAAATTTTACATCAGAATATTGGCTTAGTTTCAATTTACAAGGTGCCTAAATCTACAGTCGATAGATGTCATGATCAATCTCTTGGTATATGTTTCTTGATGCTTCAGTAACTAAGGCTTTTAGGCTCGGCTTTTGTCTTCAAAACCTACCCACATATCTTGCTTCGGATTTAGCTAACTTCTATAGCTCAACTATTCTCCCTAGCTGTACCTGAAGACATGCTCAAAAAGATTTTGTGTCAACATAAAGTTGGTGAGTTCAAGCGGTTTTGTTTCAGAAAATAAAAGGGACCCTTAGAGTCCACATATTAAAGAATTTGTATCTATTATAGCTGTTGTGGGGTCACAATCAACCCTGCACTCAGTCCCGGCTTGCCTCTTCTAAAGTTATGTTGTACCGGCTAACCCCGCAGGGAGAATCTGAGTCTCATAGCAGTGGACCGTACCTGCCAAGATGGTCCACATTTGTTTCTTACAAAACCTGTCACATGCCACAACGATCCTTTCGGATCTTCAGTGGGGGTTCCTCCCTGTAGCGGGAGCCACTGTGTGTGGGGGATTCCCAAAATAGATCTATCCATATAAACAAGCGGTTCACCAAAGAATTAATGATTGTGATTCATGTATCAGCAGGTATCATCAAAATCCACAACATAATTTGCATCATATAGTATCACAAATAATTGTTTCAGTTAAAAGAGCATGCTTCATCCCAAAAACAATAAGTAAAAGGGGATCACTAGAACTCACCTGGTATCCTTATATAAATTCAGAGCTTGATAAAGAAAAATGATGATCACCATCAAAGCAATCCTAATTAGAACATATAAGATGCACGTTTAGAATTAGCACGATGCTATTACATTGTGCGGTTGAGCTCTTTAGTTGACTTTACGTTGGTGTTTGATATCCTTAATGTAGCATAGCTTCTTGTGAAAATTATCAACGGTTATGTACTAACTCGTGCATATTAGGTTAATTAATGCCTTTATCCAATAAATGATTCTTTGCATAAGGAAAGTAGTCATAAACGGTTGATATCAAGGATTCCAAATCTTTGTAGATAATTTTTATTGATGATGTAAGTAATCTATAATGTTCCAAACGGTGTTTATAATGCTCGCGTTTGTATCATGTTTGTCAACTTGATTGACACTAGAGTAATCCAAATATTGATAATAGTTGTCTATATATATATTGAATAAAAGAAGAGATACAAATAATATTTATTTCAATAGTAATGAGATGGTCAACTAATAATAATAAGATGACGAATTATTATAGATTTATAATCCTTTTGCCTTAAATAAGTACATGTAAACATCGGTTTACCTATAGTGTATATCGTATACATATATATATATATATATATATATATATATATATATATATATATATATATATGTATTGTATTCGTAAGCATTTAATATTTCGGAGTCTTATGAAGATTTGTATGTTGTTAGATCAAATAATTTCTTATATGTTGTCTAACATTACCAAACTTGTTTTACATCATGTGATTGTTCACGTTATTTCCAATTTACGCACCTATTCATGATGATTAATAACTAGTTAATATTTTAACATATTTGTAGCTCAACACACACACGAGTTAATATATAATCACTATAGTTACGCATATGAATTTCTAGTGCGCGGTTATACTTATCGTTTCCATATCGCGTCCTAGAACTCGCTTGTTCTGACCCGCATCGCGTTGACTGTCCATTGACCATTTTGACCAGCTTTGACCGGGGTTTAACCTAACCAATACACACCAAGATTATATACAACACTACAACATTGATATCTCATAACCAAACGCAATCGTAATTTCATTATATGTTACCGACCACCTTGGTTAAAGCTTTTACCATCAACATCCGCCACATGCAGCCACAAGAACAACATCAGACGACTCTAATTTACCTCAACAGCAGCATCCACCATGAACCACCATCAAAACGACCACTACATAATCCCAATTACAGCCATCAACCATCACAATAACCGACACTATCAAAACCCTAAGTTTATCACAAATCATCTCACCATCGTCGCCTCTGCCACTAACCTACAGCAACCAAAAACCGACTTTGAGGTCGGCTGCCCCCACCGAAGCCACGATCGATAGTCACCACAAGCACAGTCACAGCCATCGACAACCATCACCATCACAACCCACAACAGCCACAACCGCGACCTGCACCATCCACCGGTACCACTGCCTTGGACCCCGATCTAGTACAGATCTACACATGCAACCCAAAATCATAGCAATCTGCGGTTTGTAGTCCAAGAAAACAAAGGAGGAATGATGCAGATCGGTTCTAGGGGAACCTTACCGAGAGAAAAGGCAGTGGGGCGGCCTAGGCCACCTTCGGCCGTCGTCGCCTGTGGTGCGGGAACACCACGACAGTACCACCACCCGCCACCGTGGGTTTACCGGAGTAGCTCCCTCTCGACCACCGAAGCTCCCCACGGTTTTTCTTCAGCCAAAACCACCAATCATCCATGTCAATCGAACAATCTGCAGAAGGATCGATCGAACTCTTGTTTTTCCCAAATCATTTCGGTCCACCACTAACGATGCCGACACCAGAACCACACCATCGAACTCGTGACCACATCGCCTCTTTCGGGATGAAAGTACCCCACCAGCTAGCACGCATCCTTAATCTTCGACCTCCTTTGATGCGACAACGTGAACCATCATCCCCACCGCCTCCAGACCAACCTGCAACCATCTCTTTCACCTCCTATTCCCATCACTATGTTGCATTTCGTGAGAAATCAAGAGCACCACCGCGATCGGGAGTCGAGGGGACTCGATGGAGGCATGTCACACGCCGGCACTCGCCGGAAAACGCCTTTGGCGGCCGGAGACCAGATTTCGACCGAGAGAGGAGGGGGGGAGAGATGGTGGGCCATGATTCACACTCCCTCTCTCTTTCAAAAATGGTGATTTTTTTTAGAAACCCTAAAATGTATTAACACTTGTTTATATAGTAGGGATAAATGATAGGTTCGTTAACGGTTTGGTTTCGTAACGCGTTCGAAATTGGTTTTCACGTTTCTTTCAAATTTCACTTCTCGTTAGATACAGTTATACAAAACGTTATAAGTACTCCAAGATTATTTAGTTGATCATATTTAAAACATTTCAGATAATTAAACGAGTTGTAAATTACCGTGTATTTAATACGGCTAACGGTTTTTTATGCGTTTTTATCGAATGAGCGTTATTAATTGTCATTTTGGTATCAAATTGTATGCAATTAAGTATTAAAACGATATTTTGTTTGTTAACTTCCCATGTTAGTCATGTTAGAACCTTATCTGACGAATTCTCGGGTTTGACCTGATCGTAACCCGGTTCGCGTCACGGTCGCGTTTCGGAACGCATTTATTCCGGACAACGTATCACTCACCAAATTTAATATGTTGTGATAATAAACAATGATCAGATGAATATTTACGGAGTTACGAGACTCGGTTGTCATAACAGACGTCAGTTAAATGCCGGTGAAAACCGGTATTCGCGTTTCACTACGAAATTCTGTTGTTTATGCATGATTGATGAAAAATCTTTTGGCAAGCATTATTTATGATATGTTAGCATAACAAGGATTTAGATTGGATGACAAGTCATTATAAGGAATTCTGATGGAATTCAGATGTTAGTACGCATTAAATCGCCAGATTTTACCCGGTATGGGTTCTGAATCTGTTTTCAGCTTGGATGTAACACCAGAAAATTTTCTAATCGAGTCAAGTAATAGTGATGGGCTCGGATGAAAACCATTTAACAAATATAAAATGGTTGCAGGTATTACACCGAGCTAACCCTCCGGGTCACGAGTTTAACGAGTTTGGGGTCCCGGGAACGCCTGGCATATAAATAGATGGATCAGCTGAGCAACTCTCATTTTCACTCAAACGCCATTCTAGAGAGAGAAAGTGTAGAGAAAGAAAGTGCCGGATTGAAGCTCGGGTGGTCAAGAATCGAAGGCTGGTGTTTGTGGACTCCTAAACAACAAGAATCAAGGTAAGAAACGTATCTAAATTGCTACATTTGGTGAAAAACCCGAGTGTGGGTTTTTGAGGTTTTAAAGTGGCAAAAATCGCCCCAAAACACACGTTTTAGGGTAAGAAAACGTGTAATGAGCCTAGATATAGCTTCCTGGATGATAATCCAAGGGTTTGGGTGGAAAGGATTGGATTTTTGGGCTAAAACGAGCTAATTCGAAATTTCAGCTCGTTCTGCGAATTTAAGGTCTCGACCAGTGAAACTGCAAGTTCGTCCAGCGAAACTGGAAGGATTTACGTGAAGTTACAGTTCGCTGCAGCGAAACTACATATTCGCCTGAGCGAAACTATAGTTTCGCTGATGACTATGTCAATGCCCAAGTTGACCTTAGATATTGCGAAACTAGGGAATTCCAACGAAAGTTGGGCGCTCGAGGTAGCGAATCTGTCCAGCGAAACTGGCAGAAATGCTGCCGGCGAAACTAGCAGCGAAACTGCTGATTTGCCCGGCGAAACTGCTGGCGAATTTACGGCGAAACTACCTGCGAACTTAGTAGCGAAATTAGGCAGAAATTAACTCTTTTGAGTGTTAAACTTATCTGCAGGCAGTGTAGTGTGACCCGCGACTTTAAGGCTTGATTGAGAAGCTGCTTGTCAAGCACAGGTGAATTCTAGGACCCCTCATTTTCTGATTTTAAATGATTTTTGGGGCTAGAACACATATAAACTTGTTTACTGACGTATGTATGTATGACCCATTTGGGCATAATGTTGTGTTATACGTCTAAGGTATGGTTGTGGACTCGGCACGTTATATAAGGTCCTAGTATGAGTCCCCACGGTCTTGGAGGGACAGATAGTGCTACTGCACCAAGATGACGCGTAGTAAGTCCCGGATTCGGGAAGGATAGGGGAGTAAGGCTAGTGATGATTGATGATGTAGGCTATGTATGTACGAGGTTATGTATGATGATGCATGTATGATGTTATGTATGACGATGTACATATGATGCTATGTATGTGATGTATGTATGATGTGTGTGTTCCTTATAATAATGTATGAATATCTTTCTATGGCTTTACGTATTAATGAACGAAATGAACGAAGTGTTATGTAACGTAAAGTGAAAGATAATGAAAGGGGAACACGATGACGAATGCATGTATTAATGAATGAACGAATGATTAAAAGATGATGAATACATGCATTAACGAACGAATTAACGAAAGATGACTTGCAAACATTGGATAGTTTAACGGGTCCTTCTAGTGATTGACCATATGTATGGTATCCCTAACGCTTACCTCTTACCGTGGCATACGTTTTGCTGTTCATTTAATGACTTCGGCCCGGTAGCTAATAATGTTCGGGGTATAGCAGATGGTAGTGGTACAAAGATATCCAATGTGCAAGAAAAAGATGTAACGGGGTCCTTGTCATCGACCACAGTAATCATGGTGCGTGCCATGAAGTGGGTTAAAGCCTGACAGGACGTAACGAGAAGTGAAATAAACGATGTATGACGAACGAACGAATGACCGAATGGGTATAAAGATATTATCTATATGTATGTACGATGTATGATCACGTGTAAGGTAAGGAATGAACGGTTTTAATATGAACAAAGTATGTTTATTATAAAACTAGAACTCACTCAGCAACGCTGACTTTTTATGTGTTTTCAGTTGGCAGGTAGCGTTGCTGGGGATGGCACGAGGCGGCTACTCAGCTCTTTTGGGATGGCATTCTCCATTTGATAATGCTGCAACGTCATGCGTTGCGGGCCCAAAACGCACGCAACTCATCACGTTGCATTCCATTACGAGATTTCTTGAGGATTCCCATAAAAGGTTACTTCAGAAATCTCCTTTAATTTTGAATATGCTGCCACGCACTGGATGTGCGTGTGCATAGCCATGCAACGAAATATGTTGCATGAGAGTGTCAAGAGTGTTCCGTAAGGGTTCCGATGTACGGAATTACTTAAGGAATATTCTTTAGTATAAAAACATAATTTTTACATTTTTGAACTTAATATCTTCTCTAGAGGTCGCTGTATGACCCTATGGTTGCTGAGGATTCATATGAACGAGATTACTTATGTAATCAAAGGTTTCATATGCTTCAGTAGCAATCATAGCGAAGATAGGCAAAGCAGAGAAAGCTGTATTTTGTAATCATGTCAATGATGTAATGACTTTTATGAATGAATGAGAATGTATATTTTATTAATTCCGCTGCGATATTTTATGAGTATATACATTATGTATGTATTACGTGCGAAGAACCACCAACCGTAAGGCGCCCGGGAGCGGGGCCTTACAAGTTGGTATCAGAGCAAAAGTTTAAGTAAAACGGGTAAATTTTCAAAATAACCTAAAACTTAAACTGAGAATAGGACAGAAAGGGGATGAATGCCATCTGAGTAGCTGCGTGCCATCAGGTTTTTTCTTAATGATAATCAGAGTTATGTGCGCGTGTAATGGGGTTATGTGTGCTGTTAGATTTAGATACTGATGTAGTCAGTAAGGGTAATGCTTGGGGTGCGAAGAGTAGAGTAAGTGACTAATCACAACTGGCCACTGTAATTAGTAACTTACTATACTTGACATAAACTGAGCTATTCCCTTGAATGACCGTGTTGGTATTTGAACCTTTCAGTGTGAGATAGAAGATGGTCAGTGGTAGATCATCTAAAGCCCCACTTGGTGGAGGATATTATCTATATGTATGTACGATGTATGATCACGTGTAAGAATGAACGGTTTTAATTGAACAAAGTATGTTTATTATAAAACTAGAACTCACTCAGCAACGCTGACTTTTTATGTGTTTTCAGTTGGCAGGTAGCGTTGCTGGGGATGGCACGAGGCGGCTACTCAGCTCTTTTGGGATGGCATTTCTCCATTTGATAATGCTGCAAAACGTCATGCGTTGCGGGCCCAAAACGCACGCAACTCATCACGTTGCATTCCATTACGAGATTTCTTGAGGATTCCTATAAAGGTTACTTCAAAATCTCCTTAATTTTGAATATGCTGCCACGCACTGGATGTGCGTGTGCATAGCACATGCAACGAAATATTTTGCATGAGAGTGTCAAGAGTGTTCCGTAAGGGTCTGATGTACGGAATTACTTAAGGAATATTCTTTAGTATAAAAACATAATTTTTACATTTTTGAACTTAATATCTTCCTAGAGGTCGCTGTATGACCCTATGTTGCTGAGGATTCATATGAACGAGATTACTTATGTAATCAAAGGTTTCATATGCTTCAGTAGCAATCATAGCGAAGATAGGCAAAGCAGAGAAAGCTGTATTTTGTAAGCATGTCAATGATTAATGACTTTTATGAATGAATGAGAATGTATATTTTATTATTCCGCTGCGATATTTTATGAGTATATACATTATGTATGTATTACGTGCGAAGAACCACCAACCGTAAGGCGCCCGGGAGCGGGGCCTTACAAGTTGGTATCAGAGCAAAAGTTTAAGTAAAACGGGTAAATTTTCAAAATAAACCTAAAACTTAAACTGAGAAGGGACAGAAAGGGGATGAATGCCATCTGAGTAGCTGCGTGCCATCAGGTATTTTTCTTAATGATAATCAGAGTTATGTGCGCGTGTAATGGGTTTATGTGTGCTGTTAGATTTAGATACTGATGTAGTCAGTAAGGGTAATGCTTGGGGTGCGAAGAGTAGAGTAAGTGACTAATCACAACTGGCCACTGTAATTAGTAACTTACTATACTTGACATAAACTGAGCTATTCCCTTGAATGACCGTGTTGGTATTTGAACCTTTCTTGTGAGATAGAAGATGGTCAGTGGTAGATCATCTAAAGCCCCACTTGGTGGAGGCAGTGGCGGAAGTGGTGCGAACCACGAGCCACAAGAGGAAGGCCTAGACAAGAGAAGAAGGTTCCTGAAGAACCTAATACTACTCCCTCGGGGGACTGGATGAGAGTGATGATTTGAGGCCTCGTGAAAGAGACAGTGGTCGAGGAGGTGCACCAAGTCATGCAGACGATCTTAACGTCTGTAGTGACTGAGTGATAAAAGCTGTACGCGAAGATGAGAGGCGAGGGAGAATCGAGCCTCAGGGAGGCAACAACAGCAACAAGGGCCGGAAACGTTCTTCTTTCTGATGATGAAGAGGAGGAGGAGGAGGAGGCCGAGCGTGAGACAACATGGGGTTGTAACTACGGGGCATTTATGAGGTGCAAGCCCCCGACTTTTGATGGTTCTGGTACATCTGCCGATGCTCACCAATGGGTGAGAGAGATGGAGGCGGTCCTCGATATCAGTGACTGCCAGGAGGATAAAGGTGAAGTTTGCTACCCATTCATTCACGGGGACGGCATTGTGCTGGTGGGACAATTTTCCAGGCTGAGGGTAGCAGGCCATTGGCAAAATGAAGTGGTCTGAGTTGAAGAGAATGGTGATCGAGGAGTTCAGTCCTCGTCGGGAGATGGACCGAGTTGAGAGAGAGTTTCTGCAGTTGGAGGCAGGACGATGGCCACCAACAATACACTGCCAGTTCAACGATATGGCGCGATTGGTCCCAGAGCAGGTGACGCCGGTGTCTCGAAAGATCAACCGGTATATTCAGGGTTTGCCAGCCGAAATTCGTTGGCATTTGATTTCCGCTCGACCAAGTACTTTCAGTTCGGCGGTGGATTTGGTGGGGATGTTTGTACGATGAGCGAGCTGCTTTGGTGAAGGCTGAGGGCGGTAAGAAAGGAGGTGGCGAGAAGGGTTGGCAGGGAAAGAGGTTTGGTCTCGGTGATACGTCGACAAGTAACAAGAAGCAAGGGTAGACGACCGCCGAGTGGTCGCGAAGGGAGCAGGGATGGAAGTGTGGACAGTGTGGGAAAGAGCACTCGGGGAGTGTAGTGGGGATCCAACATCTGTTTCAAGTGTGGGAGGACTGGGCATATGGCCAATGATTGTCGAATGGGCAAGTGTTTTAACTGTGGGAAAGTGGTCATATGAGCAGAGATTGCAAGAAGCCGAGGGCTGAGGGCTCAGGGGAAAGAAGACGGGAGGAGAAGCACCGAGGGCAAAGGCTAGGGCGTTCACCATGACGCAGGAGGAGGCTAGAACGGACCCTGACGTTGTGTCCGGTACGTTCCTAATAGACCAAATTTTAGCCTCTATATTATTTGATTCGGTGCTAGTAGGATTTTATTTCTACTACCTTCTGTGCTAAACTACCTGTTAGAAGTAAATGCCTCGATAAGTCCTTTGAAGTAGAAACCGCTATTGGTAAATCCACTAGGGTTACGGATGTGATAGAAGGCTGTGCTATAGAATTAGAGGGCCATAGGTTTGCTGCCAAGTTACATGTGATGCCTCTAGGAGGATTTGATGTAGTGTTAGGGATGGACTGGTTAGCAACCTACGAAGCGAATATCGTGTGCCGAAGAAGATGATTAGACTGACGGCGACCGACGGAAGTCCAGTGACAATATATGGCGATCGAGTTATGACGTTCTAAAGGTGATCTCGATGGCGGTGGCGGGAAAGTGTATGAGGCGCGGATGTAGCGCCTACTTATGTTATGTAAAGAATGTAGAGACGCCAACACCACAGCTATGCGATGTGCCAGTGGTGTGTCACTTTCCAGACGTGTTTCCCGAAGACTTATCGGGATTGCCGCCTGACCGAGAGATCGAGTTCCAGATCGACCTGATACCGGGGTGCCCAACCTGTCGCAAAAGCACCATATCGCTTGGCTCCGACGAGAGATGAGGAGTTGATGGAGAAGTTGCAGGAGCTGCTAGATAAGGGGTTTATCAGACCGAGTATCTCACCTTGGGGTGCTCCGGTCCTGTTCGTAAAGAAGAAGGATGGTAGTATGCGGATGTGCATCGACTACCGCGAGCTGAATAAGCTGACGGTGAAGAACAGATACCCCTTACCAAGGATCGATGACTTTTTTGATCAACTTCAGGGTGCCAGTTGGTTTTCAAGGATAGATCTTCGATCGGGTACCATCAACTGAAGGTGAAGGAGCAGGATATCCCTAAACACCTTTCGTACCGCTATGGTCACTACGAGTTTCTTGTCATGTCTTTTGGGTTGACCAATGCGCCGGCTGCTTTTATGGATTTGATGAACCGAGTGTGCCGCCAATGTTAGATAAATCATGATTGTATTCATCGATGATATCCTGATTTATTCGAAATGAAGAGAGCATGCCGGGCATATTCGGAAGTATTGGAAACGTTAAGAAGGGAGAAATTGTACGCCAAGTTCTCCAAGTGCGCCTTTTGGTTACGCGAAGTGCAATTTCTGGGCCACGTAATGAATGCAGAAGGAATAATGGTGGACCCAGCAAAGGTTGAGGCCGTGATGCAATGGAAGTCACCGAAGACGCCAACCGAGATTCGCAGCTTCTTGGGGCTGGCGGGCTACTATAGAGATTTTATTCAAGACTTCTCCAAGATAGCCTCACCTTTGACAAAATTGACTCGCAAGGATGTAAGTTCGGTGTGGCGAGAACAGGAGAACGCTTTTGAGGAATTGAAGACGAGACTGACACAAGCTCCTGTCTTGACATTGCCTGAGGGAATGAAGACTTGTTGTCTATTCGGATGCATCCTATTCTGGGCTGGGTTGCGTATTGATGCAACGCGGAAAGGTCATAGCCTATGCATCTCGACAACTGAAGACCCACGAAGTCAATTATCCCACGCACGACCTAGAACTAGCTGCGGTGGTTTTCGCGTTGAAGATTTTGGCGGCACTATCTATACGGGACGAAGTGCACCATCTTCACGATCACAAGAGCTTGAAGTACTTCTTCGAGCAGAAGGATCTAAACATGAGGCAGAGACGGTGGTTGGAGCTGATAAAGATTATGATTGTGAGATCCATTACCATCCGGGCAAAGCCAATGTGGTGGTTGATGCCCTTAGCCGGAAGGAAAGGCCTGAGCCGATTCGGGTGAAGGCTTATCAGCTAATTATGACCTCTGACGTGATGACAAGGTTAAGGAGTTCCAAGACGAGGCTTTGAAGGAAGATCGTCTTAACTCCGAAAGGATGAGAGGTCTAATTACAGAACTGGTGAGAACACTCTTGGTGTTAAGACCCGATTTGGACGAGTGTGGATTCCTCGGTACGGGGGAAAGATCATGGATGGGCCCATAGACTCGGTATTCTACACAAAGATGTACCAAGACATGAAGAAAGACTATTGGTGGCCGGGCATGAAGCGTGATGTGGTGGAATATGTGAGTAAGTGCATGACTTGTTCACAGGTCAAGGCAGAGCATCAGAAACCGTACGAAATCCAACCGTTGGATATACCCGAGTGGAAGTGGGAGCACATCACCATGGATTTCATCATGAAACTACCACGTACCCCGAAAGGATATGATGCTATATGGGTGATAGTTGATCGATTGACAAAGAGTGCCCACTTCCTACCGATCCGCGAGACGTATTCATCTGAAAGATTGGCGGATCTATTTATCAAAGAAATTGTAGCTCGTCATGGCGTACCGGTGTCTATTGTGTCTGACCGTGACACCCGGTTACCTCCAAGTTTTGGAAGAGGTTTTTGGAAGAGGTTTCATGATGCAATGGGGACGAGGCTACCATTAGCACGGCATATCACCCCCAGACAGACGGTCAGTCTGAGAGAACGATCCAAACACTCGAAGACATGCTTCGAGTCGTGCGTGATCGATTTGGAGGAAGTTGGAACGATCACCTCCGTTAGCAGAATTCTCGTACAATAACAGTATCATGCCAGCATGGTATGCCGCCCTACGAGATGTTGTACGGTAGGAAATGTAGGACGCCCGTATGTTGGGGAGACATTGGGCAGAAGGAACTGGGTGGTGTCGAGGTAGTGAAGCAACGACTGAAAAGTTAGAAAAGATCAAAGCCTTCATGAAGGTGGCGAAAGACAGACAAAGTCGTATGCTGAAGAGGCGAAGACGATAGAATTCAAGGTCGGTGATCGGGTCATGTTGAAGGTCTCGCCTTGGAAAGGAATTATTAGGTTCTGAAAGCGGGGTAACTGAGCCCGCGGTATATAGGCCTTTCCGAATTATCGCCCGTGTGGGAGAGGTGGCCTATAGGTTGGAACTGCCAGATGAGTGAGTGGAATTCACCCGACCTTCCACATCTCTCTGAGGAAATGTTTGGCCGATGAGATATGATTGTACCGCTGGAGGATATCGAAGTAGACGAACGGCTCAACTATGTGGAGCAACCAGTAGCGATCATCGATAGAAAAGAAAACGGCTAAGAAACAAACTGGTTCTCTTGTGCGTGTACAGTGGAAGCACAGGAAGGGATCTGAGTCTACGTGGGAGACTGAAGAAGAGATGAGACAACATTACCCACATCTGTTCGAAGAATGATAGGTTTCGGGGACGAAACCTAAATAAGGGGGGTGGACTTGTAACACCCGGAAAATTTTTAATCGAGTCAAGTGATAGTGATGGGCTCGGATGAAAACCATTTAACAAATATAAAATGGTTGCGGGTATTACACCGAGCTAACCCTCCGGGTCACGAGTTTAACGAGTTGGGGTCCCGGGAACGCCTAGCATATAAATAGATGGATCAGCTGAGCAACTCTCATTTTCACTCAAAACGCCATTCTAGAGAGAGAAAGTGTAGAGAGAAAGTGCCGGATTGAAGCTCGGGTGGTCAAGAATCGAAGGCTGGTGTTGTGGACTCCTAAACTACAAGAATCAAGGTAAGAAATGTATCTAAATTGCTACATTTGGTGAAAAACCCGAGTGTGGGTTTTTGAGGTTTAAAGTGGCAAAAATCGCCCCAAAACACACGTTATAGGGTAAGAAAACGTGTAATGAGCCTAGATATAGCTTCTGGATGATAATCCAGGGTTTGGGTGGAAAGGATTGGATTTTGGGGCTAAAACGAGCTGATTCGTAAATTTCAGCTCGTTCTGCGAATTTAAGGTCTCGACCAGCGAAACTGCAACTTCGTCCAGCGAAACTGGAAGGATTTACAGTGAAGTTACAGTTTCGCTGCAGCGAAACTACATATTCGCCTGAGCGAAACTATAGTTTCGCTGATGACTATGTCAATGCCCAAGTTGACCTTAGATATTACGAAACTAGGGAATTCCAACGAAAGTTGGGCGCTCGAGGTAGCGAATCTGTCCAACGAAACTGGCAGAAATGCTGCCGGCGAAACTAGCAGCGAAACTGCTGATTTGCCCGGTGAAACTGCGGCGAATGGCGAATTTATGGGCGAAACTACCTGCAACTTAGTAGCGAAATTAGGAAAAAATTAACTCTTTTGAGTGTTAACTTATCTGCAGGCATGTAGCGTGACCCGCGACTTTAAGGCTTGATTGAGAAGCTGCTTGTCAAGCACAGGTGAGTTCTAGGACCCCTCATTTACTGATTTTAAATGATTTTTGGGGCTGGAACACATATAAACTGTTTACTGACGTATGTATGTATGACCCATTTGGGCATAATGTTGTGTTATACGTCTAAGGTATGGTTGTGGACTCGGCACGTTATATAAGGTCCTAGTATGAGTCCCCACGGTCTTGGAGGGACAGATAGTGCTACTGCACCAAGATGACGCGTAGTAAGTCCGGATTCGAGAAGGATAGGGAGTAAGTGCCTAGTGATGATTGATGATGTAGGCTATGTATGTACGAGGTTATGTATGATGATACATGTATGATGTTATGTATGACGATGTACATATGATGCTATGTATGATGATGTATGTATGATGTGTGTGTGTCCTTATAATATGTATGAATATCTTTCTATGGCTTTATGTATTAATGAACGAATGAACGAAGTGTTATGTAACGTAAAGTGAAAGATAATGAAAGGGGAACACGATGACGAATGCATGTATTAATGAATGAACTAATGATTAAAAGATGATGAATACATGCATTAACGAACGAATAATGAAAGATGACTTGCAAACGTTGGATAAGTTTAACGGGTCCTCTTAGTGATTGACCATATGTATGGTATCCCTACCGCTTACCTCTAGTACCGTGGCATACGTTTTGCTGTTCATTTAATGACTTCGGCCCGATAGCTAATAACGTTCGGGGTATAGCAGATGGTAGTGGTACAAAAGATATCCAATGTGCAAGAAAAGATGTAACGGGGTCCTTGTCATTCGACCACAGTAATCATGGCTGCGTGCCATGAAGTGGGTAAAGCCTGACAGGACCTAAACGAGAAGTGAAAGATAACGATGTATGACGAACGAACGAATGAACGAATGGGATAATAAAGATATTATCTATATGTATGTACGATGTATGATCACGTGTAAGGAATGAACGGTTTAATATGAACAAAGTATGTTTATTATAAAACTAGAACTCACTCAGCAACGCTGACTTTTTATGTGTTTCCAGTTGGCAGGTAGCGTTGCTGGGGATGGCACGAGGCGGCTACTCAGCTCTTTTGGGATGGCATTCTCCATTTGATAATGCTACAACGTCATGCGTTGCGGGCCCATAACGCACGCAACTCATCACGTTGCATGCCATTACGAGATTTCTTGAGGATTCCCATAAAAGGGATTACTTAAGAAATCTCCTTTAATTTTGAATATGCTGCCACACACTGGATGTGCGTGTGCATAGCACATGAAACGAAATATGTTGCATGAGAGTGTCAAGAGTGTTCCGTAAGGGTTCGGATGTACGGAATTACTTAAGGAATATTCTTTAGTATAAAAACATAATTTTTACATTTTTGAACTTAATTTCTTCTCTAGAGGTCGCTGTATGACCCTATGGTTGCTGAGGATTCATATGAACGAGATTACTTATGTAATCAAATGTTTCATATGCTTCAGTAGCAATCATAGCGAAGATAGGCAAAGCAGAGAAAGCTGTATTTTGTAATCATGTCAATGATGTAATGACTTTTATGAATGAATGATAATGTATATTTATTAATTCCGCTGCGATATTTTATGAGTATATACATTATGTATGTATTACGTGCGATGAACCACCAACCGTAAGGCGCCCGGGAGCGGGGCCTTACAATGGATCTTTTTCATATTTGTTTCAAATCACATAAGAATTCATTTTTTCATGGTTTCTCATTTAATTAGTTCGTAAATGTGCATTTGGGCCTTAAATGGGCCTTGTGTGAAAGTTCAGGCCTTTATTGGTTTATTGGGCCCAAAAAGGCTAGTTTCTTTTCCAAGTTTTCTTTGGTAAGCCCCAACTCAATCTAGACCTTTATTGGGTCTTATAATACATTAAGCTTTCTAATTAGGCTAGATTTCAGAGGTGTTACAGTTTGTCACACGCCTAACGGTAAAACTCCGTTGTGGAAATTAAGGGTGTGACATTTATGTTGATTTTAAGCGTGTATTTCAGGTACATAGGAGCATGGATGGTGGTATGAACTGGGCTTGGGCAAACGTGGAAGTTGGCATCTTTTGGGATTTATTTTGGCTATTTATGCAAAAACACGTTCTTTGTGTATGATCGATGTTAAACAAACTGAATTTTACTTATTTTGAAATGATGTGACAAAATCCTGTGGTCGTAATTTTAAAACTTATCTTTTAACGTTTGCCTATATATCATGTTGGTTTCCAACTATGTCATCACCATGCTTAACGCATATACAATCCCGCTGCGATATTCAACGTCGTTTTTGGGGTGTGACAGAAGTTGGTATCAGAGCCAACGGTTATAGCGAACTAGAAAACAATTTTTTTTAAAAGAAGAAATTTTTATCTAGACTATAACTTTTCATAAAAGAAGAAAGTTTTAGGAATTTTAGGAAAAGCGTGTTCATACCACTTGCCCTTAGTAGACGTAAGATTTTATTTAAATTGCCTGAATTAAGTATGCCATACTTTAGGTGCCATATGATGAAATTATTTAGCATACGTAAGTGCTATATTAGTTTGGATTCATATGATGAAATGGTTTGCATACGTAAGTGCTTACATTTTAATTTGAATGCCATAGGAGACATTGTTTAGCATACGTAAGTGCTATTTTTAGTTTGGATTCATATGATGAAATGGTTTGCATACGTAAGTGCTTACATTTTAATTTGAATGCTATAGGAGACATTGTTTAGCATGCGTAAGTGCTATATTTAGTTTGGATTCATATGATTAAATTGTTTAGCATACGTAAGTGCTATATTTAGTTTGGATTCATATGATGAAATGTATTGCATACGTAAGTGCTTACATTTTAATTTGAATTCCATATGAGATATTGTTTAGCATACGTAAGTGCTATGTTTAGTTGGGATTCATATGATGAAATTGTTTGCATGCGTAAGAGCTTACATATGAGTTGACTTTGGAATATTCTAGTTGTTGCATGATTTCGTGATCACATGCAGGATAAAACATTAATATCGTATAATTACCGTTTTTTTCATAGATGTCGACAAACCCGAGTGATAAGGATCAGGAGTCTAAGGTCCCGCAGGTTGAGAGATCATCACTTACTTCTAGTTTCTATGCTGATCCCAGTGCCTTTGCACCCGCTATGTCACCTCATGCTAGTGATCCTAGTAACAGGAATGGGTGGATCGAGGAGTCCGGAAGAGGAGCCCATTGAAGTCCCATCCGAAGATGAGACAGAGCCTGTAGTTCCTTGGGTTGATGGTGTTGATGACTCTAGGGATAGTGATGATGGTGATGATAGTTCTGGGGATAGTGATTCTAGTGATGATGGATCTTGTGGGGATGGTTATGTTAAGGGTGATAGTGATGATGAGTGTAGGGATGAGGTTAAGGAGGATGAGTTGTCTACTGGTGAAGTTAGAAAGAGAGCTAGCACTCCTATTCGAGCTAGTATTATAGGAATGCGTCCGTCGCATAGGTTATTTCGTTTATTCCCTGAAGGACATAGGATGAAAATCACTCCACGAAAGGCAGTGTTACCACCCAAAAAGAGGACCATTACTCATGGGGATGAAGATGGAGAGACAGTAGGATATGTTGTGGAGCGACCCCTTAAGAGGACTCGTACATATGTGACTAATAAATGGGAGTGGTTAGGAGATCGAGTTCAGAGGTGGACTGATGAAGAGGGTATACCAGTGATTAGAGGAGTTGAAGAGTCATCTGACTCGAGAGCATTACTTCTGACGAGGCAGCCGATGGAGAGGACTGTACCTCTACTAGCTGCTAGGTTTGTTCGGTTAGAGAGTGGGTTAGACTCACTGGAGATAATGAATGGTGAAGCTAGTGATGATAGGCTAGATGAGCTAGATGGTAGACTGGATATGTTAGAAGGAGAGAAGGAAGTAGCTGATGATGCACAGGCACAGATGCATCACAGGATTCAACTGTTGGAGGAGAAGATGCGAGAGATGCAGAGGAAGTGATCGCTACTGAAGCCAAGATCGAAACCTCTCGATGGAAGGAGCAGATGTTCGTGGATACACTACACTGTTCAATGAATTGGCAAGGATTGTACCCATCTCGTAACCTGAGTACAAAAGAATTGAACACTACATTTAGGGATTGGTGCCTCAGATTCGTAGCATGGTGACATCATCGAAACCCTACTATACCAGGAAGTAGTGCAGCTAGCACATACCCGGACCAATGATGTTGTACGAATGGGAATGTTAAGGAAAGCGAGCACAGGGAAGAAGCCAATGGAAATTTCTGAGAATCCATGGAGAAGGAGAAGTAAGTTTATTTTGGAAAGAGGAAATGGTCTGAAGGTTCAGGAAGTCGTTCTAGAAACTTCCATCTAAAGAAGAGAGGCCCTGGCAGGATGTATACTGCTAATGAAGCTAAGAGAAACAAGGACCTAACACTAGTGCAACAAATGCAAAACTACCATACCGGCCCCTACACATATTGTGAAACGTTGTGGAAAGTTTGGACACCGAATAGAGATTGCCAGAGTAAAGATGGATGAGAGGAAGAAGGTCAGAACCAAGGTTGTTACGAATGTGGAGCGTTTGGGACACTTTAAGAGGGAATGTCCTATGTTGAAGGAACAAGAAGCCCGTGGCAGAGCATTCGTGATAGACGCTAAGAAAGCTCGTAAGGATCCATCCGTTGTAACCGGTACATTTCTAGTTAATAACCGTTAGCTTACGTATTATTCGATACTGGAGCCGATAGAAGTTTGTTTCTAGAAAAATCGAGTCTTTCCTTGATCACAATCTAGTAAGTTGAATAAGAAGTACTCGATGAGTTAGCTAATGGGAAATGATGATGAAAGATAGAAAAACGAGGTGTATAGGGATTGTACTATACTCTTAGGAGACCACATGTTTAGAATTGACCTTTTGCCTATAGAATTGGGAAGTTTCGATGTTGAATAGGGATGGATTGGCTATCGAAAAAATCGTGCTGAAATCGTATGTCATGAGAAAGTAGTCAAGTTGCCCCTCGAAAATGGAGAGCCATTAGAGATTCAAGTGATGAAAGTGCTCCGTTAAAGATTGTGAATGTGATGAGGCGCAAAAGTATTTAAGGAAAGGATGTGTAGTTTATAGCCCATGTAATCGACCGAGAGCCGAGGAGGAGAAGCTAGAGGATATACCGATAGTGCGCGACTATCCGGAAGTGTTTTGTGAGAGGTGCCTGGATTGCCGCCGCAACGGCAAGTTGAATTTAAAATCGACTTATTACCAGGAGCAGCGCCAATTGCGCGATCTCCATATCGGTTAGCACCACCTGAAATGCAGGAATATCCAAGCAATTGCAGGAAATGTTGGATAAAGGATTTACGGACCTAGCTTCTCACCTTGGGGAGCGCCAGTCTTACTTGTGAAAAAGAAGGATGGATCGATGAGGATGTGCATCGACTACAAAGAACTGAACAAGTTAACCATCAAGAACTGCTATCCTTTGCCAAGAATAGATGACTTGTTTGACCAATTGCAAGGATCGAGTTTACTATTCAAAGATAGATTTACGCTCTGGGTATCACCAGTTGAGAATTGCTGAGGAAGATGTTCCTAAGACAGCGTTTCGAACACGATATGGCCACTATGAATTCATGGTCATGCCCTTTGGACTGACAAACGCCCCTGCTGTATTCATGGATCTCATGAATAGGGTGTGCAGACCGTATCTGGATAAATTTGTAATCGTGTTCATAGACGACATACTTGTATAACCGAAAACTAAGGGGAACACGAACAACATCTGAGGTTGCTTTTGTAGTTACTAAAGAACGAGAGTTGTATGCAAAACTTTCCAAATACGAGTTCTGGATTCAAGAAGTTCAATTTCTGGGACATGTCATCAATGCTGAAGGCATACACGTTGACCCCGCCAAAATTGAAGCAATTAAGAATTGGGAAATACCAAGAAACCCAACCGAGGTACGACAATCCTTGGATTGGCAGGATATTAGGAGATTTATTGAGACTTCTCAAAGATAGCAAAGCCGTTGACTGCATTGACACAGAAGAACAAGGAGTATCTTTGGTGTGAGGAGCAAGAGGAAGCGTTTCAATTGCTCAAGGCAAAGTTATGTATGTTGGGTTTGTTAGAACATAAAATCATATGTTAACCTCTTAAACTTTCTGAAAACGCAGTGGAAGTAAAAGCATTATAACCATGTTTATAAGCTGAAAAATATGTTCATTAGATGACCATATTGATGTATAAAACAAACCTAAGAACAAAGGATCATTTATGTGAATAACAAGCTATGAACTTATGTAAATGCACATAAAATCACAGCTTCATTGAGCTGTGATATACCTTACTGCAGCAGCCAAGAAAACGACCAAAAGAGAAGTTTGATGAAGATGGAGATGCCCAAAATGCAGCCAAGACTTCAAGGATAGAAGTCCTCAAGCTAGTATACACCAAGCTCCTTGCAAGCACACCTTCTTGTTAGGTAGAATACACAAGAACAACATGAAAACCTCTTATTTCTCTGCTGAAAACCTTTTTTCAGCTTCTCAAAACCGTAGCCTCTTTGATAGAATTAGAGAGTTCTTTGTGTTGTGTTGCATGCAAATGAGAATCATAATCATGGAGTGCAAGGACCTCACACCAAGAACATAAAACCTGCTCAAAACCCCTGTGAAGCTGCTGAAAAAACCGTAGCATGTAGGGAGAAAGAGAGCTAATTCTTGTTGTTGTTTGCATGTGTTTTATGATGAGAAAGAGAGCCACACTTGAGTAGTTAGTGGAGGTTGACCATATGCATGTTTTTCTTTCCAAAACCAAGTTAGTGGAAGACAAGCTAGTGGAAGACAAGCATGTGGAAGACAAGCATGCTTGTCTAGGCTGAATTTTTATAAAAACATGCTTATCAAAGCTGAATTTATAAAATTGCTATCAAGGCTGAATTTTATAAAATGCTTATCAAGGATGAATTTTATAAAAAGTCTCCTTTTATAAAATTAACACACACATATATATTCTAGTCTTGTAACTAGTTTATGCAATTAACCATTTAATTGTATAAAGTAGTATACTCTTATTATTATTTGGGGTTATACAATAATTTAAATAACACTTCAAATAATATTATTGAACAAAATATCCTAATAAATTATTCTATCTCATATGCAACTTATTTAGAAAACCCATTTTCTAAATTGGTGTAAATATTTAATTGCATGATCATATCATCAACTAAATATTAATTGGTGTTTGCTAAGCTTGTTATGGGTATAACCCGACTTGGATCATAACGTACTAACCACATTAATATTCTAAGTGTCTTGGGCACATAGAATCCTACAATCTCCCACTTGCCCAAGATTCATAGAATATTGATGCAAGCAGTAAATAACGCCTAATAACGGTTTACTACCCCTAATACGCATGACTTATGGCCATTCAATAACATCATCCCATTCAAGTATCCTACTGAAATGATTTAGGTGAATCAATCATCTATCCTTTTGTTACAGATGTCATGTTAAATCAAGAACACAGAATGATCATTCTTGTTGATTTAACTTAATTAGGCCTTAGACATCTAACTCTCAACGAATAAGAGGAACAAATTCCATCTTGACTACATACGTTTCTCACAAACACCGTGTTATACTGAAAATACCCTATGTACTGTCCACTATTTCAGGACAGTGAAGAATTAGCTCAAGGTATAATACTTAGTGAATATCAAAACCCAATATGTATCTCAGGTTGGAGGATACCAAATGATATTCACCTTTATTCAAATTTACTTATGATTAATCGATAAGATTCCATGTAGTAAAATTTGAGATGCGGGTTGGTCCAATATTTGTATGTAGCAACTCATTGCTCTATATTCATCCTGAATATCAACCAATCCAAGTTCGTAATAATTCTTACCCTCACACTTGTTCCCACAATTATGAACGACTATGGACATTTAGAGTAAATAATTTACTCATGGATTAAGCATGCTAAATGGAACATTAATTGAAACATATAACAAATAAATTTTACTCAAATAATAAATAGTTCCACATATTCAAATACAAAATTTGATCAAGTCCAATCACTAGAATATCGAAGTCCTAAGGCGCAAGTATGACTTTCATTCTTTGATCTTTCGAGGAGCTTCGTGAGTGGATCCGCAATCTTTTGATCAAAGTGAACTTTGCGAATACATATCTTTCCCTTTTCAACTTCATCCTTATGTAGTTCAATCTCCGCTCATTGTGCCTAATCTTTTGATGTGCACAGGGTTCCTTGATTTGAGCAATCACACCCTCGTTATCACAAAATATTTCTAAGGGGTCTTGAATGGTAGAGACCACCTTTAGTGTAAGGCCCCGATCCCGAGCACCTCACAGTTGGGTGTTCATTGGGTATAATTTACAGTAGCTTAATAAAATCATGCAGCGGAAATTCTGTGATAAACATTCATTTACTATAAGTACTTTTGCCATTTAATACAACGTACGTCAATTACAAAACATCTAATTTTGCATTACATCACAAAAGCACTATTACAAAAGATTACATCTTTTTGTGTATAAAATGGTCATAAACAGTGACTCTGATTAGAAATATAAAATTTTTCATCATAAAGGAGATTTCCTTAAGTAGTCCCAGTACATCGGAACCCTAAGGAATCTCCTAACGGCATGCAACATGATGTGTTGTGTGCATTATGGGCCCACAACATGACGTTGCAGCATTATCAAAAGGAGAATGCCATTCCAAAATAGCTGAGTAGCCGCCTCGTGCCATCCCCAGCAACACTACCTGCCAACTGGAAACACATAAAAATCAGCGTTATTGAGTGAGTTCTAGTTTCATAATAAACATATTATTTCCATTAGAAACCATCTTTTACATGATCATACATCATACGTACACAGAGATAATATTCATTATTATCTTCATCATTCGTTATATCTCATCTTTAACTTCTCGTATGGATCCTGTCAGGCTTTACCACTTCGTAGCGCTCGGCTATGATACTGTGGTCGAATGACAAGGATCCGTTTCATCCTTACTTGCACATTGAATTCTGATGTACCAATACCATATGCTATACCCCGATCAGTCTTAGCTACTGGGCCGAAGTCAACAAATGAACAACAAAACGTATGCCACAGTACTAGTAGGTAAGCGGTATAGGTACCATGACCATGGCCAATCACAACGAAAGACCAATCGACTTATTCAATGTTTGCAAGACTTAATTCGTTTGTTCGTTAAGCATGTATTCATCATCGTTTCACTCATTCGTTCGTCATTAATACATGCATTTCATCATGTTCCTCTTTCTTATCTTTCACTTTACGTTACATAATACTTCATTCATTCATTGTGATAATACATACGTCGTGAAAGATATACATACATCATCATAAGAACACACACACACACATACCAATCGTACATCATCATACATGGCCTCATACATACATAACCTATGTCAACAGTCATCTACAGGCCACAATCGTACCTTAAGCATACTACTCGTGATTATACCTCGAATGGGTCAAACATACATAATTCCACAAACCGATTTTATTGTGTCCAGCCCCCAAATCATTCAAAAACGTGTAAAAAGGGGTCCTAGAACTCACCTGTGCTTGACAAGCAGCTTCTTAATCAAGCTTCAAAGATGTGGGTCACACTACACCGCCTGCAATAAGTTAACACTCAAAAGGGTTATTTCTGCTAGATCGCTACTAGTTTCGCTCATATTTTTCCCCGTAATTTCATCCATAATTTCGCCAGGCGAATCAGTGTTTCACTGCTAGTTTCGCTGGGCAGCATTCTGCCAGTTTCGCTGGACAGATTCGCTACCTTGAGCGCCCAACTTTCGTTGGAATTCCCTAGTTTCGCAATGTCTAAGGGTCAACCTGGGCATTAGCGAAGCTATCATAGTAGAAAACTATAGTTTCGCCTCAGCGAAAATGTAGTTGCTGAAATCCTCATAGTTTCACTGGCAGAACTTTCAGTTTCGCTGGACGAGTGCTTAAATTCGCAGAACGAGCTGAAATTTACGAATCAGCTCATTTTAACCAGAAATCCAATCCTTTACACCCAAACCCTTGGGTTATCATCCAGGAACCTAAATCTAAGCTTCTTACATGTTTATTACCCTAAAACGGCATTTTTGGGCGATTCTTGCCACTTTTAAAAACCTAAAAACCCAAACCGGGGTTTTTCACCAAATGGAGCAATTACACTACGTTTCTTACCTTGATTCTTGTTGTTTAGGAGCCCACGAACACCAGCCTTCGATCCTTGACAAACCGAGCCTCGATCCGACACTTTCTCTCTACACTTTCTCTCTCTACACTTTCTCTCTCTAGAACTGGTGTTTGAGTGCAAATGAGAGTTGTTCAGCTGATCCATTATATATAGCCAGGCGTTCCCGCGACCCCAAACTCGTTAAACTCGTGACCCGAAGGGTTAACTCGGTCTAATACCCATAACCATTTTATATTTATTAAATGGTTTTCGTCTGAGCCCATTATTATTACTTGACTCGCTTAGAAAATTTCCCGGGTGTTACATGTCCACCCTCTTATTTAGGTTTCGTCCTGAAACCTGTTATTCCTCAAACAAATGTGGGTAATGTTGTCTTATTTCATCTTCAGTCTCCCACATAGACTCGGATCCTTCCTGTGCTTCCACTGTACATGCACAAGAGGAACCACTTTATTTCTTAACTACTTTCCTTACGGTCAATGATTGCCACTGGTTGCTCCACATAATTGAGCCGTTCGTGTACTTCAAATCCTCCATTGAACAACCATGTCTTCGTCAGCTAAGCACTTTCTCAGATGAGATACATGGAATGTGGGATGAATTCCACTTAAACTCCGGCAGTTCAAGTCGATAGGCTACCTCTCCTACTCGTGCGATGATTCGGAAAGGTCCCATATATCTCGGGCTTAGCTTGCTCACTTCTTGAATCGGATAATGCCTTTCCAGGGCGAGGTCACCAACCTGAGCTCTATCGGTCTTCGCCTTTTGTAAGCATACGCCTTTTGCCTATCTTTCGCCGCCTTCATGAAGGCTTTGATCTTTCTAACTTCTCAGTCGTTGCTTCAACTACCTCGACCCTCCCAGTTCCTTCTGCCCAATGTCTCCCCAACACACGGGGTCCTACATTTCCTACCGTACAGCATTTGGTAAGGTGGCATGCCAATGCTGGCATGGTAACTATTATGTACGAGAATTCTGCTAATGGCAGGTGGTCGTCCCAGCTTCCTCCAAAATCGATCACACACGCCCGAAGCATGTCTACAAGTGTCTGGATCGTCCTCTCAGACTGACTGTCCGTCTGAGGGTGATATGTTGTAATGATGTGTAGCCTGTCCCCATTGCATCATGAAATCTCTTCCAAACTTGGAGGTAAACCGGTGTCGCGATCAGACACAATAGACACCGGTACTCCATGACGAGCTATAATTCTTTGATGAACAGATCCGCCAATCTTTCGGATGAGTACGTTTCGCGGATCGGTAGGAAGTGGGCACTTTTTGTCAAGCGGTCAACTTCACCCATATAGCATCATACCCTTTAGGGGTACGTGGTAACTTCGTGATGAAATCCATGGTGATGTGCTCCCACTTCCACTCGGGTGTATCCAACGGTTGGATCTTCCCGTAGGGTTTCTGGTGTTCTGCTTTTACTTGTAAACAAGTCAGGCACTTACTCACATACTCCACCACGTCACGTTTCATGCCCGGCCACCAGTAATTTTCTTTATTCATGCGCGATACATCTTGGTAGCGCCGGGGTGAATGGAGTATCGAGTCTTATGGGCCTCGTCCATGATCTTCTCACGTAGATCCCCGTATCGAAGAATCCACATTCGCCCAAATCGGGTCTTAACACAATGAGTGTTCTCACCCAGTTCTGTAACTAGACCTCTCATTCTTTCGGAGTTAAGACGATCTTCTTTCAAAGCCTCGTCTTAGAACTCCTTAACCTGTGCCATCACATCAGAGGTCATGATTAGCTGATAAGCCTTCACCCGAATCGGCTCGGGCCTTTCCTTTCGGCTAAGGGCATCCGCCACCACGTTGGCTTTGCCCCGATGGTAGTGGATCTTGCAATCGTAGTCTTTTATCAGCTCTAACCATCTCCTTGCCTCATGTTCAGGTCTTTCTGCTCAAAGAAGTACTTCAAGCTTTTGTGATCAATGAAGATGGTGCACTTCGTCCCGTATAGACAGTGCCGCCAAATCTTCAGTGCGAAAACCACGGCTGCTAGCTCCAGGTCATGAGTAGGGTAATTAACCTCATGAACTTTCAGCTGCGGGATGCATAGGCTATTACCTTTCCCTTTTGCATTAACACGCACCCAATCCCGAGTAGGAAGCATCAGAATAAACCACCAAGTCGTCGCTTCCATCGGGTAATGCCAATACCGGAGCTTGGGTCAACCTCGTCTTTAATTCTTCAAACGCCTTCTCTTGAGCTTGACCCATACAAAATTCACATCCTTCGGGTCAACTTGGTCAGTGGAGAAGCAATCTTGGAGAAGTCTGAATGAATCTTCTGTAGTAGCCCGCCAAACCCAAGAAACTACGGATATCGGATGGCGTCTTTGGAGACTTCCATGCATTACTGCTTCCACCTTTGCCGGATCGACCATAATTTCCTCTGGATTGACCACGTGACCTAAGAACTGAACTTCACGCAACCAAAATGCGCACTTGGAGAACTTGGCATACAATTCTCCCTTCTCAACGTTTCTAGTACTTCTCGAATGTGACCGGCATGTTCAATCTCACTTTTTGAATAAATCAGGATGTCATCAATAAACACGATCACTGATTTATCCAACATCGGCCGACACACTCGGTTCATCAAATCCAAAAAGCATCAGGCGCATTAGTCAAACCAAATGACATGGCAAGAAACTCGTAGTGACCATAGCGCGTACGAAAAGCTGTTTTAGGGATATTTTTCCTTCACTTTTAGTTGATGGTAGCCCGATCGAAGATCTATCCTTGAAAACCACTGGCACCCTGAAGTTGATCAAACAAGTCATCGATTCTCGGCAAGGGGTATCTGTTCTTCACTGTCAACTTATCCAGCTCGTGGTAATCGATGCACATTCTCATACTATCATCCTTCTTCTTTACGAACAGAACCGGAGCACCCCAAGGTGAGATACTCGGTCTAATGAACCCCTTATGCAACAGCTCTTGCAACTGCTCCATCAACTCTTTCATTTCCGTCGGGGCCAATCGATATGGTGCCTTGGCGACAGGTTGAGCACCGGTATCAGGTCAATCTGGAACTCGATCTCTTAGTCAGGTGGCAACCCGATAGGTCTTCTGGGAACACGTCTGGAAATTCACACACTACCGGTACATCGGATAGTGTGGTGTTGGCGTTTCCACATCTTTCACATAACATAAGTAGGCGTTGCACCCACCTCATACATTTTCCCGCCACTGCCATTGAGATCACTTTCGGAATCATCGTAACCCGATCACCATATATTGTCACCGGACTCCCATCAGCCACCGTCAGTCTAATCATCTTCTTTCGGCACACGATATTTGCTTCGTAGGTTGCTAACCAATCCATCCCTAACACTACATCAAATCCTCCTAGGGGCATCACGTGTAACTTGGCAGCAAACCTATGACCTTCTAATTCTACGGCACAGTCCTCTATCACATCCGTAACCCTAGTGGACTTACCAATAGCAGTTTTTACGTCAAAGGACTCATCGAGGCTTTTACTTCTAACAGGAAGTTTAGCACAGAAAGTAGTAGAAATGAAACTCCTACTGGCACCCGAATCAAATAATACAGAGGCTAAAGTTTGGTTTATCAGAACGTACCGGACACAACGTCAGGGTCTGTACTAGCCTCCTCTTGCGTCATCGTGAATGCCCTGGCCTTTGCCCTCGGTGCTTCTCCTCCCGTCTTCTTCTCCCCTGAGCCCTCAGCCCTCGGCTTCTTGCAATCTCTGCTCATATGACCACTTTCCCCATAGTTAAAACACTTGCCCATCGACAATCCTTCACCATATACCCTGTCTTCCCACACTTAAAGCAGATGTTGGATCCACACTTGCACTCCCCCGAGTGCTCTCTCCCACATTGGCCACACTTCCTCAACCCTGCTCCTGACATGACCCCACGGCGGTCATCCACCCTTGCCTTCTTGTTACTTGTCGAGGTATCACCTCGACCAGACCTCTTCACCTGCTTGTTTCTCTCACCACCTCCCTTCTTATTGCCTCAGCCTTCACCACCATAGCTCGTTCATCATATAATCTCCCCGCCAAATCCACTACTGACCTGAAGGTGCTCGGGCGAGCAGTAATCAAATGCCTGCGGATGTCAGCTGGCAGCCCCTGAATATACCGGTTGATCTTTCGAGACACCGCGTCACCTGATCCGGCACCATTCTCGCCATCTCATTGAATTGGTGGTGTAGTGTTGGTGGGTCATCGTCCCCGCCTCCAACTGCAGGAACTCTCTCTCAACCTTGTCCATTTCCCGACGAGGACTGAACTCCTCGATCACCATCGGTTTCAACTCGGGCCACTTCATTCTTCTGATGGCCCTGCTACCCTCGGCCTGGACTATGTTGTCCCACCAGCATAAGGCCGACCCCGTGAAAGAGTGGGTAGCAAACTTTACCTTCTTGTCCTCCTGACAATCACTAATATCGAGGACAGCTTCCATTCCCTCACCCATTGGTGAGCATCAGCCGCAGTGCCAGAACCGTCAAAAGTAGGGGGCTTGCACCTCATGAATGCCCCATAATTACAACCCCGTGTTGCCTCTCGTACCGGCTCCTCCTCCTCTTCCTCTTCATTATCAGATAGAACCGTTTCCGGCTCTTGTTGCTCCTGTCTCCCTGAGGACCTATTCCTCTCTTTCTTTCACCTTCCCTGAAAGCCTTAATTACCTCGGTCACCACAGACGGTAAGATCATCTGCATGACCTGATGTACCTCCTCAACCACTGCCTCTTTTACCGAGGCTCTCAAGTTAGCACTCTTATCTACCCCTCCTGATGAGGAGTATGGGTTCTTCATGAACCACTTTCTCCACTCTAGGTCTTCCTCTTGTGGCTCGTGGTTCAGCACCACGTCCGCCACCGCCTCCACCCCAGGAAGCTTTGGAAGATCTACCACCAGCCATTTTCTACCTCACACTGAAAGGTTCAAATACTAACACGGTCATTCAAGGAAATAGCTCAGTTTATGTCAAGCATAGTAAGTATCTAATTACAGTGGCCAGTTGTGATTAGCCACTTACTTTACTCTTCGCACCCTGAGCATCACCCGTCATGACTACACTAGCATCTAAATCTAACAGTACACGTATACCACATACATACGCACATAATACCAGTTAATCTTAAGAAAATACCTGATGGCATGCAACTACTCAGATGGCATCTCTTCCTTTCTGTCCCATTTTCGTTTAAGTTTAGGTTTATTGGAAAATTTACCCATTTCACTTAAACTTTGGCTCTGATACCAACTTGTAAGGCCCGATCCCAGGCACCTCACAGTTGGTCGTTCATTGGGTATAATTTACAGTAGCTTAATAAAATCATGCAGTGGAAATTCTGTGATAAACATTCATTACTATAAGTACTTTTGCCATTTAATACAACGTATGTCAATTACAAAACATCTAATGTTGCATTACATCACAAAAGCACTATTACAAAAGATAAACACGATCACTGATTTATCCAACTCGGCCGACACACTCGGTTCATCAAATCCATAAAAGCATCAGGCGCATTAGTCAAACCAAATACCTGGCAAGAAACTCGTAGTGACCATAGCGCGTACGAAAAGCTGTTTTAGGGATATCTGTTTCCTTCACTTTTAGTTGATGGTAGCCCGATCGAAGATCTATCCTTGAAAACCAACTGGCACCCTGAAGTTGATCAAACAAGTCATCGATTCTCGGCAAGGGGTATCTGTTCTTCACTGTCAACTTATCCACTCGTGGTAATCGATGCACATTCTCATACTATCATCCTTCTTCTTTACGAACAGAACCGGAGCACCCCAAGGTGAGATACTCGGTCTAATGAACCCCTTATGCAACAGCTCTTGCAACTGCTCCATCAACTCTTTCATTTCCGTCGGGGCCAATCGATATGGTGCCTTGGCGAAGTTTGAGCACCCGGTATCAGGTCAATGGAACTCGATCTCTTAGTCAGGTGGCAACCCCGATAGGTCTTCTGGGAACACGTCTGGAAATTCACACACTACCGACCGTACATCGGATAGTTGTGGTGTTGGTTTTCCACATCTTTCACATAACATAAGTAGCGTTGCACCCCGCCTCATACATTTTCCCGCCACTGCCATTGAGATCACTTTCGGAATCATCGTAACCCGATCACCATATATTGTCACCGGACTCCCATCAGCCACCGTCAGTCTAATCATCTTCTTTCGGCACACGATATTTGCTTCGTAGGTTGCTAACCAATCCATCCCTAACACTACATCAAATCCTCCTAGGGCATCACGTGTAACTTGGCAGCAAACCTATGACCTTCTAATTCTACGGCACAGTCTCTATCACATCCGTAACCCTAGTGGACTTACCAATAGCAGTTTTACGTCAAAGGACTCATCGAGGCTTTTACTTCTAACAGGAAGTTTAGCACAGAAAGTAGTAGAAATGAAACTCCTACTGGCACCCGAATCAAATATACAGAGGCTAAAGTTTGGTTTATCAAGAACGTACCGGACACAACGTCAGGGTCTGTACTAGCCTCCTCTTGCTCATCGTGAATGCCCTGGCCTTTGCCCTCGGTGCTTCTCTCCTCCCGTCTTCTTCTCCCCTGAGCCCTCAGCCCTCGGCTTCTTGCAATCTCTGCTCATATGACCACTTTCCCCATAGTTAAAACACTTGCCCATCCGACAATCCTTCACCATATACCCTGTCTTCCCACACTTAAAGCAGATGTTGGATCCACACTTGCACTCCCCGAGTGCTCTCTCCCACATTGGCCACACTTCCTCAACCCTGCTCCTGACATGACCCCACGGCGGTCATCCACCCTTGCCTTCTTGTTACTACTGTCGAGGTATCACCTCGACCAGACCTCTTCACCTGCTTGTTTCTCTCACCACCTCCCTTCTTATTGCCCTCAGCCTTCACCACCATAGCTCGTTCATCATATAATCTCCCCGCCAAATCCACTACTGACCTGAAGGTGCTCGGGCGAGCAGTAATCAAATGCCTGCGGATGTCAGCTGGCAGCCCCTGAATTACCGGTTGATCTTTCGAGACACCGCGTCACCTGATCCGGCACCATTCTCGCCATCTCATTGAATTTGGTGGTGTAGTGTTGGTGGGTCATCGTCCCCGCCTCCAACTGCAGGAACTCTCTCTCAACCTTGTCCATTTCCAGACGAGGACTGAACTCCTCGATCACCATCGGTTTCAACTCGGGCCACTTCATTCTTCTGATGGCCCTGCTACCCTCCCTGGACTATGTTGTCCCACCAGCATAAGGCCGACCCCGTGAAAGAGTGGGTAGCAAACTTTACCTTCTTGTCCTCCTGACAATCACTAATATCGAGGACAGCTTCCATTTCCCTCACCCATTGGCATCAGCCGCAGTGCCAGAACCGTCAAAAGTAGGGGCTTGCACCTCATGAATGCCCCATAATACAACCCCGTGTTGCCTCTCGTACCGGCTCCTCCTCCTCTTCCTCTTCATTATCAGATAGAACCGTTTCCGCTCTTGTTGCTCCTGTCTCCCTGAGGACCTATTCCTCTCTTTTCTTTCACCTTCCCTGAAGCCTTAATTACCTCGGTCACCACAGACGGTAAGATCATCTGCATGACCTGATGTACCTCCTCAACCACTGCCTCTTTTACCGAGGCTCTCAAGTTAGCACTCTTATCTACCCCCTCCTGATGAGGAGTATTGGGTTCTTCATGAACCACTTTCTCCACTCTAGGTCTTCCTCTTGTGGCTCGTGGTTCAGCACCACGTCCGCCACCGCCGCCTCCACCCCAGGAAGCTTTGGAAGATCTACCACCAGCCATTTTCTACCTCACCTGAAAGGTTCAAATACTAACACGGTCATTCAAGGAAATAGCTCAGTTTATGTCAAGCATAGTAAGTATCTAATTACAGTGGCCAGTTGTGATTAGCCACTTACTTTACTCTTCGCACCCTGAGCATCACCCGTCATGACTACACTAGCATCTAAATCTAACAGTACACGTATACCACATACATACGCACATAATACCAGTTAATCTTTAAGAAAATACCTGATGGCATGCAACTACTCAGATGGCATTCTCTTCCTTTCTGTCCCATTTTCAGTTTAAGTTTAGGTTTATTTGGAAATTTACCCATTTCACTTAAACTTTGGCTCTGATACCAACTTGTAAGGCCCCGATCCCAGGCACCTCACAGTTGGTCGTTCATTGGGTATAATTTACAGTAGCTTAATAAAATCATGCAGTGGAAATTCTGTGATAAACATTCATTTACTATAAGTACTTTTGCCATTTAATACAACGTATGTCAATTACAAAACATCTAATGTTGCATTACATCACAAAAGCACTATTACAAAAGATTACATCTTTTGTGTGTAAAAATGGTCATAAACAGTGACCTCTGATTTAGAAGTATAAAATTTTTCATCATAAAGGAGATTTCCTTAAGCACTCCCGTACATCGGAACCCTAAGGAATCTCCTAACGGCATGCAACATGATGTGTTGCGTGCATTATGGGCCCACAACACATGATGTTGCAGTATTATCAAAAGGAGAATGCAATCCCAAAAGAGCTGAGTAGCCGCCTCATGCCATCCCCAGCAACACTACCTGCAAACTGGAAACACATAAAAAGTCAGCGTTGCTGAGTGAGTTCTAGTTTTATAATAAACATATTATATTTCCATTAGAAACCATTCTTTTACACTGATCACACATCATACGTACACAGAGATAATATTCATTATTATCTTCATCATTCGTTATACATCATCATCTTTAACTTCTCGTATGGATCCTGTCAGGCTTTACCCACTTCATAGCGCTCGGCTATGATTACTATGGTCGAATGACAAGGATCCCGTTTCATCCTTACTTGCACATTGAATTCTGATGTACCAATACCATATGCTATACCCCGATCAGTCTTCGCTACTGGGCCGAAGTCAATAAATGAACAACAAAACATATGCCACGGTACTAGTAGGTAAGCGGTATAGGTACCATGACCATGGCCAATCACAAAGAAAGACCAATCGACTTATTCAATGTTTGCAAGACTTATTCATTTGTTCTTTAATGCATGTATTCATCGTCGTTCACTCATTCGTTCGTTCATTAATACATGCATTCATCATCATGGTCCTCTTTCTTTATCTTTCACTTTACGTTACATAACACTTCATTCATTCATTGTCATAATACATACGTCGTGAAAGATATACATACATCATCATAAGGAACACACACACACATACCATCGTACATCATCATACATGGCCTCATACATACATAACCTATGTCAACAGTCATCTACAGGCCACAATCGTACCTTAAGCATACTACTCGTGATTATACCTCGAATGGGTCAAACATACATAATTCCACAAACCGATTTATATGTTTCAGCCCCCAAATCATTCAAAAACGTGTAAAAGAGGGGTCCTAGAACTCACCTGTGCTTGACAAGCAGCTTCTCAATCAAGCTTCAAAGATGTGGGTCACACTACACCGCCTGCAGATAAGTTAACACTCAAAAGGGTTAATTTCTGCCTAGATTCGCTACTAGTTTCGCTCATAATTTCGCCCGTAATTTCGTCCATAATTTCGCCAGGCGAATCAGCAGTTTCGCTACTAGTTTCGCTGGGCAGCATTCTGCCAGTTTCGCTGGACAGATTCGCTACCTTGAGCGCCCAACTTTCGTTGGAATTCCCTAGTTTCGCAATGTCTAAGGGTCAACCAGGGCATCAGCGAAGCTATCATAGAAACTATAGTTTCGCCTCAGTGAAAATGTAGTTTTGTTGCAGCGAAACTGTAGTCTCGCTGAAATCCTCATAGTTTCGCTGGAAAACTTACAGTTTCGCTGGACGAGTGCTTAAATTCACAGAACGAGCTGAAATTTACGATTCAACTCATTTTAACCCAGAAATCCAATCCTTTCCACCTAAACCTCGGGTTATCATCCAGGAACCTAAATCTAAGCTTCTTACATGTTTTATTACCCTAAAACATGCATTTTTGGGAGATTCTTGCCACTTTTAAAACCCCAAAAACCCAAACCCGGGTTTTTCACCAATGGAGCAATTACACTACGTTTCTTACCTTGATTCTTGTTGTTTAGGAGCCCACGAACACCAGACTTCGATCCTTGACCAACCGAGCCTCGATCCGACACTTTCTCTCTTTACACTTTCTCTCTCTAGAACTGGGTGTTTGAGTGCAAATGAGAGTTGTTCAGCTGATCCATCTATATATGCCAGGCGTTCCCGCGACCCCAAACTCATTAAACTCGTGACCCGAAGGTTTAACTCGGTCTAATACCCATAACCATTTTATATTTATTAAATGGTTTTCGTCTGAGCCCATATTATTACTTGACACTCGCTTAGAAAATTTCCCGGTGTTACACTTAGGTCGGCGATGAACCTTTTATTCATGCAGCTTCCAAAGCTGCTAATGAGCGGCTATGTATTCGTATTTTGTAGTGGACAATTTTACCCTATTCATAATGGAGACATACCCTGATTATGAACGAGGATCATCTCGATCAATTTGGAAACTCGCATCCGTGTAACCCTTTACAACGTTCCTCTTCACTAGATCCATATATTAAGAACATATCCTTAGTGTTTCTAAGGTATTTCAAAATACTCTTAACAGCCATCCAATGGCTATTACCTGGATTCTGCTGATATCTTCTTGTCATGCTTAACGCGCATGACACGTCCAGTCTTAGTGCATATCATCGCATATATGATGGATCCTATATCAGACGCATATGGGATGTCCTTCATACAATCTTGCTCATCCTTCGAGCTTGGACATTGAGATGCACTCAATATTGTCCCTCTTTGAATAGGTACCATACCTTTCTTAGAGTTTTCCATCTTAAACCTTTTCAAGATTTTATCAATATATGCAATTTGGTTTATACCTATCAACCGCCTCGATCTATCCCTATAGATCTTATTCCCAAAATATGGGCAGCTTCACCGAGATCTTTTATGGAAAAACAATTTCCGATCCAGGTTTTAACACCTTCCATGGTTGGAATGTCCTTTCCATATAGTAATATGTCATCAACATACAATACTAAGATTGTGATTACACTCCCATTAGCCTTTTTATACACACAAGCCTTGTCAGCGTTTTTGATGAAACCAAATTTATTGATCTCTTCATCAAAACATTGATTCCAACTTCTCGATGCTTGTTTTAATCCATAGATTGATTTCTTTAGCTTGCATACTTTATTAGGATGTTTTGGATCGACAAAACCTTCAGGCTGAACCATATAGACATCTTCCTCAAGATATCCATTAAGGAAAGCGGTTTTGACATCCATTTACCAAATCTCATAATCATAATGAGCAGCTATGGCAAACAATATTCTCATAGACTTTTGCATCGCAACAGGTGAGAAGGTTTTATCATAATCAACCCCTTGAGTTTGAGTGAAACCTTTTGCTACAAGTCTTGCCTTGTAAGTATCCAAGTTTCCATGCATATTTGTTTTCTTCTTGAAACCCACTTGCATCCAACCAGTTTGGAGTTAAGTGGAGGGTCAACCAATTCCTAAACTTGGTTGTCATACATGGATTGAATCTCTCATTCATGGCTTCCAGCTATTTGTCACAATCCGAATTGGACATAGCATCATGGTATGTAGTTGGCTCATCGGAGTCAACCTCATAGCATCCATCCATGAAAAATCCATATATTTCAGGTGGAATGCTAACTCTACCAGATCTGTGAACGTTTTGTGTGTATTGATCAACCTCTTGATCATCATTAACAACCTCTTGTTGACAGCTAGTGTCAACCAAATGTGTATTGGCTTATGGATCTTGATCTTCATCAAGTTCCAATGTTCTATGCGTCACTCGTTCCATAAGGAACTTGGCTTCCAAGAACTCTGCCCTTCGAGCAATAAATTCCTTTTTCTCTGTTGGATGAAAGAAGCAGTATCCTATACAGTCTTTGGGATATCCAACAAATATACACTTAGTGGATCGACTTTCAAATTTGTTTTGGGTGTTAAGCTTAACATAAGCTTTACTACCCATACCTTTTAAACATGATAGTGATGGAACTCTTTCCATGCCATATTTTAAAAGGTATCGAACCCAATTTCTTGGTTGGGCCATATTTAAAATACGGGCCGTGGAGAGTAGTGCGAAAACCCAAGATGATAAAGGTAGTAAGCTCATAGCCTTAATGAATTGAACCATATCCAAATAGGGTTCAGTTTCTCCTTTATCAGAAGATATGAACTTATGTAAATGCACATAAAATCACAGCTTCATTGAGCTGTGTGATTCCCTTACTGCAGCAGCCAAGAAAACGACCAAAAGAGATGTTTGATGAAGATGGAGATGACCAAAATGCAGCCAAGAATTCAAGGATAGAAGTCCTCAAGCTAGTATACCCCAAGCTCCTTGCAAACACACCTTCTTTTTAGGTAGAATACACAAGAACAACATGAAAACCCTCTTATTTTTCTGCTGAAAAACCTTTTTTCAGCTTCTCAAAACCGTAGCCCCTTTGATAGAATTAGAGAGTTCTTTGTGTTGTGTTGCATGCAAATGAGAATCATAGTCATGGAGTGCAAGGACCTCACACCAAGAATATAAAACCCTGCTCAAAACCCCTGCTGAAGCTGCTGAAAAAAACGTAGCATGTAGGGAGAAAGAGAGCTAATTCTTGTTGTTGTTTGCATGTGTTTATGATGAGAAAGAGAGCCACACTTGACTAGTTAGTGGAGGTTGACCATATGCATGTGTTTTCTTTCCAAAACCAAGTTAGTGGAAGACAAGCTAGTGGAAGACAAGCTAGTGGAAGACAAGCATGTGGAAGACAAGCATGCTTGTCTAGGCTGAATTTTATATAAAACATGCTTATCAAAGCTGAATTTTATAAAACTGCTTATCAAGGCTGAATTTTATAAAATGCTTATCAAGGCTGAATTTTATAAAAAGTCTCCCTTTTATAAAATTAACACACAATATTATCTAGTCTTGTAACTAGTTTATGCAATTAACCATTTAATTATATAAGTAGTATACTCTCATTATTATTTGGTGTTATACACACTAATTTAAATAACACTTCAAATAATATTATTGAACAAAATATCCTAATAAATTGTTCCATCTCATATGCAACTATTTAGAAAACCATTTCTAAATTGGTGTAAATATTTAATTGCATGATCATATCATCAATTATTATTAATTGGTGTTTGCTAAGCTTGTTATTGGGTATAACCCGACTTGGATCATAACGTACTAACCACATCAATTTTAAGTGTCTTGGGCACATAGAATCCTACAATGTAGCGCCCCTATTTTGTCACTTCCTGAAGGAACTGATGGATTCATGGTATATTGTGATGCCTCGCATCATGGACTAGGGTGTGTTATGATGCAAACAATAAAGTGATCACTTATGCATCACGACAACTTAAAGTGCATGAGCAAAACTACACGACTCATGATTTGGAGTTAGGAGCATCGCACTCAAGATCTGGAGACACTACCTATATGGTACGAAGTGTACAATCTTTACAGATCACAAGAGTCTCCAGCACATCTTTGAACAAAAAGAGCTTAATATGAGACAACGACGTTGGGTGGAATTGCTCAATGACTACGACTGTGATATTCGTTATCACCTAGGTAAGGCCAACGTTGTGGCCGATGCCTTAAGTAGAAAGGAGCGTGCGAAACCCTTGCGTGTGCGTGCATTAGGTTGACCATCCAAACAAATCTCACAGCTCAGATCCGTGACGCTCAACGTGAAGCCTTGAAAGAAGAAAATTGATGGATGAAAATCTCCATGGAATGATTCGAGAACTTGTACCTAAGTCTGATGATACGTTATACTTCATGAATAGAATATGGGTACCCCTTACGGGAAATTTGCGTGAATTGGTACTGGATGAAGCTCATAGGTCTAGATATTCGATACACCCAGGATCGGATAAGATGTACAGGGATCTTAAGGAACATTACTGGTGGCCAAATATGAAAGGAGATATTGCTGAATACGTTAGTAAATGTTTGACTTGTGCAAAAGTCAAAGCGAGTACCAGAAACCGTCTGGACTTCTTCAACAACCAGTGATTCCTGAGTGGAAATGGGATCGTATCGCTATGGATTTCGTCACCAAATTACCCCGCACAAGGAGTGGTTATGACACCATTTGGGTAATTGTGGATCGTTTGACAAAATCGGCACATTTCCTACCAATTAGAGAATCCTACCCTATGAAGAAATTGGCAAGCATTTATCTCAAAGAGGTTGTGTCTCGGCATGGAGTACCGATTTCGATTCTCTCTGATAGAGATAGCCGTTTTACATCAAGATTCTGGAAAGCATTGCGGAAAGCCTAGGTACAAAGCTAGATATGAGTACGGCTTATCATCCACAGAGTGATGGTCAAAGTGAAAGAGTTTTCAGATCTTAGAAGATATGTTGCGTGCTTGTGTAATGGATTTTGGTGGTAGTTGGGATACTACCTACCGTTAGCTGAATTTCCTATAACAACAGCTATCAAACAAGTTTGAAGGTCGCACCATTCGAAGCTCTTTAGGGGGGAAAATGTCATTCTCCACTATGTTGGAGTGAGGTTGGTGATAAACAAATGATAGGACCGAATATTAACCAGGAGACAACAGACAAAATCTTTAAGATAAAGGATGGATTGAAAGTCGCACAGGATAGACAGAAAAAGTATGCCGACCGAGAGGAGAAAACCGTTGGAATTCAAGGTTGAGATGGAGTTCTGCTGAAAGTCTCCCCTTGGAAAGGGTTGTTAGGTTTAGCAAGCATGACAAGCTTAGCCCCTGTTATATTGGTCCATACAAGATCATAGCCCGTGTAGGCCCCGTTGCATATCGTCTAGAGTTACCACGTGAATTGAAAGGTGTGCATAATGTTTCCATGTGTCCAATCAAAGGAGGTGTTTGTCCGATAAAACGCCTATTATTTCTCAAGAAGAAGTTTGTCTTGATGATAAACTTCAATTTCGTGAAGAACCTGTTGAGGTTACTGATTGGAAGGAAAGTAAGACTAGACGTAGTCGTATTCGCCTAGTGAAATTAAGATGGAAATCGAGACATGGACCTGAGTATACTTGGGAACGGGAAGACATGATGAAACGAGAATACCCTCACTTATTCAAGACAAATCGTAACCCTACCACTTAGAAAAATTTCGGGATGAAATTTCTTTAAGGAGGGAAGGCTGTGACAACCCTCAATTTTCGGATAATTTCTCCAGAAACCCTAGATCCTGATTTCTATGCTCAGTATTTTTTAGGATATATAGCACTAGATAAACTAATCTAAAGGTTGATTAGAGTCCTACGTGTGCTTACGTTTCTATTCAATGCGTGTTCGATCATGAAAACCCGAATCCGGCGAATGTCTGAAAATAAACGCCGCTACGAACCGACCGGGAAAGAAATCTTAACGTCATAGGTAAAAGTGAGAATTTCCCTAATTTAATCTTAGTTACACTAATATTAGTGTTATTATGTGAGGAAACGACTATCGTGACGAGAAAACCTGATAACAGCATCTACGCGCCTTAATGCGGCGAGATGGCTTACTCTAGCGAATAAACAACAAAATGCCTAATTGGATGATAAACCAAGATATGGGGCATGTAAATAGTCATTTTGGATTAGAATTTCACAAGGAATTAGAATTTATCATGTTCGGGTTTCGAAAGTCGAGTCGAGACGGAAGAAATGTTGAAAAGACCGTTCGACTACCCCTCTAACCCCCCTTCCTAAGGCCGCCCCCTTCTCCCCTTCCCTCTCCTCCTCTATATAAACCCCTCCCCCTCCCTTTGCTCATTTCTCCACTTCATTTCTAGAAAAATTGACTCCCTCACTCTCTTTTTCTCTCAAACTCACGGCCACAACACCACCACCATCATCATTTTCGTTTTTTCATCCAAGTTCTTGAAGATTTAAGATTGGAATCTCGAGTTGGAAGCATTTCTAGGAAAAATTGGAGCTCGTTGGTGGTAAAGCAAGAAGAAAACCATCATCTTACATCTTTTTTTCATGTGAATAGCTTCTAGGACGAAGGTATCTTAAATCTTTTGTTTTAGTTACGTTTATGTTAGATAATGGCTACCTAAAAGCTATAGTTGGTTCATCCAAGTAGAAGTTTAGCAAATGTTGGGTTGAAATCTGAAAATGGTGATCAAAAGTGAAGTATTTTGTGTATGCATGTGCGTGTATGTATGATCGTATGCATGTATGCGTGTATGTTGTTGTTTTGGTACTTGAAGATTGCTTAATAGTGCCTAGAATGTTGTTGATCGTTCATTCAAGTATGGATAACATTTTTAATGATTTCAAACTGAATATTTTAGTGTTTTTATGAAGGATTATGATATATTTAATGTATGTATGGATGTCGTGTATGTATATATGCATGTGTTAGTGCAAATCTTGCAAAAATGATAAAATAAGACTTGATCGTGACATGCAATAGGTTGTTTGCCTTGGATAATTTATAACAGTAGGTTGGGGTATAATGTAGCATGAAATCATGGTAAATAGTGGATGGATCATTGTTTGGTTAATTTAAACGATTATGAATGAAAAATACGTCAAAATGCATGCTAGAATAGGTATTTTCATATGGAATAAAAGGAATTATTGAAATCTGGAACTAGGACTATAAAATGAGGATATTTTATGTGTAAATAATGAATTTTTGATAATATGTATGATTCTTGGTGATTGGATGCATTACCTTATGTTTTAGGCTTAACTACTCGTAAGAACGTCAACCTTTGGCATGAAAATTAGGCATAATATGGGTCTGATTTCAGTCAGTAGTTATGGACTTGTTATATGTATTATTTACAACCTTATGAAGTACAATTAGTTCATTAAGTGATACGTGCATTTGAACATGTATACGTGCGTTTGAACATGTTTTATGATGCCTAAATAGTCACTTACGCGAGGAAATTGCCATGAATTAGTGATTTTTATATCAAGTTGTTAAAGTTGTTTGATTCATGAAAATATGATTTAGGATTTATGTACGTATATAAATATGAGTGTTTATGTGCTATTTGGCTATAGTTTTTACATTTTGGTTGTTAATTAGTACGTGCGTAAGTAAGGCGTGGTCCATCGTTTTTGCTAAGATCTTCGCCGAGTGTTATAATCACCAACCACTCGCGTAAATAAATATTTTATAAGAAAATAATATAAGTCTAGTAGGTTGGATGAACAACTAGCTTATAAGACTTGACTATCAATTCTTAAAAAGTGTCTACCGTATTTAGGGCACTAATAGGGTTGACTGGACGTCTGTTGGTGTGATTGCACGTATTATCAATCTCGTTGATCAAGGTGAGTTTCTATGGCCCCTTTTTAACTTGTTACTGTTTTACAAAATCGTGGGGGAAATACATGGCTTTCGTTCGTTGTATCAGGATTATGTGGCTTACTCGTATGTGTTCGTATGATAGTCTTTAGTATGGGTGGTTCGTTATTGTGTTCATGTAGGTCGTTCATGAATACCCCCTTTCCCGTATAATCATTAGCCTTGGGGTAGGCCATAGTGTATATTGGTAGATGTATTTGGGTTTGACAGCCCACACTCAGGATTAGTAGCTCTGATCAGGCATTTTGGATGCGAGTGAATATATGCTGAATTCGTTTCGTGGGGATTGCTTACCTTGTGTAAATCCTTCGTGTTTTCATTTGATTATGGCTCCGGGTGCTATCACTTAGTTGTATTCCTCGCTAGTTTACAACTTACCACATTGTTTGTCACTGATATCTGATACGGTTGTGCGTAATGTTTTCGTAAAACCCGTGAAACTCGCTCAACTTTATGTTGACTTTTTAAGCATATATTTCAGGTACATAGGAGCATGGATGGTGGTATGAACTGGGCTTGGGCAAACGTGGAAGTTGGCATCTTTTGGGATTTATTTTGTCTATTTATGCAAAAATACGATCTTTGTGTATGATCGATGTTAAACAAACTGAATTTTACTTATTTTGAAATGTTGTGACAATATCCTGTGGTTGTAATTTTAAAACTTATGTTTTAACGTTTGCCTATATATCATGTTGGTTTCCAACTATGTCATCACCATGCATGAGCAAAACTACACGACTCATGATTTGGAGTTAGGAGCAGTAGTTTTCGCACTCAAGATCTGGAGACACTACCTATATGGTACGAAGTGTACAATCTTTACAGATCACAAGAGTCTCCAGCACATCTTTGAACAAAAAGAGCTTAATATGAGACAACGACGTTGGGTGGAATTGCTCAATGACTACGACTGTGATATTCGTTATCACCTAGGTAAGGCCAACGTTGTGGCCGATGCCTTAAGTAGAAAGGAGCGTGCGAAACCCTTGCGTGTGCGTGCATTAGGTTTGACCATCCAAACAAATCTCACAGCTCAGATCCGTGACGCTCAACGTGAAGCCTTGAAAGAAGAGAAATTGATGGATGAAAATCTCCATGGAATGATTCGAGAACTTGTACCTAAGTCTGATGATACGTTATACTTCATGAATAGAATATGGGTACCCCTTACGGGAAATTTGCGTGAATTGGTACTGGATGAAGCTCATAGGTCTAGATATTCGATACACCCAGGATCGGATAAGATGTACAGGGATCTTAAGGAACATTACTGGTGGCCAAATATGAAAGGAGATATTGCTGAATACGTTAGTAAATGTTTGACTTGTGCAAAAGTCAAAGCCGAGTACCAGAAACCGTCTGGACTTCTTCAACAACCAGTGATTCCTGAGTGGAAATGGGATCGTATCGCTATGGATTTCGTCACCAAATTACCCCGCACAAGGAGTGGTTATGACACCATTTGGGTAATTGTGGATCGTTTGACAAAATCGGCACATTTCCTACCAATTAGAGAATCCTACCCTATGAAGAAATTGGCAAGCATTTATCTCAAAGAGGTTGTGTCTCGGCATGGAGTACCGATTTCGATTCTCTCTGATAGAGATAGCCGTTTTACATCAAGATTCTGGAAAGCATTGCGGAAAGCCCTAGGTACAAAGCTAGATATGAGTACGGCTTATCATCCACAGAGTGATGGTCAAAGTGAAAGAGTTATTCAGATCTTAGAAGATATGTTGCGTGCTTGTGTAATGGATTTTGGTGGTAGTTGGGATACTTACCTACCGTTAGCTGAATTTTCCTATAACAACAACTATCAAACAAGTTTGAAGGTCGCACCATTCGAAGCTCTTTAGGGGAGAAAATGTCATTCTCCACTATGTTGGAGTGAGGTTGGTGATAAACAAATGATAGGACCGAATATTAACCAGGAGACAACAGACAAAATCTTTAAGATAAAGGATGGATTGAAAGTCGCACAGGATAGACAGAAAAAGTATGCCGACCGAAGGAGAAAACCGTTGGAATTCAAGGTTGGAGATGGAGTTCTGCTGAAAGTCTCCCCTTGGAAAGGAGTTGTTAGGTTTAGCAAGCATGACAAGCTTAGCCCCTGTTATATTGGTCCATACAAGATCATAGCCCGTGTAGGCCCCGTTGCATATCGTCTAGAGTTACCACGTGAATTGAAAGGTGTGCATAATGTGTTCCATGTGTCCAATCAAAGGAGGTGTTTGTCCGATAAAACGCCTGTTATTTCTCAAGAAGAAGTTTGTCTTGATGATAAACTTCAATTTCGTGAAGAACCTGTTGAGGTTACTGATTGGAAGGAAAGTAAGACTAGACGTAGTCGTATTCGCCTAGTGAAATTAAGATGGAAATCGAGACATGGACCTGAGTATACTTGGGAACGGGAAGACATGATGAAACGAGAATACCCTCACTTATTCAAGACAAATCGTAACCCTACCACTTAGAAAAATTTCGGGATGAAATTTCTTTAAGGAGGGAAGGCTGTGACAACCCTCAATTTTCGGATAATTTCTCCAGAAACCCTAAATCCTGATTTCTATGCTCAGTATTTTTTTAGGATATATAGCACTAGATAAACTAATCTAAAGGTTGATTAGAGTCCTACGTGTGCTTACGTTTCTATTCAATGCGTGTTCGATCATGAAAACCCGAATCCGGCGAATGTCTGAAAATAAACGCCGCTACGAACCGACCGGGAAAGAAATCTTAACGTCATAGGTAAAAGTGAGAATTTCCCTAATTTAATCTTAGTTACACTAATATTAGTGTTATTATGTGAGGAAACGACTATCGTGACGAGAAAACCTGATAACAGCATCTACGCGCCTTAATGCGGCGAGATGGCTTACTCTAGCGAATAAACAACAAAATGCCTAATTGGATGATAAACCAAGATATAGGGCATGTAAATAGTCATTTTGGATTAGAATTTCACAAGGAATTAGAATTTATCATGTTCGGGTTTCGAAAGTCGAGTCGAGACGGAAGAAATGTTGAAAAGACCGTTCGACTACCCCTCTAACCCCCCTTCCTAAGGCCGCCCCCTTCTCCCCCTTCCCTCTCCTCCTCTATATAAACCCCCTCCCCCTCCCTTTGCTCATTTCTCCACTTCATTTCTAGAAAAATTGACTCCCTCACTCTCTTTTTCTCTCAAACTCACGGCCACAACACCACCACCATCATCATTTTCGTTTTTCATCCATGTTCTTGAAGATTTAAGATTGGAATCTCGAGTTGGAAGCATTTCTAGGAAAAATTGGAGCTCGTTGGTGGTAAAGCAAGAAGAAAACCATCATCTTACATCTTTTTTTCATGTGAATAGCTTCTAGGACGAAGGTATCTTAAATCTTTTGTTTTAGTTACGTTTATGTTAGATAATGGCTACCTAAAAGCTATAGTTGGTTCATCCAAGTAGAAGTTTAGCAAATGTTGGGTTGAAATCTGAAAATGGTGATCAAAAGTGAAGTATTTTGTGTATGCATGTGCGTGTATGTATGATCGTATGCATGTATGCGTGTATGTTGTTGTTTTGGTACTTGAAGATTGCTTAATAGTGCCTAGAATGTTGTTGATCGTTCATTCAAGTATGGATAACATTTTTGATGATTTCAAACTGAATATTTTAGTGTTTTTATGAAGGATTATGATATATTTAATGTATGTATGGATGTCGTGTATGTATATATGCATGTGTTAGTGCAAATCTTGCAAAAAATGATAAAATAAGACTTGATCGTGACATGCAATAGGTTGTTTGCCTTGGATAATTTATAACAGTAGGTTGGGGTATAATGTAGCATGAAATCATGGTAAATAGTGGATGGATCATTGTTTGGTTAATTTAAACGATTATGAATGAAAAATACGTCAAAATGCATGCTAGAATAGGTATTTTCATATGGAATAAAAGGAATTATTGAAATCTGGAACTAGGACTATAAAATGAGGATATTTTATGTGTAAATAATGAATTTTTGATAATATGTATGATTCTTGGTGATTGGATGCATTACCTTATGTTTTAGGCTTAACTACTCGTAAGAACGTCAACCTTTGGCATGAAAATTAGGCATAATATGGGTCTGATTTCAGTCAGTAGTTATGGACTTGTTATATGTATTATTTACAACCTTATGAAGTACAATTAGTTCATTAAGTGATACGTGCATTTGAACATGTATACGTGCGTTTGAACATGTTTTATGATGCCTAAATAGTCACTTACGCGAGGAAATTGCCATGAATTAGTGATTTTTATATCAAGTTGTTAAAGTTGTTTGATTCATGAAAATATGATTTAGGATTTATGTACGTATATAAATATGAGTGTTTATGTGCTATTTGGCTATAGTTTTTACATTTTGGTTGTTAATTAGTACGTGCGTAAGTAAGGCGTGGTCCATCGTTTTTGCTAAGATCTTCGCCGAGTGTTATAATCACCAACCACTCGCGTAAATAAATATTTTATAAGAAAATAATATAAGTCTAGTAGGTTGGATGAACAACTAGCTTATAAGACTTGACTATCAATTCTTAAAAAGTGTCTACCGTATTTAGGGCACTAATAGGGTTGACTGGACGTCTGTTGGTGTGATTGCACGTATTATCAATCTTGTTGATCAAGGTGAGTTTCTATGGCCCCTTTTTAACTTGTTACTGTTTTACAAAATCGTGGGGGAAATACATGGCTTTCGTTCGTTGTATCAGGATTATGTGGCTTACTCGTATGTGTTCGTATGATAGTCTTTAGTATGGGTGGTTCGTTATTGTGTTCATGTAGGTCGTTCATGAATACCCCCTTTCCCGTATAATCATTAGCCTTGGGGTAGGCCATAGTGTATATTGGTAGATGTATTTGGGTTTGACAGCCCACACTCAGGATCAGTAGCTCTGATCAGGCATTTTGGATGCGAGTGAATATATGCTGAATTCGTTTCGTGGGGATTGCTTACCTTGTGTAAAGCCTTCGTGTTTTCATTTGATTATGGCTCCGGTGCTATCACTTAGTTGTATTCCTAGCTAGTTTACAACTTACCACATTGTTTGTCACTGATATCTGATACGGTTGTGCGTAATGTTTTCGTAAAACCCGTGAAACTCGCTCAACTTTATGTTGACTTTTTAAGCATATATTTCAGGTACATAGGAGCATGGATGGTGGTATGAACTGGGCTTGGGCAAACGTGGAAGTTGGCATCTTTTGGGATTTATTTTGTCTATTTATGCAAAAATACGATCTTTGTGTATGATCGATGTTAAACAAACTGAATTTTACTTATTTTGAAATGTTGTGACAATATCCTGTGGTTGTAATTTTAAAACTTATGTTTTAACGTTTGCCTATATATCATGTTGGTTTCCAACTATGTCATCACCATGCTTAACGCATATACAATTCCGCTACGATATTCAACGTTTTTGGGGTGTGACATATATATACGTGTAAATATATATATATATATATATATATATATATATATATATATATATATGTATATATATATACGTATACATATATATATATATATCCATATATATATACTTATTGTAACACCCGGATATTTAAAATGATGAGAAATAAAGAATAAAAGAGAAGGAAAAAGCAAGAAATGCAATAACACTCAAGTGAGGGGTTAAATGTGTAAAAAGACACAAAAGTACCAAAAAGTTGGTGTAAAAGGTGAGCATGGCCGCCCACCCTCTCTTCACATCACCTTTCATTCGGATTTTTTTTAGAGAGAGAGCAAGAACTCTTGGAATTTTTTTAAGAAGAAGAAGGAGAGGCTAAATTCATGGTAAGAATTCGAAGTTGTTGAGTGTTCATGTTGGGTTTAGTCTCGGTTATATGCTTATGTGTTTATTTGTGTGTTCGGGTGTGTGTTTGGTGGGTTTCTAGGTGTTTGCTGGGTTTCTAGGTGTTTGAATTCTTTCGAAAGTTCAAGACTTGGAGTTTGAGGGTTGAGAGTAGCAAAGGTGAGTTCTAGACCTTGTAATTCACATGTTTTAAACATTCTTTGGGGCTGAAAATGTATGTAAAACCATTTTTTTACAAAGTTTATTTGAATACCCGTATGTATCTATTTGTGTATGATGATGTTTTTTATGGTTGTTATATGTTAGTTATACTTAGAATGGTGTTATTAAGCTTAAAACATGTAAGAAGAATGATTGGGAGTGATAATATGTTAGAAATATGCTAAACAGGTTGCCCAACCACCTAAACAGTACCCCAACCACCTAAAATTGCCTTAGGAAGTTTCTAAGTCAGCCCATATGCCCAACCAGGGCCCAACCGCCCAAATAGTGCCCCAACCGCCTAGGAAATGCCTTAGAATTTCTAAGTGCAAACCCATGCGCCTGAACAGTAGCCCATGCGCCTAAGACTTAGTCCCAGACGCCTAAGTACAACCCAAACGCCTAAATAGTGCCCACGCGCTTGAAATGGCTCAGATCCCTAAGTGTTGAAATGCCCAAATAGTGCCCATACGCCTAAACAGGCCTCATGCGCCTGCATAGTGCTCATGCGCCTAGAACACTTAGAACATTTTCTGAAATTTTGAGAAGAACAGAATCATTAAGGGTTGACCCAAGTTTGACTTAGTGTTTTTAATTGCTATTATACTTGGATTATTATATGTTGTTCCTATCATCATAGTGATTATTATTATGTGACCTATGTGGTGTGCTTATGATCATAAATGCAAATATTATCCTTAACAAAGAGAAAGACTAATGATAAAGAAAAGTGAAACATAATTAAAATGTTAAAAAGTCTTACAAGCATATAGGAGGTGCACAACCATGTTGTCGTTAGCTCAACTGTGATGCGGGTTAACTACCCCAAAGGATGCACACAGGGCCAATCAATTGAGATTGGCGGACCTTTACAGCATACCGTAGGTCACTGGGTCAGTCTTGTATACAGTAATCATAGCCCATTGAGAGACCAGAGGCCCAACACCAATTTTCCCCATACATGTAGTTTAGGGTATTGCTCATTGGTCCACATAGACAGTGAAAGATAAAGTTAAAAGAGTACATAATAAACAAAGGCATAGAATAAAGAAAGAAAGCATTACCTTGTTGTATAGTTAATGCGTGCTCACGTACAAGAGTAAGAGATGTATTTTTATAAAAAGAATATTTTCATATATATACATTACACAAGGTATTTTAATATTTTTAAAACTAGAACTCACTCAGCAATGCTGACTTTTATACATTTTTAGTTGGCAGGTAATAGTTGCTAAGGATGCCACGAGGGTGAAGCTACTCGGTGGAGAAAGACTGACATCCATTCCTATGCTATGATATTGTTGTTTTGTAATGCAATAAAACAATCTTTTGTAACTTAAACCCCATTGTATTTCTTAACAATAGTATCTTTTAATAATAGAGAATGACTTTTGCTAATGTAATTCCACTGTTTATTTAATGAAATGTATATTAATATGTTTTATGTGCAATGAATGACCAACTGTGAGGTGCCCGGGAATGGGGGGCCTTACAAGTTGGTATCAGAGCCATAGTTTTAGTGAATTGGGTAAAATATTTCTAAAAACCTAAACTTAAACTGAAAATAGGACAGATAGAGGGATGTCAGCCCGAGTAGCTATGTGCCATCAGGTATTTCTTTCCTTAAAGATAATCGATATTATGTGCATGAGCTATTTGACTTATGTGTTCTTAGTAGATTTAGATACTGATGTAGTCAGCACAGGAAATGCTTGGGGTGTGAAGAGTAAAGTAAGTGGCTAATCACAACTGGATAATGTAGTTAGGGACTTACTATACTTGACATAAACTGAGCAATTGCCTTAAATAACTATGTTAGTGTTTTAATCTTATAGCATTTAGGGAGTGGCTGGACGAAAATCTTCCAAGGCTTCTAGAGCAGAGGTCATCCACGTGTGACTAGGAGTAGTGCTAAGGCTCCTGAGACGACTCATGAGAACCTTAAGGTTCATGGCCGGAGTGAGGAGAATGAGAATGCTAGCCTGAATGCCTCAGCTAGGGAGGCGATTGCTGATGAGGTACACTAGGTCATGAAGACAGTTTTACCGTTTATGGTGACCGAAGTTATCAGGGCAGTGAGAAGCGAGGAGAGAAAGGAGAAGGAGAATAGGAAAAGGGTCAACGGGAAATGAGAGTAGGGGGAGGAGGAACGACCGGAGCCTGAGACCGTGTTGTCTGACGAAGAGGAGGATGATTTAGTGGGGGTGACGACCAAGGGGTGCAGTTATAGGGCATTCAAAGGTGCAAGTCCCCGACCTTCGATGGCAATGGTAATGTAGTTGTCGCTCACCGCTGGGTGAGGGAAATGGAAGCAGTGCTGGGGATTAGTGAGTGTCGCGAAGACCAGAAGTTGAAGTTCGCCACTCACTCTTTTGTCGAATCAGCGTTGTGTTGGTGGGACAACATTGTCCAAGCTAAGGGTGCCAGAGCTATCGGGAAGATGCGATGGAAGGAGCTGAAACAGTTAGTGATCAAGGAATTCCGTCCTCGCAGGGAACTCGACAAGATCGAGAGGGAGTTCCTGCAACTTGAGGCGGGAACCATGACCCACCGGCAGTACACCACCAAATTTAACGAAATGGCGAGGCTGGTGCCGGATCAGGTGACGCCGATGTCAAGGAGAAACAAGTGGTACATCCAGGAACTACCGGCTGATATTCGCAGGCATCTGATCGCTGCTCAGCCAGGCACCTTTTGATCGGTGGTGGACTTGGGGGGCAGGTTGTACGATGAACAGGAAGAGGCGATGGTGGAAGTGAGGAAGACGAGTGGTGGTGATAAGAACTGGAACGGGAAGTGGTTTGGACGTGGTGGTTTCACTCCAAACGATAAGAGGATGAAGGTGGATGATCGTATGGTGTCGTCAAGCACGGGGCTGAAGAAGTGTGGCAAATGTGGAAGGGAGCATACCGGCGAGTGTAGGTTGGGACTGAATGTATGCTTCAGGTATGGCAAGCCCGGCCATATCGCTAGAGACTGTAGAGTGTTGAAGTGTTATAACTGTGGCAAGGAGGGGCACGCGAGCAAGGACTGCAAGAAGCCGAGGGCGGAGAGCTCTGGGGCGAAGAAGAAGCCGGAGGAGGGAGGACAGAGGGCGAATGCTAGAGCTTACACCATGACCCGGGAGGAAGCCAGAGTGGATCCCGATGTCATGTCAGGTATGTTTCTAGTAAATCAAACTTGTGCCTCTGTATTATTTGATTCTGGTGCTAGTAGGAGTTTTATTTCTACCACTTTTTATGCTAAGTTGTCTGCTAGTAGTAGGAGTATTAGTGAGCCATTTGATGAAGAAACTGCTATTGGTAAGTCCACTAGAATTACCGACATGATAGAGGAATGTGCCATAGAACTAGAAGGTCATAGGTTTGCTGCTAAATTACATGTGATGCCCCTAGGTGGATTCGATATAGTACTAGGGATGGACTGGTTAGCAACCTATAAAGCGAACATCGTATGTCATAAGAAGATGATTCAACTAGTTGCGCCCGATGGGAGTTCGGTGACGGTTTATGGAGATTGCGTTACTACAATTCTGAAGGTGATTTCGATGGTGGTGGCGGGGAAGTGTATAAGACGTGGATGTAGTGCCTATCTGGCCTACGCAAAAGATGTGAATGCGTCGGTACCACAATTACCCGATGTGCCAGTGGTGTGTGACTTTCCGGACGTATTCCCATAAGACTTACCAGGTGTGCCACCAGATCACAAAATTGAGTTTCAAATCAATTTGATACCCAATACTCAACCCGTTGCCAAAGCACCGTACCGATTAGCTCCGACAGAGATAAAGGACTCATGGAACAATTGCAGGAGTTAATGGATAAAGGATTCATCCGACCGAGTATATCTCCACGTGGTGCTCCAGTCTTGTTCATGAAGAAAAAGGATGGTAGTATGCGGATGTGCATTGACTACCGAGAACTGAACAAGTTGACAGTGAAGAATCGGTAGCCGTTACTGAGGATTGATGACTTGTTCGATTAGCTCCAAGGTGCTAGTTGGTTCTCGAGGATAGATCTTCAATCTAGCTACCATCAATTGAAGGTGAAGGAGCATGACATTCCTAAGACAGCTTTTCGTATGCGTTATGGACACTACGAGTGTCTCGTTATGTCTTTTGGGTTAACTAATGCACCAGCTGCCTTTATGGACTTGATGAATCGAGTATGTCGGCCAATGCTAGATAAATCAGTGATAGTGTTTATTGATGATATCCTGATTTATTCTAAGAGTGAGGAAGAACATGCCGGCCACATACGTGAGGTATTGGAGACACTTAGATGAGAGAAGTTATATGCTAAATTCTCTAAGTGTGCTTTTTGGTTACGTGAGGTTTAATTTTTGAGTCATGTTGTTAATGCTGAAGGAATCATGATGGACCCGGAAAAGGTTGAGGCAGTGATGCAATGGAAGTCTCCAAAGACATCAAAAACACACTCCTGTTCTTGACCCCGCATGAACTTCAACATCATCTTAATTACTATGTCAGTTATTCCCAGATGACTCAAAAACACACCCAACCTAACCTAGAATAAGTTCTTTGGGTGCTGAAGCAACTGCTCTTTATGCCAAAATGGCTAGTAATCCTAATTACTATGTCAGTTATTCCCAGATGTGTCAGCAACAACAAACTGGAAGTCCAGCATCTTCTGATATTCAACCAGTAATCAACCCTTAAATTCAAATTCCAGGTGCTCAACATTATTCCCCTATCATCCATCAACAAATCCCTCAAACCCCATCTCCACAAAGTGGTTAACATGCTTATGTTGCTACCACTAATCCTTCAAAGCAGACAGTCCAGATTACTGAGGAACATCTTGCCCTATTCACTACATTCATGTCAAGCTATGAAGCTTTTATGGTTGGTAGACTCACTGCTCCTAATGTCTTGATTGATGATCTTCAACAAGTCAATCCTGATGATGTTGAGGAAAATGACATCAAGTACCAAATGGCTATGGTGGTATACAGGGCAAAGAACTTTGCTAGACGTACTGGGAGAAAGATGTTTGGTGTAAACAACTCTAGCAAAATTGGTTTTGACAAATCCAACCTGAGGTATTACAACTATGACAAACCAGGTCATTTTGCTAGAGAATGTACAGAACCCAAGTCTGGTCAAGCTGAAGGCCCAAAAAGAATGGTGACTGTTGAGATTGAATCAAAGAAAGATAAAGCTAGTACTTCTGGTGGTAACAAAGCATTGGTTTCCCAAACTAATGCTGAATATGACTGGTCAGATCAGATGGAAGCTCTTGATCTGAAATTGTCTACTGCTTTGATTGCCAAGATTGTTACTGAACCTGAAGAGGAGGAGAATCTATTTGCTGAATTTGTTTCTGATGATTTATTGGAAGGTGTGTTTGGTTAGAAAGAAGAAGAAAAGGAGGAAGTTGAAAAAGAGAAGGAGGAAGTTGAAGAAGAGAAAGAAGAAGTTAAATGTGAAGAGAAAGTTGAGAAGGAAGAACAGGAAGAGAAAGTTGCTAAGAAAAGGATAGAGGTTGAAGAGTACACTGTTGAGCCTCCAGTCAAATGCCAATGTGAAGATCTAAAGACTGTTGAAGTTGCTCCAGTGGAAGAACAGGTTGATGTCATGAAGGCTTTCATGGTAAAGAAGATTGATGAGTCTGAAGGAGAAAACTCAGAACCAAAGGTATATGATGATTTATGCACAAATTCTTGTGTTGAGAAAGTTCAAAGGTATAGAGTTCATAATGAGAACTTGATAATGGAAGTTGAAAAACTTCAATATCAAGCTCGAAAACATAAGTCAAATGAAAAGATTTTTAAAGAAAAACTTGATGGTTTAAATAAAACGGTTTACAACTTACAATTAAATCTTCATGATAAAGAATGTACAAATAATGATTTGACAAATAGAATTAATGAACTCGCCTGAGAAATCAATAGACTCAACAATGAAGTAGCTTCGGCTAAATTGACTGTTGAAAAGTTTGAACTTTCATCAACTATGGTTGAAGGTATTATCAAGTCACAAATGACACAGAAGATAAAAGGAGGAAAGTGTGGTGTTGGATTTTCAAACATCGTTCCTCCAATTAATCATGATTATTCATGTTTACCTTCATCTGATGTCATTTCTGATTCTGATATGAGTTATAGGATAGGTTTTTCTCCATCCTCAGACTTAAAACCTTCAGTCAAAGTAAATTTGACTATTGATCCTATTATAATAACTAAACCTAAACAATCAACTGAAAATCTTTGTGCAGATAATGTGAAGGTGGATGGTTTGGTTGAAGAGTGGGAGAGTGACTGTGATAGTGAAAATGAAAGTGAAAGTTTGAAAAATAAGAATGTAAATGATTTCAGATCTGATTGTAATCAAACTTCATCAAGAAATGAAAAGATTGTTGATTTGAATGTGCCAAAATTAAATAGTAAATGCAATTTGAATGAAAATCAAAGGGCAAATGAGAAAGCAAAACTTGAAAAGGACTTTAAAAATAGATTTGTTTCTAAAGGTTTAACTGAAAATGAAGATCATATTTTTAAAGAAACAAATTTTTGATTCTTTAAAAATAAACTTCATCATAATGCTAACCTTGTGAACCAAGATATTTCTAGCCCAGATTTACAGTGAAAGCTCCTTCTTCATCCTTTCTGAAAATTGAAAAGTCTGGTCCTTTTCCAGCATCCATTCGCATATCAAAGCCTGGTCCTACTCCAGTAAATTCTAAGACTGGTCCACATCATCACTTCCAAAAGTCACAACTGCTAAATCTCATTTTACAAGTGGTCACAATTCACCAATTTCCTCGAATTTTCAAAAGATGAACAAGCAATTATCAAATGAAGCAAAGATTCGAGAGACTATGCATAGTGTTAAACCAAAAAGTCATCCTGACTTTGGTTTTTATGACAATTGTTATAATTGTCATCCACAGTTTGTTTTCCACACAGAACAAAGAAAATGTTATCAGTGTGGAAACATAAATCATTTAGCAAATAATTTTCCTTTTCGACAAAAATCATTAAGCAAACAACGATTTCATAATTCTATTGCTCATAATAGAAAAATGTTTTTCACTCGTGGAAAATTTGCAAAATAAATGAAATCAAAAGTTGATAATGCTTATAATGTCGAAAAGCACAAGAATCTAAAAAATGATTTAAAAGATAAAATCAAATTGAAAAGTGTGAATGAAAAGACTGATGTGCTAAACAAATATAACACTCTCAAATCTTTTTGTCTAACTGCAACACAGAATGTGCTCAGTCGTGTTTGAGTTGGGTACCAAAGACTAAGTAATTCTTTTACTTATGCAGGGACAACCGCAAAAGACTATTGAAAGCCTATGGCATGTTGACAGCGGTTGTTCAAGACACATGACTGGGTATTTATCTTTACTACAAGATGTTCAGTCTTATAATGGTGGAAGAGTGATTTTCGCAGGAGACAAAGGAGGACGAATAACTAAGCGTGGTACATTTACTAATGGTGTCCTTAGCTTTGAAAATGTGAACTTTGTTGAGGAATTAAAACATAACCTGTTAAGTGTGTCTCAAATTCGTGACAAACAATATTCTACACACTTCACTAACAAAGAATGCTTAATCATAAAACTGGGTTTTGTTATTCCTGATGAATGGGTTTTGACGAGGACTCCGAGAGACAATGACACATATCTTCTTGGTATGCATTGTTCAAATTCTTTGGTAACTGCTTCTTGCTTATTATCCGAAGCCTCGCAGAATGATTCCATGTTATGGCATCGTCAGTTAGGACATGTCAATCTTAAAAATATGAACAAACTGGTACGTGGAAATCATGTCATTGGTTTACCTGAAAAAGAATTTCAATTAAATGAACATTGTTTGTCATGTTCAAAGGGTAAACAAAATAAACTTCCTCACAAACCAATTTCACACAACTCAATCGAATCAATCTTACAACTCTTACACATGGATCTTTTCGGTCCAGTAAGTGTTTTAAGTTTAGGTCGAAGATCTTACTGTTTGGTTGTTAGTGATGACTTTTCTAGATTTACTTGGGTGTTTTTCTTAGCATCTAAGGATGAGACTCCACACCATTTGATAAAGTTCATTAATTTGGTGGAGAATCAGACGGATAAAAAGGTAAAATGCATCCGAAGTGACAATGGAACAGAGTTTTGCAATCAAACATTGAACGAATTTTGTGAATCCAAGGGCGTTGCTAGACAATTCAGTGATGCAGGCACTTCACAACAGAATGGAGTTGCAGAACAAAGGAATAGAACATTAATTGAAGTTTTTAGAACAATGATATCTGCTGCCAAATTACCTCTGTTCTTTTGGGCTGAAGCAGTTAATCCTGCATGTTATGTTCAGAATCGTGTTTTGATCAATAAAAGATTAAATATGACTCCTTATGAAATATTTTATAAACACAAACCCAAAGTCAAATATTTTAAAGCCTTTGGTTGTTGTCGTACTTTGTTACATACAACTGAATCAACTTCAAAATTTTCTGAAAAGGCTGATGAATGCTACTTTGTGGGATATGCAGCTAATAAGGTTGCATGTCGGGTTTATAATAAAAGAACACGACAAATAATTGAATCATTTAATATTGATTGGCACGAGCTTAACATAACTGATGCAGGTTCAGCTCCGTCATCGGTTTATGATTATGAATCTCTGTTCCAAAATTTTAAAATTTCTAATCCTTCATCTGCAGATTCTAATTCTCAAGCAATATCTATGGAGAACAAAATCATTGAGGAACTTCCCTTTATTATATCTGATGATTCTGCAATTTCTTCATCATCCAAGGCTATTCCCACAGCTTCTGTGCAAGTATCTAAAAGTTCTGAGTTATCAGACATTCCTTCAGAACAAATTCACAATCAGGAGCTGGAAGAATCATTGAGTTCACCATTGCCTTCATCTTCTTCAGAAACTATGGATACACCAATAGAAGTCATTCAAGTTCCATTTGAAGAATCTCCAGATGTGTCCACTGCTTCTGAAAATCCTATTTCAGATGACACATTTGAAGAAATATTGTGTATCAGTCTAGAAACTCTGAAGAAATGAATGCAAATGTTGAACACATCACTAACTTGGACGATGAAATTGTTGCAGATGACATTCCTCAACTGAGAATTCATAAAACTCATCCAACTGAAGCAATCATTGGTCCATTGCATGAAGGAGTCATTACCAGAAGTCGATCAGGAGCAATCAACACATGCCTATATGCTTGCTTTCTATCACAAATAGTGCCCAAGAATGTGGAAATGGCACTCAAGGAAAACAGCTGGATAGAAGCAATGCAAGATGAGTTGATGCAATTTAAGAAGCTGAATGTTTGGCATCTTGTAGAACTTCCAAAGGATAAGCTTCCGATTGGAACAAAATGGATATTCAGAAACAAGACGGATGAAAAGGGTGTTATAGTTCAGAATAAAGCACGTCTTGTGGTGCAGGGATTCTATCAAGTTGAAGGATTGGATTATGAAGAAGTGTATGCTCCAGTTGCAAGACTTGAAGCAATACGCATATTCTTAGCCTTTGCTTCATACATGAATATGAAGGTGTACCAGATGGATGTTAAAACTGCCTTTTTATACGGAGAAATGAAAGAAGAAACCTATGTTTTTCAACCTCCTGGATTTGAAGACCCAGATCATCCTGATTATGTTTACAAGTTGGATAAGGCATTATATGGTTTACATCAAGCACCTCGTGCTTGGTATGCAACTCTGACTGAACATTTGCTTGCAAATGGTTATTCACGAGCAGCTATTGATCAAACCTTATCCATTCGTAAATCTGGCTATGATATCATTCTGGTTCAAATCTATGTCGATGATATCATTTTTGGATCTACAAATGATAATATGTGCACGGAGTTTGAAGAAGTGATGAAGAAGAAATTTGAGATGAGTTCCCTTGGAGAAATGTCATTTTTCTTGGGTATCCAAGTTACACAATCTGAAACTGGTATTCTCATTCATCAAGAAAAATATGTTCAGACTATTCTTGAGAAATACAAGTTTCAAGATTCCAAAGTAGCTTCAACTCCTGTGGCTTCTCGTCCTACTCTCACTCCAGATCCATTAGGCGAATCCATTGATCAACATCTGTACAGATCAATAATTGGTTCTCTAATATATCTCACTGCAAGCAGGCCGGATATCATGTTCCCTATTTGTCAGTGTGCCCGCTATCAAAGTAATCCAAAAGAATCACATATGAAAGCTGTCAAGCGGATTTTCAAGTATCTCAAGGGTCAACCCAAACTTGGTCTTTGGTATCCTCGAAATTCTGATTTCAATTTATTTGCTTATACTGACAGTGATTATGGTGGTTGTAACTTAGACAGGAAGTCGACTACAGGAGGCTGTCAATTCTTGGGCAATCGACTCATTTCCTGGCTGTGTAAAAAGCAGAACACTGTTTCCACATCCACTGCCGAAGCTGAATATGTAGCTGCATCGAGCTGTTGTTCCCAGCTTGTCTAGATTCAACAACAACTTCTCGATTATGGTCTCAATATTTATGACACACCAATTTGGTGTGATAACACGGCAGTTCTGAACATCGTTAAAAATCCCATTCAACATTCCAAAACTAAACACATTGACATCTGCATTCATTTTATCCGTGACTGTTTTGATCGCAAACTTACTCATTTAAAACAAGTGCCGTCAACCGAAAACATTGCTGACTTATTTACCAAGGCATTTGATCATTCTCGATTTGATTTCCTTGTGCAGTCATTGGGAATGATTAATTTTGGATAAATTGATTTCTTGAATCTTCACAAAAATATTTTTCATTTTTTTAATAACGAATAAAATTGCAATTGTTTCTTTTTCTTTAAAAAAAGACAATCACAATTTTAGGGGGAGAAAATTAGAAAAACACGTTGTGAAAAATATTTTTAGTTTTAGGGGAAGTTAAGATCAAAAGATTGAAACATAAAAAGAAAAGAAAAGAAAAGAAATTTTCATACTTAAATGAGAAATGATATTACAAAGTTCTAAAAGAGTCTAAGTACTTTCAAAGGCTTAAATACGAATAGACTTGGATTATGATTGATGTGTCGATAGGCTTTGCTTTCAGAAATGAAAAGATCATAATTGAGTGATTCAACTTGAATTAAAGAGATATGATTTAGTGGGGAACATATCAGGATTCTGTGACAATGTCAAAAATGTTCTAACACAGACTGAGAGTTATAATCTTGTCATACTCAAGCCTGTATTTGTTTGATTCAGTGATTATCACAACTATGTATATATATATAAAAGAGAAAATACAAAAAGACAAAAAGAAATAAAAAGACAAAAAGAAAATAGTTGAGCTAATAATTGAGCAAAAAGATGCCAAAAGGCCATATAGGATATAAGATGCCAAGAAGCACAACAAATCAGAAGATATGTCTAAAGACATACATACTATATGGTATATATTTTTCTATTGAGAATATTTTCTGATCATGGAAGGCAAAATCAAAAGATGGGGCATGTAAGTCTAGATGGCTTGTAAGTCCTAAGCATCTTGAGAGGGCAGACGTAAGTTCGGATGGCTGTTAGTAAGTCCTTAAACTTTTTAATATTCCATGTTAAGAGATATTTCTCAGGCTAGTTATGCTCAAGTAGTTATATTTTAGGAATCAATAAATGGTATCACTGATCAACAATGCATGGTTTAAGTCAATTTGGGGTGACTTGAAATCTCAACAATGTCTTGAAGGATAATAATTATTTTACAGAAGTTCTGATTGTGGGATCCACTGACTTATATTAAATCAATACAAAACATGATATATATCACTCCTTATGTTTCTGAGTAAACCTGAAGTATAAGTTTAAAAAGGACAAAAGTTATTGACAATCAACTTAACCAGTTATTTTATATAAAGCTGGACAAAGTCTTGACTTAACAAAGAACTATATGATCTCATTATGAAAATTCTTACAAAACAATATTGATTAATAAACAAATCTGATCTTGATTCTTTAATTGTTTTCATTATTTTGTTATTTTGTGTATATTGTTTTCATTTTACTTCTGTGTTGTTTCATTTTAAGACAAATAAATAATAGATAAATTTTGAAATTTGTAGATTCATAAATTAATTGGTCACTTGGTAAATAAAACATTCTGTTGACATAAATAGTTGAAAATAAAAGTGTTTGAACAAATAAATAAAACTGAAAAGTCAAGAAAAATTGAAAAGGTGAAAATTGTAAAATTTTCTAAGTGTTTAAAGACACTCGCGCAAAAGGGAGTTGTCGCACAACACTTCTGTCGCGTGAAAGAACTTATCGCGTGATTTGCTTGTAATATAAGTAACACAGTGTACTCAAACGAGTTCACTTCTCGCACAAACACCATCCGAAAAACACTTTCGCTTATACTGAAAAAATTCAAAAACAGAGACCATTTCATTCATATCTTCCAGTTTGAATCTCATTTTTGTTATCACTACATCTACATTGAGATTTTAAGGTATAAATTGATTGTTGTGGTTACTAAAGATATGTCATGAGAAAATGAACTTAACATCTTTGAAATAAAATCAAATAAAATGGACATTAAAGTTGAAATTTAAAGATTACATAGACTTAACGGACATAGGCGACAGTCAGTTAGTGATCTTCATTGTTCAAAATCAAGATTTTGATGTTTAATTTTGAAACTTGTTCTGCGCGAATCGCTCGAAATGAACAGACGCGAAAAGGACTTTTCGCGTAAATAGTAGTTTCACGTGAATCATGATTTCGCGTGAACTTTGATTTTCGCTTGAACTTGACTTTCGCATGAAAATTGAGTTCGCAAGCATTGAGGCTTTCGCACGAAATGTAACTGTCGCACGAAGGATATTTCGCACGAAAGGTTTTTTAAACAAGTAAATTTTTTGCACGAAATGAGTTTTCGCGCAACAGAAACTCATTTGAAAATTTCTCTAAGTGTTGAAATTTTTCTTATGTGTAATTAAGTTATTTCAAATTGTTCTAATCTTGTTTGTGTGTGACAATGCAGATGGCTCAGATGATTTTTAATAAAAATCATAACTGCGTAGCCTATTTAGATGATGTTCTGAGGGAAAGGAACTTTTCACTTCTATGATTGAGGGGCTAAAGAACTCACGAATAGTATATGCCATTTCTACTGATCCAGCTATCTACTCTGAGTTGATTGATTCTTTCTGGAGCACTGCTGCTCTAGAAAAAGATCAAGCTGGAAATCCAATCATTACTGCTACAGTCAAAGATAAGAGAGTGACTGTTTCTCCAACTATTCTGAACAGAGTATTACTTTTTGATGACCAACAAGATGCTCCAACTAGATTGGAAGATGACGTTGTTATCGATTGTCTGACTAGGATGGGATACGAGTATAGATATCCAAGTCTGGAAAAGAAGTGATTGCCACCATACTGGAAGTACTTATTTCATGTGGTAATACACTGTCTGAGTAGCTTGAAGGCTGGGATGGACAGTCTAAGTGTTGTGTTTGGATCATTATTGGTTTCCCTGGTAGATGATCTTCCTTTTAGCATTTCTGGGGTAATTTTCCAAGCAATGCAAAAGAATGTTACTATCAACCCGGGGAAAAAATTTATTATGTATCCCCGATTTATTCAGTTGGTTATCAACGACGCATATCCTGAATTTGCTACACTAAGGTCTCTAAAATATTTTGTTCAGACCATCAAAAAGGAGACCTTTACTCATCTTACTGGAGCACGAGGAAACAAGTGCTCAGGAGAAAGCTTTTCTAAGATTGGTAAATTCTATGAGATAGATGACACTGTTGGAGATTTGGAAGGAGAAAATGCTAACACTGAAGAAGAACAGACTGGCACTTCTGCCTCTGATGTTAGAGACGATATTGATGAGGAGATAGAAAGAATGTTTGAAGAGGAACCAATCAATGAAGGGAGAGTGGAAGGTGAAGTACACACTGCTTCCAGTTCTGATACAAATAGTGATCAAATTGGGAATGTACCTTATATTCTTCAAAGAGATCAACCTCCTATTACTTCTGCTTCTTCCAGAATAAGTACTGATGAGAGAGATTCTGATTATAATCCTATGGATTCACCTAGTACTTCCATGAGGAGAAAGAGAATGGCTAGGAGAAAAGATTTCCCGGTTAGAAAAAGGGGAAGAGGTGAGGTTCCAAGAAAACAACGTACTCAGGTGATTATTACAGAAACTGAACAGCCTATTATTTCTGATACTCAAAGAACACCTGAGAAAGAGACGACTGAGGAAGAACATCCAGCTGGCTCAACTGCTACAGCTACTGAGACTGAACCAATTCATATTTCTGATCCACCTAACGTCTCTGATCCTGTTTTCCCAACTCCACCAAGACAAGAAAATCTGGAGTTTGATGTAGATACTTTTCTAAACACTCCTCCAGATTTCCAAGGAAGAGAAGAATCTACCAGTGCTCCTCACTCTATTACTTTGGAAGAACGAATCAAGAATTTGGAAAAGGAGAGTTATGAAAATCTAAAGGTTATATCTGAGTTGAAAAAGGAAAATGAAGAGAAAACAAAGCTAATTACCATGATTCATCTAGATTCTGCAATCAAAGATACAAGAATAGCAACTGTCGAGCAACAAATGAAGAATATTTTTGACTATTCATCCGGTTTGGAGAGGCAGCTGAACGAGCTGAGAGAGTTTATTTCTCAGACTTATTTCCATCAACCACCAGTTATCAGGTCTACTACGGTGTTGGTGAGACGAGCAGGCGTTCTCCAAGTCCATCTCCTGCAGAAAATATTCAAGAAAGTGAAAAGGTCAACAAAGCTCAAGCAACTAAAGAATAGCCAAGTGTTAGTACTACTGAAGATGTTCCAATTTCATCTAAAGTACCTATCACTGAAGCTTTTACATCTACAGCTTTCGTTGAGCCCGAACATATGATGACTCTTCCTCTTGTTACTGATGAAGATGATGAAGATTTACTTGATTATGGTAATTCTGATGATGATGAAGATTCTGATGATGATGAAAATGAGGATGATGATGACAATGATGATGATAATGGTGATGATGATGATGATGGAGGAGATGATGGTGGACAAGATGGAGGAAATAATGATGATAATATTGATGATGATGATGGAGGTGATGTTGGAGGCTTATCATCTAATCCAACTGGTGATAATAGCACTGAAAATGTCTCAGGACCAAGTGCTAGTAATCCAGAAGGATACGAACCATTGGATCCCAACACGGAAGATTTATATGATAAAGAGTTGTACTCATTCAAGCTTTCTACTTCAACTAAAGCTGCAGAAGCAGAGTTTGATTTGTTTGATGATTTGGATGATCAAAATGAGTATACAGATATTTTTGGGAACAACTTACAAGACTTATTCAAAGACATTGATCTGGAAGAAGGACAAATTCCTACTGAGTCTGTAAGTGATCCAACTCCTTCTGGTACAATACAAAAAGACTTTACTGGGCAGATTGCTTTATATACCAGAGGAGGATTGCAGTTCAAAGCGCCACCACCACCTAAAGAGACTCATTTTCTATTCGTATCAAAGCCAAAAGACAAGTATGGTGAACTTTCTCATGTTATTAGTTGGGCTTATGATGGTGAAAAGAAGATGTACGTAATTAAGAGAAGGAATGGTGAGATTGATTATCTGAAAAGCCCTCAAGATTTTCATACTTTAAGAGCTGTTGATCTTTATTCAATGGGAAAAGCTCCATTCTTCAATGAAAGCAACTATGGAGAAACTGAATTAATGAGATCAAAGATAAGAAGAGAGATGAGAACTAACTTCAAGGACTTCAAAACTGCAAAGTAAAAGGTGATTGATGACTCTTCTAGAATTGATGAAAATACTAAAGCTCCAATGAAAATCAGAGTCTATCAACATCCCAAATACATAAAGAAAGTCCCAGTACGTGCTCCAGTTCCTCTAAATTCTTTGAAGCAATTTCTATCTTGGAGTTGTGAGAAGGATTCAGGTCAGGCTGTGATCAAATGCATTGATAGATCATATAGAATCATCGATCCAGCTGACTTAATGAAGTTTGGCAAAGACGACTTGAAGAAGCTGCTACATTGTCCTATCACAGCTGACGAGTCTGTTTACTTTTTGTCTTGCCAATATGTCTGGATGACAGATCGAATCCTTAGAAATAAATGGTATGCTTATTCTGGTTCTTACAAGAAAGCCAATGTTGACTTTGACTGATGATGTTTCACCGAGCTTAGGGGGAGACTGTAGAAGACTACATAAGGCTCGGAAAAACAACAAAGTGATATGTGAAAGCAGAAGTCAAGCGAAAGCAATACCCGCGCGAAAAGCCTCTCTCGCGCGAGAACAATTGTTTTAGTATAAATATGTAATTTTTGCTTTTTGTAAAAAAATTTGTCCAGTTTTCAGATCAATTTCGCTTGTATTTGCTCTGTGCGATTTCGCACAAGATTGTAATCATTATTGATTATCAATTGAAGTTGTTTTGGTCATTCTTTATCTTCTTCCAATCATAATTTCATTTCGCGTTATTGTGATTAGATCTTGGTTGATCATCTTGGGAATTTGACTGAGTTTTACAATGAATATAGAGCAATTGGTTGCTGCCAAGGTTCATAGATATTCGTGGGATACGAATATTGGACTGACCCGCGTCTCAAATTTTACTACATGGAGTCTTTTATATTGATCATAAGTAAATTTGAGTAAAGGCGAATATCATTTGGCATCCTCCGACCTGAGATACATATTGGGTTTTGATATTTACCAATGTGTCAAACCTTGAGCTAGTTCTTCACTGCTCTGAAATAATGGACAGTACATAAGGCTATGTTCAGGTGTGACATGAGGTGATTGTGAGAAACGTATGTAGTCAAGATGGAATTTGTTCCTCTTATTCGTTGAGAGTAAGATGTCTAAGGCCTGTTTAAGTTAAATCAACAAGGAATGGTCATTCTGTGTCCTTGGATTTAACATGACATCTGAAACAAAAGGATAAATGATTAATTCACCTAAATCATTTAAAGTTGGATACTTGAATGGGATGATGTTATTGAATGGCTTTTAGTCATGCGTATTAAGGGTAGTAAACCGTTGTTAGGCGGTATTTACTGCTTGCATCAATCTTCTATGAATCTTGTGCAAGTGGGAGATTGTTGGATTATATGCCCAAGACACATAGAACATTGATGTGGTTAGTACGTTATGATCCAAGTCAGGTCATACCCAATGGCAAGTTTGGCAAGCACCAATATGTATTTGATTGATGATATGATCATGTAATTAAATAATTACCCCAATTTAGAAAATGGGTTTTCTAAATAAATTGTATGTGAGAAAGAACAACTTATAAGGATATTATGTTCATGGACATTATTTATAATGTTATTTAAGTTTGTTAAATAACTCAACTAATAATAGTGTGTTTAAGTTATATATTTAAAAGGTTAATTGTATAACTATAATATAAGTAGTTCACATATTGAGTGGGTGTTTAAAAATGGGGGGAACCCATTTTAAACAAGAATTTTGGCCGCCCCTTTAGGGGCGTATTTGGTCTTTTTGTAGTCTTGAAACTACACCTACTTGAATTAGTCACACTCTCCAATTTTCACTCTCTCTCATACATGCAAGAAGAGGGTTTTCTCTCACTTTTGAAGAAGAACAAAGCTGAAAGAAAAGGGTTTCCTGCACCTATTATCTTGCACGTTTTTGGTGATAAATCCTAGCAAAAGAGGTGTTTTCTTCACACTTGTGCGTATGCAATCTTAAGGACATCTACCTTGGTGTTTTGGTCATTCAAGAACCTCATCTTCTTCATCCAAGTCTCGTTTTTTTGCAGGTTTACAAAGGTGGTTTGTTTATCTTGTTTTGGTTGTTATTGGTTCTTAATAGCTAGCTCAAACACATATATATATGATCCTATGAATCTTGGGTTTGTTGATGTCATGTTATTAACCTTAATTTTCTGATTATAAATCATAAGATTAAGGTTTTATTCCGCTGCGTTTTTCATGTTTAAAATGGTTAAACTACTTTGATAATGGTCCAACAAACCCAACATCACGCACGCTCGAAGCATGTCCTCGAGTGTTTGGATCGTCCTCTCAGACTGACCGTCCATCTGAGGATGATAAGACATGCTGATGTGTAGCCTCGTCCCCATCGCATCATGAAATCTCTTCCAAAACATGGATGTAAACAGAGTGTCACGATCAGATACAATAGACACCGGTATGCCATGATGCGCTACAATCTTCTTGATGAATAAATCTGCGAGTCTCTCAGAGGAATACGTCTCTTGGATTGGTAGGAAGTGTGCACTCTTCGTCAAACAATCAACTATCACCCATATAGCATAATACCCTCTCGGGGTATGCGGTAACTTTGTAATAATGTCCATGGTGATATGTTCCCACTTCCACTCGGGTATATCCAAAGGTTGGGTTTTCCCGTGCGGTTTCTGATGCTCCGCGTTCACTTGCAAACAAGTATGGCACTAACTTACGTATTCCGCTACGTCACGCTTCATACCCGACCATTAATAATCCTTCTTCATATCATGGTACATCTTGGAAGCACCTGGATGAATGCAGTATCGAGTCTTATGAGCCTCATCCATGATCTTTCCACGTAAGTCCCCGTGACGAGGAATCCACATCCGCCCATATCGGGTTCTAACACCGAGTATGTTTTCCCCTAACTCTGCGAATAGACCTCTCATCCTTTCAAAGATAAGATGATCTTCTTTCATCGCCTCATCTTAAAACTCCTTGACTTGCGTCATCACATCAAAGGTCATAATCAACTGATAAGCCTCCACCAGAATCGACTCGGTTCTCTCCTTTCGGCTAAGGGCATCTGCCACCATGTTGGCCTTGCCCGGATGGTAATAGATCTATTGGGTCTGAAAAGGATAGTCTATAGTATCAACACAGTCAAATTCAACAAAAGTTAACATCACGATCAAAGTCAATGTTACGGTCAAAGTCATCAGGAAAGTCAAACAGACACGTTTGAGATGAAGAACCGAGACGAGACCTTGAAGATATATATGACTAGGAGTTTTATTGTTAATAAATATATTTTGTGTGAACAAAATATATTTAATATTGTTTTAGTCATTTTTATGTTTTATTTGTAATTTCCCTAATTAGTTTAAGTCTAGGGGCTTAATATGTCAATAGTGAATATTATATTCACTATAAATAGTTAAGTTGCAATTAGGGTTAACAAGCTTGAATTAGCAAGATTTAGGGTTTCCATGTAAATAATATCTTATGCAAATCAATATGGATCAAATGAGGGTTTTTCATTGATGTTCTTGAGTGTTCATCCAAGTTCTTCATATTTTATGTGTTTGATCCAAATCTTCATTGTTAATTGATTGATTCAAGTGCTCCTCGAACCGAAATTTGGTATCATAGCCAACTTGAATCAATTCCTATTGCTGATTTTGAAGATTATTATTAGATTCGTGAAGAGCGAAAGTTAGGGTTTCTATAGAGAGAAAGTAGATCTGATGGTTTCTAGAGAGAGAAACCAGATCTAAGTTCAAATTCATCAGATCTACAACAATTTGTTATAAATCTACACTTGTAATCAACCAAAATCATTTCCTCAACACACATTTTACAAAAAATCGATAGAAAATTTCAAATTTGAATAGTTTGCTCTCACACACAGTTATGTGTGTGTTCTTGGTGTTTTACAGATCTTCAAATCTGCATAACGCGAATCTATACATCATTTGAACGAAAGGTTCATCAGTTCTAGCGAAACTACAGTTTCGCTCTAGAATCCGGCGAAATTACATATATTCCGGCAAATTTAATAATTTTGTTGATTATAAAAAAATTATTATTACAAAAACTTCACAGATCTACCACCACCATCAGAAATCCCGAACCACCTACTCACCTCACCACCACCCCCAACCACAACCGTCGACCAACACACCCACAACCACCAGCACCCACAGCCACCCGCAGCTACCACCTCCCACAACCACTCACCCATCCTCGATCGAATCCCCACCCCTAGAGTAGATCCACCTTCTGTCACCACCATACCTGCAGCCACCACACCACTATCATCAGCAATCAGAACCACCACCCACCGAATCACAACCATAACCCAACTACACCCAAACTACCACTGGAAATCCCAACCGCCACACACAGATTCACCCGAACCAACCTCACTCCCAACCCTACCTTGGTGGCTCTGCTGTCGACCCCGGTCCATCGTCCACCTGTAACTGCCCATAATCATAAACCAAAACGAACAACAGAACATAAACCCTAATTACAAACCCAAATCACCCAAATCACCTAAATCACAAACCGGCGGTCAGAGCCCCACCCAGTCACCACAACCACCTACGGCCGCGAACCCGACATCACCACAGCCACCCCTCCCTTCGACCATATCCACCGCGAACCCAGCAATCACGGCTACCGCACCCCTCGACTGGACCATAATCAACACCTAATCTACACCCTCTTGACCACAACAAAATCACAAATCAACCATCGTTGACCACCAAATATTCACCATCTCCACCACAATTAAAAAAAATTAAAGAAGGTGATGATGGTTTTAACAGAGCGAAGAAACGTAGGATGAGTTTCTCTGAGTTTCTTGATGCGATGAATGCGAAGGTGTTGTCAATCGATGATCCGAGGTGTATGTTGAGAAGGAAATGGGTGATGAATCTAAGCATGTGCTTGATGTGGAGCCGATTTCTGTTTGTGAAGAAAGTAAATTTGTAGAAAAGGGGGCTAGGGTTTTGGGGAAAGTGTTCAAGTTGTCTACAAAGAGTTAAAGTGTTAGGGTTAAGGTTTTTTATTTGAGTATTTGGCTGAAAATTTGTGTTTATAGTGGGCCGGGTAGAATTTAAACAAATTGAATCGGGTCTAGGCATTTAATCAACAAATTAGACCAGAAGTTAATAAAATTTTTATTAAATCATTGGGCCTCGTTATCTATAATTGGATCATATTTTGACAAAACATTATTGTTACAAGAAGAAATATTCAACGATTTTAAAAGATTTATAAAAAAAATATTTTTCCCAGGGGAGAATTATTTTAAAATTTCTTTGGGAAAAATATTTTTGGAGCGTTTAATTGTTCAAAATTTTTAACACATTAAAAATAAAAAAATTAAATAAAATGGCTTTTGCAGAACTATTTAAATCCTTCGAATCTGATAATCTCACAAAGTGTCGGTTTTATAATTTTACAGCTTTAAAGAATGAAAGTATGTCTGATTTTATTGATCGTTTTCTGTTGGTGGAAAGCAATTTGAAGAAGTTTGATGCCCAATTGGGAAATCATGAACAAGTTCTGAGACTGCTTGATTCCCTCCCATCAGAATGAAGCTCACACGACAAGTCAATTAAACGAGATAGTGACTTTCAGGATTACAAACTGATGGAGGTGATCAACAAACTGAAAGAAATTGAGTTGGATATCAAACTTCATGAGTACTATAAAGTGACATATCTAACACCAAAGATTACTTCAAACTTTAAAGAGAAACCAGAAGAGAGATCAGATTCTAGCACCAATTCTGACAGTTTACCGAAACCGAGAATTGAAGAGGTACAAGAGGAGCTTAAACAGACGTCAATGGGTAACGATGGAGCTGAGTTGAATGATGTTTATGATGCTAAGAAGAAAGAGGAATGGAAGCGAAATACCAGAGTTTGCAACTGCGAGAAGGCTCTTACTACTGAAAGAGTCATCCTGGATCTTCCATACGAGATAGTTCAGGATATGTGTTCTTCTGCTTGCAAAATTCATTTATTTGGTGTGTATAAAGCTAATAGGTTACTTTTAGATAACCAAAAGGAATTAACCACCATAAATGCGGAACTTAAAAAGAATGAAGCCAAGTATTTCATAAAATTAAATAAAGCTTTAAAAGAAAATGATCATTTAAAACGAACTCTTCTTGAAAGAAATGTTGAAATTAATCTTTTAAACGAAAGAGTCACCTTGGCTGAATTTGAAACAGGCAAGCTTAAAACAAAGCTTGATAGATGGACCATATCTGGAATGAAACAGGAAGAGCTACTGTGTACACAAAGGGGAGCTAGGATTAAAACGGGAGTGGGTTGTGGTGAAAATCTATACGTCTACCTCCTCCTAGCACCCATTGTTACTCTCCTACGCCTCAACCTCATCCATCTAATGATTTGATTGAAGCTGCAGATACTAATAGTTTAAATGCAGGTTTAATCAGTGTTAATCTTTAAAAGGTTAGAGATGTGCAGGATTCTCCTATAGGTTTGGGATTCCTCATGCAGGGATCTGATAAGAAGATTAATGATGATTCCACCTCTAGTGCTCCAAAACCAATATCAGATGCTTCTCCAATCTTCTTCAACAAATTCAAAACAGGTAACATTCCTTCGTTTGTTCCTGTCAATTTTGTCAATGAAGGAACAATTGTCAAATCGTCAGGCAATCGGAATCCTATAACCAAAGCCGACACAAAAGGACGTGTCAGTCAAGATCCGCTAGAGAAAGATCTGTGTATACGAGACTGGATAAGCTCAGATGATGAATCAAACATAGCGGAGCGTGTTGGTTCCTCACAGATCAAGATATCTTCTGAAATTGTCAAGTCTCAAAAGATTCCAAAAGCTGAATCAAGACCTATACGGATCTCATCCCCAACTGCTAAACAAATCAGCAGTTCCTCCAAAACTCAGCAGAAGCACTCACCATCTTCATCTGCTATCCATCAAGCTTGTCATAAATCTACCTCAGGGTGTGCCAAGTCACTGGTCATACAAAAGGGTTCTCGGGATAATGCTCAGCTTTTATCTCCTCAAACATCACACTTCAAACAGCCCAGTTTGAACTCCATATCGACAAAGGCTCAAGAGGTTCACTTTCCTGATATCCAAAAGAAGAAGCTTCTAAGATGCCAAGATGGATAAGCGTAAAGCTTTTGAGAACATATGGTTATTTTTTGAAATAGGGATACAAAAGACAAGAAAAAAACAACACCAAAATACCCCATTCTCAATACTTTTTGAACAAGGACTCCAAACTTTATGAAGGCCTAAGATGTCTAGGGGATTATCTAAGTAATCAAGTTTCTTATTCTTTTAATTAAGATAAGGGATAACTATCTACTTTGCTTTCGAGCTGAGCCTAACAAGCAAATCTCAACACGATACTGTTGACCTCCTTCATATTGTTCAGACATCACAAACGGCATAAGCTCTGCAAAAGAAATCAAGAGAAGCAGTTATTTACTATTCTCCCCGAAAATTTCTACGACAAAACAGGATGATGAATTTTCTTAAACCTAATTAATATATAGATATATATATACATATATATATAATACATATATATATATATATATATGTATTTATTATTATTATTATTATATATATTTTTTTTATTAAATTAATTTTTTTTATTTTGTTAAAACAAGATAGAATGGTGAAGGGCGATGGAGCATATCAAAAATAAAGAAAAATGAACGAGATATAAACAATATGTACACAGAAAGTTTTAAAGAAAAACGGGTTTAAAATGATATTAATCCTAACATTGAGAGCAATTCATAAAAACGAGCTTTATCAAACGTTTTCATGAAAATATCTGCATTTTGATTTTTTGTATCAATGGGAATAATATTAATAAAACCCTTTTCCTGAGCATCATGGATTGCATGAATCTGGGTCTCGATGTGCTTGGTTCGGGTGATGAATAGGGTTCTTCACGATGCCGATGGCTGCCTCGTTGTCACAAAATAACTGTGTATGAAGAAAGTTGATCCCATAGTCAATCATCTGGTGTTGAATACATGACACTTAAGAATAGCAACTGGAGGCGGCAATGTATTCTGCTTCTCCTGTAGAGAGAGAGACAGTGGTCTATTTCTTGATTTGCCATGATACTAGACAATTGCCCAAGTATTGACAGCCTATAGTAACCGACTTTCTATTTCACCTACAGCCATTGGAATCACTATCAGAGTAGGCATGTAAGTCAAAATTCCCACCATAAGGATACCAAAGACCTAAACGAGAAAAGCCCTTTAGATAACGAAAGATTCGTTCGACAGCCTTTTCATAAGACTCTTTCGGGGCAGACTGGTATCGAGCACAATATCCTAAATCAAAGGTGATGTCAGGACGACATGCTGTAAGATACGTAAGGGAACCAATCATGGATCTGTAAAGATGAGGATCAATCAGTTTCCCATTCTCATCAGGAGTGAGGCAGGTTTGAGCGGTAAAAGGACTCATCTCAGAGGAAGCGTCATCCATCTTGAATTTCTTCAACATTTCTTTAATATACTTTTCTTGATGAATGAGAATTCCTTCTGTCTTTTGTTCAACTTGCCACCCGAGGAAAAAGCACATCTCTCCCATCATGCTCATTTCAAATCGACTACGTATGACTTCCTCAAACTCCCGACATAACTTTGGATTGGTGGAGCCAAAACTAATGTCATCAACGTATACTTGCACGATCAACATCTCACCATCTAGTTCCTTCTTAAATAAAGTCATATTGATGGTGCCACGAGAAAAACCATTGATCAAGAGATATTGTGTTAAAGTCTCATACCAGATTCGAGGGGCCTGATGAAGACCGTAAAGAGATTTATCAAACTTGTAAACTTTGTCTGGAAGGGATTGACATACATATATCTCTTCATCAATGTCTCCATAAAGAAATGCACATTTGACATCCATCTGATAAACTTTGAATTGCTTGTGGGCTGCATGCGCCAAAAAGATTCTGATGGCTTTAAGACGGGCGACAGGCGCAAAGACTTTGGTGTAGTCAATCCCTTCTTCTTGAGCAAAACTCTGGACCAGTAGTTTGGACTTGTTTCTTACTACAATGCCATGGTCATCGGGTTTGTTTTTAAACACCCATTTGATGCCAATTGGGCATTTGTTTGGTGGAAGATCGACCAAAGTCCATACCTTGAGTTTCCTAAACTGTTGCAGCTCTACTTGCATTGATTCAACCCGGCAGGGGTCCTGAAAAGCTGCATGAACATTTTTAGGGACGATTTGTGATATAAAACAAGAAAATAGACAAACTTTAATCAGACCAGATTGACTCCGCATCCGAACTCCATCGGTGATAGATCCTATGATGTTATCATGTGGATGATCTTTCAAGGTTTTGAAATCGACAGTCATGGGTGAGGGGGGTGTGGATTGATGGCTAAAGGATTGTTGATGGGTAGTTAAAGGTGAAGTGGATGAAGGTGATGATAAGGTAGTGGGAATTGGAGAAATGGGAGATGTTAGCAGAGATATGGTACATGTAGGGGATGAGGGAAGGGATCCTGAAATAGGTGGACGTGGAAGATCAAATGATGATAAAGAAGATTCAATATCAACTGAGGTAACATCATTTGAAGATGTGGTAGGAGGGGCAAGAGGTTCAACAGGTAATTGAGACGGATGAATGATATTTGTTTGAACATGAGAGACAGACCCATCATCGTCAAAAACTGGAAGATTAAACAATTTGAACACCGTATCGGAGTCAAAGAACCATGCGGGTTCTGATCAAACATCGGAGGAATTAGCTTCCTCCCAATCAACATAAAATGACTCTTGAACAATACGTGTTATCTTGTTATATACCCGATAAGCCTTTTGAGAAGAAGAATAGCCCACAAAATAACATTCATCAGACACGACACCAAACTTTGTCTTCTACGCCTGTGTATTCAATAAAGTGCATGAGCAGCCGAATAGTCGAAAGAAGTCAGTCAAAGGCTTTCTCTTATGAAATAGTTCATAAGGAGTCTTCATTTTGTCCTTGACAATCAACACCCTGTTGAGAACATATGAAGCACAATTCACCGCCTCAGCACAAAAGATGACGGGTAAGGAGGATTCTATTAACATTGTACGAGCAGCTTCAATGAGGTTGAGATTTTTTCGTTCAGACAGGGGTCCTCGTAGCACTGTATTGTCCTAAAATTCCCTTAGTGGTACAGAATGAATCAAAGATCTTATTTCTGAATTCAGTGTCGTTGTCACTTCGGATCGCCATAACCTTCCTCTTACTAATCGTTTCAATCGAAAGGATTAACATCTGTAGATCCTTAGCAGTCTCTCCTTTGTGAGAAAGAAATCTCATCCAGGAGTATCTAGAAAAATCATCTGTAACCACAAGACAGAAAGATTTCTTAGCAATTGATTTAACACTAATTAGGCCAAAAAAATCATTATGTAACAACTTGAGGGGATTAGAAATGCTATTTTTAATTTTTGGTTTATGTGGTTTCTTATGCTGTTTTCCCTTGGCGCACGCCATGCATTTTTTAACAACAGAAAAGTCTTTTAAAGGTAATCCCTAACCAGATTGTTTTTAACTAATTTGTTTATATTTTTAAAATTACCGTGGCCCAGTCTGCGATGCCATAAGAAAGACTCTGAGCTTGAAGCTTTGGACAAAAGACAGGTGACGGTAGATGTTGGCTCCTTTGAACTTATATCAAGAAGATATGTATCATGCTTTCTTAGAGCCCGCATTAGTACCATGTCATCTGGAATATCAATCTCAGATTTCAAAAAGAGACATTCATTGGACTTGAATAAGACCGGAATGCTTTTATCATAAATCTGAGAGACAATCAACAGATTAAACGCAAGCTCAGGTACATAGTTGACTTTCTCTAAGGTAAGAGAGCCGTTGGAAACCTCTCCTTGATCAATCATTTTCCCTCCTTTCTTGTCGCCGGCAAATGCGACGTAACCTCTATTGATTATCTGATAATTGGAAAATAGATCTTTAAGTCCCACCATATGTATGGAGCATCCACTATCAACATGTCATACACTATTTACAACTTTAGTGGATGACTCCTACAAGAATAACAAGAAAAGGTTAACCATATGTAACAGGAACCCATGTTTGAACAACTTTGGGTTTAGGAATAATAGATTTCTTACAAAAGAAGTTATTAACTAATTGAGTTAACCTATTACCAAAATAATTTCTATTAACATGTCTATGATGAAGCTGACGATAGTGTTTAACTACATGATCCTCTTAACCCCATGTTCGAAAACAACGTCTATTTAATCTAGGTCTTTTATGTAATAAGGTTGGGATTTTATCAATGCATATTTTCTTATCACATTCAGACAGTTTAGAATCAATGTCACTGTATGTCTCATACATGTATATAGATCTACTTTTATTCGAAAAAGATTGATTATTTACAGAGGAAGATGAGATGTTATCTGAAATACATGCGGTACTAGTACCACTTGTACTTGCTTCAGATGAAGATATAACTCTTTCATTTGACATAGAAATTTTAGCTGGAGAAAAAGATGGAATAGGGTGAGAAAAGAATTTTTCAAAACAGTTAATTTTAATTTTCTCATCACTCTTCATAGTGATATCAGTCACAAGATCAACATAATCAGAAGATGTAGCAGCATCACAATCCACAGAATTTAAAGATTAAACAAAAGCATCACTAGAACATGAAGAAATAGTCTTTTACAGAATCACTAGAGACAAAAATAGAATTTAAACTAGGTCTATGATCTAAAACAAAACGCTGATATTCAGATGTACTAAGGCTAGAGCATCCAAGCCCGCTAGTCGATCCATAATCGTAGTCCTCACGAACATGCCTAGGATTCACACCTTCTAAACCTGCAGACATACTATTAGTATCTATTTGGATCAAATCATTAAAAGGACGAGGAATAGGCATAGGTGAATAACAGTAAGTACTAGGAGGAGGATAAACCTTAGCATTTTCATATCCTAAACTTGTTTTAATCCTAGCCCCCTGTTGAGATTTACATAAGTCATCATGTTTCATTCCTGATATAGTCCATTAATCAAGCTTTGACTGAAGCTTGCTTGTTTCAAATTCAGCAAGAGTAACCCCTTCAGTCAAATTATTAACATCAACATTTCTTTCCAAAACTATTCTTTTTAAGTGATCATTTTCTTTTAAAGCTTCATTTAATTTAACAAAATATTTATACTCTTTTGTTTTAAGCTCCTCATTAATTCGTTTCAAATCTTTTTCATTATCAATCAGTAAACGATTACCTTTATAGACCCTAAATAACCTGATTTTGCAAGCTGATGAACACATATCTTGAATTACCTCATAGGGAAGTCCCATCACCACTTTTTCAGACGCAAGAGCTTTCTCATATTGACCCACCGGAGTACTTTACTTGTTTTCCTCAACGGTGGTAGCAGCATCATCCTTATCCTTTTCTAGCTCAGTGGTTTGACTTACTTCCTTCTTAATCTCCTTCATATCACCTTCTTTCATCTTCTCATCCTTCTTCATCTCCTCAAACAATTCAACTTCATCCTTAAATTCCTTGAATGGATCAAAGTCATCCGCACAATTCACCTTCATCACTTCTTTCATAATCTCAGCTACTAGTGCTTGATAACCTCTTCTCTTGTCTCTTCAACTTCAGCACTCCAGTCAAAGTTAGAAATCAATGCTGTCTCCTTCTCGTGACTTGCTTCCTCTTTACCCCTACTTGAAACTAATCTTGGAACTCCTGAATTACAAGGATCAGTTACAATTGGTAGAGGACATTCACGTTTGAAGTGTCCTAACTGTTTGTAATTGAAACATCTAAGTTTAGACTTATCAAAACCTAGTTTGGAGTTAGAGCTTTGACCTCCAAAATTCTTTCTACCAGTTTGCTCCATAACTCTTCGAGCTCTAAGTGTCAACATTGCTATTTGCCATTGAATATCAGTCTCTTCAAGATCATCAGGATCCAACTGATACATATCCTCCATTGTCATACCTTTTCCTTTCAAATCCCCAGCTACAAGTGCTTTATAACTATGAACGAACATTCCAAAAAGAGCCATCATCTCAGATGGAACAGAGGTTTCAACAGTTGCTTTCAAGTTCCCTTGCTCTCTCCCTGTACTACCACAACCCCCAGAGTAGTCACCGGTGTTCACTTCTCCTTGACAAGATGCCTGCATTGGAGAGCTTGCAGCGGAAGACAGTAATGCGGCATTCTGAGTATAACTAGATACAGGCATCATAGTCTGATTAAATTCCCTCCTTTTCAAATCTAAGTCAAAGGACTTCAATTTGTTAATTACATCCATCAGCTTATAATCAGCAAAGTTTCTCTCTTGCTTTAGAATTCTCACTTGTAAGCTCCATTGAGGTGGAAGAGAGCTAGGAGCTTATTCACTTGCTCGTGATTTCCCAACTGATCATCATACTTCTTTAGAGTACTTGATACTGACAAAAATCAGTTAGTGATGTCAGTTAGGTATTCATTTTTATGTCCGACAAATGAATTGAACTCCTTCTGAGCTTGGGCTTTCTTGTCCTCCTTTAGATCTTCATTTCCGTCTTAGAATTCACACAAGGCATCATGCAAAGATTTTGCATCTGTGTGCTCTGCAAATCGCTTATAATTATCAGGTGCAAGACAGAGAGTTAATGCTCCAAAAGCTTTCTGGTCTCGATCAATCAGCTTCTGGTCCTTCTCGGTGAATGTGGCAGAATCCATGTTTTGAGATTCTGTACCACCAACAGTAACCATTGGCTTGTGCAGACCAGTGATAATGGATTCCCATTGGTTGTGATCGGTGTAGAAGAAGAAGTCCTTGAGACATCTCTTCCAGTCTTCAAAGTTGTCCCCGTTTATGAGTCTTGGAGGTCTATTAGGAGCAACACTATCTAAATCAACAAGAGTGAGAGAAGTCATCTTTGACATGCTAATTTCGCTAAAGAAAAAGGTAATTTCACAAGAAAAGGTAATTTCACAGAGTTAGTCTCGCAGAAACTACCTTCGCTGGGAAGTGGTAATTTCGCTCTTAATTTGGGCAGCAATTTCGCTAGCCGGAAGCAGTCAAATGCTTAGTTTCGCTGAGAGTTTCATAGGAAACAAGCTTGAACTTTTGTTTAGGGTATTTTCGACATCAATTTCGCTTGAAGTGAGACATAAGCACTTATGAACTTACGTTCAACGTTTCTACTTTCGCAGAAAGGCTAAAAACAACTACAGAGTGTATAACACTTGTAGTTTCGCTGGGAGAATGTCACAGTTTCGCAGAAAGAACGGTAGTTTTGCTAAAATCTGAAAACCCTTTAAACCATGAAAACAGCCTGAAATCACCCAAATCTCAATGAATTTGAGATCTGATGATTCATAGATCTTTCCCAACTAAAAGCAAGCAAAATTCAGTCAACTTCCATATCAAATACACTCAAATTTGATCTAGAATTGAAGAAATAGTGGTATTGAACAAAAACAACCAAAAACCTCAAACAATCAAGAGCACTAAGGCTCTGATACCATTTTGTTGGTCCATATGATCGATTTTCAGTACAAATGAAGGTTTGAATCATTCAATACCAAAAGTAACAACACACACAATGATTTATATGAACAATAAAGACCAAAATGTATTCAAATATGATCCATAAAGCAACAATACAATCAAAATAAGATAAGCTCAATATAATCAATGAGAAACAGCTTACAAAAGGCACTTGCAATACAAATACTCGACTAGTGTTTTTGCAAGGATGTCCAACAATGAACAAAAATATTTCTATATATAACAGTCTTAGTTTCGCATATAGTTTCGCGGCTGCAAAACTATGCTGCCAAAACAATAGTTTTGCCCGGCATAATCAGCAGTTTCACCGGGTAAACTAACAACTGACTTTGAGCAAAACTACAGTTTCGCTCACAGTTTCGCTGGACTACAAAATGAAATAAACTAAACAAATCAACTTACAAAAGTAAACTAACATTAATCTTATTTTAAAAATTATATATATATATAATAATAATTAGGTTTAAGAAATTTCTTCATCCTGTTTTTGTCGTAGAAATTTTGATGGAGTATAATAAATAACTGCTTCTCTTGATTTCTTTTGCAGACCTTATGCCCTTTGTGATGTCTGAACAATATGAAGGAGGTCAACAGTATTGTGTTGAGATCTGCTTGATAGGCTCAGCTCGAAAGCAAAGTAGATATTATTCCCGTCGCTTAATTAAAAGAATAAGAAGCTTGATTACTCGGATAATCCCCTTGACATCTTTGGCCTTCATAAAGTTTCGAGTCCTTGTTCAAAAAGGATTGAGAATGGGGCATTTTTGTGTCAGAAGCTTCTTTGTGTACTGTTGTGTCTTATGTTTGTGCTCATCTCCTCTGCTATACCGTAGTACTAACCTGGAGTGATGATCTCCTCTGCTGTACGGAAGTACTGACCCGGAGCTCTTTTCGACAAAACGTGATGATCTCCTCTGCTGTACGATAGTACTGACCTGGAGCTCTCATCGACACAATATGAAGAACTCCTACAATGTACGGTAGTACTGACCTGGAATGTTCATCAGTACAACTTGATGATCTCCTTTGCTATATGTGAGTACTGACCTGGAGTCCTCATCAATTGATGTATATATGTCTCTAACTTCTTCTGAATAAGGGAACTTTGTTGTACGTAAAAAGAATTAATCAATCAGTAGGTGTCATTTGTTCAAAATATCATGAGGACATGATAAGTTTCTTTGCCAAATGTCTATGGGGACTGAGTCATTTAATGTCTTCTTTAAATTAACCGACAACATGATAGCAACAACTACAGTTTACTTGTCGAAAAGATGAAGGCATGGGCTGAAAAAGGACACGTATCTGCAATCTCACCGAACTATGGCTCTCCAGAAGATTTCTTCAGCATCTCATTCTTCTCTAAGCTTTTTCTTAGCTCTTGTCAAAAACAATATGATGTTTGGTGTGATTATGTGGGGCTTTTTCATTTGGAATCTTCTTCTTTTATTTTGTTTATTTTATATTAAATTCTTTTATTTTATTTTTCCTTTTAAAATTTTAATTTTGAGAGGAAAGAAAACAATATTTTAATTTTAGGTATTCCTGCGAAATTATATTTTCGCTGGTAGTTTCGCTGAACTGTAGTTTCGCCGGCGAGACTACACCTTCGCTGACACCTTCGCTGACACCTTTGCCCTGGTTCTTTAGCCAATTCTTTCGCTCAGCGAGAATGTAGTTTCGGTATAGCGAAAGTAAAATATTTCTGTGAAACTGTTCACTGCGAAAGTATAGATTCCACTGCGAAACTACTTACTATTTAGGAACTTCTCTGAAACATCGTTCTCATTTTCGCAGTATCGAGAAATCAGGGTTTTTGGTGCTTTCAGTGGTTTTCTTAGCGAATCTGCTTATTTGTGTTGTTTTTGATTAGTTCTGCACCGATTTGTCTTCGCAAGTGAGTTTCAAACTCAGGACCATAGTTATTTATAGGTTTTAAGTCAGTCAATGGGGTTTATTTTGATTGAAACCGATGGGTTGCCTCGCAATTCCTACTGCGAAAGTAGCCATTGTCCAGCGAAACTGAACGAAAGTTCTTGATTATTCAACGAAACTGTGCAGTTATGCTGCCCGAGCGAACTTAACAGTTTCGCAAAACTAAACTCGGTTTTGCTGCGAAAACTATAGTTTCGGCCATTTGAAACTACCACATTGTCTTGCTGAAACTATCAGTTGCAAAACTATCACATTGTAGGCTGGCGATATTGTCTCTTTCACTTGCCGAAACTAAAATAAGTTCTGCGAAACTACAGTTTCGGCTAGTGAAACTATCCTCTTGATTAATTTTAATTATATTTCATTATTATTTTTTCTTAATCTTATTTTTTATATATATCATGCTAACTTGTTCTACTTGGTTTTTAGTTTAAATGGCTAATCTCAAGTTTGACGAGAGGAACAACATCACGGCCATCTTAGATGACACACTCCCGAAAGCTGCCGGGTTTAGAGACTGTATACGGTGGCTGCAGAGATCCCCGATTGCATATGCTATCTCACACTCTACCACTATATATGATCAGCATATCCGAGACTTCTGGCGTATGGCTGAGTATGATACGAGGGGAGATTCACAGAGGATTATAACTAGATTTTTGGAGAATGAGCTGGTTATTATTGATGAGGTCATATCCAGAATATTAAGGCTAGATGATGATTCTGGAGAGGAGGTTGAGATATCCGACCAGGAAGTATTTGATGCATTCCGCTCGATGGGATATGAGTGTCCTCCTTTTGGGACTAGAAACGAAATCAAAAAATCCTTTCTGTCCAAGGAGTGGAGATATATAGCCATGTATTTATTATGTGCTTAGATCACCGTAAAGGTGGATCAGACAGGCTGAACCTGGATTGGGCCAAGGCAATGGTGATATGCTGTAGGGGAAAGAAGGCCAATATAGCCCGGTTGATATTTACGTGCATGGTTGAGAATGTGATGGCCCTGAAGAAGGATAAATGGCTGCTATATCCTTGATTTCTTCAGATGATCATAGATGACCTCATTCCTAACGTTCTAAGACATGGAGAGGTAAAGAGATTAGTGTCGATGAACAATCGGATTTTTGCTGATTGTTGTGCGATCAGGCATGACTTTAGTGGGAAGATCACCCATCTGTGGGAGAACATATACTCTCTAGATCGTTGGGCATATATCAGGAGGGTGATAGAATCTGAGGACAAACATGCTGAAGAGACGAGATAGAAAAAGACTGAAGCTCTAAAGAAGAGGAAGAGATATGCCAAGGAAAAGGATTATGTTTTTGAAGAGGAGGTTCATGAGATGGCGTCTGAGGCCAGGGCGGAGAAGGAGAAGAGGGATAAGAAGAAAGCTGATGTTGCATATACTGAGAAGAGGATGAAACAGAGACATCAAACCTTTACTGAGCCCTCACAAACTGAAGGAAGGGTAGGATTAGATGAGGATGTAGTCAGGAACCTCAACATATCTCTCTCCAATGAACAGAGTATGATCAAGACAAAGCTTATTAATCAGGAGATTAGGGAGAAGCAGAATGATGAATTGAGGAGGGAATGACTAAGATGCTAATTGATCAAAACAAACTGATCAAAAGACTGCATGTGGAGGTGAACCAGTTGAAAGCTACAGCTGGCCTGCCCAATCAGCTAACTCAACATGAGTTAGACGATTTGACTGATACCTCAAGTACCCATTTCTGAACATGGGTACTTCTTCCAGGGTAGGAGAGGGCACATCAGGTGCAGGCGTAGAAGAAACAGGAGGATCGGAAAGAAGAACAGGAAGTGAGTATGTGGAGCATGTAGAGGAGGTGATTGAGGCTAGGTTTGTTGATATTGGCATGAACCTTGATGATTTTACTTGAGAGGAGAGAATAGCAAAACAGACTGGTGATATTGAGAAGGCTTTTAAGAAGGGATTAGTAGATGAGGAGGAAGATGGTGAACAGCTGGTAGACTATAGCTCTGAACCAGAATATTATAAGGTAGATGAAAGGCCTCTGACTTATGTGTTCCAGAAGGGGGATGATGAAAATGACATGATAGAGATGGAGAAGGAAGACTGGTTTGTGAGGGAAAAAGAACTTGAGGAGCTGACTCCCCTATTCTAAAACATGGAAGGGTTGAGCAAGAAGGAGGCCGACAAAAGAATCATCAGTTGGAAATACAACTCCGGCCTCAAGATGTTTATGATCAAGAGGAGAGGGTGAGGTATCACATATCTACATAAAAGGAAGGCGTTCAATACCTTGCAGAGATAAGATCTGAGAAGGTTGGCAGTTTTGCCTCTGCTTGATGTTGATTTGAGTGAAAGAGCGAAGTTATTAGAGAAAGAGATTAAGAATGGACTGAATGATAACTTCGAGTCATTTGGGTTTATGAAAGCAGAGAGGAAAAGGTCTAAGAAAGACAAGGACTGGGTGACAGGTAAAGGTAGGATTGTGCTAACTTTGAAGCCACCAAAGACTGTACACAGAGTTAGGCTGGTGAATCCCTCCCCCCAACGTCTACAAGGATTCCAGAAGTGGTTTTATGATAACAATACGGGGGAGGCGGTGATAAGGGTGAAGGGTGGAATATAATATAGGTTTTTTGATCCAATGGAGGTGTTTGGATTCTCTGATGAAGACCTGCTTGTTCTTTGTGATAACCATATTAAAGCAGAAGCAGGGGAGGAGACGAGGAAAGAGGCCAGCCTATTTATGGTGGTGGCTAATAAAGTGAGGGGAGTGAGAGCCAAGGTGAGAGAGCTAGCAGAGAAAGTAAGGGCTGATGATGATCTTAACATGGAGATCCGAGACTTGACAAACCAATTTGCACAAGCTAGTGCTCGTCCCGAAGGAGCTGATGAAGCAGGAGGTGACCAAGGAGGATCAGTTGCTGAAGCTCATACTACAGGAGGAGAGATAGATAAATCAAGTGCATAAGCAGGGGTTACTAGAGCTAAATAGAGACATCAGGACAAGCGAAGACGGTGAGATCCAACCTAGGGGGAGTATTGAAGATCAAGTGTAGGTTGGACTCACCTTAGATTAGTTTTTGTATATATTTCTATGTAATAGGATTAATGTTAGTTTACTTTTGGAAGTTGATTTGTTTAGTTTATTTCATTTTATAGTCCAGCGAAACTGTGAGCGAAACTTTAGTTTCACTCAAAGTCGTTTCACTCAAAGTCAACTGTTAGTTTACTCGGTGAAACTGCTGATTCCGCCGGGGAAACTATAGTTTCGGCAGCACAGTTTCACAGCCAGCGAAACTGTCTGCAAACCTAAGACTGCTATATATAGAAATAGTTTTGTTCATTGTTAGACATGCTTTCAAAACCCTAATCTAGTATTTGTGTTGCAAGTGCCTTTTGTAAGCTGTTTCTCCCTGATTATATTGAGCTTATCTTATTTTGATTGTATTGTTGCTTTATGGATCATATTTGAATACATTTTGGTGTTTATTGTTCTTATAAATCATTGTGTGTGTTGTTACTTTTGGTATTGAATGATTCAAACCTTCATTTGTACGGAAAATCGATCATATGGACCAACAGGATATCGCAATCGTAATCCTTTATGGGCTCCAACCATCGCCTCTGCCTCATATTCAAATCTTTCTGCTCGAAGAAGTACTTCAAGCTCTTATGGTCAGTGAAGATTGTGCACTTCGTCTCGTATAAGTAGTACCACCAAATCTTCAAGGCAAAGACCACATCTGCTAGTTCCAAGTCATGAGTAGGGTAATTAACCTCATGAACTTTCAACTGTCAGGATGCATAGGCTATAACCTTCCCTCTTTGCATTAACATGCAACCTAACCCTGAGTAAGAAGCATCCGAATAGACTACCAAGTCCTCGCTTCCTTCGGGTAAGTATAAAATAGGAGCTTCAGTCAACCTCATCTTTAACTCCTCAAAAGCCTTCTCTTGATCTTGACCCCATACAAACTTCACATCCTTGCGGGTCAACTTAGTCAACAGAGAAGCTATCTTAGAGAAATCTTGGATAAACCTCCTATAATACCCCGCCAATCCCAAGAAGCTACGATTCTCGGATGGCGTCTTTGGAGACTTCCGTTGCATCACCGCCTCCACCTTTGTCGGGTCTACCATAATCCCCTCAGGATTCACCACATGGCCCAAGAACTGAACTTCACGTAACCAGAACGCGCACTTGGAGAACTTAGCGTACAACTTCTCCTTTCTCAATGTCGCTGACACTTCTCAAATGTGACCGGCATGCTCTTCCTCGCTCCTCGAGTAAATCAGGATATCATCAATAAACACAATCACTGATTTATCTAACATCAGTCGACACACTTGATTCAGCAAGTCCATAAAAGCAGCTGGCGCGTTAGTTTAATGAAAAGACAAATCGAGAAACTAGTAGTGTCCATAACGCGTGCGAAAAGCTGTTTTAGGAATATCATGCTCTTTCACCTTCAACTGATGGTAGCCAGATTGAAGGTCTATCCTCAAAAACCAAATGGCACCTTGAAGTTGATCAAACGAGTTATCAATCCTAGGTAATGGATACCGATTCTTCACCATCAACTTGTTCAATTCACGATTGTCAATACACATCCTCACACTACCGTCCTTCTTTACAAACAAAACCGGAGCAACTCTTGCAGTTGCCCCATCAATTCCTTCATCTCTGAAGGAGCCAAATGATACGGAGCCTTAGCGACAGGCTGAGCACCGGGTATCATGTCAATTTGAAATTATATTTCACGATCCGGTGGCATACCTTATAAGTCCTCTGAGAACACATCAGGAAAGTCACACACCATCGGTACATTGGACAATTGTGGTGTTGATGTGTCCACATCTTTTACGTAGGCCAGACAGGCACTACATCCCCGCCTCAGGCATTTTCCCGCCACCGCCATCGAAATCACTTTCGGAATGGTGGTAACTCGATCACCGTATAACGTCACCGAACTCCCATCAGGCGCTGTCAATCTAATCAGCTTCTTGTGACATACAATGTTCGCCTCGTAGTCCACTAACCAATCCATTCCTAGGACTACATCAAACCGAACTAAGGTCATCACAAACAGTCTAGCAGGAAACTTATGACCCTCTAGTTCTATGTCACAACCCTGAATCAAGTCAGAAATCCTTATAGACTTACCTATGGCAGTTTCTATATCAAAGGGCTCATTAATAGATCTACTACTAACAGGCGAATTAGCATAGAAAGCAGCTGAAATAAAACTCCTACTAGCACCAGAATCAAATAACACAGAAGCAAGAGTTTGGTTTACTAGAAACGTACCTCACACAACATCAGGGTCCGTCCTACCCTCATCCCTGGTCATTGTGAATGCACTGATGCTTGCCCTTTGCTCCACAGTTCCGGTCTTCTTCCCTGCTCCGGAATTCTCTACCCTCGGCTTCTTGCACTCCCTGCTCCGGTGGCCTACTTCACCACAGTTGTAGCACCTCGCTACTCTGCAATCTCTAGAGATGTGGTCGGGCTTCCCGCACTTGAATCAAACATTAAGCCCCAGCCTCCACTCACTAGCGTGCTCTTTCCCACACTTACCGCACTTTTTCGTCCCCGAGCCTGTGGCAACCACCCGTCGATCATCCACCCTCACTTTCTTTTTAATCGGGGTAAAGCCGCCACGGCCAAACCGTTTCCTGTTCCAGTTCCGGTCATCACCACCGGTCTTCTTCCCTTCCACCACCATCACCACCCTCTCATCATACAATCTTCCAGCCAAATCAATCACCGACCTAAACGTACTTGGTCGGGCGGCAATCATGTGCCTGCGGATGTTGGGTCTGAAGGATAGTCTAATATTATCAACACAGCCAAAGTCAACAAAGTCAACATCAACGGTCAAAGTCAATGCAAAAGTCAAACCCAAAATGTTCGAGACGTGGAACCGAGACAAGATGTTGAAGATTTAAATGACTAGGAGTTTTATTGTAATAAATATATTTTGTGTGAACAAAATATATTTTATCTTGCTTTTAGTCATGTTTTGGTTTTAGATGTTAGTTTCATTAATTAGCCTAATTCTAGGGGGTTAAATGCAATTAGTGAATATTATATTCACTATAAATAGGTTAATTGTAATTAGGGTTTGGTTATGGTTGAATGACCAATTGATTGGGGTTTCCATTTGTACAAATTATATGCAATCAATATTTGATCAAATTAGGGTTTTAATGTGTTCATCATATTTTGGTCTATAATTCTTCATGATTTGATTCAAGTTTGATTATCTTGGAGCTACAATATGGTATCAGAGCAATTTTGGATCAAAATGCATTGAAGAATTGAAGAAATTGTTGCTGATTTTTGAAGATGCTCATCAATTTTTAGAGAGAGAAACTGGGGTTCTAGAGAGAGAAAGTAGATCTGAGTTCAAATTTCTACAAATTCAACATCAACAACATCAGATCTATCACTATAATCAACATATATTGAATCTACATCATTGTTTGTACAAGAAAAATCAATGAAAAACTTCAGATCTTAAAGTTTCTCTCACACAAACTAGTGTGTGTCTTCTTGGTGTTTTTGGCAGCCTTGAAAACCTTCAAATCTTCATCCGGCGAAACTAGCATCATTCTGAACGAAAGTTCAAAGTTTCCGGCGAAATTACAGCCGAAACTAGCAGTTTCGCATATTTTTCGGCGAAACTGTACTTTTCCGGCGAAACTGCAACTCCGGCGAAACAATTCCAGTGAAACTGCATATTTTCCGGCGAAACTAACCTACGAAATTAAAGAAAAATCAGCAAGATTATAACAAAAGGGGCTGCGAAACTATAAGAATCAAGCAGCGAAATTAAATCCAGATCTGCGAAACTAACCTAAGTCACCCACAACCACTACCACCACCACCGGAAACCTCAAACCGCCACCCACAGACAAACCCGATTCCACACCACTCTCAACCCCAACCCACCTTGGTGGCTCCTCTGTCGACTACAGCCCACTTCTCACCGGCAGCCGCCCATAACTACCGCAGAACCACCAGCGAAATTAACAACAACCACAACTAACAAAAACCTATTTTTCCCAACCTTTACCATCACAAATTTACCACCACCGTACCCACAACCATAACCATCGCCGCTCAACCTCCACCCGAAAACCTCCATCTCACCGTCACCATCATCAGATCTAAAAAGGAACAGAAAGGTAGAAAAAGAACCCTGACCTCAAACCTTGTGGTTGTCTCCTTTCGGATCACCTTCTTCGGGTACTTTACGATTCCGGTGACCAGACGGTGACCGTACGGCCGGTCGACGGTTCCGTCGTCGAATTGCCTAACGATCACCGTCTTCCGGCTGGCGAAACGGCCGTTGAGCACCACCATCGCCTTGTTGGGCTTCAGAAACTTAACCATCTTCACGCGCCGCCGCATCTCTACCGTGTCACCACCACGGTTCCACGGCCACCAATTAAGGCTGTTCTGTCTCCATCTCCCGATCACCATCCATCACTCTCTCTCTCTCTAAGTGTGTGTGTGTTGGGTGGTGAAAAGAATGGTTAAATGTTATGGATGCGGACTATGGGTTCTGTCATTGAAAAGTGGGATCTGTTGAGAAGCAAAGTGATTTAAGGAGAGAATATAAAGTGTTTTGAGATGGGTGTGTGTATTAAAAGACATACGAGAGAGAGAGAGAGACTAGAGTTTGAGGCTTGAGCTGATGTTTAGATCTTGATATGTTCAAAGAGTTAGGGTTAGGGTTTATATGTGTTAATGGTTTGGGTTGTTTTTCAATTGCTGAGATTGTATAGAGTGAAATTTTTTTATAAAAAAAACAAACAAATAAATAATAGATAAAGTTGATCATTATTAACAGATAATCTCACAATTGCACAATTGCACAAATAAATGGCTTTTGCACAAATAAATAACAAATTTTTTTATACAAATAAATAACAAATTGCAGAATTGCACAAATAAATAACAAATAAATAACAAATTGCACAATTGCACAATTGCACAATTGCACAAATAAATAACAAATTTTTTTATAAAAAAATGGCTTTTGCAGAACGGTATAAATCCTTCGAATCTGATGATCTCACAATTGCACAATGTCGGTTTGATAATTTTGCAGGTATGAAGAATGAAAAGCTGTCTAATTTCATTTATCGATTTATATCTGTGGCAAATAATCTGAAGAAGCATGACCTCCAACTCACCAACTATGAACAAGTTCAACAGCTTCTTAAATCTCCTCCACCCGAGTGGAGTTCTCAGGTTAAAATGCTTAAGAACGAAAGAAATTTTCTTGATTACAAGTTGATAGATGTGATCAACAAGCTGAAATCTGCTGAGCTGGATATCAAGAGAAGAGAATTTCATCAAGCCTTGTTTCCATCTCAAACTAACAGAATGAATGTATCTATTATTTCTTCTGCGACAAGCATTCTTGATTACAAAACCGAGATGATTGAGAGGTTGAAGTCAATGGAAATTCATTCTGATTCAACTGATGAAATTAGAGAGACTGTAAAAGAGAATTGTGAAGCTTTGAGAGCTGGAAATGGAAGTGAACATGTTTATGAGAGAACTAATGCTAATGAAGCTGAGAAAAATGATGAAGGAAAGAAAGAAACTGAGGATGAAAAGACGCTAAAGGCCAAGGAAGAGGAACATAAAAGAAACATAAGGGTCTGCAACTATGAGAAAGCCTTAGAAGCTAAAAGAATTGTCACGGGACTTCCATATGAGACAGTTCAAGACATGTGCTCATCTGCTTGCAAAATTCGTTTGTTTGGGATCTATAAAGCAAATAGGTTACTGCTAGATAATAAAAAAGAATTAAAAACCATAAATAAAGAACTCAAGAAGAATGAAATTGCTTTTTCAAAGAAAGTTAATGAAGCATTGGCTGAAATTGTTCTTTTGAAAAGAAATCTTTTGGAAAGAAATTTTGAAATTAATATTTTAAGAGAAAGAGCAATTCTAGCTCAATTTGAAACGACTCAGATTCAAACAAAGCTTGATAAATGGACTCTTTCACAGATGAAAAAGGATGAGCTTGTTGCCAAACAACAAGGGGCGCGGATAAAACATGGGATTGGATATAAATCTGATGGTGAAACTGTATTTAATTCAGTTCCACCCCCTTCTACTTTATGTTATTCACCAATCCCCAGACCTCATCCTTCAAATGATTTGTTTGAACAACCTACTAATAGTCTGCATGCAGGTTTGAGCGGTGTCAATCTTAATAAGGTGCGAGATGATTATGATTTTACAACTGGTATGGGATACAATAAATCGAATCTTGACAGTCAAGCTAACGATTGTTCAGTCCCGGTTGTTTGTAAATCTATATCTACTATTTCTTCTAACTTCTTTGATAAGTTTAAAGCATGTGAAAGTCCTACTTTTGAGCCTATCAGGGTTATGAAAGAAGAGATAAATCAGGAATCACCTAATCATCAAGTTCCAAAACAACACATCCTATTCCTGTCAATCAAGATCCATCGGAAGCAGATTTGTGTATACAAGACTGGATAAGCTCAGATGATGAATCAAACATAGAGGAGCGTGTTGGTTCCTCACCTATCAATATATCTCCTGACATTGTCAAGTTTCAAAAGCTTCCAAAAGTTGAATTAAGACCAATACGGATCTCGTCTCCAATTGCAAAGCATTCCACTCAATCAGTGAAGATCTTATTCCCTGTTCAACATAGCAAATTCCAATACAAGCAAGAATCTGCTACGAGCTCAAAGCAATCCTCATCCCCACCTGCATCACACGGTTTAGTCAAGAATCAAAAGCCATTCAAGGCTTGTTTTGAGTGTGGAAAAGAAGGTCACGTGGTAAAGAAATGTCCTCAAAGGCTTGCTACGAATGGTAAAGGCTACACAGGTTGCTTCTCTTGATCAAGAGGTAAACAACACATCTTTGAATAGTTGGATGAAAAACCCTCCATCCAAACCTTTTCATATGAAGCCGATTTCACATGATACAAAGATGAAAATAACCAAAGCTTCAAAACCAAATTGTTTTCCTTCTGGTCTTAAACAGAAAATTATTTCCAAATTTAATTCATTCACATCCAAGTTAATTGAACCGAAACAAATTTGGCAAATTAAAAAGAAGGATACAGTAATCCCTGATTGTTTAAACGGTTGTGTACAGAAGCTTGTTACTTATCTTGATGAAAAAGGAACTTCCAGGACTACGATGGCCTGGGTTCCTCTTTCTAACTAATTTGTTAATGATTGCAGGAACAATTCAGGAGGACTGTTAGTAATCCGGTTTACTGACAGAGATTGTTCCTAATTCAAATTTGAGGCGGAACAAACATGTTAAGGTCATGGTATTATATCCACAATCTGGATTTTTATCTGTATTATCACAATTCTCACTTCATAGTCACTGCATATTTCTTGATAGTTCATTTCTTATCTTGATAATCTATGTAGTTTGGAAGACCTTCTTTGATAACCTTTTACTTTTGTATAATTTTATAAAAAAATTAAAAATTAAAAACTAAAAAAAATTATATATATATATATATATATATATATATAAATTAAATAAAAAATAAGTTTGCAAAATAAAAATTTAGGGGGAGAGAAGTATAAGTAAATAAAAATGAAAAGAGAACTGAGAACTTCATTCGAGATGAATGGGAAATGATTGTATATCTTCTTAAAATTCTTGTTTTTGCATGACTTGTGTTTTTAAAATGAGATATGATAGTAACTGATGCTGTTATCTGATTTACATCTTATTTTTAAGTAAAATAATGGAAAAACAAACAGATTCTTTAATGATATGCTTGGTAGGCTCAGCCTGAAGAATAAAGTAGACAGCAGCATGATGATTTAAATTAAATATATGCTTAAGGATGTTTGGATTTACGCAATCTTTTGGCCTGCACAAAAACTGTGTCCCGACAAAAATTGGATTGAGTATTGATCTTTCACCCACCATGATACAAATCATTTAAGCCATATATTTGAGCCATGATTAGTGTATTTATATGTCTTGTGTTTGTGCTAATCTCCTCTGCTGTATGGTAGTACTGACCTGGAGTGATGATCTCCTCTGCTGTACGGTAGTACTGACCTGGAGCTCTCATCAGCACATGATTAAATGGTCATCTCCTTTGTTATACGTGAGTATAGACCTGGAGCTCTCACCATTTGGATCTAAGTTGTGTCAAATCATCTAACGATGAATTCATCACAGAATAGAATATTCTGTTGATAATCACTTGCACACTAATGCACAAGCCTTGTTCCATAAAGATCGTAATAAAATTCAAGAAATCTTGAGGTTGGGTGACGGTTCTTGTCAAATGATTGTGGGGTCCTAGCATTCTAAAGTGCTTAATTGAACCTTAACAAATCATCTGATGCTTGTTGAAAAAGATAGGGCATGAGTTTAAGTGGATAAACATATCAGCAATCGTTATTAATGTGTTTGAGAATTTCAAAATCATTCAAAGACTGTGATTAGATTCAGTTATCAGTATGATCTCATTGCTTGTCGATGATTATTTTCATTTTTGTGCTAAAGTATATCTTGAGGATGTGATCTCATGATCGATTCAGTTTTTGGTAATTAAAAAAAATAATAATAATATAAAATGTAAATATATATATATACATAAAATAAAAATTCAAAAAAACTATAATAAATTTTCATTTCAAAATTCTTTTAGGTCTTCGATATTATGCTATTGAAATCATCTCATATTTTCATGCATTTCACAGGAAATTGCACACACAAACAAACACGAGTTCGCTTGTTTTCCTAAACAGATAAACACGGGTTTATTTGTTTTGTTGAAATGATCTAACGAGAAACATGTAGAATGTGTTTGTGTTTGTGTTGCAGATTGTGCTACAAGAGATGGTCAATCATCACAAGAGCAATGAACCAGACCAGAGAACCTGTTCCTCAAATTTACAGAAGATACCGAGCTAGGAATCCTCCTCTTACATCTTCTGAAGCACTCAGAGATTCAAGAAAGTGGTCTTCGTTATAACTGAGAGGATGCACACGACAAGGGGGAACATGGAAAAAGGGGGAACTTGTGAGAAAAAGATCTTCAGCAACAAAAATTAGGAAGCATTAGTCTAGGGGGAATATTGTTGGACCTCAACATTGAGACTGAAGCTTACCAAATTGAAGATCAAGTTCAGTTGACTTATCGGTACAGGTCACAATGAAAGACGTTGATAATAGTAGACTAAGGGGGAATATTGTTGGGTCTGAAGGATAGTCTAATATTATCAACACAGTCAAAGTCAACAAAGTCAACATCAACGGTCAAAGTCAATGCAAAAGTCAAACCCGAAACGTTGGAGACGTGGAACCAAGACAAGACGTTGAAGATTTAAATGACTAGGAGTTTTATTGTAATAAATATATTTTATGTGATCAAAATATATTTTATCTTGTTTTTAGTCATGTTTTGGTTTTAGATGTTATTTCCATTAATTAGCCTAATTCTAGGGGGTTAAACGCAATTAGTGAATATTAGATTCACTATAAATATGTTAATTGTAATTAGGGTTTGGTTAATGGTTGAATGACCAACTGATTGGGGTTTCCATTTGTACAAATTATATGCAATCAATATTAGATCAAATTGGGGTTTTAATGTGTTCATCATATTTTGATCTATAATTCTTCATGATTTGATTCAAGTTTGATTATCCTGGAGCTACAGCGGATATCCGCCGGCAAGCCCTGAATATATCTTTTGATCTTCCATGATAGGGGTGTCACCTGCTCCGGCACCGGCCGTGCCATTTCATTGAACTTGGTGGTGTACTGCTTATGTGTCATGGTTCCTACCTCTAGCTGCAGGAACTCTCTCTCCACCATGTCCAACTCCCGATGAGGACGGAACTGCACGATCACCAACATTTTCAGTTCACTCCACCTCATTCTCCCGATCGCTCTACTACCCTCAGCCTGGACAATATTGTCCCACTAGCATAAGGCCGAGTCCACAATTGAATGAGTGGCAAACTTCACCTTCTGGTTTTCCCGGCACTCGCTGATTTTAAGGACGACCTCCATCTCCCTCACCCATAAGTGAGCAGCAGCAACAGTGCCATTACCATCAAAGGTAGGGGGCTTGCATCTTTGGAATGCCTCAAAATTACAGCCTCATGCCACCTCCAACACATGCTCTTCTTCCTCCTCCTCATCAGTAGGGATAATCGTCTCAGCCTCTGGTTGTTCCCCCCTTCCCGAGGACCTATTCCTCTCCTTCCTTTCTCCTTCCCTTACAACCTTAATTACTTCGGTCACCACAGATGGTAAGATCTTTTGCCTGACCTGGTGAACCTCTTCTACTACAGCCTCCTTCACCAATGCCCTTAAGTTGGCACTCTCATCACCACCCTCCGGATAAGGGGTCTCAGGCTCTTCATGAGTCACTTCTTCAGCTCTAGTCCTTCCTCTTGTAACCCGTGGTCCAGCACCACATCCACCACGTACTCCGCCTCCTGAAGCCTTAGAAGATCTACCTCCAGCCATCCTCTAACGCACTATAAGTTTCAAACACCAACACGGTCATTTAAGGTAATAGCTAGGTCTATGTCAAGTATAGTAAGTCCCTAATTACACTAGCCAGTTGTAATTAGCCACTTACTTTACTCTTCATACCCCAAGCATTTTCTATCCTGACTACATCAGTATCTAATTCTACTAAGGGCTAACAGATCAAATAACATGCGCAGATAATACCGGTTAACATTAAAGAAAATACCTTATGGCACGTAGCTACTTGGACCGCCATCCCTTCCCTTTGTCCTATTCTCAGTTTAAGTTTAGGTTTCTTTTGAAAATATTTACCCATTTCTCTTAAACTTTGGCTCTGATACCAACTTGTAAGGCCCCGTTCCTGGGCACCTCATAGTTGCTCATTCATCGATCATAATTCATACAAAATACGTTTATTTAAAACATCGCAGCGGAAATTAAATAAAACCATTTCGTATTATTATAATTGCTTTTGCAAAGTAATACATCATTGTTACATTACAAAACATCAGTTGTTGCATTACATCACAAAAACAATATCGTAATATAAAATGGATGCCATCCAAAATAAACCAAGTAGCTGCCCCTTGCCATCCTCAGCAACTCTTACCTACCAACTGGAAAGTACATAAAAGTCAGCGTTACTGTGTGAGTTCTAATTTTGTATAAAAATATAACATACTTTACTTTGATTAAACCCTTCTTTGCTTTCATATGCGGTCACGCATCATACGTACAAATAGATAATATCGTTATTATCTTCATTTCTCATTTGTTATCTTTCATCATCTTATTCATACTTTCATTCCATTCTTTTCATTAACATTCACTTACATATACTTACTTTCATTTCATGATGTTCATTAACGTTCTCTTCCGTATACATTCTTTCATTTCATTCTTAACATTCTGTCTTACTTTCGTTCTCAAACTTTCATAACGTACTTTACATCATTCTTTTACTCTCTTACTTTCTTACTTTCTTTCATACATTACGTCATTCTTTTACTTTCATACGGGTCAATGAACAATACCCCGAATATTGTGCACGAAGCTGATGCTGGGCCTTTGGTAATTAAATCATGAACATTGTGCACGAATCTGACCCAGTCACCTAGGGCAAGTCATCTCTTCTATTCATTCAGACCAATTGGTAATACCCAAACATTGTGCACGAAGCTGATGCTGGGCCTGTGGTAATTAACTCACGAACATTATGCACGAAGCTGACCCAGTCACCTAGGGCATACCATAAAGGTCTTGTCAATTTTAATGATTGACCCTGTGTGCATCCTTTAGGGTAGCTAACCCGCATCACAGTTGAGCTAACGACAACGTGGTCGTGCACCTCCTTTCTATTTTGCTTGAAAGCCATTCTTTCATTCATTACGTTTTACTTCTCATCTTTGTTATCTTTCACTTTGTTACGTTATTCTTTACGTTCTTTCCTACATTTGTCATACTACGTAAAGTAATAACATAATATTTAATGTATTTCATAATATAATATAAATACATTTGAATACTATTAAAAGATAACACATTATACCATACATCCATCATACATACTATAACCCTAAACCATCCCATAATCATGCTCAAAATGGGTTATCATAGCCCATGGGTCAAATCAGGTCAAACCCTATAAATTCTGGTTTTCCTAAAAATTTAGAAATAATTCTAAGTGTTTAGGCGCATGGGAACTTTTTGGGCGTTTCTACCCTGTTTAGGCGTTTTTCCACTATGTTGGTGCCTGAGCTTACACTTAAAACATTAACACTTAGGCGCATGGGTACTATTGGGGCGCATGGGTTGACACTTAGTCATTCTGGACAATTTTTTTTCTAGGCGCTTGGCTACTATTCAGGCGCATGGGGTTTTGGGCGGTTGGGCACACTTAGGCAGTTTGTGACCGTTGGGCGCACGGGCCACTGTTTAGGCGCATGGGCAACAAACTTATACCTATTCAATATAATTCAGTCCCGATCCAACATATATCATGATCTAAGCTTAGTACTAACATTCTAAGCATCATAATATGAACATAACTACAAATAAATCCCAAACTTACCCCCACCCACATCACATTCATACATACACATACGAGTAAGAACCCATTTTTTATAAAAACGTTCTTACATGTATTTCCAGCCCCAAAATTAGTTAAAACATGTTAAAAAGGGTTCTAGAAACTCACCTATGTCAAACCTTCGGGTAGACTTCTTCAAACCTGTCGGTTATGAGCTCAAACACCTAAAAACCCACCAAATCACACACACAAACGTACATACACATACATAAGCATAAACCCGAACTAAAATCAGTCAAGAAATCCTAAAAACCATCAAAATCTGACCTTAATTTGACTTCTTCTTGTTCTTCCTTCAAAATCCGAACGCTGCTCTTTCTCTCTCGAAAAATCCGAATGCAAAAGGTGATGTGTAGCCAATATGGGCGGCCATACCACCTTTTGTACCCACTTTTGATACTTTTGGTACTTTTGAAACTTTTAACCCCTCAACTTTGGGTTAAATTATATGTCCTTCTTTAATTCGCGTTTATTATTTCTTTCTTGTCTACTAAAAATATCCGGGTTTTACATCAAGCCTATCAACATATCAAACATAATCCAAGTCAGTGTCATGTATGCCTTTGTATGTAACAATACAAAATCAAGAAATATACAATCATTTCCTATATGCTCTTGAAAATTTATATTTTCTCTAACACATAATGCTCTCCTTTTCTTTTCAAAATTGCTCCCCTAAAAAACAAACACTATTTTTTAAGTATTTTTCAAATTTTCTCCCCCAATAATTATGAGTATCTAATAGAAAATAGCAATTTTGACTAAACAAAGAAAAATATTTTTTAAAGGGTGTATGCATAGCAGTTAATAAAAGTTAATCATTTCCAAAGATTGGACCAGAAATTCAAATCTGGAATGATCAACGCCTTAGTAAACAAATCAGCAATGTTTTCATCTGAGGAAACTGATTCCAAGTAGATAAGTTTTCTTTCAAAACAATCATAGATGAAATGCATGCGGATGTCGATGTGTTTTGTCTTAGAATGTTGAATTGGATTCTTCACCAATATTAAGAACTGTAGTGTTATCATACAAAATCTTGGTGTCATAAATGTTAGGTCCATAATTAGGAAGTTATTGTTGGATCTAAACTATTTATGAACAACAACTTGAAGCAGCCACATATTCAGCTTCTGCAGTTGAGGTGGACAATGTTTGCTGCTTTTTGCATTGCCAGGAGATCAACCTATTGCCAAGAAATTGACATCCACCAGTTGTTGATTTTCTATCCAAGTTACATCATGCATAATCATTGTCAGTATAAGGAAATAAATTGAAATCGGAGTTTTTTGGATACCAAAGACCAAGTGTTGGTTGATGATGACTTGTGTAGGTTGGACTCACCGGCCTGTCGGTGTTTTTGTCTTTAAAAATGTATTTATTATGTTTCTATTCTAGCAAACCTACGGGCTAACCTACAGGTTCGCCCGGAACTCATAGTGTGTTGTTGCTTGAATGTTGCCGGAGTCTGTATAGGTTGTCTTCGGGCGAACCTAGTTGGGCGCCCGGCGAAGCTAGGTATTTTGGTCTGATAGATTCTCTGGATAGCGAATCTATCAGCGAACCTCGAGTCTGTCTATATATTGTAATTTTTTCTCATTCTAATGGAAGTTTTTTGCCATTTTGCTCAAACCCTAAGTGTGTGTGTGACGGCTAGAGGTGCTAGGAGCTGATTTGTTCATTATTGTAGCTTTATATCATCTATTGATCTTTGTTTGATCTTCACTTTGATTGTTAAGCAAGATTTTCTCATGGTTCAATGAATATCAGTGGGATTTATGTGTGTTTGTGATCATTTTCACTGTTTAATCGATCATTATGGACCAACAATATGGTATCAGAGCCTTAGTGCTCTTGATAATTTGATTTTAAGGTTGTTTTTAGGGTTTTTGAGGCAAAAATCTTTTTGATTCATTTCGTACTTGTTCATCGTGTTTCTGATATGGAAATTGCTTGGGGTTTGTAGTTTCTGGTATTAGGAAGCTATAGAAACAAACCGTTCATCAATTGGTTGTGTTTTGAGCTAGTTTTGGTTGATTTCTTGCTGGCTAAGTTTGTCCCGTAACCCAGTGAACCTAGCTTATTCATCCAGCGAACCTAGCTGATTCATCCAGTGAACCAAAGGAAATTTGAGTTTTGGTATATGCTGATTTTTGGTCAGCGAATCTAGCCCTTTTTGAACAAAAGTTCACTGCTCCTGGTTGGCAAGCAAGCGAAGTTGCTGCTGAACCTATTTTTGAACGGAAGTTCTTGTTCTGCCGAGTGAACTTACTCAGCGAACCTGTTCTCTTGTGCACACTGCCGAGCGAATCTGCTGCTGGTCTGTCAAACGAATCTATAGATTCACCTAGCGAATCTATCAGCAAATCTACGTCATTTTCAGCGAATCCAATTTCTGATTTTATCATGTCTACTTCAATCGTGAATGTGACTGATATGGAGTGTGTTCAACCAAACAGGCCACCGAGGCTTGTCAACGGTGAGAATTTTGAGGACTGGAAACGTTGCTTGAAGGCTTTCTTCTTCTACACATATCATGGTCAGTGGGAATATATGATAAATGGACCTTACATACCAATAACAACTGTCAGATCTGTTACTTCACTGAACCATGATACTAGCACTTATACTGAGATTGACATTAAGTTGCTTGATCGGGACAAGAAAGCTCTTGGAGCTTTGATTCTGTGTCTGCATCAGGATATTTATAACAGGTTTGCTGAACACACTACCGCTAAGGCATTGTATGATGCGTTATGCAAGTTTTATGATGGGAATGAAGATCTGAAGAAAGACAAGAAAGGTCAAGCTCGGAAGGAGTTTAGCTCATTCATGGGATATAAGCATGAGACACTTACTGATATAACAAACCACTTTCTGTCCGTTTCGAGCAACCTGAAGAAGTATGACGAACAGCTTAGCAATCATGAGCAAGTGAGTAAACTGTTAGACTCTCTTCCTGCTCAGTGGAGTCTACAAATCAAATTGTTCAAGAAAGAAAGGAACTTTGTTGATTACAAGTTGATGGATGTTATCAACAAGTTAAAATCATTTGATCTTGATGTGAAGAGAAGAAGTATAATCAGACCATGATGTCTCCCAATGTCCCTCCTCAAAATACTGCATTGATTTCATCCGCTGCAAACTCTTATTATTATTATGGTGCAGCTTGTGGGAGTTCATCTGGTAATGGTGGCTCTGCAAACTCTGGGTATGGTAACCATGCAACTCTGGTAGTGGTTCCAAGGATGCTGGGTCAAGTTCAAATGCCTTAGTTTCTACTCAAATTCCACATGATACTATGGCACTATTTGGGTTATTTATGCACAGTTATGAGGCTTTGATTGCTGGAGAATTGAAGGGACGTGGTTTGATAGTGGAAGACATGTATCAGGTTGATCCTGATGATCTTGAAGAAACCGACATTCAGTGGCAAATGGCCATGCTTACTCTTCGTGCTAGGAGGTTTATGGAGAGAACCGGTAGGAGAAATTTTGGAAACAAGAGTCAGAACAACGCTATAGGATATGATAAATCTAAGCTCAGGTGTTTCAACTATAAGCAGCTTGGTCATTTCAAAAGAGAGTGTCCTTCTCCTATTGTCACCGAACCTGTTAATTCTGGAAACTCCAGAACCATTCCAGTCATGGACAAAGTTGAAGAAGCTAAGCCCAAGAAAGAAACTGCTCTGTTGACCAACTTTGATTGGAGTGCAGAAATTGAGGAATCAAAGGAGGAAATCAACCGTGCCTTGATCGCTGAGATAGTGGAGGAACATGCTCTTGATGATGGGTACATTGACTATTTTGATCCTTTCAAGGAGTTCTATGGTGAAGCTGATATTGATGTTGATGGCAATGGTGAATCTGTTGGGTCTGAGGTAATTCAAGATCAAAAAGTTAAGGAATATGCTGGTGTGGTTCAGAAAGCTAGCTTTTCAAGAAGATATGGTTCACATTAGTTTGGTGTGTGAAGCTGTTAAGGAAGAGGTTAAACTGGTTTATGAATCTGCTGCAAAGGAAGCTTGTGGAAAAAGAGGAGCTGAACATGGAATCAATGATTGAAGAAGCCAAGAAAGCAGCTATGGAGGAGTACAAAAGGAACATTCCTTATTGCCAATGTGATCGTGCTCTCGCGGCTGAAAAACTGGTAATGGGTCTTCCTTATGAAATTATTGAAGACATGTGTTCCTCCGCATGCAAAATCCGTTTACTCGGTATATATAAAGCTAACAGGTTACTTATAATGAATGAAAATGAATTAAAGAAAACCAACAAAGAGCTTAACAAAATGAGTCGAAGTATTTTGTCAAATTAAGAGAAGCTTTGAAAGAAAATGAACACTTAAAAAGGACACTTTTGGAAAAGAGCTGTGAAGTTAACTATTTAACTGAACAAGTCACACTTGCCGAAATTGAAGTCAGAAAACTTCAAAATAAATTAGAATAGTGGTCACTTTCGAGCATGAAAAGGTAGGAATTATGCAAAAAACAAAGGGGGCAAGGATCAAGACCGGTTTGGGTAATGAAAATGATGCATCGGTATATCCTCCACCTAGTACTTTCTGTTATTCTCCTATGCCCACTCCTCATCCTTCAAATGAGTTGATACAAGAGATTATACAGAATGATACTAACAGCTCTATTGTAGGTTTAGAAGGAGATAATTCTAAGGAGTTGTGAGAAGGATATGATTATGGTGGTAGTAGTGGTCTTGGCAGCTCTAGTAGTCATAATTTTAATTCCAAGAAGTCTTTTGTAGACATTAGCTTAAGTAATCATTTCGTGTCTGGTGGAACTATTTTGGGTTCAGACTATGGGGAATGTAATAGTAACTTAGGATGTTCTGTTTCAAACACTTTTGATGACTTGAATGTTTTAAATTCCGCGTTTGATGCTAAAGTGTGTATGAACGATGAAGCTCAACTTTCAGGTCATGTCTCTGAAAGTCAAGCAAAAACAAACTACTTTAACAAATTCTTCTCTCATCCAATTCCATCTTTTACACCGGTAAGGATTTCAAAACCAAAAGATAAAGAAATGTCTTCTTCCACTGAGAATAACAAGGATAAAATTTAACAAAAATCAGTTAAAGTGGAAGTCATCATAGGGAAGTCAAAAGAGCCATATGACTCGTACAGTGATTCAGATTCAAAATTGTCTGAATGTGATGAAGAAATATCTATTGATAGAATTCCTTCATCAAATTGTTCCAAAACAAGGTTGAGATCTCATTGTTTTAGATGTGGAAAGCATGATCACTTAATAAAGCAATGTCCTGAATCAGGTGGTAGTAGTATGCAGACTAAACTTTTTGGAACTAGATTGACAGATTTTGTGAATGGTTTCTTTTGCAGAAGATCTGTTACTCCAAGGCCTAAGTACACTAAGACTTGGGTCCCAATTTCCAAAGTCTAACCATTTTTTTTTCAAATGTCAGGAACATTCAGAGGCCGCTGTAAATAGTTATTGGCATGTAGATAGTGGATGTTCTAGACATATGACCGGGTTGAAGGACCTACTGACAAATTTTAGAATAATTGGTGGCTACGTTGCTTTTACTAGAGACAAGAAGGGTGGAAAAATGATTGGCCATGGAGATGTCTCGAATGGACCCCTTACTTTGAAAAAAGTCAACTATGTTCTAGAATTGGCGTTCAATCTTCTCAGTGTATCACAAATCTATGATAAAAATATTCCCGTGATGTTCCTTGCCCACGAATGTCTGTTCTTGAAACCAGAGTTCTCTATCCCTAAAGAGATGGTGATCATGCGAGCTCCAAGGAGAAATGATACCTATTTGTTAAATATGGGATCAAAAGAATCATCTTCCACCGTGACCTGTCTTTTATAAAAAGCTTCTTCTCATGAATCTTTTCAGTGGCATAGAAGATTAGGGAATATCAATTTTAAATTGATAAATAAGTTAGTTAAGAACAATTTGGTCAGGGGACTACCACTGAAAGATTATTCTGTGGTAGAAAAATGTATGGCCTGTGTAAAAGGAAAATAGCACAAAAAGCCACATAAACTTAAACTTCAAAACTCGATTTAACATCCCTCGAATTGTTACATAATGACTTATTTGGCCCTATCAGTGTTAAATCAATTGCTAGGAAATCTTATTGTCTTGTTGTGACAGATGATTACTCAAGGTACTCTTGGGTGAGATTTTTGACTAACAAAAGTGAGTCTGCTGAGGAGTTGATGAAGCTAATTCCGCTGATTGAGGTTCTTGGGAACAGGAAGATTCAAGCCATCAGGAGATTTCTAACTAACAAAAGTCGGTCACCGGTGGATGTCAATATCTGGGTGACTGTCTTGTTTTGTGGCAAAGCAAAAAGCAAACAACAGTGTCCTTATTCTCGGGAGAAGCTGAATATATCACTGCATCAAGCTGCTATTGCCAAGTGCTTTGGATTCAACACCAGATGATGGATTATGGCATCAATTTCCTCCACACACCGATCTTCTGTGACAATGAAGCCGTTGTTGGAATTGCCAAGAATCCAATTCATCATACTCGAACCAAGCACATCGAAACAAGAATTCATGCCATCCGTGATGCTCAGGAAAAGGGGTTCATTGATATTATTCCTATTGAAACAAGGAAGCAGAAAGCAGGTCTTTTCACGAAAACATTTGATAAATCATTTTTATGAACTGATCTCTATGCTAGGATTAATATCCTTCTGAAAACCTTTTCTGTGAAAAACAACTGTTTAAGATGTAAATATGTAAATATTCAACTTTTATTTCTGCCCTTGAGAATCCTTGTGTCACACATTTCTTTACTCTTTTACCTTTTTTTATTTATTCCAGGTATTTCAAGAAAATTCAAAAAATCAACAATTTCCTATTAGATAAGCTATCGAATAGAAATTTGGGGGAGTGTAAGATAAGATTTCATCTTTTACTAAGTATCAAAATTTTGCTATTTTTCAGGCTAACCATGCAGAAAATGAGACTTAGAAGGAGGTCAGACGTACTATGCTTGGGATGTCCAAGATAGGCTCAGCCTAAAAACAAAGTAAACAGTAATTATCTGGCCAAACATAAAGCTCAAAGGATCACGGTGATAAGGATTATCTCCATGACATGTTGGCCTGCACAAAGATACAAGTCTCTGTCAAAACAGGTTGAGAGTTTACTATCTCTGTTGTAATCCTTTGTAAAATCCCAAATCACCCATCGCCTAGCCCTGAATGACGCTTCTTGTTAATCTAGTTAGCTCTTCCAAATCCCTTTCGTGCTTATCTCCTTTGCTGTGCGGAAGCACTGACCTGGAGTGATGATCTCCTCTGCTGTGCAAAAGCACTGACCTGGAGCTCTTATCAGCACGCTCAGATGATCATCTCCTTTGTTATACGTGAGTATAGACCTGGAGCGCTCATCATCTGCAACCCAAAATGCTCAAAAGAAAAAGAAGATCAAAGATCTATATCATGCATCCATCAAAATATATGGATTGTCAAAGCCTATGAAGCATCTAAAGCAATTATTCCCTCATAATGTTTCTCAAATTGGGATCATTGTCTAAAGTCACTCCCTAATAAGCCATGATTGTTCACATTCACAATGGTTCTCAATTGACCATTGTCTATGTTCATTTCAATTATAATCCCTTGCATTCAATGTGTCAGAAATGATCATTGTTTATACCCACCCTAGGATCTAGCACAGAGATAAATGATCACTCATGCTCAATAAGCCCTGATGACAGGATATGTTCTTTGCCAAATGTCTGTAGGATCTGAATTGCCAGAGATTCCTCAAATCTACAAAAACATGATAAAAGGAAGCTGCAGATTGCTTGTTGAAAAGAATAAGGCATGGGTTTAAGTGGACAATCATATCTGCAATCCCGCTAATAAATGACTCTCCGGATATTTCTCGTAAAAAGAAAAATGATTTCCTTTATTTTTGTCTTACTTTATTCAATTTTTATTTAATTTTATTTTATTTTATTTTTTAAGATTTTATCTTATTTTTGAGATTAGGTATTGTGGGATGTTTTGGAATTCAAAAAGGGCAATTTTTTTATAAAAACTAAGAAAATACATAAAAAAATATAAAATCAAGAAAAACTCAAAATTTTTATTTTTGGATTCTAGCGAATCTGCTAGCGAACCTAAAGGTTCGCCCGGAGAGGATACAAAGACTGAAGCAAATCTGTTTATGACTGTTGCCAACAAAGCCCGGGAAATTAGAGCTGAGATAGAGGAGGTTGCTGAGAAAGTAAGGAAAGCCGATGATTTCAAGATGGATATGGATAATCTGGCTAGGCAGATGGATAGAACGACTGAGAAGAGGTTTGTTGGTGAGGCTAGTGGTTTTGGGGTTAGATCTGAGGAGCATACTGTTACAAATCAGGAAGAGGTTAATGTTATTGACGTGCCTGATACAGAAATCTCAGAAGCTCAGTTTGTACAAGAGATTAATGAGGATGAAGTGTTTGCTGAAGTCATTGCTCAAGACATTTTCCAGATTGTTCAGCAAGGAGCCGGAGCTGATTTGATTCAAGATCCAGAGGCCGAGATTGAAGCCGAAGCTGATCAAGCATAAAAGACAAAAGGCTGGAGCTGATTTAGAGACCCCCCTGGGTGAGGTCCAACCTAGGGGGAGTATTGATGACTTGTGTAGGTTGGACTCACCGGCCTATCGGTGTTTTTGTCTTTAAAAATGTATTTATTATGTTTCTGTTCTAGCGAACCTACGGGTGAACCTACAAGTTCGCCCGGAACTCTTAGTGTGTGATGGCTTGAATGTTGCCGGAGTCTGTATAGGTTGTCGCGGGCGAACCTAGTTGGGCGCCCGACGAAGCTAGGTATTTGGTCTGATAGATTTGCTGGACAGGGAATCTATCAGCGAACCTAGAGTCTGTCTATATATTGTAATGTTTTCTCATTCTAATTGAAGTTTTTTTCCATTTTGCTCAAACCCTAAGTGTGTGTGTGACGGCTAGAGGTGCTAGGAGCTGATTTGTTCATTATTGTAGCTTTATATCCTCTATTGATCTTTGTTTGATCTTCACTTTGATTGTTAAGCAAGATTCTCTCATGGTTCAATGAATATCAGTGGGATTTGTGTGTGTTTGTGATCATTTGCACTGTTGAATCGATCATTATGGACCAACAGTTGACCATTGAGATACTTGAAAATACGCTTGACTGCTTTCATGTGAGATTCTTTGGATTACTTTGATAATGTGCACACTAACAAACAGGGAATATGATGTCCAGTCTGCTTGCTTTAAGATACATCAGAGACCCGATCATTGATCGATACATGTGATGATTAACATCTTCTCCCGTGAGATCTGGAGTCAAAGTTGGATGAGAAGACATAGGAGTTGGAGCTGTCTTGGAGTCTTGGAACTTTTATTGATCAAGAATAGTATGAATATACTTCTCCTGTTGAATCAATATACCCTTATCACCCTATTTAACTTGGATACCCAAGAAGTATGATATCTCTCCAACTGAACTCATCTTGAATTTCTTCTTTATCACAGCTTCAAATTCCTTACACAAATCATCGTTGGTAGATCCAAAGATAATATCATCAACGTAAATTTGAACGAGAATTAGATCATCACCAGTCTTCCTGATGAATAATAATTGATCAATAGCACCCTTTGTATAACCATTTGCAAGCAAATGTTCAATAAGAGTAGCATACCAAGCACGGGGCGTATAATGTAACCCATAAAGTGCTTTGTCTGATATGTAAACATATTCGGGATGATCTGGATCTTCAATCCCTGGTGGTTGAAGATATATCTTTCTTCTTTCATTTCACCATACAAGAAAGCAGTTTTGACATCCATCTGATAGACTTTGAAGTTCTTGTATGAAGCAAACCCAAGAATATCTGTATAGCTTCAAGTCAAACAAATAAATATTAACACCAATTTTGAAAATGGGTTTTCTAAATTATTGCATTTGAAATAGAACAAATTATATGGATAATTTTCTTCATGAGAAATTATTTGTATCATTATTTAAGTAGTTAAATAATAACAAATAATAGTGTGTTAAAGTTATAAAATTAAAAGGGTTTTAATTTTATAGACTTATGGTAAGAGTGTAAAGTTTTATACTAATAAAAATGGCGGGAACCCATTTGACGCAAGTTTCGGCCGCCCAAGGGTGGGCTTTGGGATTCCCTTTTCGTCATGGTTCTTACAAGATTTAATACATTCTAACAATCTTCCATTAACACACTCTCTCTCACACACATGCAAAGTTTTCTCTTCTCCCTTCTTGGCTGAATTTTCAAGTTGAAAGAGAGCTGAAAATTCGTTTTTGAAGAAGGAATTTCAAGCTGAAAAATTCGGTTTTGAAGAAGGCAGAAGAAGAGGGTTTTGGTGTTGCACCTCCTAACAAGCTAGGTGTTTGAAAGAGCTTGTGGGTATACAAGCTTGAGGGCTTCCCTTTTGGAGGCTATGTAGGATTCTGTGTGCCCAAGACACTTAGAATATTGATGTGGTTAGTACGTTATGATCCAAGTCGGGTTATACCCAATAACAAGCTTAGCTAACACCAATTAATATTTAATTGATGATATGATCATGCAATTGAATATTTACACCAATTTAGAAAACGGGTTTTCTAAACGAATTACATATGAGATGGAACAATTTATTAGGATATTTTGTTCAATATTATTATTTGTAATGTTTTTTTAATATGTTATATAACATTACAAACTAATAATGGAGTGACTAGATTATACAATTAAAGGGTTGATTGTATATAAATCTAGTAAGTGGACTAGTTAACTTTCACATGTGTGATAAATATTGAGAGGGAACCTTATGTTTTTTTTAAAATTGTGGCCGCCCCTCCCTTATTTCTGATTGGACCATTGTGTCCTAGAGAAGACACAAATCTTGACTAGTCTTGAACTCCACTATCTCATTCATTCAAGACATGCAATTGAAAGCAAAAACTCTCTCCATCTCTCTCTCTTGCTCTCGGCTTTTGGCAGCAGGAATTTTGAGTTTTTTCGTCTTGATTTGGTGAACTCTACCTAGCAAGAGTGGTGTAAGCTTCTCAAGCTTGGGGTAAACACACTTGAGGACTTCTTCTTGGAGTCTAGGCCGATTTTGACATCTCCATCTCCCTCAATACCCACGGTTTTTGACAGCTGAAAAGGAGGTTCAAAGAGCTTGTTCTTGTGGTGTTCTCATCCTAACAAGAGGGTGTATTGCAAGAGCATGGGGTATACACACTTGAGGATCTCTACACATGAGTTCTTGGCCGTTTTTAGCATCTCCAAACTCCTTCTTTTGGTCATTTCTTGCTGCTCAAAGAGGTAGAAATCACAGCTCATTGTGGCTGTGATTTTATGTGTTTTTACATGTCATATAGCTTGTCCATTCACATATTAAAGATCCTATTGTTTTTGGGTTTTGTTTTCTATCTTAAAACAACATTTAGAACACGAATTTTTCAGATTATAAACATGTTATAGTCCGTCACCTCCGCTGCGTTTTTCAGAATGTTTAAAAGGTTAAACATGGATTTTGTGTTCTAGCAAACCCAACAATGGCATCAAGAGCCGGTTATGTGGATGACTTCTTGTTTTATCTTTTGAAATTGGTTTTAAAAGATGTTTTTAGACATGTTATAGGCTGTTTTTGGGCTGAAATATTATGTCATGTTGATACCCCAACCTTTCAAGGTTATATCTTGCATGCTTAGATTAAATCTTGAATGGAATGATGTCAAATTGGTTGATTGTGTTTTGTTTGGACAAAAGACCCTAAATTCTTAGTTTGTGTTGGCTGAAAATTTAGGGTCAAATGGGGTTCATTTAGTTCTTGAAATGATGTATATGGATACATGTTTTAGTGCATAACATAGCCTTGACCATGTATGTTTTGGATTTGGTTGATTATGGAATTGTCATGTTGGTTGTATTTTTTTCTATTTGGGTTGTAATAATTCCTTTTGGTGTTTCTATTTGGGTTGTAATTTATTTATTCATTTGGCAATGTAATAAATAGATTAGGAGTATTTTTCTTTTACTAGAAAATATGTATTAGGATATATATATTTTGTAAAAGAAGATGCTTAGGAAGGAAGCACAAAAGGAAGACACAAAGGATGAACTTGAAGCATTTGGATGCAAGTTCAAGTGGGAGTCTTTGGAGACCTCATCATTTGTATTATGTTCAACCCTTAGGAAGACCTTATGACAACACTTGTGATGGCAAACAAGTGTAGTCAACTTAGTGGCTATAGTTATGCACATACGTTTGTATGATTGTGCTGTTTGGTTGTTTGTTGTATGATTGTTATTTGATATTTGGATATGCATAACAAACTAATTAACAAACTTAACAAGCTGAATTTTATGGTTCTTAATCATTAAGTGATTAATAAGAGGTTATTAAAAGGATTAATGATTTAATAAAAGAGGTTTTATTAAAAATGAACCATAGGATACCTTGTATTTGAAAGCATGCAAATACAAGGTAAATAGAGTTTTCAAACTAGAATCAATGAAAACTAAAAATCCCTTTTTCAAACAAGTTTAACACCGTCCTTTTGCACAACACTTAAGCCATTTGGAAACTCTTAATGGGACAAAGGTCACCTAACCATTTTGAGGGAACTTATGACTTAAGGTGGGAATACCACATTGGTGGGATAAAGGTCACCTAACCACTTGTGTTGGTAAACTCACATGTGTGTGCAAGTAGGGTAACTTGATTTGCAAACCATGTTGAATGGATCACCTAAAATATGATTTCCAAATGGTGTTGATGGGATTAACATGCCGACCTTGCATATGATGTTTAAAGTCGATCCCATACCGCTAGAAGTTGCAAAAGGTTGCAATTGTCAAACGTTGACTACCTTGTTAATTTAAATAATGGGATAAAGGTCACCTAACCATTATTAGAATGTAACGTTGGATTCTAGATTTTAATTATTAATTGTCTATGAGACATAAAGGGTATTAATAATTAAAATGAAATTTTTCAGAAATACTAAAAAGAACTTTGAAAAAAATTATAAAATGACCGCAAACAATAATGCTACCACCCCGACCGTCCATACCCTATCACTGAGAACTATTTTAAAGAGGGATCGTCTGTACCATAATAACCTTATGGACTGGTCTCGAAACTTGAGAATTGTTCTCAAGCAAGAGCAAAGGCAAATGTCCTTGACAATCCTATTCCTAACCAACCCGACCCCGACGATGTTTAGGCCGCCTCGAGAGGCTTAGCTGTCCTGTCTCAAAGGAGTTGGCCAAGGATTTGATCCTTAATGACCTAACTAAAAGTTTTAGACATTCATAATGAATTAGAATATGAATGGATAGGACAAGAGCATTGGTGAGTTTCGCGCAATGCTCGCAACAGCTAAGGCAGGGATGGGTAGAAAGGTTCTACCTATTCTCTAGATCAATAAGGAAAGGCCATTCCTGATCCCAAGGCAAATGTTGCCAAAGGAGAAGGGCACATCAAAGGCAATGGGTAAGGGTAGATCAAATCGGAACCTCCAAAACCTAAGCTTATGAAGCTTAAGGTAACCGAAAACGATCCATGCTTTGAGTATGGTGAGATAGGTCATTTGAAAGGGATTCATCCAACCTATCTCAATGAGTTGAGAAATAAGAGGGATGTGGGCAAACCTCAAGCACAACTTTCATAATCCATATTGACTTAAATGTTATTTCCTCAAAGCACATGGGTAATTGGATACCACATGTGGAACTCACTATTGCAATCTGTTGCAAGGGTTCAAAGAAATAAGCACTTTAAGAAAGGAGACTATGTTTTGAAGCTTTCAAAAGGTTTGGAAGTTGTTCTTCAAAACTTGTTATATGCTCCTAGTTTGACTAGGAACATGATTTAAGTTCCCCTTTAAAACGATATGGTTATGATTAAAGTTAGTAAATGATGGTATTTATATTTATATGGATGATGTATATTATTTCAAGGCTATGCCTTCTAATGATGATGATGAATTGGTTCATGATGATTCATCCTATAATAACACATATACCTATCATGCAACAAGAGACTTAAAATGGGTAAGTGACTCTTATTCTTGTCATTGTCATCTTGGTTACATAAACAAGAATCGGATTTAAACACTTTAAAAGAATGGTCTTTTGAAAACAAATGAAATTGTTCATTTGATAAGTGTGAATGTTGTTTACAAGGTAAGATGACCAACACGCCCTTTAGTGGTACTAATAAGAGGGCAAAAGACTTATTAGGAGTCATACATTTGGATGTATGTGGTCCTTTTAAGAGAATGACAAGGTATAATGAAACTTACTTCATTACCTTAACCGACGATTATAGTCACTATGGTTATGTGTACTTGATGGCACATAAACATGAAGAATTTGAAATGTTCAAAACTTCAAGAATGAAGTAGGAAATCAACTCGATAGAACTACCAAAGTTCTCCGTTTAGATAGAGAAGGTGAATACCTAAGTGAGACTTTTAGGGATCATCTAGGAAGTTGTAAGATTGTCTCACAACTTACTCCTCACAGAACACCATAACATAATGGTGTGTCTGTAAGGAGATCGAACCCTATTGGATATAGTTCGACCTATGATGGATATAAGGTCACTACCTCTATATTTTGGGGTTTCGCACTACTCTCCGCGGCTCATATTTTGAATATGGTCCAAACCAAGAAAGTGGATTCGACACTTTTGAAATATGAAATGGAATAGTTCCATCGCTATCATATTTAAAATTATGGGTATGAAGCTTATGTTAAGCTTAACACCCAAACCAACTTAAAGTCGATTCACTAAGTGTATATTTGTTGGATATCCAAAAGGACTGTATAGGATACTACTTCTTTGATACAACAGAGCAAAAGGTATTCATTGCTCAAAAGGCAGAGTTCTTGGAAGCCAAGTTCCTTATGGAAGGAATGACGCATAGAACAGTGGAATTTGATAAGGATCAAGATCCACAAGCCGATACACGTTTGGTTAACACTAGCAATTAACAAGAGGTTGTTGATCATGATCAAGAGGTTGATCATTACACACAAAACATTCACAGATCTGGTAAAGTTAGCATTCCACATGAAAGATGTGGATTTTTCATAGATGGATGCTACGTTGTTGACTCCGAAGAGCCAACTACATACCATGATGCAATGTCCAATTCGGAATTGTGACATGTGGCTAGGAGCCATGAACGTAGAGATGCAATCCATGTATGACAACCAAGTTGGGAATTGGTTGACTCTTCACTTAACTCCAAACCGGTTGGATGCAAGTGGGTTTTCAAGAAGAAAACTGACATGCATGGAAACTTGGATACTTACAAGGCAAGACTTGTAGAAAAAGGTTTCACTCTAAGTCAAAGGGTTGATTATGATGAAACCTTCTCACCAATCGCAATGCTAAAGTCATCCTGATAAGTATGCAAGTAAAGATATCAGTCTATGGATTGAGACAAGCATCGAGAAGTTGGAATCAACGTTTTGATGAAAAGATCCAAGAATTGGGTTTCATCAAGAACGCTGACGAGGATTGTGTGTATCAAGGGGCTAGTGGGAGTGTAATTACGTTCTAGTATTGTATGTTGATGACATACTACACTTGGAAATTGTTTTTCCAAAAGGGATCTCCGTGAAGCCGTCTATATTTTGGAAATAAAGATCTATAGGATAGATCGAGGCGGTTGATAGGGTTAAACCAAAGTGCATACATTGATAAAATCTTGAAAAGGTTCAAGATGGAAACTCTAAGAAAGGTATAGTACCTATTCAAAGAGGGACAATATTGAGTGCATCTCAATGTCCAAGCTCAAAGGATCAGCAACATCGTATGAAGGACATCCCATAGTGTCTGCTATAGGATCCATCACGTATGCGATAATATGCACTAGACTGGACGTGTCATGCGCATTAAGCATGACAAGTAGATATCAGCAGAATCCAAGTAAACAGCCATTGGATGGCTGTTGAAAGTATATTGGAATACCTTAGGAGGACTAAGGATATGTTTCTAATATATGGATCTGATGAAGAGGAACCAGTTGTAAAGGGTTACACGAATGCTAGTTTCCAAACTGATCGAGATGATCCTCGATCACAATCGGGGTACGTCTCCATTATGAATAGGGTAGCATTGTCCACTACAGAATTCGAATACATAGCCGCCTCATTAGCAGCTTGGGAAGCTGCATGGATAAAAAGGTTTATCATCAATCTAAGGATGGTCTCTACCATTCAAGACCCCTTAGAAATCTTTGTCATGACGAGGGTGCGATTGTTCAAATCAAGGAACCCCGTGCACATCAAAAGATTAGGTACAATGAGCGGAAATTTACTTTGACAAAACATTGCGGATCCACTCACGAAGCTCCTTGAAAGGGCAAAGCATGAAAGTCATACTTGTGCCTTAGGACTTCGATATTCTAGTGATTGGAATTGATCTGTTTAGTATTAATATTATTAATATGGAACAATTGTAATACTTAACTTATCTATGTATTTATGATATTTTAAGTGATGTTCCTTTTAGCATGTTTACATCCATGAATAATTTTATTATTCTAAATGTCCGTACTCGGTCATACTTGTGGGAACAAATATGAATGTAAGACTATTATGAACTTGGATTGGTGGATATTCATAAGGCATGAATATAGAGCAATTGGTTGCTACCAAGGTTCATAGATATTTGTGGGATACAAATATTGGACTAACCCGCATCTCAAATTTTACTACATGAAATCTTATTGATTGATCATAAGTAAATTTGAGTAAAGGCGAATATCATTTGGTATCCTCTGACCTGAGATACATATTGGGTTTTGATATTCACCAAGTATTATACCTTGAGCTAATTCTTCACTGTCCTGAAATAGTGGACAGTACATAAGGGTATGTTTAGGTATAACACGAGGTGATTGTGAGAAACGTATGTAGTCAAGATGGAATTTGTTCCTCTTATTCGTTGAGAGTTAGATGTCTAAGGCCTGATAAGTTAAATCAACAAGAAATGATCATTCTGTGTTCTTGGATTTAACATGACATCTGTAACAAAAGGATAGATGATTAATTCACCTAAATCATTTCAAGTAGGGTACTTGAAAGGGATGATGTTATTGAATGGCTATAAGTCATGCGTATTAAGGGTACTAAACCGTTGTTAGGCGGTATTTACTGCTTGCATCAATTTTCTATGAATCTTGGACAAGTGGGAGATTGTAGGATTCTGTGTGCCCAAGACACTTAGAATATTGATGTGGTTAGTACGTTATGATCCAAGTCGGGTTATACCCAATAACAAGCTTAGCTAACACCAATTAATATTTAATTGATGATATGATCATGCAATTGAATATTTACACCAATTTAGAAAACGGGTTTTCTAAACGAATTACATATGAGATGGAACAATTTATTAGGATATTTTATTCAATATTATTATTTGTAATGTTTTTTTATATGTTATATAACATTACAAACTAATAATGGAGTGACTAGATTATACAATTAAAGGGTTGATTGTATATAAATCTAGTAAGTGGACTAGTTAACTTTCACATGTGTGATAAATATTGAGAGGGAACCTTATGTTTTTTTTAAAATTGTGGCCGCCCCTCCCTTATTTCTGATTGGACCATTGTGTCCTAGAGAAGACACAAATCTTGACTAGTCTTGAACTCCACTATCTCATTCATTCAAGACATGCAATTGAAAGCAAAAACTCTCTCCATCTCTCTCTCTTGCTCTCGGCTTTTGGCAGCAGGAATTTTGAGTTTTTTGGTCTTGATTTGGTGAACTCTACCTAGCAAGAGTGGTGTAAGCTTCTCAAGCTTGGGGTAAACACACTTGAGGACTTCTTCTTGGAGTCTTGGCCGATTTGACATCTCCATCTCCCTCAATACCCACGGTTTTTGACAGCTGAAAAGGAGGTTCAAAGAGCTTGTTCTTGTGGTGTTCTCATCCTAACAAGAGGGTGTATTGCAAGAGCTTGGGGTATAGACACTTGAGGATCTCTACACATGAGTTCTTGGCCGTTTTTAGCATCTCCAAACTCCTTCTTTTGGTCGTTTCTTGCTGCTCAAAGAGGTAGAAATCACAGCTCATTGTGGCTGTGATTTTATGTGTTTTTACATGTCATATAGCTTGTCCATTCACATATTAAAGATCCTATTGTTTTTGGGTTTTGTTGTCTATCTTAAAACAACATTTAGAACACGAATTTTCAGATTATAAACATGTTATAATCCGTCACCTCCGCTGCGTTTTTCATAATGTTTAAAAGGTTAAACATGGATTTTGTGTTCTAGCAAACCCAACAGGCTAGGCATTCAAGAAGCATCATCATCTTCCTCTTATCCATACAACACCCTTTGTTCTTGAAAGGTAGTTTCAAGAACATCCTATGGTTGTTCTTTTTCGTATTTGATAGCATTTAATTTCACATACATATGATCCTTGTTCATGGGTTTGTTTTGTGTTAAAAATGGTTTATTTTTTAGATTATAAAACCTAATATTAACAACTTATATCCACTGCATTTTATAGTTTAAATAGTTAAACTAGCTTTGATAATCATGTTACAAACCCATCAATGGCATCTAGAGCCGGTTATGTGGAATATTTGCTTCAAAAGTCCAAGAAAAGTTAGTTTTCATGGAGTTTTCAACCCATTAGGGGCTGTTTTTGTTATGGATGTATGAATCCCTTGTCTTTCAAGTTTTATTTTACATGCTTTAGAATAAACCTTGAAAGATTGATGTCAAATGGTTGATTGTTTTGTTTGGACAAAAACCCTAAAATTTTAGTTTATGTTTGCTGAAATTTTAAGGGTTAAAAAGGAAGTTCATGGTTGTTCTTGAATGTTGTATTTGATACATATTTTCGTGCATAACATAGCCTTGACCATGTGTGCTTTGGATTTGGTTGAATGTTTGTCATGTTTCGTTTTGTTCTTAAAAGAGTTGTAATATTTTGTGTTTGTATTTTGGTTGTAATTTATTTATTCATTGGTTATGTAATAAATAGATTAGGTGCATTTCTTTTATTAGAAAAATTGTATTAGGATATGATTTTGTAAAAGAAGATGCACAAGTTGAAGACCCAAAGAAGGACACAAGAGACATGGACACTTGAAGCATTTGGATGTGGATTCAAGTGGGAGTTCATGGACACATATTGATGTGTCATTGTTAACCCTTAGGAAAGACCTAATGATAACACTTGTGATGGTAATCAAGTGTAGTCAACTTACTGGCTATTGTTATGTACTTGTGATTGAAATGGTTGTGCTTGTTTGGTTGTTTGTTTTATGGTTGATTGTTTGATATTTGGTTTTGCATAACAAACTTATTAACAAACATAACAAGCTCAAAATTGATGGTTCTTTATCATTAATTGGTTAATAAAAGGTTATTAAAAGGATCAATGACTTTAATAAAAAGGGTTTTATTTAAAAGAGAACCATAGGGCACCATGTGTTTGAAAGCATGCAAACACAAGGTAAATAGAGTTTTCAAAAACTAGAATCATGAAACTTAATTTTCTTTAGAAAACAAGTTTAACACCATCCTTTTGCACATTGAGTCACTTGGAAATTCTTAATGGGATTAAGGTCACCTAACCATTTTGAGGAAATTTGTGATTTAAGGTGGGAATACCATATTTGTGTATAAAGATCACCTAACCACTTGTGTTAGTAAACCCACATATGTGTGTAAGTAGGGCAACTTGATTAGTAAACCACGTTAAATGGATCACCTATAATGTGGTTTGCAAAGGGTGTTGATGGTATTAACATGCCGACTATACATATGATGTTTAAAGTCGATACCATACCCCTAGAAGTTGCAAAGGGTTGCAATTGTCAAAACGTTGACTACCTTATTAATTTAAATAATAGGATAAAGGTCACCTAACCACTATTTAAATGTAACGTTGGATTCTAGAACTTTAAATTTGTGTATGACACATAAAAGGGTATTAATTATTAAAATACGATAATATAAAAATACTAAAATTGGACTTTGTTAAAATTTTGTAGATGACCACCAATAACAATGAAAATAATGATATCCCGTCCGCTCACTCACTATCACTAAGGACATTCTCCAAAAGGAGCGTCTAAACCATAACAATTTTATTGATTGGTTTTGAAACTTGAGAATTGTTCTCAAGCAAGAGAAACAGTCATACATATTAGACGATCCGATTCCCGATCAACCCAATATGGAAGATGAGGAGGCCTTTATGAATTGGGTAAAATACATTGAGGACTCTATCCAAGTGTCTTGCCTTATGTTGGCAAGTATGACTTCGGATCTCCAAAAGGAGTATGAACATCACGGAGCATACGACATGATTACCCAGTTGAAGGAAATGTTCCAATAACAAGCAAGGGTAGATGTAAGGCCCCATTCCCGGGAAACCTCACAGTTGGCAATTCATAGCATAAAATCAGTTTAATAACAAAACATTGCAGCGGAAAATAATTAAACATTCATTTAAAACTTGAAAACCCCATTGTACTCATACATTTGTCCTTTAAATGTAAACAAAACATAATCCTTGTTCATTAATTACAATAAAGACTTCATTAACAGGAATGCCATCCATATCTCCCCAAGTAGCTTCGTGGTGCCATCCTCAACATCAGCGCTTACCTGTCCACTATTATGCATAAAAAGTCAGCTACGCTGAGTGAGTTCTAGTTTTATATAAATAAGAAAATATAAGCTTTTATCCTCCATATAATGAACACGCATACATCATACTTCAAAACATTACTTGCATCATATTAAACACGTTCATTATCTTTCATTCTTTCATTATGTTTTCACTTCATCATAAGCGAGATTGCATAAAGCAAGATCTCCATGTTGATTGACAACGAATGTCAATCCCCGTCGGTACACATTTTTCATGGTAGCTACCCCCGACAGTTGATCGATCCCTGTCGGTACACATATTCATGGTAGCTACCCCCGACAGTTGATCCACACTGCCAGGCACATATCCCGCTCATGAATATGTATCTATGTTCATACGTAAGACTCACACAAGTGAAGTCTATCATAGTGCTTGCAAGACTTTTCATCATCAAACGGGCCTGGGGGTAACATTCGTTAAGTTCCACATCTCACTAGTATTATCTTTCACTTATATATATATAATACTTAGCTTATTAAGTACACAACATACCAAGTACTAGTCATCATAACACGTAACCGACCCTTCGCAGGACAGCGGGTGTTCGGGGGCGGCAGCCCCTGACAGCGGGGTCCTAGGGGCAGCAGCCCCTAGTGGGGTCCAAGGGGCAACGCCCCTGGCAGGGAAAATGTATTTTCTTGTTAAAACACCTTGAAATCCTTACCTTGAAATCCTTACCTTGAAAACCTTATGTTTACTATGCATAATAGCCCCCAAAAACATGGAAAAACGTTTAAATAAGGGGGTCTAGAACTCACCTGAACTTAGCTATATAACTTCAATCCTAAGCTACTTAAGCTACAGTCCGAATACTCTAGCTGCACGAAAGTTAATACACAAAAACGTCATTTTCTTCATAATTTCACCCATAGTTTCGCTGGCAGTTTCGCTGCGAGTTTCGCTGGCAGTTTCGCTGCCAGTTTCGCTGGGCAGATCCGTTGCCTTGAGCGCCCAACTTTTATTGGAATTTCCTAGTTTCGCAATATCTAAGGGTCACCTGGGCACTGGCGAACTTATCAGCGAAACTGTAGTTTCGCCCCAGCGAAACTGTAGTTTCGCTGCTGCAAAACTGTAGTTTCGCTGGAAATTCTCTTAGTACGCTGCATAGTTTCGCTGGATGAGTGCACAGTTTCGCTGGATCGGGACACAGTTTTGCTGGATGCATATGAATGACGAACCCCCGTTTTTAACCCAAAATCTTAGATTTTTACGTCCAAATCCTTGGTTTACCTTCCATGAAACCATTTCTAACCTTTTTACACGTTTTCACACGTAAAAATTCGACCTTTATGTGTTTCTTTGAGACTTTTAAAACTCCAAAACCCTAGAATCCGGGTTTGATCTACAGAAGGCATTATAGGTCGATTCTTACATGGATTTGTTGCTCCTTTCTTGAGATTTGTTGCACAAACACCCAGATCTTCAATCCCTAGACCTTAGAGGCTCCAAATATTGAGTTTCTATCACTTTCTCTCTCTACTTTCTCTCTCTATGGATTTTTGGAGTTAGGGTTGAAATGAAGAAGATGGTGGCTGCTTTAGGTGGGTTAAGGGCTGATTATGGGCCTCAATCCACTTAGGCTCTTGTCCATTAGCCTAATTAGCCCATAATCCATTTTTCTTTCTTTATTAAATACCCACAAATTAAGCCCATTATTCACGATGACTCGTTTTGACTTTTCTGGGTGTTACAGTAGAGCACTTCGAAACGGTTCGAGCACTCCATGCATGTTGTATGGACGACAACCAATCCGTCTCATCTTATGTACTTAAGATGAAGAGCAACATTGACCACCTCGAAAGGCTGAATTGTCCCATCTCCAAAGAGTTGGCTACGGATTTGATCCTGAACTCTTTGTCAAAAAGGTTTGAAAACTTTGTTATGAATTATAACTTGAACGAGTGGGACAAGAACATAAGTAAACTTCACTGTATGCTCAAAATAGCCGAGGCAGCCATGGGTAAAGAGGTTTTACCCGTTCTCACCATCAATGAAGGTGGGAACAAGAAGAGGCCTCACCCGGCACCCAAGGCAAGTGTTGCCAAGGGTAAAGGGTACGTTAAGGGAAAGGGAAAGGGAGTGGTAAGAGCGCCATCACCAAAACCAACGGAGAAGAAGCAAAAGGTTGTTTCAAATGACCCATGCTTTAAGTGTGGGGAGATAGGACATTGGGCAAGAAATTGTCCTGTCCATCTCAAAGAGTTACAAGCTAAGAGGGATGCCGGGAAACCTCAGGTACAATTTTCATGATTCATATTATTCTCAATTTAATATTCTCTGACACATGGGTATTGGATACCGGATGTGGAACTCATATTTGCAATTTGTTGCAGGGGTTCAAAAGAAGTAAGGACTTCAAGAAAGGGGATGTAAGCCCTTACATGTGAAATGGGGCAAAAGTTCAAGTTGAAGAACGTGGGGGCTACATCTTGAAGCTTCTAAATAGTTTGGAAGCAATTTTGAACAATGTTTTGTATGCTCCTAGTTTGACTAGGAATATTATTTTAGTTTCCCAATTAAGATAATATGGTTATGTTATGACATTTATTGAAAATGAAATTCATGTTTCTTTAAATGACATCTTTTATTTTAAAGCTATTCCTATTAATGGTATTTATGAATTGGTTCATGAAAACATATTATATGATGGCTAATTTTACCAAAGCACCACCAAAAGGCTCAAATTGGATTTGAGTAACACCTATCTTCGGCATTGCCGTCTTGGTCATATAAACAAGAAGCGCATACAAACACTTCAAAAGAATGGTCTTTTAAAAGCAAGTGAATATGATTCATTTGATGTATGTGAATCTTGTTTACAAGGTAAAATGACTAAGGCACCTTTTAGTGGCAAATCCAAAAGGGCAAAAGATTTATTAGGTATCATACATTCGGATGTATGTGGTCCTTTTAAGCCAATGACTAGGTACAATGAAAGATACTTCATTACCTTTACCGATGACTATAGTCGATATAGGTATGTGTACTTGTTAAAACACAAAGATGAAGCTTTTAAAATGTTCAAAACCTTCCAGAATGAAGTAGAAAATCAACTCAACAAATCGATAAAAATTCTCCGCACCGATAGAGGAGGTGAATATCTAAGTGATGCTTTTAGAGATCATCTTAGAAGTTGTGGGATTGTCTCACAACTATCTCCACCTGGAATACCATAACACAATGGTGTGTCCGAGAGGATAAATCGAACTCTATTGGGTATGGTTTGATCTATGATGGCTAGAAGCTCATTACCCCTATCATTTTGGGGTTTTGCTTTGCTCTCTGTAGCCCGTATTTTGAATACGGCCCCAACCAAAAAAGTGGAAAAGTTACCTTTCGAAATATGGCATGTAAGGGTTCCATCTCTATCATATCTAAAGGTGTGGGGTTGTGAGGATTATGTTAAGACTCCCACCTCAAACAAGTTAGAAAGCCGTTCCACCAAGTGTATCTTCATTGGATATCCTAGAGATTCTATGGGATATTATTTCTATGATCCATTGGAACAAAAGGAGTTTGTTGCCAAGAAGGCTGAATTCTTAGAAGCTATGTTGCTTATGGAAGGAGCTAGTAGTAGAACTGTGGATCTTGAACAGGATCAAGCACCACAACCTGATACACGTTTGGTTGACACTAGCACTCAACGTGAGGATGTTGAGCATGATCAAATCATTGATCAATACACATAAAACGTTTGCAGATCTGGTAGAACTAGTAATCCACCAGAATGATATGGATTTTTCGTCGATGGATGATATGTGGTAGATTCCGATGAACCAACCACATACCATGATGCAATGTCCAATTTAGATTCTGACAAATGGCTTGAAGCCATGAACGTTAAGATGCAATCCATGTATGACAATCAAGTGTGGGACTTAATTGTACCACCACTTAACTCCAAGATAGTTGGGAGTAAGTGGGTTTTCAAGAAGAACACCGACATGCATGGAAACTTGGATACTTACAAAGCTAGACTTGTAGCGAAAGGTTTCACTCAAACTCAAGGGGTTGACTATGATGAGACCTTTTAGCCGGTTACAAAGCTAAAGTCTATTAGGATATTATTTGCCATAGCTGCTCATTATGATTATAAGATTTGGCAAATGGACGTCAAAACCGCTTTTCTAAATGGATATCTTAAGGAAGATCTCTATATGGTTCAGCCTGAAGGTTTTGTCGATCCAAAACATCCAAATAAAGTATGCAAGTTAAAGAAATTAATCTATCGATTGAAGCAAGCATCAAGAAGTTGGAATCACCATTTTGATGAAGAGGTAATCAAATTTGGGTTCCTCAAAAATGATGATGAAGCATATGTGTATAAGAAAGCTAGTGGGAGCATCATCACTTTCCTAGTATTGTATGTTGATGACATCCTACTTTTTGGAAATGACATTCCAACCTTGGAAGGTGTAAACACCTGGCTTGGAAGCTGTTTTTCCATTAAGGATCTTGGTGAAGCCACCTATATTTTGGGAATAAAGATCTATACGGATAGATCAAGGCGGTTGATAGGTTTGAATCAAAGTGCCTACATTGATAAGATATTGAAAAGGTTCAAGACGGAAAACTCTGTGAAAGGTACAGTACCTATTCAAAGGGGAACAATACTGAGTACGACTCAATGTCCAAGATCAAAGGATGAGCAAGACAAAATGAAGGGTATCCCGTATGCTTCTGCTATAGGATCCATCATGTATGAAATGATAAGCACTAGGCCGGACGTGTCATGCGCTTTGAGCATGACAATCCGATACTAGCAAAATCCTGGAAATAGTCATTGCATGGCGGTTAAGAATATAATTAAGTACCTAAGGAGGACTAAAGATATGTTCCTAATCTATGGATCTGGTGAGGAGGAACTCGTAGTAAAAGGAACTCGTAGTCATTGTGAGAGGCGTATGTAGTCAAGATGGGATTTGTCCCTCTTATTCATTGAGAGTAAGATGTCTAAGGCCTGTTAAAGTTCAACCAAAGGAGAATGATCACTCTGTGTCTCCAGGATTTAACGTGACATCTGTGACAAAAGGATAGATGATTGTTTCACCTAAAATATTTCGACTAAGGTACTTGAAGGGGATGATGTTATTGAATGGCTCTTAGTCATACGTATTAAGGGTAGTAAACCGTTGTAGGCGGTATTTATTTCTTGCATCAATCTTATATGAATCTTGTGCAAGTGGGAGATTGTTGGATCTTGTATGCCCAAGACACATACAAAATTGATGTGGCTAGTATGTTATGATCCAAGTTAGGTTATACCCAATAACAAGCTAAGCAAATACCAATAATATTTATTTGTTGATATGATCAAACAAATAAATATTAACACCAATTTAGAAAATGGATTTTCTAAATTATTGCGTTTGAAATAGAACAAATTGTATGGATAATTTTGTTCATGAGAAATTATTTGTATCATTATTTAAGTTAGTTAAATAATAATAAATAATAGTGTGTTAAAGTTATAAAATTAAAAGGGTTTTAATTTTATAGACTTATGGCTTAAAGAGTGTAAAGTTTTACAAAAATTAAAATGGGGGGAACCCATTTTGAAGTAAGTTTCGGCCGCCCAAGGGCGGGCTTTGGGATTCCCTTGTTGTCTTGGGTCTTACAAGATTTAATACATTCCAACACTCTTCCATTAACACACTCTCTCTCACACACATGCAAAGTTTTCTTTTCTCCCTTCTTGGCTGAATTTTCAAGTTGAAAGAGAGCTGAAAATTCATTTTTAAAGAAGGAATTTCAAGCTGAAAATTTCGGTTTTGAAGAACGCACAAGAAGAGGGTTTTGGTGTTGCACCTCCTAACAAGCTAGGTCTTTGCATGAGCGTGTGGGTATACAAGCTTGAGGGCTTCTCTTTTGGAGGCTAGGCATTCAAGAAGCATCATCATCTTCCTCTCATCCATACAACACCCTTTGTTCTTGAAAGGTAGTTTCAAGAACATCCTATGGTTGTTCTTTTTCGTATTTGATAGCATTTCATTTCACATACATATGATTCTTGTTCATGGGTTTGTTTTGTGTTAAAATGGTTTATTTTTCAGATTATAAAACTTAATATTAACAACTTATATCCGCTACGTTTTATAGTTTAAATGGTTAAACTAGCTTTGATAATCATGTTACAAACCCATCAACTTCATCATAATCAAGCCCTTCAATTTGATAGAATCCTTGTACAGCAAGTCTGGCCTTATTATGAACAATCACATCTTTCTCATACGTCTTATTCTTGAATATCCATTTCTTTCTGATTGGCAACTTACCCTTTGGTAGTTCACACAGATGCTAAACATTAAGCTTCTTGAATTGCAACAACTCGTCTTGCATAGCCTCTACCCAATTATTTTCTTTCAATGCCATTTCAACGTTCTTTGGCACAATTTGATAAATACAACAGGAATACAAGCATGTATTTATTGCTCCAAAACGACTTCGAGTCTGAACGCCTTGTGATAATGGACCAATAATGGTTTCAGTTGGATGGTCCTTATGAATTCTCAGCTGAGGAATGACATCTTCAGATATAACGTCATTTAATTTAGACATATGACCCAATTGTTCTTCATTAGTGTTTCCTTCTTTAGGTTGATACATGATATCTTCCTCCTAATGACAATCATTATCAATAGATAAATCATTAAATTGAACTTGAATGACATCAATGTGATCATCTTAGAAGAACAACTTTGATCAGAAACATGTTGAGCTTGCTCAACTACAGGATCAGTCTTAATAACATCAGATGCAGAAACCTGTGGAACAGCTGTTCTTGGTGTATTAGCAGGTATGTCTGAAGATATTCCTTGTGCATGAGATGAATTGGATCCAAGATCATCAATAAACAAATCCTGAATAGATGATGTCAAAGGAGTAGAAACTGTAGGAACAACAGATAAATGATTAAATGTTTCAAATAATGAACCATAATCATAAACCCAAGAAGGTGAAGAACCTGCATCAGTTTTGTTAGACTCATGCCTTTCAATATTAAATGACTCGATTATTTGTTTTGATCTTTTATTATAAATCCTATATGCAACTTTATTGGCTGAATAACCAATAAAATAACATTCAATAGCTTTTTCATCAAACGTTTTGAAATATTTGATTTTAGTTTTATGTTAGAAAAAGATTTCATAAGGAGTCACATTTGGTTGTTTATTGATTAGAACAGTATTATGAACATAACAAGCAGTGTTAGCAGCTTCATCCTAAAAGAATGAAGGTAATTTAGCTGCTGATAACATTGTTCTTGTAGATTCAATTAATGTTTTGTTTCGTCTTTCAGCAACTCCATTTTGTTGTGAAGTTTCTGCTGAACTGAATTCCCTTGGTATCCCTTTTGAATCATAAAATTCCTTCAATGTCCTATTACAGAATTCAGTGCCATTATCACTTCAAATGCATTTGACTATTTTGTTAGTCTAATTCTCCACTAAAGTCATGAACTTTAATAGCAAATTAGGTTTCTCATCTTTGGTTGCTAAAAAGAAAAACCAAGTAAATCTTGAAATTTCATCAGTAATGACTAAAAAGTATGCACGACATCCTAAACTTAACACATTAACTATAACAAACTAATCCATGTGTAACAGTTGTAGAATAGAGTCAATTATGGTATGAGCAGCTGGTTTATGAGGTAAATTATGTTGTTTGCCTTTAGAACATGGCAGACAATGTTCTGTTAATTGAAATTGTTTCAAAGGCAGGCCAATCACATGATTACCTCTAACCAACTTGTTCATATTTTTATTGTTTACATGGCCAAGATGATGATGCCATAATAATGAATCACTCTTTGAGGCTTTAGACAACAAACATGACATAGTTGTAAATGAATGAGATCCATTCATGTCAAGTAAGTATGTGTCTTTGTCTCTCAAAGTTCTCAATAAGATCCAGTCATCAGGTATTAGAAATCCAGGTTTTATAATTAGACATTCTTTATCAGTGAAATGGGTGGAATATTGTTTGTCACAAATTTGAGAGACACTTAACAATTATGTGTTAGTTCCTCTACAAAGTTTACATCTTAAAAACTTAATACACCATTTGACACTATACATTTCTTTGTAATTTTTCCTCCTTTGTCTCTAACAAAAATAACATATCCTCCGTTATATGGTTCGATGTTGTTTAACAGAGATATATTACCAGTCATGTTCCTTGAACATCCACTCTCTCATAGGCCTTGAACATCCACTGCCAACGTGCCATACACTATTGATGTTGGGTCTTAGATGTTCCTACACAAATGAAATATTTATTCATTTTTAGGAACCCAAGTCATGGTTGACTTGAGTACACCGTTTTATCTAAATATGATACAGATTTTAGAATCATATCTCTTTTATCATTGAATATGTAGGCTTCAACAATATTAGGTTCTCATTCCTTTACTTTGTTTTCCATTTTTTATAATTGGTTTGACCAGATTTGAAACCAATTTCTTAGTAATACTTTAAGGAGAAGCTGGATTACGATCATTAATAGATAAAGGTTTCTTGTTTGTAGTTTCCTTTTGCAAAGTTATGTTTGGATGATCATTTCTTTTATCAGAAAACGATTTTGATTGACTCAAATTTCTTTTAAACTTTGCACTAAGAAAGAATTGTTTTCTATTATTAGCAATTGAATCATGAATCCTTTTATTTACTTGATAATGTTTTATGATGACAATTCCTAGCCATATGGTTAGGCTTTCCGCGTACATAACAACACTTAGTTTAATACACATTTTGATCTCGGGTTGTTTTCTCAAACTGTTGATGATAACTTCCATAGTTATCATAGAATCTGGATTTAGTATGTCTTTGGCCAAAAGATTCTTTAACAGTCTCTTGTTTTCCTTGTTCTTTGAATTTTTCCTAACAGATTGATTTTTTTTAGTTGCTAATGAGGATTTTGTTTGAACTTTATCCTTATGACTTGAAAGTACTGGAGTAGGACCAGTGTCTTTTGTACCTGTGCAACAAACATCTTGTTTCACAGAATTAGCAATAATAGGAGATCTATATAAAAAACATTCATTAGTTTCCTTAATAATATAATCTTCTTTATCAATGTTGCCTTTTGAACCAAATCTGTTCTTGAAATTAGTTTTCAAGTCAGATATAGATGTTGTGACCTTCTTTCTTTCTTTGGTCTTATACTTAATTTTTGACATAAGTTTCTTTTCTTTGTTTGACAACTTTAAACAATCATTTGAAACAAAACAAACTTCTGAACTTTCATTGATATTTGATGATAAATTACAAACATGATTTTCATTACAAGTTTTATTTTCTCAAAGAATAATTCATCATCACTCTCCCACTCTTCAACCAACCCGTCCTTCTTCACATATTTTAAGAAATAATTATCATGATTAACTTTAATTGCAATTTTTATGATAGGGTCAACAGTCAGTGACACATTGACTGAAGGTGTTAAGTCATACTGTGGTTGAAAACCTAAACCATAGGTCTCTTCATCATAAGTGTTAATAGATAAAGGCAATAAAGAATAGTCATGATTAATTGGTAGTGTAATGCTAGAATATCTAATTCCACCTTTAACTCCATTAATCTTTTGTGTCATTTGAGATTTGATAATACCTTTAACCATGTTTGAAGATAATTCAAATTTCTTAACACTCAATTTAGCATATAAGAGTTCACTTTTATTTTATTGATTTCCAAAGATAGCTCATTGTGACGTGTTGTCAAATCATTTATGTTACAATCTTTGTCATAAAGATCTAATTTTGATTTATAAATTGATTTGTTTAAACCGTCTATCTTTTCTTTAAAAATTTTCTCATTAGTTTCATATTTACAAGCTTGATATTAGAAGTTTCTCAACTTCTGAGATCAGATGCTCATTGTGAACTATATGTCTTTGTAGCTTTTTAATGCATTCATTAGAACAAACATAAATATATACCTTATTAGTCTCAGACATCCTCTTCGTCTCTTCATTCTGCTGCATTTGTTGGAGTAGTCTCAACAGCATGTTTTTTCAAATCATAAGCAGAGGCTGGAGTATCTTCAATAGCTATATCCTTCCTTCCTTTAGTAGCTGGAGTACTCTCAACTGCTTGATCTTTCACTTCATCACTTTTGACTGGAGTAAGCTCAACAGTCATTTCTTCTTTCAAATTCAACATGAGCTGGAGTAATCTCAACAGCTATCTTAACACAGTCTTTCACATGACCAACTTTCTTAGCTTCATAGTTTTCTGCTTCCACCTTTTCCTCTTCAACTTCCTTTACAATGTCATCCTTAACACTTTCTTTTTCACCAAACACACCATCCAATATATCAGAAGGCATAAACTTAGCAAGTAGGTTGTCATTACTATGCTCCTCTTCTGTTTTCATCTCAACCAACAAAGCGGTTGATTGCTTGATATTAAGGATCTCTAATTGATCCAACCAATCATACTCCTCATTACTTTATGATACCAAAGCATTGTTCTTTGATGTACCAGCTAGATCAATCTTTGTTTCCACCTCTACAGTCACCATCTTCTTCCTAATATCGGATTGAGCAGACCTTCCTTCAGTGCATTCTCTAGAAAAGTGACTGGGGTTGTCAAAGTTATGCATCTCAAACTTGACTTGTCAAACCCTATCTTGCTAGAGTTGTTCAATCCAAATACTTTCCTGCCAGTTCTTCGTGCAAAGTTCTTCGCACGATACACCACCATGGCCATCTGATATTTGATGTTATTTTCTTCAACATCATAAGGATTTACTTGTTACAGATCATCAACCATGATGTTAGGTGTATTGAGTCTACCAGTAGAGAAAGCTTCATAACTGTTCATTAATGAGGTGAATAAAGCAAAGTGCTCTTCTTCAATCTGAAAGATCTATTCGCTAGGTTGGGAATTAATAACAAATGCTTGTTGTGTTGGTTAAGCAGCATGAATATAAGGATAGGATTGAGATTGGGATTGGATTGAAGGTTGGACGTAAGAACTTTGATGACTGGTTTGAATTTGAGACAAGGATTGGGTAACATTTTGATCTTTGATAGTTGCATTAGCAGTAGATTTGGTTGTTGTTGTGGCTAACATAGTTGAGAATAGCTAACATAGTAATTAGGATTACTAGCCATTATGGCATACAGTGCCGATGCTTTAGCTCCCATAGTATTGATGTAATTTGCAGCCCTCTGCTTATCATCCATATCATAAGATTTGATGGTTGAGATGAGATCACTGAGTGTCAAGGTAAATAAGTCCTTTGTTCTCTTGATTGTAAGGTAGAGCATTTAACAGCTTTTTGTTAACTGCTATATTCTCCAAGATAATTCGTGCACTCTTTATTTTTATAATTACCTTCACAAATCTTGACATTTGTGCCTCCAAGGTTTCACCCAGTATATGATTAAATATGTTAAACTCTCGGTTTAACATATCTTTCCTGCTTTCCCTCATATCATTATTCCCCATAATCTGCTCTTCCATGATATCCAACAAATCTTTAGCCTTGGTATAGTCTTTGAACTTTTGTGCTATCTTAGTGGTCAAGGCCACTATAATAGCAGCATAGGCTTTGTCATCAAACTCTTCCTTCTTCCTATCCTCCTCATCCCATAAGTGTTCATGTTTAGGCTACCAACTCACCTTTGTCATTCTTGTATACCAGAATGTATGGACCTTGTTTGATTGATTGCATCATTCAGGGTTCCGTATAAATGACATAGTTCTTAAACCTAAATGCCCAGTTGGGGTAGTCTTCGTTATTGAGCAGTCTTGGTGGCATGGTGCTTGTACCAATCTTATTGTCAAGATTCAGTGTAGTAGTGATGTGCTTAAGATTGCCCATCTTTCTCAAAATCAAAAATCAGAAACTTCAGAAAGCTACAAACTTAAAGTTCTTGCATGAAATGTTAACTTGTCACGCGAAAGGTTTCAAGTTCTCACGCGACACCTTCCAGGTTCTCACGTGGAAAGTTTGTAACTGACTTTTGCGAATACTTCAACTATTCGCACAGAAGGAATCTTTCTGTAACAAACTTTTGTAAATAACACAAGTTCTCGCGTGAAAACTAAGTTTTCCAGAAAATCAGAAATTTTAGCCTTAGCTTGTTCTGCTTGATTTCGACTGTTTCACTCTTAATTCTTCATAGATTTGATTAAAATTTTATTAATCAAATGTTCAATTAGTGATTTAGGTTCAATTATGATCTGAATTGTCTCTAATTGATTCAATTAATCAATTTTTAAGCTCAAAAGATCACCAATCAATGAATATCATGTCTAACAGCTTCATAGTCTTCAAATGATCGAATTTGGTAGAAATTAAGTAGAATTGTTGGTCCCTGAAAGGATCATACATGCCAATTCAAGTGATGGGAGATGGTCGTTCTGTTGGCTGATTCCTACAAGTCCAAGAAGACATGCAGGTGAAGAAAAGACCAAGTGTTGGCTATCCGCATTTGTCTAAGCGGATGACTAAGAAACAAATACTGTTAAGTATTTGTTCATCCGCATTGGTTAATGCAGATGCTTTACAACAAATACTGTTAAGTATTTGTTCATCCGCATTAGTTAACGCTGATGCACACATAGAAATGCTGATAAGTGTAAAAGTCAGTCAAATTCCCAAGATGATCAACCAAGATCTCAATCACAATAACTCGGAATGAAATTATGATTGGAAGAAGACAAAGAATGATCAAAACAACTTCAATTGATAAACAATAGTGATTACAATCTTGTGCGAAATCGCACAGAGTGATTACAGAGAATAATTAAACTGAATACTGCGAAAACTATGAAAACTTTGCTACAAAATGAGAAAATTACATATTTATACTAAAACAGTAAGTTCTCGCGCGAGACATTCTTTTCACGCGGTTGTGCCTTTCGCGCGAGTTCAGTTTCTCGCGTGAGTTCTATTTTCGCTTGGCATCTTCATTTTCGATGTTCGTTGTTTTGCCGAGCCTTATGTAGTCTTCTACAATCTCCCCCTAGGCTCGGTGAAACACCCTTAGTAAAAATCAACATTTGCTTTCATGTATAAGCCAGAATAGGCATACCACTTATTCCTTGGGATTCGATCAGTCATCCAAACATATTGGCAAGACAAAAAGTAAACAGACTCGTCAGCTGTGATAGGACAATGTAGCAGCTTATTCAAGTCGTCTTTGCCAAACTTTATTAAGTCAGCTGGATCGATGATTCTGTATGATCTATCAATACATTTGATCACAGCCTGACCTGAATCCTTTTCGCAACTCCAAGAAATAAATTGCTTCAAAGAATTTGGAGGAACTGGAGCATGAACTGGAACCTTCCTTTTCTTTTAAGAATTTTCATAATGAGATCATATAGTTCTTTATCAAGTCAAGACTCTGTCCAGCTTTGTTTAAAATAAACTGGTTAAGTTGATTGTCAATATATTTGGTTCATTTTGAACTTATACTTCAGTCTTTACTTAGAAACATAATGAGTGATACTTATCATGTTTTGTATGATTTAATATAATTCAGTGGATCCCACAATCAGAACTTCAGTAAAATACTTACTAGTCTTCAAGACATTATTGAGATTTCAAGTCACCCCAAATTGAATTAGACCACGCATTGTTGATCAGTGATACCATTTATTTATTCCTAAAATATAGCTATTTGAGCATAAATAGCCTGAGAAATATTTCTTAACACGGAATATTAACAAGTTTAAGGACTTACTAACAGCCATCCGGACTTACGTCTGCCCTCTCAAGATGTTTAGGACTTACAAGCCATCCGGACTTACATGCCCCATCTTTTGATTTTGCCTTCCGTGATCAGAAAATATCCTCAAAATAGAAAATATATACCATATAGTATGTATGTCTTTAGACATATCTTTTGATTTGTGCACTTTGGCATCTTATATCCTATATGGCCTTTTAGCATCTTTTTGCTCAATTATTTGCTCAACTATTTTCTATTGGACCAAAAGAAGCAATGAGCCAAGATCAGGAAAACCTCTAAGTCCCACATGACATCACAACAACTGCTGAAGGCTTCATCAGCAGTTTGACAAAGACTGAAGACTCAACAGCTGAAGATCAAGATCTGAAGAACAACAGCTGAAGATCCCAAGTACTGAAGATAAGTACTGAAGTCTGAAGTACTGATGAATACAAGTACTGAAGACTTCAAGTACTGAAGACAAGTGCTGAAGATCAATAACTGAAGAACTGAAGAGATGATCAACAACTGATGCGCAAAGTCTGAAGACAATGACTAAAGACATCAGCTGATGACAACTACTGAAGTCATCAACTGATGAATCATCTGAAGATCAGTCTGAAGACCAAAGTGCTGAAGCTTCAGACTTTGTCACAACAGCTGAAGAAGTCTTCTTCAGTTGTTGTGATGGTTTTACTTTTCAGTTGTTTTATGTTTTTCCTTTTCAGTAGTTTGTACAACAGCTGAAGAGTTTGTTCTTCAGCTGTTATAGTTCAGTAGTTGTAAACGTCTGAAGAGTTTGTTCTTCAGTCGTTGTAGCTTTTCAGTAGTTTCCTTTTCAGTACTTGTAATAGGTAGAACACTTGGTAATTTTGTAAGAAGATGTCAGTTGTTGTGACATCTTCAGTAGTTTAGTTAGTTCTCATTAGTTTGTTAATAACCGTTTGATGTCACTATCAAGTGACATCAGCATACGTCATTTTGCCTATAAAAGGTAGATGACCTAATTGTATTCGGAGCCGAAACGTGTGAGCAAATAGAATATTACCTTTTTGGCAGAATTGTTCTCTCTCTCTATATTTACTGTTACATGAAAAATCCTTTATGTTCTTGCTGTAATTGCTAATTCTCGTGCTAAATCCGCTGCGAATACAACCTAATTGATCAAACTAGAGGCTGAGATCGTGACATTTTCTTTTTGTCTTTTTATTTCTTTTTGTCTTTTTGTATTTTCTCTTTTATATATATACATAGTTATGATAATCACCGAATCAAACAAATACAGGCTTGAGTATGACAAGATTATAACTCTCAGTCTGTGTTAGAAAATTTTTGACATTGTCACAGAATCCTGATATGTTCCCCACTAAATCATATCACTTTAATTGAAGTTTAATCACTCAATTATGACCTTTTCATTTCTGAAAGCAAAGCCTATCGACACATCAATCATAATCCAAGTCTATTCGTATTTAAGCCTTTGAAAGTACTTAGACTCTTTTAGAACTTTGTAATATCATTTCTCATTTAAGTATGAAAATTTCTTTTCTTTTTATTTTTCACTCCTTTGATCTTGACTCCCCCTAAAACCAAAAATATTTTTTAGAACGTGTTTTTCTAATTTTCTCCCCCGAAAATTGTGATTGTCTTTTTAAAGAAAAAGAACCAATTGCAATTTTATTCGTTATTAAAAAAATGAAAAATATTTTTGTGAAGATTCAAGAAATCAATTTATCCAAAGTTAATCATTCCCAATGATTGCACAAGGAAATCAAATCGAGAATGATCAAATGCCTTGGTAAATAAGTCAGCAATGTTTTTGGTTGACGGCACTTGTTTTAAATGAATAAGTTTTCGATCAAAACAGTCACGGATAAAATGAATTCGGATGTCAATGTGTTTAGTTTTGGAATGTTGAATGGGATTTTTAACTATGTTCAGAACTGTCGTGTTATCACACCAAATTGGCGTGTCATAAATATTGAGACCATAATCGAGAAGTTGTTGTTGAATCCAGACAAGCTGGGAACAACAGCTCGATGCAGCCACATATTACGCTTCGGCAGTGGATGTGGAAACAGTGTTCTGCTTTTTACACTGCCAGGAAATGAGTCAGTTACCCAAGAATTGACATCCTCCTGTAGTCGACTTCCTGTCTAAATTACAACCACCATAATCACGGTCAGTATAAGCAAATAAATTGAAATCAGAATTTCGAGGATACCAAAGACCAAGTTTGGGTTGACCCTTGAGATACTTGAAAATCCGCTTGACAGCTTTCATGTGTGATTCTTTTAGATCACTTTGATAGCGTGCACACTGACAAACAGGGAACATGATATCCGGCCTGCTTGCAGTGAGATACATGTGGGAACCAATCATTGATCTGTACAGATGTTGATCCACTGATTCTCCTAATGGATCTGGAGTAAGAGTTGGACGAGAAGCCATAGGAGTTGGAGCTACTTTGGAATCTTGAAACTTGTATTTCTCAAGAATAGTCTGAACATATTTTTCTTGAAGAATAAGAATACCAGTTTCAGATTGTGTAACTTGGATACCCAAGAAAAATGAAATTTCTCCAAGAGAACTCATCTCAAATTTCTTCTTCATCACTTCTTCAAACTCCGTGCACATACTATCATTTGTAGATCCAAAAATGATATCATCGACATAGATTTGAACAAGAATGATGTCATCGCCTGATTTACGAATGAATAAGGTTTGATCAATAGCTCCTTGTGAATAACCATTTGCAAGCAAATGTTCAGTCAGAGTTGCATACCAAGCATAAGGTGCTTGATGTAGACCATATAATGCCTTATCCAACTTGTAAACATAATCAGGATGATCTGGGTCTTCAAATCTAGGAGGTTGACAAACATAGGTTTCTTCTTTCATTTCTCCGTATAAAAAGGCAGTTTTAACATCCATCTGATACACCTTGATATTCATGTATGAAGCAAATGCTAAGAATATGCGTATTGCTTCAAGTATTGCAACTAGAGCATACACTTCTTCATAATCCAATCCTTCAACTTGATAGAATCCCTGCACCACAAGACGTGCTTTATTCTGAACTATAACACCCTTTTCATCCGTCTTGTTTCTGAATATCCATTTTGTTCCAATCGGAAGCTTATCCTTTGGAAGTTGTACAAGATGCCAACATTTAGCTTCTTAAATTGCATCAACTCATCTTGCATTGCTTCTATCCGACAGTTTTCCTTGAGTGCCATTTCAACATTCTTGGGCACTATTTGTGATAGAAAGCAAGCATATAGACATGTGTTGATTGCCCCTGAACGACTTCTGGTAATTACACCTTCATGCAATGGACCAATGATTGCTTCAGTTGGATGAGTTTTATGGATTCTCAGTTTTTAGGAATATCATCTGCAACAATCCTGTCTTCCAAGTTAGTGATGTGTTCAACATTTGCATTCACTTCTTCAGAGTGTCTAGACTGATACACAATATTTTTTTCCAACGTGTCATCTGAAGTGTGATTTTCAGAAGCAGTAGACACATTTGGAGATTCTTCAAATAGAACTTGAATGACTTCTATTGGTGTATCCAAAGTTTCTGAAGAAGATGAAGACAGGTGAACTTAGTGACTCTTCCGGCTCCTGAGTAGGAATTTGTTCTGAAATATCATCTGATAAACTAGTACTTTCAGACACTTGCACAGAAGCAGAAGGAATATTCTTGGATGATGACGAAATGGTAGAATCATCAGATATAAGAGATGGAAGTTTCTCAATGATTTTATTCTCCAAAGATGGTGCTTGAGAATCAGTATCTGCAGACAAAGATGTAGAAATTTTAAAATTTATGAAAAAAGATTCATAATCATAAACCCATGAAGGAGCTGAACCTGCATCAGTTATGTTAAGCTCGTGCCAATCAATATTAAATGACTCAATTATTTGTCGTGTTCTTTTATTATAAACATGATATGCATCTTTATTAGCTGCATATCCCACAAAGTAACATTCATCAGCCTTTTCAGAAAATTTTGAAGCTGTTTCAGTTGTGTGTAATAAAGTACAACAACAACCAAAGGTTTTAAAATATTTAACTTTGGGTTTGTGTTTATAAAATATTTCATAAGGAGTTATATTTAATCTTTTATTGATTAAAACACGATTCTGAACATAACATGCAGTGTTTACTGCTTCAGCCCAAAAGAACAGAGGTAATTTGGCAGCAGATATCATTGTTCTAGCAGCTTCAATTAGTGTTCTATTTCTTCGTTCTACAACTCCATTCTGTTGTGGAGTGCCTGCAGCACTGTATTGTCTAGCAATGCCCTTGGATTCACAAAACTCATTCAACGTTTGATTGCATAACTCTGTTCCATTGTCACTTCGGATGCATTTTACCTTGTTATCTGTCAGATTCTCCACCAAATTAATGAATTTGATCAAAAGATGTGGAGTCTCATCCTTAGATGCTAAGAAAAACACCCAAGTAAATCTAGAAAAATCGTCACTAACAACCAAACAATAAGATCTTCGACCCAAACTTAAAACACTCACAGGACCGAATAGATCCATGTGTAAGAGATGTAAGATTGATTAGATTGAGTTGTGTGCAATTGGTTTGTGAGGAAGTTTATGTTGTTTACCCTTTGAACATGACAAACAATGTTAATTTAATTGAAATTCTTTTTCGGGTAAACCAATGACATGATTTCCACGTACCAGTTTGTTCATGTTTTTAAGATTGACATGTCCTAATCGACAATGCCATAACATGGAATCATTCTCTGAGGCTTTGGATAGTAAACAAGAAGCAGTTACCAAAGAATTTGAACAATGCATATCAAGAAGATATATGTCATTGTCTCTCGGAGTCTTCATCAAAACCCATTCATCAGGAATTACAAAACCCGATTTTAAGATTAAACATTCTTTGTTAGTAAAGTGTGTAGAATATTGTTTGTCACATATTTGAGACACACTTAGCAGGTTATGTTTTAATTCCTCAAGAAAGTTCACATTCTCAAAGCTAAGGACACCATTTGTAACTGTACCACGCTTAGTAATACGTCCTCCTTTATCGCCTACAAAAATCACTCTACTACCATTATATGACTGAACATCCTGAAGTAATGATAAATTCCCAGTCATATGTCTTGAACAACCGTTGTCTACATGCCATAGGCCTTCAATAAGCTTTTGAGGTTGTCCCTGCATAAATAAAAGAATTGCTTAGTCTTTGGTACCCAAGTCAAACACGACATGAGCACATTCTATGTTGCAGTTAGACAAAAAGATTTGAGATTGTTATATTTGTTTAGCACATCAGTCTTTTCATTCACACTTTTTAATTTGATTTTATCTTTTAAATCATTTTTCAAATTCTTGTTCTTTTCGACATCATTAGCATGATCAACTTTTGATTTCATTGGTTTTGAAAATTTTCCACGAGTGAAAAACATTTTTCTATTGTGAAAAATAGAATTATGAAATCGTTGTTTGCTTAAAGATTTTTGTCAAAAAGGACAATTATTCGCCAGATGATTTATGTTTCCACACTGATAACATTTCCTTTGTTGTGTGTGGAAAAAAACTGTGGATGACAATTATAAAAATTGTCATAGAAACCAAAGTCAGATTGACTTTTTGGTTTAACCCTCTGCACAGTCTCTCAAATCTTTCTTCATTTGATAATTGCTTGTTCATCTTATGCAAATTCGAGGAAATTAGTGAATTGTGACCACTTGTAATATGAGATTTAGCAGTTGTGACTTTTGGAAGTGATGATGGTGGAATTGGACGAGTCTTAGAATTTGCTGGAGTAGGACCAGGCTTTGATATGCGAATGGATGCCGGAGAAGGACCAGGCTTTTCAATTTTCAGAAAGGATGAAGAAGGAGCTTTCACTTGCAAATCTGGGCTACAAATATCTTGGTTCACAAGGTTAGCATTATGATGAAGTTTATTTTTAAAGAATCGAAAATTCATTTCTTTAAAAATATGATCTTCATTTTCAATTAAACCTTTAAAAACAAATCTACTTTTAAAGTCCTTTTCAAGTTTTGCTTTCTGATTTGCCCTTTGATTTTCATTCAAATTACATTTAATATTTAATTTTGGCACATTCAAATCAACAATCTTTTCATTTTTGATGAAGTTTGATTACAATCAGATCTGAAATCATTTACATTCTTATTTTTCAAACTTTCACTTTCATTTTCACTCTCACAATCACTCTCCCACTCTTCAACCAAACCATCCACCTTCACATTATCTGCACAAAAATTTTCAGTTGATTGTTTAGGTTTAGTTATTGTGATAGGATCAACAGTCAAATTTACTTTGACTGAAGGTTTTAAGTCGGAGGATGGTGAAAAACCTATCCCATAACTCATATCACAATCAGAAATGACATCAGATGAAGGCAAACATGGATAATCATGATTAATCGAAGGAGCGATGTTTGAAAATCCAACACCACACTTTCCTCCTTTTATCTTCTGTGTCATTTGTGACTTGATAATACCTTCAACCATAGTTAATGAAATTTCAAACTTTTCAACAGTCAATTTAGCCGAAGCTAGTTCACTGTTGAGTCTATTGATTTCTAAGGCGAGTTCATTATTTCTATTGGTCAAATCATTAGATTTAATTGTAAATTATATGCTGTATTATTTAAACCTTCAAGTTTTTCTTTGAAAATCTTTTTATTTGATTTGTGTTTTTGAGCTTGATATTGAAGTTTTTCAAAATCCATTATCAAGTTTTCAGTATGAACTCTATACCTTTGAACTTTCTCAACACAAGAATTTGAACATAAGTCATCATATACCTTTGGTTCTGAACTTTCTCCTTCAGTTTCTTCAACCTTCTTTACCATGAAAGCCTTCATGACAGCAACCTGTTCTTCCACTGGAGCAACTTCAACAGTCTTTAGATCTCCACATTGGCATTTGACTGGAGGCTCAACAGTGTACTCTTCAACCTCTATCCTTTTCTCAGCAACTTTCTCTTCCTGTTCTTCCATCTTAACTTTCTCTTCACATTTAACTTATTCTTTCTCTTCTTCAACTTCCTCCTTCTCTTTTTCAACTTCCTCCTTCTCTTCTTCTTTCTTACCAAACACACCTTCCAACAGATCATCAGAAACAAATTCAGCAAATAGATTCTCCTCCTCTTCAGGTCCAGTAACAATCTTGGCAATCAAAGCAGTAGACAATTTCAGATCAAGAGCTTCCATCTGGTCTGACCAGTCATATTCAGCATTAGTTTAGGAAACCAATGCTTTGTTACCACCAGAAGTACTAGGTTTATCTTTCTTTGATTCAATCTTAACAGTCACCATTCTTTTTGGGCCTTCAGCTTGACCAGACTTGGGTTCTGTACATTCTCTAGCAAAATGACATGGTTTGTCACAGTTGTAACACCTCAGGTTGGATTTGTCAAAACCAATTTTACTAGAGTTGTTTACACCAAACATCTTACTCCCAGTACGTCTAGCAAAGTTCTTTGCCCTGTATACCACCATAGCCATTTAGTACTTGATGTCATTTTCCTCAACATCATCAGGATTGACTTGGTGAAGATCATCAATCAAGAAATTAGGAGCAGTGAGTCTACCAGCCATAAAAGCTTCACAGCTTGACATGAATGTAGTGAATAGGGCAAGATGTTCCTCAGCAATCTGGACTGTCTGCTTTGAAGGATTAGTGGTAGCAACATAAGCATTTTGACCACTTTGTGGAGATGGGGTTTGAGGGATTTGTTGATGGATGATAGGGGAATAATGTTGAGCAACTGGAATTTGAATTTGAGGGTTGATTACTAGTTGAATATCAGAAGATGCTGGACTTCCAGTTTGCTGTTGCTGACACATCTGGGTATAACTGACATAGTAATTAGGATTACTAGCCATTTTGGCATAAAGAGCAGTTGCTTCAGCACCCAAAGAACTTAGATGATTTGCAGCTCTCTGCTTATCATCCATTTGTATGACTTGATGGTTGATATAAGATCAGTCAGATAAGGAGTATACAAGTTTTTAGTTCTTTTGATCAGTGTACAGTTGTGATTCCAACTGTATAGAAGTGAGTTCAGTAGCTTTTTGTTTACCATGATTGGTTCCAGTGTAATCCCAGCACTCTTCATTTTTGTTAGCAGTTTAACAAACCTGGCAATCTGAACATCCAACGCTTCACCCACAACATGATTAAACATGTTGAACTCTTGATTCAGCATATCCTTTTTGTTTTCCCTCATGTCTTTATTGCCCATGATCTGAGTTTCTAATGCATCCCATAACTCCTTTGCACCTCTTAACTCTTTAAACTTATGAGATATTTCCATAGTCAAGGCAATGGTAATAGCAGCATAAGCCTTGTCATCAAGCTCTAATCTCTTTATGTCATCTTCATCCCACAAGTGTTCAGGTTTTTGGACCATCTCTCCTTTATCATTCTTGTACAGGGGAATATAAGGACCATATTTGATCGACCTCCACATCTTTGGTTCAGTATAGTTAACATGATTTTCGAACCTGTATACCCAATCAGCATAATCATCTTCGCTGAGAAGTCTAGGTGGCTTGTTCCCAGTACCAATTTCAATATCAAGATGAAGAGATGCAGTAAGATGCTTCAAATTGGTGTTGATGAAGACATGTTGATCAGAAAATCAGAAATCAGATTTGTCGTGCAAAAGCAGACTTCATGCGACACACAATTTCACGCGACAATGATTTTCGCGCGAGACAACAGATCGTGCGAGATACCCACTTATCCTCCAAGCAAATTCGCGTGAAAAGCAGAATAACTGCCTGTGCGAAAAGGTAGTTTTCGCACACGAAAATTCCTGAATCTTTTCACACAATAGGTTTTCCAATTTACGAATTTTGCCAATTTTCACCACAAATTAACTGATTAGTTCCATTTTGAGGTACTTTAGTTCAAGTTAATAAGTGTTCTTTCAATTTTAGGTCCAAACTCAATTAATTCAGTCCAAAAGATCACTTTTCTTCAATATTTCAGCAGCATAACATCTCCATTTTAAATTCTCAATCAAACAAGTGAATAGAAAGATGAAGAATGATCCAATTCAGTCAAAAACGTCTTCAAATCTTGGTTCTAGAGCCTATTGCTCTGATACCAATTGTAAAAGTCAGTCAAATTCCCAAGATGAGCAACCAAGATCTCAATCACAATAACTCGGAATGAAATTATGATTGGAAGAAGACAAAAAATGATCAGAACAACTTCAATTGATAATCAATAGTGATTACAATCTTGTGCGAAATCGCACAGAGTGATTACAGAGAATAATTGAAATGATACTGCGAAAACTATGATAAACTTTGCTACAAAATGCGAAAATTACATATTTATACTAAAACAGTAAGTTCCCGCGCGAGACAGTCTTTTGACGCGGTTGTGCCTTTCGCGCGAATTCAGTTTCTCGCGTGAGTTCTATTTTCGCTTGGCATCTTCCTTTTCGGTGTTCGTTGTTTTGCCAAGCCTTATGTAGTCTTCTACAATAAGTGTTTGCTCATCCGCATTAGTTAATGTTGATGACCAAACACTTAATGCTTATTAAGAATAAAGAAATGCTGATGAAGCCAAGGCATCCGCATTAGTTAATGCGGATGTTTAACAACTAATGCGGCCGAAGACCTTTTTACTTAGACTAGTATTCTGTATAGATGTAAGGGTAGTTTAGTCTTTTTGTACAGGCTTTATATCAGCCTATAAATAGAATAGAATATCCATCATATGTATATTTTTCAATCACAAAGATACCTAGTACTCAAGTTACGAGGTTCTGAGGTTGTCTTTTCACTGTTCTTGAAAACCCTGGAACCTGTTGTAACTTGTTTGTTCTACATTTAATACACAAGCATTTATGAGTATATTTACAGCATTAAATGTTCTTTGATTCAGCATTTCCGCTACTTAATCACTAACTCAACACCATATTCGATCCATGTTGACTCAACATCAACAGAGAATATCATTCTCGGACCCAGTCAATTGGTATCAGAGCTCTGGCTTACGGATTCAACTCAAGATCTGCTCATATCTTAGCTGAAAATCGATTGATCTGGTGATTGAGGTGCTCATAAGCATAACTCGGTTGTTAATGAGTATACAACTGTAAAAACCAGAAAAACTTCATATTCTTTCACTTTTCTGCTACAAGAACACACTGAAAGTCATCAGTAGTGTTCAGATCTATGATTGAACACAAACAAAAAACAAAAAGAAGCTATTATGTTAGATCTATTGAGGCTGATCCATCCAAAAACAACACTTAGAAGAAATTTGTACAAACTAAGAGAAGCCTTCCGAAGGCAATGCTGCAACTTCCGAAGCTTCTATGGTGATCTTCCGAAGAGCTTCTAAGGATGAACTCAGTCTTCCGAGACTTAGAAGATCTCCTTCTAAAGTTAAACACTTAAAAGAATGAAAACAAAGTCTTCCAAAGACAAAGCCTCGGAAGAAGCCGTGTCTTTCGAAGTATAAAGTTGTTCGGAAGAACTTATTCTTCTGAATCCATTTTACCTTCGGAAGGATCACACTACGAACCTATGGACAAAGTATGGTCCGACTGACACTGGCTGCCTACTCTGATTCTCTGCAAGATGCCGTCCACGTTCATGTGGTTGACCAATACTTTTGTCTACTGTTCACCATTCCTTAGTTAGTACAGTTGCCACCTTTAGTTGGTAAGCAAAAGGTAAGTCATGGACCTGTCATGACTACCTTATCTTACATAATACTTTATCTAAGATACCCTACTCTAGTAATGTAGTATTTGTTTAGAAGTAAGTCCCAGCATGTTATCTACGTATAACAAGCTGTAGATAGTAGTATATATAGTCGCTCATTGTAACTTAGTATCCATGCTTCTGCATGAGTCTTGAAATACTTAGTTGAGAGATAATATATACAAGTATATTGAAAACCACTTCTTGTGTTCTTTACTTATGATATTATTATCAACTGAGTTCTTGATTTTGCATTCATCAAACGAGTGATATTTAACAGTTTGTGAGAAACACTAAGTGTTGAGAGAACAATATCAATCCTGCAATTGGTATCAGAGCATCCAAGCTCTTGATTGTGAGATATAACCATCCCAAATCAACCTTGTTTCTTAAAACTTATGATAGGATCAATTAGAGCAATCTGTATCAATTATATGAACAATTCAAAGCAAAATACAATCAGTTGTAATCATATCAAGACAAATCAACAAAATTCATATTCTATTGATTGCAAAGACGATTACAAGTGATAGAAAGCAGTTCTCATAAAACATGCAAAAACTTACAATCTACACTACGCCTATTGCTATTTATACTAGAACTAAGGAACTAAATTTACACAAAAAGTCCCTACACTAGTATAAAATACAAAAACAGACACTAAACAATAAAAGACTAAATGTTAATCTTTTAAGGGACCTAACAATACTCCCCCTAAGATTGACATTGTCTTCAGTCTTCTGTTTAGCTCCATCCTTTTCTTTTTCTTCTTTTGTCTTGATCTTGATTTGTCTTCATTTCTTCTCAGCATCCTTTGACTTTTTCTTTTCTCCTTGAATCTTCTATCTTCAATCTTCAAACTGCAATGAAATCCTCAGGCTCTTCTTTTACAGAGAACATAGGCTTCTGCTTATACATTTCAACTTCCTTCAGAGCATTCTCAATTGCTGACTTGAACTTCTTTGCTAGAACAGCTTGCTCTGGTTTTGATTCATTTGTTTTTATGTCTAACTGCTTCATTCTTTCCAATGTGTTCTTTGACAAACATGCTATATCAACATTAGCATAAAGCTCAATTGGGATTCCGCAGTCTTTTGTATATAATTCAAGCACTCCTTTTCTTGATATTCTCATGAATTCAATATCTGGTATATCTTTCTTCACAATATTTGCATAAGCCAAAGCTTTTCTTAAAGCAATTCTTTCCATGGCTGCACTCATGACATTGATAATTGACACAAAATACTTTTTATCTTGTTCAGCTGTTTCATCTGATAACTTGTCAAACTTCTGCACAGATAGAAATGAAATATAACTTGGATGTAGTAACCTCAATTCAAAGGCTCCAAACAAAGTTATCATGTCTTCATTCCAGTCTTCTAAGTTTCTCACAAGCTTCAGTTCACACGTTTCTGAATTATAAAACCATCTTTGAATTGGTTTTGACTTTTGATTTCCGTCAATCATCTTTATGCCCGGAGTAGTCACCTTTTCAACAAACTTGTCATAAAATTCAATCATGAAGTGATCTTCATCTGATTGATTCACTGTCTTACTTTTCTTCTTCTTCATTGACATAAAGTATTCTTTATCTTCTTGATCACATCTTGTTTTCAGAAAATTACTTGATCTGGTTAACCCTGTTCTCAACAAATCTACCATCATTTGACCTCTTTTTGCATTTGAATGGTTAATCAACCTCAATTTATTCAACTCCTTAAGATCTTGCACTGGAAGTTTTATGATGCTAGCATAAAAATGATACACATCACAAATAGCATTCACTCTTTTAATTAGAAATGCATCAAACACTTCATCATACTTCCATGCTATGATTTTTACTTGATTGGTGAAGTCTGGTGCAATCATTGCATTTAACAGTTCAGCCACTGATTGACCTTTTTGTAACACATTTCTTACCAAATCACCAGTTGACCTTGATTTATCAAAAATTTGAATTTGATCTTCAGATGCTTTATATGCTTGTTTTTCTGATTCTGGAAACATCTTCATCAATTCTTTTCTCCTTTCAAGCATACTTGATTTTTGAGCCATCTGCTTGATCTCCTGAGGCTTTAAAATCCGAGTTCTTTTTGTGATTTCCAGATATTGTGGATTGTCAGTATCCAAAATAATCATCTTTTTGGTTTGTTTCTCTGTTTCTTGAAAACTTTTAACCAAATTTCTCAAAGATACAGATTGAAGCCTTTTTAATTTTCTCCAAGGATAATTCCTTGCTTGCAACCATGATCTTAAAGCAAACAAACTCATGTCTTCTGGATCAGGATGGTGCAGCTCGGAACTTGAAAGTTCATCCACATTGATACTTTCTTTTTCTCTGTTCCACTCTCCATGTTCAATCACAATTTCATTAGGATCTATTGGAGCAATGGATTCAGCAGCTATGCATTTCTCATATTCATCGTTTATTTGAGAAACTGTTAATCCATCTAAAAATACTCTGTTGTATTTCATCTTTACAAGATAGTTATACCTTTCTTCAAAATCTGATAGAATATCATCAACTCCTTGATCATGTTCCAAAGGAGGATGTTCAAATTCTTCAACTACATCATCATCATCTAAAACTTCATTATACCAGTCATCATCAAATTCATCTTCTAAATCTTCAAGAGCACCAATTTTGTCTTGACTCATTTGCTCTTGACTCTCTTGATGTTCTTTTTCAGTAGATTCTTCAACTTTTTGAACTTTTGAAGAAGTTCCAGTAATAAATTCAACATCAGCTTCATCTAATTTCCTCTTTCCTTTCTCCCTTTCAGATACTTTTTCAATATCAATTGGAATGTTTTCAGCAATAATCACAATTTCTGGAGAAGAGGGCTTTGCTGATTCTTTTAACTTTGTTAATTCTTCATTCAATCTTTCATTTTCTTCAGACAATTCTTGAATTTTTCTTCCAGCAAATCATAATCTTTGATCATAACTTCAAAGTTCTTTATAACATCTTCTTTATCTTTTGCATACTCAACAATCTTTTCATCTTTTAACAAACCATCTTCTTTCAATTTTTCATTAGCTTTCTTCAACAAGTCAAGCTTTGCTTTTAGTTCTTCAATTTGTTTTTCTTTTGCTTCATTTTCAGCTTTTAAGCTTTCGAGTTCATCAACATCAAGAATTTCTTCAGTTTGAACTGCTACATCAGTTTTAGAAACAGGTATATCTTGATGAATTTGAAATGTCTCAATGAACTCATAATCAAAAATTTGATCATCAACATTCATTTCTTGTTCAGTCTCAAAGTGAGCTTGTTCCTCTTCATGTATTTCTTCATGAGCAGTTTCATCAATGATAAAATCATCTACATCATCAACTGCTTCATGCTCACTTTCTTGTTCATGAACTTCATCACCTATTATATCTTCAACTTCGTTTTGAGCTTCAGTTTCATGCTCAGAACTTGGTGATTCATGAATTATATCCTGGTGAGTCTCAGCTTCATCACCGTCATTATCATTATCATCATCTTCATCATCTTCATCATCTTGATCATCATTATCATCTTGATCATCTCATCATCATCTTCATCATCTTGATCATCTTCATCCAAAGGAAATTCATCTATCAGATCAGCAGGATCAATTGGTTCTCCCTCTATCAAATGATAATGCTCCACAGTAATGTCAACCTCATCATTTGCTACATTTAACATGTAATCAAACATAGGTACATTTTGAGCACCGGTTATCATTGATAATTTTTTATATGTCATTTCAGACATATTTTCCATCTCCAATCGATCTCCACCAACACCATACACATGAATGTCAGGATATTCCTCATTAATAATCATTTGGAGGAATCTTGGATACATTAAGTATTTATGCCTTGTTCCTTTTTCCAAATTAAAGGAAAATCCATTCAGTATCCACTTTGACATATTGAATCTCCTGTTTGTAGCTAAAGCAACAATAGGTGAAGCTATGTCCACAGGAAAAGAGTTCCAACCAGCACTCCTCTTGGACAAACAGTGTTGGAAGATGTAACACAGAAGCTTCCAGTGATTATATACTCTTGCTCTAAAGAATTGTTTCTTAGGAAACTGATCAGGATGACCCATAGCCATAAAACTTTCTCTGCATTCATCAAAAGAAAATTCACATCTATCTTCAGGATCATTTTCACCCAATCTCAGAGCATTTCTGATAGAATCTTCAGATACTTCTATCATTCTATCTCTGGTTATAAATCCCCTTACAAATTTTCTTCCATCCTCTACTTCAACCCGAGCCGTGTTCCAAAACTGTCTAATAAGTCTGTCATAGATGACAGTTTGGTAACACATAGCATAGACATATTTGGTTCTTAGAAGAAATCTGATCATTTCTTCATAAGAAAAGGCATCTTGAGCTTCATCATCCAAAAATGCAACAATATTATGCTTAGGTACAAACTTCAGTTCTGCCATCTGCAAAATTTAAGAACAAAGATGTTTAGATAATGTGTATTTTGAATCAAATGATCAATTGTGAGTTTAAATTTATGATGATTTAAGAAATTATAAACTGATGTGTTAAATTTAATTTGAATTTTAAAAACAATCTTGAATTTTAATTTTAAGTGTAAACACTTAATTTTGATAAAAGATGAATTTTTCAAGCTTGATTTTGATTAACAGTATAACACTTCTGTTTATGTTATCTTATATCACTGTATTAAGAACTCTTAAATTACTGAGATGATGATTTTTATCAATTTTGATTTTATTTTGAATTTTGTTTTATTTTATTTTGAAAATTTTTGAAACTGTTCATCTTCTTCATCAGTTCATCATCCCCGAGACTGTTCATCGGAGACCCTGAACCAAAAATTCAATCAAACATCAGATTATCACAAGATTATCCTAATATAATGATCGAAATCATCAGATGAACATGAATCAATCATCAATTTTTCTCATTTTTCTCTCGATTTGAAGAACTCTGTGATGTTTTAAGTGTTAGGGTTCATACGACCCACAGGGATCGAACGACCATCAAAATGTTTCATTTCAAATGAAATCAGTTGAAAATGATTCATTTACTTACATTCACAATCACACGAATACTATCAATCAATCGGAAAATTTTTTTTTTCGAAGTGAATACAATCGATGAATAAGGGTTTTTGTTCGAAGAAAGTCGAAAGTTCGAGAGTTCAGAGGGTTTTGTGAGGGTTTTTGAATTTAGAATGAAATGAATATCACAAGTGTTCTATTTATACTAAGTATAAACATTTTAGACTCATGAGTACTGTTGGTCGTTTTAGGATCATTCAGACTCATTAGGTCAAAAATTTCACCAAGTATCTAGACATATGAGCACTGTACAACAGTCGTATTAGCACTGTTAGACACATTAGTCTAGCCGTATGAGAACTGTTTCAGACTTATGAGAACTGTTAGTCGCATAAGCACTGTTGGTCGCATAAGAACTGTTCCAGTAGCATGAGCACTGTTTCAGTAGCATAAGCAATTTTTCAGTAGCATTAGCACTATTAGTCGTATAATAAATCTGAAATGTCCACATTCACTTGTAATTTTTTCAAGTCTTCCACCTGCACACTGTTTAAACAAATTAGTAATATTTCATACTAATATTCAAACAATATTGCATAATTTTACATTTTAACCCTCAAAGTTTCAAATTTACACTTTTGACCCTCAAAGTTTCAAAATTTACACTTTGACCCTCAAAGATTCAAATTTTCATTTTTGACCCTCAAAATTTCAAATTTTCATTTTTGACCCTCAAAATTTCAAATTTTCATTTTTGACCCTCAAATTTGAACTATTTACAAGTTTGACCCTTCATCTTAGTTTCAAAATGAACAACCAAATATTTCAACATCTGTCTTGATTTAAACTTTTCAAAGAAGCTTTTCCTTACTAAATATTATGAGATCATTTTATCATTTGATAAACACACACATACTTTGAAATTAAAGCATCATCCGTTCAATTCATATGATCATTTTCATTTTGATTACATGATCATTCTAATTTTGATTTTCTGAGAGTATTCTTATTGGTTTATTACTCCCCCTAAACTTTTAAGTTTCACAAACTTAGAAGTTTATTAATGGATCATAAGAATATCATACTTAACTTTGTTATATTGCCTGCACACAAGAAAACATGCATAAAATCAAAATTAAAACAGAATAAAAATCTAATATTTACACTAGAATCTTTGATTGCAGTGAGATCATATTAGATAAGATCAGACATTAAAATAAAAAATTGTGTGGATAGTCATAGACAATGATTAAATCCTGATCAAGTGTGTTCCAGGTCAGTGATTATCACAGCAAAGGAGACACAAGATCTAAGGACAACAAATGAGTGTTTTTGACATAAACTATCAGCTCACTTACTTTTTCAATTCTTGGATGAGTATGGTAGAGGTGTATGACAAGATGTGACTCATACCAAGACAAAGAGGATCAACCATCATCAAGACATGCAAGAAAGCACTTATTCTCAACTTATTACCTAACAAATATGCATAATCAGAGTTCATGTTACTTAATTTAACAGAGAATGATCATGGATAACCATTTGATCAACTCTAACCATCCTTTTGAATGGGTTGTGCACATTGGCATCTTTTGCATCAAATGAGAATATCCAGGTCTGTAATGACTTACAACAGAGGATATCTCAGTACTTCAGGTCTATGATGACTCATAACAGAGAAGTAAATGATGCTTGTAACAAACCTCATGATTAGTCACATTACCATTAGGTGTGAGCAGGAGTAGCTTAACAAGTAGTCAATCTGATAAGCTAATACACTCAAATGTACTTAGATGAATACACAAACAAGCATAAGGATGTGGGTAATCACAAGAATTTACTTGTTCAGTATATTAGCATGATAGTGTCTACACAACAATTCCTGATCATGTCAGACTTTATTAGCGAGTGAAGTATGTAACTGATCTTACTAATGTACTATCATTTCTCACAGAAGGCAAAACAGATTCATTCCTAAAATAAAGAATGAAAAATGAAAAGCACTCTATTTTTGGATTTTTGATTTATATTTTTCTATTTGATTTTGGGGTTTTCTACTTTTGTGTTTGTTTTTCTATAAAAGAAAGCACACACACACAAACAATCAGGCAAATAACTATGAAAAGTTATCCTTATGAAAATTTTCAGATTTAGGACAGTATTTGATCATGAAAAGATTCAAATTTGTAACCAGGTTTACACATGGTTAATAAGGCCAATTGACTCCACTAAATACTCAAACCTTCCTGGTAGAAAAGCTTTAGTAAATAGGTCTGCCAACTGTTTTTCAGTTGCTATTTGAATCAAAATGATTAAACCTTTTTCAGAATTATCTCTTAGAAAATGATATCAAATTTCGATATGTTTTGTTTTTGAGTGTTGAACTGGATTAGCTGTAATGAACATAGCAGCAGTGTTATCAATGTAAATGTAAGGCCCCGATCCCGGGCACCTCACAGTTGGTCGTCATCACCCATAAAACATACATGTAATATAACTTAATAAAAACTATGCAGCGGAAACTTTAAATTTTACTATAAATGCTTTTGTAAAGTAATACAACCCCTGTTACAAAATATCATTTGTTTGCATTACAATACAAAAACATTATCAAAAGAATGCCATCCCAAAAGAGCTGAGTAGCCGCCTCGTGCCATCCTCAGCAACACTACCTGCCAACTGGAAAATACATAAAAGTCAGCGTTGCTGAGTGAGTTCTAGTTTTGTATTAAAACATACCTTTACTTAAAAGTATTCTTTTGTGCATGCGTTCATACATCATACGTACACAGAGATAATATTCGTTATTATCTTCATCATTCGTTATTCGTCGTTATTTTTAACATCTCGTATGGATTCTGTCAGGCTTTACCCACTTCATAACACTCGGCTATGATTACTGTGGTCGAATGACACGAATCCCGTTCATACTTACTTGCACGCATTGAAAGGTTAATTGTACCAATACCATATGCTACACCCCGAACGTTATTAGCTACCGGGCCGAAGTCAATCCATAGACAGCTAAACGTAGTGCCACAGTACGGGCCAAGGTCAACAAATGAACAACAAGCGTATGCCACGGTACTGGGCTGAAGTCTATGGAGGGACAGCTAAACATGGTGCCACGGTACTAGAGGTAAGCGGTAGAGGTACCATGACCATCGTCAATCACATAGAAGGACCAATCGCGTTATTCAATGCTTGCAAGACATAATTCATTCGTTCATTAATGCATGTATTCATCATCATTCTTCATTTCGCTCATTCGTTAATACATGCATTCGTCATCATGTTCCTCTTTCATTATCTTTCACTTTACGATACATAATACTTCATTAATTCATTTCTCGTTATCGTAAAGTTTCAGAAAGATAAGCATACACAATCACAAGGAACATACACACATCATACTTATTCATCATACATTCATCATCATACATTCATCATCATACGTACATCATCATGCATAGCATCATACCTTACTTAACAATATTTTAATAATATTGTTAACAATAATATACTAATAATAATATTAGTAACAATTAGGGTTAATCATTCTCATCATTATATGCATGAGACATCATCATTTATTAACCCTAGTCAACCCTGGTCAAACCTCGAACTTCGAACTTACTGGAAATTCCTGAAAAATTCTAAGTGTTTAGGCGTTTTAGCACTATTGGGCGTATAAGCCCTCTGGGCGTATGAGCACTATTAGCCGTATGAGCACTGCTGGACTTTTCACTTAACACTTAGATTTATCAGCTGGTCATACGACCACACTGTTGGTCGTATGACCACTGATGGTCGTACCACCCCTGGACTTAGGAACATTTTCTGATCATACGACCACTGTTGGTCGTTTGAGTCCACACTTAGAAAATTTTACATTGTCATACGACCACTGTTGGTCGTATGAGTCCTGTGAGACTTTTCAATACTTAGAAAAATCCTGATCATACGACCACTGTTGGTCGTATGAGCACTAATGGTCTCAACACTTACATAAATTGGTCATACGACCACCCAACTGGTCGTATGAGTCCTATTGAACCCAACACTTAGAAAAATATTCTGGTCATACGACCACACTGTTGGTCGTATGACCACTAGTGGACTTACCAACTTTTGCTTACTTATTCTAAGTCCCATTTTCAGACACATTAGCATCCTACTCATATGTCTAATTCATAATTCAAGTCCAAAACATCATAATGCCTAGTTCTAAATATATGCACATAATTCTAGGCATAAATCTAACATAAACATAAACATACATACAATTATTTCATACGGGTATCAACCCACAATTTTATAAAAACATATTTACATGCATTTCCAGCCCCAAAACATTTAAAAACAGTAAAACGGGGTCTAGAACTCACCTTAGTCGTCTTCTTCGAATTTACACTCTTCAACCCGAACCTTCTCAACTTGCTCTAACACCTAGAACACACACACCACACCACCCGAACACACAAGACACACTTATAAGCACACATACGGTTCTAGAATCATCTAAAACTTCAAAAAACTCGAGAATTCTTACCAAAAGCTTCTAAGTTTACAGATTCTTCTTCAAAAATCCGAGGGTTTTCTGCTCCTTCTACTTTCTCTCTCTAAAGATATCGAATGCAGTGAAAATGCAGACAACGTGGGTGCCATACCACCTTTTGTACAAAGAATTAATAGAAAGTTTACTCATTTGACACTTTTGGCCCTTAAACAAAAGTAACTTTTGTTTTCTTTCCTTTCTCTTTCTATTTTATTCTTTTAATTTCTTTAATAAGAAATTACGGGTGTTACAGTAAATGGGTGTTTTAAGAAAATTGAACCCATAATCTAGCAGTTGGTTTTGCAACCAAAGGATTTGAGAACATCCTGCTGATGCAGCTATGTACTCAGCTTCTGCAGTTGATACAGAAACATTTGTTTGTTTCTTACATTGCCATGAAACTAATCTGGGTCCAAGAAACTTACATTGCCGCCTTCATGAAGGCTTTGATCTTTTCTAATTTCTCAGTCGTTGCTTTGATCACCTCAACACCTCCCAGTTCTTTCTGCCCAATGTCTCCCCAACATACGGGCGTCCTACACCTCCTCCCGTATAGCATCTCGTAAGGTGGCATGCCAATGCTGGCGTGATAACTATTGTTGTACGAGAATTCTGCTAACGGCAGGTGATTGTCCCAACTTCCTCCAAAGTCAATCACGCACGCCCGAAGCATGTCTTCGAGTGTTTGGATTGTCCTCTCAGACTGACCGTCTGTCTGAGGGTGATATGCTGTACTAATGTGTAGTCTCGTCCCCATCGCATCATGAAATCTCTTCCAAAACTTGGAGGTAAACCGGGTGTCACGATCAGACACAATAGACACCGGCACACCATGACGAGCTACAATTTCTTTGATGAACAGATCCGCCAATCTTTCGGATGAGTACGTTTCACGGATGGTAGGAAGTGGGCACTCTTTGTCAAGCGGTCCACAATCACCCATATGGCATCATACCCTTTAGGGGTACGTGGTAACTTCGTGATGAAATCCATGGTGATGTGTTCCCACTTCCACTCGGGTATATCCAACGGTTGGATCTTCCCGTAGGGTTTCTGGTGTTCCGCCTTTAGTTGTAAGCAAGTTAGGCACTTACTCACGTACTCCACTACGTCACGTTTCATACCCGGCCACCAATAGTCTTTCTTCATATCGTGGTACATTTTGGTAGCACCGGGGTGAATGGAGTATCGGGTCTTATGGGCCTCATCCATAATTCTACCTCGTAGATCCCCGTATCGAGGAATCCACATTCGCCCAAATCGGGTCTTAACACCAAGAGTGTTCTCACCCAATTCCGTAACTAGACCTCTCATCCTTTCGGAGTTAAGACGATCTTCTTTCAAAGCCTCATCTTGAAACTCCTTAACCTGCGTCATCACGTCGGAGGTCATAATTAGCTGATATGCCTTTACCCGGATCGGCTCAGGCCTTTCTTTTCGGCTAAGGGCATCAGCCACCACATTGGCTTTGCCCGGGTGGTAATGGATCTCACAATCATAATCTTTTATCAGCTCCAACCACCGCCTCTGCCTCATGTTTAGATCCTTCTGCTCGAAGAAGTACTTCAAGCTTTTGTGGTCTGTGAAGATAGTGCACTTCGTCCAGTATAGATAGTGCCGCCATATCTTCAACGCAAAAACCACCGCGGCTAATTCTAGATCGTGTGTGGGATAGTTGACTTCGTGGGTCTTCAGCTGTCGAGATGCGTAGGCTATCACCTTTCCACGTTGCATCAACACACAACCTACCCCAGAATAAGATGCATCCGAATAGACCACTAAGTCTTCACTTCCCTCAGGCAAAGTCAAGACAGGAGCTTGTGTTAGTCTTGCCTTCAACTCCTCAAAAGCCGTCTCCTGCTCTCGACCCCACACGAATTTTACGTCCTTACGAGTCAATTTTGTCAAAGGTGAGGCGATCTTTGAAAAGTCTTGAATGAATCTTCTATAATAGCCTGCCAATCCCAAGAAGCTACGAATCTCGGATGGCGTCTTTGGTGATTTCCATTGCATCACCGCCTCAACCTTTGCTGGGTCCACCATTATTCCTTCTGCATTCACTACGTGACCCAGAAATTGCACCTCGCGTAACCAAAAGGCGCACTTGGAGAACTTGGCGTACAATTTCTCCCTTCTCAACGTTTCCAACACTTCTCGAATATGCCCGGCATGCTCTTTTTCACTTCTTGAATAAATCAAAATATCATCGATGAATACGATTACTGATTTATCCAACATTGGCCGGCACACTCGGTTCATCAAATCCATAAAAGCAGCCGGCGCATTGGTCAACCCAAAAGACATGACAAGAAACTCGTAGTGACCATAGCGCGTACGAAAGGCTGTTTTAGGGATATCTTGTTCTTTTACCTTTAGTTGATGGTAGCCAGATCGAAGATCTATCCTCGAGAACCAACTGGCACCCTGGAGCTGATCAAACAAGTCATCGATTCTTGGTAAGGGGTATCTGTTCTTCACCGTCAGCTTATTCAGCTCGCGGTAGTCGATGCACATCCGCATACTACCATCCTTCTTCTTTACGAACAGAACCGGAGCACCCCAAGGTGAGATACTCGGTCCAATAAACCCCTTATCCAGTAGCTCCTGCAACTGATCCATCAATTCTTTCATCTCCGTCGGAGCCAAGCGATACGGTGCTTTCGCGACAGGTTGGGCACCCGGTATCAGGTCGATCTGGAATTCGATCTCTCGGTCAGGTGGCAATCCCGATAAGTCTTCGGGAAACACGTCTGGAAAGTCACACACCACTGGCACATCGCATAGCTGTGGTGTTGGCGTCTCTACATTCTTTACATAACATAAGTAGGCGCTACATCCGCGCCTCATACACTTTCCCGCCACCGCCATCGAGATCACCTTCGGAATCGTCGTAACTCGATCGCCATAAATCGTCACCGGACTTCCGTCGGTCGCCGTCAGTCTAATCATCTTCTTTCGGCACACGATATTCGCTTCGTAGGTTGCTAACCAGTCCATTCCTAACACTACATCGAATCCTCCTAGAGGCATCACATGTAATATGGAAGCAAACCTATGGCCCTCTAATTCTATGGTACAGTCCTCTATCATATCCGTAACTCTAGTGGACTTACCAATAGCAGTTTCTACATAAAAAGGCTCACTAATGCATTTACTACAAACAGGCAATTTAGCACAGAAAGTAGCAGAAATGAAACTCCTACTAGCACCAGAGTCAAATAACACAGAAGCAAGAGTTTGGTTTACTAGAAACGTACCTGACACCACATCGGGGTCCGTCCTAGCCTCTTCCTGCGTCATGGTGAAAGCCCTAGCCTTTGCCTTTGGTGCTTCTCCTCCCGTCTTCTTCTCCCCCGAGCCCTCAGCCCTCGGCTTCTTGCAATCTCTGCTCATATGACCACTTTCCCCACAGTTAAAGCACTTGCCCATCCGACAATCCTTGGCCATATGTCCAGTCCTCCCACACTTGAAGCAGATGTTGTATCCCCACTTGCACTCCCCTGAGTGCTCCTTTCCACACTTACCACACTTCTTCGCCCCAGCTCCAGACACGACCACTCGGCGGTCATCCACCCTTGCTTTCTTGTTGTTTGTCGAAGTATCACCCCGACCAAATCTCTTCCCCTGCCAGTTCTTCTCTCCACTTCCTTTCTTGCTTCCCTCAGCCTTTACCAAAGCAGCACGTTCATCGAATAACCTTCCCGCCAAATCCACTGCCGACCTGAAAGTGCTTGGTCGAGCAGAAATCAAGTGCCAACGAATTTCAGCCGGCAGTCCTTGAATACACCGGTTGATCTTTCGAGACACCGGCGTCACCTGCTCCGGTACCAACAGTGCCAACTCGTTGAACTTGGTGGTATATTGTTGGTGGGTCATCGTCCCCGCCTCCAACTGCAGGAACTCTCTTTCTATTCTATCCATTTCCCGACGAGGACTGAATTCCTCGATCACCAGCCTTTTCAGCTCAGCCCACTTCATCATCCCTATAGCCCTGCTACCCTCGGCTTGGACTATGTTTTTCCACCAGCATAAAGCCGACCCTGTAAAAGAGTGGGTAGCAAACTTCACCTTCTTGTCCTCCTGACAATCACTAATATCGAGGACAGCCTCCATTTCCATCACCCATTGGTGAGCATCAGTAGCAGTACCAGACCCATCAAAAGTTGGGGGTTTGCACCTCATGAATGCCCCGTAGTTACAACCCCGGGCGGTCTCCCGTAACTGTTCTTCTTCCTCTTCCTCTTCATCATCAGATAGTACCGTCTCTGCTTCCGTCCGTTGTTGTCTTCTTGAGGACCGATTCCTCCCTCGTCTATCGTCTTCACGTACTGCCTTTATCACTTCAGTCACTACAGACGGTAAAATCGTCTGCATGACTTGGTGCACCTCCTCGATCACCGTCTCTTTCACCGAGGCTCTTACATTATCACTCTCATCCACTCCCCCCGAGGGAGTAGTATTAGGTCCTTCGGGAACCTTCTTCTCTTGTCTAGGCCTACCTCTTGTGGCTCGTGGTTCCGTACCACTTCCGCCACTGCCTCCACCAATTGGGGCTTTAGATGATCTACCACCGACCATCTTCTATCACACTGAAAGATTTAAACACCAACACGGTCATTCAAGGAAATAGCTCAGTTTATGTCAAGTATAGTAAGTCCCTAATTACAGTGGCCAGTTGTGATTAGCCACTTACTCTACTCTTCACACCCCGAGCATTACCTGTCCTGACTACATTAGTATCTAAGTCTAACAGTACACATAAACACATAACATGCACACGTAACACTGGTTAACTTTCAAGAAAATACCTGATGGCACGCAGCTACTCAGATGGCATTCCCATTTCCCTTGTCCCATTCTCAGTTTAAGTCTTAGGTTTATTCTAAAAATTTTACCCATTTCGCTTAAACTTTGGCTCTGATATCAACTTGTAAGGCCCCGATCCCGGGCACCTCACAGTTGGTCGTCATCACCCATAAAACATACATTTAATATAACTTAATAAAAACTATGCAGCGGAAACTTTAAATTTTACTATAAATGCTTTTGTAAAGTAATACAACCCCTGTTACAAAATATCATTTGTTTGCATTACAATACAAAAACATTATCAAAAGAATGCCATCCCAAAAGAGCTGAGTAGCCGCCTCGTGCCATCCTCAGCAACACTACCTGCCAACTGGAAAATACATAAAAGTCAGCGTTGCTGAGTGAGTTCTAGTTTTGTATTAAAACATACCTTTACTTAAAAGTATTCTTTTGTGCATGCGTTCATACATCATACGTACACAGAGATAATATTCGTTATTATCTTCATCATTCGTTATTCATCGTTATTTTTAACATCTCGTATGGATTCTGTCAGGCTTTACCCACTTCATAACACTCGGCTATGATTACTGTGGTCGAATGACACGAATCCCGTTCATACTTACTTGCACGCATTGAAAGGTTAATTGTACCAATACCATATGCTACACCCCGAACGTTATTAGCTACCGGGCCGAAGTCAATCCATAGACAGCTAAACGTAGTGCCACAGTACGGGCCGAGGTCAACAAATGAACAACAAGCGTATGCCACGGTACTGGGCCGAAGCCTATGGAGGGACAGCTAAACATGGTGCCACGGTACTAGAGGTAAGCGGTAGAGGTACCATGACCATGGTCAATCACATAGAAGGACCAATCGCGTTATTCAATGCTTGCAAGACATAATTCATTCGTTCATTAATGCATGTATTCATCATCATTCTTCATTTCGCTCATTCGTTAATACATGCATTCGTCATCATGTTCCTCTTTCATTATCTTTCACTTTACGATACATAATACTTCATTAATTCATTTCTCGTTATTCGTAAAGTTTCAGAAAGATAAGCATACACAATCACAAGGAACATACACCCATCATACTTATTCATCATACATTCATCATCATACATTCATCATCATACGTACATCATCATGCATAGCATCATACCTTACTTAACAATATTTTAATAATATTGTTAACAATAATATACTAATAATAATATTAGTAACAATTAGGGTTAATCATTCTCATCATTATATGCATGAGACATCATCATTTATTAACCCTAGTCAACCCTGGTCAAACCTCGAACTTCGAACTTACTGGAAATTCCTGAAAAATTCTAAGTGTTTAGGCGTTTTAGCACTATTGGGCGTATATGCCCTCTGGGCGTATGAGCACTATTAGCCGTATGAGCACTGCCGGACTTTTCACTTAACACTTAGATTTATCAGCTGGTCATACGACCACACTGTTGGTCGTATGACCACTGCTGGTCGTACCACCCCTGGACTTAGGAACATTTTCTGATCATACGACCACTGTTGGTCGTTTGAGTCCACACTTAGAAAATTTTACATTGTCATACGACCACTGTTGGTCGTATGAGTCCTGTGAGACTTTTCAATACTTAGAAAAATCCTGATCATACGACCACTGTTGGTCGTATGAGCACTAATGGTCTCAACACTTACATAAATTGGTCATACGACCACCCAGCTGGTCGTATGAGTCCTATTGAACCCAACACTTAGAAAAATATTCTGGTCATACGACCACACTGTTGGTCGTATGACCACTAGTGGACTTACCAACTTTTGCTTACTTATTCTAAGTCCCATTTTCAGACACATTAGCATCCTACTCATATGTCTAATTCATAATTCAAGTCCAAAACATCATAATGCCTAGTTCTAAATATATGCACATAATTCTAGGCATAAATCTAACATAAACATAAACATACATACAATTATTTCATACGGGTATCAACCCACAATTTTATAAAAACATATTTACATGCATTTCCAGCCCCAAAACATTTAAAAACAGTAAAACGGGGTCTAGAACTCACCTTAGTCGTCTTCTTCGAATTTACACTCTTCAACCCGAACCTTCTCAACTTGCTCTAACACCTAGAACACACACACCACACCACCCGAACACACAAGACACACTTATAAGCACACATACGGTTCTAGAATCATCTAAAACTTCAAAAAACTCGAGAATTCTTACCAAAAGCTTCCAAGTTTACAGATTCTTCTTCAAAAATCCGAGGGTTTTCTGCTCCTTCTACTTTCTCTCTCTAAAGATATCGAATGCAGTGAAAATGCAGACAACGTGGGTGCCATACCACCTTTTGTACAAAGAATTAATAGAAAGTTTACTCATTTGACACTTTTGGCCCTTAAACAAAAGTAACTTTTGTTTTCTTTCCTTTCTCTTTCTATTTTATTCTTTTAATTTCTTTAATAAGAAATTACGGGTGTTACAGTAAATGGGTGTTTTAAGAAAATTGAACCCATAATCTAGCAGTTGGTTTTGCAACCAAAGGATTTGAGAACATCCTGCTGATGCAGCTATGTACTCAGCTTCTGCAGTTGATACAGAAACATTTGTTTGTTTCTTACATTGCCATGAAACTAATCTGGGTCCAAGAAACTGACAACCACCCGTTGTAGATTTCTGTCTTGACAACATCCACCATAATCACTATCTGTATATCCATGTAACTCAAAATTACCCTCGTAAGGATACCAAAGCCCTAAGGCTGGTTTACCTTTGAGATACCTGAATATTCTTTTGACAGCAATTAAGTGAGATTCTTTCGGTTCTGATTGATACCTTGCACAGACACAAATAGCATACATTATGTCTGGTCTTGATGCAGTAAGATACATCAAAGAACCAATCATAGATCTGTATAATGTTTGGTCTACTGATTTTCCTTTAGGATCAGGTTCAATCTTGGTGGTTACGTCAGCTGGAGTTCTTATGGATTGACAATCATGCAGTTTAAATTTCTTCAAGAGTTTATCAACAAATTTCTCCTGATTGATAAAAATACCATCTGCAGATTGTTGAACTTGTAATCCAAGAAAGAAATTGATTTCTCCCATAGAACTCATTTGAAACCTAGATTTCATGATTTCTTCAAATTCTTTGCACAAAGATGGACTGGTAGAACCAAATATGATATCATCTACATACACTTGCACACATAAGAGATCATCATTATCCTTCTTTATGAATAAAGTTGGATCGATTTTCCCTCGTGTATATCCATGTTGGATCAAGTGTTGAGATAATGTTTCATACCAAATTCTAGGAGCTTGATGAAGGCCATATAAAGCTTTGCTAAGCTTATACACACGATGTGGAAATTCTGCATCCTCAAAGCCCGGAGGTTGCTTAACATACACATCATCAGTGATTGGACCATACAGAAATGCACCTTTTACGTCCATTTGATACACCTTGAATTTCATGAATGATGCATAAGCCAGGAAAACACGAATAGATTCGAGTCTTGCAACTGGAGCAAATACTTCATCATAGTCAATTCCTTCTTCCTGAGTGTATCCTTGTGCAACAAGTCTTGCTTTGTTTCTGATTACAATGCCACGATCATCAGTTTTATTTCTGAACAACCATTTGGTGCCTATGGCATTTTCTCCTTCAGGTAATTCCACCAACTTCCACACTTCTTGTTTTCGAAATTGTAGAAGTTCCTCCTGCATAGCTTCAATCCAACCATTGTTCTGTAATGCCTCGGTGACATTTTTAGGAACAGTCTGAGAAAGGAAACAAGAGTATAAACACACATTTGCATGTTCAGATTTACTCCTAGTAGTTCTTTCATTCAGAAGACCAATAATCTGTGATGTTGGATGGTTCCGGTGAATACGAGATATCGGAATCTCATTTCCTTGAACAGTAACATCAAGATTTGTTTGGTTCAGATTGGAGAGCTGTTGCAATAAGGTAGAGGAATGTGGAGTGAAATTTGGAACTTGAGTTGGTGAATTGATAAAGTAATCAAAGTTACTTTGATCAATTGCATCTCCTGAGATAGAAGATGTGCCAGACTCAGGATGTCCAATTTCTGTACCATCATTAGGAATAGGTTGTGATGCTTCTTGAGCAGCTGAAACAGAATGATCTGAAGCTGAAGAATCAGGAACATTGTCATGAAAATGGATTGTTGAATCCTTGACAAATGAAAAAAATGGATAGTCTGGACGAGCATCATCTGAATCATCAGAATCTGAATCATCACTGAAAGATCCAAGATCTCCTCTAGAGTTCTTCTTACCTGAAAAATCATTAGATTGATTAAACAAATTAGACTGAAATGAGTTTGACAAAGAATCCAAATCAAATAACCATGCAGGACCATTTGAAACTGATGGAAAAGAGTTTTCCAAAATTTAACGTTGAATGTTTCATTAATAGTGTTTGTCCTAGAGTTATACACTCGATAGGCTTTTGAAACAGATGAATATCCAACGAAAAATCCATTATCAGCTTTTTCTTCAAATTTTCCTAAATGATCACTTGAGTTAAGAATCATAACTGGACAACCAAATGATTTTAAAAAATTTATGTTTGGTTTCCTGTCAAACATCAACTCATATGGAGTTTTCTTTTTATCTTTAACAAGCAAGATTCTGTTCTGAATAAAACATGCTGTGGATATTGCTTCGTCCCAGAAAGTGATTGGAAGTTTAGCATCTGCTAACATAGAACGGGCAACTTCAATCAAAGTTCTGTTCTTCCTTTCAGCAACTCCATTTTGTTGTGGAGTTCTGGGAGCACTGTACTGATGAACTATCCCTTTTTCTGCACAAAACAAATCAATGTTAGCATTTTTAAATTCAGTTCCATTATCACTTCTTATTATTTTTACTTTTTGATCAAGTTGATTTTCAACTTTGTTAATAAATTTTTTTAGAAGATCTGCAGTTTCAGATTTAGCTTGAAGAAAGAAAACCCATGAAAATCTTGTATAATCATCTATGATGACTAAACAATATGATTTTCGACCAATACTCCTAACATTAGTTGGTCCAAAAAGGTCCATATGTAACATCTGGAGTGGTTTGGTGTTTGAGTTTATTAGTTTGGACTTATAAGACGCTCTATGTTGTTTGCCCTTCAGACATGCTGAGCAATGATCAGTTGTTGAAAACTTCTTGGAAGGAAGTCCAATAACATGATTTCCTGCTACAAGCTTGTTCATGTTTTTGAAGTTTGAATGACCAAGACGTCTATGCCAAAGCTGGCTTTCATCATTTGAAGCTTTAGCAATCAGGCAAGTAGTTTCAGTTGCAGGATCCACTTGAGACATATCCAATTTGTATACATCTCTATCTCTAGCAGCTTTAACTATCACCCAGTCATTGCTAATCTGAAAACCTGGTTTCAAGACATAACAGTGAGATTCATCAAAACAAACAGAGTAAGATTTGTCACAAATCTGGGATACACTTAGAAGATTAAAGTTCAACTGTGAACAGAAGTTGACTTTATCAAAACTGATAATCCCATTGGACACTGTTCCCTCTCCTGTTATCTTTCCACCTGCATCTCCTCCAAAAGCAACATGAGTACCGTCCTTTAACTTAAAGTCTTGCAACAAGGCTTGATTGCCTGTCATATGCCGGCTACACCCACTGTCAACATACCATGAGTTGATTGGTCTCCGCGGGCGTACCTGCATTCACAAAGATTTAAAGTGAGTTAGTAACCCAAGCCGATATGGTCTTGGGCTTGCCAAACTTGTCAACAATTGTAAATTGTTTAAAATGAAGTTTGTTGACATCTGGTTTCTTTTGAATTTTATCATGTTGAAATCCTTTTTGAGAAACCAACTGATTATCTCTTTGAGATTTTGATTTGAAGGCATTATTAAGAAATCTTGAACTCTTGTATGAATCATTTGAGAATGTTCCTTGGTTTATTCTCACAGATCGAGGAATAAACTTTTCTTGGTGATATTGCTGTGATTTGACAAATTCTGAATTGTTTCTTCTGAAAGATCTCAAACCCAAGGAAGATTGTTGTTGTGAAAATTTAAATCCAATATTCTGATTTCTTATAAATTGTGGATTTACAAAACCTTGATTATTGAATTCCTTCCTTGTAGAGTTCTTCCTGAAGTAACAATCATTGGTATTGTGATTTCTTTCATCACACAAGGCACAGTATTTGTTAAAGTAACAATCAGCTGTGGTGTGATTTGTCATATCACATATATAACAATACTTGTTAAAGTAACATTCAGAAATGTCATGATTGTACATGTCACAGATATCACAATACTTTTTAGAATGTTTAAACAACATTTTATTAACCCTTGATGTTGAAGCAACATTTGATTCTTGTTTGAATTTTGGGTTAGGCAATTTAATTTGTTGTTTAATTGGAGTAAAATTTGTCTTTTGATCTTTGGGATTTTTCTTTTGAACTTGAACAGTATTCTTTGACTCCTTTGATTCAAATCTTTTATACACAGCGGAAGACTTATGATCCGAACTTGTTCTCAGATCAGAGTTAGATTTGATCTTAGGTGTATTTGTTATTTTTGTGTTTGTGTTCAAGTCAAAAGTTCCAGCAGACACAAATTTCACAGGTTTAATTTGAGTATTGTTCTGTGACTGATTTGTTGATTCAGTTTTCTTTGCTTTTGCAGCTTTTCTTCGTCTTTGATTTCTCAATCTCGATGAATTTTTCTTGCTTTGAAGTTTGGTTGAATCTTGAGAAGATTCCTTTTGACATTCTTTTACTTCAGTTAGTTCATTAGAACTAGAATCATCAGAATTATTGTTATCTGATTTAACCTCTTCATATTTTTCTTTCAGTTTGTTATTGACATCAGAATTTTCACTCTTTAGCTCAGTTTGTTCAATAACATTTTCACTTTTTGGTACGAACAGCTTCTTTTGTTTTTGTTGAGGTTCATAAGATTTAACTTTGATTGGATGACCATTTTTGATCTTGTTTAAGTCAGTTTCTTCATAAACTTCAACATTTTTCTTTTGAATGTTCTTTTGATCTTGAAATTCCTTCAGTTTAGCTTTGTTTTCTGGTGAATGATCATGAGTATTGAAATTATCAGGTAATGTTTTTGAGATAGATTCAGGCATTGGTTCGTGTGTGAATCCTAGTCCTGTTTTGTCTTTGTCATTCCTTCCATTCACCAGTTGCTCAACAATTTTCTTTGAGCTTTTAACTTTAGCTAAGTCTATTTGAGTTGCTGCATGTGCCAATTTTTCTTTTTCAAGTGTTTTGTTCATCTCTTCAAGTTGTTGTTTGACAAGTTCAAGTTCTTTAATGGTTTTGTTCCATGATGCTTGAAGAGACATGATCTTTTCATCAGCAATTTTGTGATCTGATTTTAGCTTGTTGTGTTTTGATTCTTCTTGTTTGAGCTTGTCACAAATTTTAAATGAGTATGTTCTGTAGTGTTCAACTAGCTCAAAACATGCTTTTGTGCACATTTTCACTCTCACTTCTACTGGTATTTCAGGATATGAGTGTGAAGATTCAGTATCAGAAGAATTAACAACCTTTGGCTGTTCTGATTGAGCCATAAGAGCAACTTCTTCAGTGGTATCTTTTGGGTCTGATTTGTCACTCCAATCATACTCTTCTTCTTGATCTGATTCATCATATTTAGGATCTTTAAATTCTGACCAGTCTTCATCATCAACTTCAGCAACTAGTGCCAGATTAGCAGTGAGATCAGCAGTAAACTGCTCTGCATATGCACTCCAGTCATAACCATCTTTGATGTTTACAACCAGTGCCTTCTTAGTTTCCTCACTGTTCTTATCTTCTTTGGGTTCTGGCATTGATAGACTTTGGTATGGCTTCTGAAAAGTCTTGTTTGCCTGTTGCTGATACTTTTGACCATTTGAGCTGCCTTGAGTGTTTCCTCCTTGGTTTCTTGGAGCTTTGCATTCTCTTGAAAAATGACCATAACTGTTACAGTTAAAGCATCTTGATTTTGATTTATCAAACCCAACAGTTTTGTTTGCACTGGGTTTGTAATTTCTGTTAGTGTAAGCATGCTTTTGAGTTCTGTAAGCTATCATGACCATCTGCCAATTAAGATCCATTTCTTCTACATCATCTGGATCCATTTCAAACAAATCCTGTAGAACTAGCTCCATTTGAGTCAGATGACTGCCTTGATAAGCTTGAAAGCTTGCCATGAATGCAGTGAAAGCAGTTTTTGACTCTTCATCTTGTAAAAGAATGTTAATCACATCTTTCACTTTGCTTGGATTGGGAGAGTTTGAGGAAGATGGCATCTCAGTTGAAGGTTTTGGCATTTGAGCTTTAGGTGAAGATTGTGGTTGTGGTTGAGTGGAGTAAGCAGGTGTACTGGTGAAGAATCCTGCTCCCACAAATAGATCACCTTCATCTTCAGGAGTGGATTGGTCTTTAGCCAAAAATGCATTTTCAACAGTATTTGCTGGTGAAGCAACATACTTATACTGAGTTGTTGATGCATGTCTATCATTATTCCTTGAGCTCTCATCAATTTCTACAGATTCAATTTTAGCAATGAGCAGATCAAGATCCATTGGAAACTTCTCAGTATGTTTCAACAAAGTGACAGTTTGTTTCCAAGAAGATGGTAGTGCATTCAGAAGTCTATTGTTTAAGTCCTCAAGATCATTCTTGATTCCCAAAGTAGACATCTCTGTAGTTAATTGCACAAACCTGTTCATCATTTGGTTTATTGTTTCTCCTGAGATGTGCTCAAAAAGTTCCAATTGCCTTTTCAGTTTCTGCTTTTTCAGATCTTGAATCTCTTTCCCTCCTTCACATATAATCTTCAAGGCTTTATACATTGTATATCCAGTCTGATAGTTTTCAAGCCTTGAAAGAACTTCCAGTGGTAGTCCTTTACACATGAGAGAATATGCTTTGATGTCATTCTTTACTTTCTTTAAATCATCACCATGAAGATTATCTTCTGGATAAGGCTCTTGTGAATCTTTAGAATACACAAATCCTCTGTCTGGACCATCAGTAGTCACAGGAATGTATGGACCTTTTTCAATTGATTTCCACAGATCAGTGTCTATGGAATTCAAATGATGTTTCAGCCTTAGAGACCAATTTTTAAAATCAGCTCTGTTTTTAAGTTTTGGAACTCTATTCTCAGAATCTTCTGTTTTAGCCATTTTTTTATATTTTTGTTGTTTTTCTAATCTTTTGAATTAAGAAATGAAAAGAAAAAATATTTTTTGGGTTTTTGAAATTTTATGAAAAATTTCTAAGTGTTAAGGCTGAAAAGTCCGAAACAGTGGTCAAACGTCCAACAGTGATGATACGACCAGCAGTGATACGTCCAACAGTTGTAATACGTCCAACAGTGAAAAGTCCAACAGTGGTGATAAGTCCAACTGTGATGAGTCTAAGGGATTGCCTTAGAAAAATATCCAACGCAGTGCTGAAACTATCAACAGTAGTTATATGACCAAAGCTGAAACGACCAACAGTCGTTATACGGCTAAGCTGAAATGACCAACAGTCGTTATACGGCTAAGGTAAAACTACTAACAGTAGTGATGTGTCTAACTAACAGTGGTTATACGGCTATTGTGATACGACTGAAACAGTTGAGAAAAGTTCAACAGTTATCAAACGACCAATCACTTAGTCAATTTTCAGTGTTTTTCATCCCTAATACGGCACATTCATCAGATTCTTATGAATGTAACGAACTCAGAAATCTCAAAATCCTTCAATTGTTGATAAATTGAGCTGAAATTTCGCAATTAGTTCAAGATTATGCCGATAATCAATCCTATAACCTCAATTTCAGTGATTATCAACAACTTTCTATGAATTTCAGAGATTTTAGGTCGAACACTCAAGAACACATATTCGTACTATTTTTCCACTAATTCACTTGATTTTATGAGATAAACTGCAAATTGTGATTCAAAACATGTTTCTGATGATGAAACACAGCTTCGATTCACAATATTTCACTTGAATTGTCAATTGATTACAGATTTCAGTGGATTTTTGAAGTATCTATCTTCGACAGAACCTCAAAAACACGCAACCGAAAGCTCTGATACCAATTGATAGGATCAATTAGAGCAATCTGTATCAATTATATGAACAATTCAAAGCAAAATACAATCAATTGTAATCATATCAAGACAAATCAACAAAATTCATATTCTATTGATTGCAAAGACGATTACAAGTGATAGAAAGCAGTTCTCATAAAACATGCAAAAACATACAATCTACACTACGCCTATTGCTATTTATACTAGAACTAAGGAACTAAATTTACACAAAAAGTCCCTACACTAGTATAAAATACAAAAACAGACACTAAACAATAAAAGACTAAATGTTAATCTTTTAAGGGACCTAACAATAACTTACTCACTCAACCAAAATGGCCCTTAACCAGAAATCCGTAGAACCAGAAATAGTAACCATGACCAAAGTTCCCATTATCACACCTGATAACATCAGCCGCTAGTGTCAACACATTGAATGATTCATCAAGTATCAAGACTTCCGTATGTGGAAGTCCGTCACTCATGGACCATACAACCAAAAGTGGCATCACCAACTGCAGATGGTGCCATGATTGAAAAGGAAGTCGAACATTACTCTGATGAAGAATACAAGAAGATGGACATTGATAGCAAAGCTATGACTGTATTGCTCACTGCCATACCAAACTCGATTATGGTAGGTTTTGAGCATTGCACTACAGCCAAAGAACTCTTTGATGCTTTGAAATTAATGTACTCAGGTTCCTCAGAATCCAAAGAATCCAAGAAGGATGCTCTGAAGCAACAGTTCGAGAATTTCACCTACATTGATGGTGAAAACTCGAGTGAACAATACTTCAGATACATGGATCTGATAGCATCTCTGCAGTCTATGGGAGTGACTCTTGAAAAGAGAGACATAGTAAGGAAGTTCATGAGTGCTCTTCCTCGTGAATGGACTTTCAATTATGTTTCTATCAGGAGATCCGAATATCTTGGAACACTCACTAGAACTATATGGAATCCAAGATGGATACAGTATGGAGATGGAAAATCTGAACAAGCGGTAGATGAATGGCAGCTCAACCACTCCTGTTAGCAATGCTCTACATGTTACTGAAGGTGCAAGAACTCCCCATTCCCAGATGTGCCTGACTTACAACCAACATCCATCAGGTTCATCTGGACCATACATCACTTTCCCAGAGTCACCCAAGTGTCAACACGCTCAACAAGGTCCTTTTCAGGAAATTGTGCTTTTGTCTCAGGAAAGGAACACTCTAGTGATTTCCAGTTCTATTCTGATGATCTAGAGTGTTTCAGCCCAGATGATGTTGAATACATGGAAATTATTCAACAAATAGCTCTCCTTACCTATAGAGCAAAGAAGTTCTACAAGAGAACTGAAGGCAATTCCCTTAGAACCCAACAAGTAGCAAATTCGGGTTTGACAAATCAAAGGCTAAGTGTTACAACTGTAATAAACTTGGTCATTTTGCAAGGGAATGCAAGGCTCCAAAATCTAATCCTGGAGCAAGCCAAGCTTCTCAACATCATGTCACCTCACAAGCCGCAACCAAGCCAACAGAGCAAACTGCAACCGTTGCTCAAGAAGTTGATTGGAGCTTTATGGTGCAAGATATCACTCCCGCTCAAGCTCCCATGGCCGACACAGATGATACCAAGGTATATGAACATCTCTGTACTCTTGACTGTGTAGTTAAGGTTAAGTTGTATCAGGACTACAACTTGAAACTTAAATCTTATATTGAGTCTTTGAACATACTAAAAGATGATTTTAAAAAAGCAGAATCTGACTATAAACTAAAAATTAAAGTGTTAGAAAACACTGTGTCTACTTTAAAACATGAACACTCAAACTAAAGGGCTCAAATAAAAGATTTAGTTTTAAAGTTGACTGAGGCTCAAGCTCAGCTAGTAATAGCTGAGGCTGAAGCAAAGAAGTATGCTATCCAAGAGCATAACTTCAACAACATTCTTGCATTAACTTCTCACTCAAAAGAATGTTATCAAAACAAGAGTGGGTTGGGAACCAATGAAACTGCTCAACAATATTCCTATGTGTCTATTAGACAGCCAAGATGTGGTACTGATGAGCAAGAGGTTCCAACTATTGACCCACTATCTCTTAGATGGATGAGTGATGCAAAAATTGTTGCACCACCACCATAGAGAAGGACAAGGTAGAAAACCTCATCCTCTCAGCTGAGAACAAATCTCTTACCACCAAACAAAGAAAGAACAAGATTTAAGCAGCCAAAAGAAGTGTCGAGAAGGTGGCTGAGTCCAAAATGAAAATTGACCCAAGGCAAAAGGGTGTTTTCATCTCAGCTTGAGTCCAAGTGGTTGGAAGCTCAGATTCAGTACAAGAGTATAATACAATACTCCCATCCAACTGATGGATCTGATGCAGGAAGGCAAAGCTGTGGAAGAGGACAAGAAAACCAAGAAGCAACAATCTACATGTCCCACCAAAGCAAACACTGAATGCATAATGTGTGGTCTGCATAACCACGTGGCCAAGGATTATTTCTATAATCTTGCAAGCACACATTATGCAAACAAGGTAAGGAAAGGAGCAGCCAAGGAAGGTATCACATTTGGATCACATAACCAGATCCAAAGGTTGAAGAAAGGAAAGCAATCTTCTAAAGCCAAGTTGCCTTTGGAAGAAACATCTTCTTCCAAAAGGAAAGTAGCTTCGGAAGAGAAACCAAAAAGAATTCCGAAGAACAAGAAAGCACCTCTCAAACCTTCAAAAAAAAGACGGCTTTGGAAGAGAATGGTCTGAAAGCTTCTTCCAAAGAAAAAGAAACTTCAGAAGAACGCTCTGCTACCCAAGTTTCATCAAGCTCATCTTCAATGATCAACCAAAGGATGGAATGGAAAATCAAAGAAGATGTTGTAGCACAAACCTCCTCTTCCCAAACTACTATTGAGCCCCCATGCTTACACTTTCGTTCATTTGTGTTATCATCATTGGAAGAACCCAAGACCAACAAGGCTTGGGTTTCCAATAAGAATTAACTGTTTCACCTTTGTGCAGGGACATGCGTATGATAATAATGGAAACATTTGGATTATGGATATTGGATGCTCTAGGAACATGACATGGAATAGATCTCTTCTTCAATAATTTCACAATTTTCATGGAGGTCCTGTTCGGTTTGGAGGTGAAGCCGGAGGATACATCTCTGGTAAAGGTAATGTGTCCAATGGTAAGTTAACAGTTGACAAAGTACACTTTGTCAAACGGCTTGAATATAATTTCTTAAGTGTTTCTCAATTCTGTGACCAAAAGCATCAAATGCTTTTCACAGAACATGAGTGCGTTATCCTTAAACCCGAGATAACAATTCCTAAGGAATTGGTGCTTCTTAGATCTCCCAGGAAAGGGGATATGTACAAGCTGGATATGAACAATGCTTCCTTACTGGGTGAAGTATCATGCTTTCTTTACAAAGCAAATTGTGATGAGTCAACTCTTTGGCAAAAAAGAATATGTCATGTTAATTTTAAGACAATGTATAAATTGGCTAAGAATAACTTAGTAAATGGTATGCTTAAAAAGGAATTTCTCTATAAAGACAACTGTGTTGCTTGTCTGAAAGGGAAGCAACATAGGGCATCTCATAAACCCAAAGAAGTTAACTCTATCATTACCCCATTACACTTATTACATGTGGATCTATTTGGTCATACAAGTATAATGAGCATTGGAAGGAAATCATATTGCTTTGTGAAAGTTGATGACTTTACTAGATTTGCATGGGTATTCTTCTTAAGAACTATGGATGAAACTGCTGAAACCTTAAAATCTTTTATTCTTAAGATAGAAAATCAAATTGATCACAAAGTAAAGATTATCAGAAGTGACCAAGGGACTGAGTTTAAGAATCAAGTTCTTGACTCATTCTGTAACTCAAAAGGGATTACCAGACAATATAGTGCTCCTAGAACTCATCAATAGAATGGTGTTGCTGAGAGGAGGAACATGACACTTACTGAGGCTGCAAGAACCATGTTGGCTGATTCAAAGCTGCCTCTAACTTTCTGGGCAGAGGCAGTCAGCACTGCATGCTATGTGTAGAACAGGGTACTCGTTGTTAAGCCTTATGGAAAGACCCCTTATGAGTTATGGAACAAGAGGCCACTGTTCATTGGCTTTCTAAGCTCCTTTGGCAGCAGATGCACCATACTTAAGACAATGGAAAATTTGGCAAAATTTACTAAAAAGTCAGATGATGATATCTTTATTGGATATTCTACAAGTTCCAAAGCTTATAGAGTATACAACATCAAGAACTAACAATTTGAGGAGTCATCCAATATAGTTGTAAATGAGCACACTCCATGTGTTAAGGAAAATGGTCCTGACCATATGTTTAACTCAGAATTGTTTCCCAATTATTCTAAACAATCTTGTAAGAATGTTTCAGCTGGAACAGGAACTCAAAGTGACTCTACTGATGATCAAATGTTTGAGTTGCCCAGACCTATTCCAAATTCTCCAATAAGGAATGAAGAACAAGCTCCCACCACTACAAGTCCTGAAAGTCTTAATCTCTCAGGAAACAATGAAGCTTCAACCAGTTGTCAACTGAATGAGCATCAAGTCACTTTAGACGACAACTCCGTTTTTCAACACCAAGGTGATAAAGATAGCTATATGGAGGAACAGGCAACTGATGATGCTATCTTACAATAGAACATTTTTTATGATGTTACTCATTCATTCAATCAATCTTCATTGAATGAAAGAGAAAATTCAGCTGGAACCAATGTTAAAAATCCTGATATGAATCATTCAAATCTGGATCTATCTATGCAACTAGATGTTATTCCCAGAATCAGGATTCATAACACTCATCCAGCTGAAACATCATTGGGGATGTCTCAGAAGATGTGAGGAGCAGAAGACAAACTCACAATGAGAATGGGTGCTTGTACTCATACTTTCTCTCTCAAATAGAACCTAAAAGGATAGAAGAGGCTCTCAAAGACAACAATTGGGTTGAATCAATGCAAGAGGAATTGCTTCTATTCAATAGACAAAAGGTGTGGAATCTGTTTCCACTACCACCTGGTCAAGTTCCCATTGGTACAAAGTGGGTGTTCAGGAACAAAAGGGATGATAGAGGTTTGATTATCAAGAACAAAGCTATACTTGTAGTTCAAGGATACACATAAGAGGAAGGAATAGATTACACTGAGGTATTTGCACCTGTAGCAAGACTTGAGCCTGTAAGAAACTTTTTGCTTTTGTTGCATCCAAGAACTTCACATTGTATCAACTTGATGTCAAATCTGCATTTTTGTATGGGAACATCGACAGAGAAGTCTATGTGTGTCAACCACCTAGCTTTGAAGAACCACAGCACCCCCACTATGTGTGCAAATTAGATAAAGCTCTCTATGGGCTGCATCAGGCACCAAGGCCGTGGTATGAGACTTTGTCTCAATTTCTCCTGAAGAATGGCTACACCAAAGGCACTATAGACAACACATTATTCATAAGAAGATCAGGGAAGGACATGTTGCTTGTTCATGTCTATGTTGATGACATCATATTTGGTTCCTCAAATGACCAAATGTGTAAAGACTTTGAAAGCATCATGAGAAAAAAGTTTTAAATGAGTTCCATGGGAAAGATGGATTTCTTTCTAGGAATTCAAGTGAGGCAAATGGAAGATGGCTTCTTCATAAATCAATCTAAATATGTCAAGGACATTTTAGAAAGATTTGAGATGAAAGACTGCAAGCCGGCTAAGACACCTATAAAAAGAAATCACAATCTTTGTCCTAACTCCAAGGGGGAGGATACCGATCAGCGTCAGTACAGGGCAATCATTGGATCTCTAATGTATCTCACTGCAACCAGACCTGATATCACGTTTGCTACATGCATATGTGCAAGATATGAAGCTGCTCCCAAGGTATCTCACCTTATCGCTAACAAAAGGATACTTAGATACCTCAAAGGAGCTCCCAAACTGGGCCATTGGTATCCTAAGAACAAAGACTTCAACCTGTATGGTTATACTGATAGTGATTGTGGTGGTTGTAACATAAACAAGAAATCCACATCAGGAGGATGTTAATTTCTTGGTGGAAGGATCATCTCCTAGCAATGTAAGAAGCAATCATGTGTCTCTACATCAATTGCTGAGGCTGAATACATTACTGCAACAGGCTGCTGTGCTCAACTACTATGGATTGAAAAAGATGTTAGACTATGGCATCAACTTCATAGAGACTCCTATTCACATAGACAACAAGAGTGCTATCTCTATAGCTGAAAATCTAGTAAAGCACTCTAAGAGAAAACATATAACCATCAGGTATCATTTCATTAGAGATATTAATGAGAAAAATCTGATCAAATTGGTCAAAGTTGACTAAAATGAATAATATGCTGATTTGTTCACCAAAGCTTTTGATGAACGAAGATTTAAGTATTTAGTTACAGCTATTAGGATGATAAATCTTGACTAATTATTTCGTACCGAATCTTAAGTCAAATGTGTCTATTTACAACTTAAGCCCTGTTACAAAAGGTATTTCTTCAAAATTTTTAATATAAACTCTTCCGAAGAGAAATTTACCCTCGGATGATAGTCTTACACTTCTTCTGAAAGAAAATTCCTCTAATCCAGACAAAGAATTATGCTTCGGAAGAAAACTTGATCATAGATCAACCTTTTTCTGAAGGAAATTTTATACTTCTACGAAACCACATTTTCCTTTCAGAAGCAAAATAGTCTTTATGACAGATTTTTCTTCGGAAGTGTTGGTACATATGTCCCTAGTTCTAGTTCTAGTGAGCTTAAATGTAATTGACTTTCATTTTGTTACACTGATGTAATGTTTGATATGTGTAGTGAAAACTCTTCGTTGAATGTTTATTGGTTATTGAATGTTATATCTATTTATATGATTGATTATTACACGCTTATGTGAACATGTTATATAGGTTTACAGTTGTTAGACATAGTTCTGTATCATTAAAGGTTCTGGAATATGTTTAACTAAGTCTCATGATTCAGTCGCACGATTGGACCATGAGAACGAGCCAGTCGCACGACTGAACCAGGTGATTGAGCCATACGCACGATTGAGTCATAAGACAGACTCAGTCGTACGAATGAATCGATCGTACCACTCAGTCGCACGACTGGGCCATACGCATGGCTCAATCGTACGAATGAAAACTGTAACCTATAAATACCACTTAATTTGTGGAAAAACGTAACTCTTTGAGAATTCTTAACCCTAGCCGTCCCTGTTCGTCCAGAGAGTCCCTTCCAACTTCATAGAATGTTTCTGATCACTTCTAATCAATTCTTAACGTATTCTAATTGTTAGTTTTGATCAGATTAACGTTCTCCCTGATTGGATCGCCAATCAAATAGGATTCCGCACTATTTGATCTGGTTTCACGTTGAATCAGTTAGTACTCTGTACGTACACGGTCCTAACAAGTGGTATCAGAGCCTTGGCTCTTGATTCTACGTGGATTCAATCGTGTTTTTGCAAAAGTCAACGTTTTCAATCAAAAGATCCATTCTTTTTACATTAAGATTCTGTTTTTACAAGTGCATATGTTCATAAGTTAGTCTTTTTCGATTTCAGCCGATTTGGGTTTTCAAAATTGTGTTTTTAGGTCGAATTGCGTGAAAGTTTTGAAAAATTTCAAATTCAGCAGTCTCAGTCGCACGATTGACCCAATCGCACGACTGAACTTCATTCGCACAGCACATTCGCACGATTGGCCCAGTCGTTCATTCAATCGCACGAATGGCTCAGTCGTTTGTTCCATCGCACGATTGGCCCAGTTTTTTGTTCATTCGCACGATTGACCTAGTCGTCTGCTCATTCGTACGACTAAGCTCAATCGCACGGTTGAGTCTCAGTCGAACCCCAGTCGCGTCCCCAGTCGCGTCCCTAGTCGCGTCCCCAGTCGCGTCCCCAGTCGCATACCCAGTCGGTTTGTCAAGTTTTCAGACTAGTTCATTATGGATACACAGAACTTTGCTCTCTCAGCCGGGAAGGACTCCAGAATTTAGAATCTCTTGCTCTTGGAGAATGAGATCGGGAATCACAACAAACCACCAAAGCTTATGTCTCTTGACTAATATCCTCAATGGAAGCAACGGTTTGAAATTCATCTGAATAGAGTGGACACAAACTTATGGAGCACTATTGCGACTCGCTACAATATGCCAGTTGGAGCTGATGGTATTCCACTGACTCTAAGTGGCTTGAGTGACGCACAAAAAAATTCATACAATGCTGAGAAGAAGGCCTATGCATTGTTGACACAGTCCATTCCGAAAGATATTTTCCATCAGTTCTCAGAACACAAGCAATGCAAAAAGTTATGGAAGGCTCTTGAGAAACGTTATGAAGGAAATTCAACACTTAAGTCTCTAAAGGCTAAAGCTTTGAAAAAGGAATTTGATAACTTCTTGTCAATTGGGAATAAAAGTTTGGATGATATGATTGACCGCTTCTATCATTTGATGAGTGAACTGCACACTTATAGGGTTAAAATGTCCATGGAAGATAAAATGTCAAGTTTGGATGATGGGTTACTAATAAGTGGGATTCATTTGTCTCCACTTTAGGACATAATGCTGTGCTGGAGACATTGGACATAAATGATTTTATTCTGAAATTAAGGGAGGAAGAGGTACGACATAAGTACAACTCTAAGAAGGGAACCTACACTCAGAATCCTTCTCTCTACAATGTGACTCCTACAACAGCGTCTTCTAGTGCAGCCTTGCAGACTGCTTTCATGTCTAACACATCTGCAACCGTTCAAAGTGCATCTTCAGGTGGTGAGTCCAATGTTTCATCAGGGGTTCAACACAGTTCTGCAGAAGCTCAATCGACGAAGTTAACGACAGAGCATCTGGGCAATGTTACTATGGAAGTGGCTAAGGAGCATATGGATCTACTTACTGCTGTGGTACATTCTTTTGACGGTTTAGTAGCAGGAAAGATTGGTAACTGCCACTTGGCCGATGAAGATTATGAGCAAGTGGATGAAACTGAGCTGGAACGGATGGATATCATGTGGGCTCTCGCTAATGCTGTGCGTAGAGAAAAGAAGTTTGTTAAAATGACGGGACAGAACCTGGTGGCTACAAAGGATACAACTTTTGGATTTGACAAGTCAAAAGTCACCTGTTTCAACTGCGGTGAAAAAGGCCATTTCAAGAGAGAATGTGTCAAACCTAAGAACACAGGAAATGGCAACCCGTTTTCATCAGTTAACAGGCAGGATAAGGACAAAAAGGCAACGTCAACCAGCCATGACTCCAAAGCAATGGTAGCACAGTGTGATGAAGGACAAGACTGGTCCTTCCGTTTCTTATCTGATGGTAAAGCTAACATTGCATTGGTTGATGATCTGAACGATGACTCAGCGAGTGAGGGGGAGAATTCAGTTGAGCTTGATACTGCTGACGTGAACGAGACTATGGCTGCTGTTGATCAACTAGTGGAGGATGAACTAAATGTAGAATCTGCAGCACACCAGGAACCCCTGGCTGCTTTCATGGCTGGCACCTCTACATCTGCACAGGTAGAATCGAAAGACGATCTCTTTGATAAACATGCTTGTGTTGAATGTAATAAGTTTAGGGAATGCATCGATTTGAAATTTGCTAGGTTATTAGAACATAATGATAACTTAGTAAATGACTTAAAACTTTGCACTGAGGCTAATAGAGTATTAAAGCAAAATGAAAGCAGTTTTAAAAAGCAAATTGAATTGCTGTGAAAACAATTAAAAGAAACTGAGGTTGTTGCTTTTAACCAAGAAAATGACATAAAGTTTTACATAAAAACAATTGAGGAAACTAAAAGGACAGAGCTATTTTACAAGTTAAAAATGAATCCTTAAAGCAAAAACTACATAGTTTAGCTAGTTTCTCTCACATCTTTAAAAACTTGGTTAAAGAAAGAAACAATGGGGAAGGGCTGGGTTATAAAGTTGTGCCTCCACCACATGAGATTCTCCTGAACACCAAACAGAGACCTGTTAACAATAATCCCATCAAGGACCATGTGGTGACTACTCCTCTGGTCAGTGATCCGGAAACTACAGTTAAACCTGCTCCTCCGGTTGCCGATCAGAAGACTTCAACTTCATGCACAAAGGATAAAACCATCATTGAGGACCGGGTGGAAATGGATGATAATGTACCTCTTGGGTCGGGTTCACAATCTATTGTAACACAACCTAAGACCTCAAAACCTACTCAGTCCAAATCGGTTAAGCAAAATCTAAATCATTTTAAAAGACAAAGTAATCATAATGTTAAACAAGTCAAATTTGTCAAAGAAGGTGAAAAACCTAAAGTTTAGACCAAAAGACCCATGCCTGAAGTGTACTCCCCACCCCACAAGAAATCTCCTAGTCCTGTTGAGAGGAGATCATGCTATACTTATGGATAAAGAGGTCACATTTCTTCACACTGTCCTTGCTATCAGACACCTAGGCTTAAAGTTGAACTAGACCAGGAAGTTAAACCATTTTCTTCAAAACAGTGATATAAGACACCTGCTAGGTCTAAAACACCTGCTAGGTCTTATGCATCTCCCCAACACCACAGACAACACAGACAAGTCACTGCAACTCTGTGATGCCTGAGGTGAAACATGCTTTTAAAAATAAATCTAAAGTTCAAACTGTAAATCAGTCATCTGTTTACCATAAACAATCCTTACACAAGGATGGTCTGTGGAAAGCAAAAACATCTGATGTGTCTGATAGTGTTGATAAGCAGAAGAATGAGGTTTCTCCAACTTCAAAAGGACAGTGGGTCGAGTTTGTGATGTGCGATGCCTCAGGGAAACCCAAGCCAGTAAAGGCTTGGGTCGCCCTCCTTGACTAATTATTTTCTATTGTGTGCAGGTTCTCCGCTATAGTGCTTCTACCAACACATGGATTATAGATAGCGGAGCATCCAGGCATATGGCGGGAAATCAGTCTCTCCTTTTCAATATCAAACAAATTAAAGGGGCACATGTTTTTTTCGCTGGAAACAAAGAAGGATACATCACCGCACAAGGAGAAGTTGGTAATGAAAGGTAAAGTTTGATAGAGTAAATTATGTTCAATAGTTAGAAAACAATTTTCTTTCAGATTCTTAGATATGTGACAAGGGCTTCAAAGTAATGTTTGACAATAGGAAGTGTTACATTCTGACGAAGGAGATAGAGATTCCTGAGGAGCAGGTATTAATGTCAGCATCAAGGTACAATGATCTGTACGTCTTGGATATGTCAAATGCTTCTACTACTGAGTCCACTGTTCAGTGCTTTTTATCAAAGGTAACAGAGAAGGAGTCCATCTCATGGCACAGGAGAATGGGACACATAAATCACAGGAAGATAAATCATCTGATTCATAAAAACCTAGTTGAGGGAGTTACTGTAAAGAACTTCAAACTTCTAGATTTTTGTGTCTCGTGCAAGAAGGGAAAGCAGATCAGGAAGTCTCACAAGACCAAGCACGTTAACTCTATCGAGATGCCCCTGGAGCTACTGCATATGGATCTTTTCGGTCATGTCAGCATAAACAGTATCGTTGGAGACTGGTACTGCTTTATAGTCACAGATGACTACTCAGGTTTCTCCTTGGTGATGTTTCTGAAAGCTAAGTCTGAAACATTTGAATCGTTCAAGGTGCTACTCACTACACTGGAGTCTCTTTACAATCTGAAGGTCAGGAAAGTTCGTTCAGACGACGGAACTGAATTTAAGAATCAGTGGATGGATGCTTTCTGCAAGGAAAAGGGAATTGTTCATTGGTTCACCTCTGCATACACGCCACAGATGAATGGAGTTGCTGAACGCAAGAATAAGAGCTTGATCGAGACTGCAAGGACAATGTTGGCAGATTCAAAACTGCCAGTACAGTTCTGGAATGAAGCTGCTGCCAATGCATGCTACACGCTTAATCATGTGTTAGTAGTCAAGCGGCATGGGAAGACTTGCTATGAGTTACTTCAGAAGCGCAAACCTACCTGGAGTATCTGGAACCATTCGGAGCTCCATGCACGTTACTGAAGAAAACTCCGGAGGGCAAGTTCAGCGAGAAAGCAGATCAGGGGATCTTTCTTGGATACTGCATACCAGACAAACAGGTTTATAACAACTCGACAGGTCATGTAGAAGAGTGGTGCAACGTCAATGTGCAATGATACACCATCCCCCTGCTGGAGAAGGTCCATCGTCATTCTTTGACTATGATGGCTTTTTCAAATCACTCAACCTACCACAGATAGATTCAGATGAAGAGATTGCTGCTCAGATGATGTATGATGTCCTAAATACACCGAATATGAATATCAACAATATGGCACTGGCTCGTGGTGCTTCGGGATCTTCAGCAACTGCTCAGGACGAGAGTGATGAGTCATCAGACGATGAAGAAGCAATTGAGACAAGAAATAAACATAATGTTAATCAAGATGGAAGCTCAACAGATGCTAAACATGCATCAGGGAATCCGGATACTGAACCTGTCATCACAAATCTTGATACTGAAGTTGTCGTTCCTACGACACCTGTGACTAGGATCAGTGTAAATCATCCCCCGGAGACTATCATCGGGGATCTTCAATCCGGTGTGCAGACGAGAAATCAGCCCTACTCTACTGATTATGCTGCAATTATGGAAAAGGGCTACGTGAATGACGTGGACTTCAAATGTTTTGTATCTCAAGTCGAGCCCAAATACGTCAGTGATGCCCTGAAGGATGAGGCCTGGGTCAATGCTATATAGGAGGAGCTGCTACAGTTCAAGAAGCTTGGAGTGTGGACACTCATTGATAGGCCCAAAGGAGTGAAAGTGATTGACACAAAATGGGTGCTACGCTGCAAGAAGGACGACCAAGGTGTCGTAATCAGAAACAAGGCAAGATTGGTTGTTCAAGGCCTCAGACAAGTCGAGGGAGTTGACTACAATGAAGTGTTTGCACCAGTGGCACGATTGGAAGTTATTCGTATCTTTCTGGCCTATGCATCCTACATGAAGATCAAGGTTTATGAGCTGGATGTTAAAAGTGCATTCCTTCATGGGGAAATCCGTGAAGAAGTCTACGTCAATCAACCCGAGGGATTCAAAGATCCTAATCATCAGGACAGAGTCTATAAGTTGGACAAGGCTATGTACGGGCTACACCAGGCTCCTCGAGCTTGGTATGAGAAGCTCTCCACCCACCTGTTGAAACACGGTTTTAGCAGAGGTGTGATTGACTGCACGTTGTTTATCAAAGAGAGAGATGGAGATTTACCAATGGTGCAGATTTATGTGGATGACATCATCTTCGGTTCGTGAAACGAAGAATTATGTAAAGAATTTGAATCTGTGATGAAGGCATAATTTGAAATGAGTGCCATGGGAGAGATGAAGTCCTTCCTGGGATTACAGGTGGATCAAACACCTACCAGTATTTTTCTGCATCAGACTAAGTATGTTGGAGACATTCTGAGTCATTTGATATGGAAAATGTCACTGTTGCCGGTACCCCACTTGCCACAAACCATGATGCGGCACCTGATGAGAATGGGGATTTGGTGGATGCCACTATGTATCATGGGATGATCGGACCTCTTATGTATCTCACTGCCTCGCGTCCAGATATCATGTACGCCACATGTCTGTGCTCAAGATATCAAGCAAAACCAAAAGTAAATCATCTGATCCGGGTGAATAGGATTTTCCATTATTTGAAGGGTACTCCAACACTGGGGTTATGGTATCCTCATGATGATGAGTTTGAGCTAACTGTGTATAGTGATTCAGACTATGGCAGTTGCAAGATGAACTTCAAGTCAACATCAGCAGGGTGTTAGTTCTTTGGATGGCGATTAGTCACCTGGCAAAGCAAGAAGCAGACATCTGTTGCCTTGTCAACATGTGAAGCTGAATACGTTGCTGCTGCAAGTTGCTGCTCTCAGATCATTTGGATCCAACAGCAAATGCTGGACTACAGTTTGCAATTTTCTAATACCCCTACATTTGTTGATAACTCTGCTGCCATAGCTCTAACTAAAAATCTTGTTCAACACCGTAAAACAAAACAAATCGGCATAAAGTATCATTTCATACGTGATTGCTATGAAAAACAATTAATTGATGTGATTAAAGTAAACACGGATTTTCAGCGCGCCGACCTCTACACCAAACCTTTTGATAAACCCAAATTTTTATATTTGTTAGAGGTCAACGGCGTGAAAAAGAAAAGTGACATAATTTCAGAAGACGTAGATGCTTAGTCCGACACTTGTTTCGTTTCTTTTTCTTTTTAACTACTTTTTCATTTTTTAGTTACTTTTCCTGTCTTACAAAATCCAAAAACACAAAAAGATTTTTCGTTTTAGAATTTTAGGGGGAGATTAGTTTAGTTTCATTATTCATTTAATAAAAAAAGGTGGGACGGTAGATAAGCTAAAAGGGCAAAAACAACATGTTTAAGAGTGTGATTCAACACTATGGAAAGTGATGGTACACAGGCGTCGAGTTACTTGAAACACCAAAAAGATTTTCAATTTTTGCAACTTCAATTTATTAAATCACAGAAAATTGTTAGTCAGAGAATTCTAAGTCTAACAAATTGGGAAAATGATAGTACGCTTGTTTGTTAATGTAATTACATGGAGAAAGTCGTTATAGGGAGGTGCTAGTGCATTATACAATGTGTCGGTAGATTCAACACAATAGACTAGTAGACATCATTGGTGATTCAACTTAAAATTAAATCAATCAACAAGTTATGGGTTCGCATAGGTTCCCTGGTTTGCACAATCAATCAATTTCCAATAAGGGGTGAGGAGCAATTAAATGCCACAAATGTGTGCAAAGACCTAAAAAACAGAGCAAAAGACGACAAAAGTCACTGCTGAAATGTATATTATTGTATACTGCTCTAAGAAGAAGATAGGTCTTGCGCCTCTCTGCTATGCGATGGCACTGACCTGAGGCCTGACATAACCTATCCATTCTAAGAATTCATTATTGTTTGCGCCTCTTTGCTGTACGATGGCACTGACCTGAGACTTAGCATCTCTTTGATAGTTCTTCGAACCAAATCTTCTTATTCCCTGGACCGCTCAAAAATCTTCTGAGGAAGATTGATTACCATATACCTGTGGGACACACAAATACTTGTTGATCTAATTCACCTAATTAATCACCGGTGTGTGTCAAAAATCTATGTATGGATTTAAGTGGACAAGTATACTGACAATTGTCGTGGCTTCACTACCTGATGTTCAAAATCTATGTGTGTTACATATCAGATCAAGCATGATTTCTAGTTAGAGCATAGAAGTCTTAGTTGAGTGAAAAACTGTGATATGTAAATATGTTAGTTTCCATTTCAATATATATAAAAGTTCCAAGTAATTGTGTTTATGCCTGTCTGATTCCATATGAATCTGTCTTAGAAATGATGTTAATGCTAATAGGCTACTCTACCCTACCCTAACAAAATCACAAAAACATGTTTATTTTGTTACTTAGTTTAGTCTTCAAGTTATTTGTAAAGTGTGTCAGTGTCAGATTGTGCTATGTTATTCATCTTTTTAAATGTCACAAAATGAACTTAAAGTTAATCTTGAATCACTTGTTTCTGAAAAAGTAAAAGGATCACGTCTGAGGTGATCAGGTGGATAAATGGATCACGTCTGAGGTGATCAGGTGGATAAATGGATCACGTCTAAGGTGATCAGTTGGATAAATGGATCACGTCTGAGGTGATCAAAGGTTTTTTTAATTTAAAATGGTCATGTCTGAGATGATAAACAGCTCAAAATGTTTTATCTACTGTTAAAGGGGCTAAGTGTCAAATGGTCAAAAAGTCAAAATTTCATAAGTATGACCCATTTGTATGACTGGACCATGAGTATGGACCAGTCGTATGATTGGATCATAAGAATGAACCCAATCGCACGATTGGAGGTGACCGAATGTGACAGTCGCACGAATAACCCTCAATCGTACGATTGGACGTGACCGTATGGGCGAGTCGCACGACTGAAGCAGCTCAGTCGCACGAATCAATCATGCGACTAGGCTCAGTCGCACGACAGAAGGTTGCCATAGTATAAATAGAGGGGGGAGTCGGTCACAGTCGTTTCATTCACCCAAATCGCCTCTCAGACGCACGACACAAACCCTTATTGCGAAAAATTCATTTGATCTTTATAGACCATTGTTTGATGCTCTCTGACGTTTTGTTTTGATTATACAGGTACTGCGCGACAATGTTAATACGAAAAAACAGTTACTACACGTCTAAATGATCGAAATTATAACCTAAAGTTATCCGAACCTAAATGTGACTAATAAACCACTAAAACTAAGCATTTTGAACAATTTAAAGTTATTGCGGGTTTAGTCGGTCATCTGTAAACCTAATGAGTCAATCCACAACATTTAACGTCAAGTATTGCTCAAAAATTGAATTTGAATGAACAAACAGTAAGACATGCGATTGGACACCCTAATGAACTTTAATCACACGACTGAGCTATGCGAATGGCTCAACTGCACGACTGAGATGGACGAATGGTTCAATCGCACGACTGAACCATGCGTATAAGCTCAATCGCACGACTGAGGTAAACGCATGAGAGAATATACGACTAAGTCCAGTCGCATGACTCAGTCGTATGTATAAAATCATTCGCTCGACTAGAACTCAGCCGCACAGCACATTCGCACGACTAGATCTCAGTCGCACAGCTCATTCGCACGACTAGATCTCAGTCGCTCAGCTCAATCGCACGACTGAACAAAATTTTCAAGTTCATGGAACAAAACTGGTATTCTTTGACACGTACTAATGTTTATTTACTTTGTGTCACAGATGGCTAGTCAGTGGACGATGAGCACTAAGCACAACATCTGTGCTCATCTTGATCTCTCATGCCGTATTGCTGTGGAGTTTGCCGGCATTATTTCTTTTCTACATCGATCGAGGACATCCCGAGCTATCTCGACACAGTGCATACACTACAGATCAGTACAGCAGGCTTTCTGGGAAAGCGCTGTAGTTGACAGGTCCTCTGAGCCCCATCATATCAGGAGTTCCATATTTGGGGAGGCCATAGAGATTTCAGAGGAAGATATCAGGACAGTGTTAGAGTTCGGGGATGACGCTGACTGCCCCACTCGATTACATCCCCTCACTACTCAAGGTTGCTTCATGAGGGCTAAGTACTCGGGGGACATCAATGCAAGTATGCTCAACAAGAGAAACTTGTGCCCCCAGTTCAAATACTTAGCCCATGTACTACTGAGATGCATCGTCTCAACGAAGGGTGGCTTCGACAAGCTCTCCTATCAGATGCAGAACGCCTACGTGGCGTTGGTGCTGAATCATCCATTTAGCTTTTCGAGGATGCTCTTCACCTACTTGGTGGAGAATATTGAGGCGAAGGGGAAAGAAAGCTTGTGCATGTACCTGCGCTTTCTGCAGATGGTTATGGATCAGAAGCTCCCCTCGCTGCCCAAGGAGAAGGAGGATGCTGTTGTCCTCGAGGTGATGGATGACACCACACTGGGGCGTATGAAGGTGTACCGGGGCAAGCAAGTGAAGCCCCCAGTAAGGAGATTATTCGGGCATCTGGCCCGGGAGGACTATGTGGCGCCAGCTAGGTGAAAGTGATGCCACGATGACAGTGAGTCTGATACAGAGCAGATAGCTTTACCTAATGATGACTTTGATGATAGTGTTGATGGTGGAGATATAGGACCTTCTCATACTCAGACCACTACTGCTGATTTTACACTCCACCATCTCCACAAGGTGATTTAGAGACTACGGGGTCAGGACTTCCAGCCGATGAGTCGGACGAGGAGCCGCTGACTGGGACGGTGGGCAGCGGGTGGTTGCCACGAGAGGGGGATTAGGACAGTTGGTGGACATCCAGGCGGGTCTGGGGAGCCTATTTCCGATCCATCATACACCCCAGACCAGCCGAGTAGCCTAGGGGGAGCCTCCGGGTCCAAGGGGACTCAGAAGAAGAGGATGGCGTAGCCTTACGGTAAGATGGGGAAGCGGCCAAGATTCACACTTCATACCACCACCTCTACCACTACACCACCCACTAGCACTACACCTCCCACCACTACTACTCCACCGTCCACAACCACACCTCATAACTCTCCACCCATCCATTCACCACCACCCATATTCACCACAGCCACTGCTACCACCACGAGCCACCAAGCCGGCACTTCCACATACCCCACCGGATCTACTCTACCCCCCATCGGGGTAGAGGAACAACTGAAGCACTGAACAGGATGGTGCTGAAGCTGTTAGCCGCTGATAAGGAGAATATTGCACAGCTACGTCAGCTGGTGGAGCTCAATGCTTCCCAAGCTTAGCAGATCTCACAGCAGGCAGAGCAGATCGCCAAACTCCAAGAGCATAAGAAGGAGTCTGCTAAGAAGCCGGAGGAGTTGGAGGCTGTACAAAAGAAGATGATGCTCCAACTCAAAGGATCTAAGGATCAGCCTCTAAAGCTCGGTGAAGGAGATGATGATGGAGATGAAGATGAGGATGATGATGAAGATGATGATGATGATGATGTGAATGGTGATGGAGAAGCAAGAGGGAGGTAGGATGATGATGAGGATGATGAAGGAGATGCAGCTGCATCTGCCTCTGCTCATGGTCAAGAACAAAGAACAAAGAAGAGACTAGACCAATGAGCATCATCGTATGCCCCACCTACCTCCCCATCTGCAGAAGACCCGGCCAGGATTCAAGGAAAAAGTAAAGATTAGATGTTATATTTTATTAAAATTTAGTACTTGAAATCATCAATTGATGTTATGTAATTAATGTATATACTTTATTATTCAGTGTTTGATTATCTTCATTATGTACTAACTATTGTTGTGTTACATGTTTTGATCAAGCAGATCCGACATATCAGCGAGATGAGCACGATGTTGCTCCCGTATAGCAGATCAAGTCACAATTGACTATGATACTTGATCTGCAAGGGATCTTGATCTGCAAGGGATCGTCAGGAGGTCTGTGAGTTATACTTCTGAAGAAGGAGAAATAATTCATAATCTCACTAACGAGCAACTTACTGAAATGTTCCGGCTGAATCTGGATGAGATAGTCAAGGATGCTCCTACTTTAGATATGGCTAGTGACGAGGAGTTGAATGACATACATGAAATCGAGATTGAAGATGTTACAGCCCAGCATTATCCTGAGTACACTGACCGAGAGGGAAATGTGTTTCCTGATTTGGGTAGTACTCTCGGCGGTGACACACTGGAGAAGCTGAATCGGAAGGAAAAGGAAGCAGGTGCATCAACAAGTCAAACCCCAGCCTTGGACGCCGATGTAGATATCAGAAAGGCTGAATGGGCGGCTTGTTTCTCAGAGATCCGAGCCCAGCAAGCTGCAGCAAAGCCAAGTACCTACACCAAGCTCTACAAACTGAAGAAACATCTGAAGGTGTGAGGGAAGATCGTAGCATGGGCATACTTTGAGGATCCTAATGTATATACAGTATAGAGGGAGAGGGGAATAAAGTAGTTTAGATTTCCACATGATCTAAAGACTCTCCCTGGTTTTGAGCTCGACCAGCTGGCACGCCTAAAGCTGCTATACGCCGACCCGAAGAAGATGTCAGGCTGGTTTGAGGCTGCGCTGAAAAGAGAATACCTTACAAGATGGGTTAACTTCAAACCTCAACAGGCGATGAGGTATATCAGATGATCTGAGGTTAATCCCATTACTGGCAGACCAAAGATAGTCTTGAAATGGCACCCTCCACTCACGATGTCTCGTATACCTATGAGGGAGATGCCACAAGACTTTACACCCCGTTTCAAATGGTTGTACTATGACTGGCGCAGAGAAGAAGCCATCTGTTTTGGATAGGGAGGGAATTGTGGATATAATAAGGGTGTTTGACCCAATGTGTCTTATAAACTTGTCAGCTTCTGATGTTTATACATCGTACAAGTGGCCATTTTTTTTTGATACACAGGATATAGTGCAAGCACTTTAGTTTTAACATGTCATACGCTTATGCTTTGCACTTAATATTCATACTGGTATTTCTAAAGAAGAAAGAGTCAAAAGGTTTGAAGAGTTTACAAAGGAGGTCAAAGAATAGATAGAACTAGGTCCAAGGGGGAGTTTGTTGGTACATATGTCCCTAGTTCTAGTTCTAGTGAGCTTAAATGTAATTGACTTTCATTTTGTTACACAGATGTAATGTTTGATATATGTAATGAAAACTCTTCGTTGAATGTTTATTGGTTATTGAATGTTATATCTATTTATATGATTGATTATTACATGCTTATGTGAACATGTTATATAGGTTTATAGTTGTTAGACATAGTTCTGTATCGTTAAAGGTTCAGGAATATGTTTAACTAAGTCTCATGGTTCAATCACACGATTGGACCATGCGAATGGGCCAGTCGCACGACTGAACCAGATGATTGAGCCATACGCACGATTGAGTCATAAGACTGACTTAGTCATATGAATGAATCAATCTGTTGGACCAAAAGAACCAATAAGCCAGATCAGAAAAACCTTTAAGTCCCACAGACATCATAACAACTGAAGAAGACTGTATCAGCTGAAGACAAAGTCTGAAGACCAAGTCTGAAGACAAAGTCTGAAGACAAAGTCTGAAGACAAAGTCTGAAGACAAAGTCTGAAGACAAAGTCTGTAGACAAAGTCTGAAGACTAAAGCTGAAGACAAAGTCTGAAGACAAAGTCTGAAGACAAAGTCTAAAGCTGAAGACAAAGTCTGAAGACCAAAAGCTGAAGACAAAGTCTGAAGACAAAAGCTGAAGACAAAGTCTGAAGATAAAGTCTGAACACAAAGTCTGAAGACTAAAGCTGAAGACAAAGTCTGAAGATAGAGTTTGATGACAAAGTCTGAAGACCAAGTATTCAGAGGTTGTCACAACAGCTGAAGAAGTACTCTTCAGTAGTTGTAATGGTTTACACATTAGTTTTTGTGATGGTTTACTTTCAGTAGTTGTCTTTATATTTTTAGTAGATTGTAATCAGTAGTTCAGTAGATTGTTTTCAGTAGTTGTATTAGTTAACACATAAGCACTTAATGTAAGAAGATGTCCTCAGCTGTTGTGGACATCTTCAGTAGTTTTAGTTATCTTCAGTTGTTTTTGTAAACGGTTAGATGTCACTATCAGGTGACATCTGCTGACGTCATCCTTTACTATAAAAGGAAAGTTGACCTAATTGTATTCTGGCCGAAGCATATGAATGAATGAAAACATTCTGTTTTGCAGAAAACTTTCTCTCTCTATAACCGTTACTGTTTGATTGAATATTCATATTGTTCTTGCTTAAGTTTCGTCTAATTCTAATACTATTCCGCTGCAAATCATAACCTAATTGATCAAACTAGATTTGAGATCCTTTCAAATGGTATCAGAGCAGGTTAATCATTGATCGATTTAACAATTGATCATTGAAACTGCTCTTTTGATATCTAAGTTTGATCGAATTAGCAAATTTGCAAGAATTGGTTATAGAGTTTGAATTTCTGTTGCTTCCGGTGAATTAATTTGAGGTTCTACGTGTTTAAAATAGAGTTGTTGAGTTTTTGAGCTAGATTTGTTATAATTACATTAAATTTATTTGAATCTGTGAAAATGGCTACACCACAAATGATCCTCACAATACTAGCTCCTCAACAAAGCCTCCGATGCTTGTTAGGAGTGAGTATAACATATGGCAACGCCGAATGCTCCATCACCTGTCTATCAATATCACAGGATGTTGGAAATCTGTGGTTCATGGACCATACAAGCCTATGGTGAGCCTTCCAGAAAAGAATGAGATGGTTCTGAAGAAACCAGAACAGTATTCGGATGAACATCTAAAACTATTTGTAATTGATGCTAAAGCCCATGGAATTCTGGCCACGGCACTGCTAAATGAAATCTATTCAGGGCTTATGCATCAAGAAACTGCTCATGACCTCTGGGTTGCTCTGAAGGAACAATTTGGAGGAATTGATGAGGTTTTGGCAAGCACTAGAGAGATCCTTGCCCAGCAATATGAGACATTCTCTCATAGAAAGGGTGAGTCTCTGACCCAGCAGTTTGAGCGATTTTCCTGTTTGATATCTGAGTTGAAAATGGTTAAACAGGAATATTCAAACAGCCAGATGAACAACATATTCCTCAGATCCCTGCCTGAGAGATGGGACACATATACTACTGTCCTACGCTCCAGTGCAAATCTGGACACTCTATCTCTTACCCAACTTCGTAGGAAACTATTGACATTTGAAGAGAGATAGAACAGAAAAGGAAACTGTCTTCATCTGGGAAGCTCACTGATGTCTTTGTACCAGGAAACACTGCACTGGTCGGTCAGGAGTCAGAGTATGCTGCATCAGAAGGTTCCTATGATGAGCATATAGATTTCTCTACAAACAGTGGAGAACATGCTTTTGTTGGTGTTGATAGTAATTCAGGTGGTAGTAGTGATAATTTGTGCTTTTTGATGGATGATTTGAAAGGAATTCCAGATGATGATCTAGTAGAGATGGATATTTTGAGTCAAATGACAATGATCAATATCAGATCTCAAAAGTTTTACAAAAGGACTGGTCTGAAATTCCTAGGTCACTCTGAAAAAACCAAGGTTGGTTTTGACAAGAGCAAGTTGAGGTGTCACAAGTGCCATAGACTTGGACACATTGCAAGAGAGTGTAGATCTTCTGGATCTAACTCATCTGCACCCTTTGTGACCTTTCCAAGCAATAGCTCACAAAACAAAGGGCAACATTCCACCAGTTCTGGTCATCCTTCACAAGCTCAATCATCTCCTGCATATTTTGTCCCTCAAGGTCCTATGCCTTATCCTTACCCCTGTTTTTACATGCCTCAGTCTAGTGAGGTTCAAGTATCCACAACTCAACAACCACCTGCCCTACCTGAGCCTCAACTATCTCAATCAAATCAACAATCTCAATTTCAACCACAACAAAGCTTTTTCACCCCTGGAGTTGTTGACTGGAGTAGTTTAACAGATGATCTTTCTAGTTATCATGAACAACTGTTTCCTGGTGCTGGTCAACATGGTGGTGAAAACCTTTTTGGAAATATTGCTCTTATGGCCCTGGAGTCTACTGATGGTTCATGCTCAAATGCTTCAACATCACAGGTATCATAGGTATCTTCAGAGGCTAAGGCCAATTTGTGTTCAGAGTCATGCATAGCTACATTTTCCTCAATTAGAGAAACAAATGTAGCTTTAAGCAATAAAAATCTTGAGCTAGAGAAAGTGATTTCTAAAAGAAAAGCTGAGTTTGAGTCTATTTTAAATGAAAAAGATGATGAGATTTACAAATTAAAATGCCAAATCACTGATGAAAAGGTAAAGGTAGAGGTCATCTTAGAGAAACATAAGGACCTCAAACAAACACTTGCAGCTTCCTAGGTAGGGTGTGAACGCTGGGTAACATCATGCAGAGGGTTTGAAATGCTTCTCAACAAACAAACAGCTTCAAATGTGAAGTTTGGGATTGGTTATAATCACACTGCTCCTCCTATAGATTTTACTCCCAAGTTAGAAGTAGAATCTGAAGGAGAAAGCAATTACCAATCCACATCATCATGTGTCTCACCCTCTGATAATGAACCAAAATCAGAGCATGAAGTCAGTATTAACACCTCAGAAAATCAATCAGCTGATATAGGAACATATTCTTATACCGTTGGATGTACAAATGTCATCAGGGAAAAACAGCTGAGGGTGTTGATTTGACCGAGATAAATGAAGGTGGAAAATTTTTTGAGAAAATTAATCAAAAACTTGTAGAATCAGGTGTTGTCTCATAAAGTACTCAAAGTACTACAGGGCAAATCACAACACCTGAAGAACAAATCAAAACCACTGAAAACAAAAAGGGTTTGAAAACTACTGAAGAGTCTATCTGGAAGTCCAAAAGTGCTGATAGAAAACTTATGAATAACAAATCTTCAGTAGTTAAGAATCCATCAGTACTTAACATAAGTACTGAAAGGGAGAAAGTACTGAAGAACAAACCTTCAGTAGTTTCATCTTCTTTAGTAGCTGATCAACTGAAGATGAAGAAAAAGCCATGTGAAATATGTGGCTTATTCAATCATCTCACTGCTGACTGCTGGTACAGAAAGGGTTCCAAATTCAACAAAGATAAGAACACCCAAAAGATAATTAATGAAATGAAAAATGAATTTGAAACCAAGTTTGTACCAGAGGTATCTCAACCTGAAAATCCAAATTTCTTAAAGAAATCCAGAAATAAGGAAGGGGTTTATCAGGAAACAGCTGAAGGTGTTCAATGGATTCCTCATGGAATACCAAAACACCAGACTAAGTCTGTGTCTTCCAAAAATGAGAAAATGGTGAAACACAGGAACCAATCAAAAACAAGAACTGATGTGTCTGATGAACTGAAGGCTTTAGCAAATAATCAGACACAACTTGTTATGATGGTTCAACATCTGTTGGGGAGAGTCAACCAAAATGTACCTGTGATTAAACCACAGAAAAGGAACACCAAGCCAAAATTAAAGGAATCCTTTTCAACACCATCTTCATCTTCACAGGCTGTTAATCATGACAAACTAGTTAGTGTAAAATCTGTTGATGATTACAGACCCAAAACCAAAATGGTTTGGGTCTCAAAAACTAACTAGTTTCTTTTGACTAATGCAGGGTTCTTCAGCATGCCAAAGAAGCATCTGGTATGTGGACAGTGGAGGATCCATGCATATGCCTGGGAGCAGCGCTCTTCTTAATGACTACTCTCAAGGAAAGAAGGGATTTGTTTCATTTGGTAATGATGCTAAAGGTTACATCATCGGCAAAGGCTTTGTTTCCAATGGTGAAATAAGGTTTGATGATGTCAACCATGTGGAGAATCTCAAGTATAATCTATTGAATGTCAGTCAGATATGTGATAAAGGTCATGTTGCCCTTTTCACCAGCCCGAACTGCAGGATTCTATCTTCCAAAGTTCTAAGTTTGATTGACAATGTACTGGATGAACATACTCTCCTGAAGGCCAATAGGACAGGAAGAGTATATGCCTTAGATTTATCAAAGAAAATTGATCTAAAAGGCCATCCTTGCCTGTTCTCCAAGGCCTCTCCTTAGGAATCTAAACTATGGCATAGAAGTCTTGGTCATGTGAATCTTAAAAACATGAACCAGCTGATCCATCATGGTTTACTGAGAGGACTGCTAGTGAAGGAGTTCAAATGTGATGACAATTGCTCTGCTTGTTTAAAAGGGAAGCAACACAAGGTATCATTTCCACCACTAGAAGAGCCAAAGTCTACTGCCTGCTTGCAATTACTACATATGGATCTTTTTGGTCCAGTCAGAGTAATGAGTATGGCAAAGAAGTAATACTTTCTGGTAATTGTGGATGATTACTCTAGATTCGTATGGACTTTCTTCTTGCATTCAAAAGATGAATCTATAAAAACCATAATATACTTTGTGTTGTATGTTGAAAAACAATACTCCCTTCCAGTCAAGAGTGTGAGGAGTGATAATGGCACAAAATTAAGAAACTACACACTTGATGAATTCTACTTGTCTAAAGGAATCAACAGGCAGTATAGCATTCCAAGAACTCCTGAACAAAATAGAGTAGTGGAAAGAAAGAACAGGACACTTATTGAAGCCGCCAGGTCAATGTTGGCCGACTCTGGTTTGCCACTGACCTTTTGGGCAGAAGATGTCAATACAGCCTGCTATGTACAGAATAGAGTCTTAGTAAATCAGATGCTGATGAAGACTCCTTATGAAGTGTTACATCATTTGGATCCTCTGATTTCATTTTTTAGAGCATTTTGGTGTCCCTGTTACATTCTCAACATAAAGAATCCACTTCAGAGGTTTGAATCAAAGGTGGATGCAGGGTACTTTGTTAGGTATTCATCCACTTGCAAGGCATACAGAGTGTTTAACAGCAGAACAAAGATAATTGAAGAGACCTTGCATGTGAAGTTTAATGAATCTCCAAAGGACCCAATTCCCAAAACCCTTTGGAGTTATTTGATTTGGACATACTGCAATATGTTCCTTATTAGTCTCCAGCTAATGCAGTTCTTGAAAATCCATCACCTCCTGAAACAGTTCTTCATCTGGTGGTACTGAAGATGATGATGCTGACAGTACTCACCTTTTCAAGTTTAGCGATCAACTGCCTGAGTCATCTAAACCTGATATTCCTGTAGCTTCAGCAGCTCCATCCACAACAAATGCTGATGAGATCTCTAAATCATCTACTTCATTTGAATTTCCATATTCTTCATGGTTTCAAGAGTCTAACTCAACATCTGTTGCTGTTGAATCTCCTGCAAACACTTGCACAGATCTTATTGTCTATCAAGAGCTAAAGAATCACCCAATGTCGCAAATCATTGGTGATATTCATGCTGGAGTTTCAACCAGAAGTCAATTGTCCAATTTCTGCTTTTATGCTCTCTTCATCAGTCAGCAAGAGCCAAACAATTATCATGTTGTATTGAGAGACAATGGATGGGTTGAAGCCGTGCAACTTGAACTTCTTCAGTTTAAAAAGCAGCAAGTGTGGGAGCTAGTTCCTCTACGCCAAGGTAAGTGTGCAATAGGCACTAAATGGGTGTTTAGGAATAAAACTGATGAAAAAGGTCAAATTGTCAAGAATAACACCAGGCTGGTTGTACAAGGGTTTTCACAAGAAGAAGATATTGATTATGATGAAACCTTTTCCCCTGTAGCCAGACTGGAGGCAATCAGATTGTTCTTAGCTTATGCTGCTTTCCATAATCTTAAAGTTTTTCAAATGGATGTCAAAAGTGCATTCTTATATGGTAAAATAAAAGAAGAGGTTTATGTGTGTTAACCACCAGGTTTTGAGGATAATAAACATCCAGATTGGGTGTATAAGCTTGATAAGGCTCTGTATGGGTTAAAACAAGCTCCTAGAGCCTAGTATGAAACACTGTCAAATTTTCTTCTTCAAAATAATTTTACTAGAGGCTCCATAGATAAAACTTTGTTCATAAAGAAAGTAGGACAGCATAAGCTACTTGTTCAAATTTATGTAGATGATATTATTTTTGCATCCTCTGATCCACAGTTGTGTGATGCATTTACAAAATTGATGCAACAAAAGTTTGAAATGAGTGCCATGGGAGAATTACAGTTCTTTCTGGGTTTGCAAATCAAACAAAGAGCTGATGGAACTTTCATTCATCAGTCAAAATATACAAAGGATCTTCTGAAAAGGTATGATTTACAAAACTGTAAGCCCTGTTCTACTCCCATGAGCACCACCACACAACTGGATGCTGATCAGAAAGGTAAAGCAGTTGATGAAAATCTTTACAGATGTATGATTGGTTCCTTGACATACCTTACAGCTTCTAGACCAGACATTATGTTTGCAACTTGTGTCTGTGCTAGATTTCAGGCTGCATCTAAAGAATCCCATTTGATTGCAGTCAAAAGGATCTTTAGATACTTGCAAGGAACTATATCTCTATGACTTTGGTATTCCACTGGGCACTCTTGCAAATTGGTTGCTTTCTCTGATAGTGACTATGCAGGGTGTAAAGTAACCAGAAAATCAACTTCTGGTGGATGCCAATTTCTAGGCAATTGTTTGGTTTCTTGGCAGAGAAAGAAACAAATTTCAATTGCTACATCCAATGCTGAAGCAGAGTACATTGCTGCCGCAAGCTGTACATCTTAGGTACTCTGGCTTCAGAATCAATTACTGGATTAGGGCATTAGATAGACTAAAACTCCATTACTGATGGACAGTGCTTCAGCTCTTTGTATTGTTAAGAATCCTGTCCAGCATTCTAAGACCAAACACATTGCGATCAGACATCATTTCATCAGAGATTGTTATGAAAAAGGTCTGATTGATCCAAAGTTTGTTCCTAGTGCTGATGAGCTTGCAGATATATTTACTAAGCCTTTGGACAATGCAACTTTTCAAAATCTTGTGCTAAGGCTTGGTATGCTGCAGCTAGAATAAATTGACTAATACTGATACTCTTAGATCATAAGAACTGATGAGTATTAGTATACAAAAGTCAAAAATAAGTACTGATAAGTTATTTTGTCTTTAATATTTTTTAACTACTGAAGTGTTAAAAAGACTAAAAACTAAATTACTTAAAAATACTGAAGTACATTATTTGTTGAAAATAACTGATGTAGTTACAACTACTGATGTAGTTATAATTACTGCTGCCTATTTCTAACAGATAAGTATTGAAGATCAAATTTGTCCAAAAGTACTGATGTGTAATCTTGAGCATAAGTACTGAAGACAAAATTTGTTCACAAGTTCTGAAGAATAATTTGTTTCAAAAGCTCTAATGCACAAATCTTCAGAAGAGCTGATGCATAAATATTCAAAAGAACTGAAGACCAATAAAACGTCTGAAAATCAGACAAAGTCTGATGAGAAAATGTTGAGGTCAGAATGAAACAACTGAAACATTTGAATTGACGACAACAACTGATGAGTAACTTTACTCTTCAGCTGTTTCAAACAACTGTTGTTTCATTTCAAAACAACTGAAGCCAAAACCAAGTCGTCAGTAGTTTCAAACTACTGCTGACTAAAACCAAGTCTTCAGTCGTTTACAACATCTGAAGGTCAAAACCATGTCTTCAGTCGTTTCAAACAACTGATGACTAACACCAAAACCTTCAGTTGTTTTCCATCAGCCGTTTCATAACCTATAAATACCAAACCCTAACTTCAGAATTCATTCTCAGAACTTCATTATTCAAATTCTCAGAACTTCCCTCCTGCATTAATGGAGACCATGCAACTCAAACCCCGCCATAACTGTGTAGCTTACCTCACCAAATCGGCCTACTGGAACAAGTTTGATGACGCCATCGATCTGATGGTTGAATCTCAATACCACACAACCTTTCTTTTGAACCCAACTATATACGTAGAAACCCTACAACAATTCTGGACAAACGTAACACTCACAACTGGTGAGAATGATGGCGAGATAGCTCTCCAGTCGTTTGTCAATCAGAAGAAGGTGGTCGTCACTTCCGATATTATTCGACGAATCCTAAATTTGAATGATGCCAACTTCGTCACCGAATATCCTAAGGGTACAACCAACTTATCCTTCACCAACAATGGGTATGGAGGCGACCTAAGTGCTACCACAATTTTGAAGAAGCAATTCCATGACCCTGAACGCCTAATCTTCCACATGGTTAACGTCTGCCTTGCTCCCAAGACCTCCTTATGGGATCATATGTCTTCAAGGTGGCAACAGGTATTGTATTCAATCTTTGATCGCCAAAACTTAAATTTTTCTGAAATTATATTTTTAGAATTAAAAGATCTGGCCTTGAAACCTGTGGCTAACAGATGGATATTATATTCAAGGTTTCTTATGGCCATTATTGAAAACCAATTAAAAACTGAAGGCCTTGTTGGCCTAGGAGTCCCTGCTGTGGCAGTTCTGCCTGAAGTATACTCCAGGCACAACTCGAACACACAACTCAAAGAGGCTGCCATGTTGCTAAAACCCAAGCAGCGGGAACCGACATCCTCATCCTTCAGATCCAAAGTCCCCTCCAACCCAAAATCTAAAAAGCCCAAAAAGGATGCTCAGGGAGTTGAGTCCCCTTAGGATGCCCCTGTAGTACCAAGCCTGGAAGAAACTGCTGGTAGTAATCCCCCAGCAGTTACACAACTCAACCAACCACAACCGCTCAGGTATCCTCTTAACAGGATCCTAAAGCAACCACTTCTGGGGATGCCACATTACTGGAACCTCTCTCATTTGAGAAGGTTGCCATTGAAGAGCACCATTCACCCTAGGTGCAATCTGCTTCACACCTATCTCCTACTGAAACCACCCCACAAAGCCCAACTTATATCATTGCAAAAGTGTTGAGTCAGTTAAACACTCCAACCCCTCCCCAGAAATCTATCACAACTGGGAAACCCTCAACAGTTGAGGGGGAGCATTCTAGTGTTGCTGATAATCCATAGCACAGGGATTACATAGTTCAATCTCTCCGTGTGGAGAGGAGATTAGAACTTATGGTGAGGCTGCCACTTCTCCTGCTTCAGCATATGAACAGGCTGAAGTTGGTAACAATTCTAAGACCTCACCAGAGGCAACTGCCGATGAAGGGCATAATCCTGAGACATGAAGTCCCCAGTACCAAGATCGAGAGGCATATATGAATACTGATCCACACTCAGCACATGTTCATCCTGATGTAATCAGGAGGTCAGATGATTCAGCAACCATTGATGATGACCTGGGCTTTTTCTATGATGTTCTAGCCACAACACTATTCTTGAGGCTGAGGTAAGAAGATTACAAGAACTGCTTGCCAAAATGTCTCAAGAATCAAGTCCATCTGCCGAAATTCACCCACAGATGGCACCTTCTTCTGAAGGTCCCCTATATACTGAGCCACTCACAACAACTAAGCCACCAGCCTCTGCTTCTGGCACCATTTCTCAGGGACAGAACCCCTCTGACCAAATGGTTGCTATCTTTAAATCTTCCCTCCCTCTCATCACTCCCATCATCACTAACATTGTCCATCAAACTCTTGATGAAAGGCTTTCCTCAAATATACAAACCTTTGTTGATGATGCAGTCACTAAAAGGCTTGCTAACTTTCAAACCCCTGAACCCAATGCAACCAAAAAGGGGGAGTCTAAGTTAGTGAAAGTAGACAAGATGAAGAGAGTTGAAGAGGAAAAGGAGAAAGAAAAGGAGGAGAAAGAAAAGGAGAAGGAGAAAAAAAGAAGAAGGAGAAAGAAAAGGATTTCCATGTTGCTTACAAGAAAAGGAGAGGTGATGAAAAGACTCCTCTTAAGAAGAAGTTAGATGAACTGATCAAAGAGGCTGACGAGCAACATAGCAGATCAATGGACGAAATTATTGATCAGCTCTTCAGACAAGGATTTGACACTGCCAAACTTGACACTGAGATTAGAAAGCTGGAAATACAAGAGATTGAGCACAGATGGGCCAGATATAGTGAGAAAGAAAATGAAAGGCTGGAAGCTATGGTCAGATTTATATCAAATTATTTGGGGAGGACAATTCTTGAAGTAAAATCATGCTCCAGGGACAGTATTTTGGAGATAACCAACAAAATCTGTTCGTCTAAGGTATTCACCAAATGATTAATCATAGAAGCCCTTGATGAAGCTGGTACTGGGAGGAGGATTGATCTGGCAAAGTGCTCCAAAGCCACACTTGCAACCAAAATGCTAGAGCAGCCTGTACAATCTTCCACACCAGAACAACCAAAATCACAACCCACAAAACCAACTCCTTTACCCAAGAAACCAACACAAAAATCTGCCGATGATGCACCCAAGAGGAAGAGAAGGGTGTTGAGGCTTCAAGAAGAAGAAGAAGATGATGAGGAAGATAGGCTGCCCATTTCAACTATTGTTAAAACAAAAGGGAAAATGCCTGATGCTTTAAAGATAATTGCCAAGAGTCAACCAACAACAATCACCCCTGCCATCCAAATGCAAACTGTAAAAGTAAAGCTTGAAGAAGAAGAAAAGCACAAACAACATGATGAGCAGCTGTTGAACTTGGTTGATAAAGAGTTTCCTCAATCTTCATCAATACAATCTATGAGGAAGCATGCTTAGAGATTATATGCTCTCAGATTTACATTTCAATATCAGAAAGAGAGAGTTAGAATTTGGCCTGATCCCAGGGTGAGTGATAGAATTCACAAGAAGAACATCCCAAGAAGATACAATGGCCAAGTAAAGAAGATTGTAGATGCAGTGATAATGCTAGCCATTGTAGTGTCACCCTGGGAAATCCTAGAATACTTCAAAAGAGCCTAAAAGTCTAATCTTACCCCACAAACACTGCTGGAAAACAAAATGGTGAAAAAGGGGTTGATCTATAAGAGGCTTGAAGAAGTCAGAAGCAATGAGCTCCAGTTGTTACTTGAAGGTAATCATCCTGATGATTTTGCTTACAGAGAAATAATAACTGTAGAGCTAAAGAATGGGAAACAACTCAAGTACCAATCTGAATACTATGGGTCAGAGTTCTTCTTTGAAGGAGAAGCTGAAGAGCTCACCCTGGAAGAACAAATTGTCTTCCTTGAGGCCTATGTTCGAGAGTCCTATAGACTCATTGTAGGGAAGTAGGTTTCATGGACGGGGTAACAACTCCGTGTCCAATTCCCCAAGCCAGAGTTCCCATCCATCCCTTGCCAATAAAATCTTCTGAAACCTCTTCCCAGGCCTGTGCTTATATTGGTCACTTCTGAGCTGATCCAGAAGAAAAAGACAATACTTTTTGCCTAATAAGTGGGACACTAATAAACTTAAAGGTTTTGGCTGCATTGGTTCATGGGAGTTATTTGTTGGAGCAAAAGACCCAATGAGCCAGATCAGAAAAACCTTTAAGTCCCACAGACATCATAACAACTGAAGAAGACTACATTAGCTAAAGACAAAGTCTGAAGACCAAGTCTGAAGACAAAGTCTGAAGACAAAGTTGGAAGACAAAGTCTGAAGACAATGTCTGAAGAAAAAGTCTGAAGACTAAAGCTGAAGACAAAGTCTGAAGACAAAGTCTGAAGACAAAGTCTGAAGACTAAAAGCTGAAGACAAAGTCTGAAGACTAAAAGCTGAAGACAAAGTCTGAAGACTAAAGCTGAAGACAAAGTCTGAAGACAAAAAGTTGAAGACAAAGTCTGAAGATAAAGTCTGAAGCCAAAGTCTGAAGACTAAAGCTGAAGACAAAGTCTGAAGATAGAGTTTGATGACAAAGTCTGAAGACCAAGTATTTAGAGGTTGTCACAACAGCTGAAGAAGTACTCTTCAGTAGTTGTGATGGTTTACTCATTAGTTTTTGTGTTGGTTTACTTTCCGTAGTTGTCTTTATATTTTCAGTAGATTGTAATCAGTAGTTCAGTAGATTGTTTTCAGTAGTTGTATTAGTTAACACTTAAGCGTTTATTGTAAGAAGATGTCCTCAGCTGTTGTGGACATCTTCAGTAGTTTTAGTTATCTTCAGTTGTTTTTGTAAACGGTTAGATGTCACTATCAGGTGACATCTGCTAATGTCATCCTTTCCTATAAAAGGAAAGTTGACCTAATTGTATTCTGGCCGAAGCATATGAATGAACGAAAACATTCTCTTTTGCAGAAAACTTTCTCTCTCTATAACTGTCACTGTTTGATTGAATATTCATATTGTGCTTGCTTAAGTTTCATCTAATTCTAATACTATTCCGCTGCAAATCATAACCTAATTGATTAAACTAGATTTGAGATCCTTTCACAATCATACTACTCCGTCGCACGACTGAGCCATACGCATGGCTCAGTCGTACAAATGAAAACTGAAACCTATAAATACCACTTAATTCGTGGAAAAACGTAACACTTCGAGAATTCTTAACCCTAGCCGTCCCTGTTCGTCCAGAGAGTCCCATCAACTTCATAGAACGTTTCTGATCACTTCTAATTAATTCTTAACCTAATCTAATCGTTAGTTTTGATCAGATTAACGTTCTCCCGGATTGGATCGCCAATCAAATAGGATTCCGCACTATTTGATCTGGTTTCACGTGAATCAGTTAGTACTCCATACGTACACGGTCCTAACAGGAAGCAAAATTTGGCTTCCGAAGATCGTCAGGAGAGAGAAACCTTAAAGTTCTCTTGGAAGCAGATATTGTCGGAATAATACTTTATAATTGTAACGGAAACATTTGAGTCCCACTTTGCAAAAAGTAAGATTTTGTAGAAGATTGTTGGAGTATTTTGAATAAAAAATCCTTATCGCCTCTGTCAAATCAAGCCGCATAGTGTCATTTCACCTTATCGGTTTGATCTTTTACTCCATATTTGAAGGACTCCAACTCTCTTCTTACTTTGTTTACCACTGTCAAAGCCCTAGCCTACTGTTTTCACTGTAATCTTCAATCTTGAATCTTCTCCTTCTGAAAATTCCAAAACAGTGGCTCTAACCCCATAACATAACCAAGTTGCTATCCTTGATTCATCTACATATAGTGACTTTGCTCAAATCATCTAGTTCCTCACACAATCCATATATCTCTCACAATAAACCCTACCATCTACTCTAATCATATGTCTAATTTCTGGACAAATGGTCAAAATGAAGTCATCAACAATGAGAGGGTAATTCATTCGAGAGTCTGTGGACAAGAGATAATGGTGAGTGAAAACATTATCAGGGAACATTTGGAGCTTCATGATGCTGGAGCTCCAACTGAATTTCCAAAGCCTGATTTAGAAGACACCTATGCTCAAATGGTATATAGAGGTGATGTCAGTAAGTCTGCTGTCTACAAATTCAACTTCTTTACAACTGGAAGTACATACTACATATTGTCCTTCATAGTCTGTCTAACAAATCAGGCGGTTAGGATCAAATCCCCTATGAACTAGGCAGTTTAGTTCATGCGTTGGTCTCGGCCTTAGGTTCAACTATTCCAGGTTTGTTCTGAATAACTTAAGGGGAAATCTTATTAAGAATACATACTACATGTATCCTCGGTTCATTCAGCACTTCATTAACTGTGAAATAGACCTGGATAAACTAGAATATAAAGATGTTCTAGTGGTTCCTCAAATGCGGTCGGGTATCTTCCGAATGCTGAAGAAGATATCCACTAATTTCACTGGAAGGTTCATTCCTCTGCTTCCAAGTATGCTTAAGCCCATGGCTCCTGGTGACATCCCTGTTAAACTGACAGGTGATGAACCCACACCAGCAATCACCACTCCACTCCAAAAAGCCTCCTTACCTATCAAATACTTTTACCAAAGACGTCCGAAGCGAACCCTTTCTCAATCTACTCTAATTGAACAAGTCCCCTCTGTTAAGCTCAAAACGGATAGAGTGACACACTGGGCTCCCACTCAGCCTGAGGTCCAACCTTCCCCTCCAATTGACCCTAATATTAGTGTAGAGTCTTCTTAGTCTCAACCTGATGAGCCTATCACCCAATCCTTAAGCACTCAGGATGAGTCATAATACTCTGCTAAGCAACCAAAAAGCGACAGCCAAATCACTGACTATGAGTCCTTAGATGTTGGCCAAGGTCCTGGGTCATTAGGAATACCTACCATATCCTTCACTGACCTTTTAACCCAAACTGATGAAGATTATATGTTTCCTCAAAGCTATGAAGTTGATCTATCACACCTATCTCTAGATCAACAGAGCCAAAGGAAACCACTGATCTCTAACCCACATCCGCAACCAATAACTAAGGTGAGTCCCACTGGTGTGTAGGGGACTCATGTAGGCTTAGCTGTCACTACTAAGAGTCTCTCATTGATCTCTCATGATAGTGGTAACATCAATGAGACTACTTCTATGGAAAATCTACCCATTGACATCTCTGTAAGAGATATCCTTGAGCAAAGGAATCCAGGGTGCCAAGAAACCACTACTGGTGATGAGGATGTACATACTAGGTATGTTGTCTCATCTCCCCATGATTCTTCACATGAAGATGAGGGAAGACTGAAACTCACTAATGAGTACCTGTTCTCTAAGGTCTCAGACCTTGAATTCAAGGTTAGGATCCTAGAAACCAGGTCTGCCACTCAGCAACTTGAGATTAAAGATCTCAAGGAAAAACTAGCTGAGACAGATTGAGAAGTCTGTCAGGCATGTACCAACTCTAGTTTCTTTAAGTTCTTCCTCTAGCTCATCTACTTCTCAAGATGATGCTACCAAAAAGGGGGCGAATGTACAAAAACAAGCTCATGAGGAACCTTAAATTTATGAAGAACCTCAATCTTCGACTCTTACAACTTTATCCTCCCTTTACCCTACACAAAAGCAACCATCCACTGTTTTCCCACAACCACCTCCTTTGAGTTTTCAAGTGGATCCAAGGATGCTCATCAGCCTTCATAAATTTTTCACGCAATTTCTAATGAGCTCCTTGCTTGAATAACCATCCCCTGATGTTGTCATAACCTACTTTGGAGTATAAGAGCTTCAAAGACTCAGTGCAACACCTACCAGTTAGGTAGAAGTTGGTCAACCTAAGTTCACTATTGAACCTGAGATTCATGTTGGTACACGTGTCCACAGTTCTAGTCTAGTGATCTTAAATGTAATAGACTTTCTATTTGTAACACATATGTAATGTTGAATCAATGAAATGAAAAACTCTTCAGTGAATGGTTGATTGATTGTTTAATGTCATATCTATTAATAGTGTCTGTTGTTACACGCATATATGAACATGTTATATAGGTTATAGAGTTGTTAGATATGCTTTGAATCATTTAAGGTTCAAGAATGTGTTTAACTAAGTATTCTGATTCAGTCGCACGACTGGACCATGCGAATGGGCCAATCGCACGACTGAACTAGGTGATTGGATCAATCGCACGATTGAGTCATAAGACTGACTCAGTCGCACGAATGGTTCAGTCGTATGACTTAGTCGCACGACTGAGCCAGTCGCTTGGCTCAGTCGAACGAATCAAAGCTGTAACCTATAAATACCACTTAAGTCGTGGAAAAACGTAACACTTCGAGAATTATCAACCCTAGTCGTTCCTGTTCGTCCAGAGAGTCCCTTCCAACTTCATAGAACGTTTTTGATCGATTCTAATCAATTCTTAACGTATTCTCATCGTTAGTTTTGATCAGATTAACGTTCTCCTTGATTGGATCGCCAATCAAATATGATTCCCCACTATTTGATCTGGTTTCATGTTTGAATCAGTTAGTACTCCGTACGTACACGGTCCTAACAAGTTGTAACAGAGCATAGGCTCTTGATTCTTCGTGGATTCAATCTTGTTTTTTGAAAAAGACAACGTTTTTATGTGAAAATTTATACTCAAAATCAAGTTTTTACGTGTGCATGTTCTGAAAATTGAGTCTTTTTCGAGTTGCAGTAGACTAGGGTGTCAAAGATTGCGTTTTTAGGTCAAAGTGTGTGAAAAATCTCGATTTCAGCAGTCTCAGTCGCACGATTATCTCAATCGCACGACTGAACTCCAATCGCCCAGTCCAATCGTACGACTGAACTCAATCGCTCGTTCAATCGCACGATTGACTGAGTCGGTCTGTCCAGTCGCACAACAGCCTTAATCGCCTGTCTAGTCGTACGACTTAGTTCAATCGCACAGTGATTGTCTCAGTCGTCTCTCAGTCGTCTTGCTCAGTCGCCTACTCAGTTTGTTTTTCAAGTTAAAGACTAAGACAAAATGGACTTAGAGAACTTCGCATTCTCAGCACGAAAGGACTCAAGAATCCAAAACCTTTTGCTACTGGAAAATGAGATTGGGAACCATAATAAACCTCCTAAGCTACTGTCCCTGGAACGCTATTGAAACTGGCTACAATATGAATTTCCTCAGTGGAAGCAAGGATTTGAAATTCATCTAAACGGTGTTGATACCAATCCCTGGAACGCTATTGAAACTGGCTACAATATGCCAGTTGGTGCTGATGGAATGCCCCTGACTTTGAGTGGTCTGAGTGATGCTCAAAAGGTTGATTATAATGCAGAGAAGAAAGCTTACGCAATGTTGACCCAGTCGATTCCCAAAGACATCTTCGATCAATATTTAGAACACAAGTAGAGTAAAAAATTATGGAATGCTCTTGAGAAGAGATACGAGGGTAATTCAACACTTAAGTCACTAAAGGCAAAAGCGTTAAAGAAAGAATTTGACAACTTCTCTTCTATTGGGAATGAAAGCTTGGATGAAATCATCGATCGCTTCTGCCATTTAATGAGTGAACTTCACACTCATGGTGTTACAACGTCTAAGGAAGAAAAGGTGACAAGCTTGGCTGATGGGCTACCAGAGAAGTGGGATTCGTTCATTTCCACTCTTCGATACAACTCAGTGCTGGAGACTTTGGATATCAATGACCTCATCCTGAAACTGAGAGAAGAAGAGGTGAGGCACAAGTACAAGACAAAGAAAGGAGCCTACACTCAAGATCCATCTCTCTACAACGTTACCCCTACTTCAACTGCTAAATCATCCAGCGCTCCTCTGCAAACTGCTTTTGTGTCCAATGCATCATCTGCAACTGAACAATGCTCATTGTTCGGTGGTACGTCTCATGTGTCATCAGGGGTTCAACAAAGTTCTACAGTTACTCAATCAACCAAGTTAGTGACAGAAAATCTGGGAAAAGTAACTGTAGAAGTGACTAAGGAGCACATGGACCTACTTGCTGCTGTGGTTCATTCCTATGATGGTTTAGTAGCAGGGAAAATTGGAAATTGTCACCTGGCTGATGAAGACTATGAGTAGGTGGATGAAAATGAACTAGAGAGGATGGACATAATGTGGGCTCTCGCAAGTGCTGTGCGACGAGCAAAGAAGTTTTGAAGAAGACAGGACAGAATCTGGTGGCTACCAAAGATACTACTTTTGGATTTGACAAGTCCAAAGTCACATGTATCAACTGTGGAGAAAAGGGCCACTTTAAGCGGGAATGTGTTAAACCGAAGAAGACCGGCAATGGGAACCCGTTCTCGTCTTTCAACAAACAAGAGAAAGTGAAAAAGACAGCCTCAACAAGCAGTGACTCAAAGGCAATGGTAGCTCAAGGTGATGAAGGACAGGACTGGTCCTTCCGATTTTTATCTGATAGTGAAGCCAACATTGCATCTGTTGAAGATTTGAATGAAGACCCAGCGAGTGAGGGGGAGAGCTCAGTTGAGATTGATACTGCTGACATGGATGAGACCTTAGCTACTGTTAATCAAATTGTTGAGAATGAGATGAATGCTGAATCTGAAGCACAACCAGAGTCTCAAAATGCTTTAATGGCCAGAACGTCTACATCTGCACATGTAGAAACAAAAGATGAACTTTTTGCTAAACATGCTTGTGTTGAATGTGATAAATTTGGGGAAAGCATTGATCTGAAGTTTGCTACATTATTAGATCACAATGATAACTTGGTAAATGACTTAAAATTGTGCACAGAGGCAAACAGAATATTAAAACAAAATGAAAGTAGCTATAAGGAAAAGGTTGAGGCATTAAAGAAACAGTTAAAAGAAACTGAAGTTGTTGCATTCAACCAAGAAAATGACATTAAGTTCTATTTAAAGACTATTGAAGAAACTAAAAAGGACAAAGCAATTTTACATGTTGAAAATGAGTCTTTAAAACAAAAACTTCACAGTCTTGCGAGTTCTTCACATATTTTAAAAAACATGGTTAAGGAACGCAACAACGAGGAGGGTTTGGGTTATAAGGTTGTGCCTCCACCACATGAGATTCTTCTGAACACCAAACAACGTCCAATCAATAATAACCCAATAAAGACCATGTGGTGACAACTCCTCTGGTTAGTGATCCGGACACAACAGTTAAACCTGTTCCTCCAGCTGCTGATCAGACAACATCAACATCAGGCACAACTGGTAATAACATCACTGAAATCCGGGTGGAAGAGTATGTTCAAGCATCTCATGGGTTGGATTCAAAATGTGCTATTACACAACCTAAAATTTCCAAAACCACTCAAACTAAACCGGTTAAGAAAGATAACACTCATCTACAACGGCAAGCTAATCATAATGTTAACAAGTAAAATTTGTCAAGGAAGGTGAACATCAAACGAATGAGACCAAAATATCCTTACCTGAGGTCTACTCCCCACCCCCAAGAGATCTCCTAGTCCTTTTGAAAGGAGATCATGTTACACTTGTGGTCAACGAGGTCATATCTCTTCAAATTCCTCGCTATCAGACACCTAGGATTAAGATTGAATTGGAAAAAGAAGTTAAATAGTTCCCAAAACAGAGATCTAAGACTCTTGTTAGGTCTAACACACCTGCTAGGTCTTATACATCTCCTCAACACCACAGACAACATAGACAAGTCACTAGCAAGTCTGTGATGCCTGATGTGAAACCTGTTTTGGAAACTAAACCAAAGGTTCAAACAGTCAATCAGTCAACTGTTTATCATAAACAATCCTTTCATAAGGATGGTTTATGGAAAGCAAAAACATCTGATGTGTCTGAAAGCAGTGACAAATTGAAGGTTGAGATACCATCATCTGATAAAGGACAGTGGGTTGAGTTCCTAGTGTGTGATGCCTCTGGGAAACCCAAGCCAGTCAAGGCTTGGGTCCCCCTCCTTAACTAATTGTTTTCTATTATGTGCAGGTTGTCTGCTATAGTGTGTCTACCAATACATGGATTGTAGATAGCAGAGCTTCCAGGCACATGATGGGAAATAAGTCTCTCCTTTTCAATGTCAAACAAATTAAAGGGGGACACGTTTCCATTGCTGGTAACAAAGGAGGATACATTACCGCTCAAGGAGAAGTAGGTAATGTAAAGGTAAGATTTGATAAAGTCAATTTCGTTCAATAATTGGAAAACAATCTGCTTTCAGTGTCTCAGATATGTGACAAGGGCTTCAAAGTGATGTTTGACAATCGCAAGTGTTACATTCTGAAGAAAGAGATGGAGATACCAGAGGAGCAGGTATTAATGTCAGCATCCAGGTACAATGATTTATATGTATTGGATATGTCTAATGCTTCTACTTCTGAGTCTACGGTTCAGTGTTTCTTGTCCAAAGCAATAGAGAAGAATCCATCTCATGGCACAGAAGAATGGGACACATTGATCACAGGAAGATGAATCATCTAATTCATAACAATTTAGTTGAGGGAGTTACTATCAAGAACTTCAAACTTCCTGATTTCTATGTCTCATGCAAGAAAGGAAAGCAGACAAGGAAGTCTCACAAGACCAAACACGTCAATTCTATAGAGATGCCCCTGGAGTTACTGCACATGGATCTATTCGGTCCTGTAAGCACGAAGAGTATCGCTGGAGACTGGTACTGCTTTGTAGTCACAGATGACTACTCACGCTTCTCCTGGGTGATGTTTCTGAAAGCAAAGTCAGAAACATGTGAGTCATTCAAGGTACTCGTCACAACATTGGAGTCTCTCTACAAACTGAAGGTGAGGAAGATTCGTTCAGACAATGGAACGGAGTTTAGGAATCAGTGGATGGATGCCTTCTGCAAAGAGAAGGGAATTGTTCATCAGTTCACCTCGGGATACACACCACAGATGAATGGAGTTGCTGAACAAAAGAATCAGAGCTTGATCGAGACTGCACGGACTATGTTGGCGGATTCTAAGCTACCAATACAGTCCTGGAATGAAGCGGTTGCCAATGCTTGCTACACACTTAATCGTGTACTAGTAGTCAAGAAGCATGGGAAGACTTGCTATGAGTTACTTCAGAAGCGCAAACCGAACTTGGAGTATCTAGAACCTTTTGGAGCTCCATGTACATTGTTGAAGAAGACTCAGGAGGGCAAGTTCAACGAGAAAGCCGATCAAGGGATCTTTCTAGGATACAGCATACCAGACAAACGGGTTTACAACAACTCGACAGGTCAGGTAGAAGTGTGGTGCAATGTAGATGTACAAAGATACACCACCCCCTGCTAGAAAAAGTCCATCATTATTCAATTACGATGGCTTTTTCAAATCCTTTAACCTTCCTCAACTTGATTCAGATGAAGAGATTGCTACTCAGATGATGTACGACGTTCTAAATACACCAAATCTGGATAAAAGCAACACAACACCTGCCAGTGCTACTTCTGGATCTTCGACTCCTGCTCAGGACGAGAGTGATGACTCATCAGATGATGTAGAAGCAGTTGAGACTGACATCGAGCATAATGTAAATCAATAAGTTGGATCATCAGCAGCTGAACCAGCATCGGGAAATCTGGATACTGAACCTGCAGTCACTAATCTTGATTCTGAAGTTGTTGTTCCTACGACACCAGTGACTAGGATCAGTGTGAATCACCCTCCCACGTCTATCATTGGGGATATTCAATCCGGTGTGCAGACACAAAATCAGCTATATTCTGCTGACTATGCTACAGTCATGGAAAAGGGATACGTCAATGACGGGGCTTTCTCATGTTTTGTTTCACAAATCCAGCTTAAGTACGTCAGTGACACACTAAAAGATGAGGCCTGGGTCAATGCTATGCAGGAAGAGCTGCTACAGTTCAAGAAACTTGGAGTGTGGACACTTGTTGACAGGCTAAAAGGCGTGAAAGTGATTGGTACCAAATGGGTACTGAAGTGCAAGAAAGACCACCAAGGTGTTGTTATCAGAAACAAAGCACGATTGGTTGTTCAAGGATTCAAACAAGTTGAGGGCGTCGACTACAATGAAGTGTTTGCACCAGTGGCACGAATGGAAGCAATTTGGATTTTCCTTGCCTACGCATCATACATGAAGGTCAAAGTTTATCAACTGGATGTGAAGAGTGCATTCCTTCATGGGGAAATCTGTGAGGAAGTATACGTCAGTCAACCCGAGGGATTCGAGGATCCTTATCATCGGGACAGAGTCTACAAGTTAGACAAGGCTCTGTACGGGCTACATCAGGCTCCTCGAGCCTGGTATGAGAAGCTCTCCACCCATCTGGTGAAACATGGCTTTTGCAGGGGTGTGATTGACTGCACATTGTTCATTAAAGAAAAGGATGGTGATTTACTTATGGTGCAGATCTATGTGGATGACATCATCTTCAGTTCCAAAAACGAAGAGTTGTGCAAAGAATTCGAATCTGTGATGAAGGCAGAGTTTGAAATGAGTGCCATGGGAGAAATGAAGTTCTTCTTAGGATTACAGGTGGATCAAACACCAACCGGTATTTTCCTACATCAGACTAAGTATGTCGGCGACATTCGGAGTCGGTTTGATATGGAAAACATCACTGTTGCCGGTACCCCTCTCGTCACAAATCATGATGTGGCTCCTGTTGAGAATGGGAATTTGGTGGATGCCACTATGTATCATGGGATGATCGGATCTGTCATGTATCTCACTGCCTCGCGTCCAGATATCATGTATGCCACATGTTTATGTTCCAGATATCAAGCAAAACCCAAAGTAAATCATTTGATTGGGGTGAAGAGGATCTTTCATTATCTGAAGGGTACTCCAACTCTGAGCTTGTGGTATCCTCATTATGATGACTTTGAGCTAATTACGTACAGCTATTTAGACTATGGCGGTTGCAAGATGAACTTCAAGTCAACATCAGCAGGGTGTCAGTTCTTTGAAAGGCAGTTAGTCACGTGGCAATGCAAGAAGCAGACCTCGGTTGCATTATCAACCTGTGAAGCTGAATATGTTGCTGCTGCAAGTTGCTGCTCACAGATCATCTGGATCCAACAGCAAATGCGGGACTACGGTTTGCAATTTTCTAACACTCCTATTTATGTTGATAACTCTGCTGCCATAGCTGTAACTTAAATCTGGTTCAACACCCGAAAACAAAACACATCGGCATAAAGTATCATTTCATGCGCGACTGCTATGAAAAACAATTGATTGATGTGGTTAAAATAAACACGGATTTTCAACGCGCTGACCTGTACACTAAACCATTTGATAAACCCAGATTTTTCTATCTGTTAGAGGTCAACGGTGTTAAAAAGAAAAGTGACGTTATCTCAGAAGACACAGACGCGTAGTCCGACACATGTTTAATTTTTAAATTTTAGTGTTTTATTTCATTCAATTTCCTTGTCGTCTAAAAATCCAAAACACAAAAAGATTTTCTGTTTTAGAATTTTAGGGGGAGATTAGGTTATGTTCAGTAATTATTTACGTAAAAAAAACAAGGGGGAAGGTTAGTTAAGCTGAAAAGGCAAAGATAGAATGACTGGAAATATGATTCAGCAAAATGGAAAGTGATAGTACACAGGCGTCGCGTTACTTGGAACACCAAAAAGTGTTTCTGTTTGGCTAGGTTAAATTAAATCACAGAAAATAATAAATCAGAGAAGTCTAGGTCTAACATATTGGGAAAATGATAGTACGCTTGGTTGGTACTGTAACTACCTGGAGAAAGTAGATCTAGGGTGGTGCCAGTGCATTATACGATATGTCGGTAGATTTAACACAATAGATCAGTAGACGTCATCAGTGATTTGGCTTAAACTTAAATAACTCAATAAGTTGTGGGACTTCATGGTATCCCTGGTCTGCACAATCAATCAATTTCCAATAAGGGGTGAGGAGCAAGCAAATGCCACAAATGTGAGGAAAGACCTGAAAAACAGAGCGAAAGATGACAAATGTCACTGAAAACAATGTATATTCTAATATAGTGCTCTAAGAAGAAGTTAGGTATTATGCCTCTCTGCTGTGCCATGTCACTGATTTGAGGCTTAGCATAACCTATCCGTTCTAAGAATTCATTGCTATTTGCGCCTCTCTGCTGTGCGATGGCACTGACCTGAGGCTTAGCATCTCTTTGAAAATTCTTAGAACCAAATCTTCTAATTCCCCAGACCGCTCAAAAATCTCCTGATGATGATTGATTACCATATACCTATGGAACACACAAACACTTGTTGACCTAATTCATCTAATTAATCACTGATGTGTGTCCAAAGTCTGTGTATGGATTTAAGTGGACAAGTATACTGACAATCGTCGTCGCTGCTTCATCTGATGCTCAAAATCAATGGGTGTTACATATCATATCAAGCATGATTCCCAGTTAGAACTTAGAAGTCTTAGATGAGTGAAAAACTGTGATATGTAATTTATGCAAGTGTTTAAAGTTAAATACAGATAAAAGGTTCCAAGTAATGGTGTATATGCCTATCTGATTCCATATGAGTCTGACCTTGATATGATGTCAATGCTAATAGGCTATTCTAATCTGCCCAAAGAAAATCATAAAAAGATGTTTATTTTGTTCGTAGTATAAAATTTTCAAATTATATGTATAGTGTGTCAGTGTCGGACTGTGCGTATTGTTCTCTATGAACGTCACCAAATGAGCTTAATGTCTATACTAAACAAATTGTTACAGAAAGTTTAAATGGATCATGTGTGAGATGATCGGGTGGATAAATAGATCATGTCTGAGATGATTGGGTGGATAAATGGATCATGTCTGAGATGATTGGGTGGATAAATGGATCATGTCTGAGATGATTGGGTGGATAAATGGATCATGTCTGAGATGATCGGGTGGATAAATGGATCACATCTGAGGTGATCCACAGAGTTTAATCTAAAAGTGATTACTTCTGAGATGATAAATTGTTCTTAATGTTTTATCTATTGTTAAGTGAAGCTAAGTGTCGGTTGGTAAAATGTTCAAAATGTCACAAGTATGGCCTAGTCGCACGACTTAATCATCAGTATGAACCAGTCGTGCGAATGGAGCATACGAATGAGTACAATCGTACGATTGGACCATGCGAATGAACCCAATCGCCCGATTGAAAGTGACCGACTATGTCAGATGTCCGAATGAAGTTCAATCGTATGATTGGAGATGGACGATTGGGTGAACCGTACGACTCAAGCTCAGTCGTACGACTAAATCATGCGACTAGGCTCAGTCGCACGACTAATTCGAGCGACTAGGCTCAGTCGTATGACTGGAGATTGCCCTAGTATAAATACTAGATGAATCTCCCTCACTCGCTCATTCACCCAAAACGCCCTTTCACTCGTACGATACAACGTTACTCTGCCAAAATTTTCTAAAATCCACATTTACCTTCGAGTATTGCTCTCTGACATTTGATATCGATTATATAGGTAATTATCAAGGTGCATCAACGTTTAAACTGGAGATATTCATCAAGAATCCTTTAAATTCTGACCTAACAGTAACCGGGACTTAAAAGGATCAAAACATCATCTAAATTGAACTTAATGATCAAATTAATGGTGCAATAGGTTTAGTCGGTTGTTTCTGAGTGTAATGAGCCTAAGTTCAACGTTTAACATCAAGTATAGCTCAAAACACGAATTTGAACGGACAAACAGTCGAATGAACGACTGGACACGCTGATGAACTTCAATCGTACGACTGAGTTGTCCGATTGGCTCAATCGTACGACTGAGAAGGACGAATGGCTCAATCGAACGACTGAACCATACAAATGAGTTCAGGCGCACGACTGAGATACACGTATGAGAAAACATGCGACTAAGTCCAATCGCATGACTCAGTCATACGAATGAACTCAATCATACGACTAGATCTCAGTCGCACAGTTCAATCGCACGACTGGAACTCAGTCGTTTGTTCAGTCGCACGACTAAACCAAAGTGTAAAGTTCATTGATTGAAATTAGCTATCCTCAACATGTTCTAACGTTTACATATTTTGTGTCACAGATGGCGAGCAGATGGCCCATGAGTACTAAGCACAACATCTGTGCGTATCTTGGCTTGACATCCCGCAATTCTGCTGAGTTTGCTGGGATTATCACTTTCTTACGACGATCGAGGATTTACCGTGCTATCTCAGCACCATGCACTCCCTATCTCTCTATACAGAAGGCTTTCTAGGAAAATGCTGTGGTAGATAGGTCGACTGATTCCCACTCCATGAGGAGCTCGATATTTGGGGAGGCTGTCCAGGTCACAGAGGAGGATATACGGACGGTCCTTGAGTTAGGGGATGACACAGACTACCCTACCAGACTTCATCCCCTGACCATCCGTGGCTGCTTCATGAGAGCCAAGTACTCTAGGATATCAACACAAGCATGCTCAACAAGTGCAACTTGTGCCCCCAGTTGAAGTACTTGGCACATGTACTTCTGCGATGCATTGCATCAATCCTAGCCGTTCCTGTTTGTTCAGAGAGTCCCTTGCAACTTCATAGAACGTTTCTGATCGATTCTAATCAATTCTTAACGTATTCTCATCGTTAGTTTTGATCAGATTAACGTTCTCCCTGATTGGATCGCCAATCAAATAGGATTTCGCACTATTTGATCTGGTTTCACGTTTGAATCAGTTAGTACTCCGTATGTACACGGTCCTAACAATTCACTTCAAAGGGGAAATAGGGACTGATGGCCCAGAAACTGCCTCTGTTGGGACAGATGATGGAACATCAGTTTCTTCTAAAGAAGAAATTTCAGCTACGGAAATAATTATTGAACTATCATCTCTGTCTGATGAACTGATTCTCACGGAGGCCATTCTTGATCTAGCCTCTGAGGTGAACAGTGAGGACTTTCTTAAAACTCCTATTCTTCCACAAATACCTCAAGATCAACCACAAACCTCTCAACCTCATCCTCAGTCCTCTCAACCTTAACCTTCAAAATCAGAATCACCAAAGGAAGTATCTCCTATGATTATAAAGGTAAAAGGAAGATGACTGATGAGGAACTTCTTGAGGATGAGAGGCTAAACAAATTGAGAAGAAAGGGTAGACTCCCTACTGAAACATTGTTGGCTGCAAGCAGCAATACAGCAGCAACATCTCTGCAGTCTATCAATGAAAAGAAGAGGTTGGAGGCAATTGATAGACTCATCAGCCTGGGAGTAGCAAATGAATAAATGCTACTACTCCCACTTGATGAGCTTATCAAATTAGAACAGGCAACCTTGCTGCAACAAGAGAAGGAGGATGCAACAAGGAGGGCTAAAGAGGAGAAGGCAAGAAAGATGAAAGAAGAAGCTGAGTTGAAGAAAAAGAAGGAGAGGATAGCCTTCCTGTGCTCAAGAGGTTACTCTCAGGAGGAATTGAGTCCTCATGAGAATGAGATGATCCTGCTTCTTCTATATAAAGAGCAAGAACAAATCAGTAAGTAAAGAAAGAAAGTTTCTAGGGATAAAATAAAGGAGAGAAAGAAGAAAGAGGAAGAAGCAAAGCTTGTAGCTGCAAAGAAAGTAGGAGATAAAGCCTGCATGAAGGCTTATCTCAGGGCACATGGCTTCACTGGTAGGCAAGTTGGGCCAATGTCAGAGAAGACCCTACAACGACATGTCAGTGATATCAAAGCTGACATTCACTTAGGAAGAAGGAAGGATGTATCTTAGGAGATACAGAGGATGAAACCCACACTAGAACCCAAACCACTACCCATAACAACTGAAACCATCACTGAGCCTATACCATTCTCTTTCCCCATCAAAACTAACCCATCACTGAACCATACACCCCTGAACCCACACCATCCACACAACCACCACCACCTTCCCCTGCCTCTCAACAACCACCATCACTACATATCCTACAACCCAAAACACAACCCAAAACCCATACAATACCAAAATCATCCTCTGAACCCTCCAAAACTCCAACCTTAGAAGAAATTAGGGAGATCAAAAGAAGACTCAACAACTGTTCAAAAGTGAGCAACATCCCTTATGAGGGAGGGTGTAAGGCCCCATTCCCGAGACGCTTACAGTTGGATCCTCATCGCTCTTAAAACACATCATTACAAAAATCATGCAGCGGAAACATTAAAAAAAACATCCTTTTCATTTCAATAAAATGCTTTTACAAAATAGTCATAAACAGTGACCTCTAGTAGTTCAGGTTCCCGTTCTCATCTTTGCTCTTACAAAATACTATTACAGTTCATTACATAAGATCATTTCATTATAAAAGCTTTTCCGAAATAATACATTGTTAATCAATTACAAAATTGTTGCATTACATCACAAAAGCATTATATAAATGGATGCCATCCAAAAAGAGCTGAGTAGCCGCCTCGTGCCATCCTCAGCAACACTACCTGTCAACTAGAAACACATAAAAAGTCAGCGTTGCTGAGTGAGTTCTAGTTTTATAATAAAACATACTTTCTTTTGCTCAAATCGTTCTTACATACATGCGATCACACAACATACGTACACATAGATAATATTATTATTGTCTTCATCATTCATTCATTAGCTTAGGTTCATGTACCGTTCATCGTTAACATTCACATACTTTCATAATTCTCTCTTTTGTTCGTACGTATCTTACTTACATTGATACATTCATTACATTCATCCGTACGTTCATTACTTTCGGTGACATGTACAATACCCCGAACATTGTGCACTACTGCTGGTGCTGGACCTGTGGTAATTAATCACGAACATTGTGCACGAAGCTGATCCAGTCACCAAGGGTAGGTACATGCACCACTTATCTTTCCTCATTCATTTTGGATCAATGTCATGTGCTATACCGCGAACATTGTGCACTACTGCTGGTGCTGGACCTGTGGTAATTAATAACGAACATTGCGCACTAGTGCTGATCTAGTCACCTCGGGTAAGCAGCAAGGATCCCGTACATATGGTCAATCACAAAGACTGGACCCCAGTGTGCATCCTTCGAGGTAGCTAACCCGCACACCATTGAGCTAACACCTTCGTTGGGTGTGCACTTCCATACATTGCTTGCAAGCCTTTTCTTAGTTTCATTCATTCGTTCGTTAATGCATGCATTCATTCATCATGTTCCTCTTTCATTATCTTTCACTTTACGTTTCTTAATACTTTCATTCATTCATTAACATAGCACATAAAGTCACGGAAAAGATAAACATACATCGACACAAGGAACATCGGCATTTACCAGTCATCAGTCATTACCATCATGCAGGGCCACATCATACTTAACATACATACATCATGCATATACATGCGATACTATCATCATCATGCCCAACATAACTTCTAAGCCTCGACAGTTATCACACATGTACCTACGGGAGCTATCACATCACTAATTACCCTTGCCCTTTTTCCGAAGGTCAGCAATTGAACTATATCTCTCCTCGTACACAACAGCCCTACTTGGGTGATTGGGCACCCTTCAGTCGCATGTCCCCCATGCGACTGAACACTTTGTGATTGGACCAATGAGGATGAGCATCCATGTGGATGAACACCCAATCGTACGAATGGACTTTCCATCGTTCGAATGAACACTATGTGAAGGGACTTCTATGTGACTGAACCCTCAGTCGTACGACTGAACAGCTATGCGAATGGACCTATGCGACTGAACTCTTAGTCGTATGACCTATCGTGTGACTGAATCCCTAGTCGTGCGATTGAGCCTCAGTCGTGCGATTGAACCTCAGTTGTCCCTCAGTCGGCCGATTGGCCCTCCAGTCGCCTAGCCCTAGCTGGGCAGCGACTGTAGTTCATCCCGAACTACAGCCGTGACATTCGGCCTTCAAACCCCTTCCAAGCTCATCCTAAGCCCAAATCAACCCTCCTAAACCTTAGGGAATCATACTATGACATCATACAAGCACATACAAGCCCAAAATCGCACTCTAAACACACTCCACACAATTACACCCAAATGGGTCAAACACACACATTTCAAAAACGGGTTTATATGTGTTCTAGTCCCAAAATCGGTTGAAACAAGTAAATGAGGGGTCCTAGAACTCACACTAACAAGAAGAAGATGAAGAGCTTCGTTTGACTAATTACCCGACGAGTTTCGAGCCCGAATCACCACTTTTCTCTCTTTTTCTCTTCCTTCTCTCTTCTTTCTCCCTTCTCTTCTTTTTGGCTGAGTTTTGCAAGTGTGGGGGAGGGGGAGGTGGCTGCCCTCTCCCTTAAAGCTACAGTTCAGTCGCCCAAACACCATGCGACTAGACCTTCAGTCGCCTGAGCTCCATGCGATTGGAACTCCAGTCGCATGACACTCCAAATCAAATTTCCGAGCGTTACAAGGCCACCCCCTTATTTAGGTTTCGTCCCCGAAACCTGTTATTTCTCGAACAAACATGGGTAATGCTGTCTCATTTATTCTTCGGTTTCCCACGTTGACTTGGATCCCTTCCTGTGCTGCCACTGTACCCGCACAAGAGGAACCACTTTATTTCTCAATCTGTTCTCCTTTCGATCGATGATTGCCACTTGTTGCTACACGTAATTGAGCCGTTCATCTACTTCGAGATCCCCAAGCGGAACAATCATATCTTCATCTGCCAAACACTTTCTCAGGTGAGATACATGGAAGGTCGGGTGAATTCCACTTAACACATCTGGTAACTCCAACCTATAGGCCACCTCTCCTACTCGAGCAATGATTCGGAAAGGGCCTATTTACCTTGGGCTCAGCTTGCCCCGCTTTCTGAACCAAATGATACCCTTCCAAGGTGAGACCTTCAACATAACCCGGTCACCCACCTGGACTCAATCGGTCTACGTCGTTTATCAGCATAAGACTTTTGTCGGTCCTTGGCTACCTTCATGTAGGCCTTGATCTTTTCAAGCTTTTCAGTCGTAGCCTCGATCACTTCGACGCTCCCCATTCCTTCTGACCAATATCACCCTAACAAACAGGTGTCTTGCATCTCCTACCGTATAGCATCTCATAGGGTGGCATGTAGTGCTGGCATGATAGCTGTTATTGTATCAGAATTCAGCTAACGGCAAGTGGTCATCCCAATTTCCCCTGAAATCAATCACACATGCCCGAAGCATGTCTTCCAGTATCTGAATGTTCCTTTCTGACTGACCATCAGTTTGGGGATGATAAGCCGTGCTAATGTGTAACCTCGTCCCCATGGCGTCGTGGAATTTCTTCCAGAATTTGGATGTAAACCGGGTGTCGTGATCAGACACAATCGACACCGGCACACCATGACGGGTGACAATCTCCTTGAGGAAAAGATCGGCCAACCTCTCGGATGAATACGTCTCGCGCGTCGGTAGGAAGTGAGCACTCTTCATCAAGCGGTCAACGATCACCCATATAGCATACCCTCTCGGAGTACGTGGCAACTTCGTAATGAAATCCATGGTGATGTGCTCCCACTTCCATTCCAGTATATCCAAAGGTTGAATCTTTCCATACGGCTTCTGGTGCTCGGCCTTCACTTGCAAAAAAGTAAGGCACTTACTCACATACTCCACCACATCACGGGCCACCAATAATCTTTCTTCATGTCTTGATACATCTTTGTAGCACCGGGATGAATAAAGTATCGAGTCTTGTGAGCTTCATCCATAATCGTCACTTGTAGATCCCCAAGACGAGGAATCCCCATACGTCCAAACCGGGTTCTAACACCAAATGTGTTTTCACCCAACTCTGCGACCAGACCTCTCATTCTTTTGGAGTTAAGATGATCTTCTTTTCGTGCCTCATCTTGAAACTCTTTGACTTACTTCATCACATCTGAGGTCATAATCAGCTGGTACGCCTTCACCCGAATCGGCTCGGGCCTCTCCTTTCGGCTAAGGGCATCCACCACCATATTGGCTTTGCCCGGATGGTAATGGATCTCACAATTATAATCCTTTATAAGCTCCAACCATTGCATTTGCCTCATATTCAAATCCTTCTACTCGAAGAAGTACTTCAAGCTCTTGTGGTCGGTGAAGATGGTGCACTTCGTCCCGTAGAGATAGTGCCTCCAAATTTTTAATGCAAAGACCACAGCTGCTAGCTCCAAGTCAAGAGTAGGATAGTTAACCTCATGAACATTCAACTGTCGGGATGCATAGGCTATAACTTTTCCCCTCTGTATCAACACACACCCCAATCCCAAATAGGAAGCATCAGAATAAACCACCAGATCTTGGCTTCCATCGGGTAATGACAATACAGGAGCTTGGGTCAGCCTCGCCTTCAATTCTTCGAACGCCTTCTCTTGAGCATGACCCCATACAAACTTTACATCTTTCCGGGTCAACTTGGTTAGTGGAGAAGTGATTTTAGGGAAGTCTTGAATGAATCTTCTGTAATAGCCTGCCAAACCCAAGAAACTGCGAATCTCAGATGGCGTCTTTAGAGACTTCCATTGCATCACCGCTTCCACCTTCGCCGGATCAACCATAATTCCTTCTCGATTCACCACATCACCCAAGAACTGAACTTCGCGCAACCAGAACGCGCACTTGGAGAACTTGGTATATAACTTCTCCCTCCTCAACGTCTCTAACACTTCCCGAATGCGACCGGCATGCTCTATCTCACTTTTTGAATAAATCAAGATATCATCAATAAACACAATCCTTGATTTATCCAACATCGGCCGACACACTCGATTCATCAGATCCATAAAAGCAGCTGGCGCATTGGCAAACCAAAAGACATGACAAGAAACTCGTACTGACCGTAGCGCGTGCGAAAAGCTGTCTTAGGGATATCCTGCTCCTTCACCTTTAGTTGATGGTAGCCTGATCGAAGATCTATCCTTAAAAACCTACTGGCACCCTAAAGTTGATTAAACAAATCATTGATTCTCGGCAAGGGGTATCGGTTCTTCACCGTCAACTTGTTCAGCTCACAGTAGTCAATACACATCCTCATACTACCATCTTTCTTCTTCACAAACAAGACCGAAGAACCCCAAGGTGAGATACTCGGTCTAATGAACCCCATATCCAGCAGCTCTTGCAACTGCTCCATCAACTCTTTCATCTCTGTCGGAGCCAATTGATACGGTGCTTTGGCAACAGGTTGGGCACCTGGTATCAGATCAATCTGAAACTCAATCTCTCGGTCAGGTGCCACTCCCAATAAGTCTTCGGGAAACAAGTCTGGAAAGTCACACACAACCGGAACATCGGATAGTTGTGGGGTTGACGTTTCCACATCCTTTACATAACATAAGTAGGCGCTACATCCACACCTTATACACTTTCCCGCCACTGCCATTGAGATCTCCCTCGGGATCGTCGTGACCCGATCCCCATAAATAGTTACCAAACTCCCATCAGGCGCTATCAAACGAATCATCTTCTTTCGACACACTATATTCGCCTCGAAGTCCGCCAACCAATCCATCCTAATCACCAAATCAAAACCGCCTAAGGTCATCGCAAATGGTCTAACCGAAAATCTGTGGCCTTCTAATTCCACATCACAACCCTCTATCACCTCGGAAATCCTTGTAGACTTACCTATCGCAGTTTCTACATCAAACGGTATGTCAACACGTCTACTACTAACAGGCAGTTTAGCACAGAATGCAGTAGAAATAATACTCCTACTGGCACCCGAATCAAATAATACAGAGGCTAAAGTTTGGTTCACCAGAAACATATCGGACACAACATCAGGGTCCGTCCTAGCTCCTCCTGTGTCATCGTGAATGCCCTGGCCCTTTCCCTCAGTCCTTCATTCCCCGTCTTCTTCACGCCGGAACCCTCAGCCCTCAGCTTCTTGTAGTCTTTATTCATATGACCACTCTCCCCGCAGTTGAAGCACCTCATGCCCCTACACTCTCTAGCCATATGACCAGGCTTTCCATACTTGAAACAGACGTTCAACCCTAGTGTACACTCCCCGCTATGCTCCTTCCCACATTTACCACAACTTTTCAATCCCGTACCCAGTGTGGCTACACGACGGTCATCCACCCGTGCCTTCTTGTTGCTCGTCGAGGCATTACCCCGACCAAACCTCTTTCGATTCCAACTACTGTCAGCACCACCCTTCCTACTACCTTCAGCCCCCACCACCACAGCCCTTCATCATACAACCTTCCGGCCAAGTCCACCGCCGACCTAAAGGTGCTCGGTCGGGCGGTGATCATATGCCTGTGAATATCCGTCGGCAAACCCTGAATATACCTCTTGATCTTTCGCGAAAGAGGTGTTAGCTGGTCCGGCACCAGACATGCAATTTCGTTGAACTTTGTGGTGTACTGTTGGTGGGTCATCGTCCCCGCCTCCAGCTGCAGGAACTCTCTCTCAACCTTATTCAACTCTCGATGAGGACAGAACTCCTCGATCACCAACCTTTTCAGCTCATACCACTTTATTTTCCCAATGGCCCTGCTACCCTGGGCTTGGAATATGTTGTCCAACCAGCATAGAGTCGAATCCGTGAAAGAGTGGGTAGCGAACTTCACTTTTTGTTCCTCCCGGCACTCGCTGATATTGAGGACAACCTCCATTTCTCTCACCCATCGGTGAGCAGCAGCAGCAGTGCCATTCCCGTCAAAAGTAGGAGGCTTGCACCTCATGAACGCCCCGTAATTACAGCCTCTTGCTGACTCATGCACAGGCTCCTCCTCCTCTACCTCTTCATCATCAGAAAGAACCATTTCCGGCTCTGGTTGCTCCTGTCTTCCTAAGGACCTATTCCTCTCTTTTCTTTCTCCTTCTCGGACAGCCTTTATCACTTCGGTCACCACAGACGGCAAGATCGTCTGCATGACCTGATGCACCTCTTCAACCACTGCCTCTTTTACCTAGGCTCTCAGATTGGCACTCTCGTCTACACCCTCCAGATGAGGGGTCTCGGGTTCTTCAGGAACCACTTTCTCCACCCTAGGTCTTCCTCTTGTGGCTCGTGGTTCAACACCACGTCCGCCTCCACCTCCACCCCGTGAAGCTTTGGATGATCTACCACCGGCCATCCTCTAACACTCACTGAAAGATTCAAACACCAACATGGTCATTCAAGGGAATAGCTCAGTTTATGTCAAGTATAGTAAGTCTCTAATTATAGTGGCCAGTTGTGATTAGCCACTTACTTTACTCTTCGTACCCCGAGCATTACCTGTCCTAACTACATTAGTATCTAAATCTAACAGTAACACATAAACACGTAACATACGCACATAATACTGGTTAACTTTAAGAAAATACCTGATGGCACGCAGCTACTCAGATTGGCACTCCTTCCCTTTCCGTCCCATTTTCAGTTTAAGTTAAGGTTTATTTTGAAAATTTACCCATTTCACTTAAACTTTGGTTCTAATACTAACTTGTAAGGCCCCGTTCATGGGACGCTTACAGTTGGATCCTCATCGCTCTTAAAACACATCATTACAAAAAATCATGCAGCGAAAACATAAAAAAACATCCTTTTCATTTCAATAAAATGCTTTTACAAAATAGTCATAAACAGTGACCTCTAGTAGTTCAGGTTCCCGTTCTCATCTTTGCTCTTACAAAATACTGTTACAGTTCATTACATAAGATCATTTCATTATAAAAGCTTTTGCGAAATAATACATTGTTAATCAATTACAAAATTGTTGCATTACATCACAAAAGCATTATAAAATGGATGCCATCCAAAAAGAGCTGAGTAGTCGCCTCGTGCCATCCTCAGCAACACTACCTGTCAACTGGAAACACATAAAAAGTCAGCGTTGCTGAGTGAGTTCTAGTTTTATAATAAAACATACTTTCTTTCGTTAAAATCGTTCTTACATACATGCGATCACACAACATACGTACACATAGATATATTATTATTATCTTCATCATTCATTCATTAGCTTACGTTCATGTACTGTTCATCGTTAACATTCACATTCTTTCATAATTCTTTCTTTTGTTCGCACATCTCTTACTTACATTCATACATTCATTACATTTATCCGTACGTTCATTACTTTCGGTGACATGTACAATACCCCAAACATTGTGTACTACTGCTGGTGCTGGACCTGTGGTAATTAATCACGGACATTGTGCACGAAGCTGATCCAGTCACCTAAGGTAGGTACATGCACCACTTATCTTTCCTCATTCATTTTGGATCAACGCCATATGCTATACCCCGAACATGGTGCACTACTGCTGGTGTTGGACCTGTCGTAATTAATCACGAACATTGTGCACTAGTGTTGATCCAGTCACCTAGGGTAAGCAGCAAGGATCCCGTACATGTGGTCAATCACAAAGACTGGACCCCAGTGTGCATCCTTCGGGGTAGCTAACCCGCACACCGTTGAGCTAACACCTTCATTGGGTGTGCACCTCCATACATTGCTTGCAAGCCTTTTCTTACTTTCATTCATTCGTTTGTTAATGCATGCATTCATTCATCATATTCCTCTTTTATTATCTTTCACTTTACATTTCTTAATACATTCATTTCATTCATTAACATAGCACGTAAAGTCACGGAAAAGATAAATATACATCAACACAAGAAACATCGGCATTTACCAGTCATCAGTCATTACCATCATACAGGGCCACATCATACTTAACATACATACATCATGCATATACATGCGATACTATCGTCATCATGCCCAACGTAACTTCTAAGCCTCGACAGTTATCACACATGTACCTACGGGAGCTATCACATCACTACTTACCCTTGCCCTAGGTCAGCAATTGAACTATATCTCTCCTCGTACACAACAGCCCTACTTGGATGATTGGGCACCCTTCAGTCGCATGGCCTCCATGCGACTCAACACTATGCGATTGGGCCAATGCGGATGAGCATCCGTGCGGATGAACACCCAAACGTACGAATGGACTTTCCATCGTGCGAATGAACACTATGCGAATGGACTTCTATGCGAATGGACTTCTATGCGACTGAACAGCTATGCGAATGGACCTATGCGACTGAACTCTCAGTCATATGACCTGTGGTGTGACTGAATCCCCAGTCGTGCGATTGAGCCTCAGTCGTGGGATTGAACCTCAGTCGTCCCTCAGTCGGCCGATTGGCCCTCCAGTCGCCTAGCCCTAGCTGGGCAGCAACTATAGCTCATCCCGAACTGTAGCTGTGACATTCGGCCTTCAAACCCTTCCAAGCTCATCCTAAGCCCAAATCAACCCTCCTAAACCTTAGGGAATAATACTATGACATCATACAAGCACATAAACGCCCAAATCACACTCTAAGCACACTCCACACAACTACACCCAAATGGGTCAAACACACACATTTCAAAAACGGGTTTATATGTGTTCCAGACCCAAAATCAGTTGAAACAAGTAAATGAGGGGTCCTAGAACTCACACTAAAATGTTGATGATGAAGAGCTTCGTTTATACTAGTTACTCGACGAGTTTCGAGCCCGAATCACCACTTTTCTCTCTTTTTCTCTTCTTTCTCTCTTCTTTCTCCCTTCTCTTCTTTTTGGCTGAGTTTTGTAAGTAGTGGGGAGGGGGAGATGGCTTCCCTCTCCCTTAAAGCTACAGTTCATTCGCCCAAACACCATGCGATTGGACCTTCAGTCGCCTGAGCTCCATGCGACCTCCAGTCGCATGACACTCCAAATCAAATTTCTGGGCGTTACAGAGGGTTCATCGCTTTACAATACATTGATGGATCCTCAAGCTCTCTCACAAGAAATGCCTTCCTAGATCTGCCCCGAGAAACCCTATACTAATACCTTAATCTTCTAGCCTTAAGCTCTGATTCATTAAATGAAGAAGAGAAAAGGCTAAGAAGAAAATTGGTGAGCCTGCTAGACACTAGGAATGGGGATAGACTACCAAACTTGCCCCTCATTCCTAGGAACACAATAATCCAGTGGAGGTTTGATGAACCTTCTCACAACCTCGTTGTGGAGAGGGAGAATGGAGAGGAAAATAGGTTAAATGCCACCTCTCTGCTACACTTAAGCAGATTTGATATTGCTGAGCTAGCAGAGAGACCATTAACCAATCCGTCTAACTCCATGATAGCTGTTCATATCAAAAGATTTATTGACAGCCTTCATCTTACCAAATTAAACAAAAGGCAAAAACTAAAGAGGAGTTAAAAGTTGAAGAAGGAAGTGTAGTTTTGGTAGCATTAGCCTAGGGGGAGTTTGTTGGATCTATTGAGGCTCATGCAACCAAAAACAACACTTAGAAGAAATCTGTACAAACTAAGAGAAGTCTTCCGAAGGCAGTGCTGCAGCTTCCGAAGGAAATGCTGCAACTTCCGAAGCTTCTATGGTGATCTTCCGAAGAGCTTCCTAATGATGAACTCAGTCTTCCAAGACTTAGAAGATCTCCTTCCGAAGTAAAACACTTAATAGAATGAAGACAAGTCTTCCGAAGACAAAGTCTTCCGAAGACAAAGCCTCGGAAAAAGCTGTGTCTTTTGAAGTATAAAATGGTTTGGAAAAACCTTTTCTTCTGAAGCCAGTTTACCTTTGGAAGAACCACAATATGAACCAGTGGACATAGTATGGTCCGACTGACACTGGCTGCCTACTCTGATTCTCTGCAAGATGATGTCCACGTTCATGTGGTTGACCAATACTTTTGTCTACTGTTCACCATTCCTTAGTTAGTACAGTTGCCACCTTTAGTTGGTAAGCAAAAGGTAAGTCATGGACCTGTCATGACTACCTTATCTTACATAATACTTTATCTAAGATACCCTACCTCTAGTAATGTTGTATTTGTTTAGAGGTAAGTCCCAGCTTGTTATCTACGTATAACAAGCTGTAGATAGTAGTATATATAGTCGTTCATTGTAACTTAGTATCTGTGCTTCTGCATGTGTCTTGTAATACTTAGTTGAGAGATAATATATACAAGTATCTTGAAAACCACTTCTTGTGTTCTTTACTTATTATATTATTGTCAACTGAGTTCTTGATTCTGCATTCATCAAACGACTGATATTCAAGCAATATTGGTCCTGCATGTTACAAATCGTACTGACTGCTGATGTTAATAGAACTCGTCACATAAACTGATTACTAAAACCATGCACTGTTTGGACTCTTTGACATAAAATCAATATAAACCATATTCAAGCAATCTAAATCAGTTTGTAAACCATGGATTCTATTAACAGGTGAATGGGTCACCACCGACTAAGCCTCTATTTATACCCACGGGGATTTCAGTCGTGCGACTGGACCCATACGCATGGTTCTGACGTGCGACAGAAGTCCAATCGCACGAATGACCTAAACGCCTTACCAATCGTGAGATTGGATCATACTGATCTTGCCAATCATGCGATTGGATCATGCTGTTGGTCCAATCATGCATTAGGTTCATGCTCATGGACCAGTCGAGCATTAGTTCCATGCTCATGGTCCATTGTGCGATTGGTCGTACGATTGGGCCATACTCATGGTCCAGTCGTGTGATTGGGTCATATGATTGGGCCACACTCATGGTTTAGGCTTAGTTTGTCTCAGTAATGCACACAGTTACATTTGATGTAACTTTCTAGCCTACCGATCATCTCAGCCATGATCTTTTTATCTATCAATCACCTCAGACGTGATCCCTTTTATTGAAAAACCATTGATCGCCTCAGTCATGATCCCTTTTTATCTTTTAGAAACAAGCTTTTCACAGTTATGATTCGATTCAATTTTGTGACTTTCACAGAGTTCAGTCTTGTTACATAGTCTGACACTGAGACATTGCACACATAAATAGAACTAGAAAAACTTTAAATAAAACTAAAATAAAACATATTTTTGTAATTTTCGTTTGAGGAGGGTTGAAATCATTTTACATCACTTAAACAATTTCTCCCCCTGAGTAGAACCGCATAAGGCACTACCTTCATTTCGAGAAAGATTCGTATGGAATCATACAGGCAAAAATACGATTATTTGGAAGATTTGTAGATATATCAATGACAGAGAACATTATATGTAAAATTCATAGAATCTCTTTCATCTAAGAATCAAAACCACTAACAGGAAATAATGTTGGAACTGTTATGTAGCACACTTTGATTTTGAACATCAAGAGATGCAGCCACGACGATTGTCAGTATGTTTGTCCACTTAAATCCACACATAGATTTTTGACACACATCAGTGATATTTAGCTGAACTAGACCAACAAGTATTTGTGGATCCCATTGGTATATGGTAATCAATCTTCCTCAGGAAATTTTTGAGCAGTCTTTTGGTCAAGAAGAGACTGTTCTAAGAGCTTTCAAAGAGATGCAATGCCTCAGGTCAGTGCCATTGCACAGTAGAGAGGCGCAAACACCAATGAATTCTTAGAACAATTAGGTTATGCCAAGCCTCTGGTCAGTGCCATCGCACAGTAGAGAGGCGCAAGACCTATCTTCTCATTAGAGCAATACGATTTGATACTTAATGCAGCAATGACATTTGTCATCAACTTGATTACATTCAGCTCTTATTTTGATGCTTTATGACATTTGTCATATTCATTGCCCTGTTTTGGGTCGTTTGCACACATTTATGGCTTTTATTTGCTCCTCACCCCTTATTGGAAATTAATTGATTGTGCAGACCAGGGATATAATTGGAATCCATAACTTGTTGATTTATTTAAATTTATGTGAATCACCAATGATGTCTACTAGTCTAGTATGTTGAATCTACCGACTCATCGTATAACGGACTAGCACCTCCTTAGATCTAATATCTCCATGTAACCACGATAAAGACTAGCTTACTATCATTTTTCAACTGGTTAGTCTTTGACTTCTTAGATTTATAATATTCTGTGATTTTAAATTTATCATAAAAATGCAAAAAGGAAAATCTTTTTGGTGTCCCAAATTATTCGATGCCTGTGTACTATTATTTTCCATAGCATTGAATTGTTTTCTCAGAATGGTTGTCTTTGCCTATCAGCTTACCTACCTTCCCCCCTTTTTTTCTTTTGGTAATTCTTCCCCTAAAATTTTAAAAAAAATTTTTTTTGTGATTTTGAAATTTTCAAATGCAAGAAAAAATTAGATTAGACGTAATATTAAAGAAATGAAAAAGAAAATAAGAAAATAAAATTTAAGACACTTTGTAGGACTATTTACTCGATTCCTCAGGAATCACATTTCTTTCTTTTTGACTTCATTAACCTCTAATAGATAATAAAATCTTAGTTTGTTAAATGGTTTTGCATAGAGGTCGGCACGCTAAAAATTCTTGTTAATTTTAATCACATCGATTAAATGTTTTTCAAAACAGCCACGTATGAAGTGATACTTTATTCCAATGTGTTTAGTTTTAGGATGTTATACTAGATTTTTAGTGACATCTACTGCAACAGAATTATCAACAAAAATAGGAGTGTTAGTAAATCGCAAACCGTAGTCTCACATTTGCTATTGAATCCAAATGATTTGAGAATAGCAACTTGCAGCAGCAACATATTCAGCCTCACATGTAGATAGCGCAACCGAAGTCTGCTTGTTGCATTGCCATGTGACTAATCACGTTCCAAAGAACTGACACCCCGTAGATGTTGATTTGTTGTTCATCTTACAGCCTACATAGTTTGAGTCACTGAACGCAGTAAGTTCAAAGTCATAATCATGAGGATACCACACCCCGAGTGTTGGAGCACCCTTCAGATAACGAAAATTCCGCTTCACCCTGATGAGATGATTTACTTTTGGTTTTGAATGATATTTGGAGCAGAGACGCATGGCATACATGATATTAGGTCAAGAAGCTGTGAGATATATTAGAGATCCATTCATTCCACGATAAATGGTGGCATCAACCAAATCCCCATTTTCATCAGGTGCCACATCGTGGTTCGTGGCAAGAGGGGTACTGGAAAAAGTGACATTTTCCATGTCAAACCAACTTAGAATGTCTCCGACATACTTAGTCTGATGCAGAAAGATTCCGGTAGGTGTCTTATCCACCTGTAATCCTAGAAAAAACTTCATTTCTCCCATGGAACCCTTTTCAAATTTAGCTTTCATCACAGGTTCAAATTCTTTACATAAATCTTCATTCTTGGAACCAAAGATTATGTCGTCCACATATATGTAAACCATCAGTAAATCACCATCTTTTTCTTTTATGAATAACATGCAGTCAATTACTCCTCTACGAACGCCATATCTCGGCAGATGTGTAGAGAGTTTCTCGTACCAGGCTCTAGGAGCTTGATGTAGCCCATACAAATCCTTGTTTAGTTTATAGACCCTGTCCCGATGACAAGGATCTTCGAATCCTTTGGGTTGACTGACATATATAGTTTCACGAATATCACCTTGTAGAAATGCACTTTTCACATTCAATTGATAGACCTTGATCTTCATGTAGGATGCATAAGCTTGGAAGATCCTGATTGCTTTCGTCCTATCCACTGGGGCAAAAACTTCATTGTAGTCTACACCTTCAACTTGTTTGAATATTTGAACCACTAATCGTGCTTTTTTTTATAATGACTCCTTGGTCATCTTTCTTGCAGCGAAGAACCTATTTCGTTCTAATAACCTTGGCACCCTTCAGCCTGTCCACTAGTCCAAACACCTAGCTTTTTAAACTGTAGAAGTTCTTCTTGTATCGCATTAACCCATGCCTCATCTTTCAAGGCATCTCTTACATACTGCGTAGTCCGCAGTGTACAGTTGATTTCTTGTCTGTATCCCAGAGAGAAGATCCCCGATGATGTTTTCCTGGGGATGATTAATACTAATCCCGGTCACATGAGTTGTGGGAACAACCACTTCATTATCCAAATTTGTGAGCATTGGTTCATCATCTGTGACTATTTGTTGTCTTGCCCTAGAGGATCAAGCCGAATCATTTTCAACTATGTTTGTACTTTCACTCGGACTGACATGCTCCTCATTGCTTTCATTTTCATTTCCTGCTTCCTCATCATCTGAGGACTGATCACTTACTTCTAGATCTGTCCCTGAAGACCCAGAAGTACCATTAACTGGAGCTGTAGTGCTGGAGTTTAGATTCGGAGTGTTCAGAATGTCATACATCATTTGAGCGGCTATCTTATCATCAGAATATCCAGGCGGAAGATTGAATGATTTGAAAATCCATCATAATCAAAGAATGATGATAGACCTTTCCCAGCAAGGGGGTGGTGTAGCGTTGAACATCTACATTGCACCACACTTCAACTTGACCTGTCAAGTTGTTGTAAACCTGTTAGTCAGGAATATTGCATCCAAGAAAAATATCCTCATCTGCTTTTACATTAAACTTTCTAGTTTGAGTTTTCTTCAGCAACATGCAAGGAGCTCTAAACGGTTCAAGATACTCCAGATGTGGTTTATGTTTCTGAAGCAACTCATAGCAGGTTTTTCCATGACGCTTGACCACCCGAACTTGATTGAGAGTGTAGCATGCATTCGGAACAGCTTCATTCCAGAATTGAACAGGCAATTTTGAATCTGCCAACATAGTCCTAGCAGTTTCGATCAAGCTTCGATTTTTGCGTTCAGCAACTCCATTCATCTGTGGAGTATAAGCAGAAGGGAATTGATGTATAATCTCCTTCTCTCTACATAATGCATCCATCCATTGATTCTTGAATTCTATGTCGTTATCTGAACAAATGTTTCTTACTTTCAACTTCTATATAGACTCCAGTGTAGTGACTAATACCTTGAATGACTCAAATGTCTCTGATTTTGATTGAAAAAACATTACCCATGAAAATCTTGAATAATCATCTAGGACGCAAAACAGTACCAGCCCCCAGCTATGCTTTTAGTACTAACAGGACCAAATAGGTCCATGTGCAGGAGCTCTAGAGGCATCTCAATTGAATGAACTTTCTTTGATTTGTAAGATTTCTTGGTCTGTTTCCCTTTCTTGCATGATATGAAGAAATCTGGAAGCTAAAAATTTTTAACTGTAACTCATTCAACCAGATTATTTGAACCAAGTGATTCATCTTCCATGGATTGATATGTCCCATTCTCTTATGCCGAGATCGACTCTTTCTCTGTGGCTTTTGACAAGAAACATTATGCAGCTGACTCAGTGGTAGAAGCTCTTGACATGTGCAAGACATATAGATCATTATATCTTGAAGCTGACATTAAGATTTGCTTCTCAGTGATAACATAATCCTTCTTCAGAATGTAGCATTTCTATCATCAAACATCACTTTAAATCCCTTATCGCAGATTTGACAAACTGAAAGTAAATAGTTCTCCCCTTGTTGAATGTAATTTACTTTATCAAAATTCACATTCCCATTTCCTACTTCACCTTGAGCTGTTATGCCCCGTTTGATTTGATTGACATCAAAACGGAGAGACAAATTCCCGGTCATGTGCCTGGATGCCCCGTTATCAATAATCCAGGTGTTAGTGATAGCGGTCTAGTAGACAACCTACACAAAAACAGAAATGATTAGTTTAGGTATGGGACCCAAGCCTTTATAGGCTTGGGTTTCCTAGAGGCATCACACATAACAAACTCTACCCATTGTCCTTGTGAAGTTGGAGAGACAACATGCTTCATCTTATCCTCACTCTAAGACACAACTGGCGATTTGGCTTTCCACAGACTAGTTTTGTGCAAGGACTGTTTGTGATAAACAAACGATTGGTTTATTGTTTGAACCCGCGGTTTGCTTTTATCAACATGTTTTACCTCAGTCATCATAGCTTTGACAGTGGCTTGTCTGTATTACATGTGGTGTTTTAGGGGGTATTTGATCTTGATTTAGTAAACCTTGTTTTATTATTTTGAAAAAGTGCTACCTTTCGTGTTGGTGTCTGATAGTAGGGAAAATTTGGAGATATTTGTCCTCGTTCTCCACATCTAAAACAGGATCTCCATTCTACTGGACTAGGCGATCTTTTGTGTGGTGGGGAGTATGGTTTTGGATTGGTCTTATTCTTCTCAATCTTAGGTTTCTCACCTACTTTGACAAACTTAATTTGTTTAACATTTTGATTACAATCGCCTTTCTTTTTGTTGAGATTTTGATGATGAACAGTTTTAGACTGAATTGATTATGAAATATAGGTTTTAAAACAGAAACTTATGATCCTAACCCAAGAGTAGCATTGTCATCCTCTTCATCCTAATCTTCAATTTTAATCTCATCTTGTGTGCCAGATGTAGTTGGTTTCTGGTCAGTTACCGGTGGCACAGGTTTAACTGTGGTATCCGGATCACTGACTAGAAGTGTTGTCACCACATGATCCTTTATTGTGTTATTATTTATGGGTTGATATTTTGTGTTTAAAAGGATCGCGTGTGGTGGTGGCAAAAACTAATAACCTGTAAGGCCCCGTTCCCGGGCACCTCACAGTTGGCCATTCATTGCACATAAAACATACATTTTCAGATATTTTAAATAAACATTGCAGCGGAAACATTCAAAAGAGACATCTCATTTCATCATAAAAGCTTTTGCAAAGTAATACATCGTTAATCAATTACAAAATAGTCATAAACAGTGACTTTTAGTAGTAAGAGGATTCCTTAGGTAATCCCATTTATCTGACTCCTCTACAAACACCATTTTGTTTTATAAATACATGCAACATAATACATTGCAAAAATTTTAACAAAGGAATGCCATCCTAAAAGAGCTGAGTAGCCGCCTCGTGCCATCCTCAGCAACACTACATGCCAACTGGAAACACATGAAAAGTCAGCATTGCTGAGTGAGTTCTAGTTTTATAATAAAACATACCTTTCTTTCGTTAAAATCATTCTTACATACGTGTGATCACACAACATACGTACACATAGACAATATTATTATTATCTTTATCATTCATTCATTAGCTTTCGTTCGTGTACCGTTCATCGTTATCATACACATTCTTTCTTTTGTTCGTACGTTTCTTACATACATTCATACATTCATTACATTCGTCCGTACGTTAGTTACATTCGTTCATACGTTCATTACATTCATTCGTACGTTCATAACTTTCGGTGACATGTACAATACCCCGAACATTATGCACTACTGCTGGTGCTGGACCTGTGATGATTAATCACGAACATTGTGCACTACTACTGATCCAGTCAATTAGGTCAAGTACATTTACCACTTATCTTTCCTCTTTCATTCTATCAATGCCATGCGCTATACCCTAAACATTGTGCACTACTGCTGGTGCTGGACCTGTCATAATTAATCATGAACATTGTGCACTACTGCTGATCCAGTCACCTAGGGTAAGCGGCAAGGATCCCATACATATGGTCAATCACAAAGATTGAACCCCAGTGTGCATCCTTCGGGGTAGCTAACCCGCACACCGTTGAGCTAACACCTTCTTTGGGTGTGCACCTCCATAACTTTGCTTGCAAGCCTTTTCTTACATTCATTTGTTCATTCATTAATGCATGCATTCATTCATCATGTTCCTCCTTCATAATCTTTCATTTTACGTTACTTATTACTTTCGTTTCATTCATTAATCATAACACGTAAAGTCACGAAAAGATAAACACGTATCGAAACAAGGAACATCGACATTTACAAGTCATCAGTCATTACCATCATATAGGGCTACATCATACTTATCATACATACGAAAAAGATGAACATTCATCGGTACAAGAAGCACCGACATTTACAAGTCATTAGTCATTACCATCATATAGGGCCTCATCATACCTAACATAAACATCATAGATAAACATGCATCACTACCATCATCATGCCTAACATAACTCTAAGGCCATGAAATACTGGTGAACTGCAGCAAATGCGGATGAACTGTAATGAATGCGGATGAACTGTAGCAAATGCGGAAGAACAAATGCCTTGTCCGCATTCGTTTGGCTATTTGCATTAGTTAATGCGGCTGGGTAAATGCCTTAGCCGCATTTCCCCAGCAATCCGCATTAGTTAATGCGGCTGAGTAAATGCCTTATCCGTATTTCCTTAGTTGTCCGCATTAGTTAATGCGGCTGAGTAAATGCCTTAGCAGCATTTTCCTTATCTGCCTGCATTAGTTAATGTGGCTGAGTAAATGCCTTATCCGCATTTCCTTAGCTGTCAGCATTAGTTAATGCGGCTGAGTAGATGGACCTGCAATTTAACTTGTGCCTTTTTCAGATTTCAATCATCATCTTAACACATCCTTAGCATAGAGCTGCCCTACTACACACTTAGGATAAACTAAACAACCTAAAGATCATACAAAAATTCATATTTGCCTTAGAAACCTTATGTCCGTAACAGCCCTAAACGAATCATACACTTACACATATATACATACACGGGTTAAACACCCAAATACCCGAGACAGTTTTCAGATGTGTTCCAGCCCCAAAATCATTCGAAAACATGTAAAATAGGGGTCTTAGAACTTACCTTTGCAGCTCTTGAGTATGGCTTCTCCCAAACTTGTTTGCAATTGAGTTCAACCGTCTAGAAACCCACTAAAAACACACATTCGAACACATGCAACACACATAAGCATAGACCCGTGGATCCGACCAGTCAAGAACACCATAAAAGCATGAATTCTTACCATGAATTCGAATTCTTCTTGTTCTTCCTTCAAACCGAGAACTTGCTGCTCTTTCTCTCTCTAAAATCGAATGAAATGAAGTGTGCAGGAGATTATGGGCTGCCATATCTCCTTTATGCACCTACTTTTTATTCTTTTTGTCCTTTTGACACTTTTTACCCCTCAACTTGGGTAAAATATCTTTTCTTTCTTTTCTTCACTTTATTCTTTTTGTTAAGAATAAGCGGGTGTTACATAACCAATCCCTTTCCCCCCCCCCCCGATTTCTTTCTTTAACCATGTTCTTAACAATATGAGAGGAACTAGCAAAACTATGAAGTTTCTGATTTAAAAACCCAATTTCAACTTGAAGAATTGCTTTTTCTTTCTTCGTTTCCTCTATTGTTGTTAAATAGAACTTAATATCATTTGTTTGATTAAAGGCAACAACCTCAGTTTCCTTAAGTTGCTTTCCTAACAGATCAATCTTTTCTTTAAAACAACTCTCATTTTGTTTTAACAACCTGTTAGCTTCAGTGCATAGTTTTAAATCATTTAGTAAACTGTCATTGTGATCTAACAATCTAGAAAATTTTGAATCTATGCTTTCACAAAATTTATCGCATTCTTCACAGGCATGTTTATTAAAAAGTTCATCTATGGATTCTTCCTGTGATGTGCCAGAGGTGTCAGCCATGAAAGCAAACTAAGATTCCTCGTTAGTTTGAGATTCTAGGCTCGCAGTAGCCAGTTCATCTTCAACCAAGTGTTCAACTGCATCTATAGCTTCGTCGGTGTCTGAATTGGCATTATCAGCTATGTTATCTCCTTCACTTGCTGAATCATCATTAAGATCTTTCACCGCCACATTAACTTCACCACAAGAAATGAACCGAAATGTTCAGTCCTGTCCTTCATCTCCTTGAGCAACCATAGCTTTGGAATCTTGACTGATTGAAGTCACTTTCTTTTCCTTGTCCTGACGGTTGTTTAATGTGAAAGGATTACCATTTCCAGTCTTCTTTTGTTTCACGCACTCTCTTTTGAAGTGTCCCTTTTTACCATAGTTAAAGCATGTGACTTTTGTTTTATGAAAACCAAAGGTTGTGTCTTTAGTAGCAATCAGGTTTTGTCCAGTCCTTTTCACAAACTTCTATGCTCTTCTAACTGCACTAGCCAGAGCCCACATTATGTCCATTCTTTCAATTTAGCCTCGTCAACCTGTTTATAGTCTTCATCAGCAAGATGACAATTTCCAATTTCTCCAGCAACTAATCCATCATAAGAATGCACAACAGTAGCAAGAAGATCCATGTGTTCCTTGCCTACTTCAACAGTAACAATTCCCAGATTCTCAGTCTTTAGCTTTATTAGATTTGCTTCTGTGATATTGTATTGAGCACAAGATGATCTGACACTTCACTTCCAGATGACCCACTTTGAGAATTTCCAGACATGTTGGGTACGAACGTTGTTTGAAGAGGTGCTCCTGTTGAAGTTGGCGTGGGAAAAATGTTTTACAGTGATGGATTCTGCGTATATGACCCCTTCTTGGACTTGTATTTTAGCCTCAGCTCCTCCTCCCTCAGCTTCAAGATAAAATCATTGATGCCTAGAGTGGCTAAAGTATCATTTTATCTCAAATTAGAAACAAAGGGATCCCATTTATCCAGCAATCCACCAGCAAAGCTTGCAACTTTATCCTCCATTGATGTAGTTACCCCATGTGTGTGCAACTCACTCATCAGATGATAAAATCTGTCTATAATGTCATCCAAGCATTCATTTCCAATGGATGAGATGTTGTCAAGATCCAACCGGTGTAGAGTAACCAGTTTCAATAGCAATCCACAAGTTCGGGTCTATACCATTAAGATAGATATAAAACGTTGTTTCCATTATGGGTATTCATCCAAAGTCAACAGTTTTGGAGGTTTGTTGTGATTTCCAATTTCATTTTCCAGTAGTAAGAGGTTTTGGATTCGTGACTCCTTTCCAGCAGTAAATGCGGCGTTCTGATCGTCCATGTTATCAAAACTTGAGCATACACAAAGTCAAATACTCAAACTTGAAAACCTTATGTGCCTGAGTCAATCGTGCGATTGAGGGATGCGAATGAGTTCAATCGTACGAATGGTGAGTGCAAATGGATTCAATCGTACGATTCAACTCCATCGTGGGATTAGGGATGTGACTGAGTCAATCGTGTGATTGAATTGTGCGATTGGGATTCAGTCGTGCGATTGAGCCAATCGTGCGACTGGGACTGCTGAATTTGAAAATTCGAGATTTTGAACACGTTTAGACTCAAAACAATTGTGCACAAACCCTAAACTGTTGTAAGTCAAAAAGTTCAAAACTTTTTAATCATGCACACGTCAAAAACTCGTTTTGTATCAAAAACTAAGATTTTTTGAATAAGAAAACGTTAACTTTAAACAAAACACCGATCAAATCCACGAAGAACCAAGAGTCAAAGCTCTGATAGCACTTGTTAGGACTGTGTACGTACGGAGTACTAAGTGATTCAATTTGTAACCTAATCAAGTAGCACGGAATCCTATTTGATTGGCGATCCAATCAGTGAGAACGAAGACCCGGATCAATCTAACGATAAAACAACGTTAAGAATGATTAGAAAACGACCCGAGACGAATTATGAACTTGGATGGACGAGATAGAACTCTCTGAATGGCTAGGGTATGAAAGAATATGAAGTGTTTTATTTTTCCGCGAATCACATGGTATTTATAGGTTTCAGTGTACAGTCGTACGACTAAGCCATTAGCATGGTCTAGTCGTGCGACTGAGCCACACGATTTGTTCATGCGCACGATTGAACTATACAATTGGTTCAATCGTGCGACTGAGCCAGTCTCATGACTCAGTCGTGCGACTGACTCAATCACCTGGTTCAGTCGTGCGACTGGTCCATAAGCATGGTCCATTAGCATGAATAACCATAAGACTAAGTCAAACATATTCCTGAATCGTTATTAACTCAGAACTGTGAATAACTATTACACACCCATATATAATATTCATTCAACGTGTAATTATAAATGATATAAGAATAAGACACATTCAATAGTAAATGTACATTCAACACATATCATATTACCAAAATATCCTTATATTACACATATGTAAAATTGAAAGACATAAATATTTAAGTACAATGAACTAGGGACATCGTATATCAACATAAATTACATCAGGTAAGGATGTAAGGGCCTGAATTTACTTGTAGAAATAACATCCTCTTGACATTTCCTTTAACATTTTATCCCCGGAGAGAAAGGTCGGGGAAAGATCATTAGAACCGAGTAATCTTTTAGCCAAAGTCTAGATGCTTTCTTATTTGTAGTGTATTCATTTGTCTACTTTTATAGAAACTTAATGTCAAAAGAAATTCGGTTTGAATTGGAGCCTTATTGTCCACATGTTCGACGTCACTGTTAGGGGCAAGGGATGTGGATGGAGTTCTAGTCCGAAGAGCTTGCGTGTGAATTGTAACCATAATGTCCACATGTATGGCAACACCATATATTAGGTGTAGAGATGGTGAGAGGAGGATGCAATAAGAATACACATGCCACCCATATATTTCCCCGTGGCACCGTAAATGTTTAAGGAAGACAATTTGATATGTATCCTTTTGAGAGTCTCGATATTCCATAAACTCCCAATAAGCTCAGCATTACAAGGTTTTGAAGGAGTCTATTTCATCATCTGGTATGTTAATAGTATTTACTGCAGATGACATGTGTTGGTTACCGAGTAAAGCATACAGGAATGAGTTACAGCCGGCGGAAGGAGGTGCTCTTATCGGTTGGTGATGAGTAGTCAATGTGTCTCATTTCTGAAGAATATTACAAGTTACCTATGGTCAATGAAAACTATATATAAAGTTGATGGTTAATATTTGGCAGATCGTGGACATACCTTCAGGGAACGAAGGCAATGATTGCCCATCATGTCTAGAGGTGAGCAAGAACCGGTTTTTTTAACCGGATCCGACAAAACCGGTTGGACAGAACCGTCAAGAACCGGTTTTAGTAATATAGTTTTGGTTCCCTATTCGTAGAATATAAATTTATAGTTCCCGGTTCGGTTCCTGTTCCAAAACCATTTGGCTATTTAATACCCGGTAGGAACCGATTTTTTAAACCAATTTAGATTTAATATTCATTTAATATTTAAAACCAAAACCCTATAAAATATTGGACATTAAAAGTCAACTAAGATTCAAAGGTAATCAATATATCTTCATATATAAATCTCACTAGTTTAGAAACGCATATATTACACGGGTTAAATAAAACCGGTTAAATAAAAATATATAATTAAAACCTTCTAATTAATATTTTTAAATAATAAAAGTATTATTTGAGATAAGATATTATTGAAATTATATATAATTAACTACCTCAAGTAATCTAAAATTAAAATTGTTTTTTAAACATTTTTATTTTTTTATAAAAATTGAATTTTAAACACTGTCATTTAGAAAATTTTTTGTATTAAAAAACTTAATCATTCATAAAAACTTATTTTAAAAAATATGTATTTTAATAAATTATAACATGATTTTTTATTTATTTAAATATTTGTTTAACAATTTCAAAAGAAAATATAATATCATTAGCATTTATTGTTATCACTAAAGGGTTTACTTGCAATGACAATCATATGTGTCAAAATGTGGTAAGAATATAACATGTGCCAAAATGATTGTAAAAACATGACATGTGCCAAAATAATTGTAAAAACATGATATGTGATAATAATTAATTTATTTTATAAATATATGTTGCATCAGATGAGGCTTGTGCAATAAAAACTGCACTTAGAAGTTTTGAGTGTAACTGAATGAAGACTTCCGAAGACAAAGATGCACTTCCGAAGCTATGTTGAAGATCTTCCGAAGCTTAAGAATAAAGAACTTCCTGAAGAACTTAGTCTTCCGAGACTAAGAATGAAAATCGATTGATCCGGTGGTTGAGTTGTTTATTAACAAGTTTCAACTGTTACTAAACATACAGCTGAAAAATACCGAAAAACTTCATCTTCTTTTACTGATCTTCAAGTTGAACAAACTGAAACTCATTAGTGTACATCAGATCTCTGACTGAAACCAACAAAAACTACATAAAATCAACAAAAGTAACTCAAAAAATACAACTGATGTTGTTCGAAAAACCCCACTGTTGTTACTATTCATAGAAGACATACAATATTCTGAAACAAGGGACTGTTTGAACTATTGGACAAAAATTCAACATAAAGCATACTCAAACATTCTAAAATCAGTTTATTAAACATGGATTCTATTCACTTTGGTGAACTTGGTCATGCTTCTAAACCACCAATGCTTAAACACAAATCTAAGTTTAAGCAATGTAAAATCATGTTTAGGAACTATATTACAAGTGTAGATCCGGACTATTGGATATCAATATGTAAAGGGCCTTTCATTCTAGTATCATTGAATGCAGACCAAGCTGCACAATACAAGGCAGTCAGAATCCCTATTGAGGATCCAAATCTTAATCTTGATGATGATGATAATAAAAAAATTAAAATTGATCTTAAGGCCTACTCCATTCTAACTCAGACTTTAAAGACGGATGTCCTCAAAAGATTAGAAAAATACAGCACAATAAAGGTGTATGGGATGCACTATAGATCATGTGTGAAGGTAGCAGAGAGGTGACTAAGATTAACAAAGACAAGCTGATTAATCAATATGAAACCTTCCATTACACCAAAGGTGAATCTATTTCAAAACAACTTCATAGATTTGTCCAATTGGTAAATGATCTGGAGATAATGGGGGTCACTTACTAGGAGAAAGAAATGAACAAAAATATGTTGCACAGTCTGCCTGAACATTGGAAGTAGAATTTGACCATGCTGAAAAACACACTTGATTTGGAGAGAAAAAGTTTAGACATAATGATAGCCAAAATTGAAGCTCTTGAGTTGGATAAAATAAGCAGAAACTTGAGTGACCTCATGTTATTAAGGCATACAAATTCCCATCAGAAACTCATTCTGTGGAAATGCCTTCATAACTGGAGATGATGATTTTCTGTCCTCTAGAGATCAATCCATGACACTGGATTCATTGCATCATCTCAATAACACAAGCTATCATCTCCCAATCCATCCACTTCCACACCCACTAGCATGCATGTTCATTAGAAGTCTGAAGAACAAAAGGCAACTTACAATGCCTTTGTTGCAAGTTTTGAGGCATATTTAGAAGGAAGACTCACTTCAGCTCACTTAACTGAAGAAGATCTGGAAGAAATGGATCTAGATGATATTAAATAAATGGATTTACAATGGCAAATGGCCATGATTTCTATGAGAACAAAGAAATTCTTCCGTAAAGGGAACAAGCTAAGCTTGAATGAGAACACTAAGCTTGGTTATGACAAATCCAAGGTGAAGTGTTTCAACTGTGGTATGACTGGTCACTAATCAAGGGAATGCAATGCACCCTGTAGGAACAACAACCACCAAAGATGCTCATATAGTCAGCCATCTTCTCAATCAACCTCAACTCCTCAATAAAGTCATCAAAATCAGTTTCAGCATCAGCTTCATCATCAACCATCACATCAAAGTCAGCATCAACTGACTCAGCAACCCCATGGAAATACCTAATCGACCTCAAATGCACATGTCAAACCTCGATTTCAAAATCATGCACCTATTGCTCACATCAATGATAGCCCATCTCCCCTGCCATCTGAGGTAAAATCAAATCTCTGTAGTGAAAAATGCATCATAAAATTACAAGGATACAAAGAACACAATCACAAATTGGCTGCTAAAATAAAAGAAGAAAAAGTAAAATCTGAAATGTCCACATGAAATAAAAAGCTTCAAAATTAAAATCAAGTCATTACTCTCAGATTTGAAAAACTGCATGGTGAAAATTATACTCTTGTGATAGAGAATGAGAGGTTAACTAAAGTGTTGATGTAACGCCCCAAAATTTCCCGAAACAAGCCATTTAATAATAATGGGCTTTTAAGGGTTAATTTAAGAAATAAAAGGTGAATTAGTGAGCTATGGACCTAATTAGCCTAATGGGCTATGTGTTATGGTTTTAAGGGCCCTAATCAGCCCTTAAACAATGCATGAACAGCTCCATCTTCAGCATTTCCAACCCTAGCCACCAATTTCGTAGAGAGAGAAAGTAGAGAGAGAAAGTGGGAAGAACTCAAGATTTGAGCTTGGAAGGTTGAAGGATTGAAGAGCTGGGTGTTTGGAGCATCAAAAAACTAAGGAAATAGCAACAAAACAAGGTAAGAATCGACCTCTAAGACCGTCTGTAGATCAAACCCGGATTCTAGGGTTTTGGGGTTTTAAAAAGTTCAAAGAAACTCATAAAGGTCAAATTTTTACGTATGAAAACATGTAAAAATGGTAGAAATGGTTTCATGGAAGGTAAACCAAGGATTTGGATGCAAAAGTTAAGATTTTGGGTTAAAAACGGACTGGTTCTTAGTTTATATTCATCCAGCGAAACTGGACCCCGATCCAGCGAAACTGAGTATTTCATCCAGCGAAACTACTTAGTTATCCAGCGAATCTAAGGGGTTTCCAGCGAAACTACAGTTTCGCTACAGCGAAACTACAGTTTCGCTGATAAGTTCGCTAAGTACTTAGACTGACCTTAGACATTGCGAAACTAGGAAAATCCAACGAAAGTTGGGCGCTCAAGGCAGCGAATCTGTCTAGCGAGACTAGCAGAGGTGCTGCCCAGCGAAACTGGTAGCGAAACTGCCAGCGAAACTGCCAGCGAAACTACCAGCGAAACTGTAGGCGAAACTATGAAGAAAATGATGTTTTTGCATATTAACTCTCGTGCAGCTAAAGTATTCATGCTATAGCTTAAGTGGCTTAGAATTTAAGCTATTGGACAAGTTCAGGAGAGTTCTAGATCCCCTATTTTATACATGTTTTAAATGTTTTGGGGCGGTGTGCATACTAAATACATATCTTTATTAACTGTTCTTTTAAAGTAAAGTTTATACACTATCTTATATAGAAAAATGGGTCTTCTAATGAATCTTTCTTGTAACGTGTTGTGTTATATTATGTATAACTTAAACATGAAAGTGGAACGTAAAGAAAGGTTATGAGGCCCATAACATGTACCTTGATAAAATGATAAAGTAAAATCTTGCAAGCAATTGATAAAGGAGGGTTGCATTCGTTGTACCCTCACCAGTGAAAAGTGATAAAGTATGCTCGAACAGGCAGGTCTGTAAGTCCTGAATTGGCATGACAATAATGGCCTGATCGGGTATGACAGTAAGTCCTTAATTGGCGTGTCGGCAAAGTCCTAGGCGAGCCTAGGCACCGATAGTGACAGAGAATTGACAGATAAAGAAGAGTAATAAATAACAAAAAAATGATAAACTATTGATAAAGCGATAACCTGTGTGTATTAATATTTTGATAGACAATGATTATTTTCAACTGATAAAGCTAATATCTTTTAGAAAAGTTATTTAGCAAAGTAAACCTAGAATTCACTCAGCGAAGCTGACTTTTGTATGCATATCAGTTGACAGGTGAGAGTTAGAGCTATCGGATAGAAGCATAGGACTGAAGCTTCTTGGCACTAGAAGACTGGCATCCCTGATGGAGAAAAGCTTGAGAGGACTTTTAAATAGTTTTGAAGATTAAAGACAACGTTTATATATTTAATTGTAATGAATTGAAATTACAGTATTTTCCTCTGCAATATATATTTATACATATATGAGTAAATGATTGCTTTAAATCGATGTTTTGCTGTGAATGACCAACTGTGAGGTCCCCCCTGGAAAGGAGGGCCTTACAAGTTGGTATCAGAGCCAATGTTTAAGAGATTTGGGAAAAATATTTTATAAACCTAAACTTAAACAGATAATGGGACCAAGTGTCAAGGATTCCAGTCCAAGAAGCTCCATGCCGAGAGGTAACAAATATGTTATAAGTTTTATTCTAGTGGGTAGTGCCCTCTTATTTAAGCTAAGAGTCAAGGTAGGGTATGATAATGTTATCTGTGATGCCTATCTGAATTTATATGACTTATACGTGCATAGAATAGGTATAGTAGGTTCTAGTGTTAGTGTGGTTCAGGATAGGAAAGTTTAGGGCATGAGAAGTTCTGTAAGTAGTTAATCACAACTGGCCACTATTATTAAAAATTTACAAAACTTGTCGTGATCTGAACTTGCCTTGAAAGACCATATTAACATTCTAAATCTTATAGGAAGTAGAGACAATGGCACCAAAGAAAGCAGTTCCAGCTATGGTCACCCGGAGAAGCACTAGGGGAAGGCCCCCTATTAAGGCGAAAGAAACTACAGGTGGAACTGCGAAACCAACCAGAAGGTCAACCAGGAATCCGGTTGACGAACCAGTTAAGGAGGAGGTTGAGTTGGAAACAGAAGCCGAGGGGCCTACCACCGACCAGGCAAAACTGAAGGAAACAGTGTAAGAAGCTATTGCTCAAGAGGTGCACCAGGTCCTATCTGGAGTGATGCCCGCTCTGCTTGCGGAATTTGTGGAGCAGGTTAAGGACGACAGTAAAAAGAGTGCGGCTTCATAGAAGGTTAATAAGAAAGGAGCGGTCAAGACTGAGGAGTTGAGCGACGAGGGAGATCGTCCGGGTAACCATGACGATTTCGAGGTAGAAGAGAGGGCGAAAGGGTGCAGCTACGGGGATTTTCAGAGGTGTAAGCCCCCAACGTTTGATGGCACTGGTAACGCTGCTACTGCTAAGCGTTGGATCAGGGAAATGGAGGCCGTACTGAAGATCAGCGAGTGCCGAGAAAGCCAAAAGCTGAAATTTGCTTCCCATTCCCTTTTGGACCCAGCACTGTGTTGGTGGGATAACATTGTTGAGTCTTACGGAGAGGAGGCTATTGAGAGGATGAAGTGGCCGGAGATGAAGAGGTTGGTGATAGGGGAGTACTGCCCGGAAAGAGAGCTTGACAAGATTGAGCAAGAGTTTGTGAGTTTGTGAGTTGTGAGTAGGGGAGTACACTACAAAATTCAATGAAATGGCACGTCTGGTGCCTGACTTGGTGACTCCCGAATCCAAGAGGATCAAGAGGTATATACAAGGGTTGCCTCTGGACATTCGTAGGGATATGGTCAATGCCCGACCTAGCACTTTTAGGTCAGCAGTGGACCTCAGCGGAAGGTTGTATGATCATCGTAGGCCTGTGGCAGTGGGTGAGACGAGGAAAGTTTGGAATAAAAATGGGAAGTGGTATGGGAGAGGTAACTACCAACCGGGAAACAAGAAGGCAAGGGTGGATGCAAAGCAAGTGGTTGTGAAAGGGGTCGAAGAAGTCAAGGAGTGTGGGAAGTGCGGGAGGAGGCATCCCGGAGAATGCCGAATGGGTAGCCCTAGGTGCTACTGGTGTGGGAAAACTAGTCACATAGCGAGAGAGTGCCGAAGGAGGATAAGTGCTTCAACTGCCACGAGTCGGGGCACCGTAGCAGTGACTGCAAGAAAGCCAAGCCGGGAGACTCGGGAACAAGCGGGGATAATGACAAGGGGGATGATGGAAAGTCCAAGGTCAGGGCAAGGGCTTTCACCATGAACAAGAAAGAAGCAAGGAAGGACCCGGACGTAGTGTCAGGTACGTTCCATGTCAGTGATGTCTATGCCTCCATATTGTTTGATAGTGGTGCCAGTAAGAGTTTTGTATCTGTATCCTTCTCTGCTACACTAGATGCCCAAACTAAGAAAATAGATGATGCCTTCGAAGTAGAAACGGCCGATGGTAAGTCCATTAGAATAGTCCAAGTGATAGAGGATGCCACATTAAACTAGGAGGTCACTACTTACCCGCACAATTGTTTGCCATGCCCTTAGGAGGTTTTGACGTCGTACTAGGGATGGATTGGTTGGCTGCCCACGATGCTAACATAGCATGCCAGCAAAAGATGATCCGATTAACGGCTCCATATGGTAGTCCGGTTACGATCTACGGTGATAACGATTGCAAGGTTCCAAAGATCATTTCCATGATCAAGGCGGAGAAATGTATGAGGCGAGGGTGCGAAGCTTATCTAGCGTATGTCAAGGATGTTAAAGATAAAGCGAAAGAGTTGTCCGATGTACCAGTGGTGCGGGACTTTCTTGACGTATTCCCGGAGGATCTGCCCAGAGTACCACCGGATAGGGAGATAGAGTTTCAGATGATTTACTGTCAGGAGCCCAGCCCATTGCCAAGGCACCCTACCGCCTAGCCCCGTCCTAGATGAAGGAGCTCATGTCACAACTGCAGGAACTCCTTGACAAGGGATTCATTAGGCCCAGCATTTCTCCATGGGGTGTTCCCGTGCTGTTTGTGAAGAAGAAGGATGGCAGCATGAGGATGTGTATAGATTACAGGGAGTTGAATAAGCTGACCGTGAAGAATCGATACCCTCTACCCCGGATAGATGATCTATTTGATCAATTGCAAGGGGCAAGCTGGTTCTCCCGAATAGATCTCCGATCCGGATATCATCAACTGAAGGTAAGGGAGCAAGATATCCCAAAGACGGCCTTCCGAACGCGCTATGGCCACTATGAGTTCCTAGTTATGTCTTTCGGGCTAACCAATGCTCCTGCGGCATTCATGGACTTAATGAATCCCGTTTGTCGCCCGATGTTGGACTGATCAGTGATAGTCTTCATTGACGATATTTTGATATACTCAAAGAACGAAAGAGACCACGCTTGTCATATTAAGGAGGTGTTAGAGACTTTACAAAAGGAGAAACTGTATGCGAAGTTCTCTAAATATGCCTTCTGGCTATGGGAGGTGCAGTTTTTAGGGCACATTATTAATTCCGAGGGAGTTATGGTTGATCCAGCAAAAGTCGAGGCAGTTACGCAATGGAATTCCCCAAAGACGCCATCCGAAATCCGTAGTTTCTTGGGATTGGCTGGCTATTATAGAAGGTTCATCAAAGATTTCTCGAAGATAGCTTCCCCATTAACAAGGTTAACGAGGAAGAACGTGGTGTTCGACTGGGGAATAGAACAGGAAGATGCGTTTCAGGAGTTGAAGGATAGACTAACCAAAGCTCCTATGCTAACCCTACCGGAAGGAGATGAAGACCTAACGGTATACTCCGATGTTTCTTACTGCGGGTTAAGCTGTGTGTTGATGCAAAGAAGAATGGTTATAGCTTACGCATCCAGACAGCTAAAGGACACGGAGGTTAATTACCCGGTTTATGATTTGGAACTTGCCGCAGTAGTGTTCGCATTGAAGATATGGAGACACTATTTGTATGGAACTAAGTGCGCCATATTTACTGACCATAATAGTCTGAAATATTTCTTCGAGCAGAAAGACCTCAATATGAGACAGAGGAGGTGGTTGGAGCTGATAAAGGATTATGACTGTTTGATCCATTATCACCCGGGTAAGGCAAATGTGGTAGCCGATGACCTAAGCCGAAAGAAAGGATATGAACCAATCCGGGTGAAGGCGTGCCAACTAGTAGTGACCCTAGATGTTATGAGGTTGCTAAGCGAAGCTCAAATGGACGCTTTAAAAGAGCAGCAAATCAAGAAGGAAAGGATGGTGGGAAAAGTAGACGAATTGATAGAAAACACCTTGGGTGTTAAGACCTTCCATGGCAGGATATGGGTTCCGAGGCAGGGACTGATGGCCCAGCAACTACCTCAGTTAGGACAGATGGTGCAACATCAGTTTCTTCAGAAGCGGAAATTTTAGCTGCGGAAGTAATTGTTGAACTATCATCCTTGTCTGATGAACTGATTCTCACAAAGGTCATTCTTGATCTAGCCTTTGAGGTGAATAGTGAGGACTTTTTGACAACTCCCATTCTTCTACAAATGCCTTAAGAGCAACCACAAACTTTTCAACCTCATCCTCAGTCCTCTCAACCTTAACCTTCAAGACCAGAATCACCTAAGGAAGCATCTCCTCATGATTACAATAGTAAGAGGAAGATGACTGATGAGGAGCTTCTTGAGGATGAGAGGCTAAACAAGTTGAGAAGAAAGGATAGACTCCCCACTAAAAAGTTGTTGGCAGCAAGTAGCAAAGCAGCAGCAACATCTCAGGAGTCTATCAATGAAAGAAAAAGGGTAGAGGCAATTGATAGACTCATCAACCTGGGAGTAGCAAATGAAGAAATGCTACTACTCCCACTTGATAAGCTTATCAAACTGGAAAAGGCAACCTTACTTCAAAAAGAAAAAGAGGAAGCAGTAAGGAGGGCCAAAGAGGAGAGAGCAAGAAAGATGAAGGAAGAAGTTGAGCTAAAGAAGAGGAAGGAGAGGATAGCCTTCCTGTGCTCAAGAGGTTACTCTCAGGAGGAACTGAGTCCTCATGAGAAAGAGATGATCCTGGTCCTTGTCAACAAAGATCAGGAACAAATCAGTAAGGAGAGAAAGAGAGCTACTAGGGAGAAAGTGAAGGAGAGAAAGAAGAAAGAGGAAGAGGCAAAACTTGCAGCTGCCAAGAAGGTAGGAGATAAAGCCTGCATGAAGGCTTATCTCAGGGCACATGGCTTCACTGGCAGGCAAGTTGGGCCTATGTTAGAGAAGACCCTACAGCGACATATTAGTGATACTAAAGCTGACATTCGCTTAGGAAGAATGAAGGAGGTATCTCACAAGATATAGAGGATGAAACCCAAACCAGAACCCAAACCACTACCCACGATTACTGAAACCACCACAGAGCCTATACCCTTCTCCTTCCCCATCAAAACCGAACCCATCACTGAACCATACACACCTGAACCCAAACCATCCTTACTACCACCAAAACCTTCCCCTGCCTCTCAATAACCACCCTCACTACATATCCTACAAACCAAAACACAACCCAAAACCCAGACAATACCAACATCATCCTTTGAACCATCCAAAACTCCAACCTTAGAAGAAATTGGGGAGATCAAAAGAAGGCTCAACAACTGCTCAAAGGTCAGTAACATTTCTTATGAGGGAGGATTCATCATATTGCAATACATTGATGGATCCTCAAACACTCTCACAAGAAATGCCTTCCTAGATCTACCCCGAGAACCTTACACCAATCACTCAATCTTCTTGCCTTAAGCTTTGATTAATTAAATAAAGAAGAGAAAAGGCTAAGAAGAAAATTGGTGAGCCTGCTGGACACTAGGAATGGGGACAGACTGCCAAATTTGCCCCTCATTCCTAGGAACACAATAGTCCAGTGGAGCTTTGATGAACCTTCTCACAACATTGTTATGGAGAGGGAGGATGGAGAGGTAAACTGGTTCAATGCCTCCTCTCTGCTACACATAAGCAGATTTGATATTGCTAAGTTAGCAAAGAGACCATTCACCAATCCCTCTAACTCTATGATAGCTGCTCACATCAGAAGATTCATTGACAGTCTTCATCTTGCCGAATTGAACAAAAGGAAAGAATTGAAGAGGAGTTAAAAAGTTGAAGAAGGAAGTGTAGTTTTGGTAGCATCAGCCTAGGGGGAGTTTGTTGAAACTATTAAGGCTGAGTTTGTTGAAACTATTAAGGCTGATGCAACCAAAACAACACTTAGAAGAAATCTATACAAACTAAGAGAAGTCTTTTGAAGGGAATGTTGCAACTTCCGAAGGAAATGCTGCAACTTCCGAAGCTCATATGGTGATCTTCCGAAGAGCTTCCGAAGGATGAACTCAGTCTTCCGAGACTTAGAAGATCTCCTCCGAAGTAAAGGACTTAGAAGAATGAAGACAAAGTCTTCCGAAGATAAAGCCTCGGAAGAAGCTATGTCTTCCGAAGTATAAAATAGTTCGAAAGAACTTATTCTTCCAAAGCCATTTTACCTTCGGAAGAAACACAGTATGAACCAGTGGACAAAGCATGGTCTGACTGACACTTGCTGCCTACTCTGATTCTCTACAAGATACCTTCCACATTCATGTGGTTGACCTTACTTTTGTACACTGTTCACCATTCCTTAGTTAGTACAGCTGCTACGTTTATTTGGTGGCCAAACGGTAAGTCATGGACCTGTCATGACTACCTTATCTTAGATAATACTTTATCTAAGATACCCTACCTCTAGCAATGTAGTATTTGTCTAGAAGTAAGTCCCAGCATGTTATGTATGTATAACAAGCTGTAGATAGTGGTATATATAGTCGCTCAATGCAACTTAGTATCCATGCTTCTACATGAGTCTTGTAATACTTAGTTGAGAGATAATATACACAAGTATCTTGAAAGTTCTTATGTTCTTTACTTATTATATTCTTATCAACTAAGTTCTTGATTCTGCATTCATCAAACGAGTGAGATTTAACAAGTTTGTGAGAAACACTAAGTCTTGATAGAACCATATCGAGCCTGCAATATTCAAGGCTATATTCACGGAGATGTAGAAGAACGTGATAGCTGCTGTGGGGAAGAAGTTTATCATGTACCCCAGGAGAATATAGATGATAGTGAATACTACTCATCCTAAGTTAGCAGTATCTGATTCATTCACCTTTGTTGTTATAGTGATGGAAAAAGATAGATTCACTTATCTGATAGGAGAAAGGGGGAATGCGTGGACCCCGATGACCTCTATGACGACTGTATTGATGATAGAGTATCAGATACTCCTACCACAGTTAGTGAAACTTCAATACCAGTGATTGTAACAGAATCAACAACTGTAACATCATCATCATCATCTATGCCTACTACTAAGGATGTGTTGACTACACCACCAAGGGTTGAAACACATGATGACTTGTTTGGTGATGCTGATGCTCTTAATACTACTCCAGAGCCACGACCATAACCGGAGTCTGCATCATTATCACCCACAAGGGTTACATTAGAGTAGACGGTTAGCATGTTACAGAAAGAGATATTGGAATTGATGATTTGTGTCGGAGTATGCAAGAGAAAGATGAGAAGATCAAGAGATTAGTGCATCAGTAGTTGTTTATGTTTAGATATGTTCAAATTATGGAGCAAAACTTATGTGATCTCACTTCCCATGTTTACTCTTTATTCACTTAACATCAAACCATGAAAATTGGAGAATCTAGTAGAAAGTAAACTGCTGGTCCTGAACCTGTTGATGATACTGTCCTTGTTATAGAGTGTGTTGTTGATCCTGTTGATAAAGAAAGGACAACAGAATATGGTAATGTTGATCAATAGCCTTCTTCTACTGTACCTGTTCAGGCTACTGAGGATCGACCAGTATCGTTTAGTGGAGAGGCGTTTGTGGAGCCTAAGCATGTTATGCCTATTCCAAACCTAGTTGATGATTATGATGACTTAGATTTGGTGGATTATAGGTTTAGTGATGATGATGATGATGATGATGATGATGATGATGATGATGATGATGATGATGATGATGATGATGATGATGATGATGATGATGATGAGGATGTTGATGGTAGTGATGAAGAAGATGATAAGGATGGAGATGATGACAAGAAAGATTATGATGATGATCAGGGTAGTGATATGGGTTCAGCTACAGGTGCTTCTGGATCATCGGGTACTGACAAAGTCTTTGGACGAAATCCCGATGATACAGTTGATTACACTCCATTAAGTCTCTCTACTGAAGAGGCTTAAAGAAAGAATTCTATTCATTCCAGTAGAGATTGATTGCTGAGGATGATGAATTTGGACCGTTTAATGATTTGGAGGAGATAGTAGATTACATTGATGTATTCGGAAATAGTATTGAGGATTTATTTTCGGATATTTAGACTAATGACGGAGAGATTGTTTGAGAGTCTAGTACTAGTGAGACGACTGATAAGACAACAGATCAAACTAGTCAAAGTGTTGTACATCAGGTCGAAAACATTACTGTTGAGGCTCCTTCACCGCCACCTTATGTACACACGCTGAGACATTCCTAACCTTTCACAAGATACGGAAACTTAGAACTGATTCTTAGTTGGGCGTATGATTTGGAGGTATAGACCAACTTCAAGGACTTCGAAACTGCTAAATCTAAAGTCATTGAAGATGAGACTCGGATTGATCCAAACACGAACAAGCCAATGAAGATAAAAGTTATAAGCATCTAAGATATGTATGGAAAATCCCTATACATGCTCCAGTGCAGTTAGCAGCTTGTCTAAGCTTATGTGGTGGAGTTTTAAGAAGGAGACAGGTCATGCATTGATTCATTGTGTGGATAAAGACTACCGTAGTTAATAGTTTGTCTAAGCTTATGTGGTGGAGTTTTAAGAAGGAGACAGGTCATGCATTGATTCATGCAAAATAAATGGGTGTGAACAGCGGATTGGCGGAGGACCCTGTGGATCTGCTTAAGTTTGGAAGGGACGATTTGATTAGGTTGAAGGCTTGTCCAATAGCAGCTGATGAATTTGTTCACTTTTTGGCGGCACAGTTTGGTTTGTTGATTACGAAGGCCATGAACAACAAGATGTATGCTTACGGGGGCAATTACAAGGTTGCAGACGTGGACTTCTAAAGCTTTGATTCACCGAGCCTAAGGGGAGATTGTAGGGATTGAACCTAGAGGTTCAGGAAATCAAATCAAGATGATCAAGATGAAGTCGCACGAGAACTAGAAGTTGTCGTGCGAGAACTTGCTTCTCGCGCGAGATCTTTGACGTCAAGAACTATGCGAGAGCTTCTTAGATTAGTATAAATAGTTAGTTCTTGATGTAATTGTTAGAGATTTTGTCAGTTTTTCTGATTTAACACTTATTATACTTGTTTTAAATCAGAGAGCAATACAAAAAATATTATTTACTATTATGTTCAAGTTCATTTGATACTATTCAATATTCTTACTGTCTGCGATTATATTCTGCATTATACTCACGAGATCGATTAGTGGTTATTGTTGATCCTTACAATGTGTCGTCAGTTAATTTCGCTGTCTCAACTAGCGGGACAGTAAAAACACATAACACCAAAAATTAACCTAAAAATATTTTAAAATTAATTAACCTATTTTTTTTTACAACTATCACATCCTCCTCCAATTTTTTGGGCTGCTTGGTAGCCGACGTCTGCATGGGGCTTGTTGAAGATTGTTGGCAAAGTTTTCCTTCCGTATATGTTACTAACAGCTAGACATTGGATGACCCAAATAAAAAAGGGCAAATATCATTAAAAAACAACATAATTTTAGTTTTTCTATAAAATGTTTTTAAATAATTTTTTGCACATTAAAAACCAACGTATTTTCTGTTTTGTCTCACATTAGTCTCTCAACAATTTTTTGCAAATAAAAAACCAACAAACTTTTATTTTTTCTCACAAAAGTCTATAAGCATTTTTTGCATATAAAAACATAACATACTTTATGTTTTCTTTACATAAAAGTCCTTCAACAATTATTTAAATATTTTAGCCAATTCGCTTGTTAAATTCGGGATAAATTGTTAAAAGAAATAAAAGTAACTTTTACATCGGTTGTTTCTCGCATACATTTTTTTCCTTTACGTGGCTCGTATAACTTATGAGAGCACAAGTTCAAATCGTTTAACTTATAAGAACTCGAGTTTTACTCCTTTCATGCCTAATGCCAAACTGTTGTTCAAAATAGTTTTGAAAATAGAGTTTCCCATGAGCCAGTAAAACTTCTCAATATGTTTATATGTATGTTTGGCATCATATAGTTTCTCCAAGTCACAAAATATGTCTAAAAGAAAGAAAAGAAAGAGGACTTTCAAATCATTAAAATTTTCATATAGATATAATCAAAATAATAATTATTTTGCATGTGTATTCCTCAACTGTAAAGTATTTATTATCATTGTGAATAGTTGCTTAGTTAAATTTCTATAATGGCATTATGCAATTGTTCTCGACATATATTTATTTGAGATTGAGGTAAATGTTTAAAACTTACTACAAACAAATTAAGATTAAAACAGTTATTTCTTATTAAGATTGAAGAAAGTTTAATGTGTAAAATATTTTTAAGACACTTTTGTGAGATAAAACAAAAGTATATTAGTTTTTTATATGTCAAATATTGTTAATTGACTTTTGTGAGACAGAACATAAATTATGTTTATTTTTATGTGAAAAAAATTATTAATGAGACTTTTATGAGAAAAATTGAAAGTATGTTAGTTTTTTTATATTCTTTGTCCAATAAAAAAAGTAAGCAATTTTTTTATTTATCTAAATATAATCAATTTTGTTTTTTGCTTATATATATATTAATAATTCAAAACTAATTCTTTTTGTTGGTCCATAATGATCGATTGAACAGTGCAAATGATCATAAACACACACAAATCCCACTGATGTTCATTGAACCATGAGAGAATATTACTTAATAATCAAAGTGAAGATCAAACAAATATCACTAGAGGATATAAAGCTACAATGATGAACAAATCAGCTCCTAGCACCTCTAGCCGTTACACAAAGATAGGTTTTCAATAAGAGAATGTGCAAAAGTTGCATTAACACAGATCAAACATACAATATATAGTAGCAGACCTAGGTTCGCTGACAGATTCGCTGCAAGCGAATCTGATCAGCCAAAACTAACTAAGTTCGCCAGGCGACCCAAAAAACAGGTTCGCCCGGTTACATACAAACACAAACATAATCCACGCTAGTCTGGACTAATGGGCGAACCTATAGGTTCGCCCTTAGGTTCGCTACAAAGAAAAACAACAAAAGTACAAAAGATAATAACACCGACATGCCGGTGAGTCCAACCTACACAAGTCATCACTTTTAATCCTATATAATTACAATGTAATAACGAAACTAACTAATAGCAACTTTAACTCATATCAATAGCATCTTCAATAACATGATTTTGAGCCTCTTCAAACATATGTACATGTTATTACACCAACACCCATCACATATCGCCCACTCACAACACACACACTCTTTCTCTTTTTTTTCCAAAAACTAACTCAAACACGTGTTCTCTCTCCTCCCTCCACTCACATAATCCGTTTAACGTCATTGCACTGGAACTTCATCCTGCTATATCTCCTTTGCTATACCCCCTCTCCCCTCACCACTGTCACTCTCCTTTAAAAACACCCAAAAGCCTCCTTTTAAAGACGGTCTAATTAATTGAGATAAACTCTTTAACATAAATTTAAATATGGGTCCTAATATAGGGACATCCATTTGTATAAATCGGCACCCCTTATACGCTATGTATGGATCCATACACGGTATAGAGTCGAAAACACTGAAAAGGAGAAAAAATCAGGGGGGTTGTCAGATGAATATACGCCCCATATAGACTTATGCGGCCCCTTATACGACACATATGAAGCTGTACCACACGTATAACAAATTTTGACACTGATTACAAGGAAAAATTTAGGGGATTGTCAAACGGGTTATACGACCCCTATAGGATAAAACGACCCCTATACAACGCGTATGGGGCTGTACGACATGTATAGAAATTTGGGGTGTTAATTTATAATTTTAAGGTATCTAAATATCTATCCCTTTAAATATTCACAAATTGCATGAAAGCATGACACATGAAATATTTGTATACTATATACTATTTTGTGATTAGTATGTATCATTACTTGTAACATGTGTATTAGTAGGTTGTACTCATTTTTTATTTTTTTCTTAATCCTTAGCCTTTTTTTTATTTTAACAAAATACTTGTATATCATTACAATTTAAATAGAACATTTTTTTACTTTCATATTTTAAATTTTAGTTTACATTTCTATTTAAATTTTGTGAATTAACATCGCGACGTGCATTTGTTGTTGATTCTTACAATTATTTTTCATTGTTTAATAGACCCGTCGCAACGCGCTAGTACTAGATCGACTTATTGTTTTAAATGTTTTACGTTTCCTTTGCGCGGTTTAATATTTTTATGTCTACTTTTTGTTCGGTTTTATCATTTTTGTTTTTTATTTTTTTAATACAAGTATTTTCGGTATTAGCTCGCACCAACCGATGTGTTTTACTAATTTTACTTGACACGGTTTTACGCGCAGAAAACTTAATACTAATCGCTTATTATATGCCCGACATATAAGCGTGGCATAGACATGCTTCAAACATTTCCGTCCACACATCCCGCTCTCGAGCACCTAACCATATAAAAAATATTATAAAATTTGCACATTTAAATCGGATTACAAAATAAAATTATAAAAAAGACCATGGCAATTAAACAAACCACACACATCCCACCGACCCTGACCAAATTTAGTTTCGGTCATTGTTTAGTACATATAGAAAGAACCTGACTTTGTATTTGTCGGGCATATGATACCTTCATTCAAGTTCAATGAACTTACAAGTTGGCCTGCGATAAATTTACGACCAAATTAATTAGGAAATTCAAATGTTTGGAATTGACGAAACACAAGGTAACACATTTATACAAATGATATTTATATTTTGTTTTATATGCAATATTCATTGGTACAAAACTATCAAAGTTTTGTATGAAGCTTTCCATATAGTCTTCGTTTTGATAAGAACTAATGCACCAATGTCATGAAAGAAAACGACGTACAATATTTGTATAACCTATGAAGTGTAACATCGGCACGAGTTATCGAAGTGAATATCTATAATGTTGAGGTTTGTGCAAGGATTTTAAAACATTCCCAGCGGAAGTTGTTATTACCACCAAATCCAGTTTAGGTATTGTTGTCGGGTCAAGTTGAATTAGCATCTTCAATCCCAATTCTTGATCTTAGAAGATTACTATAACATACAATGTACACTATTATATGATATCAATCTTACAAATAAATCAATCGAGAGTTTCCCAACACTACAATAAACAGGGGCTAAGGCGATGGTTGTCATCGTCATTGACTATGTCGATGATAAGTTGTTACCATATGCTTAGTCGTCACATACACTTATTGCTATAGCCTATTCCTTGTTGGCAAAACCTTGGTCGCAACAAAAGTTTATCCCCGCGGCATGTTTTTGCCACAGACTTGTCGACAACAACTTTTTCATATTATATTCTATTTAAGAAAATTTTAATTTTCATGCTATGGCGACGAGCAATTGGTCCTATAGAGTTATTAATATTTTAAATTAAATAATTTTAAATTTAACAATAAAATTGAAACACCTTATGACGACATATCGTGGCCTTAGACCCTATTGCTTTGATTTTCTATTGACATTTTCCAGATTGTTCCCAACATTACAGGTTTTAAAACAGACTTATATACCCAAAGAAATCTAATATTAAGAACCAGAAGAAAGTCAATATTATTCATGTTACTTTCAAACGAAACTACCAATGTACATCGTTCAAATTTTTACAAATGAAACAAATTATCTATCTGTTTTCGTCATCTTGACTATCTTCATCATTATTGGGATTTAATCTTCTTCTTTCAAATTCATACATATGTTCTTGCATTTAAGGTATTTGTTGCCTACGTGTTTTCATTTTGTCACCTGATGTCAAATTCCAAACATTTCATCTCATCTATAGGAGAATCACCTACACGGATTTTCATTTGTGTGTATTGAGCTTTAAATTTCCCCTGCAATATTAAAGAACAAAATAAAAATTCATTAATAATTTCTTGAAAAATTGACAGCATAGCTGTTGTAAATGGAAAAAAAGCTACTTGCTCAATTATACGTAATAAAAGATTATTATTCCCAAGTTACAATAACACACATATTTTGATTTTATAATGTTTTCTTATTTGAATATATCGCTTCTGGGCATAGTAATGGCACAAATGCAAAGTTGAATAGAGTTGTTTCGCTCTATTGCCTTAGCATTTTTGTAAAGGCGTTTATGTTGTGGACTTATGAACAACTCAACTATTTTCTCTCATGCCTCTTGAGTCTGTCACTTTGGGGGATGATTCATAGCCAGTTCTACATCATCATAATCTCCCTGATCCAATTAAATGTTTCTTTATGTCATATTAAATGCCACTGAAAGCTCGTTGGTGATCTACTGGAATCTTGAGATGTATTCCTTGCTAGTTATTTGAAGCATGATAAGCCTATAGTTTAAAATATTCCTTCATAAGAAAGGTAATTAGAAAAATATAAAAGTTATGATAATGAAAATACAATAAACACAACGTAAAATACTCGCTTCAAGGAACTTAAACGAGAAAATGTTAAAAGTATCAAGAACTTTATCCCAACTGGGATAATGGAAAGGAACCTAGGTAAGCTGATTGATAAAGCCTTAATAAATAGGGAACGGTTTTGTCCCATAGCTTTCTAGTATTTCCTCATGTGATCAAACTAAACATGTAGTGGTTGGTTGTTGTTTGCCGCCCACTTCTCAAACTAGTTGAAACTTCTTCCCTTTGAGTGCTTGTTCTTATTGTGCTACATTGAAACATGAAACTAAAAAGTTACCAGCATTCAAAAGATATTCCATGAAAAGACGCATACTGAAAATGAACAATAACTTAAATAATTGGTAACTCGATTGGAGTGTATATGGATGGCCATGCGGGTCCCGAATCCTACCATCACCAACGTGTGCTCTTGCTATGCTTAATGACATAACCTATAACAAGAACAAATAATAAATATAATCATGTAGCATTCTTAATGAAAAATAGAATAACGAGTCTAGATACATACAACCAATTAAAATTATCACTATAATAATATGTGTAAGGTTATATAAGAAGCCTGATGCAACTAAGACAATCCAAGGCTTCCTACATGCATGCACTTAGTACAAGGTAGAAGTTGCTTCAGAAGATTACACTCTACACAGAAAATATTCTAGGTGTAAAATCTTCCGAATCCAAAGACCAAATCTTCCGAAGCCAAAAGATGATGTCTTCCGAAGCTTCAAGGACAAAGTCTTCCAAAGCCAATGAACACTAATTTCTTCCGAAGATAGAGGAAAATACGCTTTTCTCGGATGTACTGTTGCATAAAGCTGACCTACTTTCCGCTGCAACTCTGAAGAATCACCAACTTGCAAGAGTTTGTGAAAAGGTCCATTCTTTTGTAACTGTACATTGAGGTCCTGAGTCTGTAACTTTCTACTTTATGTACTTTTATTCTTTTATAATATATTAGGATGTGAGGTACGGCATGTCATAGTCACTAGTCAAAAGACAAATCTGTCTTTTGACTCTACATTGATTTTGTTGTCTTTCAATGTTCCAACTGGTTTTCCAAGTGTAGTCGGTTGTAGAGTGTAGTATAAAGTATCTCAGGGTCTTGTATCTTATTTATGCATTATAACACTTGTAAAAGAACTTGAGATTAATATAAAACATTCTTGAAAACCATATATATTGTTCTCGAGTTTTGTCTCCTTGTTTGCTAGTGTTCTTCACATCTTGTTCTTAAATCTGGTTCCCTATTTGAACTGTTAAGTGTTCTAACACTTTTCTCATTGTGAGATTGATTGTATTGACCTCCATTAATTGGTTCTACAATTGGTATCAGAGCATTTTAGACTCTTAATTTAAAGATCTCACCATCTTAAATCTCCTTAGTTCTCACAAAATACTTAACATCTCAAATGACAGCTTCTAAGTCTGATATGGAAACCGGTACCATGGTAAAGTCCTCACTGATTACTCCTGATGATTTTGATACTTGATGCCTAAGAATGGAAGGATTCATAAATTCATAAGACAACATGATATGGGAGTCTGTTACCTCATGAACTTACATTCTATGCACCACTTTAGCTACTGCTTGAGATGGCATGATCCTAAAGGAAGTTGCTGACTACTATGTAGAAGATAGGAAAAGAATAGATGTAGATCAAAAAGCCATGATTTTTCTCCAAACTACTCTTCTAAATGCCATCTATAGAGGTTTCAAGAAGTGGAGAACCGCAAAGCAACTGTGGGATACACTGAAGTTGATGTATGAGGGGTCTAATGAAGCCAAAGAAAGCAAGAAATACCTCCTTAAGCAGCAGTTTGAGAATTTCACCCTCAAAATAGGTGAAACCATGACTCAACAATACTTTAGATGTATTAAGATTGTGGACCCTTTTGTGGATGTTGAAGTAAAGCTGGAGAAAAGGGATATTGTGAGGAAGTTCATGTCCTCTCTTCCTAGACAACGGACACACTACTGTGTGGTTATTAAGAGGACTGAAAACCTCAAGACCCTCACTCTTACTGAGTTATATGGCATCCTCAGTGGCTACCAGACGGAGATGAACATGCAAATCCATCTAGTAACTCTAGCAGTCAGCAGAGTTCTGCCCTGCATATGGTTGAAAGGGATTATGGAGAATCACAACACTATTTTATCTCTTACCCTGGCAACTCATCAAAGGGCCCTTTGTCACCTTCCTAAAGACACCTAGGGAGAGCTACATCCAAGGAAGCTCATTCCAAGAGACAAGATCATCACAAGCCTTTGTGTCTTATGATGAAGTACAGGCAACTTCCTCTTCACACTTGAAGATTTGGACTGTATCCATCCAGATGATCTGGAATACATGGAGATGGTCAATAAATGGCTTTTCTCACTCATAGACACAAGAAGTTCTACAAGAGGACTGGGAGGAAGTTTCCTAGCAAAGTGAAATGTTATAACTGTAACCAAATAGGACACTTTGCAAGGGACTGCAAGGCACCTAGGAAAAATGGTGGCCAAGCACAACCCAATCCAAACTACACTGAGGGAGCTCCACACACTATGAAGCCCAAGCAGTAAGCTACAGTTGCTGTTAAAGAAGGAGGTTTTGATTGTAACTTCTAGGTAGAAGATGTGTCTCCAACCAAGCCCTGATGACAACTCTTGATAAAACCAAGGTATTGGAACATCTTTGTACTCCAGAATGCATTGCTAAAGTAAATAGATATAGGTCCTATAACTTAGAAATAAGATCTGATCTTGAGTCCTTGAACATCTTAAAATCTGATTTTAAAAGAGCTAAAAATGAGTATAAGTTAAAGATAGAAGACTTAAAGAAAACCATTTCTCTTAACATGAGCATACCAACTACAAGACTTAAATCAAAGATCTCATCACTAAGTTAACAGAGTGCCACGCTGAGCTTATGATCAGCAAAGCCAAGGCATAGAAACATGTTCTTGAATAAGAGACCTTCAAGAACATAATATCCTCATCCCTGCATGCCAAAGTATGTTATCAAAACGAACAGGGATTGGGATCTAGTGAGATATCTCCACCACATAATCTATTATCTATAAATCTCCCAGGTGTGTAACTAGTCAAGATGAGCTTCCATCCATAGATCATAGTGATGAAAAGGATGAAGAGGAGATAATGAAGGATACATATGGGAAGAGTAAAGAAGATCATCCTAACAAGGGTCACTATTCTCCTGAGGAGAGAAAGAAGTCAAGGATGACAAAGTCAAAGAGGAAGAACTTGATCCGAGCAGCTAAGAAGAGATCAAAGAGAGCTCAAGAGATCAAGGTCACCTTTAACTCCAAGAAGAAGCAAGTTTTTATCTCTGCAGGTTTTGAAGTGGTGAAGACCGTGGATACAACTTTAAACTCTAGCACCAAGAATTCAAGTTCATGTCCAATTTATCCCTATGAAGGAATGAAGGCTGGTCAGTTGTGTAATACTGCTACACAGCATGAACCATCCACCTCCAAAAGCAAGCTTCACCTTAGGAGGCTTGCTATAACATTTGAATGGATGGGGATGGAGATGGAAAGTGATCAAACTCAGTCTTCCATTTACAAGAAGACTCTCAGAAGAAAGAAAATTGACTGCGTTATATGTGGCAGTACTTCTCACCTTGCTAAGGATTGCTTTCATGATCTTAAAAGTACTATCAACATAATAAGGAAGAAGACTTCTAAGAGGAACAAAAAGAAGAAAGCTTCAGAAGAAAGCGGTGTTTCTTTCGAAAGCTCTTAAATCAAAATGAATACAAGTGAAAAATTGCATTCGGCATATATTTTGGTCTCAGAAAAAGGAAAGCTTCTGAAGCACTAAAGCTTGCTGTAGTGAAAGCAAGATCTTCTGAAAGGTCAGTCTCCAAAACTTTCAAAGTTGTAAAAAATTTTGAAGTATTAAAGGTCAAGTCTACTCTTTCAAAGATGGTGTAAAAGATAAAGGAAGACCATATGACTAAGAGTTCTTCACTAGTAACAGCAAATGATCCTCAAAGTCTTAGCATACGATCAATTACTGTTGTATTATATTCACTTTATTTTAAAGAGCCCAAGACCAATGAGGCTTGGGTTTCTAAATATAACTAACTCTCTTTTATTATGCGGGAACAACTGAAGACCAAGAAGAGTATATGGATTATTGAAAATGGTTGTTCCAGGCACATTACAGGAAATGGCTTTTTGCTTCAAAACTTTGAGAAAAGTAATGGAGGCTCGGTTGCTTTTAGAGGAGATGCGCAAGATGGATTTGCAAGAAACATCTCCTTCAGGAGAAGTTTCTTGCTTTTTATCTAAAGCAAATAGCGATGAGTCTTTTTTCGACGTAAAAGAATATGCCATGTAAACTTTAAGAACATGAATAAGTTAATTAAGATTGATTTGGTAACTTGGATGCCAAAGAAAGAGTTTACAAGTGATGATCACCGTGTTGCATGACTGAAAGGGAAACAACACTTGGTGTCTCACAAGCCAAAGGAAAGGAACTCTATCACTACTCCCCTACACTTATTACACATGGATCTCTTTTGCTCCACCAGTGTAATGAGTCTAGGAAGGACCTCATACTGTTTTGTGATCACAGATGATTTCAGAAGAATCACTTGGGTTATCTTCCTTAGAACTAAGGATGAGACTCCTGAGATCTTGAAGAATTCATTTTGAAAACTTAGAATCAAAGTGATCACAAGGTCAAAATCATAACATGTGATCAAGGAACTGAATTCAAGAACCAAATGCTTGACACTCTTTGTGATGAAAAGGGGATTACAAGACAATATAGTGTTCCCAGGACTCCTCAGTAAAACGGTGTTGCTGAGAGGAGAACCATGTTGTCTAACTCTAAAATGCCCATCACCTTCTGGGCAGAGGCAGTTAACACTGCCTGCTATGTGCATAATGGAGTTTTAGTAGTCAAGACTCACGGTAAGACTCCTTATGAACTGTGACACAAAAGAAGACCTTTCATTGGTTTTCTCAGATCATTTGGATGTCCCTGCACCATATTGAATACCAAAGATCAAGTAGCCAAGTTGCTGAGAAATCATATGATGGAAACTTTATGGGATACTCTTCCCAAGCTAAGGCTTATAGAGTATACAATCTCAGAACTCTGGTCCTGATTGGCTATTTGATCTTGTTTTAGTTACCAACTGTTTTAGAAAATATTGTGAAGATGTTTCAGGATCTACAGGTAGCACATCAACAGAAGATCCTAACCCAAGATTTGAGCTGAGAAGACCAAACAAGACTACTATTTCAGCTCTAGTGGTACTAACTCTGCAAGTGAAGTTCCTATTAGCATAAAAATAACAAATCAAGCTGATACCTCTAAAGTGCCTGAAAATTCCAGCTCAGAGGCACAAAACAAAAATGAAGGAGCTTCAAATATAGGAGGAAATGGTGGTGGTGAAAATGTAAGAATTTCTTGATGCTGATAACCACTCTATTGAAGATAACATCAATGATATCACACACTCATTGGATCAAGATTCTCTTAATAAGTTTGCAGATGTGGTTGGAGACACTTCATTTCTAGATCTAAACTACTCAAAATTAAACCTATCTAATCAACTTGATATGATCCAAGTTAGGATCCACAAGTCACACCCACCACAAACACCATTGGAGATGTTGGAAATGGGGTGAGGATAAGAGGGCAAGCCTATGACAAAAATATTTGTCCATACTCTTGTTTCTTATCCTAGATAGAGCCAAAGAAAGTTGATGAGGCTTTGAAGGATGGAAGTTGGGTTGAAGCAATGCAAGAGGAGCTGCTTCAATTCAAAAGATAAAAGGTTAGGAACCTATGCCCTCTTCCCCAAGGGAAAACTATCATAGGAACCAAGAAGGTATTTAGGAATAAGAAAGATGATAGTGGACTTGTTATCAAGAACAAGGCAAGACTGGTTATTTAAGGGTACACATGAGAAGAAGGAATTGATAACACTGATGTCTTTGCTCCTGTAGCAAGACTTGAAGCTGTTAGGATATTCCTGGCATTTTCTGCATTGAAGGACTTCAAGATCTACTAACTTGATGTCAAGTGTGTATTTTATATGGGGTGATTGATGAAGAGATGTATGTCAAACAACCACCAGGCCTTGCAGACCCAAATCATCCCTATTAAGTCTGCAAGCTTGATAAAGCTCTTTATGGGCTACACCAAGCTCCGAGGAAGTGGTGTGAGACACTCTCTCAGTATCTTTGTCAGCATGGCTACAAGAGGGGTACTATAGATGGAACTCTTTTTATCAAAGGAACAGTGAATGACTTGATGCTGGTTCAAGTATACGTAGATGATATTATCTTTAAATCAACTAATCCAAAGCATATGTGCAAGATATCAAGCCAAACCCAAGATGTCACACATGGTTGTTGTCAAAAGAATTTTTATATATCTAAAAGGCGACCCTAAGCTAGGCCTTTGGTATCTAAAGAATTCTGACTTTAATATGTATGTCTATACAAATATTGACTATGGTGGCTGCAACATGACTGCAAAGTCCACATCTAGGGGATGTCAATTCTTTGGTGGAAGGATAGTCTCATGGCAACGCAAGAAACAATCCTATGTATCTGCATCAACTACTAAAGCTGAATACATTACTGCTGCAAGCTGCTATGCTTAAGTGCTTTGGATTCAGAGTCAGATGTTGGACTATAGATACAAATTCAAAGAGACTCCCATCCACATAGAGAACAATGCTATCTCTATCACAAAGAATCCTATGCAACACTCAAGGACTAAACACATCAACATCAGGTATCATCTAATTAGAGATAATTATGTAAAAGGATTGATGAAACTAGTCAAGGTTAACACAAATGAACAATCTGATCTGTTCATAAAGGTTTTTGTTGAATAGAGATATAAATATCTTACTTCAGCTATTGGGATGATTAACCTTGAGTAGATTTTCTTATAACTTAATCAATATTGTTTCTAAAAGGAATTGTGTGTCCTAAGTTGTCTAGATAATCCTCCACATAAGCCCAGTTTATTTTGGGAGAAAAAATCTTTTTCAAACGATATCCCTTAGAACTCTGAAAAATCTTAAATATATTTTCTTTCAGAAGACATTAACATTGCCTTCAGAAGAATTTTAAGTCTTCAAATCAGATAACTACTTATAAGAAATTTACCTTTAGAAGAAATGCTGATATTTCTTCTGAAGCGAAAATATGCTTCTAAGTACTTATATGCATTTGAGGAACAAATTTCTTCCAAAAGAAATTTTGTCTCGAAAGATTTATTCTCCTTAAGAGTAAAACTTCCAAGTTCTAATATCTTTCGAAACCAAATATTCCTCGGAAGAGAAAATACTTCAGGTAATTTCTTCGAAAGCACATTTTCACAAAATTAAGGGATATCTTCCGAAGTCAAAATTTGTCTTCGAAACTTTTTCACAAAAACTTCCAAAGATAAGTTACCTTCGGAAGAGCTTCGACTTCCAAGAAAACTACCTTTTTGGGCACTTTTCTCAAAGGTGGGACCGACATTCGGATTTCAAAGTTTATTCTTTTATATTAACTTTGTCTCGAGTCCATTTCATGTAAATAAACCCAACGGTTCCCCCCTCTTTCACTATCTTCTTCATCTGCAAATTCTCTAAACCTAAATTCCCACTCACCGCCATTGTTCTTATCTTTTTTCACCTCAAAGCTACCCCAAATGGCCAACCTTGATCGTAGAAACCAACCTATTTTTTCCATGCAACTTCACACACAACATAATCAAGTTGCTCTGTTGAACTCTGAGAAATGTCCAAGTTTCTTAGAGGTTTGCTGCTTTCTTTTTCTAACGAACTACTTCAACTCCCTCACCATTGATCCTCTACTCTATGAGGATCAACTTTTGGACTTTTGTAGGACCTGCCAAGAGGTTATCATGAATAGGGAAAAGGAAATGTCTGCCACAGTGCAGGGAGGACAATCTTCATCACTCCAGCTTCCATAAACTGTCATCTACAGCTGGATGATGCAGAAGGTGAGTTGTCTTTCCCTGAATCTGCTTTTAATCACTCCTTTAAGTAGATGGGCTATGAAGGTGACTTCTCAGTCAGAACCTTTAGGAAAGGGAATGTTTCCTCTCAGTGGAAGTACGTCCTCCATGTCATTATTCACAGCTTGTCAAACAAACATGGGGAATGGGACCAAATTCCAGAAAACCTATCTTTCATAGTCCATGGACTAGTTAATAGGGTCAAGTTCAGGTATTCATAATTTTTGTACACTAATTTACTTAAAAACTTGGACTCCTTTAAAATATTATATGTTACCTAGATATATCCAACACATTCTCAACTTTAAACTGGGCTCACAGTTGAGGTAACAGGTAATATTCTAAAATTGGGACAGAGAAGCCTGATATCTTCAAGATGAGAAAGCCTACCATGGGCTTCTTAGGGGTAGAAATAGCCCTAGTCCCAAAAATGTTAGAGCTCATTACTCAAGGTGACAACCTAGCAGCACCAGCTAGTGTTGAACCCACACCTTCTACTTTAAGAAAACCCACACAACCACAAATAACCATCACCTACTAGAGAAAATCCAAACGAAACCCTTCACAAGTTATTCAACTTGTGCAGGCCCCCATATCACCGCACATATTGGAGGAAGTGGAAACTGGAGCTCCCACTTCTCTTGAGGAGCAAACCACTCCCATCTCTCCAATATTCACTCATGAGGTTACTCATGCTCATACGAAGAGCTCATAACTCAAGAAGCCTTAAGCCTTCACTCAGAGTCTTAACACTCTAGTGAACAACCTTCAGCGTAAAGTTACCACCCCAGCCTCTTGATCTAAGCCAGCCAATACCCAGCCTAGAATTCTATGATGATGAGGATATGGCACTCAGTGAGTATCATGTGTCCCTCTTCTCTTTTCCTACTCAAAGAGAGATGAGTACTCCTGTGTCTCCCATATCTAGCCCACATCATCCACCCCTTACCAAGGTGGATCTTCTGAACCTTTTCAGGAGATCCATATAGAAGAGGCTCTAACTTCTGTATGTTATAACATTATTAAGACCTTAACCATGGCAACCCATCCCATTGACACTTCAACTAAAGATGTCAGTGATCAGGGGAAATCCAGCATCCAAGAACAACAGGCTGGTGATAAGGAAGAAGACTTAGGTCCAATTCTCTCATCCTCTAGTGATTCTTCTACTGAAGATAAGGGGAACCTTAGACTAAAGGTGCAAAAACTGACCAAAACATTCACTTATTTAGTCTCCAAGTTCAGTCACTTGGAACCTTAAGTGACTACCTTGCAAGCAACTTGAGATCTCTGATCTCAAGGAACAACTAGCTAGGAGACTTTTCAGGATGACTTAACTAGGAACAAAAGAACCTAAGAATGTGATAAACTTAACCTCCAGCTCATCTATGCAAGTGGGTGATGCTAGCAAAAAGGGGGAGGAAGTTATCACAATCACTGAACCAAGAGCCCTTCTCAGAGTATGGACATTGAGGATTCACCACCCTCACTTGCAATTGTCCACACTTAGCAACCTCCTCAAATTCACACTGAAGTGGACTCTCTTATACAAAGTCTATTTGAGGAGGGTATACCAAGGGCAATGTCATCCCCACTTAATAGAGCTACAAATGAAATACATGGGTGAAGGTAATATGCTGATAGAAGAGCCCTGATACAGCATAGATTTCATGGACAACAATAGGCCTTCAACTTTCAGATATTAAACTACTATGACAGTCTTTTTCTAGTCAATATGCCACTTGTCAACCCAACTTAACATAGGCAAGCTAACATAATGGCTGAGAGAATTCAAGACAGGATTATTAAAGAACTTAGACAATGAAGAAGACAAATGCAAACAGGCAATGACATTGGTCAACTAGATGTTGACGTAGACGCTAAGATTAGCTTGAAAGGGAAAACCTTGACTGAAGGCTCTGTGACTTAACCTATGAGCATTGTCACAGAAACCCCCACCTTAACTTCCTATACCCTGAGTGAGGCACCAGTTGGTGAAGGTGCTTCATAACCTCGCTCTTGCCAGAGCCTGACTGCTGAATCAGGCAATAAAGGCCAAAGATCTCTCCATCCTGAGTCACCAAGGCCTGTGAGTGATAAAGAGAAGAAGAAAATGACTCCTGCGTAGATTGAGGAGGGGAAAAGAGAGAGGAATGGGAAGCTAAGGGGAGAGAGTTCACCTTGTTCCTCAGGCTTCATGGAAGCTGCAATCAGGACAGCGCCCAGGCCAAACACTTAAGATGATAAGTAGAGGGCTGCCAGATTGAACTATTTAGGAACAAGGAACTATAACATTGATGAACTCATCTCTCTTCCCTTAGAAGAGCTAAATGAACTAGCAGACTTAGAGCTAACGAAGGAGAAGAAGGAGGCAGAGGATGTTGAATTGGTTCTCAGAGTTAAAGAAGAAAAAAGGCAAAAGAGGCTGTACAAACATGCTCCTACTCTCTCCTCAGTTCATGAAAGCCCTGAGAGAGAGGCTGTGGTAGCTGAATAACCTCAGGTAGATAAGGAGGCTGTTAGACAAAACACAATCAACTACCTGAGTGCTAAAGGTCTCTATCAAGCATTTGAACTTCTTCCCCGATCATAGGAATATGTTGAATTTAAGTATCTTAAGCAGCTAGAACAACAGTTTATCAATGAACAAAAGGCTCCTAAGAGAAAGATAAGGCAAGAAGCTGCAAAGTCAAGACCGTCATCCAAGGGAGTCAAAAGAAGTCTACTGACAGGCAGAGGATGATGAGCTTCTTGAAGATGTATTGATTCTCTTAAAGGAGGCTGGATCCAATGTCTCTATCCACTATGGATGAGCACATTAGAGTGATCAAGCTAAAGATTAAAAAGGGAGAGCATGTGGACATGCATTCTCCACCAAGCCAAGCTCCTCGTTAGGTTGAGGTTAAGGTTGAACCAACATAAACAACACAACCTGGACCTTCACTGCATCTCAGCCAACTTCTTCTTCTATTCCACAGCATGGTTCTGCTCCCTTTCCTTCTAAACTTGTGAGGGAAGAGGACCCAACTGAGAGAGGCATAACAGAATAACCTGCTACTCAAGACTAGCCCTCTCAGTTAAATACTCCAAAGTGGAATAAAAGGATAGTCATGAAGAGAGTATCTAAGAAGTAAAAGGCATCCACTTCAAGACCTCAGGATGAGTCAGAGCATCCAGAGGAAGTGCACCAAGAGGCTTCTCAACCAACTCCTACTCAAGCATAGCCTCTTGCATCTAGAAGATCCATTCTGTCTTGGACCTTTGCTACTAATCAAGACAGATGGTATGTTATCAGAGATCTGTAGGATTCTATGTGCCCAAGACACATAGAATATTGATGTGGTTAGTACGTTATGATCCAAGTCGGGTTATACCCAATAACAAGCTTAGCAAACACCAATTAATATTTAATTAATGATATGATCATGCAATTAAATATTTACACCAATTTAGAAAATGGGTTTTCTAAATAAGTTGCATATGAGATGGAACAATTTATTAGGATACTTTGTTCAATAATATTATTTGTAGTGTTATTTAAATTAGTTGTATAACACCAAATAATAATGAGAGTATACTAGTTATACAATTAAATGGTTAATTGCATAAACTAGTTACAAGAAAAGACAATTTATGTGTGTGTAAATATTTGATGTTTTATAAAAGAAAACCCTTTGTTTAAAAACATCAAAAACCGTCCACTTGGTCTTCCTTTTTGAATGGGAGACAAACATGCAAGATTATTCTCTTGGATGCACACACACATGCATATTTGTCTCCTCCACTAACTAGTGTATGAGATGCTCTCCCTTTCTCTTCATTATATACATGCAAACAAAAAAGAAATCAGTGGAATCTCTCTCTAAATGCTACGGTTTCAGCAGCTGGTCTAGGGAGTTATTAGAGCTGATTTTGAGCAGGGTTTTCATGTTCTTTGTGTGAGGTTCTTGCACTTCATGATTATGATTCTCATATACATGCAACTAACAAGAAGAACTCTCTAATTCACTCTCAAGGGCTGCGGTTTTCTTCAGCTGAAAAGAGGGTTTTCAGCAAGAAATAAGAGGGTTTTCATGTTGTTCTTGGTGTATTCTACCTAAGAAGAAGGTGTGTTTGCAAGGAGCTTGGTGTATACTAGCTTGAGGACTTCTATCCTTGAAGTCTTGGCTACAGTTTGGGCATCTCCATCTTCATCAAACATCTTCTTTTAGTCGTTTATGGCTGCTGCAGTAAGGTATATCACAGCTCAATGAAGCTGTGATTTTATGTAGTTTTACATATGTTCATAGCTTGCTAATTCACATAAATGATCCTTTGATTTATGGGTTTGTTTTATACACTTGAATGGTCACTCGAAGAACATAATTTTCAGCTTATAAACATGGTTATAATGCTATACTTCCGCTGCGTTTTCTGAAAGTTTAAGAGGTTAAACTATGATTTTATGTTCTAACAAACCCAACAAATGGTATCAGAGCCGGTTATGTGAATAGCTTGCTTGTTCTTGTCCTTTAAAAATTAGTTTTAAAGGATGATTATAAACTTATTATAGGCTGATTTTGGGCTGCTATGTTTTGTTTGAATGATTCCTCAAACTTTCAAGGTCATATCACACATGCTAGTGATTAGACCTTGAAAGATATATATTATGAAATGTTGATTGTTTGGACAATGTTTAAAACCCAAAATTTCAGTTTATGTTGGCTGAAATTTGGTGGTTTTAAGTGGGGTTTCATTATATGTTTGGATGATATGATCATTGGATGTTAGTGTGCATAACCTAGCCATTGGCCTTGTGTTGTTTGGATGCTTGCAATGTTTGTTTTGGTTGTTTTCAATTGGGTTGTAATATTATTCTTTTGTGCTTTGTTTAAAAATGTAATTTGTCTATTTATTCAGTGGGATGTAATAATAGATTAGGATTGTTTTTCTTTTACTAGAAAATATGTATTAGGATATATATTTTGTAAAAGAAGATGCTCGGGAAGGAAGCACAAGAAGAAGACACAAAAGAAGGACTTGAAGCATGTGGATGCAAGTTCAAGTGGGAGTAAATGAAAACCTCTATTTTGTGTTGTATTCAACCCTTAGGAAAGACCAAATGACCACACTTGTGATGGCAAACAAGTGTCATCAACATAGTAGCTATGGTTATGCACATTGTGGTTGTTTATATTATGCTTGTTTGGTTGTTTGTTGTATGATTGTTGCTTGATATTTGGATATGCATAACAAACTCATTAGCAAACTTAACAAGCTGAAAATTTATGGTTTCTAATCATTAAGTGGTTAATAAAAGGTTATTAAAAGGATTAATGATTTAATAAAAGAGGTTTTATTAAAAATAAACCATAGGATACCTTGCATTTGAAAGCATGCAAATAAAAGGTATATAGAGTTTTCAAAACTAGAATTAATGAAAACCGAAAATCCCTTTTGAAACAAGTTTAACACCATCCTTTTACACGACACTCGAATCACTTGAGAACTATTTGTGGGATAAAGGTCACCTAACCACTTATAGGGAACTTGTGTGTTTGAGGTGAGTCTAACATACTTGTGGGATAAAGGTCACCTAACCGCTTGTATGTGAAAACTCACATGTGTGTGTAAGTAGGACTACTTGAATTGGAAACCATGTGCATAGGGTCACCGAAGCATGGTGTACAATGGTGTTGATGGGATTAAACATGCCAACCAAACATAAGATGTTTAACCGATCCCATAAAGGCTAGAAGTTGCAAAAGGTTGCAATTGTCAAATAATGACTACCTTGTTAAATTAAATAATGGGATAAAAGTCACCTAACCATTATTTGAATGTAACGTTGGATTCTAGATTTTAATTATTAATTGTCTATGAGACATAAAAGGGTATTAATAATTAAAATAAAATTTTAAAAAATACTAATAAGAACTTTGTAAATTTTGTAGAATGGCCGCAAACAATAATGCTACCACCCCGACCGTGCATACCCTATCACTGAGAATCGTTATCAAAATAAGTAAAGGCCTATGTCCTTGACGATCCCATGTCTCACCAACCAACGCTGTTGATGTTAAGGCCTTTTGACGATTGGCTTAAGCACATTAAGGATTCTGTGCAAGCTTCCTACCTCATGTTGGGAATATGATTCCCGAACTCCAAAAAGGTTTGGAACATCATACGGCATATGACATGATAATCTAGTTAAAGGAAATGTTCCTTCAACAAACATTAGTAAGATTGCTTTAAAACGGTTCAAGCACTTTATGCATGTCACATAGAAGAAACCCAATCGATATCATCTTATATATTCTTAAGATGAAAAGCCACATTGATAGCCTCAAGATGCTTAACTGTCCTGTCTCAAAGTAGTTGGCCAAGGATTTGATCCTTGATTGCCCAACTAAAGGTTTGAGACATTCATAATAAATTGTAATATGAACGGGTAGGACAAGAGCATGGGTGAAATTCACGCAATGCTCAAAGCAACCAAGGCAGGGATGGGTAGAGAGGTTCTACCTATTCTCTTGATCAATGACGGAGACTATAAGAAATGGCCAATCTCGATCCTAAGGCAATTATTGCCAAAAGAAAGGAATATATCAAAGCAAAGATTAAAGCGAAACCTCAACAACCTAGGCTTATGAAGCCTAAAGTAAAGGAGAACAATCCATGCTTTGAGCATGTAGAGATAGGACAATAAAAGGGAATTGTCCCTCCTATCACAAGGAGTTGAAAAAAATAAGAGGGATGCTAGGCAAACCTCGAATACAATTTTCATGATTCACATTGTATTAAATGTCATTTCTTCAAACACATGGGTATTGGATACCGGATGTGAGACTTATACTTGCAATTGTTGCAAAGGGTTTCAAAAGAAATGTGCATATTCAAAGAAGGAAACTCTATTTTGAGACTTACAAATGGTTTGGAAGTTGTTCTCAAAACCTTTTTTATACACCTAGTTTGACTAGGAACATAATTAATGTTTCCTATTAAAACAATATGGTCATGATTTAAAGTTTGTATATAATGGTATTAAGTTTTATGGATGATGTATTTCATTTTAAGGATATGCCTTTTAATGATATTCATGTATTAGTTCATGATAATTCATCCCATAATAACTCATTATACACATTAAACACCAAGAAACTTAAAATCGGTTTAAGTTATTATTATCTTTGACATTGACATCTTGGTCACATAAACAAGAATTGGATTCAAACACTTCAAAAGAATGGTCTTTTGGAAACAAATGAAAATGTTTCATTTGATAAGTATGAACCAAAAGACTTATTAGGAATGATACATTTGGATGTATGTGGTCCTTTTAAGACAATGACAAAGATTGGTGAAAAGATACTTCATTACTGTTATCGACGATTACAGTCGCTATTATTGTGTGCACTTGATGACACATAAGAATGAAGCTTTTGAAATTTTCAAAATCTTCAATAATGAAGTAGAAAATCAACTCTACATAACTAAATAAGTTCTTCATTCTGATAAAGGAGAAACTGAACCCTATTTGGATATGGTTCAATTCATTAAGGCTATGAGCTTACCACCTTTATCATCTTGGGTTTTCGCACTACTCTCCACGGCCCGTATTTTAAATATGGCCCTAAACCAAGAAAGTGAATTCGACACCCTTTTGAAATATGGCATGGAAAGAGTTCCATCACTATCATATTTAAAAGGTATTGGGTAGTGAAGCTTATGTTAAGCTTAACACCCAAAACAAATTTGAAAGTCGACCCACTACGTGTATATTTGTTGGATATCCCAAAGACTGTATAGGATACTACGTCTTTTATCCAACAGAGCAAAAGGAATTTATTGCTCGAAGGGCAGAGTTCTTGGAAGCCAAGTTCCTTATGGAAGGAGTGACGCATAGAACAATGGAATTTGATGAAGATCAAGATCCACAAGCCGATACACGTTTGGTTGACACTGGCTACCAACAAGAGGTTGTTGATGATGATCAAGAGGTTGATCAATACATACAAAACGTTCATAGATCTGGTAGAGTTAGCATTCCACCTAAAATATATGGATTTTTCATGGATGGGTGCTATGTGGTTGACTCCGGTGAGCCAACTACATACCATGATGCAATGTCCAATTCGGATTGTGACAAATGGCTGGAAGCCATGGACGTAGAGATACAATCCATGTATGGCAACCAAGTTTAGGAATTGGTTGACACTCCACTTAACTCCGAACCGGTTGGATGCAAGTGGGTTTTTGAGAAGAAAACAAATATGCATGGAAACTTGGATACTGACAAGGCTTGTGTGTATAAAAAGGCTAGTGGGAGTGTAATCACAATCTTAGTATTGTATGTTGATGACATATTACTATATGGAAAGGACATTCCAACCATGGAAGGTGTTAAAACCTGGCTTGGAAATTGTTTTTCCATGAAAGATCTTAGTGAAGCCGCCTATATTCTGGGAATAAAGATCTATAGGGATAGATCAAGGCGGTTGATAGGTCTAAACCAAAGTGTATATATTGATAAAATCTTGAAAAAGGTTTAAGATGGAAAACTCTAAGAAAGGTATGGTACCTATTCAAAGAGGGACAATATTGAGTGCATCTCAATGTCCATGCTCAAAGAATAAGCAAGATTATGTGAAGGACATCCCATAAGCGTCTGCTATAGGATTCATCATATATACGATGATATGCACTAAGACCGGACGAGTCATGCGCGTTAAGCATGACAAGAAGATATCAGCAGAATCCAGGCAATAGCCATTGGATGGCTATTAAAAGTATATTGAAATACCTTAGGAGGACTAAGGATATGTTTCTAATATACGGATCTGAGAAAGAGGAACTCGTTGTAAAGGGTTACACGGATGTGAGTTTCCAAACTGATCGAGATGGTCCTTGATCACAATCGGGGTATGTCTCCATTATGAATAGGGTAACATTGTCCACTACAAAATACGAATACATAGCCGCCTCATTAGCAGTTTTGGAAGCTGCATGAATAAAAGGTTTATCGCCGACCTAAGGGTGGTCTCTACCATTCAAGACCCCTTAGAAATCTTTTGTGATAACGAGGGTGTGATTGATCAAATCAAGGAACCCCGTGCACATCAAAAGATTAGGTGATGAGCGGAGATTGAACTACATAAGGGATGAAGTTGAAAAGGGAAAGATATGTATTCGCAAAGTTCACTTTGATCAAAAGATTGCGGATCCACTCACGAAGCTCCTCGAAAGGTCAAAGCATGAAAGTCATACTTGTGCCTTAGGACTTCGATATTCTAGTGATTGGACTTGATCAAATTTTGTATTTGAATATGTGGAACTATTTCTTATTTGAGTAAAATTATTTGGTTATAATGTTTCAATTAATGTTCCAATTTAGCGTGTTTAATCCATGAGTAAATTATTTACTCTAAATGTCCGTAGTCGTTCATACTTGTGGGAACAAGTGTGAGGGTAAGATTATTATGAACTTGGATTGGTTGATATTCATAAGGATGAATATAGAGCAATGGGTTGCTACCAAGGTTCATAGATATTTGTGGGATACAAATATTGGACTAACCCGCATCTCAAATTTTACTACATGGAATCTTATCTATTGATCATAAGTAAATTTGAGTAAAGGAGAATATCATTTGGTATCCTTCGACCTGAGATACATATTGGGTTTTGATATTCACCAAGTATTATACCTTGAGCTAATTCTTCACTGTCCTGAAATAGTGGACAGTACATAAGGGTATGTTCAGATATAACACGAGGTGTTTGTGAGAAACGTATGTAGTCAAGATGGAATTTGTTCCTCTTATTCGTTGAGAGTTAGATGTCTAAGGCCTGATTAAGTTAAATCAACAAGGACTGATCATTCTGTGTCCTTGGATTTAACATGACATCTGTAACAAAAGGATAGATGATTGATTCACCTAAATCATTTCAAGTAGGGCACTTGAATGGGATGATGTTATTGAATGGCCATAAGTCATGCGTATTAAGGGTAGTAAACCGTTGTTAGGCGTTATTTACTACTTGCATCAATCTTCTATGAATCTTGGGCAAGTGGGAGATTGTAGGATTCTATGTGCCCAAGACACATAGAATATTGATGTGGTTAGTACGTTATGATCCAAGTCGGGTTATACCCAATAACAAGCTTAGCAAACACCAATTAATATTTAATTAATGATATGATCATGCAATTAAATATTTACACCAATTTAGAAAATAGGTTTTCTAAATAAGTTGCATATGAGATGGAACAATTTATTAGGATACTTTGTTCAATAATATTATTTGTAGTGTTATTTAAATTAGTTATATAACACCAAATAATAATGAGAGTATACTTCTTATACAATTAAATGGTTAATTGCATAAACTAGTTACAAGAAAAGACAATTTATGTGTGTGTAAATATTTGATGTTTTATAAAAGAAAACCCTTTGTCTAAAAACATCAAAAACCGTCCACTTGGTCTTCCTTTTTGAATGGGAGACAAACATGCAAGATTATTCTCTTGGATGCACACACACATGCATATTTGTCTCCTCCACTAACTAGTGTATGAGATGCTCTCCCTTTCTCTTCATTATATACATGCAAACAAAAAAGAAATCAGTGGAATCTCTCTCTAAATGCTACGGTTTCAACAGCTGGTCTAGGGAGTTATTAGAGCTGATTTTGAGCAGGGTTTTCATGTTCTTTGTATGAGGTTCTTGCACTCCATGATTATGATTCTCATATACATGCAACTAACAAGAAGAACTCTCTAACTCACTCTCAAGGGCTGCGGTTTTCTTCAGCTGAAAAGAGGGTTTTCAGCAAGAAATAAGAGGGTTTTCATGTTGTTCTTGGTGTATTCTACCTAACAAGGTGTGTTTGCAAGGAGCTTGGGGTATACTAGCTTGAGGACTTCTATCCTTAAAGTCTTGGCTGCATTTTGGGCATCTCCATCTTCATCAAACATCTTCTTTTAGTCGTTTATGGCTGCTGCACTAAGGTATATCACAGCTCAATGAAGCTGTGATTTTATGTAGTTTTACATATGTTCATAGCTTGCTAATTCACATAAATGATCCTTTGATTTATGGGTTTGTTTTATACACTTGAATGGTCACTCGAAGAACATAATTTTCAGCTTATAAACATGGTTATAATGCTATACTTCCGCTGCGTTTTCTGAATGTTTAAGAGGTTAAACTATGATTTTATGTTCTAACAAACCCAACAAGATCAAGGTAGTCAAGATGTCTACTTCTTGTAAGACATGCTTGATCTACCTCTTGATGATATCCATGACATTAGAAGGTATTATAAGAGTCTGAAGGATCTTGACCAAATGATAAAGAAGGGAATGGTCTTGATCCTAATAAGGACTATCAATTGCTGAACAATCTTCTCTGTTTTGATAGTATCAGCCTAGGGAGTTTGTAAGGTTATATAAGAAGGTTGATGAAATCAAAGCAACCCAAGGCTTCCTACATGCATGCATTTAGTACAAGATATAAGTAGCTTTGGAAGTTTTACATTCTATATAGAAAATCTTATAAGTGTAAAATCTTCCAAAGCCAAAGACCAAATCTTCTGAAGCCAAAAGATGAAGTCTTTTGAAGCTTTAAGGACAAAGTCTTCCGAAGTGAAATGAAGTGAACACTGATTTCTTCCTAAGACAGAGGAAAATATGTTTTTCTCGGGTGTACTTTTGCATAAAGCTGACCCACATTCTGCTGCAACTCCGAAGACTCACCAACTTGTAAGAGTTGGTGAAAAGGTCCATGCTTTTACAATTGTACATTGAGGTCTTGAGTCTGTAACTTTGTACTTTTTGTACTTTTATCCTTTTTGTAATATATTACGATGCGAGCTATGGCATGTCATAGTCACTAGTCAAAAGGCAAATCTACCTTTTCACTCTACATTGATTTTGTTATCTTTCAATGTTCCAACTGGCTTTCTAAGTATAGCCGGTTGTAGAGTGTAGTATAAAGTATCTCAGGGTCTTGTATCTTATTTATGCATAGTAACACTTGTAAAAGAACTTGAGATTAATATAAAACATTCTTGAAAACCATATATATTGTTCTTGAGTTTTGTCTCCTTTTTTGCTAGTGTTCTTTAAATCTTGTTCCTAAATCCGGTTCCCTCTTTGAACTATTAAGTATTCAAACACTCTCCTCATTGTGAGACTGATTGTATTGACCTCCCTTAACCGGTCCTGCAATATGCATCTTCATCTACATGATCATCATCGTTGACATCCATATTATCATTTATTTCATAGCCATCTTCATCTTCCTCATCATCATTAATGATATCCTCATCATGCATAATCGAGACAACAGACTAGCAATCTAAGTCAAAAACTAAGTCATAATTATCATGCACATCTATCTCATCTTAAGGATTATGCACTTGATTTATCAACTTTAAAGCTATTATTGACAACCAAGTTATAATCAAATGATTAATTATCATACAATACATCTATCTTATGGCAAAACTAATAGTTGGATGTTCCCATAGCTTTTGATGATGAATATCTTCCACAACCCTCCAAATATTGGTGGTTTTAGAAGCATCTTAAAAATAGCACACCTGTTGAGCTTGTTTTAACGACTTCACATTCAAATGCGGAAGATCATAACCCAATTTCTAAAAATTCTATCTGATATGTATATATTTTAATGAGGTGATTTCTTAAGAAAAAATTAACATCTTCTCCTTAACTCCACAAGTATGTGTGTAAAACAAAAATTCAAAAAAGTAAGTGAGATAATACAAGTAGATTTGCAAGTGGAACAAAATAAGAACCCTAAGTGTTGTGTTATTTAATTTGTTGATTAGGAGGGCTAGCAAGTCAATTTGTTACTCCATTGTGTGTCCAATAAAACTAATTAATTATGTTTTGAACACCCTATGGTTATTGTATTTATTTATCTTTTTTTGTTTCATAACTTGATCACTAGAGAAAAGATTATTTTGATTTTTATCAAAAAACTTTTGTAGTATACTTGACTTGCTTAAACTTTTTAAAACAAAGGACTTCACAATGGTTAACAATTGGTAGCCATTATGCCAAATTGTTTCCATTACATGTTTCTATGGCATCCTTGTGATTTCCTGTCTCCTACACCTACAAATTTTATGACTCATATACACCACAAAATGATCACCTTCTTAACATCTAACTTGATATTAATTATATCTAGTCTAAACAAAAGTCTATCTTTTATAATGAGGAGAAATAAACTTGTATGTTTGTTCTTCAATGTTCAGTTTATACATTATTAAGCTATGAACTAACACATGTTTGCCATGTTCAAAACATCTTAACCATTACCTAGGGCTTGAAGACCAAAACCTATATCTCTTTCTAGAACTAAGAAAAAGTAATAAACAGGTTTCCTATCTTTATAGTTAACAATATTGTCAAATTATCCATCTCGTGCTTAAAGAACTTGTAAATATCAAGCAAATATATAAAAGTGACCTCAACACGCGCATAAGTACACCATATATATTGAGTAAAATTACCATCATGATGGAACTTGAAAAAAAACAAAAAAGTGTATCTAAATCACACATATAAATCACATCATTTGCATATTAAATATTTTCAAAGCTCTTGCTAAAAGTAATTATTTAATACCTAAATATTTCAAGTTATGTTTTTAGGCTTGAAAGAGACTAAGATGGACCACAAGGAGATAAAACAAGAAGAATGTTAAAGAAACTAGAGCTCCAAAAGCCAAGCACGGGTTGTGCCTAGGGAGGCATGCCCCATGCCCAGCCTCAACACACCCCCGTGTTGACTAGTTCAGAAGAGATAAATCTGGGTGGCTTGGGGCGTGCTTAAGGATGCATGCGGTTAGCCCTAGCATGAGATTATGCCCCATCAAGCACACACCCGTGTTCCAACTACTGTTGTTTGTACAAGCAAACCAACTTTTACGTACATTATACTAACACGGGGCGTGTCTGGGAGGCATGACGCCATGCTAACACTCCAGAATCACTATAAATAGTAGCTCATTTAGAACATTGGAGGTTTATTTGGGAGCTGAAGTCCTGGTGATTTGTTATCAGTAATCCATCATTTGAAGGTCCTTGAAAGTTTGGGAGGTCTATTCAACACTTAGAAGAGGATCAGAATTGTTAAAATTATCCATATTAGATCACCTTTTTGCTTTAATTTACTAATTATTTCATTACTAGCTTCTTTCTGTATTGCAACGTTCAAGTTGACTATGAGCTAAACTTTAATATCATTCTAATTTGATAAAACACTATGTAATTATGATAAACTATGGTGAGGTTTATATTATGTTAATGTTATGGTAATCTTAAGTACCTTTTGAGGTGTAGCATCTATATTTGGATGAGAAGTTATAAACTTATGATTTGTAATTGCGAGTGTCATACAATGTTGAAAAACGAATGAACTAAGTTTTATATGTGAAATTGATCTTCAAAATAAACCTAGGGTATTGAATTTTTAATGATTATAGAAATCATATCACCTTAACGTTCTGATCATTTATGGTTGTTTTTACTTTGTTTGAGAAATCTACACTAATAATTGTTATAATTATCAAAAGTAATTGTTATGTTAAAAAAGAACTTGAGTAACTCTGTTTCTAACATTAATTTATGTTTTTAGATATCATAAATTAAAGGATTCACAATTATTACCTACTTTACTAAGGCTTGATTGGTGTCTTGTTAGTTACTCATTACAGCTTTCCGTGTCACTACATAGTTGGATTACGATAATTCTACATTGGCTCACGTTTATAAACATTTACATAATTACTTTAATCAATATATTTAACCATACCATGCAATTCATCACAGTTACTAAAGTGGAACCTAGTTTAGGATAATAACCTTACTTCACCAAAAGAATCACTAAAAGTCGTTATTATTGATTTGCTTTTACTTCACCAAAAGAATCACCAAAAGTCTTTATCATTTTACTTACGTTTAAACTTTATTGTTTTAAAAAATTAAAAATAGGTCACTTAAAACAAAGTAACCATTTTCTCTAAATCAAAACCAATATGATTCAATTATAAAGATTGTCGAGTAGATATCTACATGTGTTCACGAATTGATATTCGGTTCTTACTGTTACTAAATTACCCATTATAGGTACACTTCCTTTTGTATGTGTAGTTTAGTATAAGTAAAAATCTTTTGAAATTGTATCTGAGTGAAAGATTTTCTATAAAATATTCGTATCATTCGCACACACCAATAAGGAAATTCCACTGTAATTAATAATATTCAGAAAATGAATATTTAACATAACTAGGTGTGATGCCCCGACGCGCGTTGCGCGTCTTGAAAACAGATAAAACCGACGCCCAGACAACCCATCATCACAACCACAATTTAATTGTTTCATCACATCACAAACCCACAGGTTAATATAGGAAACAATGTAATCGCTAAAGCGTGACTCAAAAGTAAATTCTTTTTGAATCGAGGCTCAGATAAACACATATTGTATGATCATCAGGTTTTTACCATCATAGCCTTTTTTTAAAACGGAGACATTACTGAAGGTGCATGAGAGTTAAAAGAACATAATTTACCTAAAGACATCTAAACCAAACCAAATAAAAGTGATTACAAATTTGGTTAAAAAATTTCACAGGTTTGGCTTAAATCCGTTAACACACATCTAGTGTAACACATGAATATATGTTACTAAAGCAAGTAAGAAAACAGATCATAAAAACTCAAAACATGATACTCAGATCTGGGTATTCGGTTATATGGCTGCAACTCAGGTTGCAAGTGCAGAACAACGCACTTGTCATCTCAGAGGATGCCACGCCAAGAAACCACCTCCACCACAGTCATCATAGCAATGATTAGCACAAACAAATAAAGGATTAGGATTCGGGATGGCGTTGGCCATCATGATCAACAAAAATTAGAACCCAGAGGCAGACAACAAAACATAAACTCCAGGGGTGAGGGTTAAGATCAGGTATACCCAAAACAAAACTCCACACAGCAGAGCAACAAAAGGGAAGCATGAAATCCCACAATCCAACGAACTATTTGGATTAGGTGTAACCCTAAACCTCGATAGGCGACAAACCATAACCACCCCACCACACATGCCACTGGTCAACCGAAAGGTCGTTAGCGCCTACGGTGGCGACCGACAAACCAGGGTTAAGCTTTGTTTCCAGAAAGCAACCGGCGGACAACACGAAGGTCGCCACCTCCATGGACTACTAACCAGCACCCCGCCCCCATGCACGAAGCCAGGCAACCCGAAGGCCGCCGGCAACATCGGCGACGAGGAGAAATCGGCACAACCCTTTCTCCACTATTATACCCTTTTGAACAACCGATTTTGACGTCGGGGCCAAGGCGGTGTGAACGTAGCCCGAAAAACAGAGGCCGCGTGTATGGCAGCATCTGAAAACCTCAAAATAAATTCGAAGAAGAGACCAAACCGACATATTGCCGCCGCAACCGGCGGCCGTGAACATCCACATGAGCCTATCTCCGCCTTTCCCTGTCCACCGTGCACAGGGGGGCGATAGACGCCTCTATCGGAGCCGCCACCCACAAACAAAATCACCGAGCACTAAACGTCGACATAGGGGCACCCAACGATCGGCGGAGAGGATTAGAGAACGGCCACCGAAGACAGAGTAGCAGCGACGGAAGATTCAGCCACCGCCTAAAGTCTGGATCTTTAAGGCAGAGGCACAGTGACCAAGGTGAGGGCAAAATACCGAAATTACCCCAGAACACTATTCATGAGCTTCCTTTTTTCATAATAGGGTAATTACTAAATCAAAAATGCAAAATACATAGTAAAAAGAACAATGTAAATAATCGGTTCATCAAACTAAGATCGATCAAGTGTCCTTCGTATGTAAAAACCCTTTTTGCTCATTATCGTTGCAAACAATCAAGTTGGAGAGATGGTGTTCAGATATTAAATATAAAATAAGATCTCAAATGATCTTAAAACATGGGCAAAGAATGAAAAGAGAAATACAATTCTGCCCTCACGTAAGGAGCATATGACTTCATTTAATGCGTAAATAAACGAGGGTTATTTTAAAGGTTGAATCATACGAACAAATTGAAACACAAAAGACTATTTTTGATTGTTGGATTGAGTTATGAATTAATAATACTTTTCTAAAGATTGTCAGATGAAAAATATGGAATCGAAGTCAACTGTCTATTAACAAACATAAGTACTTTGAGTAATAATAACGACAAAAGAGATTCTTTAAAAGTATTTACTTGATTAACTTTTTTGGTTACTATAAGTAAATATCAAAAAATAACAAGTGGGCTAACAAGCTAACCTCAAAATTATACAAGTGAGAGATATTTACACTAATAAAGCTAAACACTTTTAGAATAAATCACTTTACATCTATTCCAGGTGTAGGATAGCATATGTACATCATAGACATGCAATTGACACAATAGAGATCAACAACTTCATGTTGTCTCAAGAAGGCAGAACATTGCAACCATCAATGTACTTTGGTACATACAATCTTGTCTAGTGTAACAGTCCAGCAGCTCATCAAGTTGAGTGTTGAATTGCAGTAAGTTAGCACTTGGCAGATTTCGGAAGTTAGGAGCCAGTGTTGAACTTGAAGTTTTTGATAGCTTCATTCTTCTCATTGATTTACAATGATATGACCTTAAGTTAAAGAAGAAAACTAAAATTTAGTATAAAAATTACTTTTAATTTTAAAAACTTAAAGCTTAGGCTTTCCTGTACTAGTTATCTTTGTGTCTACTATAATAAAAAATACCTTAACCATAATAGCAGGAACCCGCATGATGTAACGACGATGACAATTCACAACATTCTATTTATTTTTTAATATTTTATCAATCGTCTTTTTTTTCTATTAAGTTATCAATCACTAATAAAATTAGTAATTAGCAATTAAATTGTAGCGTGATAACACTTAGCCATCAACTTATGACTAAATTTACTATTTCACCCTTAAAAATTTACTAAACATGTTTTAATAGGTGAATAATATGGTGTAACAGTAAAAATATATGTCAGGTACCAATATCTGAAAACTTAAAAGTTATCAAAATATAATCTAGAAGCTAAAATATTAAGGTGTAACTTGGGTTGCAAAAAGCCTAAGTCAGCTAATGTGTCATTGAGCTAACTCGTTTAATTTATATTGAATATTTAAATTAAAATGACAATTAGGATAAAATTCATATATAAAAGGCCAAAAAAAGGGCGTACCTGGTGCTGCAAAGAGCTCCCGCGTTTTCGCAGGATCCAGGGAGGGTCCGTCCCATTTAAGGGAAGATGTACGCGGTCTTTCCCCCACATTTTGTGGGGAGGCCGTTTCCACGGATCGAACCTGAGACCTTCGGTCAAGGGTGAAGAAGTGGTTTAATGTATTTTAAGGACATTTCTAATATAGCCACTCGATCTCACTACATTTCTTGATGGCACCAATGTGAGATTAATTAAAAAGTTTAAGACAAAAATTTATTTAGGAGCTCGAGCTTGGCTCTTACAAAGCTCAAACCAACTCATGCCTCGTTGAGTTAAATCCTTTAATTTTAACTTAACATTTAATTATAAATGAATTTTTAGGATAAAAAACTAAATCAAATTAAAAAACAAAATGTGACAAAAGGGTCAAGAAGTGGTTCATTTGGTTTTAGGGGTTTTCTTATATAGCCAATCTATCTGGCTTTATTTTCTTAATGGCACCAATGTGAGACTATTAGTAAGTTTCAAAAAATTTTTGTTTAAAAGCTCAAGCTTGACACATAATAATCTCAAGCCAACTCATGCCTCCTTGAGTTTAATCCTTCAATTTAAATATAATATTACCCGAAAAAGACTATCATGATAAATGAATATTAGGATATAAATTTAAATTTAAAAGGCCAATTGTGCAAAAAAGTCAAATGTGTGATGTGTCAAAAGTCATGAAGTAGTTTATTTGGGTTTAGGGTTTTTTCTTATAGAGCCATTCATTTATGACTACAATATGAGTGAATTTAAAAAGTTTAAAAAGTTCTTTTGTTCGTTAGCTTGGCTGTACAAAGCTCGAGTCAAACTTGTGCATCGTCAAGCCAAAAGCCTTAACTTAAATTTAATAGGGGCAATTTCATATATACCCTTACAAAGTTTTGAAATATCATATATATCCTTGTAAAAATTAATATATCATATATACCCTTATAAAGTATTGTAAATATCATATATGCCCAATTAATATATCATATATACCCTTATTAAGTATTGTAAAAATTAATATATCATATATACCCTTATTTTACCTAAAAAGACTAGTAGGTTATAGTACCCAATTTAGAAGGTCAAATGTTAAAAAAAAAAAGCAAAATTTGCATTTGGGTTTAGGAATTTTTTATACCGTCACTCCATCCCATTTAATTTTCTTAATAACATCAATGTGGGATAAATTAAAAGTAAAATAAAAATTTATCTTTTGCTTTAAACTATTGTACCTTATAATTTAGAAGCTATGTATTAAAACATGATAAACTTACACTATCTATAGTACCTTAAAATACATTTGAGATGGATAAAATTAACATTTTACTTAAATTTTAAACATCTAATAGGGCTAATAGGGCATTTTTTATACTAAACAATTTTCATAGTTATGATGATTTTTTATTAAATTAATGACATGTTAATTCTTATATAATTCTATACTACTATATTATTGGGTCTGATAGGGCTGGTGCAACCAAAACAAACACTTAACTTGATTTCGGTACAATTTATGAAGGACTTCCGAAGACAAAGCTGCATTTTCGAAGATAAGTTCACCACCTTCCGAAGCCAAGACTAGAAGAACTTCCAAAGAGAAACCTAGTCTTCCGAGAATAAGTTTACTCTTCCGAAGTAAAAAGAAGATAAAGACTAAAATCAGATGATTCGATGGAGTTGTTCCTTCTGAAGCCAAAGTAGCTTCGGAAGATTTTATGTCTTTGGAAGTTTACTCACCTTCGGAAGTAACAACTGTGAAGAGTGGATAAAGTAAGGTGTTTGTCAGTCAACTGCTACACTGACAGACTGCATGGATCTTCCATGCAGGCATGTTCAACCTTACTTTATCCACTGCTCATCCATTATAGATCAGGTACCAACCTTAGTTGGTGACAAAAGGTAAGTCATGGGCTTGTCATGACTACCTAATACTAGGATAATACTTTATCTTAGTTTACATACTTCTAGCATCTGTAGTATTTTGTCTAGTATTATCCAGCTGGTTTTCCAAGTATAACCGGCTGTAGAGAGTAGTATATATAGTTCTCATTGTAAGCTCATAAGATCATGCTTGTAAGAATCTTGTAAACTTTGAGTTAAGAATTAATATATACAAGTATCTTGAAAAACTTATTCTTATGTCTTACTTACTTAGTATATTGTTATAAACACTTAGAAGATTCTGCTTCATCGTTTGAGTGAAACCAAGTAAGTTTAGGAGAGAGCCATTGTGTTAAGTGACTTGTAACGATCCTGCAATTGGTATCAAAGCTTCCAGGCTCTTGATTATGAGATCTTACCATCCCAAATCATCTTGACTTTTCACTCATACATCACCTCACTCACACAAATCACCAGAATTTGAAATGGGAACGATGACTAAAGCTCCTATCATCACTCCTGAAATTTTCAGATCCTGGCGGATGCGGATTGAAGGCTTCATTAAGTATCAAGACAGCCAAATGTAGAGATATATCATTAATGGTCCTTACAAGGCAAAGGTGGCATCACCTGATGGCAAAGGTGCCATGATGGAAAAGGATGTTAAAGATTACTCAGATGAAGATCACGTGAAGATGGACATCAATAGCAAAGCCATGACTGTACTGCTTACAGCCATCCATCATGGTAGGCTTTGAGCATTGCAAGACAGCCAAAGAACTCTTTGATGCTTTGACTCAGATGTACGCTGGTTCTAATGACTCAAAGAAAGATTCCATAAAGCAGCAGTTTGAAAACTTTACCTATATTACTGTAGAGACTCTTAGCCAACCATATTTTAGGTACATGGATCTTATCTTATCACTGCAGGATCAGATTTCGGGTGGTTTTTCTCTCAACTCACTGTGAATCAACACTCGGCAAGCAGTCTATGAAGAGTTGATCACAATATAACAAGTAACAAGCAGTAAGAAAATTTAACAGCAGGTAAATTTTCAAGGTACTTTTATATATTGCTTCTCAACTCAAAGGATTACAAGACACTTGGACTCAAATCACTTACATAAAGAGTTACAGGGAGAAGATATATATAATACTACCTACAGCCGGATATACTTTGATACCAGCTGGACACCTCTAACCTTACATCTATACTACAAGACTCTAGGTGAGGTCTTTCAGACATTTTGCCTGAGAGTTGGTAGTCAGGACATGTCCCTGACTTACCTTTTGTCACCAACTAAAGTTGGTAACATGTACTATCATAAAAAGGTGAACAGTAGAATAAAGTATGGTCAACAACATGGCTCTTTAGGAAGATGCCATGCTGTATCAGAGGTCTGCAGCGGACTGTCAGGGACCATACTTTTATCTGCTGGACATAGCAATGTCTTCCGAAGGATAAAGTGCTTCGGAAGAATAACTTCTTCCGAAGGCACTTATACTTCGGAAGACTGCTTCTTCCGAAGCTTGGAGTCTTCTTTGTCTTCGGAAGCAGACTTTGTCTTCAGCTCTTTCATCAGACTTTGTCTTCAGAAGCTTTCAGACTTTGTCTTCAGCTCTTTCATCAGACTTTGTCTTCGGAAGCTTTCAGACTGTCTTCAGCTCTTTCATCAGACTTTGTCTTCGGAAGATATCTTCAGCTGTTGGCTTCAGTTGTTGTCTTCAGTAGTTGACTTCAGCTTTTGCCTTCGGAAGATGTCTTCAGCTGTTGTTCCTTAGACTCTCGGAAGATCTCTGGCTTGGCTTTGGAAGCCCTTTAATGTAGTACCAAAAGTGACTATGAAGTGAATTTGGTTGCACCAGCCTTATCATGATCCAACAAACTCCCCCTAGGCTGATGCTACCAAAACTTCACTTCTCTCTTCTTCTCAAAGCTCTCAGCACCAAGGAAAGCAGGTGTTTATCAGTATCTTCATTCTTTCCTGCTGTGATGCTGAGAATCTTGTACAAATCTTTGGTGGACAGAACCTCTACTCTGTCACCTTGGATTATGTGTACCCTCTGTTGTGGCCCTCTGAAAAGAGTTAGTTGATGGGAAGTATAGTCATATTCCCATCGAACTATTGGTTCCAATTCAGGACCTTCCACCATCTGTAGAAAGGCTGTGCCTTTGGTGGTTGGTCTTTCCTTGTCTTCCACTCTTTTCAGCTTCAACTCTTCTTCAATCTTGGCTCTTCTATTTCGTTCAGCCAAGTGGAGACCACTGATATGGTTTCTGATGTGTGCAGCAGTCTCAGAGTTGGAGGGATTGGAGAATGGCTTCTCTGCAAGCTCAGCAAGATCAAATTTGCTGAGATGCAGTAGAGAAGTGGCATTGAGCCTGTTGGTTTCACTATTCTCCCTTTCCACAACAAAGTTATGAGAAGGTTCATCGAACCTCCACTGGATTATTGCATTTCTTGGTCCAGGAGATTGACCAGAAATCCTGTCCTCTTTCCTGGTATCCAGCAGAGTCACCAGTCTTCTTCTTAGCCTCTTCTCCTCAGCATTGAGGGTATCGGAGTTGAGACCAAGAAGTCTTGCAGCCTGGCCTAAGGTATCTCTAGGCAATTCAAGAAATTGGCCTAGGGTGAGGGAGCTTGAAGAGTTATCAACATAGGTGATGTTGATAACCTCTCCCTCACCGGAGATGCTGCTCAAGGTAGTGCAGTTGATGAGCCTCGTCTTGAACTCCTTTATTTCCTCAAAGGAGAGATGTTTAGGAGGCTGAGGGGATGATCTTGGTTGTTGTTGGGTAGGCTTAGGTTTAGTGGTTTTGGGTTGAGTCTTGGGTTTTAGGATGGGTAGTTTGGGTGGTTGAGGTGATGTGGTAGGTTTGGGTAGAGTTGTGGGTTGAGGGGTGAAGGTTTCATCAGTGGGTTCGGGTTTAATGGGAAAAGGGATTGGTTCTGGTGTGGGTTGTGGCTGTGGTTGAGTGGCTGGGGTGAAGACCATTCCTTTCATCCTTCTGTACATCTCCTTCCTTTTTCCCAAACGGATGTCAGCTTTTATTTCACTGACTATCCGCTGGAGTGTCCTTTCGGACATAGGTCCCACCTGCCTACTAGAGAAGCCATGAGCCCGGAGGTAGTCCTTCATCCAGGCTTTGTCAGTTGACTTCTTGGCAGCAGTGACCTCCTTCTCTTCCTCCCTCTTCCTCTTCACCTTCCACTTCTCCCTAGCAGCCTTCTTCCTTTCCTTCTCCATTTGATCCTGCTCTTTGTTGTGGAGCAGCAGGATCATATCATCATCATGTGGAGACAGTTCAGGAAGACTGAAGCCTCTTGAGAGGAGGAACTTGATCCTAGCCTCTCTCAGCTTCAGGGCTGCCTCCCTCTGCTCTTGTTCTTCCTTCTCCAAGGCCAACCTGGCATCCCTTTCTTGTTGTAGCCTGGTTGACCTCTCCAAAGTCACCAACTCCTCTAACGGTAGCAGGAGTATTTCCTCATTGGCAGCTCCTAGATTGATGAGCTGGTCAATGAGTGCTGTTCTTCTCCTCTGGTTGATTTCTTCCTGATTGGCTACAGCTGCCTTAGAACTAGCAGCTAACAGCTTCTCAGTAGGAAACCGACCTTTCTTTTTGGCCTTCTCAATCTTCTCTTCCTCCTGAAGCTCTTCCGCAGTCAATTTTCTTTTGCCTTTGTCTTTGATTGTGCTTGACTGTGGTGGTTCTTGGATGGAGGGTTGTGATTGAGAGAGAAGTTCAGCTGGTGCTTGGGTTGGAGGTATATCAGAAATGTCCTCCCTGCTCACCTCAGATGCAATTTCAGCAATGACATCTGTGATGGTCAGTTCCTCGGACATCTGAAATAAGCCTTCCGAAGCTTCTATTTCGGCCTCGGAAGACTTGTCTTGTTCTTCCGAGGCTTCCATGTAAGCTTCGGAAGCTTCAGCTAGAGCTTCGGAAGATGAGACTGCTGCAGATTCTGTCCCATCTGTTTCAGTTGCTGGGCCATCAGTCCCCATTTCCCCTTCGAAGCTAATCTCAGGTTCCATGAAGACCTTAGGTTGACCAACTTCCTCCACAGTGGTAGAAGGTGCAGTCAGCCTTTGAAGCTCCTCAGCCCCAAAGTATGCAAGTGTGGTGTCGGGACTGGGCTGTTCTAGGGATGATCTCAATACAAACTTTGTGAAAAGTCTGTAGAGATCTTGAAGCATCCTTGAGTCAATCTCCAGAAAGGATTGAGATGACTCAGGTAGTGTAATGATTTGTTGGGTGGAAATGAGTTGGGTCTGTGGTTCCATAGGTGTTTGTCTCTGAACTTTCTCCCCTTTTGGTAGCATCATCTTGAGAGCTAGATGAGCTAGAGGAAGAAGTCATTGAGACCTGGATTGGTACATGCCTAACAGACCTCTCCGTCTGTTTCTCAACTAGTTTAGCCTTGAGAGAGTTAATCTCAAGTTGCTGAGTGGCAGTCCTTGATTCTAAGATCTTCACCTGTGATTCCAGGTTGGAGACCTTAGAAAGCAAGTACTGAAGTGTTAGTTGCATACTTCCCTCATCTTCATGAGAAGAATCATGGGGAGATGAGATAACATACCTAGTATGTTCACTCTCACCACCAGATGTGGTTTCTTGGCACCCTGGTTTCCTTTGCTCAGAGTCATCTCTTTCAGAGATGTCAATGGGCAAAGTTGCCGTAGACTCAGTCCTAATTATGTTACCACTGTCCTGAGAGCTCAATGAGAGACTCTGAGTAGTGGCAGCTGAGTCTACATGAGTCCCCTCCACATCAGTGGGACTCACCTCAGTAGCAGGCTTCTGATGGGGGCTAGAGACAAGGGATCCCTCTTGGCTCTGTTGATCTCTCAGTGGGTGTTGTAGATCAACTTCATGGCCATGGAGAGATGTAATCTCTTTATCAGTTCGGAGTAAAAGGTCAGTGAAAGAGAGGGTGGTTAGTCCTACTGACCCGGGACCTTGTCAATGTCTACAGGCATTGAGCCTATGGTGGGGCTGTCCCAGAAGGCTGCACAGGGGAGTGTAGAGACTCACCCTGTGGGCTAAAGGCTTGGGGTTCGGGCTCAGGGGTTTGAGACTGAGGAGGCTCAAAACCCACATTGAGGTCAATTGTGAAGGATGGTGTGACCTCGGACTGAGTGGGAGCCCATGATTCCACTCTAGTCCTTTGGGTGTGAACAGAAGGAGCTTGTTCAATCAGAGTAGATTGAACAAGGGTTCGTTTGGGGCGTCTCTGATATGTGGCTTTGATGGGTAAAGAAGGTTTTGGTATTGTGGTGGATGTTGCTGGTGTGGGTTCATCACCTGTGGGGAGAACAGGGATGTCACCAGGAGCTATGCGCTCAGTCATCTCTGGAGGTAATGGAGTGTACCGTCCAGTGAAGTTGGTGGACATCTTCTTCAGTGTCTTGAAGATGGTAGGCCTCATGTGTGGAACAGGAAGAGCAGCTGCGCAGACAAGCTTGCTTGGTTCCATCTCACAGTTGATTATGTGTTGAAGAAATCGGGGATACATGAAGAATGTATCCCTGCTGAGATTGGCGATTAGGTTGTTCAACACGAATCGTGAGTAGTTGAATCTGAGGCCTCTCACCAACCCATGAACTAGGCATCCTAGTTCATATGGGATTTGATCCCAACCCCCTGATTTGTTGGAGAGGCAGTGCAAAACAATGTGCAGCAGGAACTTCCAATGGTAAGAGAAGTTGAACTTGTATACTGTGGACCTGCTGACATCGCCTCCATATCCCATGAGGATATAGGTGCCTTCCAAGTCTTCCTTGGGGAACTCAGTAGGAGCCCCATCATCGTGAAGCTCGAGATGCTCCCTGATGATCTGTTTATTGATGACCAACTCTTGGCCACAAACTCTGGTTCTCAGGACTCGAACCCCATTCATCACTGTAGTTTCTCCGTTGCTCCAAAATTCTGACATATGGTTGGAGTATACGGTTGGGTTAACTGTGAGTGCAGTGAGGTAGGTGGATTCGGTGAGAAAGGTGATGATTTGGGTGAAGTCGGCATCCCTTGACGAGTCAAGTAATGCGACTTGGTTGTGCTGAGGGTTTAGCGCCATTGGAGAAAAGGTAAGCTTGAAATTTTGAGTGAAATTTAGGGTTTGACAGTGAAGGGAACAGTTAGGGCTGTAAAGTGGTAAAAGAAGATGAAATTGATAAGTCAAGATTATTTAAAAAGGGTGAATAGTGGAGTGGTGGTAATAGGGTAACTGTTTTGGGGTTACTGTGGGTGGTATGGTGGTTTACGGCGGAGAAATGATGTTGGCGGCAAGGATAATTTTAAATAATCTGACATGATCAACAAAATCTTTACTTTTTACAGAGTGGGGCCCAAAAGATATCCGTTACATATAAAAACCTTTACTTCCGAGGGTAAAACATTTCCGAAGGTAATTTTCTTTCTAAGGCAATTTTATCTTCCGAAGCTTGGTATTGTTTCCGAAGGTAAAATTGTCCTTTGAAGGCACTTTATCTTCCGAAGCCAGGCATTGCTTCCGAAGGTAAAGTTGTCTTTCCGAATGGAGAGTTGTATAAGTTTCGGAAGTAGATCTGATATAGAATCAATCGCTTCTTCCGAGACCAAAAACTCTTCCGAGAAGAAAATTTCCAATGAGGAATTTTGGCTTCGGAAGATATTCAAGAATATCTTTCGAGAGTTAATTCCTCTTCGGAAGGAATTTATACTTGGAATAATTTAAAGATCTTTTGTAACATGGCTTAAATTGTATTGACACAAGACATTACTCATTTAAAAAGGTCTTCAAAAGAGGTAGTTATTCAATGTTTATCATCCCAATTGCTGATATGAGATACTTAAACCTTTGTTCATCAAATGCCTTTGTGAACAAATCAGCATATTGTTCATTTGAGTCAACTTTGATTAACTTTATCAGCTGTTTCTCATGAATATCTCTAATGAAATGATTCCTGATATCAATGTGTTTTGTCTTGGAGTGCTTCACCGGATTCTCAGTAATGGAGATAGCACTGTTGTTGTCAATATGGATAGGAGTAGTCATGAAGTTGAACCCATAGTCTAACATCTGATTTTGAATCCATAGCAGTTGAGCACAGCAGCTAGCAGCAGCAATGTATTCAGCTTCAGCAGTTGATGTAGAGACACAGGATTGTTTCTTGCATTGCCATGAGATAATCCTTCCACCAAGAAATTGACATCCTCCTGATGTTGATTTCTTGTCAATGTTGCAGCCACCATAGTCACTGTCAGAGTATCCATAGAGATTGAAATCACTATTTCTTGGATACCAGAGACCTAGTTTAGGTGCTCCTTTGAGGTATCTGAGGATTCTCTTTGCAGCAGCTAGGTGAGACACCTTTGGAGCAGCCTGATATCTTGCACAAATGCATGTGGCAAACATGATATCTGGTCTACTTACAGTGAGATACATCAGAGAACCAATAATTGCTCTATACTGATGTTGATCAGTATCCTCCCCCTCAAGGTCAGGGCAAAGATTATGGTTTCTGGGTATGGGTGTCTTGGCTGGTTTACAGTCCTTCATTTCAAATCTTTCTAAGATGTCTGAGACATACTTAGATTGACTTATGAAGAACCCTTCCTTCATCTGTTTCACCTGGATTCCTAGGAAAAAGTCCATTTTTCCCATGGAACTCATCTCAAACTTCTGCTTCATAATGCTTTCAAAGTCTTTGCACATTTGGTCGTTTGAAGAACCAAATATGATGTCATCAACGTAGACTTGTACAAGCAAAATGTCTTCTCCACTCTTTCTGATGAAAAGAGTCTTATCAATGGTACCTCTAGTGTATCCATTCTTCAGGAGAAACTAAGACAAGGTCTCATACCACAGCCTAGGTGCTTGGTGCAGCCCATATAGAGCTTTATCCAGTTTGCACACATAGTTGGGGTACTGTGGGTCTTCAAATCCTGGAGGTTGACACACGTAGATTTCCCTGTCTATATCCCCATATAGAAAAGCACACTTGACATCAAGTTGGTAGACTGTGAAGTTCTTGGATGCAGCATAAGCAAGGAAGATCCTAACTGCCTCAAGTCTTGCAACAGGTGCAAAGACATCAGTATAATCTATTCCTTCCTCCTGGGTGTACCCTTGAACTACTAGTCTTGCCTTGTTCTTGATAATTAAGCCTCTATCATCTTTCTTGTTCCTGAATACCCATTTTGTGCCTATGGGTACTTGACCAGATGGTAGTGGGCATAGATTCCAGACCTTTTGTCTTTTGAATTGAAGCAGCTCCTCCTGCATCGATTCAACCCAACTACTATCCTTTAAGGCATCTTCTACCTTCTTTGGTTCCATCTGAGACAGGAAGCATGAGTACAAGCAGACATTCCCATGATGAGTTTGTCCTCTTGTTCTCACACCGTCAGAGACATTCCCTATGATGTTCTCAGTTGGATGAGTGTTGTGAATCCTAAGACGAGGAATCACTTCCAATTGCAGAGATAAGTCTAGGTTAGACATATTTTGATCAGGAATTGGATCACTCTGTCCAACTGCTATTTCAGAGTCATTCAATGAGGACTGATTGAATGATTGAGAAACATCATCAATGGTTGGTTGTGAAGTAGTATTAACAGTTGCCTGTTCCTTCAGAATACCACTTCCCTCAACCTGGTGTTGTAGTGGATCACCTGAGGAACTTTGAGGTTGATCAAGTGATTCACTTGTTGAAGCTTCACTATTTCTGGAGATAGTTACACTGTCAGATCTGTGAATAGTTGAAGCTTGTTGCCCTTCAGCTCTTGGAGAATTTGGAATAGGTCTGGGAAGCTCATATAGTTGACCTGCATCAGCATCAACATCACTTTGAGCACCTGTTCCAGCTGAAACATTCTCACAAGATGGTTTAGAATAGTTTGGAAACAATTCTAAATCAAAGATATACTCAGGTCCATTCCCCCTAACACAAGGAGTGTGCTCATTAACAACTATGTTGGATGGCTCCTCAAATTGTTGATTCTTAATATTGTATACTCTATAAGCTTTGGAGCTAGAAGAGTATCCAATAAAGATAGCATCATCTGACTTCTCAGCAAACTTTGCCAAGTTGTCCTTTGTGTTAAGTATGGTACACCTGCAGCCAAAGGACCTTAGAAAGCCAATGAACGGTGGCCTCTTGTTCCATAACTCATAAGGGGTTTTTCCATGGGGCTTAACTACAAGAACCATGTTCTGCACATAGCATGCAGTGCTGACTGCCTCTGCCCAGAATGTTAGAGGCAGCTTAGAATCAGCTAACATGGTCCGAGCAGCCTCAATAAGTGTCCTGTTCCTCCTCTCAGTAACACCGTTTTGTTGAGGAGTTCTGGGAGCACTATATTGTCTGGCAATCCCTTTTGAGTCACAGAATGAGTCAAGAACGAAGTTCTTAAACTCAGTCCCTTGATCACTTCTAATAATCTTAACCTTGTGATCAATTTGATTTTCTATTTTAAGAGTAAAAGATTTTAAAGTTTCAGCAGTTTCATCTTTACTTCTTAAAAAGAATACCCATGTAAATCTTGTAAAATCATCAACGATCACAAGGCAGTATGATTTCCTTCCAATGCTCATTATACTTGTGGGACCAAAGAGATCCATGTGCAATAAGTGTAATGGAGTAGTGATAGAGTTAACACATTTGGATTTATGAGATGATCTGTGTTGTTTCCCTTTCAGGCATGCAACACAGTTATCTTTGCAGAAAAATTCCTTTTTAGGCAAACCATGTACCAAGTTATTTTTAGCCAATTTATTCATTGTTTTAAAATTCACATGACACATGCGTTTATGCCATAGTGTTGACTCATCACTATCAGCTTTGGAAAGAAAGCATGATACTTCACCCATAGGAGAAGCATTGTTCATATCCAGCTTGTACATATCCCCTTTCCTGGGAGATCTGAGAAGCACCAATTCCGGAGGAATTATCATCCCTGGTTTGAGGATAATGCACTCATGTTCTGTGAAAAGCATCTGATGCTTCTGATCACAGAATTGAGAAACACTTAACAGATTGTGTTCAAGCTGTTTGACAAACTGAACTTTGTTAATGTTTATTCTGCCATTGGATATACTTCCTCTGCCAGAAATATATCCTCCGGCCTCACCTCCAAATTGGACAGGCCCTCCATCAAAGTTCTGGAATTGTTGAAGGAGAGATCTGTTCCCTGTCATGTGCCTGGAGCATCCACTATCTACAATCCAGATATTGTTGTTCTTGTCAAATGGATGTCCCTGCACATAAGATGAGATGGTTAGTTTTGTTTGGAAGCCCAAGCCTTGCAGGTCTCGGGCTCTTCCAAAGATAGTGACATAATTGAACCAAAAGATATACAATGGGGTTCAATAGAGGTCATTGTTGAAGAAGAGGTTTGGGCTGTAGCATCTTCCTTGATCTTCCAATCCATCCTTTGGTTGATCTTTGAGGATGAGCTTGTTGAAGCTTTTGCAGCATGGTCTTCTTCCGAAGCTTCTCTCTTTTCGGAAGAAGCCTTCACCACCTTTTCTTCCGAAGTAGTCTTCTTCTGAGATGGTTTCAAGGGAGCCTTCTTGTTCTTCCGAACCTTAGAAGGTTTGGCTACCGAAGCCATTTTCCCTTCAGAAGAAGCAGTTTCTTCCGAAAGCAGCTTGACTTCCGAGACCAACTTTCCCTTTTTCATCATTTGGACCTTTTGAAGTGGTCCAACTGAGAAACCTTCTCTCACTACTTCTTTTCTAACATTATTTGCATAATGTGTGCTCGCTGGATTGTAGTAACAATCTTTAGCCATGTGGTTGTGCAGACCACACATTATGCATGCAATGTTAGTCTTCTGGGAACTTGCAGGTTGATGTTTCTTGGGTTTCTTCTCTTCATCAGCAACTTTCCCTTTTAACTTCTGATCCTTCAGTAGGACAGGAGTGCTGGTACTACACTCCTTTCCTGAATCAGGAGTACCTACCATTTGAAATCCGGCAGAAATGAAGACACCCTTTTGCTTAGGGTCAAACTTAAGCTTGGACTCTGCAACCTTCTTAGCAGTCCTTCTAGCAGCTTTAGCTCTACTTCTTCTTGCCTTGGTGGTCAGGATTTGGTCATCACAGGTGGAGATGGGTGTATCCTCCTGTTTCTCCCCTGTGGAGGCCACTATTTTTGCTTCATCCTCTAGTTCCAATGGAGAAGGGTCAGCAGTTGGAACCTCTTGCTCTTCAGTACCACATCTAGGTAGTCTAATAGACTCATAAGAGTGTGGTGGAGCTATTTCACTGGTTCCTAACCCTTCTTTGTTTTGATAAAACATTTTGGAATGAGAGGTTGATGCAAGAATAGCTTGGAAGCTTTGCTCAGCAATAGCTTGCTTCCTGGCCTGAGCCTCAGCTGTGACTAACTGGGCTTGAACTTCAGAAAGTTTGGAGATTAGATCTTTGATTTGAGTCTTGTAGTTAGTCTTTTCATGTTTCAAAAGAGACACAGTTTTCTCTAACTCATCAATTTTCCTTTGATAGTCAGATTCAGCTCTTTTAAAGTCAGATTTTAGCACATTTAAAGACTCAACCTCAGATCTGATTTCCGAAATGTAATCCTTATACAATTTAACTTTAGCAATACAGGCAGCAGTACAAAGATGTTCATATACCTGATCATCATCTGTTCCGGCCATGAGTGCTTGAGCGGGAGTCACATCCTGTACCATGAAGCTCCAGTCAACTTCCTGAGTAACAGCAGCTGTTTCAGTTGACTTTTCTTCATGCTTGGGAGCAGTGGGATGTGTGGAGGCCTGTGGGGTTCCCGGGTTGTTCTTGGGAGCCTTGCATTCCCTAGCAAAGTGACCAAGTTGGTTGCAGTTGTAGCACCTTGCTTTGCTCTTATCAAACCCAAACTTACTGTTGAATGGGTTTTGAGGGAATTGCCTTCCAGTTCTCTTGAAGAACTTCTTCGCTCTGTAAGTTAAAAGTGCCATCTGCTGGACAATGTCCATGTACTCCACATCATCTGGATTGAAGCACTCAAGATCATCAAAGCAGTATTGAAAATCACCAGAGTGTCCACTTCCAGAGACAAAGGCACAACTATCCTGAAAGGAGTTGTGTTGAACCTTTTGAGACTTTGGAGTCTCAGGTAGAGTGATGAAGGGTCCAGTATGTTAGTTGTCAGGGTATCATAGCAACTGATGTTGTGGTTCCATGCTTTCCCTTTCAACCACATGAAGGGCTGAACTCTGTTGGTTATTGGAGTGGTCAGAGGAGTTCTGCATGTTCATCTCCATCTGAAATGCACTTAGGATACCATACAACTCTGTGAGAGAAAGAGTCTTAAGGTCCGAAGTTCTCTTGATGACAACACAGTAGTGAGTCCATAGTTTAGGACGAGAAGACATGAACTTCCTAACTATGTCTCTGTTCTCAAGAGCTACTCCAATATCCGCCAGAGTATCTACTAGCTCAACATACCTGAAGTATTGTTGAGTCAAGGTCTCACCAGCCTTGAAAGTAAAGTTCTCAAACTGCTGCTTCAAGAGATCTTTCTTGTTCTCTTGAGTTTCCTTGGATCCCTCATACATCAGCTTTAAAGCTTCCCATAAATCTTTAGCAGTCTTGCACTTCTTGAAGCGTCTGTAGACGGAGTTGGGGGGAGCAGTTTGGAGACAAGTCATAGCCCTTTGATCTAGCTCTATTCTCTTCCTATCTTCCTCTGAGTAATCAACAACATCTTTTGGAATGATGCGATTACCAGTGGCAGATGTAGTGCTTGGTATGAAAGGACCATTGACAATGGAGTCCCACATCCTTGAGTCTTGACACTTGATGAAGCCTTCCATCCTGATACACCATGTGTCAAAGTCTTCAGGGGTGATCATAGGGGACTTGGTCAAGGTACCAGTTTCCATATCAGCCTTGGAGAGAGCAGCCATTTGAGTGAGTGGATTGTGGTGAGGAGTGAAAAAACAGGTTGATTAGGATGGTAAGATCTCACAATCAAGAGCCTGGAGCTCTGATACCAATTGCAGGATCGGATTTCGGGTGGTTTTTCTCTCAACTCACTGTGAATCAACACTCGGCAAGCAGTCTATGAAGAGTTGATCACAATATAACAAGTAACAAGCAGTAAGAAAATTTAACAGCAGGTAAATTTTCAAGGTACTTTTATATATTGCTTCTCAACTCAAAGGATTACAAGACACTTGGACTCAAATCACTTACATAAAGAGTTACAGGGAGAAGATATATATAATACTACCTACAGCCGGATATACTTTGATACCAGCTGGACACCTCTAACCTTACATCTATACTACAAGACTCTAGGTGAGGTCTTTCAGACATTTTCCTGAGAGTTGGTAGTCAGGACATGTCCCTGACTTACCTTTTGTCACCAACTAAAGTTGGTAACATGTACTATCATAAAAAGGTGAACAGTAGAATAAAGTATGGTCAACAACATGGCTCTTTAGGAAGATGCCATGCTGTATCAGAGGTCTGCAGCGGACTGTCAGGGACCATACTTTTATCTGCTGGACATAGCAATGTCTTCCGAAGGATAAAGTGCTTCGGAAGAATAACTTCTTCCGAAGGCACTTATACTTCGGAAGACTGCTTCTTCCGAAGCTTGGAGTCTTCTTTGTCTTCGGAAGCAGACTTTGTCTTCAGCTCTTTCATCAGACTTTGTCTTCGGAAGCTTTCAGACTTTGTCTTCAGCTCTTTCATCAGACTTTGTCTTCGGAAGCTTTCAGACTGTCTTCAGCTCTTTCATCAGACTTTGTCTTCGGAAGATATCTTCAGCTGTTGGCTTCAGTTGTTGTCTTCAGTAGTTGACTTCAGCTTTTGCCTTTGGAAGATGTCTTCAGCTGTTGTTCCTTAGACTCTCGGAAGATCTCTGGCTTGGCTTCGAAAGCCCTTTAATGTAGTACGAAAAGTGACTATGAAGTGAATTTGGTTGCACCAGCCTTATCATGATCCAACAATCACTTTAGTCAGTTGGAGTTTCTCTTGAGAAAAAGACCTAACAAGGAAGTTTTTGAGTGCACTTCCTTAAGAGTGGACTTTCTACCGTGTCTCTATCAAGGGAACAGAGAACTTGAACACTCTCATAATGACTGAACTATTCGGTATTCTTGATGGATACCGTGTAGAGATGGAGACTCAGAAAAGGCCATCAGATGAACAGAATTTATGGTCCTTCCACTAGCAATGCTCTAGTTGCTGCTAAAGGATCAAGAAACCCCTAGTCCCAATAGTATCTGACTTACTCCCAGTAGCAACCAAGTTCTTCTGGTCCATAAATCACTTTCCTGAATCCCCAAAGTCTCAACAGGCTCAATCAAGTCCCTTCCAGGACAATTGTGCATTTGTTTCAGGAAATAAACATTCTAGTGACTTTCAGTTCTGCTTTGAAGATCTAGAATGCTTCGGCCCAGATGATGTTAAATATATGGACATAATCCAACAAATGGCTCTACTGATTTATAGAGCAAAGAAGTTGTTTAAAAGAAATGGATGGCAGATCCCTCAAAACCCAACCAACAGCAAATTTAGGTTTGATAAAAGCAAGGCCAAATGCTACAACTGTAATCAACTAAGTAATTTTTCTAGGGAAAGCAGAGCTCCAAAATCCAATCCAGTAGCCACTTAAGCCTCCATATCTTCTTCCACACATAAAGCTGCTTCAACTGAACAACAAACTGCTACTGTTGCTCACAAAGTTGACTGGAGCTTCATGGTGCAAGAAGTGACTCCTGCTCAAGCACATAGGGCTGGAATTGATGATAGCAAGGTATATGAAAATCTTTGCACTCTAGCTTGTATTGCTAAAGTGAAACTGTATAAGGACTATAACATGGAAATTAAATCTGATATTAAGTCCTTAAACATCTTAAAATCTGACTTTAAAAGGGCAGAATCTGACTAAAATGAAATTGAAGAGTTAAAAATAATTGTGTCGTCTTTAAAGCATGAACAAACAAATTATAGGACTCAAATCAAAGATTTAATTTACAAGTTAACTGAGGCTCAAGCCCAGCTAGTCATAGCTGAGGCTAAAGCAAAGAAGTATGCTATTGAAGAGCATAACTTCTAAACCATTCTTGTATTATCCTCCTACTCAAAATTATATTATCAAAACAAAGGTAGGTAGGGAACCAATGAAATTGATCCACCATATTCTTATGATTCTATAAGACAACCAAGATGTGGTACTGAAGAACAAGAGGTTCCATCTGCTAACCCCCTATCTTATGAGAGGAAGAATGATGCAAATATGGAGTCCAATACAGGAAAGGATCAGGTTGAAAACTCGATCCTCACCTGTAATGAACAACTCCTAACCACCAAAGCTAGAAGAAACAAAGCCAAGGCATCCAGGAAAACTGCTAAGAAAGTACCTGAATCCAAGCTGAAGATAGACCTAAAGCAAAAGGGTCTGTTTATCTCAGCAGGATTCCAGGTGGTTGGAATATTTGATCAAGGAAAAAAATGCAGCACCAACACTCCTATCCAGCTGAAGGATCAGAAACTGAAAGGAAGACTGTTAAGAAATTCAAGAAACAACAGTCAGCACACCTCGTGAAAAGTAACATTGCATGCATAATATGTGGTGTAAGGTTATTTGTAAGGCTGATGCAACCCAAACACCCAAAGTCTCTCCTGCATGCATGCACAAGTGTACTGAAGTGGAATGCTTCGGAAGTTTCACACTGCCTTAGAAATTACTCTAAGTGTGAAATCTTCTGAAGCCAAGACCAATATCTTCAGAAGCTAAAAGATGAAGTCTTCCGAAGCTTCAAATACAAAGTCTTCCGAAGCCAACTATTGAAGACAGATTTTTTTCGAAGACTTTTTAATTACATGCTTTATCTGATGTACGTTTTACCTAAAGCTGAACCACTTTCCGCCACAACTTTGATAAGACACCCACTTTACATGAGTTGATGAAAAGGTCCATGCTTTTGGTAAACTGTACATTGAGGTCTTGAGTCTATAACTTTCCACTTTATGTACTTTATCCTTGTTGTAATATATTAGGATGTGAGCTATGGCATGTCATAGTCACTAGTCAAAAGGCAATCTGCCTTTTGACTCTACATTAAATATATTAGGATGTGAGCTATGGCATGTCATAGTCACTACTCAAAAGGCAATCTGACTTTTGACTCGACATTGATTTTGTTGTCTAGATCATGTATCCAACTGGCCTTCAAAGTATGGCCGGCTGTAGGTTGTAGTATAACTATTTCTGGTCCTTGTAACTTATCAGTAGAACTTTTGTAAACCATTTGTAAGGAACTAGAGAGCAATATACATCAACCTTGAAAACCAATTACTTGTGTTTGTTCTTGTTATGTCTCATATACATTTGTGTTTCTTAGTTCTTAAAACTGATTTTCTCCAGTTCCCCATTTGAATTGTTAAGTGTTGTTGCACACTCTCCTCTTGTGTTGTTGTGTTGTAAGTGCATAACCCTTCACCCGGTCCTACAATTGGTATTAGAGCTTTTAAGGCTCTTGATATAAGATCTCACCATCTTAAGATCCCTTACACACACAAAATACTTAACCCTTCAAATGGCAGCTATCTCTAAAGCTGATATGGAAACTGGAACCATGACAAAGTCCCCACTTGTCACTCTTGATGACTTTGGCACTTGGTGCCAAAGAATGGAAGGCTTCATCAAGTGTCAAGACTCAAGAATGTGGAAATCTATTGTCAGTGGACCTTACATACCAAGCACCTCTTCAGCTATTACTGGAGGTGGTATGATTCCCAAGGATGTGGCTGACTACTCAGATGAAGATAGAAAGAGAGTAGAAATTAATCAAAAAGCCATGACAGCCCTTTAGACTGCTCTTCCAAACTCTGTATACAGAAGTTTAAAGAAATGTAAAACAGCTAAGCAGCTATGGGATGCATTGAAACTAATGTATGAGGGTTCCACTTAAGCCAAGGAGAACAAGAAGGATCTCCTAAAGCAGCAGTTTGAAAATTTCACCTTCAAAACAGGTGAGACCAGGACTCAACAATACTTCAGGTATGTTGAGATTGTGGGTACTGTAGTGGATGTTGGAGTAACCTTTGAGAACAGGGATATTGTAAGGAAGTTTATGTCTTCTCTTCCTAGGCAATAGACATATTATTGTGTTGTAATCAAGAGGACTGAGAACCTTAAGACCCTCACTTTGACATAGTTGTATGGCATTCTCAATGGATACTAGATGGAGATGAACATGCAAGGTTCATCTGCTAACTCCAGTAATCAAATGGGTTCAGCCCTTCATGTGACTGAAAGGGATAGCATTGAACCCCATCATCATCTCATATGCTACCCTGACATCTCACAAAAGGGTCCTTTCATCACCTTCCCAGAGACACCAAGGGAGAACTATACTCAAGGAAGCCCATTCCAAGAGACAAGTTCTTCTCAAGCTTTTGTGTCTTTTGATGAAAGTTATGGCAGCTTCCTATTCACCCTTGAAGACTTGGACTGCACCCATCCATATAAGGTGGAGTACATGGAGATAGTCTAGCAAATGGCTCTTCTCACTTACAGAGCCAAGAGGTTCTACAAGCGGACAGGAAGGAAGTTCCCCAGCAATACAGCCAGTGGAATGTTTGGGTTGGATAAAAGCAAAGTTAAGTTTGGGTTGGATAAAAGCAAAGTTAAGTGTTACAACAGTAATTTGATAGGTCACTTTGCTAGGGAGTGAAAGGCACCAAGAATAAATGGTGGAAAAGCACAATCCAGACCAAGATACACTAATAAAGCTACCCAGAATGAGAAGCCAAAGCAGCAAGCTACAGTTGCTGTTGAAGAATGAGGCTTCGACTGGAGCTTTCAGGTGGAAGATGCATCTACAAACCAAGCATTAATGGCTGGCCATGATGAAACCAAGATATTAGAACATCTTTGTACTCCTGAATGTATTGTTAAAGTCAACAGATACAGGTCCTATGACTTAGAAATGAGATCTGATCTTGAGTCCTTGAACATCTTGAAATCTGATTTTAGAAAAGCTGAAAATGATTATAAGTTAAAGATAGAGGACTTAGAGAAAACTATTTCAGTTCTAAAACATGAGCATACAAATTATAGGACTCAGATCAAGGATCTTATAACTAAGTTAACTGAATCCCAGGCTAAGCTTGTGATCAACAAAGCCAGGGCAGAAAAATGTGTTCTTGAAGAAGAGACCTTCAAGAACATCTTATCCTCATCCTTGCATGCAAAAGTTTGTTATCAAAATAAGCAGGGACTGGGATCTAGTGAGATTGCTCCTCCACACACAATCTTGTCTGTAAGATCACCTAGGTATGGAACTTGTGAAGATGAGCTTCCTCACATAGACCCCTTGAGTGAAGAGGATGAAGAAGTGGTAGTGAAGAATTCCTCTGGGAATAGTGAAGAGGAGGATTCTAAGAAGTGTCACTATCCTTCTGAGGAGAGCGGGAAGCCTGGGATGATCAAGTCTATGAGGAAGAACTTGATCAGAAAGAGCAAGAGAAAGGCTAGGAGGGCTCAAGAGATCAAGGCCACTTTCAACTCTAAGCAGAAACAAGTCTTTATTTTTGCAGGGTTTAACATGGTTAAGACTGAAGACATCAATCTTAACTCTACTACTAAGAGTTCTGGTTCATGTTCAAATCATCTCAGCATCAAGAAGAAGGCTGATCAGTTGTGTACCACTGCTACACATCCTGAACCATCTAACTCCAAGAACAGTCCTCAGCCCAAAGGGACTGTCTCAGCATCTGCAAAGATCAAGGTGGAGAAGGGAAGTGATCAAAGTCATCCTTGTTCTCAGAAGAAAACTCTTAGGAGGAAAAAGATGAAATGTGTTATGTGTGAGAGTACTTCTTATCTTGCTAAGGATTGTCCATACAATCCAAGAGGTACTCTTCATGTGACCAAGAAAGAGACTTCCAGGAGCTCTAAGAAGAATTCAGCTTCAGAAGGAAAATCTGTTTCCTTCGAAAGCTCCAAAGTAAAGAAGAAGGCAAGTGGAAAATTTCCTTCGGAAGAAAATTTGGTCTCGAAAGAAGGAATACTTCCGAAGCACTGAAGTCTTCCGCAGTGCTAGCAAGATCTTCTGAAGGTCCAGTCATCAAAACTTCCAAAGTCTCAAAAGCTTCTAAAGTATTGAAGGTCAGGTCCAAACTTTCAAAGGTGGTGTGGAAGTCAAAGAAAGACCAAGTGACTGAAAATTCTCCATCAACAACAGCAAAAGATCCTCTAAGCACAACTGTAGGATCTATTACTATTTCATTACCTTCTACTTCTTTTGATGAGCCTAAGACCAATAAGGCTTGGGTTTCCAAATGTAACTAATCATTTTCTTTGTGCAGGAACAGCTCAAGACAAACAAGAATATCTGGATAATTGATAGTGGTTGTTCCAGGCACATGACAGGCAATAGGTCACTATTCTAAAACTTTGAAAGAATTGATGGAGGACTAGTTGCTTTTGGAGGAGATGAAGGAGGTTACATTTCTGGAAGGGGCAAGGTCATAAATGGTAAGCTCAGCATTGAGAAGGTAAACTTTGTCAAGGAGCTTGGGTAAATCTTCTATGTGTATCCCAATTTTGTGATCAGAGTCATAACATGCTCTTTTCTGAGCATGAGTGCATTGTCTCTAGCCCGGGGTGATTATTCCTCATGAGCATATCCTGTTCAGAGCCCCCAGGTTAGGTAACATGTATAAGATAGACTTGCAAGAAACATCTCCCTCAGGAGAAGTTTCATGCTTTCTATCTAAAGCTAATAGTGACGAGTCTTTTCTCTGGTATAAAAGAATGTGCCATGTAAACTTTAAAAACATGAATAAGCTAATTAAAAATGATTTGGTAACTGGAATGCCAAAGAAACAGTTTACAAGTGATGATCATTGTGTTGCATGCCTGAAAGGTAAGCAACATAAGGTATCTCACAAGCCTAAGGAAAGAAACTCCATCACTACACCCCTACACTTGTTACATATGGATCTCTTTGGCCCCACCAGTGTAATGAGTCTAGGAAGGACCTCTTACTGTCTGGTGATCACAGATGACTTTACAAGATTCACTTGGGTTTTCTTTATTAGAACTAAGGATGAGAACCCTGAGATTTTGAAAAATTTCATCTTATGAATTGAGAATCAATGTGATCATATGGTCAAAACCATAAGATGTGATCAAGGAACTGAATTTAAGAACCAAATCCTTGACACAATTTTGTGATGAAAAGGGTATTACAAGACAATACAGTGCTCCCAGGACTCCTCAGCAAAATGGTGTTGCTGAGAGGAGAAATAGGACACAGATTGAAGCTGCAAGAACCATGTTGTTTGACTCTAAACTGCCCATCACCTTCTGGGCAAAGGCAGTCAACACTGCCTGCTATGTGCAAAATAGAGTTTTAGTAGTTGAGTCTCATGGTAAGACTCCTTATGAACTTTGGCACAAGAGAAATCCTTTCAATTGTTTTCTCAGGTCATTTGGATGTCCATGCAGCATCTTGAATACCAAAGATCAAATTACCAAGTTTGCTGAGAAATCAGATGATGGACACTTTATTGGATACTCTTCTCAAGCTAAAGCTTATAGAGTATACAATCTCAGAACTAGAGTAGTTGAGGAGTCTGCCAATGTGACCTTCAATGAGCACACTCCCATTGTGAAAGCATCTGGTCCGGATTGGCTATTTGATCTTGATTTAGTTACCAACTGTTTTAAGAAATCTTATGAGAATGTTTCAGGATCTATAGACATTTTACCTCCAGGTGATCCTGATCCAAGATTTGAGCTAAGAAGACCTTCAAGTTACACATCTTCAGCTCCAGTTGTAACTACTTTAGCAAATGAAGTTTCTATCAGCATAACCATGACAAATTCAGCTGATACATCTGAGATGCCTTCAAGTTCCAGCTCAGAAGCTCAACAGACAAACAAAGAAACTTCAAATGCAGAAGAAAATGATGGTGGTGGTACAGTGATTAAGAATTTCCTGATGCTGATAACCACTCCACATGTGAACATATCAATGATGTCATACACTCATTGGATCAAGTTTCTCTTGATAAGTGTTCTGATGTGGTGGAGAAGCATCTATGCCAGATCTAAATTTCTCTAATTTAGATCTCTCTCAGTAACTTGCTGTGATCCCTCAACTAAGGATCCACAAGTCTCATCCTACCACAAACATCACTGCAGATGTTGAACAGGGGTAAGAACAAGAGGACAAACCCATAAAGCTAATGTTTGTCTTCACTCTTGTTTCTTGTCCCAGATAGAGCCTAAGAAAGTTGATGAGGCTCTGAAGGATGGAAGATGGATTGAAGCCATGCAAGAGGAGCTGCTTCAATTCAAAAGACAGAAGGTTTGGAACCTATGTCCTCTTCCTCATGGGAAGACAACTATAGGAACCAAATGGGTATTTAGGAATAAGAAAGATAATAGAGGTTTTGTCATAAAAACAAAGCTAGACTAGTTGTTCAAGGATACACACAAGAGACTACACTGATGTTTTTGCTCTTGTAGCAAGACTAGAAGCTGTTAGGATATTCTTGGCATTTGCTGCATCCAAGAACTTCAAGGTCTATCAACTTGATGTCAAGTGTGCTTTTCTGTATGGGGTGATTGATGAAGAGGTGTATGTCAAACCACCACCTGGTTTTGCAGATTGTGATCATCCTGATTATGTTTGCAAGCTTGATAAGGCTCTGTATGGGCTACACCAAGCACCAAGAAAGTGGTATGAGAGTCTATCTCAGTATCTCTACAAGCATGGTTACAGAAGGGGTACTATAGATGGAACTCCCTTCATCAAAGGACAGGGAAATAACCTAATGCTAGTTCAAGTGGATGTAGATGACATCATTTTTGGTTCAACTAATCCAAGGCTCTGCAAAGACTTTGAGAAGCTGATGAAGGATAGATTTGAAATGAGTACCATAGGGGAACTCAATTTCTTTCTAGGAATTCAAGTGAAGCAAGTTGAAGATGGAATCTTCATAAGTCAGTCAAAGTAAGTTCAGGACGTACTCAAAAGATTCACCATGACTGATTGTAAGATTGCTATGACACCAATAGCAAGAAACCACTCCCTTGGGCCTGATCTTGAGGGGGGGTGTGTGGATGAACACCTCTATAGGGCTATGATTGGGTCTTTTATGTATCTTACAGTTAACGGGCCTAATATCATGTTTGTCACATGTATTTGTGCAAGATATCAAGCCAACCCCAAGATGTCTCACCTTATCACTATCAAGAGAATTCTAAGATACCTCAAAGGTGCCTTAATACTTGGTCTTTGGTATCCCAAGAATTCTGACTTCAATCTATATGCATATACAGATAGTGATTATGGTGATTGCAATATGGCTGCAAAGTCTACATCTGGGGGATGTTAGTTTCTTGGTGGAAGGGTTGTCTCATGGCAATACAAGAAACAATCCCGTGTCTCTACATCAACTGCTGAAGCTGAATACATTGTTACTGCAAGCTGCTATGCTCAAGTGCTTTGGATTCAAAATCAGATGCTTGACTATGATTTAAAATTCAAGGAGACTCCCATTCACATAGACAACAACAGTGCTATCTCCATCACAGAGAATCCTGTGCAGCACTCAAGGACAAAACACATAAATATAAGGTATCATTTAATTGGAGATAACTTTGAAAAGGGATTAATTAAACTAGTTGTAGTTAACACAAATGAACAATATGCTAATCTGTTTACAAAAGCCTTTGACGAATAGAGATTTAAGTATCATATATCAGCTATCGGGATGATTAACTTTGAGTAGCTTTTTCTTAAAACTAATTCATTTTATTTCTTAAAATCTGTGTTTCCTAAGTTGTCTAGTTTATCACCCTCATAAGCTCATGTTTTCTGTGGATAAAATTTTTTTGAAGAGTTTTCCTAGTTATCTTACATGTTTCCTAGATATGTTCAATACATTCTTAACTATGAACTGGGCTCACAGTTGAGGGAAACAGGTAATATTCTTAAATTGGGACAGATGAAGCCCAGCATCCTTAAAATTTTAAAGAAGCCAACTGTTGGCTTCTCAGGGTAGATACAGCCCTTGTCCTAAAAATGTTAGAGCTCATTGCTCAAGGTGACAACCTAGCAACACAAGCTAGTGTTGAACCCACACCTTCTACATCACAACCACCAAAACAACCACAAATCACCCTCACCTACCAAAGAAAACACAAACGAACCCCTACTCAAGCTATTGAGTCTGTGCAGGCCCCCATATACTTACCTATACAGGAGGAAGTGGATACTGGAGCTCCCACTTCCCCTGAGGAGCAAACCACTCCCATTACTTCAAAGATCAGTGCTGAGATTCCTCATGCTCAGCCTGATGAGCTCACAAGCCCAACTGCCTTATGCCTTCACTCCGAGTCTCAACACTTAAGTGAACAACCTTCAGGGGACAGCTACCATCCTTAGCGTTTAAACTTAAACCAACCCATTCCCAATCTTGACTTCTATACTTATGAAGACTTAGGGGTTAGTGAGTACCACGAGTCTCCCTACTACTCCACTCCTCAAAGAGAGATGAGTGCTCCTATGTCACCTAGGTCTAGCCCACATCAGTCACCTATCACTAAGGTGGATACTTCTAAGCCTGTTCAGGATATCCATATCGAAGAGGCTCTCATTTCCGCAAGTGATTACATCATTCAGACCTCAACCATGGCAACTCAGATCATTGACACTTCAATTGAAGTTGTCACTGAGCAGAGGAAATCCAGCAGCCAAGAACACCATGCTGGTGATGAGGAAGAAGATCTTAGTCCGATTATCTCATCCCCTAATGATTCTTCTGATGAAGATGAGGGGAATCTGAGACTAAAGTTGCAAAAACTGTCAAAAACATGCACTTATTTAGTCTCCAAGGTTAGTCGTCTTAAATCTCAAGTGACTACCTTGCAACCTTTAAGAGGAGCTCAACCAGGAACACAAGAACCTGTGAATGTGATTGACCTAACTCCTAGCTCACCTATGCAAGAGGGTGATGCTACCAAAAGGGGGAGGAAGTCATTACAGTCACAGAACCTGGGAGTTCTTCAGGGAGTATGGACACTGAGGACTCACCATCCTCACTTGCAATTGTGCATACTCAGCAACTTTCTCAAGTTCATATTGATGTGGACAATATAGACTCAGTCATTAGGAGTCTCTTTGAGAAAGTCATTCCAAGAGCTATATCATCCCCACCAACTTCAAGTCATATTTTTGGGTGGAGGTATGATGCTGATAGAAGAACTCTTATTCTTCAAAAAGTTCAAGATAGGAACACTGCAGAGTTTAGCCTTAGAAGAAGACTAAGGCAATAAGGAAATATCATCGGTCAACTGGATGTTGAGGCATACCCTATGATTAGCTTCAAAGGGAAAACCTTAACTGAAGGCCTAGTGGTAGAACCTGAGAGCCCTGTCTCACCATCAACTACTACAGAGGTTCAATCCCTTGATGAGACACCTGCTGGTGAAGGTGCATCTCAACCTCTCTCTGGCCAGAGCTTGGAAGCTACACCAAGCAATGAAGGCCAAAGCTCTCTCCACCCTGAGTCACAAAGGTCTGTGAGCGACAAAGGGAAAAGAAAATTAACTTCTGAGGAGATTGAGGAGGAGGAAAGAGAGAGGAAAAGGAAGCTAAGGGGGGAAAGTTCCTCTACTAGGTCTGCAAGACTCATGGAAAGTGGTATCAGGGCTGCCCCCCAGACCAAATACTCAGGATGATAAGTTAGGGCAGTCAGGATCAACTACTTGCAGACCAGGAACTATGACATAGATAACATCATTTCCCTCCCCTTAGATGAGTTAAATGAACTGGCTGACATGGAACTGTCAAAAGAGAGAAAAGAGGAAGAGGATGCAGAGCTACTTCTTAAAATCAAAGAAGAAAGAAGACAAAAGAGACTCTTCAAGCATGTGCCTACTCCCTCACCAGTTCAAGAAACTCATGAACAAGAGGATGTGGTACCACAAGAACCTCAGGTAGACAAAGAGAAGGATAGAATCAACATGATAAACTACCTGAGTACCACAAGCCTCTATCAGGCTGATACACTTCTTCCCTTACCCTTTGACTACATTGAGTTTGAGTACCTAAAACAACTTGAACTTGATGTAGTCGAAGAAAGAAAGATCACCAAAAGAAAGTTAAGGGAAGAGGCTGTAAAGTCAAGAGCCATCATCCATAAAAACTTGAAGAAGTCTGCTGATAGGCAGAAGATGATGAGCTTCTTGAAGCTGTAGAGATTCTCCTGAAGGAGACTTGGTCCCATGTCTCTATCCACCATGGATGAGCACATCAAGGTAATCAAGCAAAAGATTCAAAGAGGTGAACTTGTTGACTTACACTCCCCACCAAGTCAGGTCCCTCAGGAAGTGGAGATTAAGGTTGAAACATCTAAGACAACACAACCTGAATCTCCTGCTGAACCTCAGCAAGCTTCCACTTCTGGTCCACAGCAGGGATCTGTCCCCTCTTAATCTGAACCTATGAGAGAGGAAGACCCAACCGAGAAAGACAAAGAAGATCAATTAGGTGTTGTAGGCCAGTCTTCTCAGTTAAAAAGTTCAAAGAGGAGAAGAAGGACGGTTTCCAAACCAAATTCAAAGAAAAAGAAGAAAGAAACATCCAACTCCAAACCTCAGGATGCGTCAGAACATCCTGAGGATGTCCAACAAGAGGATGCTCCACCAACTGCAATTCAAGCAGCTCCTCTAGAATGAAAAAGACCCGTCTTGTCTTAGACATACACTATAAATCCAGAAAGATGGCATATCATAAGAGATCAAGGTGTTGAACATATCTACACATGGCAGGATATGTTCAATCTACCTCTTTATGATCTTTTTGACATGAGAAGATATATGAGAGTCTGAGTGATCCTGATCATCTTATGAAGAAAGGGATGGTCATTATCATAATGAGGACTACCAACATCTAAAGTCTTCAAGTGTTTTGGTAGCATCAATCTAGGGGGAGTTTGTAAGGTTATTTGTAAGGCTGATGCAACCCAAACACCCAAATTCTCTCCTATATGCATGCGCAAGTGTACTGAAGTGGAATGCTTCGGAAGTTTCATACTGCCTTAGAAATTACTCTAACGGTGAAATCTTCCAAAGCCAAGACCAATATCTTCCGAAGCTAAAAGATGAAGTCTTCCGAAGCTTTAAAGACAAAGTCTTCTGAAGCCAACTATTGAAGACAGATTTCTTCCGAAGACTTTTTAATTACATGCTTTATCCTATGTACCTTTTACCTAAAGCTGAACCACTTTCCGCTGCAACTCTGATAAGACACCAACTTTACATGAGTTGGTGAAAAGGTCCATGCTTTTGGTAAACTGTATAATGAGGTCTCGAGTTTGTAACTTTCCACTTTATGTACTTCATCCTTTTTGTAATATATTAGGATGTGAGCTATGGCATGTCATAGTCACTAGTCAAAAGGCAATCTGCCTTTTGACTCTACATTGATTTTGTTGTCTAGATCATGTATCCAGCTGGCCTTCAAAGTATGGCCGGCTGTAAGTTGTAGTATAAGTATTTCTGGTCCTTGTAACTTATCAGTAGAACTTTTGTAAACCATTTGTAAGGAACTAGAGAGCAATATACATCAACCTTGAAAACCAATTACTTGTGTTTGTTCTTGTTCTGTCTCATATACACTTGTGTTTCTTAGTTCTCAAAACTGATTTTGTCCAGTTCCCCATTTGAATTGTTAAGTGTTGTTGCACACTCTCCTCTTTGTGTTATTGTGTTGTAAGTGCATAACCCTTCACCCGGTCCTGCATGTGGTCTGTATAATCACATGGCTAAAGATTGTTACTACAATCCTGCAAGCACACATTATGCAAGAAGGAAGATATCAAGGAAGGTTTCACATTTGGACCTTATCACTTGGTTCAAATGTTGAGAAAAGGAAAACTTACTTCCGAAGCCAAATTACTTTCAGAAGAAAATTATTCTTCCGAAGGAAAAACAGCTTTGGAAGTAAAGACAAAGAAAATTCCAAAGAACAAAAGAATTCCTTTGAAACCTTCCGAAGAGAAGACTGCTTCGGAAGAACAGGTTTTGAAAGCTTCTTACGAAAAGAAAGAAGCTTTGGAAGAAAGCTCTGCTTCTCAAGCTTCATCAAGCTTATCTTTGCTGGTCAACTAAAGGATAGAATGGAAGATCAAAGAGATGCTGCAACACCAACCTCTTCTTCCAAAACCATAATTGAACCCCCATGTCTACATTTTGGTTCAATTCTATCATCCACATTGGAAGAACCCAAGACCAACAAGGCATGGGTCTCCAATAGGAACTAACTTTTTCACCTTATGTGCAGGGACATCCACTTGCAAAAATGGAAATATATGGATTGTGGACAGTAGATGCTCAAGGCACATGACAGGAAACAGATCTCTTTTTCAATAATTTCAACATTTTGATGGAGGACCTATTCAGTTTGGAGGTGAAACTGGAGAATACATTTCTGACAGGGGAAGTGTTTCCAATGGTAAGTTAAAAATTGACAAGGTAAACTTTGTCAAATAGCTTGAAGACAACTTGTTAAGTGTTTCTCAATTCTGTGACCAAAAGCACCACATGCTTTTTATAGAACATGAGTGCATTATCCTCGAACCTAGGATGACAATTCCTCAGGAGTTGGTGCTTCTTAGATCTCCCAGGAAAAGGGATATGTACAAGCTTGATATGAAAAGTGCTTCCCCACTGGGTGAAGTATCATGCTTTCTTTCCAAAGCAAATGGTGACGAGTCTACTCTATGGCATAAGAGAATGTGCCATGTTAATTTAAAGACCATGAACATGCTGGTCAAAAAAACTTAGTACATAGTGTGCTTAAAAAGGAGTTTATTTGCAAGGATAATTATGTTGTTTACCTGAAAGGAAAACAACACAAGGTTCCTTATAAATCCAAAGAAGTGAACTCTATCATCACTCCATTACACTTGTTACACATGGATCTCTTTGGTCCTACAAGTATAATGAGCATTGGAAGGAAATTATACTGCCTTATGATTGTTGATGACTTTACTAGATATACATGGGTTTTCTGCTTAAGAACTAAGGATGAAACTAGTGAAATTTTAAAATATTTTATTCTTAAAATTGAGAACCAGATAGATCATAAGGTAAAAATCTTAAGAAGTGACCAAGGGACTGAGTTCAAGAATCAAGTTCATGACTTATTTTGTAACTCTAAGGGGATCACCAGACAATATAGTCCTCCCAGAACTCCTCAACAAAATGGTGTTGCTGAGAGGAGAAATAGGACACTTATTGAGGCTGCTAGGACTATGTTGGCTGATTCAAAGCTGCCTCTAACATTCAGGGCAGAGCCAGTCAGCACTACATGCTATGTGCAGAACAAAGTTCTTATAGTTAAGCCCCATGGAAAAACCCCTTATGAGCTATAGAACAAGAGACCACCATTCATTTGTTTTCTTAGATCCTTTGGTAGCAGGTGTACCATACTTCACACAAAGGACAATTTATCAAAATTTGCTGAAAAGTCGAATGATGCTATCTTTGTTGGATATTCTTCAAGCTCCAAAGCTTATAGAGTATACAACATTAAGAATCAACAATTTGAGGAATCATATAATATTGTTGTTAATAAGCAAACTCTTTGTGTTAAGGGGAATGGCCCTAAATATATCTTTAAGTTAAAATTGTTTCCTAACTGTTCTAAATCTTCTTGTGAGATTGTTTTAGCTAGAACAAGTGGACAAATAGACTCCTATGAAGATCAAATGTTTGAGTTCCCAAGTCCTCTTCCAAAATCTCCAAGAAGACATGAAGATCAAGCTCCCATAGTTGGTAATCCGGAGAGTCTCACCATCTCTAGAACCAATGGAGCATTAACAAGTTGTCAGCCAAATGAGCCCCAATCTTCACCTAACAGACAACTTTAGTAATCAACACCACGCTAATGAAAACAGTGACATGGAGGAATAGGAAACTGTTGATCCTGCTTCACATCAACTCATAACTAATGCTGTAACACATTAATTGAATAAGTCCTCATTGAATGAATGTGAGACAACAGCTGCTGGTGGTGTTCATAATCCTAAGCAAAACATCTCTAACTTGGATCTATCTATACAACTAGATGTGATTCCTAGGCTCAGGATCTATAACACCCACCCAGCTGAGAACATCATTGGGGATGTCTTAGAGGGTGTAAAGATAAGGAGTCAAACCCATCAAGGGAATGTCTGCTTGTATTCATGCTTCCTCTCTCAAATTAAGCCCAAGAAAGTGGAAGAAGCCTTAAAGGACAATAATTAAGTTGAAGCAATGCAAGAGGAATTGCATCAATTCAAAAGGCAGAAGTTGTGGAACTTATGTCCACTACCAAAAGGCCAAGTCCCTATAGGCACCAAATGGGTGTACAGGAACAAGAAAGATGACAGAGTTTTGATCATCAAGAACAAGGCCAGACTTGTTGTTTAAGGGTACACATAAGAGGAAGGAATTGAGTACACAAATGTCTTTGCACCTGTTGCAAGACTTGACGCTGTTAGGATATTTCTTGCTTTTGCAGCATCCAAGAACTTCACTATCTACCAACTTGATGTGAAATGTGCATTCTTGTATGGGGATATCGACAAAGAAGTCTATGTGTGCCAACCACCTCGATTTGAAGATCCATATCATCCCAACTATGTGTGCAAATTGGACAAGGCACTCTATGGCCTACACCAGCACCTAGGCTGTGGTATGAGACTGTCTTCAATTCCTATTGAAGAACGGCTATACCAGAGGCACCATAGACAAGACATTGTTCATAAAGAGATCTGGAAAAGGACATTTTGCTCATAGAATTCTATATGGATGAAATCATATTTGGTTCTTCAAATGACCAAATGTGTAAGGACTTTGAGAGAACCATGAGGAAGAAGTTTGAGATGAGTTCTATGGGCAAGATGGACTTCTTCCTTAGAGTTCAAGTGAAGCAGATGAAAGAATGGTTTTTCATCAGTCAATCTAAGTATGTTAAGGACATCTTAGATAGATCTGAAATGAAGGATTGTAAGCCAGCCAAGACTCCTATAGCCAGGAACCATAATCATTGTCCTGACTCTAGGGGGAGGATACTGATCAGCATCAGTACAAGGAAATTATTGGGTCTGTAATGTATCTAACTGCAAGCAGCCCTGATATCATGTTTGCAACTTGCATCTGTGCAAGATATCACGGTACTCCTAAGGTGTCTCACCTGGTTGCTATCAAAAGGATTCTTAAATACGTCAATGGAGCTCCTAAACTAGGACTCTTGTATCTTAAGAACAAGGACTTCAACCTCTATATTTATATTTTTAGTGACTATGGTGGCTGCAACATCAACAAGAAATCAACATCAGGAGGATGTCAATTTCTTGGTAGAAGGATCATTTCATGGCAATGCAAAAAAACAATCCTGTGTCTTTACATCAATTGCTGAAGCTGAATACATTGCTGCTGCCAGCTGCTGTGCTCAACTGCAGTGGATTCAGAATCAGATGATAGACTACGGATTCAACTTCATGGAAACTCCTATCCACATAGACAACAAGAGTGCCATTTCCATCATAGAGAATCCAGTGAAGCACTGAAAGACCAAGCATATTGACATCAGGTATCATTTCTTCCAAGATATGCATAAGAAGAATCTCATAAAATTTGTTAAGCTTGATTCAAATGAACAAAATGCTGACTTGTTCATGAAGGAATTTGATGAACAATGATTTAAATATTTAATTACAGCTATTAGGATGATCAACCTTGACTAGATCTCTTTTGAAAACCTTTTTAAATATGACATGGCCTTTTTGTCTAACAATTACAATCTAAGCCTTGTTACAGAAATTTTCTTCAAAACTTTCTAAGTAAGAATTCTTCCGAAGAGAAATTTACCTACGGAAGAAGATTTTCTCAGTCTTCCGCAGGTAAATTACTCTAATTGTTTCTTCTTCCGCAGAAGCTTTTCGCCTCGGAAGAATGTTTGATCAAGTATCAAAACAGCTTCCAAAGCTTATTAACTTCTTGCTCTTGAAAACAATCCTACTTTCAGAAGCAAATTTGTCTTAATATTATATTTGTCTTCGGATGTAAAATTTGCTTCGGAAGAAACACTTAAAGGGAAACACAAGTGTTACCCATCAAAAGACATTTAACCTTCAAAAGAAAATTAACTGTAGCGGATATCTTTTATGCCCCACTTTGTAAAAAGGTAAAAGATTTTCTCAGTAAAAGAAGATGTCGTTGAATTATTTAAATGGATTTATCTTTCCGCCTAATCTTATCGAAACCTAAGCCATCTTGTCTACATCATTACCCTTTATCCGCTAAGATTTTACCTCCATTTATACATGAACTCCGACCATTTCTCTCCTTTCTTACCGCTACAGAATTTTCTACCACCGATTTATAGAGTTGACTCCCAAATTTCCCCCACTATCATTCATCTTCTTCACAGCTCCTCTAATCAACCAGATACTCAGAAACCATGGCCCTCAATCCCTAACACAACAAGGTCGCAATCCTTGACTCCAGAAAGGATGTTGGCTATGCCCTAATCATCCAGTTCCTCAACCTATCAACATACTTCACTGCCCTCATCATGAACCCCCTTGTTTACTCCAATAACATGGCCGATTTCTGGTCACGTGCAAGGAGTGAAACCCACAATAACTAGAGGGTTATTCGGTCAATAATATGCGGCCAAGAGTTGATCATTAGTGAGACCACCATCCGTGAGCATCTGAAGATCCATGATGTGGGCGCCCCTATTGATTTCCCTAACTCGGATTTGGCAGACTCTTATCTCCAAATAGGCTATGGAGGTGATGTGCTCATGTCTACCATTTATAAGTACAATTTCTCTTATAACTGAAAGTTCCTGCACATTGTTCTTCATTACTTATCAAACAAATCCGGGGGATGGGATCAAATCCCACATGATTTGGGGGCCTGGTCCATGGAATGGTGAGGAACCTTTGGTTTAACTACTCACAGTTTGTGCTGCTGAATCTGATCAGCAATATCAACTGGGATTCCTTCTACATGTATCCTAGGTATATAAAGCACATCATCAACTGTGAACTGGACTAGGACAAGCTTCAATTTGCCTACACTCTCCCAGTTCCTCAGATGAAACCTATAATATTTAAAACTTTGAAGAAGGTTTTAGCCCATTTAACTGGAAGATTCACTGATCTTCTTCTAAGTATGTTTGAGCCAATGGTTCATGGTGACGTCCCTACAGGCCGAGTACGTGATGAACCCCCACCAGATTCACCCATTATTCGCCATCCCATATAGCTCACTTACTACAGACACACCAAACGAACCCTTGATCAATCTACTCTGCTTGATCCAATCCCCTCTGTTCAATCCAAAAAGACTAGAGTAGAAACATAGGCTCCCACTCAGTTTGAGAACCTACCATCCTCCACAATAGACCTCAGTGTCATAGTTGAGTCTCCTCAGTCTCAACCAGACGAGTCCACAACCCTAGCCTTAAGCCCTCAGGGTGAGTCACAACACTCCCCTGAGAAGCCTAAAAGGGACATCGACATCATGGAATCCATTGCTTATGCAATGAAATCCATAGGTGATGGCCAAGGTCTCAGGTCAATAGATATCCATGTCACATCCTTTCTTGACCTTCTTACCTGACCTGATGAGGATATCATACTCCATATGGACATTGAAGTTGATCCATCTCACCACTCTCAAGATCAACAGAGCCCTTTGGAGCCTCTGATATTCAGCCCACATCAGGCAGCCAGTACTGAGGTGAGTCTCATAGATGTGGAGGGGACTCATGTGGATAAAGCTTCCAGTACTGAGAGTGCTTCATTAGCCTCTCAGGACAGTGGTAACATCAGTCAGCCTTTATCCATGGCAACTTTGCATCTCAATGTTTCTGAAGGAGACATTGAATTAAAGAGGAACCCTGGGTGCCAAGAAACAATATCAAGTGGTGCGGAGGAACATACTAGGTATGTTATCCCATCTCCCCGTGATTTCTCACAAGAGGATGAGGGTAGTCTGTAACACACCATTGAGTATCTACTCAACAAAATCTCAAACCTTGAATCCAAGGTTAAGATTTTGGAAATTAGATCTGCCACTCAACTACTTGAGATTAACACTCTCAAGGCCCAACAAGCTGAGACACCGATTGAGAGGTCTGTCAGGCATGTACATACCCAGGTCTCTGCGAGCTCTTCCTCAAACTCATCTGACTCTCAAGATGATGCTACCAAAAAGGGGGAGAGTATGCAGGGACAAAGATCTGATCAGGAGACATCTGCTCACTCTTTAGAGCAGATATCAACTTAGGAGGAGATGTCTGTTCACTCTTTGGAACAGACATCAACTCCCATGGAGCCCAACATTGCCATTACCTCTCCTTCTGGACCCACTTCTTCACACCAAACTATCACTGCACCCATCTTTCCCCCACCTTCTTCTATTCAAATGGACTCTAGGATTTTCATCAAATTCTTTAATTTCTTGAACCAATTTATGATGAGATCCTTATTTTAATATCCCTTACCTGATGTTACTTTGACCTACTTTGGAGCTGAATAGCTTCAAAGGTTAACTGCACCTCTGTTGGATCATGATAAGGCTGGTGCAACCAAAACTACTTCACATAGTCATTTTTGGTACTACATTCAAAGGCTTCCGAAGCTGAGCAAGAGATCTTTCGAAAGTCTGAAGAACAACAGCTGAAGATATCTACTGAAGGCAAAAGCTGAAGTCAACTGCTGAAGATAACAGCTAAAGCCAACAGCTGAAGATATCTACTGAAGGCAAATTCTGAAGTCAACTGCTGAAGACAACAGCTAAAGCCAACAGCTGAAGACTATCTTCCGAAGACAAAGTCTTAAAGCTTCCAAAGACAAAGTCTGATGAAAGAGCTAAAGACAAAGTCTGAAAGCTTCCGAAGATAAAGTCTGATGAAAGAGCTGAAGACAAAGTCTGATGAAAGAGCTGAAGACAAAGTCTGATGAAAAAGCTGAAGACAAAGTCTGAAAGCTTCCGAAGACAAAGTCTGATGAAAGAGCTGAAGACAAAGTCTGAGCTTCCGAAGACAAAGAAGACTCCAAGCCTCGGAAGAAGCAGTCTTTTGAAGTATAAGTGACTTCAGAAGAAGTTATTCTTCTGAAGTACTTTATCCTTCGGAAGACATTGCTATGACCAGCAGATAAAAGTATGGTCCCTGACAGTCCGCTGCAGACCTCTGATACAGCATGGCATCTTCCTAAAGAGCCATGTTGTTGACCATACTTTATTCTACTGTTCACCTTTTTATGATAGTACATGTTACCAACTTTAGTTGGTGACAAAAGGTAAGTCAGGGATATGTCCTAACTACCAACTCTCAGGCAAAATGTCTGAAAGACCTCACCTAGAGTCTTGTAGCATCGATGTCAGGTTAGAGGTGTCCAGCTGGTATCAAAGTATATCCGGCTGTAGGTAGTATTATATATATTTTCTCCTTGTAACTTTTTAGATAAGTGATTTGAGTCCAAGAGTCTTGTAATCCTTTGAGTTGAGAAGCAATATATAAAAGTACCTTGAAAATTTACATCCTGTGTTCATTTACTTACTGTTACTTGTTATATTGTGATCAACTCTTTATAGACTACTTGCTGAGTGTTATTCGCAGTGAGTTGAGAGAAAAACCACCCATAATCGATCCTGCAACCTCCTACCTCTGGGAAAGGTGTTGGTCAACCTAAGAGGAGTGTGGAACCTGAGATTCACTTCGAGGGGAAAACACAAACTGAAGGCCCAGCATCTGACTTAGAAGGGACAGGAAGTGTAGTTGCTTTTGAAGCTTTGGAAGTTACTTCCAAAGAGGAAGTTAACATCCAAAGCATGTGTATCATTTACTTTCGAAGCCACTAAGGCTACTTTCGAAGCTAAGGAAACATCTTCCGAAGCTGAGATTGAGGCTGTGAAAGTAATAGTAAACCTATCCACCACCATCTCGACAATGCCACCAACTCAACCTCCACTCAGCCAACCTCAAAAGGAAAGGGCAACTTGTCTCTGAAAAGCTATTGGCTGCTAGTAGAAAGGCATCAATAGCTACTCAAGAGCATATTGACAATCAAAGAAGAGTGAAGATCATAGACAGACTCATCAGTATGTTCAACACCAAAGTGCTTCAATTGGGGATGGTCCAAGTATAATACCCTCTCCATCAGAGATGCCATCCATTGAAGCTAGAAACCAAGAAGAAGCTAGAACTCAAACTCATGTCATCCCTCCTGTTGATAATGAAAGAACTTCAAATGATGGGAGTAATCAAATCCATGCTGACATGGAAGCAGGAGCTGAAAAATTTTGATTACTTCCATAGCTCCCCTACAGTACAAGAAGATGTTGCCTCACACCATGATGGACTGACTGTCTCGAATCTTGATGTAATCATTGATGGTGACTCAATTCCAACCACAAGAATACATAAAGATCATCCGGTTGACAATATCATTGGTGAACTAACTGAACGGGTGACTAGAAGCAAGTCAAACATAGCTAACATCTGCTTGTTCTCATGCTTTTTGTGTCAAACAGTACCCAAGAACATCAAAGAGGCTCTTCAAGACAATAGTTGGATTGAAGTAATGTAGGAAGAGTTGCTGCAATTCAAGAAACAAGAAGTATGGTAGCTGGTAGATCTTCCCGAAGGACAATACCCTATCGGCACCAGATGGCTATACAGGAACAAGACTGATGATAGGGCAATCGTCATTAGAAACAAAGCAAGACTAGTAGCTCAGGGATACACACAAGAAGAAGGAATCGATTATGATGAAGTATTTGCCCCTGTAGCCAGACTAGAAGCCATAAGAATCTTTCTTGCATATTCAGCATCCATGAACTTCACTGTTTATCAAATGGATGTGAAATGTGCTTTTCTGCATGGAAAGATTGCTGAAGAGGTCTACGTGAGTCAACCACCTGGATTTGAAGACCCAGATTTTCCTCACAGGGTTTACAAGCTAGACAAAGCCATGTATGGTCTTTATCAAGCACCAAGAAAGTGGTATGAGACTCTTTCATCATTTCTTCTTGATAATGGATATGAAAGAGGAAAGATCGATCAGACTCTCTTCAGAAAAAGAAAGGAAAGGATATGTTGCTTGTACAGATATATGTGGATGATATCATTTTTGGCTCAACAAACAAGACTCTATGTAAAGACTTTGAGAATCTCATGCATTCTACATTTCAAATGAGTGCTATGGGGGAACTCACTTTCTTTCTTGGAGTACAAGTCCAACAGACAGCAGACGGAATCTTCATCAATCAATCAAAATATGTGGAAACAATGCTGAAGAAATTCAAGTTTGCTGACTGTCAGTCCATCAGAACTCCTGTGGATACTAAAGTGAAAATTGGACCTGATCCTGAAGGCAAATCAGTGGATCAAACTCACTATCGATCTATGATAGGTTCACTTATGTATCTAACAGCCAGTAGGCCTGACATTATGTTTGGTGTTTGTGTGTGTGCTAGATATCAAGCAGATCCCAAGGAATCTCATGTCAATGCAGTCAAGTGGATATTCAGATATCTTAAGGGCAAACCTTCTCTTGGACTATGGTATCCAAAGGAAGGAGACTTCAATCTCTATGCATACACTGACAGTGATTATGGGGGATGTAACTTTAACAGGAAATCCATATCTGGTGGTTGTCAATTTCTTGGTCCTAGACTAGTATCTTGGCAGTGCAAGAAACAAACCAATGTTTCTGTGTCAACAGCAGAAGCTGAGTATATAGCAGCATCAGCATGCTGTTCTCAAGTTCTCTGGATTCAAAACCAGATGCTTGATTATGGTTTTAACTTTCTACACACTCCAATTTACATTGACAACACAGCAACAGTTTTTATTACTAATAATCCAGTTCGACACTCAAAAACAAAACATATTGAAATCAGATATCACTTTTTGAGAGATTGTGCTGAAAAAGGATTAATCAAATTGATACTAGTTCACACTGACAATCAATTAGCTGATTTATTCACTAAGGCATTTGATCCAACCAGATTTGAATTCTTAGTTCAATCAATTGGTATGATTAATCTTGAGTAAAATAAAAACAAACAAAAACATTCAAATATTTCAAAAATACCAAAAGAAATCAAAAGAAGTATATAGTTTATCTTAGGGAAATGATATAATTACAGTCGTTATATCATTCACTGTGCTGATTTATAAAACTTAAAGACTGACATGACTTATCTGATATGTTGGTAGGCTCAACTTGGACAAGACACTACATGCAGTGACAAATTAAAGATTATATTCAACTGTGATGCTGTCATCTCATAGTATGTGTAAGTTATGACTTGTCCAAATGTGTGTGTGTGTAGTAACCAAAACACCCCAGGTAATGATGACTTATTAATCTCTTTTACTCACATCAGTTCCTCCTTTGTTTTTCTAAGCAAAGACCTGGAGAAACAAGCACATAGTGCTGATGTCAAGATCCATCAAGATTCCCAATGAGGAACACATCCATCTTGGATGAAACAAACAGAATAAAGATCATTCAAAATGAATGAATCAAAAGAATCCTAAGAGATAACCTTCTAAAGTGAAGTGAAAAGAATTCCAATGTGGATCAAAGTGATAATTGGATCAAAATTAAAAGAATCCCAATGAGGATCAAGTAATATGAGATTTCTAAATTTAAGTATCCTGGTCATGTAAGATGTTGAAAGTTCTACCATACATTGCATGCAGATGGTTAACCTTGCCATGCTTTTGAGTGTGAGGTACATGTTGAATACCCAATCAACTCAAAACCATGATAAGATCATTTGCATCAGAATATTAACCAAGTATGAGTTTAAGAGGACAAACATACCTACAATCAATATGTTCATGACATTGTCTGTTTTACTAATAATTGCTTGCATTTGTGTAAGATAAGATTGATATGATACCAAAGAAAGGTATAACTTTACTTCTTGTACAATGAAGAAAACAAAAATCACAAAAAGATTTCCTTTCAAAATTTTCAAATCCTTCAAAGTTTCTATCCATTATGGATATTAACTTTAGGGGGAGTAATTTAAAATTTTGATCAATTTTGTACAGGTGTTTCCTTTCTTAAAAATTAGAAAAACCAAAAACAAGTTGCAAAAACAAAAATCAGAAAATCTGTCTGTGTTGTTGCAGAAGTTATACCATAGTATCTCAGTTCTTGCAGACATCTTGATGCACAAAAATCCAAGATAAGTCAACAATAGGAAACTTGATTCACCACAGATGAACAAGTCAATCCAAGCAAGAATTGATGACCCAGAACCAGTCAAAATTCATAAGATCTAGCAACTGACACATCCTGCAACTGACAAACTTCATAAAGTCAACGACATTACTTCATAAAGCATTGAAGAAAATTCATCCAAAACCAACAAAAGCAGAACCATTAAGTTTGAAACTTAATGCGGGTAAGAGTATTGGTTAATGTGGGTGAAGGTAACCCAAGCATTCAACCAATGCGGGTAGTGGTTTGTGAACTGAAACACGTGCAATACTAATGCGGACAACAATACTCTACCGCATTCGTCTCGAGATTTAGAACAAGTTGAAGAAATGCGGACAGAGTTTACTCATCCGCATTTGATGAAAGTTGAAGTTTTTGTTCATCCACATTTGCTACAGTGAACAAATGCTGACAAGTTTTAGTTTATCCACATTTGCTACAGTGAACAAATGCTGACACATTTTGTTCATCCGCATTTGCTACAGTACACAAATGCTGATAAACATTTCTTCAACCGCATTTGTTACAGTAATTTTTAATCTGTGCGCATTTGTTTTAAGAACTTGTCAAAAAAATTGAAATCCATATTAAATTGACTATATAAACCAAAAACGAAAGGTCATTTAATAATTTTCAAAATTGAGAGACTTCAAAGTGAGTCGAGTGCCACCAAAAGTTACTGTTCATCTTCGTCATCTTCTTCATATTCTAAACCTCTGATCAAAGTTCGAATCATCATCATTCATACTCCTTCGACTCTTTGCCACAGTATTATCGAAGGATAGGTTAATATCCGAAATTGCTCATAACCCTAAATTTCGGACATAAATGAGAAACACGAACTTTGGAAACTAGGTCAAAAAGAAAGCATGCAAAATCAAACAAATGTTCATGAACCATTGTCGATTTCATCAGAAAGACACATGCTAATCATGTAAACCTTAACAAACAGAGGATTTTCACCAATTCAGTTTGTCGTAGGAACAGAGCATGTAAATACTAAAAGGCTGAAATCAAAAGACATCACAATGGTTAAAATGAGTTGAAATTGAGAAAGAATAATCAATGTAATCAGAGATAACTCATTAAAATGAACTTGTATGACTAAATCAGACAAGATCAAATGTATATGAAACAGTATACATGAACACTTCATTTTGACCAAGAAAAGTCAAAATGTGATAAAATTAGTCTGATATATGACAAACCATTTGTTCATATGCATTATTCATCACTCTAATTCATATGCCTTGAATGCAGTGTAACATGGCAAACCTCACATGGAGCAAGCTCCATAATGTCAGCGGTTATCTTGATCCTGATGTAACTGAGGCAGAAGGACTAAGGGATATGATCAGATTTCTCCTTACTACAAGAGTGTCTTATGCCATGACAGTAAGACTAATCATTTATGAGACCTTTATTAGGTCATTTTGGAGAACAGCTGAAGTGATTGAAGTTGATGGTGTGAGAACACTAACTGGGAGAATCACTGATGATCATTCCTTAGCTATCACTGAGCAAACTGTGAGACAGTGTCTACAGTTTGGAGATGATGCTGATGCCCCTATAGAACTGGAAGATGATGAGATCATGTCCTTCTTGGATATGAAGGTGGTTATGAAGGAAAGCAAATTGTGAAAGGTCTGGTAGATTTGCAATGGAGATTTTTGATACACATGTATCAACACTGCTTATCGAAGAGGAAGACTGGATGGAATGATATTCTAGTGACAACCTCCTTTGCCATCTATGCTTTATGCACTAACCGTCCTTTCAACATGTCTGCTTATGTATTCAATGGAATAGTCTCTAACATACAGGAGGGTAGGAGGCATATGTTTTTGATGTACCCCAGATTTATACAGTGCCTCATAAATGAAGCATTTCCTGATCTTGCACCCATAGGACCAGTGATGGACATCCCTCACTATAATGCCAAGTCCTATAGGTACATCACAAAACGAGATCCGAGGAACTCTTATAGTGGTACTTTCTTCCCTCTATGGACTTGGATGCAGCAACAGATAGATCAGGGAGGAGTACAAGAAATTGAAGCTCCTCATGATGAGCATGTTGATGAAGAAGAACAACCAGCAATTGCAGAGGATAGACAGAGGTCAGTGTCACCACAGGTTGATGTAGGTGGTGATCTTCACACTGAACCTTCTGTGCACGAAACCACTATTGCATCACCATCCATTCATTCACCGTTACCATCACCCAAAGATCACCAATTTCATCTCACAAAACTCAACCCATCACCACACCCCACATCTCTCCTATACACTCACCACTTCATCACTCTATCCCATCTCCCATTCACCATACACCTGTTCCATCACCAACTTTAGTTGATCCTCAAGAGTTTGGTGATTCTGCCAACTCATCTGAGAAATCCAAATCATCATCTGATGAGGAGGATCATCCCACCAAAATGCCTGTAAGGCAAATTGCATCTGAGGCTGCTCATTCAGAAAGTTATGCTGAGTCTAGAGTAAACAAGCCTGATGAGAAAGATGAGATGATTTCCAACTTGCTTCAGAAGATTGCAAGGATTGAGAAGATGCAAAGAAACAGATCAGTTCTTCTGCAAGACAGGTTGTTGGAATTGAATGAGAAAGAAAAAGAACTAAAAGAGTTGAAAGAAAAACATGAGAGTGAGAAGAATGAGAAAGACAAAGAGATTGAGATGTTGAATGCTGCTCTTCAACACTCAAGAGAAGAAATAAGGGGACATGTGGAAACCTTGAACCTGCAAACAATAGTAATGGAAGAACAAGAAGAAGTTATTGAAGAACAATCTTCTATCATCCATGACCTTGATAGACAAGTAGAAGCTCTTAAAAAGAGAGTTTCTGAACTTGAAATGCTTGTCAAATTGAAGCAGGAGGCAGAGAAAGACAATGATGATGAAGGTGATGAAATGAAAGAAAAGAGGAAAAGGGAGGATGACAAAGAATCATCTGAAGACAGTGGAGATGATTCCCCTCCAGCCAAAAAGATGAAATTCACTATGGCTGAAAAATAGGGAGAACCAAGTGGATCAAAGCACACATCATCTAGCATGGAGATGATAGTGTACACAAGTCCTTCTGATGAAGTTCACACTGAAGAAAAAGAGTTCAGTGACATGATGAAAGACTTAGATATGTTCTCCACTGAAGAATATATCATTGATGATGATTCTAGGACTTCATTGTGAATCAACGTGCAGATGCAGAACCGTTTGTTGTCATACCTCAATCTCCAGTGCCTATTGATAAGGAGTTGAGCATGCAAATAGTTCCTGCTCTCTCACTCTCTGAGGAACAAAAGGAAATAATCAGAGAGCTGTGTGAACAGCAAAAGCAAGAAGAAGAACAAGCTGATGTATCTGTACACATTCCTGAAAAGGAACAGACTGAAGAAGCCCCATATGAGGATGAAATGCCTGAACCCTCTTCTGGCCCAAGCGTGCAAACATATGCCAGAAGAAGGAGCTTCTTGAGGAAAAGGCCAAAGGAAAGAGGCCTATAGTGGAAGAAGAACCTGCCAAAAAGAAACAGAAAGATGATCCAAGGAGTCTAGCAGCTATTGCTGGATTCTTGGAAGAACATGAACAAGCAGAAGCTCTGCTGAAAAAGAAGGGTGATGTAATTGATCTAGAAGAAGGTGAAATTCTAGGTGGATTCAAGGTTGATAAGCCAGTGATCAGTAAAATCCCTGTGAATGAAGAATCTTATGTTGCTGAAAAGAATGAATCGGCCAAGTCTGATGAGTTGATGAAGAAGGCCGTATTTTTGATTGATCATGGGTATGACCCAGATGAAGTATTTGGGATGACCTATGAAGGGATGCTAGCAGAAGAAGAAAAACTAAACAAGCTGCTAGATCCAATATTCAAAACTGAGTATGAAAAAGCTCATTCCCCCAAATCTTCAGAAGTCAAGACTTCTAAAACAACATCTACTCCTCCTCCTCAACCTATGTTCCCCGATCCTTACAGTATGACAGATAAGGAGATGAAGGATTATCTGTCAACTCAAGGATTTACTAAAAGAAAACTGGGAAACATGAAAAATAATTCCCTAAGGGCTGCTGTCCTTAGGATGATCCTTGAAAAGAAAGACAGGTTGAAGAAAATGGAGGAAGAGATTACAAGCACCCAACCACAATCAAGAGTTTTAGCTCAACAAATGAGCCTCACTCGGGGATATCATGACTCCCTGGCACCCATTCTACACAGATATCCTGAGTGGTTTGCTGAGCCTTCACAACTAGAACTACATGAAGGCCTCACAATTGCTGAAATGATAAAGGGTGTGTCTACTCCAGGAGGAAAGACAGATCAAAAGATTATTGCCTGGAAGTATGACAGTGATTGGAACATGTTCATGGTGAAGAGACTATCTGGATTGGTCCAATTCTTCACAGAGTACTCTGCTCTGGTGAACTCTCTAATGATCCATGATCTCAAGGAACTTGCCAACTTAAGATTGATAAATCATGGGGCTATGTTCAGGGGATATGAGTTGAGGACATTCTACGGATGTTCAAGAGAACTGACAATTTCAAGTCTTTGAAATCTATCTGCATGAGAAAGGATGGATCTTTTGTCAATCCCCTAGAGAAAAAGAAAAGAAAACCAGCTGAAGAAGTGGTATTCCCTGAGCTTAGGGTAAAGCCCACTGAATCTTTGAAAAGAAAGATGGTTGCTGGTACTCACACCTCTGTGCCAATCTCAAATGTTTACTATGACGAAAAGACTTATGAGTTGGTGATTGAAAGGAGGTGGGGAGGAAAAGGAGCTGAGATTCGATTGTTTAGTGGATATGAAGTGAGATTGCTTGATGAATCTTATATCCACTACATATATACCAGCACTTCAGGGAGATTAGAAACAAGCTTGGTGAAGCTGACATGTACTTCTTTCTCAAGTGCATCAAGCTCCTGAAGATGGCCTATGATAGGATCATTAAGAAGAAGGAACAAAGGAGGAAAAAGAAGACTCCTTTGCAATTTGGCAACATTGTGAAGTTAGAGGTGGATGCTGATGGCTCTCTACTGATTCACAGGGATGGGCTATCAACTGTGTCATTTTAGGAACCTGTATCACTGAAGAAACTTCCTATTGAAGCTATACACACCATGAGCCAAATAAAGATTCATGTTCTGAACAGAGAGAAGCTGAATGATGCTAAGCAGTTCTCCACATGATTAAGGCTATTCTGGACCCATCATACACAGACCCAACTTCAGCATCATCTACTCCTACTGCACAAGACCCAGCAGAATCTTCACAGCCTGATCCACCCTCAAACCCTTGAAGTACTTAGGCTGTATAATCCTTAGGGGGAGTATTGTTGGACCCTGAAAGGATCATACATGCCAATTCAAGTGGTGGATGGTTGTTCTGCTAGAAATCTCCCCAAGTCCAAGAAGAAATGCGGATACAGAAATCTGCATAAGAAGAAAAGAACCAAGTGTCGGCTATCCGCATTTGTCAATGCGGAAAACCAAGAACAAATGCGGACAAAGCATTTGTTCTTCCGCATGAACTAATGCGGACAGTTGATAAGTTGCGGACAAGCCATTTGTTCATCCGCATTAACCTATGCGGGTGATCAGCAACAAATGCGGTCATGTTTGTTCATCCGCATTAACCAATGCTGATGACCAAACACCAATGCTGCTGATGAAGTACTCATCCGCATTAGTCAATGCGGATGAACAACAGACAAATGCTAATGAAGACTTAGACTAAGGGTAGTTTAGTCTTTTCGTACAAGCTGTTAGTCAGCCTATAAATAGATTAGAAACCTCGTATGTGAGGTGACTTTTTGCATCTTTTGAGACTTCTGAAACATTTGTGTTTCATGAAGAATAGACAATCAGAATATACAGATTAGCTGTCTTGTTACTATAGAATGCTAAAAACCCTAGCATTTACTTTGTAACAGTTCATCTAATTAATACAAGTATGCATTTATGAGTATATTAAGTGTTCTATGTTCATTGATTGCTTGATTCCGCCACTCAATCATTGACTCAATCATCATATTCGATCCTTGTTGATTCTCATCAATTGAGAATATCATTCTCAAACCCAGTCAATAGGTTCGGGCAATTTCGGCTCAGTCGTGGTTAACACTTGCACGCAAACACACACGATAGATCTTATGTAGATCCGAGTACTGGAAGCATTTCTATTGTAGATGATATTTGTGTAAAAGTGTTATTCTTGTCAGAGAAATATTTAGTAAGCTCTGGTGTTATGAATCGGTTGTTATTATTTACAAAATGTTAAGTTGATTGGATTTCGATATAGCATTAATAACTTTAATAGTGTTAATCTTAAAGATCGTCATTAGTAATGGCAACCGTGTCGATGTCACCTCAACATCACACGACAACACACACCGCACACAGGAAGAATTCACACACATTTACTCCAATTGCACGACAGGACTAGACGCACGACTGGACACTCCATTCACACGAATCAACTTTCAGTCATGCGAATCAGCTTCATTCGCACGATTGAACTCCCATTCATGCGACTAAGCATTCAGTCGTACCACATAGCACCCAATCGCACGACTCAATCTTCCAGCGCACGATTTAACCCTTAGTCATACGAATCAGCTTCATTCGTATGACTGAGTCTTCATTCGTATGACTGGATATTCAGTCGTGCGATACACACTGTCGCACACAACCATCCGCATTGACTCAGTCGCACTCACTCCCAATCGCATGCATTCAATCGCACGATAGACTCAGACGCATTGACTTAGTCGCACAACTCACTCAGTCGCACGGCTCAGTCGCCTGAAAGGCCTAGTCGCCCTGTACAGCAGGTCGCGACTGCTGAAGTGCAGAGCAGCGCCCAGCTGCTCCGGGCACGAGTTTTACACTCCAAGAACTTCTAGAAACACACATCTAACATGTCTAGACATAAAACACACACTGGAACGCAACACACAAGCCCACACGACCTCATGTGCTCGGTTGAACCTGAACACCCGAAACCCTAGAAACGTAGAAGTGAAATCGAGTAAGAAACGGGTCAAACAAGGTTATCTACCTGCTAGAAGTGAGTATTCACGATGATAACCAAGATTTGACGGTGAAAACGTAACAAATGTGATGGATTTTGGTGCTAGAATGGTGTAGAAATGAAGAAGAAGAAGAAGAAGAAGTGGAGAAGATGGTGAAGAAATGGATGGGAAGAGGGGTTTTTATACCCATCCCAAGTTTGCAAATTGTCACATTTGGTCCCTGCACTTAGCCCCCGAGCTCCCAAACATGCTTCGGTTGATAACGACGTAAACACTTGCGTTATATTAATTATAAGGAAGTATTTAATATTGTTTGTATCTCGAATATGTTGTTATTAATGATGCTTATATTATATAACATAATATAGTTAGTGATGTCGGTGGTGATACCAGTAAGCGTCTTGGCGATAAGGTTGTAATAATGGTATCACGACTGTAAAAGAAAACCAAACAAGTATGAGGTCCTCACAAATAGTCTATGAAGGTGAGGAATGAATGCTCTTAGAATAGTTAGCGTAATTTCGCATTAAATGACGGACCTTGAGGTGACGGATGTCACATACAGCACCCTCAGTACCGCTGTAGGTGTGTGGCTTACAGTCCATAAAGAACTTATAGGTACACACGGGTGGTCCTATTTTAACACGGTAAACATTGATCAGATTTTCTATACGATTAACTATGGCATTGGATTTAACTTCCTATTATCATTTAACTACTTGCTGTCCCACTTGGGCAGCAGCTACCGCTGCCTGAACTTGTTCATTTATCAGGGCAGCTAGTTCAGCAGGGGTTTTGTTGATATTACCACCGCCTTGATCACCAGCGCCACGTCCACGTCCGCGCCCACGCCCTTGACCACGTCCACGTCCTCGGGCGTCCATTTGCTTTCATTTTACATTCACAAATACAACAATGAGTAACATCAAACATATTTATCTCATTGAAGTATAGTAAACGATAAGAAAGTAATGAATTCATCACCACCACAACATTTATAACAAAAATAATAACCAAAGGTAAATAAATTGCAAATGAGTCATAAAGTATTTATCAATGTCAAAATTTGAGTTTGTCGTTCGGGTGGGGAAACAACCCTTCCCACATAGGTTTCAAAATAAACGCTATGCAGTCAAAGTTATAAGAATAAAGAGAATCAATCGAACAAAGCTGATCCATCACTGTTTCTACCGTCCGGAGCTTCTTCTGGTTCTTCCTCAGGGTCTTCATCGGAGTCTTCAATAGGTGCAGGGTTATCCTCGATTTGTAGTGCTGCGAGTTGTGCTTCCAATCCGGTTAGTCTACTCTCGACGCCCACATTGTGGAGATCCTGTTCGCCCATACGCTCAGTAAGATCCATCACTGTACCTGCCATTTTGAAATTTCCTAGGATGGACATCGACAACCGCTCCTCAATTATAGCCATCTTTAGCCATAGTCGGCGTATATCATTCTTAAGTGTGGAGTTCTCGTCAGTGAGCACTCCAACTCGTCGACTCTCAGTCTCAAGTGTCGCGGTCAATGCCGCCACAGCTTGCTCAAGGGGTACATCTAGAGATGGGAGGGTAGGTGTCACAGAGGTAGTTGCTGACCTAGTCCTAGGTCCAGCAGTGGTCGGCTTCGGAACACGCTCTCTACAAATCATGCGATCTACACAAGTCGGGTAATAACTCCAATCTCGTGGAGGGTCGCGTTCAGGTGGCACAAACGGTTGATCCCAGCCTATCTCACCACGGGGGTAAGGATGTCGCGGCAAGTCATACACTTGGTGAGGTACAGGTGAAGGGGATCCAGAACAATTAACTAACTAACTATGTGCGGTTATAGTCTAGTGTGTATGCAACCAAGTTCTCTATAACCAATGGCTCTGATACCAATCTGTCACACCCTAAAAAATCCACGTGCGGAGTTTTACCGCGAGGCGTGTGAACAAACCAGGATCACAGTCAATAGTTACTCGGAACGACTCTATATGCCACGTTTAAAATAAAACAATCCAGAGTTCAACGTTAAATTTGTGCGGAAGCGTATTGTAAATAAGACAAACTCAAAATATAAAAGTATATAACATGGCAAAACAAGCGCCAACCAACTGTTTAAAAACCCAAAATGTAAAGATAAGCAAATATGTCATTGTTTAAGTCCCAGAATGCATGCTTGACTCGTGCAGTGCTCCTACTGGCAATCCGGATTATCGACCTGAGAATAGCATACTAAAAAGTCAACACAATGGTTGGTGAGTTCAAGAGTTTGCGTTTAAACATAACAGTTTAACAATTGTGACATATATAATTATGTGTACTATAACAGATAGCTAGTCTATTAACAATAGATATTAATACATAGTGATTTCGCAATTGAAGCTGACTGTGATATGTTTGCCTCCTGTCACGACTTGCCAGGTCGTGACAAATGTTCATAGGACAAATTGCACCCGGTTGACCTCAAGTCACACAGGTGGGGCTCGTCAGACCCAGTAGTACTACCCAAGTTTCCCCGATATTCAATAGTAACAATTCGAAAGTGTGAGGACTTTATCATGGTAAACAGCACTATATTAATATCATACACAACTTACATGCATAAACCATTTGTAGAGTTACGAGTATGCTATCTCCCCCAAAAAGAGATTAAGTAAACAGTGGGGCATGAACTCACCTGATACGCGTATTGAGTACTTAGAGTTTACTTGAATGAAAAGTGGACAGTCAACCCTCAGAGGTTACCTAGATAATGTAAGTACATGAGTATGTGTAAACAGAGAATATGTGAAACCCTAAGTGCACCACAACCAAAGACTTAAGGTTTTAGAAGAATAGACATGCTTGACCCAGTTGACCCGTTTGACCCGTTGGTGACATGTTGTGTTGTAAACCATTTAAACAGACATGTTCATATATTATACATGGTTAACATTCCAATGAATCACATATGATGCTACATTCCTAATGTATTGCTTAGATCATCATACCATGTAAATACCATACAAGTTAGGTAAGTCCTTAATATCTAGCATGCTCAGTGTATCCATAACACCACTAATGCATCATATAAAAGGTCAGATCATGCATAACCTACTTGTATGACCTATAACCATGAATTAGCATATATGGGTCAAAACAGATAATTTACCAAATACGCATCCATACTAACCACAACACATTCAACATGTCCATTACATACACATACATTAATATGATCGATTTCCAGTCCCAAACATGGTGCCCTAGTTACTAATCAACATTCAATACCATACATGACCATCAAAGTACATAAATCACATATAACCAAACAAACATTCCATGCAACCTAAATAACATGTTCTATCATGTTAGGCATCCAGAACAAGCATTGTAGCATGATCCTAATGTCATGAACATGTCCAATTCCCAATATCCAATGTCCATCCAAAATAAAGTTTCTCTTTTGGGAAAGTATATCCCAAAATCTACTAAACACCCAATGTATATACAATTTGTGACAATCCGGAAAAATTTCGGGTTTAGACTGTAACATCTCGAATATTTATCAATTAAAAGTTAATTTTTTTTGCGTTGATGTTAATTTCAAGAATTATAATAATAATATTAATAATAATAAAGTAAATAATAATAAGGATAATAATAAATAATAAAAATAATAATAATAAAGATAATCTTGAAAGTAAATAAAACAATATAAGTTTTTGTATTTTAAAACATGTAATTTATGAAGTCCAGGGGGTAGTTTGTCATTTATCAAACTTCAAAAGAAAGTTAATAACATAAAATAACAAAAACAAAAACCACAGGGACCAAAAGTGTAATTTCTTAAAACCCAAACCCCCCCGCGTCCCCGTCGGTTTCTTCCTCCGGCCGGTCTCCGGCGACCTCCGGCGAGATCCAAACGACCAAATCACGCGGTTTTGACTCAAACAAAAGCTCCTGACACATTCGAGTGGGGATTCGAACACCTTACCCCACATCAATTTGAATAATACGGTCGGATGGTGCGATTCCCACTTCGACCGAAAGTTCGGCCGACCAACCAAGAAATCAGGCATTGAAACATTAATAATTATCAAATTGATGGTGCACTAACGATCTTTTAAACATTTAAAACCTTCTATCGAGTCCCATTTGAACTGAAACACATTGAAACATCACATTCGATCATCTCCCTTGACCTCGACTTGCAACTAAGTCAATCACTACCTGTGAGCATTATATCACGAAATTAACATAGGGCTTTTGCTCATTGGATCTCTTAGAAGCTTCCTGTACAACCAATTTGATTATCATTGCCGTTTGGATAACAATCGAATTCCACATCAGACACGACCTGTTCATCGAGTGTTCATCATCAATCTGACATCTTTCTGGTAAATTGAACACATTAACATGCATGAAATTACATGGGGAATCAAAGCCCCATGTTAATTTCAGTAATCATCGTTGATTCGGTGCTCAATTTAGTCCATCTGTAATCTAGGGTTCGAATGATTTGGGGGTGTTTGGTTGGAACAGTTTAAAAGAATTAAAGGCTGAGTCCTTGTGCGGCTGTATGCCTTTGGTTCACTGGTTTGGGTGTGGGAGTGTAGGAAGGAGTCACGGGTTAGAACCCGTGCACCTCCCATTATTTTTTAATGCCCTTTTTGACCTTTTAAAAATATTCAAAATTCCCATAAATTATAAAAATATGTTTTAAAATCTTCCTTTATTTTAAAAGTGTCTAATTAATTTCCTATAAATTTATTTATTTAAAAACACTTTAATAATTTTTATAAAATATTATTTATAAATATTACAAATAGTCATTTTTATAAAAATGGACTCTAAATAATAATTTAAATTATTAATTTATTATTGGACACTATATTATTATGGATAAAACATGATAATTGTGGAAATTATAAATATGTTATAATTTCATAAATTATTTACAAGCATTATTATAAAAATTATAAAAATACACTAATTACAGGTATAGATTAATAATAAATTAAAACTTGTAAACATTACTTATTTAACAAGATAAATACAAATTAAATTTTATAAATTTAATTATAAAATCTTACTAAATTAAATACAAACTTACATATTTAAATAATGTCTAAAACTTATTTAGAACATAATGATATGTTAAAATCATTATTAAATTAATCAAATATCAAGAAATGCAAATCTTTAATTATTAAAGAATGAAAAAAATTAGTTAAATGATTCAATTGTATGTGTCACACCCTCAATTTCCACAAACGGGGTTTTACCGTTAGGCGTGTGACATACCACGATCTCAGACACGGTCATATCAAACGACACTATATGAGTTTAAGAATAAACGTTTGACTTAAATTAGAGTAACGTAAATGAAATGAATAACAGTGCGGAAGCGAATAAACGAAATGTAAACAATACTGAAAGTCCGAAATGCTAAGTCAAAACAATGTCTAATGCAAAATAAATGGATCTGATGAATGCATGTCCTGAGTGCGTTCCTTAATCGTGCATCATGAGATTAATCGTTCCTGTTATCTGAGAAAACATGCAAAAGTGTGTCAACATAAAGTTGGTGAGTTCACAGGTTTTATCACAGATAAAAATGTTTGTAACTGTTCGAATGTTTGTAACTATTCAAATGTTTGTAACTGTTTGAATGTTCAAATGGTTTAGTAATTAAAGCATATCGATAGGTAGCTAGCCTATAATCATGTCACTTAGCGTTTCGAACCGAAGCTGACTATTTGCATGTCCTATATGTTTGTTGTTTCCCCGTCACGTCTCGCAAGACAGTGACAAATGTTAGGTCAATAATGCACCCGTTTGACCTCCAATCAAGCTAGCGCTACTAGCCTGGGCGGGGTTTGTCAGACCCAGTAGTACTACTCAGAATTACCTCGCCAATCCCATTACTAACGGTTCGAGAGTGTCAGGACTGTTTGTATGTTTGCACTAACGTAACAGGCGATATCAATAATACTAAAACCATTCATAAAATATGTTTGCATGTTTCCTCCCCCAAAAGGAAAGAAAGTAAAATAGGGGCCGTGAAGAATCACCTTGAATGCATAGCAAGAAAATAATGTTCGGGCAACGGGTAGAGTTTCGGTTAAGCTGAATTTTCATTAATCATAGATATAATTAAGGTTAGTTATTCTTTACAAGTGTAAGATGTCATACGGTTTCGCGATCCCGGTTCGGTTCGATGTCGGTTGTAAATGATTTTCATTCATACGTAAGCACACTAGAATGCATTAACACCACAAAACATACACATTTGCAAGACACACGTTTTTATGAAAAAATATATTACCAGGCTTTGTGTAAGTAATAGGTGTTACGTCACATAATATATTTATTAGTTTCCTAAATATAGTTTTCCAAATCTAACCGTCTTATATATATATATATTTAAGTACTCTATATGCATGGAATTAGTTATAAGGCATTTTCTAACTGAACCCGTACGTTTTATGCGTCTAATTAATGTCCCATGCGTCTAAGAAGACATGCTCCTGTACATGCCATGTACATAACCACACATATGCCATAAACCCCATACGTCCACACGCGTCCCCCATGCGCCCACAAACACAATAATTCATGGCTGCGAAAACTAACACCTTCACATACATATGCGCATACATATACATACATAAGAATATACATGCATACACATTAGCAATAGATATATAACTATGTACATGTCTATATATATATATATATATATATATATATATATATATATATATATATCTTACGGCTCACACATATACATATGTCCCATGCGCCCCCCAAGGGGTTCCATGTGCCCACCAAGGGGCTTCCACCCAAAACACACACACGCATATTCATGTACATACGCAAAAGGATCTATACACATTCACAGCAGTGACCATACACACACAAACACATGCATACATGATATACACCCGTATACATACATGCTAGTGCACATCCACTCATGCATAGAATATACATAGATTTAAGTACATATAATGCATCTAAGGAGGAATCATGCACAATTAACAGTAACATACCCATTCAAAACATATAAAATAGCATAACAACACAACCCAATTCAATATATACGTACAATCACAAAAGAACACAAGCACACTCAGGCCCATATAGGGACATGAACATGTAAAACAGAAGCACACGGATGGAAGAACTTCGGTCCGATTGACCATCAAACCGGGCAGCCACGAGACTCTCATAACCGCCCCATATTCACACACCCTTTTCCCCTAACCGAACCCATAACCACAAATAAGAACTGAGAACGAAACTGTATCGTACGAACGAGAAACATAACAAAAGAGAACTTACCGTAGCGGGCTGCAACGATCAAGGCTCGCGGTCGTCGGAGACTTGCGTTTCGCAGGGGGAAAAAAGGGCGTCGGGAGGCTACCTCGTCTACGGTTCGCGACTACCGGTGTGTACTGCTGCGAGAGAGGTGTGATCGGTGGTGGAAAAGGGATCGTCGAGCGGCTGTCGGTGGTCAACTTTATGGCCAATCACAAGGCTGCCGTGGGAGAGGAATTCTGCCGGAAATGCGCAGGCTGCTAGGGTTACGCAAGGGTGGGTTTCAGTTGGAGAATAAACGAGGGGAGGGGGAGGAGGTTACGAGTTACGACTTTCATATGGAGTTTGTGTAAAAGTTACACATTGGTCCTCCATGATATCTTAATTTACATCTTAATCTAATTAAGTTTTTTAATTGGCAATTACAATAACAAACATTATTATATAATAGTAGAATTTGATTAATAATAATTAGAGTAATCATTAATCATAATTTTATTAATAATAACATAACAGAGAAACGTTAGATAACAAAAATGATGGTGACCTGAAAGACTCGGGTTGTCACATCATCCCCTTGTTGAAGGAATTTTCGTCCCGAAAATTAGAATGATAGGTTCAGTCAAATGTATAAGGTTCGATGATTTGTAACGTGTAAGACTTTGTAAGGTTCGATTTTGACGTGTAAGACTTTGTAAGGTTGACAGAGTGACATCATTCCTTTGTTGAAGGAAATTTCATCTCGGAATTTAACGGAAAAGGTGTCTCAAGAATGAATACCTTAAGAAGTAGGTGTCCGATCGTTGAACAGTTGTGGGTACCTCTTCTTCATCTGATCTTCGCGTTCCCAGGTAAACTCTGGTCCACGCTTGGAGTTCCATCGGACTTTGACGATAGGGATACGACTATGTTTGAGCGTCTTGACCTCTCGGTCCATAGCTTCCACTGGTTCCTCGATGAAACGTAGTTGTTCGTCTACATGTATCTCGTCTAACGGAACGACGAGAGTCTCATCTGCATGGCATTTCCTCAGGTTCGAAACATGGAACAGATCGTGTACTCCACTGAGTTCTTTGGGTAGGTTCAGCTGATAGGCTACGAGGCCAACCCGTTTGACAATCTCAAACGGTTCCACGTATCTAGGGTTTAGTTTTTCACGTTTCCCGAAACGAATCACACCCTTCGAAGGTGACACTTTCAAAAGTACTTTGTCGCCAATTTGAAATTCGAACGGTCGGCGACGTTTATCAGCATAACTCTTCTGTCGGTCACGTGCTGCCGTCATGCGGTTACGGATTTGCACGATCTTCTCAGTTGTCTCGTGCACAAGTTTAGGTTTGGTAAGTTGGCTCTCTCTAACTTCCGCCCAACAAATAGGTGATCGGCACTTATGCCCATACAGTGCCTCAAATGGAGCAGCTTTGATCGATGTGTGATAGCTATTATTGTAAGAAAACTCAACCAATGGTAAGTGAGTTTCCCAACTGCTGCCAAAATCAATCACGCAGGCACGCAACATGTCTTCCAAGATCTAGATCGTACGCTCACTCTGGCCGTCAGTTTGAGGATGATATGCCGTACTCATGTCTAGCGATGTACCCAATGCTCGTTGTAATGATTGCCAGAAATATGAAGTGAATCGTGTGTCACGATCGGAGATAATGGAAATTGGCAAACTGTGCCGAGAGACTATTTCTCTTAGGTAAATACATGTTAACTTCTCCATTCTATCAGTCTCTTTAATTGGTAAGAAGTGTGCGGATTTCATCAAACGATCTAGAATCACCCAAATGGTATCGCATCCGCTGGGAGTTCGGGGCAGTTTCATGATAAAGTCCATTGATATCTACTCCCACTTCCATACTAGAATTTCTGGTTAATGAAGTAAACTAGATGGTCTTTGATACTCCACCTTAACCTTAGAACATGTTAAACATCTGCTTACATAGGTGGCAATATCAGTTTTCATGTTTGGCCACCAGTAAAGAACCTTCAGATTGTGATACATCTTGTCTGAACCCGGATGAATAGAATACCATGACTTGTGAGCTTCGTCCATTACCAGCTCTCGTAGGTCTCCATACAAAGGAATCCATATTTGTTCCATGAAGTAACGGATTCCGTCAGATTTGGCTTCTAACTACTTTTCCATGCCTCGCAGGGATTCAGCATTCAAGTTCTCGTCCTTCAGAGCCTGAAGTTGAACATTACGTATCTGATCGGGTAATCCGGTATGGATGGTGAGTTGTAATGCTCGAACTCGCTTCGGCTTAGGTGTCTCCTTTTGACTTAAGGCGTCAACCACTACATTAGCCTTACCCGGATGATACTTGATAGCACAATCATAGTCGTTCAACAACTCGACGCAATGACGCTGTCTCATGTTTAGCTCCTTCTGTTCAAAGATGTGCTGGAGACTCTTGTGATCAGTGTAAATGGTGCACTTGGTACCGTACAAGTAATGTCTCCATATTTTGAGTGCAAACACAACGGCTCCTAACTCTAAGTCATGTGTCGTGTAGTTTTTCTCGTGAACTTTTAATTGGCAGGAAGCATAAGCGATCACTTTTTCGTGTTGTATTAGCACACAACCGAGACCTTGAATAGAAGTATCACAATAAACTACAAAGTCGTCTGTTCCCTCAGGAAGGGATAGAATCGGTGCCGTACAGAGTTTCGGCTTCAGAAGCTGAAATGCGGATTCTTGTTTGTCACCCCAATTGTATGTAGTGCCTTTATGAGTTAACGCGGTGAGAGGTTGAGTAATCTTTGAAAACCCTTCGATGAATCGTCGGTAATAGCCAGCCAACCCAAGAAACTGTCGTACCTCAGTCGGAGTCTTAGGCGTAGCCCAGTTCTTTATGGCTTCTATTTTTGTCGAGTTAATATGTATTCCATTCTCATTGACTACATGACCCAAAGATTGTATTTCTCGTATCCAAAAGTCACACTTTGGAAACTTAACATATAATTGTTCTCATTTCAAGAGCTCCAAATTCAGTCTATGGTGTTCCTCATGTTTTTCCTTATTCTTTGAATAAATATGGATGTTATCAATGAAGACGATGACAAACTTGTCTAAATAAGGTTTGCGCACTTGGTTCATGAGGTCCATGAAAACCGCTGGTGCGTTGGTCAACCCAAAACAGCATAACCAAAATCTTATAGTTGTCATACTAGTTAAGTCTTCTGGAAATACTTCCGGGAAGTCTCTGACAACTGGAATATCTTTAACATGCTTCTTATCCGCCTTCTTCTCTGTAATTAGTGTCAGTAGAGAGAAATCCCTTTTCTTGAGACATTTATGCACCTTCACGTTTGAGATGATGCCAACCACAACACCAACCCTGTCATCTTCTACCGTAGGTATTCCATCACTAAGAAGAGATAACTTAATTAGTTTGTTTCCACAAATGATCTATGTTTGGTTTTTGGACAACCAATCCATTTTGACCACAGCATCATAGCTACCATAGGTAATAGAAATCAGACTTATATCGAACGATTGTCTAGACAGACCTAGATTACAACTGCCAAGCACATGGGTGGCGGTTATAGTTCTACCATCGGTAAATTTTATGGCAGGTTTTTGGAAATTAAACCGGTAAGAACTACTTCTAGCAGTCCACTCAAGTTACCAGGTATGAAACTTCTATCGATACTCGAATGAGATAATGCTGGAGCAGAACTACCATTTCTGTTGGTTTCTTATCTTCTTGAACCTTGGGTGGTTTCCCTTTAATGCATAGGTTTTCTGCACTCATAACATCCTTTTTGTGATTCTTGTGGCGGAGGAGACTTGGCTGGGATGTTCACACGATGGTTCTTGAAGGTATGGCCAAATTTCTCTACAGTGCTCTCAAATGTTCTTATTGCACGAGTCATTGGGAGGGATACTTGCACCTGTTGCTTATAATGGAGAGGCTGAGATATATTGGACGGGGTCGTCATAATGTCTTGCTTTTTGGTCCTACGCCAAGCGTAGTAAGCCAGAAAAATCCGATTGGATTCTCACCACCAGGGAGACAAACAAATATAATGTACGCTTAAACATGATAGATATCAAATAAAATGAATGCTGGAACGCTGAAATTACCGAGACTCTAAGTCTTAAGATCAATCCAATGAGCAAGGACTACGCGCGCCAAGAATATTATCACTTTATTGCAACTTTTGAAGATCTGGCACAATGTAGATGGATAGTGTTACACGAACACTGAAATGCTAAAAAGAGCACGTCTCATAGAGACTAGGGCTAATGTCATAACACGAATCTCATTAAGGCTCGAGGTAGATGAGAACTTTCATACTAGTAGGAATGAAGGATTTGTTTGCATATCAATAGTGAGGTTTTATGAGAACCGATACCTCATGTCTCCAAGTATAGAAATGAAAATTTGTACTGATTATGACCGTTATCACCCGATAGAGTTGCCAGAATTCTCATGCACGACAAATTACAATTACATGTGCACCCGTAATTCTAATTTGCTTTGCATGGTCACCCATGGTTCCTCCCATTCTAGATAACATACCTTGTCAAGTACCGAGTGTTATCAATGATAGAGGTATCAAAGATATATTTATTATACCAAGGGTCAGATAACTAAGGTTGTACAAAGGATTCGGTTAAGATAAAAACGGGGAATCAAGACGATTTGGCCTTTTCCCTTTGAACCTCTAAGCGTCTACATGTCTAAGTCTGATCCTCTGATAGACTTCAAATCTCTTCAGTTGTCCCATATTTACTATTCAGGCTAGTGAGGAAGATAGGGTATGTTAGAATTAGAAACAAGTGTGAAAGAGTTGGAAGAGTAAGGTGTGTTGTTCTCTTTGTTTGTCATCGTTAGGTTAGTCGTGCGTGTTAGAAAGGTTTTCTGTGTTCCAAAGTGGTAATGTTAGGTTCGAATCATCGTTGCTTCAACTCCAGGAGTGAAGAAACAATTGTAGCTGTTGGAAGTAAGCAAGCGGGACTCTCCGCCCCTCTGTTCGTCGAGGATGATACAAGTGACATGGATAGTGCGGAAAATGTTATGATCGTTCAGTAAAGTAATGTTAGCATGCCGAGAGAATGTTCATACAATAGTTGCAATCATGTAAGAGTGTCTGTGCAATACTAGTGTTGTGTCTAAGGCTATAGTCTAGATGCAAATGCAATCCTAGTTCTCTACAACCAGTGGCTCTAATACCAATCTGTCACACCCTTAATTTCCACAAACGGGGTTTTACCGTTAGGCGTGTGACATACGAGGATCTCAGACACGGTCATATCAAACGACACTATATGAGTTTAAAAATAAACGTTTGACTTAAATTAGAGTAACGTAAATGAAATGAATAACAGTGCGGAAGCGAATAAACGAAATGTAAACAATACTGAAAGTCCGAAATGCTAAGTCAAAACAATGTCTAATGCAAAATAAATGGATCTGATGAATGCATGTCCTGAGTGCGTTCCTTAATCGTGCATCATGAGATTAATCGTTCCTGTTACCTAAGAAAACATGCTAAAGTGTGTCAACATAAAGTTGGTGAGTTCACAGGTTTTATCACAGATAAAAATGTTTGTAACTGTTCGAATGTTTGTAACTGTTCAAATGTTTGTAACTGTTCGAATGTTCAAATGGTTTAGTAATTAAAGCATATCGATAGGTAGCTAGCCTATAATCATGTCACTTAGCGTTTCGAACCGAAGATGACTGTTTGCATGTCCTATATGTTTGTTGTTTCCCCGTCACGTCTCGCAAGATAGTGACAAATATTAGGTCAATAATGCACCCGTTTGACCTCCAATCAAGCTAGCGCGACTAGCCCGGGCGGGGTTTGTCAATACTACTCAGAATTACCTCGCTAATCCCATTACTAACGGTTCGAGAGTGTCAGGACTGTTTGTATGTTTGCACTAACGTAACAGACGATATCAATAATACTCAAACCATTCATAAAATATGTTTGCATGTTTTCTCCCCAAAAGGAAAGAAAGTAAAATAGGGGCCGTGAAGACTCACCTTGAATGCACAGCAAGAAAATAATGTTCGGGCAACGGGTAGAGTTTCAGTTAACCTGAATTTTCATTAATCATAGATATAATTAAGGTTAGTTTTTATTTACGAGTGTAAGATGTCGTACGGTTTCGCGATCCCGGTTCGGTTCGATGTGGTTGTCAATGATTTTCATTCATACGTAAGCACACTAGAATGCATTAACACCACAAAACATACACATTGCAAGACACACGTATTTTTATGAAAAATATATATTACCAGGCTTTGTGTAAGTAATAGGTGTTACGTCACATAATATATATTTATTAGTTTCCTAAATATAGTTTTCCAAATCTAACCGTCTTATATATATATATTAAAGTACTCTATATACATGGAATTAGTTATAAGGCGTTTTCTAACTGAACCCGTACGTTTTATGCGTCTAATTAATGTCCCATGCGTCTAAGAAGACATGCTCCTGTACACGCCATGTACATAACCACACATATGCCATAAACCCCATGCGTCCACACGCGTCCCCCATGCGCCCACAAACTCAATAATTCACGGCTGCGAAAACTAACACCTTCACACACATATGCGCATACATATACATACATAAGACTATACATGCATACACATTAGCAATAGATATATAACTATGTACATGTCTATATATATATATATCTTACGGCTCACACATATACATATGTCCTATGCGCCTCCCAAGGGATTCCATGCGCCCACCAAGGGCTTCCACCCAAAACACACACACGCATATTCATGTACATACGCAGAAGGATCTATACACATTCACAGCAGTGACCATACACACACAAACACATGCATACATGATATACACCCGTATACATACATGCTAGTGCACATCCACTCATGCATAGAATATACATAGATTTAAGTACATATAATGCATCTAAGGAGGAATCATGCACAATTAACAGTAACATACCCATTCAAAACATATAAAATAGCATAACAACACAACCCAATTCGATATATACGTACAATCACAAAAGAACACATGCACACTCAGGCGCATATAGGGACACGAACATGTAAAACCGAAGCACACGGATGGAAGAACTTCGGTCCGATTGACCATCCAACCGGGCAGCCACGAGGCTCTTGTAACCGCCCCACATTCACACACCCTTTTCCCCTAACCGAACCCATAACCACGAACAAGAACTGAGAACGAAACCGTATCGTACGAACGAGAAACATAATGAAAGAGAACTTACCGTAGCGGGCTGCAACTATCAAGGCTCGCTGTCGCCGGAGACTTGCATTTCGTAGGGGGAAAGAAGGGCGTCGGGAGGCTGCCTCATCTACGGTTCACGACTGCCGGTGTGTACTGCTGCGAGAGAGGTGTGATCGGTGGTGGAAAAGGGATCGTCGAGCGGCTGCCGGTGGTCAACTTTATGGCCAAGCACAAGGCTGCCGTGGGAGAGGAGTTCTGCCGGAATGCGCAGGCTGCCATGGTTGCGCAAGGGTGGGTTTTAGTTGGAGAATAAACGAGGGGAGGGGGAGGAGGTTACGAGTTACGACTTTCATATGGAGTTTGTGTAAAAGTTACACATTGGTCCTCCATGATATCTTAATTTACATCTTAAACTAATTAAGTTTTTTAATTGGCAATTACAATAACAAACATTATTATATAATAGTAGAATTTGATTAATAATAATTAGAGTAATCATTAATCATAATTTTATTAATAATAACATAACAAAGAAACGTTAGATAACAAAAATGATGGTGACCTGAAAAACTCGGGTTGTCACAATATGTTTATAACAAATCCCAGAAAACCAAACCCTAGATCAATTGAACTCCAGGTTCAAGATCTAACTTACTTAGGTTATGGATCTGTATCTATTTGCTTATGTGAATTATAATTCCTTAGGAGGAATTTAATAGCTTTTCAACACCACACAAGAACTGAGGTGAGTTCATACTTAATTGTTCCCCTTTTTAATCATTTAAATGTTTTGGGGAGGAATACATGTTGTAATTAAAATTACAAATTATTTTGTGTATTATGTTAAATAATAATTGAATCACATTTATGATTACATATGGTTACTATGAAAATCCTTCTCTGTATAGCGGACTATAAACAAGCAGGGATCTTTTGGATAGTACTATCGGGGAGTGACTTACCCCCACAAAGGTTTGGACATGTGGTCCTTACCAAGATGCACAAAGATCTTATTGTTATTCGGGATGACTGTTCTGGGTTGAGAAGGCAGATGTGCACTATGTAAAGTTTGCCATTATAGTTCCACTTACAACCCATATGAGGATAAATGTAAAGGAGGATTTGCTCCCTCTGATATGAAATTATTATAACTAATATAATATACACATAAAAAGGACAATAAACTATGATACATGGGCAATTCCTATGTGAAGGATTTGTTGGCTTGTACATAGTTAGTATGTGGAATAGCGGGTTCACCTTATAAAAGGGTTCAGACAGGCTATTCATATACGAAGTGCTACCAATGAGTAGTTTATACTCACACTTTTACAGTAAATCCTTCTTTGATGATAATTAATGGTTTATCATTTATGTTTTACTTACCTATGAACTCACCAATCCTGTGTTGACAATTGATTTTACATGTATTCTCAGGTATCTATAGGAGCTTATGGACATGCACGTAGGATCATATAAGAGCTCAAGATACATATTGCTTAACATTTGATATATGATTAGACGTGTTGTTAAGAAACAATCTATGTTTTATTCCGCTACGTATAATAATTATTACTCTGATTATTAATGAAATGGTTATCTAAAAATTATCATATAGATAATTGCATCTCATGTGTGACTACTGTGTTTGATCCTGTTTGTTCACCCCTCCGTGATAAATTCCATTCCCGAAATTTGAGGGTGTGACAGATTGGTATCAGAGCCATTCGTTATAATGAGTTAGGAATTGTATCTAGCCTATAGCCACACATAATAGTTGCACAAAGTAAATTTCCTTAGTTAGAGATTGACTAAGATTAAGAAGTTATATGCTTAAACTTAGATACTTGTTTTCCTAAACTTATTCTCAACGACATGTGGGATCTACACTTATCATCGTGGATTCAATTCCTTAGACTTTATGTCTAATCCATGAAAATCTTATCGAGGTTTTGATTCTATGAACCGAATAAACTTGTGTGACATATAGACACCTGTATTCTGGATTTCCTGTCAAAAGGCCTTCGGGCTAAGGCAAGCATATCGTATAAATCTCATTGCGAGACCAGTTATGTTTACCTGGGGATTTCTGGGAAGAGTGATAAACTATGGTCAATACACAAGTCTCTAAGGTAAATGAATCAAATTACCTTGATGTGTTCCATTTGGTAATCTAAGCTACGCTTGTCCTAACCTAACGAGAGACTTGTTTCCCTAGTACTTGTGCTTTGCTGAATTTAATCGAAAAATCCAGTTTTCTTAAATTCCCATCTATCTTACAGTAATTGTCCATACTTTGAATATTTGATATAGAATGCATCTATTGAATATATCAAAGTGTAAATTCTCACCAAACAATTTCATGATAGATGGACGCACCAGCGGGCAGAGGCAGAGGTAGAGGACGCGGTAGAGGAACTGTCTTGAGAGGGATGATAAATGAAGAAATACAAGTTTTGGTCAATCAAGGTGTTGCTGCAGCCCTAGCCAATCAGGCTGCTCAGAATGGTCATCACTATTCCTATAAGAAGTTCCTAGATTGCAAGGCCGATATCTTCACTGGGGCAGAAGGGGCCATTGGGCTCATAAGGTGGTTTGAGAAATGTGAATCCATTTTTGCTATATCTGAATGTCCAGATGCGAGTAGGACAAAGTATGCCTCAGGAGCATTGAGTGGAGCTTCACTCTCTTTCTTGAAGACTGAAGTTTCAAGACTTACTCTCCCAGTAGCCAATGCTATGGCGTGTGATGAATTCAAACAACTGATGATGGAAGAGTACTACCCAAGGGAAGAAGACAAAAGTTTGAAACCGAGTGCTGGAACCACAAGATGGTGGGATCTGAGATTGAAACTTATACCACCGAGAATCATGAGTACGCAACTTTGAGCCCACATATGATGGAGCCTGCTCACAGAAGAATTGAAGGCTATATTCGTGCACTATCTCCAGTAATTCAGTCCATGGTCACTTCCTCTAACCCACTTCAATCCAACAGGCCATTAGGATAGCTCACAAGCTGACTAATGAGGCTGTGGCTCAAGGGAAGTTGCCATCGAGGATCAAGGGTAAGGGTGCTGCTACTGAAAGCTCTGGAAAGAGAAAGTTCAAAGATTCTAAAGAAAGTGAGAATCAAGGTACAAACAAGAAGCCACATTCAGAAAAGAAAAATGACAATCAGGGCATTCCGCCTAGATGTCAGAGGGGGCACACTGCTCCTGAACGTAGGACCAAGATTCAAGATCAAGGAAAGAATGATGGTAATCAGCAGAATGATGGCAAGAAGGGAGTTATTTGTTTCAGATGTGGAGAAAAGGGCCATGTTGCCAGAGATTGCACGGGGGAAAAGAAAGATACAGCCAAGGGCAGAGCCTTCGTGATTGGCAAAGGTGAGGCTCTAAAAGACCCTAACGTTATTATGGGAAAATTTTCAGTAAATGATGTTTATGCTATGGTTTTATTTGACACGGGAGCTGATAGAAGCTTCATATCCAATTCTTTCTATAAGCACTTGAATGTGGAACCCGTACCCCTAGATGAGCCATATGTAGTAGAATTAGCAAATGGTAATCCTTGACCGTATCACAAATTCTGAGAAACTGTACACTAAGTTTATCAGGTCATATCCTACCAATAGACCTCATGCCCATTACTTTGGGAAGCTTTGATGTGGTAGTCGGTATGGATTGGCTAACCAAAAACTCCGTAGAAATTGTATGTAAAGACAAAATAATTCGCATACCCCTACCAAATGATGAAGTCCTGTGTGTTGAGGGAGATAAGACTGGTGTTGTGATGGGAGTTATTTCCTATTTGAAGGCTCAAAAGTGTCTTCGAAAAGGACATACTGCTGTCCTAGCCTTAGTCGCTGATAAAGATAAGAAGGAGAGGAAGATTGAAGATGTACCAGTCGTCAGGGAATTTCCTGAAGTGTTCCCTGATGAACAACCTGGTTTGCCCCCTAGAAGGGAGGTCGAGTTCTCAATCGAGTTAATACCTGGAGCTACACCTATAGCTCGGGCACCATACCGTCTCGCACCTTTTGAACTAAAAGAACTATCTGACCAGCTTAGGGAACTCCCGGATAAAGGGTTCATCAGACCTAGCTCGTCACCGTGGGGAGCACCAGTGTTGTTTGTGAAGAAGAAAGACGGAACCTTCCGGATGTGCATTGATTAGCGAGAACTGAACAAAGTGACAATCAAGAACCGTTATCCCTTGCCACGCATTGACGACTTATTCGACCAACTTCAAGGTTCAAGCATTTATTCAAAGATAGATCTTAGAAGCGGCTATCACCAGCTGAGAGTCAGGGATGAAGATATTATGAAGACGGCTTTCAGAACTCGATACGGTCACTTTGAATTCACAGTCATGCCGTTTGGGCTAACAAATGCACCTGCTGTATCCATGGACCTCATGAATCGTGTATGCAAGCCTTATCTAGACAAGTTTGTCATTGTCTTCATTGACGACATCTTGATCTAGTCCGTAACACCCTCAATCTCATAACAATATAATATAATAAGGAGGGTGCTACTAGTTGGATTATAATAATAATTCAGAGACTACAAACGCAGCGGAAATTTTTATATATTAAAAACTTTTTACATCATTAACAATCATTACAACACTTCAATAATAATTCAGAGACTACAAACGCAGCGGAAATTTTTATATATTAAAAACTTTTTACATCATTAACAATCATTACAACACTTCAACTGACATCTCAAAACTTTGTCAAACTTCATATACATCCTTCCCAAAACCCAACATTTAGCCAGTATCATACACCATAACCGGAATTTAACTCGGTGGGGCGCCTCCACGAACACCTCTATTAATACCTGTCATGCATAAGAAAACAAACACAAAATCAGATAAACTGGTGAGTTCTAACGTACACCACATTTCAATAATAACAATTCATCAACTGTTACAACATCGAATGATTCATAAACATTCATCAGTCCATTTATTCATCTCAGTATTGATATGCATATCGAATACCCATAAGGTATTTATGGAAATCTTTTTATCAATTTTAATTTGGTGGGTCAAACCTCCACCTCGCGCGTTGACGGGTAAAACCTCCGTATATAGTTTGGTGGGTCAAACCTCCACCTCGCGCATTGACGGGTCAAACCTCCGTCTATAGTTGGCGATGACGGGTCAAACCTCCGTCTATAGTTGGTGGGTCAAACCTCCACCTCGCCATTCACCACAATTTACCACTTTCAACTCTTATTCACATTTTCTATTAATTTATATGCATGCCAGTGCCCGATTTTGTCAAACAACATTATCAAACGGAATTAACACATAAAAAGGGCAATTAGAACTCACCTTAATGTTTTCAGCAAGTGGTTATCAATCCAAATACACTAAGGCAGCTAAAACTTCTCCTTCTCAAAGCAAATCTAAAACAACAACCCTAACTTAGTCAAATCACTCCTAGCTGAGCACTTCCCATGACTAAGGTTATACGATTGGACTCATTCGTACGACTGAACATGCAACTGAGCTTTGTCGTACGAATGGACCATACGACAGAGGTGCGAATGAGCTATTGCGAATGACCTCCATTCATGTGATTGGTTCATGCGACTGAACTTCAGTCGCATGAATTGAACAATGCGATTGATTCAGTCGCACGAATGGGTCATGCGACTGGGCTCATTCGCCTGAAACGTTTCAGCAGCTGTGTTCTTGACATATTTGATCCAAAAACTTGAGTTTTAACCATTTGGATTACACCATATTCATAACAGAACACATATACTTTATTTACAACCGTTTTGGGTCCTTATTTCATCAAATTTCACAAAAACTAGGATCCGAACCCTCACTTTTTAGCTTAACAGGAAGATTGAACAGAAACACCGATTTAAAACATGTTTTTGGATCAATTTCAACCACATACACAGCTTAACATATTCAAGAATTGATCCGTACCAAGCAAAACTTACCAAAACGGAGCTAGTTTGATCAATTGGGCAAGAACAGGGGTGTTTAGGTTCGAAAGGAACAAGGGGATGAGAATACTACAGATAAAATCTGCTTTTGAACACTCTTAACCTCCCTACTTATCCTACATGCCTATTTTTAGCCGTCATACTCAGTCGCACGACTGGACTCATTCGCACGATTCAATCGTACGACTGAGCCCATACGCCTGTTAATCGTGCGATTGAACCTCATATGCACATAAGGTGTGCGACTGAGATTCATTTGCATGATCAATCATGCGACTGGACACTACCTCTTATTAATTTAAACGAATATTAAATTTTTTGGATGTTACAAGTCTACCCACCTTATTTAAGGTTTCGTCCTCGAAACCTGACTAAAACAAATGGGGGTAGCTTTGCCTCATCTCTTCTTCTGGTTCCCAGGTTGATTCAAATCCTTGGCGCTGGACTAAGCTAATGCTCTTATTTCTAAGTATCTTCTCCTTACGATCTATAATGGCCACGGGTTGTTCAACATAATTGAGCTTCTCATCAATCTCAATATCATCTAAGGGTATGTATTGAGTTTCATTAGCTAAACACTTCCGTAACTGAGAGACGTGAAAGGTTGGATGGATAGCACTTAATTCTCCTGGCAAGTCCAACTTATACGCCACGTATCCTACTTTCTCCATTATTCGGAAAGGTCCAATAAAACGTGGACTTAGTTTGCCCCTCTTTCTAAATCGAATGATGCCTTTCCATGGAGAAACTTTCAACAAAACGAAATCCCCAACTTTAAATTCTAATGGTTTTCTTCTACGATCTGCATACGATTTCTGCCTGCTTTTCGCCTCTCTAATACGATTTTTAACTACTTCAAACTTTGCCATTGTTTCTACAACTATTTCACTATTCCCCAATTCACGTTGCCCTATATCTCCCCAATAAAGTAGAGTTCTGCACTTTTCCGTACAACATCTCAAACGGAGACATCTGAAGGGTAGCTTGATAACTGTTGTTATATGCAAATTTAGCTAACGGAAGATGACTATCCCAGCTACCTCCAAAATCAATACTACATGCCCGTAGCATATCCTCTAATGTCTGAATAGTTCTTTCACTTTAACCATCTGTCTGAGGATGATAGGCTGTACTAAAGTAAAGTTTAGTTCCCATTGCTTCGTGAAATTTTCTCCAATACCTGGAGGTAAATCTGACATCTCTATCAGACGTGATATTTTCAAAACTCCATGCAATCTAACTATTTCTTTTGTAAAGATATCGGCTAGCCTTTCCACCGAATAGGTTTCCCGTATGGGTAAAAATAAAGCACTCTTGGTTAACTGATCTACCACTACCCAAATAGTATTATAACTTTTTGGTGTACGGGGCAACTTCGTTATAAAATCCATAGTCAGATCGTCCCACTTCCAAACAGGAATGGCTAATGGCTGCAATAATCCATAAGGTTTCTGATGTTCAGCTTTTACTTGGGCACAAGTCAAACATCTATTTACATACTGCATCACATTAAATTTCATCCCTGGCCACCAATAATCATGCTTTAAATCTTGATACATCTTAGTCATGCCTAGGTGAATGGAATACCTAGATTTGTGAGCTTCATCTAGTACCCTATCGCGTAAAGCCAACGGAACCCACATTCGACCAAACCTGATTTTAACACCATGACTATTTTCTTCTAAATATCTTTCTTGACCAACCATTCTTTCTCTCTTAATGTTTTCTTCTTTTAATGCTTCCAATTGGGCTTCTTTCAGCTGTTGCATAAAATCAGGAGTAATTACAAGTTTATACGCCTTAACCTTAATCGGTTCGTACTTCTCCTTTCTGCTCAATGCATCAGCAACCACATTTGCTTTCCCGGGGTGATACAAAATTTCACAATCATAATCTTTGATTAATTCCAACCATCGCCTTTGTCTCATATTCAAATCTTTTTGCTCAAAGAAGTACTTCAGGCTCTTATGATCAGTAAAGATGGTACACCTCACTCATATAAGTAATGTCGCCACATCTTAAGAGCAAAAACTACAGCTGCTAGTTCTAAATCCTGGGTTGGGTAATTAACTTCATGGGTCTTCAACTGTCTAGAAGCATAAGCAATAACTCTCCCACGTTGCATCAAAACACACCCCAATCCTGGTATGATACATCAGAATATATCACTAAATCATCTACACCTTCTGGTATGGCCAATACTGGAGCTTGTGTTAATCGGTTCTTCAGTTCCTAAAAAGCAACTTCCTGTTCTTTATTCCATTCATACTTAACGTCTTTTCGAGTTAATTTCATCGATGGAGAAGCAATTTTAGCAAAATCCTAAATGAATCTCCTATAATATCCTGCTAGTCCTAAGAAAGTACGAATTTCTGTAGGACTTTTAGGAATCTCCCAATTCATCACGGCCTCAATCTTCGCAGGATCCACCAATATTCCATCTGCATTCACCACATGGCCCAAAAATTGCACTTCTCTTAACCAAAATTCACATTTCGAGAATTTTGCATACAACTTATTCTTTCTCAAAGTTTCCAATACTTCTCGAATGTGACAAGCATGATCTCCTTCGTTCTTAGAATAGATCAAAATATCATCTATAAACACAATTACCGATTTATCCAGCATCGGTCTACATACCCGGTTCATCAAATCCATGAATGCAGCAGGAGCATTCGTTAATCCGAATGACATCACCAAAAATTCATAATGCCCATATCATGTATGAAAAGCTGTTTTTGGTATGTCTTCTCCTTTTACCTTTAACTAATGATACCCGGATCTAAGATCTATCTTTGAGAACCAATTTGCACCTTGGAGTTGATCAAACAAATCATCTATACGAGGAAATGGGTATTTATTCTTAACAGTTAGCTTGTTTAGTTCTCTATAATCTATGCACATCCTCAAACTACTGTCCTTCTTCTTTACAAACAGAACTGGAGCACCCCACGGCGAAGTGCTTGGTTGAATAAAACCTTTGTCTAATAATTCCTGTAATTGCTTCAGAAGTTCCTTCAGCTCAACGGGTGCAAGTCTATAAGGGGTTTTAGCGATAGGTTTTGCTTCAGGTACTAAGTCAATTCTAAACTCAATTTCTCTATCAGGAGGTATACCCGGTAGATCCTCAGGAAATACATCGGGGAAATCACAAACCACTGGAACATCTTCTAATTTCTTCGTCTTCTTAGCAGTATCAACTACATATGCCAAAAATGGCTCGCAACCCCTACTCAATAATTTCTCAGCCTTAATCATAGATATGACTTTCACCATACTATCATGTTCATCACCAAAAACCGTTACCAAATTACCATCTGGTGCTCCCAACACAATCAACTATCTTTTGCATATTATCTGAGCCTCAAACGTAGATAACCAGTTCATTCCCAATACTACATCAAAACCTCCTAATTTCATCATATGTAACCTAGCAGGAAATTTTACACCTTCTAGTTCGACAAAACAATCGTCTATTACCTCACTAACCACTATGAATTCATTAGAGGCAGTCTCTACTGAAAAAGCAATATCTAACTTTAATGGTCTAACTTTTATTAAAGCATGGAATTTTATTGATATGAAACTTCTATTAGCCCCCGAATCAAATAAAATTCTAGCCGGTACATTATTAACAAGAAACGTACCCGACACAACATCTGGTAATGCCTTAGCCTCCTCCGTAGTTATTGTAAATGCTCTCCCTGCAGTACTGCTACTACCACTCCCACTGACTTTACTTGGTCCTCCCACTACACGAATAGGAACCGGTCCAGGTCTAAACTTTGGACACTCAGATTTCATATGTCCCATCTCCCCGCATTCATAACACCGAAGTTCTGGCATCTGGAAACGAAATATCCAGGCTTCCCGCATTTACGACATGCCGGGTGATTCAATCAACATTCTCCTCTATGAAACTTCCCACATCTATTACACCGAGGAGGGGGACCTATAAAGCCCCTAGCATTAAACTTTCTCTTCTGCGGCCCACTCTGTCCATACATAGGCCTAGAACTCAGTGAAGTTTCCTGACGACTAACCACTTCTTCTTTCACCACAGGTTTCTCGGACTCAGCAACTTCCTCATACACGTCCGCAGCCAAATTTACCGTGGCTTGGTATGTAGAAGGGGAATTAGACTTTACTAGCATTCTCACCTTAGGGGGTAGTACCTGGATATATCTAGTAATCCTTTTCGCCTCAGGCATTACTAAATGAGGTACCAAGCGAGCCATCTCTTCAAATCTAGAAGTATACTCTTTATGACTTAAACTGCCTGCCTGAAACTGCAAAAACTTGATCTCAATTCTGTCCATCTCGCCTTTCGGACAGAACTTTTCTATCACCAATGCTTTAAAAGTTTCCCACGTCATCTGGTTCACGGCGGCCTCACCCATGGCCTGTTCTACTGTATCCCACCAATACAACGCTTCTGCTTGAAAAGAATGCACTACAAAGCCCACTTTCTAGTCTTCCTTGCATCTACTAAGTTTAAACGCTGCTTCCATCTCTCGTAACCACTTATAAGTTACTACTACATCCTTCTGGCCTTCAAACTTAGGCGGGTCAAATTCTTTAAAATGTTTATATGACACTAGTTTCTCCACTACCGGCTCAACAACAACAGGTGGAGGAGTTGGTTGGGATGACGATTCACCACCTTTCCTAAGGTCACTTAAAATTTCAAGTAAAGTAGTACGCAACACTCGAGCAACATCATCACCTATAGGCGCCTTAAGTTCATCACCTGAGATCCTAGCTTCAGGTCTAGGGTTTGTATTACCAGTTTCCTTCATCTACGATAAGAAATAAACCATTATCAAATAATGAGTGATACCAGGATGCTATATATAATGTAAATTGCTCATAACATTGGCCAGGTGTTATCAATTATTTACTTATTCACACCATCCTGCCTCTTCTCATTATCCTTTCACAGTTTATTTCTAACCCTATCTTAACCACAAAATCATGCATACACATAATACTAATCTTCAATTTAAACAATTACTTTTATTCAACAATTGACCGAATTATCACTAATAATTAAATACTCATCCACACAATACTTCACCCCACTTCCGGCTATAGATACTGGCACTTCCCATATATTCAGTTAAAGTTTGAAACAATCAATTGTTCAAATCTCTTTAACTAAGGCTCTGATACCAACTTGTAACACCCTCAATCTCATAACAATATAATATAATAAGGAGGGTGCTACTAGTTGGGTTATAATAATAATTCAGAGACTACAAACGCAGCGGAAATTTTTATATATTAAAAACTTTTTACATCATTAACAATCATTACAACACTTCAACTGACATCTCAAAACTTTGTCAAACTTCATATACATCCTTCCCAAAACCCAACATTTAGCCAGTATCATACACCATAACCGGAATTTAACTCGGTGGGGCGCCTCCATGAACACTTCTATTAATACCTGTCATGCATAAGAAAACAAACACAAAATCAGATAAACTGGTGAGTTCTAACGTACACCACATTTGAATAATAACAATTCATCAACTATTACAACACCGAATGATTCATAAACATTCATCAGTCCATTTATTCATCTCAGTATTGATATGCATATCGAATACCCACAAGGTATTTATGGACATCTTTTTATCGATTTTAATTTGGTGGGTCAAACCTCCACCTCGCGCGTTGACGGGTCAAACCTCCGTCTACAGTTTGGTGGGTCAAACCTCCACCTCGCGTGTTGACGGGTCAGACCTCCGTCTATAGTTGGCGTTGACGGGTCAAACCTCCGTCTATAGTTGGTGGGTCAAACCTCCACCTCGCCATTCACCACAATTTACCACTTTCAACTCTTATTCATATTTTCTATTTATTTATATGCATGCCAGTGCCTGATTTTGTCAAACAACATTATCAAATGGCATTAACATATAAAAAGGGCAATTAGAACTCACCTTAATGTTTTCAACAAGTGGTTATCAATCCAAATACACTGGGCAGCTAAAACTTCTCCTTCTCAAAGAAAATCTAAAACAACAACCCTAACTTAGTCAAATCACCTAGCTGAGCACTTCCCACGACTAAGGTTATACGATTGGACTCATTCGTACGACTGAACATGCGACTGAGCTTAGTCGTACGAACGGACCATACGACAGAGGTGCGAATGAGCTATTGCGAATGACATCCATTCGTGCGATTGGTTCATGCGACTGAACTTCAGTCGCATGATTTGAACAATGCGATTGACTCAGTCGCACGAATGGGTCATGCGACTGGGCTTATTCGACTGAAACGGATCAGCAGCTGTGTTCTTGACATATTTGATCCAAAAACTCGAGTTTTAAAAATTTGGATTATACCATATTCACAACAGAACATATATACTTCATTTACAACCGTTTCGGGTCCTTATTTCATCAAATTTCACAAAAACTAGGATCCGAACCCTCACTTTTTAGCTTAACAGAAAGATTGAACAGAAACCCCGATTTAAAACATGTTTTTGGATCAATTTCAACCACATACACAGCTTAACATATTCAAGAATCGATCCGTACCAAGCAAAACTTACCAAAACGGAGCTAGTTTGATCAATTGGGCAAGAACAGGGGTGTTTGGGTTCGAAAGGAACAAGGGGGAGAATACTGTAGATAAAATCTGCTTTTGAACACTCTTAACCGCCCTACTTATCCTACATGCCTATTTTTAGCCGCCATGCTCAGTCACACGACTGGACTCATTCACACGATTCAATCGTACGACTGAGCCCATACGCCCGTTAATCGTGCGATTGAACCTCATACGCACACAAGGTGTGCGACTGAGATTCATTCGCATGATCAATCATGAGACTGGACACTACCTCTTATTAATTTAAAAGAATATTAAATTTTACGGATGTTACATATTCTAAAAACGAGCATGAGCATGAGGAACATCTAAGATTGGTCCTTGAATTACTAAAGAGAGAGGAGCTCTATGCTAAGTTCTCAAAATGTTATTTCTGGATAAAAGAAGATCAATTCCTTGGTCATGTGATAGTTGCTAATGGAATTCATGTAGACCCAACTAAAATTGAATACATCAAAAGTTGGCCTACACCTTCTAATCCAACAGAAATTAGGCAATTTCTTGGCCTAGCTGGCTATTATAGGAGATTTATCAAAGGGTTCTCCAAGATAGCTCAACCATTGACCATGCTCACCCAAAAGGGAGTAGCATATCATTGGGGATTTCTACAAGAGGCTACTTTCCAAACACTGAAACAGAAGTTATGCAGTGCGCCTGTACTATCCTTACCTGACGGTATTGAAGACTTTGTAGTCTACTGTGATGCTTCTGTTCAGGGACTGGGATGTGTTTTGATACAGCGAGACAAAGTCATAGCCTATGCCTCAAGATAGTTAAAGGCTCATGAGAAGAACTATGCAACTCATGACCTAGAACTAGGAGCAGTTGTGTTTGCTCTTAAACTATGGAGACATTACTTGTACGGTACTAAGTGCACTATTATATCGACCACAAGAGTCTTCAACACTTGTACAATCAAAAGGAGATGAATATGAGGCAGAGGAGATGGCTTGAACTACTAAACGATTACGATTGTGCCATCAAGTACCATCCCGGTAAAGCAAATGTTGTGGCTGATGCTTTGAGTAGGAAAGAACATGTGAAACCTCGTAGAGTACGAGCCTTACAACTGACCATTCAAAGCAACCTACCAACACAAATTCTGAATGCTCAGACTGAAGCCTTGAAAGAAGAGAACATTAAAGATGAAAACCTCCGAGGGCTAGACCAACAGTTTGAAGTTCATTCAGATGGAGTACGCTTTATAGCAGGAAGGATTTGGGTACCACTATACGGGAATCTTAGAAGCTTGATCATGGATGAAGCCCACAAGTCTAAGCACTCTATCCACCCAGGTGCAGATAAGATGTATTACGACTTGAAGCTTGTTTACTGGTGGCCAAGAATGAAGACAGACATTGCGACTTATGTCTCAAGGTGTTTGACTTGTTCTAAAGTCAAGGTTGAATACCAAAAGCCTTCAGGAATGTTAACTCAACCAGAAGTTCCCGTGTGGAAGTGGAAATGATAACCATGGATTTCGTCACTGGCTTACCCAAATCTCAAACGGGCAATCACACCATTTGGGTTATCGTTGACCGTCTCACCAAATCCACTCATTTCATACCCACTCGTGAGAAAGACAAGATGGAGAAGCTTGCAAGAATTTACATCAAAGAAATTATCTCTAGACACGGATTGCCAGTTTCTATCATCTCTGATCGTGACGCACGATTTACATCTGTCTTCTTTGGTAAACTTCAGAAAGCTCTAGGCACTCGCCTAGATATGAGCACAGCCTATCACCCTCAGACTGATGGCCAAGGTGAAAGAACCATACAGACTCTTGAGGATATGCTTAGGGCTTGTGTTATTGATTTTGGAAAGAACTGGGAAGGTCATTTACCTTTAGTAGAGTTCTCATATAATAAGAGCTATCATTCGAGCATCAAGGCGGCACCATTCGAGGCCTTATATGGACGTAAATGTAGATCACCGCTTTGCTGGGCAGAAGTTGGAGATAGTCAACTTACTGCCCCAGAATTGATCTTTGAAACTCATGAGAAGATTGTCCAGATAAGAGAACGCATGGCTGCTGCCAGGGATCGCCAGAAAAGCTACGCTGATAAACGTCGCAAGCCACTTGAATTTCAGGAAGGAGATAAAGTTTCGCTAAAGGTATCTCCCTGGAAGGGAGTTATACGCTTTGGAAAACGAGGGAAATTGAACCCTCGCTATGTGGGACCTATTGAAATTGTCAGAAGGATCGGCCCAGTAGCCTATGAATTAAATCTACCTGCTGAACTTGGTGGTGTGCACAATGTTTTTCACGTATCCAATCTAAGGAAGTGTTTATCCGATAAATCGCTGGTTGTGCCTTTAGAGGAACTACAAGTAGATGAGAAACTCAGATTTATTGAGGAACCAGTTAAAATCATGGATAGGGAGGTTAAACAACTAAAGCATAGCAAGATTCCGATTGTCAGAGTTCGGTGGAACTCCCGGCGTGGTCCTGAGTTCACTTGGAAACGAGTGGACGAAATGATGCGCAAGTATACTAACCTGTTTAAGAATGTTGCCAGTACATCTTAATATTCGGGACGAAAATTCCTCTAACAGGGGGATGATGTGACAATCCGGAAAAATTTCGGGTTTAGACTGTAACATCTCGAATATTTATTAATTAAAAGTTAATTTTTTTTACGTTGATGTTAATTTCAAGAATTATAATAATAATATTAATAATAATAAAGTAAATAATAATAATAATAATGATAATAATAAATAATAAAAATAATAATAATAAAGATAATCTTGAAAGTAAATAAAACAATATAAGTTTTGTATTTTAAAACATGTAAGTTATGAAGTCCAGGGGGTAGTTTGTCATTTATCAAACTTCAAAAGAAAGTTAATAACATAAAATAACAAAAACAAAAACCACAGGGACCAAAAGTGTAATTTCTTAAAACCCAAACCCCCACCCCGCGTCCCCGTCGGTTTCTTCCTCCGGCCGGTCTCCGGCGACCTCCGGCGAGACCCAAACGACCAAATCACGCGGTTTTGACTCAAACAAAAGCTCCCAACACATTCGAGTGGGGATTCGAACACCTTACCCCACATCAATTTGAATAATACGGTCGGATGGTGCGACTCCCACTTCGACCGAAAGTTCGGCTGACCAACCAAGAAATCAGGCACTGAAACATTAATAATTATCAAATTGATGGTGCACTAACAATCTTTTAAACATTTAAAACCTTCTATCGAGTCCTATTTGAACTGAAACACATTGAAACATCACATTCGATCATCTCCCTTGACCTCGACCTGGAACTTAGTCAATCACTACCTGTGAGCACTATATCATGAAATTAACATAGGGCTTTTGCTTATTGGATCTCTTAGAAGCTTCCTGTACAACCAATTTGATTATCATTGCCGTTTGGATAACAATCGAATTCCACATCAGACACGACCTGTTCATCGAGTGTTCATCATCAATCCAACATCTTTCTTGTAAATTGAACACATTAACATGCACGAAATTACATGGGAAATCAAAGCCCCATGTTAATTTAAGTAATCATCGTTGATTCGGTGCTCAATTTAGTCGATCTGTAATCTAGGGTTCGAATGATTTAGGGGTGTTTGGTTGGAACAGTTTAAAAGAATTAAAGGCTGAGTCCTTGTGCGGCTGTATGCCTTTGGTTCACTAGTTTGGGTGTGGGAGTGTGGGAAGGAGGTCACGGGTTCGAACCCGTGCACCTCCCATTATTTTTTTAATGCCCTTTTTGACCTTTTAAAAATATACAAAAATTCCCATAAATTATAAAAATAAGTTTTAAAAACTTCCTTTATTTTAAATGTGTCTAATTAATTTCCTATAAATTTATTTATTTAAAAACACTTTAATAATTTTTATAAAATATTATTAATAAATATTACAAATAGTCATTTTTATAAAAATGGACTCTAAATAATAATTTAAATTATTAATTTATTATTGGACACTATATTATTATGGACAAAACATGATAATTGTGGAAATTATAAATATGTTATAATTTCATAAATTATTTACAAGCATTATTATAAAAATTATAAAAATACACTAATTACAGGTATAGATTAATAATAAATTAAAACTTGTAAACATTACTTATTTGATAAGATAAATACAAATTAGATTTTATAAATTTAATTATAAAATCTTACTAAATTAAATACAAACTTACATATTTAAATAATGTCTAAAACTTATTTAGAACATAATGATATGTTAAAATCATTATTAAATTAATCAAATATCATGAAATGCAAATCTTTAATTATTAAAGAATTAACAAAAATAGTTAAATGATATAATTATATGTTTATAACAAATCCCAGAAAACCAAACCCTAGATCAATTGAACTCCAGGTTCAAGATCTAACTTATTTAGTTTATGGATTTGTATCTATTTGCTTATGTGAATTATAATTCCTTAGGAGGAATTTACTAGCTTGTCAACACCACACAAGAACTGAGTTGAGTTCATACTTTACGGTTCCCCTTTTTAATCATTTAAATGTTTTGGGGAGGAATACATGTTGTAATTAAAATTACAAATTATTTTGTGTATTATGTTAAATAATAATTGAATCACATTATGATTACATATGGTTACTATGAAAATCCTTCTCTGTATACTGGACTATAAACAAGCAGGGATCTTTTGGATAGTACTATTGGGGAGTGACTTACCCCCATAAAGGTTTGGACATGTGGTCCTTACCAAGATGCACAAAGATCTTATTGTCATTCGGGATGATTGTTCTGGGTTGAGAAGGCAGATGTGCACTATGTAAAGTTTGCCATTATAGTTCCACTTACAACCCATATGAGGATAAATGTAAAGGAGGATTTGCTCCCTCTGATTTGAAATTATTATAACTAATATAATATACACATAAAAAGGATAATAAACTATGATACATGGGAATTTCCTATGTGAAGGATTTGTTGGCTTGTACATAGTTAGTATGTGGAATAGCGGGTTCACCTTATAAAAGGGTTCCGACAGACTATTCATATACGAAGTGATACCAGTGAGTAGTTTATACTCACACTTTTACAGTAAATCCTTCTTTGATGATAATTAATGGTTTATCATTTATGTTTTACTTACCTATGAACTCACCAACCCTGTGTTGACACTTGTTTTTATATGTATTCTCAGGTATCTACTAGGAGCTTATGGACATGCACGTAGGATCATATAAGAGCTCAAGATACATATTGCTTAACATTTGAGATATGATTAGACATGTTGTTAAGAAACAATCTATGTTTTATTTCCGCTATGTATAATAATTATCTCTGATTATTAATGAAATGGTTATCTAAAACTTATCATATAGATAACTGCATCTCATGTGTGACTACTGTGTTTGATCCTATTTGTTCACCCCTCCGTGATAAATTCCAGACCTGGAATTTGAGGGTGTGACACAATTCATCAATAATATACTATTTCAAGTTCATGACAACATCCAAACATGATCAACAACATCAAACTTGCATAATTTATCAATTCATATCTAAAAAGTTTGTACTTTTGGTAAGATATGAACAACAACATCCAACCTAAGATATCTAGCATTCTTATCAACAATCTAGCACCTAATCAACATCATGAACACATCCATAACATCAACACATTACCAATTCAACATTACATGCAAAATAAAGTTACTATTATTAGTAACCTATGAACAAAGCCCTCAATTCATTAATTTCTTGCAAGATTCATGTTTTGTAGCATTCATACTATCTAATTAACATCTCAACAACATCAAACAACTATCAATTCCACATAATCCACATGAATTTCGAATTAGGGTTCATCTAGCATCAAAAAGTATGAACAACCAATCAAAAACATAATCTTCTTGCATAATCAACGTTAAACAACATGTATACAACCTAACTAACATGTTAACATCATCAATTGATCAACAGTTAGCCCCATGAATCTCTAGTTCACAGCTAGGGTTTCGGTTTTATCAAGAACACCCACAAAAACATCATAACTAACCTTAATTGTTGCAAAGGAACAATGTTTGATGTTGCTAACTTGTTGTATGGCTTGCAAACAATCAAAATCGAATGAATTGTGCTTGTTCTTGGCTGAATTCGCAAAGGGAGAGGGAGAGGGGATGAAGTCGCGACCATGGGGAGGGTGGGGGCTAGGTTTTTGTTTTGTTTTAATTTAATTAGTCATATTTACCCTTTTAACCCTTGTATTTTGTATTTATAAAATTTAAGCTTTTAAACTCTTTGTAAGGTGTCTTTGAGTTAATAATATAAACATATAACTAATGGTAATACTTATATGTTTTTATTTTATAAAAAGACAAGACATACGAATTAACACACGCGTTTCCACGTTACGCGATAAAATTCCCAAATAGTCTTTAAATCGCGTAAACACATAAGCAAAACATAATAATCATCTAATCCACTAGATTATTATTAATTTAACATTATTAATTATTATTAGGTCACCAACGTCAAACGACAACTAGTGTGTGCTTACGACACGTGTATGCAAAACTTAGCGGAACTAATGGAGTTTTGTAACGGAAAATTACCGGATGTCATAAAACATGATCAACAACTTCTAACTATCATAATTCAACAATCATCATAGATAAAGTTTCTACTTTTGGCAAGATATGAACAACAACATTCATTCTAAGGTTTCTAGCATTCATATCAACAATCTAGCACCCAATCAACATCATAAACTGTAACACCCCGAAAAGTCAAAACGAGTCATTAAGGATAATGGGCCTAATTAATGGGTATTTAATAAAAGAAGGAAAAGGGTTATGGGCTAAATTGGGTTTATGGGCAAGAGCCTAGTGATTAAGGCCCATAATCAGCCCTTAACCCTCCCAAAGCAGCCTCCATCTCCTTCATTTCAACCCTAGCTCCCAAGATTCATAGAGAGAGAAAGTAGAGAGAGAAAGTGAAGGAAACTCAAGATTTGAAGCTTCTAAGGTCAAGGGATTGAAGATCTGGGTGTTGAGGCATCAAACCTCAAGAAAGGAGCAACAAATCAAGGTAAGAATCGACCTCTAAACCCTTCTGTAGATCAAACCCGGATTCTAGGGTTTTGGGTTTTGAAAAGTTTCAAATAAACCCATAAAGGTCAAATTTTTACGTATGAAAACGTGTAAAAAGGTTAGATATGGTTTCATGGATGGTAAACCAAGGATTTGGACGTAAAAAGTTAAAATTTTGGGTTAAAAACGGGCTGGTTCGTCATTTTTATTCAACCAGCGAAACTGTGCCCCGATCCAGCGAAACTGTGCACTCATCCAGCGAAACTATGAAAAGTTTCAGCGAAACTACAGTTTCGCTAGGGCGAAACTATTGACCCGTAGATACTGCGAAACTAGGAAATTCCAACGAAAGTTGGGCGCACCTGACAGCGAAACTGTCGTGCAAAACTGCTAGACAAAACTAGCAACGAAACTGGTAGCGAAACTGCCAGGGAAACTGCTAGCGAAACTGGGCAGCGAAACTGCACAAAATGACCTTTTTGAGTGTGAACTTATTTGCATGTTGTGTAGTGTGATCCTAGCCTAGAGTGCTTAGTTTAGAAGTTACTCACATTATCCGGGTGAGTTCTAGATCCCCTTATTTAAACGTTTTTCTATGTTTTTGGGGCTATTATGCATAGTAAACATAAGGTTTTCAAGGTAAGGATTTCAAGAGGTTTTAACAAGAAAATACATTTTTCTAAAGTAAAATGTGCCATTTAAATAGCTCAAAATAATTTTCGGGCGTGCTGACCTGGCAGCCCGGCCCCAGCCAGGGGCGTTGCCCCTTGGACTCCATTAGGGGCTGCTGCCCCTAGGACCCGCTGTCAGGGGCTGCCGCCCCCGAACCCCCGCTGTCCCGCGGAGGGTTGGTTACGTGTTATGTTGACTAGTACTTGATATGTTGTGTACTTAATAAGTCACGTATTATATATTAAGTGGAAGATAATATTAATGAAAAGTGGAACATAACGAATGTTACCCCGGGCCCGTTGATGATGAAAAGTCTTGCAAGCACTATGATAGACTTCACTTAGGTGAGTCTGATGTATGGTGATGGATCCGTATTCATGAGCGGGCTATGTGCCTTGCAGTGTGGATCAACTGTCGGGGGTTAGCTACCATGATGATGTGTACCGATGGGGATCGACACTCGTTGTCGATCAACATGGAGCTCTTGCTTTGTGCAACCTCATTTATGATGAAGTGAAAGAAAATGAAAGAATAAAAGATAATGAACATGCTTAATATGATGCAAGAAATGTTATGTAGTATGATGTATGCGTGGTCATTATATGAAGGATAAAGCTTATATTATCTTATTTATATAAAACTAGAATTCACTTAGCAAGCTGACTTTTATGTATAATAGTGGACAGGTAAATGCTGATGCTGAGGATGGCACCATTGAGCTACTTGGCAAGCAATGGATGGCATTCCTGTCTATGAAATATTTATTGTAATTTAAGACCATCCACCATGTGTTATTCCTGTTTAAAGACAAATGTATGAGTACAACATGATTTCCAAGTTTTAAGTGAATGTTTATTTAATTCCGCTGCAATGTGTTGTTTATAAAGTGATTTTATGCTATGATTAACCAACTGTGAGGCTTTTCGGGAACGGGGCCTTACAAGTTGGTATCAGAGCCAAAGTTTAAGAGATATGGGTAAAACATTTTTTCAAACCTAAACTTAAACTGAAAATGGGACCAAAGGAAGGATGCCAACCCAAGTAGCTACGTGCCATCAGGTAAATATTTCAAGTAAACTGGTATTATGTGCGTGTGCTATTTGTTTTATATACGTGTAGATTTGAATACTGACATGTGTTAGGATAGTGATTGCTTGGGACAGGAGGGTAAGGTAAGTAGTTAATCACACTTGGCCACTGTAATTAAGGACTTACCATACTTGTAATGATCTGAGCAATTATCTTGAATGACCATTTCGGTGTTTAAATCTTATAGGAATTAGATATGGCGGGCAGGAAATCTGGGAAAGCTACACGTGGACGTCCTCGAGGTGGTCGTACTACTACACCACGTGTTACCCGGAGCAAAGCTAAGGCCCCCGAGACTGTTCACGAGGAGTCAGACCTCCACAGTCATCCGAAGGGTGAGGGATCAGCCACCCTCGAATCCACTATGAAGGAGGCTATCACCGATGAAGTCTACAATGTCATGCAGAATGTCTTACCCTCGGTGGTGACCGAGGTGATCAAAGCAGTCAAGGATGGAAAGAAAGCTGATAAGAAGGGGAAGGAAAATGAGAAGAATTCTGGAAGGTCCACTGGGAGGACGGAGGGATCTGAAGAGGAGCCATCAAACCCTAAGGTGGTAGTCCATGATGATGATAGTGATGAGGAGTCTGAGAGAGAGACGACTAGGGGGTGCAACTATGGGGCATTTCAAAGGTGCAAGCCCCCGACCTTTGACGGTAACAGCAATGCTACTGCCGCCCATCGTTGGGTCAGAGAATGGAAGCGGTACTAGAAATTAGTGAGTGCCGCGAAGATCAGAAAGTTAAGTTTGCCACTCATTCCTTCGTTGACTCAGCATTGTGCTGGTGGGACAATATTGTCCAGGCTGAAGGAAAGCGATCGATAGCCAAAATGAAGTGGTCTGAGTTGAAGGAGTTGGTGCTGGAGGAGTATAGTCCCCATCGGGAATTAGACAAGATTGAGAAGGAATTCTTGTATTTGGAGACTGGGAACATGACTCATCAAGAGTATACCTCCAAGTTCAATGAACTTGCAAGACTTGTGCCAGACATGGTAACGCCTGTATCCAAAAAGATCAAGAGATACATGCAGGGTTTGCCCGTGGATATCAGGAGGCACATGATTGTGGCTAGACCGGGCACGTTTAAGTCCGTGGTGGACTTAGCTGGGAGGTTGTACAATGAGAGAGACCCAATGCCGATACAAAATAAGGTGGAGAAATGGAGTGGGAACAAGAATGGAAATGGGAAGAGGTTCGAAGATGATAATTTCAGGAGTGGAGAGAAGAGGATGAGAGTTGAGGATCAGTCAGGGAGACGGGGAAATACAGGTGAAGGAGGTGCTTGTAGAAAATGTGAAAAAAGTCATTCAGGGGAGTGTAGAGTTGGGACTGGAAAATGTTTTAAATGTGGGGGTGAGGGCCATTATGTTAGGGACTGCAAGGCGGTGAAGTGTTACCGTTATGGCGAGATGGGACATGTGGAGAGGGATTGCAAGAAAGGAAAATCAGGAGGATCAGGAACGGTTAAAGCGGGAGATAAGGGAAAGGGTGACGGTTTGAAGGCAAAGGCGAGGGCATTCAACATAACTCGTGAGGAGGCCAGGGCAGATCCAGAAGTAGTTTCAGGTATGTTTCTGGTGGGCCACGAATATGCTTCTGTTCTCTTTGATTCTGGTGCTAGTAGGAGTTTTCTGTCTACTGCCTTTTGTCATTTATTGCATGATAAGAGTAGAAAGATAAACGAGCCCTTTTATGTAGAAATAGCCATTGGTAAGTCCACCAAGGTTACTGAGGTAGTTGAGGGTTGCCTGATAGAGTTGGAGAGTTATAAGTTCCCTGCTAGATTGCATGTTATGGCCATAGGAGGTTCTGATGTGGTGTTAGGCAAGGATTGGTTGGCTGACTATGAAGCGAATATAGTATGTAGTAAAAAATAATTCGTCTAACAGCGCCCGATGGTAGTTCTATTACGGTTCGTGGCGATAAGGTGTGCTGTGTGCCGAAGGTCGTGTCGATGATCACAGCTGAAAAGTACATGAGACGTGGGTGTAGCACTTACTTGCCTATGTAAAAGATGTGGATGCGTCAGAGCCACAATTATCAGACGTGCCGGTAGTGCGCGAGTTTCCTGACGTCTTTCCTGAAGACCTGACCGGTGTGCCGCCGGACCGCGAGATCGAATTCCAGATTGATTTGCTACCGGGAGCACAGCCCGTCGCTAAAGCACCATATCGATTAGCTCCTTCAGAGATGGTAGAATTGAGGGACCAGTTGCAAGATTTATTGGATAAGGGTTTCATCCGACCGAGTATCTCCCCATGAGGTGCTCCGGTTTTATTCGTTAAGAAGAAAGACGGTAGCATGCGGATGTGCATTGACTATCGCGAGCTCAATAAGCTGACCGTAAAGAATCAGTACCCGTTACCAAGGATTGACGACTTGTTCGATCAACTTCAGGGTGCCAGCTGGTTTTCAAGGATAGACCTGCGGTCTGGTTACCACCAACTGAAGGTGAAAGAACAAGATATTCCTAAGATAGCGTTCCGTACACGTTATGGACACTACGAGTTTCTCGTCATGTCCTTTGGATTAACCAATGCGCCAGCTGCTTTTATGGACCTTATGAATCGGGTTTGTCGGCCGATGTTGGATAAATCGGTAATAGTGTTCATCGATGACATCTTGATCTATTTAAAAAGTGAAGAAGAACATGCCGATCATATCGAGAAGTATTGGAGACACTCAGAAGTGAGAAGTTATATGCTAAGTTCTCTAAATGTGCATTTTGGCTTCGAGAAGTTCAATTTCTGGGTCATGTGGTTAATCCCGAGGGGATCAGAGTGGACCCTGCAAAGGTCGAAGCGGTGATGCTATGGGAACCTCCAAAGACGCCATCTGAGATTCGTAGTTTCTCAGGCCTGGCAGGTTACTATAGGAGGTTTATCCAGGATTTCTCCAGGATAGCTTCTCCTTTGACTAAGCTAACCCGGAAGGATGTGAAGTATGAATGGGGCACCGATCAGGAGAACGCCTTCCTAAAACTAAAGATGAGGTTAACTCAAGCCCCTGTCTTGACATTACCGGAAGGGAATGAGGATCTGGTAGTGTACTCGGATACCTCGTATGCAGGATTCGGTTGCGTGTTGATGCAACGAGGGAAGATGATAGCTTATGCTTCTAGACAATTAAAAGTTCACGAGGCCAATTATTCTACCCATGATTTAGAGTTGGCTGTGGTGGTGTTTGCAATAAAGATTTGGAGGCACTACCTGTATGGGGTGAAGTGCACTATCTTCACCGATCATAAAAGTCTGAAGTATATCTTTGAAAAAAAAGAACTCAATATGAGGCAGAGGAGGTGGTTGGAACTGATCAAGGATTATGACTACGAGTTCATTATCATCCAGGCATGGCTGATGTGGTTACTGACGCCCTTAGCCGAAAAGGATAACCCGAACCAATTCGGGTGAGGGCTTGCCAGAAAATCATGACATCTGATGTTATGAAACAAGTGAGGGAGTTCTAGGATGAGGCATTAAGAGAGGACAGAGTCAACTCTGAAAGGATGAAAGGACAAGTTTCAGATTTAGGGGAAAACACCCTGGGTGTTAGAACCCGATCTGGGAGAATGTGGATCCCTCTCTGCGGGAATCTGAGGGAGAAGGCCCATAAAACACGATATTCCATTCACCCCGGCGCCACAAAAATGTATCAGGATCTGAAGAAAGATTACTGGTGGCCGGGAATGAAGCAAGATGTGGCTAAGTACGTGAGCAAGTGCCTGACTTGTCTGCAAGTGAAGGCAGAGCACCAAAGCCATATGGTAAGATCAAGCCTTTGGACATCCCTGAATGGAAATGGGAACACATTACAATGACTTCATCACGAAGCTACCTCGTACGGCGAGAGGGAGCGACGCGATCTGGGTGATTGTTGACCAACTAACAAAGAACGCCCATTTCCTACCAATTCGTGAGACGTATTCCTCTGAGAGGTTACCAGCCCCAGACGGATGGTCAATCGGAAAGAACAATTCAGACATTGGAGGACATGCTACGAGCGTGTGTGATTGATTTTGGAGGAAGTTGGGATGAGCACTTACCGTTGGCAGAATTCTCATATAATAATAGTTACCATGCCAGCATTGGTATGCCAGCTTATGAGATGCTATACGGTAGGAAGTGCAGAACGCCCATGTGTTGGGGTGACATAGGGCAAAAGGAATTAGGAAGTCTTGAAGTGATTGAAGTCACAACCGAGAAGTTAGATAAGATTAAGGCATTCATGAAAGCCGTAAAGGATCGCTAGAAGTCTTATGCTGATAAGAGGCGTAGACCGATAGAGTTCGAGGTTGGTGACAAGGTTATGCTCAAGGTATCTCCCTGGAAAGGGATCATCAGGTTTCGAAAACGGGGAAAGTTAAGCCCAAGGTTCATAGGGCCATTCCATATTGTCGCAAGGGTAGGGGAAGTGGCTTACAGATTAGAATTACCCGATGAGTTGAGTGGAATTCACCCTACGTTCCATGTATCTCATCTTGGGAAATGTCTAGCAGATAATGATGCAGTTGTACCATTAGAGGACATTGAAATCGATGAACGCCTGAACTATGTGGAGCAGCCGGTAGCCATCCTTGATTGGAAAGAGAAGCGCTTACGAAATAAAGTGGTTCCGCTGGTACGGGTATAGTGGAGGCACAGGAAAGGATCCGAATCTACCTGGGAGACCGAGGAGGAGATCAGGAAATTTTATCCTCAATTGTTTGATGACTGACAGGTTTCGAGGACGAAACCTAAATAAGTTGGGGAGACTTGTAACACCCCGAAAAGTCAAAACGAGTCATTAAGGATTATGGGCCTAATTAATGGGTATTTAATAAAAGAAGGAAAAGGGTTATAGGCTAAATTGGGTTTATGGGCAAGAGTCTAGTGATTAAGGCCCATAATCAGCCCTTAACCCTCCCAAAGCAGCCTCCATCTCCTTCATTTCAACCCTAGCTTCCAATATTCATAGAGAGAGAAAGTAGAGAGAGAAAGTGAAGGAAACTCAAGATTTGAAGCTTCTAAGGTCAAGGGATAGATGATCTGGGTGTTGGGGCATCAAACCTCAAGAAAGGAGCAACAAATCCAGCCCGGCCCCAGCCAGGGGCGTTGCCCTTGGAACCCACTAGGGGCTGCTGCCCCTAGGACCCCGCTTCAGGGGCTGCCGCCCCCGAACCCCCGCTGTTTCGCGGAGGGTTGGTTACATGTTATGTGGACTAGTACTTGGTATGTTGTGTACTTAATAAGTCACGTATTATATATTAAGTGGAAGATAATATTAATAAAAAGTGGAACTTAACGAATGTTACCCCGGGCCTGTTGATGATGAAAAGTCTTGCAAGCACTATGATAGAATTCACTTAGGTGAGTCTGATGTATGATGATGGATCCGTAATCATGAGCGGGCTATATGCCTTGCAGTGTGGATCAACTGTCAGGGGTTAGCGACCATGATGATGTGTACCGACGGGGATCGACATTCGTTGTCGATCAACATGGAGCTCTTGCTTTGTGCAACCTCATTTATGATGAAGTGAAAGAAAATGAAAGAATGAAAGATAATGAACATGCTTAATATGATGCAAGAAAGGTTATGTAGTATGATGTATGCGTGGTCATTATATGAAGTATAAAGCTTATATTCTTATTTATATAAAACTAGCATTCACTCAGCAAGCTGACTTTTATGCATAATAGTAGACAGGTAAATGCTGATGCTGAGGATGGCACTAGCGAGCTACTTGGCGAGCAATGGATGGCATTCCTGTCTATGAAATATTTATTGTAATTTAAGACCATCCACCATGTGTTATTCCTGTTTAAAGAAAAATGTATGAGTACAACATGATTTCCAAGTATTAAGTGAATGTTTATTTAATTCCGCTGCAATGTGTTGTTTATAAAGTGATTTTATGCTATGATTAACCAACTGTGAGGCTTTCCGGTGTGATGACCCTAAAAATTCTTTTAGTATATTATATTACAATCACGATTAATGTATTGTTTAGTATGTATATATTACGGATATACATATGCAGGTTGGCATTATTCATGTGTGTATACATTTATATATCCAAAATGCACATAAACGTATATATATATACAAAATTTTACAGGTGCATGTCCGAATACATGGGAAATTCTTAGTAATATTTGTATATATGTACGATTGATATGTGTATATATATATAATTTACTTCTTATATGTATATATATGTACTTTACTTAATTGTACATATTATAAACACATGTATATGCGTATGCGTATTAAGAATAGCTAGTATATATGTTTGGTATGTATGTATACTTATAAAGCTTACTTATATATATCTATGAGTATATATAGGTATATATGTATGTACATATTAACACTAAAACTAAAAACTAAAACCCAAAAATTAACCCAAACCACCATTCGAAACCACTAACCCCAAAACCACCCTCGTTGTTTCTGGGACACAAAGCCTCCACAAACCGCCACCATGTTGCCATTATCCATGCTATAAAGTCAACCTAGCCCTCCACCACAACACCCTAAACATTCCATTCACACTTGAATATCCTAAACATTTGCCACCTTATCCCATTTACTTGACTAAGTGGTCTTGTTTTCACACCTTTGCTACACCACCATAATTACACCCGAGAGGTGGCAACCTCCCAAGTATCCCTCGGCCACCTTGAGACATCCACACACTCCATAAAATTGCCACCTTGCAAGACTACCTTGTGACTCAAAAGGCTATGTGTAGCCTTCCTCAATGAAGCAACCGATTAAAAAGCCTATAAAGGCACCTCCATGCGGCTTCATTAATCGTACACCTCCACCCACACAGCCTTACTTATCCTCTCTCGAATACCAGCAGTAAACACCATCACCATTCCTGTCCCACAACCTCTCCACCCCTCGGTTACAATACAACAACAACAAACAACAAACAAGCACAATCACACACCACCATCACCTGCCATCATCAGCCACCACCTCCAAGGATGTCTCTCGGATTCAAGAATCAATCCTACCATCAATCAGTGTCCCAAAGGTTATTAAATAATTTTTGGTTACATATATGTTACAAAATATTATTAGTTTTGGTGTTCAAACACCAAAACCAATTTTAAAAGTTTTAGTTCATGAATCTTAAGTGATGAGTTGCAAAAACTCAGAAACTTATGATTAAAAAGAGATATTTTGAAATTACAAAATTAATCTTATAATTAGTCAAGAAAAATCAAATAAATATTAAATGAAAGCGATCATGGGAATAAACATTGAAAAATTCCTGTTTTTATACTAAAATACTAAACTACAAACTTTGATAAAGTTTTGATAAGTGAAATAATTTATATAAATTATTTTATAATAGAAAATAGAAGAAATTATCAAAAATAGAAATAAATTCGGGAAAATTCTAATAAATTTACAGAATGATCCTTTTGAGGAATAAACGCCTCTGGAATTATTTCAGAATTTTATTACTTGTTATAATAAAGATATGAATTTTTATATGTTCTATAGCAGATAAATCGTATTAAATACTTAAAGTGAATAATATGTTCTAATAAAATCATAGATGTAATATCAAATAGGATACTACAGAATATATAATTTTCATAAATTTTTGGATCAGTATAAGTATTTTTACTAAATATTGTAATTATTGTGAAAATTTCAGAAACTAATATGTTATGATTTGGACTATAAGATAATTATATGATGCTTGATTTTATAGAATAAGTCTTCTATAAAATTTTGGGAACTTTTCATGAGCAAAAGCCATTTTAAGCAATTATGGGAATGTTATGAAATTTACAGAAAATAATCTGTTAAAATTTGGATGCTATAAAAATTATGTGATGTTACTGATTTTGGACGAAATTCTATGAATTTTTGAGGATTTAATGGACAACAGTAGGTATTTTGATGAATTTTGGGAATATTGTGGGATTTATATAAAATAATCTGTTGGGAATTTGATGTTGTAAAAATTATGGGAAGCTACAAACTGTCCAAATTATGTTCTATAAAATTTTGGTGATTTTTAGATATCAGTAGCTATTTTTGTGATTTTTGAGAAGTTTGGAATAAATCACAAACTATTATGGATTAAGAATTTTTAGAGGCCCGAAGGTGTTTCTATTAATCTTTTACAGTTAGTGAAAACCAGAAAAATATTTGAAGTATTGTCTGACATTGTAAACTATCTTGTTAGGTTTAAGTGGGAAGACACGGTGAGTTCATAGCCCCATTTTCAACCGTTTGATATTCAGTAAAGTTTTGGGGGGGAAAGTATGCTGTTGGGTTGATGTATTATTTTGAAAATAATTTTGTTTGCTTACTGTCATTTGCGACACAACCATTAGTTCGAATGAGGAACCGGTCAATAATATTGGTAGCGCTACTTAGGTGAATATTTGCACTAACCGGATGAGGGTTACTGCTATTTTCCTGCATCTAACCGAATGGGGGTTAGGATGTAATATTATCTGATTTTGTGATTATTTCGTGACAGTATGATTATGTTGTGAGCAGGCTTGGTTGTAATTGATACATCAATAAAATATTTTGTCTGGATTAAACCTATGTTCTCACCAACATTTTTGTTGACTGGTTTTAGTATACTTTTTCAGGAAACAATGAGTAACACTTTTGACCTTAGCTTTGAAGTGCATAATGGTTGGGGAGAAGTGGTAGGAAGGGTTGGTGTCACATTAACTGTCAACATTGTTGATAGTGGTGTGTATGTTGATGCACACTTCCGTCGTATCTGAAGACATGCTGTAGTTTAATGATGTAGTAATAAAATTATATCTAATTTTGGAATCTATGTATAAGATGTAATCATGAATATTATCAATAAATGCATGTCCTACTTTCTTGTTTTAAGCATATGTATTTAATATTTATTCCGCTATAATTAATGTACTCTGATAAAGCAAGTCACACCCAAACCGCATTTCACGCTTCCGCCGGGATGTGACAGGTTGGTATCAGAGCCATTGGTTATAGTATCAGAGCCATTGGTTATAGAGAATTAGTTTTTTAAGTAAATAACTAGACTATAACCATAAGCTCAAAATATACTTTATGATTTTATGTGAATTTATGTGAATTATATGAATTACGTGAAATTCTATAATTTTATGATTAAGATTCTAATAAAATTTTGATATGTTATTTGATTAATTTTGTGAAATAGTGTTAAGAAATTTTTCACTATGAATTCAGATAGTTATCACTATGAAACCGACCCTTCAGAAGATCCATACTATAGCAGCCCTAAAGAAATAACACCTGAACCGGAACCTTAACAGGCTATGGATGTTACCCCAACAGATATGGAGAATAAGACAAAATTTTATGTTAGACGTGCACCAGTACACGTGGGAGGATATACAATTAAAACTCCTAGGAAAAAGATACTACGTGGACACAAATTTAAAGCTAAGCAATCTGGGGATCTAGAAAGACAACCTTCTGATTCTCCTAAAGATAAAAGTAAGGTTACTAAGAGACAAGAATTGGATCAGGTGAAGACAGCCCGACAGACTCTTAAGAAACTTAAGAAAATACAGCTAGGAATCTGGAAAATTCAGAAAGATATCAAAAAGCTCAAGACACCCAAGAAAAGTATTTTCATCAGGATTTGGAAATGGCTTAGCAGAAACTGAAAGTTTATAGTCTAACTTTTTAGAATAAAAAGAAATAAGAGCTTAACTGATATATGTATTTTTGTGTTAACATGTTTATTTGATCTAAGTTAAATAAATTTTGTGTTAAGATATTTATTTGCAATACTAACCTTGAATCATGCCGCCAAAAAGAAACACTCAGCCTGTCAGGAGAACAGCTCGAGTGGGATGACCCAGGACCAGACTTAGGGAAGAAACACCCGTGAACCCTGATACAACTAAGAATGATAGGATATCTCAGATAGTGGCCCAACAACTGGAAGCTACCCTACCTACTTCAATTACCCAACTCCAACAAAATCTGAATATTAGAACTACCTCAAACCCACCAGCAGGGCCTGAAAATATGAATATAGAAGAAAGACAGGAAGAAGAGATTTTAAATGGAATTTCAAAAGGATGCTCCTACAAAACTTTTATGTCCTGTAGACCTCGGGAATTTGATGGAAAAGGTGGAGCAGTACAAGCTTTAAGATGGCTAGATGACATGGAAGGAGTCCTGGAAATCAGCAACTGTGCTGAAAACTTCAAGACACTGTTTGCTTCCCATTCCCTTAAAGGAGAAGCACAATCCTGGTGGAAAATGGAGGTACACACTAGGGGTAGAAACATTATGAATAAGCTGAGTTGGGAAGAATTTAGAAATCCAGTGATAGAAAAATATTGTCCTTACAATGAGATAGAAAAACTAGAGGCTGAATTTTTAGCACTAGAGATGAAAGGGTCTGCACACTGGGAATATACTGATAGGTATAATGAATTATCTAGATTAGTACCACATTTGATAACCCCGGAATAAAAAAGAATAGGAAGGTATATTTGGGGATTAGTGCCACAAATAAGAGGACTAGTGAAATCTGCTAGAACCAAAACCTTCCAGGAAGCAGTAATCTTGTCAGGAAGTCTGACAGATGAAATGATCTGGAATGGATCATTAGGTCATCAACAGGTAGGAGAGAAAAGGAAATGGACTGAAAATCACCTTAGAAAAAGATTTGGAGAAAGTTCCCAGAAAAGAGTAGCCCGATCTCCACCAAGAAACTTCTTGGGAACAACTCAAGGAAAGAAAGTAAAAAAACCACCACAGTGTAATATCTGTCAAAGATATCATACAGGAAACTATATGACAGTGGTTTGTTATAACTGCAAAAGGAACGGACATGTTTCTAGAGACTGCAAAAACCCTACCAGCACAAAAACAGTTTGCTTTCAATGTGGAAGTGAGAATCATTTCCGGAACGAATGTCCACAATGAAAGGGTAAGGCTCCAGCTAACCAGAACAACCCTCGTGGAAGAGCTTTTATGATACAAGCTGACGAAGCTCGTCATGAACCAGAAGTAGTCACGGGTACGTTCCTTATCAATAACCAGTACGCTAAAGTATTATTTGATACAGGAGCAACTCGTAGTTTTGTCTCACATACTTTTAGACCATCAATTAGTCTAACATCTAAAAATTTACATGACATCTATGTGATAGAATTAGTTGATGGTAAGATAATTGAAGCTGATGAAATCATTCCTAATTGCATCTTAAATTTAGATGAGTACTGTTTTGATATAAATCTGATACCTATTAAGTTAGGAGGATTTGATATTGTAGTAGGAATGGATTGGTTGAGTACAAATCATGTTGAAATCATTTGTGATAAGAAAATGATTAAGGTTCCTTTGACTAAGGAAAATAAAATTCTCTGCATTTATGGCGATAGGCCATGTAATACTGTGAAACTGATCACTTGTGAAAAAGGACGAAAATACCTCAACAAGAATTGTTTAGCATTCTTTGGCTCATATTGTTGATGCAAAACTTGATAAGGAAAATTTGGAAAGTGTTCCTGTTGTAAATGAATATGCTGATATTTTCTTGATGAACTACCTGGATTACCACCTCCTCGTCAGGTAGAATTTAAAATAGAATTGATACCAGGAACAGCCCCTATTGCCAAAGCACCTTATCGTTTAGCACCAACTGAAATGAAAGAACTCATGACTCAGTTACAAGAACTATTAGATAAAGGATTTATACGTCCTAGTGTATCACCTTGGGGAGCACTAGTTCTGTTTGTCAAAAAGAAAGCTGGAACTTTTAGAATGTGTATTGATTATAGGAACTTAATAAGGTTACCATAAAGAATAGGTATCCACTCCCTAGAATTGATGATCTGTTTGATCAACTACAGGGATCCAGTTATTTCTCAAAGATAGATTTAAGATCTGGATATCATCAATTAAGAGTACAGGAAAATGACATTTCTAAGACTGCATTTAGAACTAGATATGGTCATTATGAATTTCTTGTAATGCCATTTGGTTTAACCAATGCTCCAGCAGTATTTATGGATCTAATGAATAGAGTGTGTAAACCTTACCTAGATAAATTTGTTATAGTCTTCATTGATGACATTCTAGTTTATTCTAAGAATAAGGAAGACCACGAACAACATCTGAAGTTAATTTTGGAACTGTTACGAAAAGAAAAGTTATATGCAAAATTTTCAAAATGTGAATTTTGGAAAAGAGAAGTAAAATTCCTTGGGCACATAGTCAACCAAAATGGAATTCAGGTTGATCCAGCAAAGATAGAGGCAGTTAAGAAATGGGAAATTCCAAAAACTCCGACAAAAATACGACAATTCTTAGGTTTAGCAAGATATTACAGAAGATTTATAGAAAACTTCTTAAGGATAGCTCAACCGTTGACAGAATTGACTCAAAAAGTTAGTAGATTTAATTCAAGGTTTTGGCAAACTTTGCAAAAAGCTTTAGGAACCCAAGTAAACTTAAGTACAGCATATCATCCACAGACTAATGGACAGAGTGAAAGAACCATACAAACCTTAGAAGATATGTTAAGGGCTTGTGCGATAGACTTTGGTAGAAATTGGGATAGTCACTTACCTTTAATAGAATTTTCATACAATAACAGTTATCACTGTAGTATTGGTTTAGCTCCATTTGAAGCTTTATATGGAAGAAAATGTAGGTCACCTCTATGTTGGAATGAAATAGGTGATAGACAACTTACAGGTCCTGAATTAATCCAAAAAAACCACAGATAAAATCACTAAAATTAAAAACAGGTTGAAAACAGCTCGTGATCGACAGAAAAGCTATGCAGACAAACGGAGAAAACCATTGAAATTTCAAGTTGGGGACAGAGTCTACCTAAAAATATCACCATCTAAAGGTATTTTTCGATTTGGAAAATCCAGCAAGCTGAACCCTAGGTACATTAGTCCATTCAAGATTATTGATAAAATTGGTCCTGTAGCATATAAGTTGGAATTACCACAGGAATAAAGTGAGGTACACAACACTTTTCATGTGTCCAACCTCAAGAAATGCCTAACCGATGAAACCCTAAAGGTACCAATTCAAGAAATACAGGTAGATAGAAAACTACATTTTGTAGAAGAACCAATAGCCATTATGGGAAAGGAGATAAAGAAATTAAGAAGATGTAAAATTCCCGTAGTAAAAATTAAGTGAAATGCAAAAAGAGGACCAGAATACACCTCGGAAAGGAAAGATGAAATCAAGAAAAGTACCCTCACATGTTCAGAGGTAATAACTAAAGCACACTCCAATGAATTTCGGGACGAAATTCTTTTAACGGGGGAGAGTGTGACGACCCTAAAAATTCTTTTAGTATATTATACTACAATCACGATTAATGTATTGTTTAGTATGTATATATTATGGATATACATACGCAGGTTGGCATTATTCATGTGTGTATACATTTATATATCCAAAATGCACATAAACGTATATATATATATACAAAATTTTACGTGTGCATGTCCGAATACGTGGGAAATTCTTAGTAATATTTGTATATATGTACGATTGATATGTGTATATATATATAATTTACTTCTTATATGTATATATATGTACTTTACTTAATTGTACATATTATAAACACATGTATATGCGTATGCGTATTAAGAATAGCTAGTATATATGTTTGGTATGTATGTATACTTATAAAGCTTACTTATATATATCTATGAGTATATATAGGTATATATGTATGTACATATTAACACTAAAACTAAAAACTAAAACCCAAAAACTAACCCAAACCACCATTCGAAACCACTAACCCCAAAACCACCCTCGGTTGTTTCTGGGACACAAAGCCTCCACAAACCGCCACCATGTTGCCATTATCCATGCTACAAATTCAACCTAGCCCTCCACCACAACACCCTAAACATTCCATTCACACTTGAATATCCTAAACATTTGCCACCTTATCCCATTTACTTGACTAAGTGGTCTTGTTTTCACACCTTTGCTACACCACCATAATTACACCCGAGAGGTGGCAACCTCCCAAGTATCCTCGGCCACCTTGAGACATCCACACACTCCATAAAATTGCCACCTTGCAAGACTACCTTGTGACTCAAAAGGCTATGTGTAGCCTTCCTCGATGAAGCTACCGATTAAAAAGACTATAAAGGCACCTCCATGCGGCTTCGTTAATCGCACACCTCCACCCACACAGCCTTACTTATCCTCTCTCGAATACCAGCAGTAAACACCATCACCATTCCTGTCCCACAACCTCTCCACCCCTCGATTACAATACAACAACAACAAACCACAAACAAGCACAATCACACACCACCATCACCTGCCATCATCAGCCACCACCTCCAAGGATGTCTCTCGGATTCAAGAATGAAGCCTACCATCAATCAATATCCCAAAGGTTATTAAATAATTTTTGGTTACATATATGTTACAAAATATTATTAGTTTTGGTGTTCATACACCAAAACCAATTTTAAAAGTTTTAGTTCATGAATCCTAAGTGATGAGTTGCAAAAACTCAGAAACTTATGATTAAAAAGAGATATTTTGAAATTACAAAATTAATCTTATAATTAGTCAAGAAAAATCAAATAAATATTAAATGAAACCGATTGTGGGAATAAACATTGAAAAATTCCTGTTTTTATACTGAAATACTAAACTAGAAACTTTGATAAAGTTTTGATAAGTGAAATAATTTATATAAATTATTTTATGATAAAAATAGAAGAAAATATCAAACATAGAAATAAATTCAGGAAAATTCTAATAAATTTATAGGATCCTTTTGAGGTATAAAAGCCTCTGGAATTATTTCAGAATTTTATTCCTTGTTATAATAAAGATATGAATTTTTATATTTTCTGCAGCAGATAAATCATAATAAATACTTAAAGTGAATAATAAATTCTAATAAAATCATAGATGTAATATCAAATAGGATACTACAGAATATATAATTTTCATAAATTTTTGGATCAGTATAAGTATTTTTACTAAATATTGCAATTATTGTGAAAATTTCAGAAACTAATATGTTATGATTTGGACTATGAGATAATTATATGATGCTTGATTTTATAGAAGAAGTCTTCTATAAAATTTTGGGAATTTTTCGTGAGCAGAAGCTATTTTTAAGAAATTATGGGAATGTTATGACATTTACAGAAAATAATCTGTTAAGATTTGGATACTATAAAAATTATGTGATGTTACTGACTTTTTGGAAAAAATTCTATGAATTTTTGAGGATTTAATGGACAATAGTAGGTATTTTGATGAATTTTGGGAATATTGTGAGATTTATATAAAATAATCTATTAGGAATTTGATGTTGTAAAATTATGGGAAGCTCCAAAATGTCCAAATAATATTCAATAAAATTTTGGTATTTTTGGACGTCAGTATCTATTTTTGTGATTTTTGAGAAGTTTAGAATAAATCACAAACTATTATGATTAAGAATTTTTAGAGGCCCGAAGGTGTTTCTATTAATCTTTTACAGTCAATGAAAACAGAAAAATATTTGAAGTATTGTCTGACACTGTGAACTATCTTGTTAGGTTCAAGTGGGAAGACACGGTGAGTTCATAGCCCCATTTTCAACCGTTTGATATTCAGTAAAGTTTTAGGGGAAAAAGTATACTGTTGGGATGATGTATTATTTTGAAAATATTTTTGTTTGCTTACAGTCATTTGTGACACAACCATTAGTTCGAATGTGGAACCGGTCAATAATATTGGTAGCGCTACTTATGAGAATATTTGCACTAACCGGATGAGGGTTACTGCTATTTTCCTGCATCTAACCGAATGGGGGTTAGGATGTAATATTATCTGATTTTGTGATTATTTCGTGACAGTATGATTATGTTGTGAGCAGGCTTGGTTGTAATTGATACATCAACAAAATATTTTGTCTGGATTAAACCTATGTTCTCACCAACATTTTTGTTGACTGGTTTTAGTATACCTTTTAAGGAAACAATGAGTAATACTTTTGACCTTAGCTTTGAAGTGCATAATGGTTGGGGAGAAGTGGTAGGAAGGGTTTGCGTCACATTAACTGTCAACATTGTTGATGGTAGTGTGTATGTTGATGCACACTTCCACGGTATCTGAAGACATGCTATAGTTTAATAATGTAGTAATAAAATTATATCTAATTTGGAATCTATGTATAAGATGTAATCACGAATATTATGAATAAATGCATGTCCTACTTTCTTGTTTTAAGCATATGTATTTAATATTTATTCCGCTATAATTAATGTACTCTGATAAAGCAAGTCACACCCAAACCGCATTTCACGCTTCCGCCGGGATGTGACATCCGGGAACGGGGCCTTACATAAACACATCCATATCATTACTACATTAGCAATTCTACATTACATGCAAAATAAAGTTACTATTATTAGTAACCCATGAACAAAGCTCCCAATTCATCTATTTCTTGCAAGATTCATGTATTGTAGCATTCATACTATCTAATTATCATCTCAACAACATCAAACAACTATCAATTTCACATGATCAACATGAAATTCGAATTTTAGGGTTCATCTTCATCAAAAATATGAACAACCAATCAAAAGTGTAGTTTTCTTGCATAACTAACGTTAAACAACATGTATACCATCAAACTAACATGTTAACATCAACAATTGATCGAAAATCATCCCCATGAACACCCAATTCGCAGCTATAGTTTCGGCCATATCAAGAATCCCACAAAAACATCAAAAACTAACCTTATAAACGTGTAATGGCTTGCAATCAATAGTTCTAACGTGTTATAGTGCTTGAAATCGATCAAATCAGCCTTCCAACACTTGTTCATGGCTGAAAATCACAGAAAGAAGGAGAGGGAGAGGTGGTTGCGGCCGATGGGTGTTTGGGTGGGGGTTTAGGGTTATTTTGTTTAATTAATTTTTACAAATTACCCCTTAAACCCATCTATTTAGCATTTTTATAAAAAGTAAACATTACACCCCTTTTTAAAAGTGTTTTAACCACTTAATAACTATATAAATTAATAATAACAATTCTATATTTTATCTTTATAAAAACACACAACATACGAATTAACACACGCGTTTCCGCGTTACGCGATAAAAATTACCGCTAACATTTAAATCGCGTAAACACATAAGCATAACACAATAATCATCTAATCAACTAGATTATTATTAAATTAACATTATTCATTATTATTAGGTCACCAACGTTAAACAACAACTAGTGTGTGCTCACGACACGTGTACGCAAGACTTAACGGAACTAACGGAGTTTGGTAACGGAAAATTACCGGATGTCACAGGCAATCCCGGGCGAGACAGTAGTGACTAAATATCATATGTTGGTGGCGGATCTACGCGTGAAGAGAGCAATTGTTGAACCAACTAAGAGAATTAGACCTACGATCAGATAGGGCCAGCTCAAAGGCAAAAACATTACCATCTTTAGATATAAGGTCATACCAATGAGCCAGACTGGGCTACAGGAAGACGCAAACCAAAAGTGGGAGGCTATGGCAACAAGAGTCATCTAAGCAGCTAAAGAAACTATTGGAGTTGCAATAAATAGGAAAGTCAGTCATAAGGAATCCTTGTGGTGGAATGAATATGTACAGGAGAAGGTAAGAATTAAACAATAAAGTTTTAGAGAGCTTTTATGCTATAATAATGAGGAAGAACGAGCAGATCTAAAAGTTAAATACAAGGATGCCAAACGAGAGGCGAAAAAGTCTGTGTCAGAGTCAAAGAACACAATGTATAAGAGGATGTATAAGCGATTAGAGACGAAAGAAGGAGAACACGACATGTGTAAGATTGCCAAGGCAAGAGAAAGTAGAATATAGGACTTAAGAATGGTGAAGTTTATAAAGGCTAAGGATGGAAAGGTCTTGGTGAAGGAGAACGACATCAAGGTGAGATGGAAAACCTACTTCAATAACCTTTTCAACGTAAGGAACCCAAATCAACAAACTGAGATCGATAAAACAACTCAAACAACGAAACAAAACAAGCGTTATTATAGAAGCATCACAGTCGACGAAGTTATGACAACTCTTAAGAAAATGGGAAGGGCTAAGGCAGTGGGTCCAGACAACATACCGATTGAAGCATGGAAGTGCCTGAGAGATGAGGGCCTGTAATGGCTAACAGACTTATTCAACACTATCTTCAAGACCGGGAAGATGCCAGAGCAGTGGAGAAGCAGTGACATAGTCCCCATATATATGAAAAAAGGTGATGTCCAATATTACGCAAACTATAGGGGAATAAAGCTCTTGAGTCACACCATGAAACTATAGAAAAGACTTATTGACACGAGAATTAGACGCGAAACTCAGATAGCGATAAACCAATTTGGATTTATGCCAGGACGCTCTACAAGAGAAGCCATACACGTCACAAGGAGGATAATGGAGAAATAGAGAGACAAGAAAAGAGACCTCCATTTGGTATTCATTGACCTAGAAAAAGCCTATGACAGTGTCCTACGTCAACTCATTTGGGAAAGCCTACGACTTAGAAGGGTACCAGAGTGGTACATCAAAATAATCAAGGATATGTATGACGGGGCAAAAACGTGTGTGCGAGCAACAGTCGGAGACACTGACTTCTTTCCGGTGAAAGTGGGTCTCCACCAAGGATCGACATTGAGCCCATTTCTCTTCACAGTAGTATTGGATGAGATGGCCAAGTCTATATAGGAGCCAGTCCCCATGGTGCATGTTGTATGCTGATGATATTATGTTAGTATCATAATCTAAAAGCGTGCTTAACGAGAGGCTAGAATAGTGGAGAGCAACACTAGAGCGCAAAGGCCTAAGGATAAGTAACTCTAAGACGGAATTCATGCATTGTAACTTTATGGTGAGACTGAAAAGGACACCCAAATCAGTATCCAGGGTATGACGGTTCTACAGACGCCTAGGTTCAAATACCTGGGCTCGTACGTAATGGAGAACGGAGAGATACATAGCGACGTAGCCCACTGTGTTCAATCAGGATGGTGCAAGTGGAGAGCAGCATCAGGGATTTTGTGTGATAAGAGGTTTCCAACGAAACAAAAGGGAAAACTATACAGAATGGCATTACGCCAAGCTATGTTATACGGAACAGACTGTTAGGCCATAAAGAAATCGCACGAGAGATAAATAGAGGTAGCGGAAATGCAAATGCTGAGATGGATGTCTGGACACACAAGATTGGATCAGATAAGGAATGATGTGTTTCGACAGAGGCTAGAGGTGGCTTGTATCAAGGATAAAATAAGAGAGGGAAGATTGAGATGGTTTGGTGTGACATCCGTCACCAAAAAGTCCTTCAATTAACGTATTTCTGTTAACTTTTCTTTGAACGCTCATTCCTCATTTTTGTAATCTATTCGTGTGGATATTATACTTGCTTTATCATCGTTGTGCTTGTTACATCATCATAAACGTATGCTACATTTAAAACTTTTACAACTTTCATCAGCGTCATCATTAAATATACCATTTTTATATAATATTATTGTCATTAATAAAACCATTTTTAAGCTACAAATATCATTAATTACCTTTTTTCTCATTAATATAACTAGCCGATTTAAGTCGTTTTCAACCGAAGCAAAATTTGGGAACTCGGGGGCTAAATGCAGGGACCAAACATGACATTTTGCCAAACTAGAGCTGGGTATATAAACCCCATTACCAGCCCTAGCCACCACTTATCTTGATCTTCTTCATCTTCAATTTCTCCACTTTTCTCCTCCTCCTTGCACCGAACCGCCCCGTTTCTTTGCGTTTTCACCGGCAAAGCCTCGGCTACAGCTGAGACTACTCCTTTCTTGTAGGTAGACAACCTTGGTCGTCTCTTTTCTTGTTTGTTTACTGCTGCACTTCTAGGGTTTCAGGTGCTCGGGGCCAACCCGAGCACATGAGGTCGCGTGGGTGGGTGTGTTGCTTTTCTGCGTGTTCTTCTTGTTTGTACATGTTTGAAATGAGTTTCTGGAAGTCCTTGAGGTGTGAATCTCATGCACGGAGCAGCTGAAGGCTGCTCTACACTTCTGCAGTCGCGATTCTGCTGTCCACGCGACTGGGTCTGTGTGCGACTGGGTCTGTGTGCGACTGAGTCTATGTGATTGTGTGAGTCGTGCGACTGAGTCTATGCGATTGTGTGAGTCGTGAGACTGAGTCTATGGGATTGTGTGAAGCGTGCGATTGAGTCAATGCGGATGAATGTGTGCGATTGTGCGTGTATCGCACGACTGAATGCCTAGTCGCACGAATGGAGGTTCAGTCGTATGAATGAAGCTGATTCGTACGAATGAAGGTTGATTCGTGCGTATGGATGTTGAGTCGTGCGATTGGGTGCTGTATGGTACGACTGAATGCTGAGTCGCACGAATGAAGGTTCAATCATACGAATGAAGCTGATTTGTATGAATGAAGGTTGATTCGTGCAGATGGAATGTTGAATCGTGCGTCTGGTCCTGCCGTGCGACTGGAGTTGTTGTGTGAGTTTCTTCTTGTGCGTGGTGTGTGTATGTCGTGTGATGTTAAGGTGACATCGACACGGTTACCGTTGCTAATGACAATATTTAAGTTAACACTATCAAACTTACTAAGGTTATTCCAAATCAAATCAATCTTAACATTTTACAACTATCAATAACCGATTTGTAACCACTAATATTTACTAAGTATTTCTCTGATAACAATGAAACTTTACACAAATATCATCGGCAATGGCAACGCTTTCTAGTACTTGGATCTACATAAGCTATAATACGTATGTATGTTTGTGTGCGTTACACACGACCGAACCAATGCAACCCGAACCGACCGAACGTTATTACTTACTTTATACGTATCATTAATGCTTAACAATAACTGTCAATAGGTGTTTGACCGTTTTGTGAGTACTTATCTGATATATACATGAGTCGCTGTGTGGTACTTTCTTTACAACCATTTAATTCCGGTGTTGGAACCGACGGATAGGTATTGGTAGTACTACCGGGTTGACACCCCCATCCTCGTTTGTTGGTATACTAGTTGGTACCAACAGTGGCCAGGAACGGGCCCTTGGGTGAATATATTCCGACAAGATTCTGTGTGTACGTCGTTAGGTTTGGTTGTAAAGCTCATTGTTATGTGATTTTGCTTACTTATAACTGTATACACGGTATTCCACAAAACTATTATGCAGCATCAATTTACTTACTATTTAAACCTGCGAGCTCACTAATAATTTTGTTGACCATTTTGAGCATATCTTTTCAGGTGACAATGCTAATTGAAGATCTAGGTGTGCTGCCTTAGTGGAGACCCTAGGATGCATTTTGATACAATACTCGATAAATATTCTTTTGAAACATTGTAGTCCGATTTCCTACAATTATTCTTTTGGATACTTGTTCCCGGGTTGTGGGAATTACATTACGATGATATTATTTTTGATTATGTGAATCAATTACAATGTTTATGCTTATGGATATGTTGTCATGAATATTGACTATACACGACACAAGTCTCCTTTGTGTCGGGTGTCGTCATGACACGCTTATCATCAATTACATATATTGCATCTCTATTGTTACAATGTGTTATGACGATCCCGTCTCGTTACATCCCCATGTTTCCGCTCTCAGCGCGGGTGTGACATTTGGGCACATGAAGGGGAAACCGATGGCATCGCTTGTCAGAGCGGTGGAGAATATCACCCTAGAGGGTAGGAGGAGTAGAGGAAGACATATGTTGACTTGGGAAGAGATAATTAGGCGAGATATGGTAGACTTGCACCTCTCTGAGCACATGATCAAGGATAGGAGTGTGTGAATGCGTAGAATTAAAATTAAGGACTTCTAGTGGGATCTGTGGGTAGGAAGAGTAAAGGAAGGCCTGATGCGGGACCCCTCGCGTGATGTGTACGTATTCGACATCTGACTTTTATAGGTGAAACATGCCGCTTATTTGATGTATGCACTACCTAAATCTTTATGTGAATTATACCTATGTACTGTATGCTATATAATATGCTTGCTATTGTTAGTGCTACTGTTATCGAGTCAGGGGTCTCTTTGTAAGCGGCCTCTCTATCTCCTAAGATAGAGGAAAGACTCGGCACCACCTACCCCTCCCAGACCCTGATCTTAAGTGGGATAAACTGGGTATTTTCGTTTGTTTGTTTATTACGATGTGCACATTGAAAACTAATTAAAACATATTTTTTTCTTGCTGCACGCATGCCTTTTTTACTTATCTATTTCTTTTCCATTTGCAGAAATTCCAAAGCAATACTAATGCTCTTCACAACTGGATCAAAGCCTGAAATAACAATCACAAATTTGTCACGACACAAAAGTCAACGACTAAGGAATACAGTGTAATTTAGAACGTTCATATTTTAAATAAAACGTGTATCTCGATTGTTACATAATAAGTCAAATTAAAATATAGTAAAAAGTTCTGAATTAAATAAATTAAAAATAAACTTAAACTAAACTAAGGACTTATTCTTCGTGATACTTTATATTACATATGTGTATGTTAACAATTTACGTTTAAGTAATCCTGTTTTACAAATGAATAACCTTTTTTTTACATATGTGTAAGTTGAATGTTTACATATCTCTGCCATCATCCAAATGAAGGCTCACGGTTTGACGTGCTGGATTTATTACTCAAATTATGTATATACCATTCAGTAAATTTCATGATCTAAAATTATTCCAACATGGTAACATAAAATCCTGGAAATAACTTTAAGCAAGAATTATGAATTCTAGTGGAATAGCTAATAATTTAATTCTAATTGTAATAAATTAGCTAAACTACACCACGATTTTAAATATGTATAAATATAATTAACAAGTCTGTACAAAAAATTGTTTGCCAAGAAAAATTATTAAACTAATTAAAATTTTGATTTAGCCATCACTAGCAATTTTTTTGAAAGACAGAATTTTATTCAGTAAATATAGCCCTCAATACTTGAACGGACTTTTGCTTTCGCATCCATACTCAGGTACAAACTGTTAGAGTAGAAGCAATCCTTTATTGTTTTCTTTTGACTTTCATACTCCTAAATCCGTACCTCCATGTTTATCCTTTTCCAAGCAAATTCAAAATCAATGAGCAAAATAGAAGAAATTTATTAAAAAACACTAAATCATAAAGAAATAATATTTCATGGTAGAAACACAGTACCATAAATAATATTTCGGGTCTGCTACGATATCGCTTTCAATCCTTCTCTCTCTTTTGAACTCAGCTTATCTCTACCACTCACTCGTTCTATGTTATACTCTTCTCATCTAGCCATTGGCGGAGGATCATTGGGGATGGTGCCCCTCTTTTTTTTAGTAGTGCTAAATTTTAGTCCATTAGTGTATAATTTTAACCCGTTAGTATAAATTGTTATATAAATATTGAGTTCGTCCCCGTAAAAAAAATAATTTCACCCCCGGCCCCTTACGAAAGTGTTCAAGCTCTGCCACTACGACTAGCAGGTAACATTGTCTTTTCGAACCCCATCTCCAATGATTTTGTTTCTTTAGTTCAACATTAGTTCACAACCCACAAACATTTAAACTTTTGAGTTTAATGTTTATGAAAATGGGAATGAAGAAAAGCAATAGTTATTGTTATTAGATGGAAACGGTGAGTTCTTTTAGGGTTAGAGTGAGAAAGAGTGAGAAAGAGTGAGAAAGAGTGAGAAAGAGTGAGAAAGAGTGAGAAAGAGTGAGAAGAGTGAGAAAGAGTGAGAAAGAGTGAGAAGAGTGAGAAAGAGTGAGAAAGAGTGAGAAAGAGTGAGAAAGAGTGAGAAATAGTGAGAAAGAGTGAGAAAAAACTGAATAAAAGGATGGATATTAAAGAAAATCAGGGGAATGTTATTTCAAAATTACCAATTTTTTTCTAACAAAATATACCCAAACATTAGATTATTACTAAGATGCCACTTTAATTTTAAACCATTGTATAAGTGATATAAGGGATGGGTTCTTCGGTACTGAAATTATTTAACAATTTTGAAATATATGTATATATATATGTATATATATATATATATATCTATATACGTACATATAAGTATGTATATATATACATATATGTACGTGTATATATATATACACATATATGTACGTGTGTATATATATACACATATATGTACGTGTATATATATATATACATATATGTACGTGTGTGGTATATATATATATATATATATATATATATATATATATATATATATATATATATATATCTAATACTATATAATACATATTGGATGTCTACAATTGTAATTTCCTCACCATCCTAAGACGCGCCCCTTCATCTGCAATCTCGCCGTCGCCTTCTCCTCTTCCCGGCTTCTTCCGCCATCCGTTACCATAAGCCGTCCGTTACCATTCTTTTCCATTCCGCCCTGCGCTACGATCCGTCGCCATCAATGTCGCCACCACCACGCGGGCGTTACATACATTCAGCCGTCTCTTCCTCCAACCTACCCACCCGTATTTATACAGCAGGGGAGTATCTCCGCCGGATGACGGTCACTCTGCCGGCGATCCTTCGGCTTCATTTCTAGGTGATGTTTTTATTTCCTCCTACACATCTTCAATGTCAGGTTAGGTGATTAGTGTTTATTATTTGTTTGAGTTCTCTGATGCTTTCAATTGTGTCTCCCCTTTGCCTGACGATCAGGACAACCCATCGGCTACAAATTCTCCCAAATCTTCCGGCTTAATTTGAAAGTTCACCAATACTTCGGCTTCATTTGAAGGTTATGTTTCTGTTTCCTTCTAGCCATGTTCAATTTTAAGTTAGGTACATAGGCTTTGCTGTTTTTGTTGATGTTTCCGTTTCGTACTAGACATGTTCAATTTCAACTTACGCAATCACGCTTTGGTATCTCTTTGAATTGAAACTGAATTTCTTCATAAAAGGGTTGACAGTTTATATAAACCTTTACATTATGCGTTTCCTCTTTGTTTTAAGGGTCTGATAATTCCAATTGTCTCCAATGCTAATTATGGTTTGGTGTTTGTTTCTATTGTCTGTTCATTCGAATTTGGTTTCATTCACACTGAATTCTTTACCACAACCAGATTCATCCTTTCATTCAAAGATACAAAGTTTTGGATTTCAATTGAAGCAACAAACTTTGCATCATTTATGGTGTTCTTTCCTTTGTTGTCTTGTTATCATGATGAGAATGAAGTTGAAAGGAATTCAAAAGATGTCGTCATCAAATAATAATACATTTGTAGGAAATTGAAATTGTTGATTTTGAACCTGTGTGCAAAATCAAATTGCACTAGCTTTTGTTTCACATTTATATGTTTTGAATGATCAAACATTCGACCAAGTCATGACCTACAACATTCTAAAGTGAGCATGAAATGAGAGAAAGTAGTTTTCTTTGTTGTATACTAAAGTTTTTAATTTTCACAGATACATGATAATTTAATTTATGTACATAACTTAATAAAGTGAATTCATAGCAGTATTATTGTCTTTTTGGGGATGTATGTATAATGTAGAAGATTTAATTTATGTAATGCCAATCATTACATAATTTAAACTATGTCTTGAATTCACAATAAAGTTGGAACGTAAATTAATTTTTATCATCATAACTATTATTACTATCACTTGCATAGCTTATTTGATGGTTTTAATATCGTTTACACCATGTGCGAAGAGTTTCATACAAGTTGACATGTTTTTAAACCTTGCAAAAACTCAGCTCAAACTAATCAACCTAAGTTGAAGTTTCTGCTATATTATGTAGGTATCTACATATTTCATAAATTGCAATTGAAGTGCACTGGTTCTATATATTTAGTTTCGTCAAGCCAATTGAACTCATTTGTTCTACCAAGCCTAACCTTAACTTGAGCCCTCTGATGATTACCAAGGATGTAGCAAGCCAACTGGGATGCAAAAATAGAACTAAGTGATTTGGGCGATGCTCATATTAGCTAATTGACGCAGAAATCATCTTTTAGGATTGTTAATGGTGTTAGATAAAGAAGATGGTCATAGCCTCTTCTGTTGCTTCACACATTAAACTTACATTCTCCAATAATGATCATGTATATTAAGAATATTCAAACACATACACTTTAGATTTTGCCAATATCACTGGTTTATTACTACAGTGTCTGCTATGGTAATTATGGTTTGGTGTTAGTTTGGATTGTCTGATCATTTGAATGTTGTTGCACCCCGCCTTTAAATTGATGAACACCTTAGACTTCATAAATCAGATATTGCTGGCGTCCAACTTGCCCACGTACTTATTTATTGGTGAGGTTGACTCTCGGTTTCTACATACCGGGTTTTAGGTCCTGGGTTTCAACCTCACTTCTCTCCAATGGTAATTATGCTTTGCTGTTTGCTTTATTGTCTGGTCATTGGAATATTGGTTGATTGACACTGAATTTGTGCACACAAGACTGAAAACTTTATACAGACGTTCATGTCCTGCGTTTCATATTTGTTTTAATGGTCTGATCATTTCAATTGTCTCAAATGGTAATCATGGTTTGTTGTTTGTTTTAATTGTTTCTTGACTTGAATTCTGTTGGATTGACACTGCATTTTTAGATAAAAGGTTGCGCAGTCTACAAAAAGGTTTCCTTAGTACGGAAAAGTGAATCGTGTTTCATCCTTTCACCCAGTTTCTGTAAACACTTCAACCAGCTTCCGGTATTTATTCCTATCTTTAAAATTCGGTTTCTTCATACATCGTTTTAGCTCATGGGTTCCCAACGTAGTAGTGAGGTTGTTCATGCCCTTCTATTTGTTCGCCTTTATACTGATCACCAGATTACAATTCGTCCTTTACAAATGCCAGACTTGTAGGTTCATTTCATTTTAGCAACAACAGGGGTTTTCCCCCACTTACTTTGCTAGCAATTTGGTATGTAGATTTTGTTGATTTACCTGTTTCTACTTCCTTTAGAAATGAGCGTGACGGCTAACTTGAGGCAAGTGTAGGTAATAGCCTAAGTGTTTTCTAAACCCACACCTCTGCCAAAACCAATTAATTAATTCGATGTATAAAAGTATTGATGAAATCTACATGTCTAAATGACCACACAAACTGAAATGCCATATAGATGGGCTGAATTTGACCACTCTATTTATGTGCTTTGAATTTATAAGTTTAAATCTTGCACCTGCTGCTTTCATATACAACTAAAGTTTTATTAATTATGTTATCGTCCTTTTACTTTAGACGGGTCCAACAATAATTTGTGCACGATCCAATACCAATTCTCCTTCAACTAAACTAAATCAACATAGGCCATTTGATTTTAGCAAGACTAGGCTTCTTTCCAACACTAACATTTCAGGCCCTACTTTGATACATAACTCAAATTTCATTAATTGTGTTATCATGCTATTATTTTAGTAGGGATGAAAAATATGTTATGCATGAACCGTTACAAACTATTTTCAAGTCAACAAATGGTTTACACCCCAATTTGCTATGTCATTATGTGTCACATTTTGCACCTGCATTTGCTAAATTTGGGCGCCAACAGTGTCTGAAATTAGTAGGAAACAACATAATTTCCCACATCATCTTCTGTACCTTCCGTAATATGTTTTATTTCATTATGGTTTGAAAGCATGTAAGCTGATTAACGCATGCAGTTCTCACCTCTGGGTCTACTAGACATTAGTGTGTACTGTTATTTCCCTCATTAGTTGCTCCTGTGTTTGCACTGTGTGGTGGTACCGCTTTTCGTCAACGCTTATCCAATCTCACTTAATACACTTCATCGGATAAGACTTTACAAAACTGCAAAACATATTGTAACTAGCGTATGTACATATAAATGCTTACTCAATGCTAATTTTTCCACCCCTTTTCTCAAGTTGTACCCAAAACACCGCTCAACAAAATCCATCATGGATTCCTTGCCCACTGACACAATCATATTCGGAATACTTGCCAGGGCGACGGTAGAAACCGTTGGAAGGTGCAAGTGTGTTTGCAAACAGTGGTACGCTTCACTATCAACACCCGAGTTTGAGATGGTTCATGTGTACAAAATTTTGGATATTATCAGCTAGTTAGCGTATCCGGTATACATGTTTTCACCACCATCAATGTGCAACCCGGTATACATCAGCTAGTTAGCGTATCCGATATACATGTTTTCACCACCATCAATGTTCAACTTCTTAAAAAGTTTGTCACCAGCTAGTTAGCGTATCCGGTATACATGTTTTCTCTTTTTTTAAATATCAGTAACCAATATTATGTCCAAGTGTTTTCCACCACCATCAATGTGCAACCCAAAGTGGAATCTCTCTGACACACGTTATCACACACACTGTAGGTGTCATTTATAAAAAATATATATATAAAAAAGAAAGTTTAAACAAAAATTGACTAATGGATGCTAATTGTTTTAAAGCCCCACATCTGCAATGCAAATGCAGGCTGGTTCTCTGTGTTCCTGCACAACATCAAGGAATCTTCATCTTTAAGAGATAAAAAATGTGTTTTCTTCTGCATTTTCACATTTTAAACTCACCAATACCTTTGTCTTCAACAACAAATGCACCAAAATTTTGGAATAAACCCCTTATTCTTTCTTCTTCTTCTTCTTGTCTTCTTCATCGTCCAGTACTCCCAAGTGAACAAAGAATCCTCATGATTGACCACCTCCGTGGTGTTGTACATGCAGCAAACTTTGAGAACGGCGAACATGATACAGCTACATCTATTTCATGCCCACTCACTCGTAATATTACGAACATCTCTGTTCTGTCGCATTTGGATGGGCTGCTGTGTGTTTAGGTTCACGACACCCACACGTTGTACTTGTGGAACCCTACTACTACTCGGTACAACAACCTATCATCGTCAGATCAGATGGGAATCTACCTAGATTCTAATGACACAATTGGCTTCTACAAGCACTCGATGCATGACTATAGGGTCCTTCACATCAGCCGCACTTTGCATACATTTGACACTAACATATACTCAAGGGAAACATCATGCTGGCGAAACATACATTTCAACCCAAACATTGAGTACGCCCAACTTACTTACTTTTGGTCCCCTGGAACACAATGCGGTGAAAGTGTTTACTTCACAGTCTACAATTCTTGGAATGTCCACCAGAAAACTATTGTTACCTTTGACATCTACACAGAACAGGTTGCAGAGATACACTTCCCACCTATTGCCTATACAGGTGTGTTCGTAGCCAACCTTATGACAATCCATGATAAGGTCCACATGTTTGTGACTACCGGCGTACATGAAATGGTGGACGACGAATGGTGGACGACCCACACGGAGGAGATAATCGAGATGTGCTAGGCATACGACAAACCATGAACACAAAACCGCATCAAAACTTCAACTCTATCGTTTTAATAATGTTTGAACATACTTTTTATGTCAATGCTTAAGTAAAACATTTCCCTTCATTCCAAACAAAAAACATTAGCCATAAACTTCAGGTACGATAAACAACATACCCTTTTCCCTTTTCTAATAGTACTCCAAATAGTATTAACAGGAGGTTTCCTTACGCCATCTGTAATGAAGGAATATAGACGCCTTTGTTAACTTTAGATGACGGATGCGCCGCAACACGCGCGGGTCCACACTAGTGTATATATATATATATATATATATATATATATATACATATATATATATATATATATATATATATATATACATATATATATATATATATATATATATATATATATATGGTTAGGTTCAATTGTTAACCCATCAAAATTGTGATAACCCATTAACCACATCCTATTGGTCTTGGTCCCACTAGAAAGATAATCCAATGGCTGTTTATAAAAAGGACCTCTTTGCACCTTCAAGGGCAAAATTGTCATATTTGCTGAAAAAATGACTGATGTGTCTAAAAAGATTGACTGATGTGTTGTACCTGCTACTTTAAATATGTAATAATTTTGTTTAAATATATACTTTTCAAATTAAATAATAATACTAATAATATATTTTTTAAATATATAATATATGATATATTCTTTAAATATAAAATGCTAATTTACTATCAACATTTAATGTTTATGAAAATATATAGAGAAAACTAATTTGAAAAAAAAACAATTAAATACGAAACAAAAAATATACATAAGAAGAGATCTAAAAAAATTGATTATACATCCCAAAAAATAGAAAACATTACTGTAACGTTACGGTAGTAATACATTCACGCGTACTTTACACTGCTAATTATAGTCTTACACTACTATAACAATTATACTCTAACACTACTATAACATCCTATTACTGCATAAAATTCTTACACTACATATTTAAAAATGAACTAAAAAAATAAAAACACCACAACCCTTTGTGTTTCTTGAAAATCACAGCGCACATAACTCTCTGACCTCTTGACAAGCTTTGATCGGATAAGCCCCTTGCAATCGGTAACTATGAAAGCGTTGGTATGCGTTGGAGCCTTAGACCATTACTGCAAAAAAAGAAAACTAATGAAATATACATATGAATGTAATGAAGTTAGGTAATTATATCACGACCAACATATGTAACTTAGGCAGAATGTTACACTACTACTGTAACCTAATGTTACACTGCTACTGTAAAGTTTGCATAAACTAGTGTAAAGATATTTTATGGTTGTTTTAAGAAAAAAAACACTATTTCATTATCTTACACTAACATTTTAAACATAAATGTTACACTATTGCTGTAACCTACGTATATAATGTTACACTGCTACTGTAAACTACGTATATATGTAACCTAATGTTATACTGCTACTGTAAAGTTTGCATAAACTTGTGTAAGGATATTTTATGGTTGTTTTAAGAAACAAAAACACTATTTTATGATGTTACACTAACATTTTAAACATAAATGTTACACTGTTGTTGTAACCTACGTATATAATGTTACACTGCTACTATAACCTAGGCAGAAAAGTAAAAACAAAATAAAAGGACATTTTAAATGAATTTACACTACTGTTGTAACCTACCCATATAATGTTAGTCTGTTGTTGTAACTTACACGTATAAGGCTATGACCAACCATCGATCTGCAACTCCATCATCGGCCAACCGACTTGCCGGAGGCGACACAAAACATATGTGCACCATCATTGACAGCTGTGACGGGCCTGGTAGGAGCACCAGACACAGGGACTAGCCAGAGCATGCCATAATCCAGATTTGCCATCTCAAACCATCACGGGACGCAAATAGACATCACCGACAGCGACCGCTACAAACCACCATTGTGACCACACCAACCACCACTGACGGCCATCAGTAAGCTCTACCCATGACCATAACATCACAATCGTCGATGATTGTCACATTACCACCATCACATTCTCCAACACACTACCACCGTAACCCTACCATCACCATCAATGACAACTGTCAAAAAACAAGTAGAGAGAGAAAGACAATGGCGGCGGAGATGCTGTTAATAGGGGAAGGATGTTACCGACGTTGTTAACACGGAAGGATGTCACTGAGGGTGTCGGCGATGTTTGTAGTTCGATCTAGTGTAGCCGGAGAACAAAAGAAGAGAGAGAAAGCGGCGACGATGGTGGTGGTTAGATCTGGTGTTACCAGAGAAGAAAAGGAGAAAGAGTGGCGATGGTGGTGGTTGTATATATGCAGCCAGAGATCCATCCCCTTCTTTTGATACCAAACCATATGCTAAATCAACTTGTATAATGTTGCTTAATAGTTGTACCAAAAAGTTGTATAGAGGGTCTGATGGTGTCAACATCAGCATGGGGACACTAAATGGTTGGTGTACTTGTAAAGTGCAAAATTCCGATTTTACCCTCAAAAGGGTTTGACATCAGATGGCGACATGGCAGAATTAGAACCACAAATTTGGGTTAACGGGTTATCGCAATTTTGACGGGTTATCATATGATCCTTTCCCTATATATATATATATATAGATATATATATATATATATGTACGTATATGTATGCATATATATGTACGTATATGTATATATATATATATGTACGTATATGTATATATATATATATATGTACGTATATGTATATATATATACATATATATATATGTACGTATATGTATATATATATATATGTACGTGTGCGTATATATATACATATATATATATGTACGTGTGCGTGTATATATATATATATATATATATATATATATATATATATATGTGTATGTGTGTGTGTGTACGTGTGTGTGTGTACGTGTGTGTGTGTACGTGTGTGTGTGTATATATATATATACGTACGTGTGTGTGTGTGTCTATATATATACGTACGTATATATATATATACGTACGTATATATATACATACATACATATATATATATATATATATATATATATATATATATATATATATTGTCACACCCTCAAAATCCACGTGCGGAGTTTTACCGCGGGGCGTGTGAACAAACCAGGATCACAGTCAATAGTTACTCAGAACTACTCTCTATGCCATATTTAATATAAACCAAATCAGAGTTCAAACTTTAAAACCATGCGGAAGCGTTTTGTAAATTTAAACAACCTGAAATACTGAAATGCATGAATGGCAAAACATGCGCCAACCATCTGTTGAAAAACCCAGAATGTAAAGACAAGCAAATGTGTTTATAGTTTAAATCTTAGAATGCATGTTCGACCCGTGCTGTACTCCTATTGGCAAGCTGAGTTATCGACCTGAGAATAGCATACTAAAATGTCAGCACAATGGTTGGTGAGTTCAAGAGTTTGCGTTTAAACATAAATAGTTTAACAATTATGATATATATATAAGCAGTGTATTGTGACAGATAGCTAGTCTATTAACAATAAATATTAATTCATAGTGATTTCGTAATTGAAGCTGACTGTGATAGTTTTTGCCTCCTGTCACGACTTACCATGTCGTGACAAATGTTCATAGGACAAATTGCACCCGGTTGACCTCGAGTCACACAGGTGGGGCTCGTCACACACAGGTGGGGCTCGTCAGACACAGTAGTACTACCTAAGTTTCCCTGCTATTCAATATTAACAATTCGAAAGCGTGAGGACTTTTCCTTGGTAAACATAACTCTATTAATATTATACACAACTTAAATACAATAAGCGTTTGTGAAATTACTAGTATGCTATCTCCCCCCAAAAGAGATTAAATAAATAGTGGGGCATGAACTCACCTGATACGCGTGATAGATATTTAAGGCTTAACTTGACAAGAACAAGTGGAAAAACAATCTTCAAAAGTTACCTAGAACACAAGTACATGAGTACGTGTAAACAGAAATCCCAAGGGAAACCCTAAGTGCTCTATAACAAAGAACTCAAGGTTTTATAAAGACAACATACATGTGACCTAGTTGACCCGTTTGACCTGTTGGTGATAGTATATGTTGTAAACCATTTAAACAAACATAATCATACATGGTTAACATTCCAATGGATCACATATGGTGCTACATTCCCAATGCATTGCTTAGATCATCATACTATGTAAATATCATACAAGTTATGTAAGTCCTTAACAAGTAGCATGCTTAGTGTATCCAAACACAACTAGTGCATCATATAAAGGTCAAATCATGCATAACCTACTCATATGACCCATAACTATGAATTAGCATACACAGGCCAAAACAGATAATTTACCAATTAATCATCCATACTAGCCACAACACATTCAACATGTCTATTACATTCAACATACATCAAGATGATCAATTTCCAGTCCCAAACATGATGCCCTAGTTACTAATCAATATTCAATACCATACATGACCATCAAGGTTCATCAATCCCACATGATCAACTAAGCATTCATACAACTCCAATAACACATTCTAACGCATTAGATATCCACAATAAACACTCTATCATGATCCTATCATCAACAACATGTCCAAATCATCATATCCAAAGTTCATCAAAAATAAAGTTTCCCTTTTGGGAAAGTACATCCCAAAATCCATTATACACTCAATGTATACACACATTCATTAATAATATGCCATATCAAGTTCATATCATACCTAGACATGATCTACAACACCTAATGAACATGATTCATAAGTTTCATGCTCAAAAAGTTACTATCTTTAGTAAGTCATGAACTATAATATGTATTCTTGAATTACCAATGTTCATAGCAACAACCTAACATCCAGTTATCATCATAAACACATCTATAACATCAATACATTAACAATTCAACATTACATGCAAAATAAAGTTACTATTATTAGTAACCTATGAACAAAGCCTTCAACTCATCAATTTCTTGCAAGATTCATGTATTCTAGCATCCATACTATCTAATTAACATCATAACATCATCAAACAATCATCAATCATACATAATCTCATCAATTTCGAATTATGGTTTGTCTAGAATCAAAGTTCATGACCCATCCATTGAAAACATATCATTCATGCATAATCAACGTTAAACAACATTTATACAACCTAACTAACATGTTAACATCATCAATTGATCAGAATTCAGTACCCATCTCATCAATTTCGAACTACAAGTCTCGGCCAAGATGAAAAGTTATGAAAAACATGAAAACAAACCTTTAATTCGTGCAAAGCAACAAGGTTTGATGTTTCTAATGCCTTCTAATGCCTTAAATCGATCCAATCCGAGTCCTAAGGCTTGCTTTTGGTCGAATTTCGCAAGGGGAGGGGATGGGGACGAGAAGTCGTGGCCGATGGGTGTGGGGGAGGGGTATAATTATTTAAAATCTATAAAATCATGAATCAATAATCACAACTAATAATCAACATTATTAATTAGATTATCATTGTTTATCATAGATTATTATTATTAAGTCACCAACGTTCAACGAGAACTAGTGTGTGCTTACGACACGTGTATGCAAGACTTAACGGAACTAAAGGAACTAACGGAGTTTGGTAACGGAATATTACCGGATGTCACATATATGTACGTGTATATACATATATATATATATATATATATATATATATATATATGTACGTGTAAATATATATGTATATATATACATATATATATATATATATATATATATATATTTACATATTGACTGGGTTTGAGAATGATATTCTCTGTTGGAGTGAATCAACAAGGATCGAATATAATGATTGAGTCAATGACTGGAAGGCGGAATCAGGCAATCAATGATCATAAAACACTTGATATACTCATAAATGCATTCTTGTATTGATTAGATGAACTGTTACAGAGTAAATGCTAGGGTTTTGCATGCTACAGTAACAAGACAACTAATCTGAGAGAAAACAAAGTATATTTTGATTGTCTATTCTGAAAAGGTTGTGTAAACAGTCACACAAACGTTACCTCACATACGAGGATTCTATTCTATTTATAGGCTGACTTACAGCTTGTACAAAAAGACTAAACTACCCTTAGTCTAAGTCTTCATCAGCATTTGTCTGTTGTTCATCCGCATTGACTAATGCGGATGAGTAGTTCTTCATCAGCATTGATCTATTAGGTCATTGGTGTTTGGTCATCAGCATTGGTTAATGCGGATGAACAAACACGGCCGCATTTGTTGCTGACCATCCGCATAGGTTAATGCGGATGGACAAATGGCTTGTCTGCATTTTGTCAACTGTCCGCATTAGTTAATGCGGAAGAACAAATGCTTTGTCCGCATTTGTTCTTGGTCATCCGCATGAACTAATGCGGATAGATGATACTTGTGATCTTGTGCAGAATCTTCTTCATGTGCACTTGTTATTGGACTTGGGGAGAAATCAGCAGAACAACCATCCACCACTTGAATTGGCATGTATGATCCTTTCAGGGTCCAACAATACTCCCCCTAAGGATTATACAGCCTAAGTTCTTCAAGGGTTTGAGGGTGGATCAGGTTGTGAAGATTCTACTGGGTCTTGTGCAGTAGGAGGAGATGATACTGAAGTTGGGTCTGTGTATGATGGGTCCAGAATGGCCTTGATCATGTCGAAGAACTGCTTAGCATCATTCAGCTTCTCTCTGTTAAGAACATATATCTTCATTTGGCTCATAGTGTGTATAGCTTCAATGGGAAGCTTCTTCAGTGACACAGGTTCCCAAAATGACACAGTTGATAGCCCATCCTTGTGAATCACTAGAGAGCCATCAGCATCCACCTCTAACTTCACAATGTTGCCAAACTGCAAAGGAGTCTTCTTCTTCTACCTTTGCTCTTTCTTCTTGATGATCCTGTCATAGGCCATCTTCAGGAGTTTGATGCACTTGAGAAAGAAGTACATGTCAGCTTCACCAAGCTTGTTTCTAATCTCCCTGAAGTGCCTGGTATATATGTAGTGGATATATGATTCATCAAGCAATCTCACTTCATATCCACTAAACAATCGAATTTCAGCTCCTTCTTTTCCTCCCCACCTCCTTTTAATTACCAACTCATAAGTCTTTTCATCATAGTAAACATTTGAGATTGGCACAGAGGTGTGAGAACCAACAACCATCTTCCTTTTCAAAGATTCAGTGGGCCTTACCCTAAGTTCAGGGAATACCACTTCTTCAGCTGGTTTTCTTTTCTTTTTCTCTAGGGGATTGACAAAAGATCTATCCTTTCTCATGCAGATAGATTTCAAAGACTTGAAATTGTTAGTTCTCTTGAACATCCTTAGAATGTCCTCAAACCTATATCCCCTGAACATAGCCCCATGATTTATCAATCTTAAGTTGGCTAGTTCTTTGAGATCTTGGATCATTAGAGAGTTCACCAGAGCAGAGTACTCTATGAAGAATTGGACCAATCCAGATATTCTCTTCACCATGAACATGTTTCAGTCACTGTCATACTTCCAGGCAATAATCTTCTGATCTGTCTTTCCTCCTGGAGTAGACACACCCTTTATCATTTCAGCAGTTGTGAGGCCTTCATATAGTTCTAGTTGAGAAGGCTCAGTAAACCACTCAGGATATCTGTGTAGAATGGGTGCTAGGGAGTCATGATCTCCCTGAGTGAGTCTCATTTCTTGAGCTGAATCTCTGGATCTTGGTTGGGTACTTGTAATCTCTTCCTCCATTTTCTTTAACCTGTCTTTCTTTTCAAGGATCATCCTAAGGACAGGAGCCCTTAGGGAATTAGTTTTCATGTTTCCCAATTTTCTTTTAGTAAATCCTTGAGTTAACATATAATCCTTCATCTCCTTATCTGTCATAGTGTAAGGATCGGGGATCATAGGTTGAGTTAACCTCTGAAGTTTTGAGGGATTGAGTTTTTTCATACTCAGTTTTGAATGTTGGATCTAGCAGCTTGTTTAGTTTTTCTTCTTCTGCTAGCATCCCTTCATAGGTCATACCAAATACTTCATTAGGGTCATACCCATGATCAATCAAGAACAAGGCCTTCTTCATTAATTCATCAGATTTGGCCTTTTCAACAGACTCAGAAACAGAAGGTTCTATATTCACAGGGATTTTACTGATCACTGGCTCATCGGCCATGTATCCACCTGGAATTTCACCCTCTTCTAAGTCAATCACTTATGCCTTCTTCTTTAACAAGGCTTTAGCTTGTTCATGTTTATCCAAGAATCCAGCAATAGCAGCTAGACTCCTTGGGTCATCTTTTTGTTTCCTTTTGGCTGGTTCTTCTTCCACCATAGGCCTCTTTCCTTTGGCCTTTGCAGCAAGATAGCTCCTTCTTCTGGCATAGGTTTGCATGCTTGGGCCAGAAGAGGGTTCATTCATTTTAGTTTCTGGTGGAGTTTCTTCACATTGTTCCTTTTCAGGAATGTGAGTAGCTGCAGCAGCCTTTTCTTCTTCTTGTGTCTGCTGTTCACATAAATTTCTGATCATTTCTTTTTGTTCATCAGAAAGTGACACAACAGGAACCAATTGCATACTCAATTCCTTTTCAATTGGCACAGGAGATTGAGGTATGACAACAAAAGGTTCAGCATCTGCACATTGATTCATAATGAAGTCCCAGAATTCATCATCAATGATATATTCTTCAGCAGAGAACATATCTAAGTCTTTCATCATGTCACTGAACTCTTTTTCTTCAGTGTGAACTTCTTCAGGATGACTTGTGTACACGATCATCTCCATGCTAGATGATGTGTGCTTTGATCCACTTGGTTCTCCCTCTTTTTCATCCATAGTGAATCTCATCTTTTTGGCTGGAGGGGAATCATCACCACTGTCTTCAGATGATTCTTTGTCATCCTCCCTTTTCCTCTTTTCTTTCATTTCATCACCTTCATCATCATTATCTTTCTCTGCCTCCTGCTTTAGTTTGACAAGCATTTCAAGCTCAGAGACTCTCCTTTTAAGAGCTTCTACTTGCCTCTCAAGGTCATGGATAATGGAAGATTGTTCTTCAATAACTTCTTCTTGCTCTTCCATTACTATTGTTTGTAGGTTCAAGGTTTCCACATGACCACTGATTTCTTCTCTTGAGTGTTGAAGGGCAGCTTTCAACATCTCAATCTCTTTGTCCTTCTCCTTCTTCTCACTCTCATGTTTTTCTTTCAATTCTTTTAGTTCTTTTTCTTTCTCATTCAATTCCAACAACCTGTCTTGCAAAAGAACTGATCTGTTTCTTTGCATTTTTTCAATCCTTGCAATTTTCTGAAGCAAGATGGAAATCATCTCATCTTTCTCATCAGGCTTGTTCGCTCCAGATTCATCATAACTTTCTAAAGGAGCAGCCTCTGATGCAATTTGCCTTACAGGCATCCTGGTGGGATGATCCTCCTCATCAGATGATGATTTGGATTTCTCAGACGAGCGGGCAGAGTCACCAAACTCTTGAGGCTCATCTGAAGTTGGAGATGGAACAGGTGTATGGTGAATGGGAGATTGGATAGAATGAAGAAGTGGTGAGTGTATATGAGAGACGTGGGGTGAGATGATAGGTTGAGTTTGGTGAGATGGAATTGGTGATCTTTGGGGTGATGGTAATGGTGAATGAATGGATGGTTATGCTACATTGGTTTCATGCACAGAAGGTCCAGTGTGAATATCACCACCTACATCATCATGTGGTGACACTGGCCTTTGTCTATCTTCAGAACATGCTGCTTGTTCTTCCACATGTGCGTGCTCATCATCAGGAGCCTCAACTGCTTGTACTCCTCCCTGATTGATCTGTTGCTGCATCCATGGCAACAGAGGGAAGAAAGTACCACTGTAGAAGTTCCTTGGAACTTTTTTGGTAATGTACCTGTAGGACTTGGCATTATAGTGAGGAATGTCCATCACTGGTCCTACTGGTGCAAGATTAGGGAAGGCTTCATTGATTAAGCATTGGATAAATCTTGGGTACATCAAAAACATGTGTCTCCTACCCTCTTGGATGTTAGAGACTAATCCATTGAAGACATATGCAGACATGTTGAATGGACGGTTAGTGCATAAAGCACAGATGGCAGAGGAGGTTGTCACTGGGATATCATTCCATCCAGTCTTCCTCTTCGATAAGCAATGTTGATACATGTGTATCAAAAATCTCCATTGCAGATCTACCAGTCCTTTCATAATCTGCTTTCCTTCATAACCACCCTCATAGCCAATGGTGGCAAAGAAGGTCATAATGTCATCATCTTCAAGTTCAATGGGTGAGTCTGCATCATCTTCAAACTGTAGACACTGTCTCACAGTTTGCTCTGTAATAGCTAGGGAATGATCATCAGTAATTCTTCCAATCAGTGTTTTTACATCATCAACTTCTACCACTTTGGCTGATCCCCAAAATGACCTAATGAAGATCTCATAAATGATGGGTCTCACAGTCATTGCATAAGCCACCCTCGTGGTAAGAAGAAATCTGATCATTTCCCTTAATCCTTCTGCCTCAGTTACATCAGGGTCAAGAAAACCACTGACATTATGGAGCTTGCTCCATGAGAGGTTTGCCATTTTACACTGCATTCAAGGCATATGTATTAGAATGACGAATAATGCATATCAACAAATGGTTTGTCATAAATCAGACTAACTTTATCACATTATGACTTTTCTTGGTCAGAATGGAATGTTCATGTATACTGTTTCATATACATTTGATCTAATCTGATTTAGTCATTCATGTTCATGTTGATTAGTTATCTCTGATTACATTGAGTATTCTTTCTCAATTTCAACTCATTTTAACCATTGTGATGTCTTTTGATTTCAACATTTTAGTATTCACATGCTCTGTTCCTACGACAAACTGAACTTGTGAAAATCCTTTGTTTATTGAGTTTTACATGATTAGCATGTGTCTTTCTGATGAAATCGACAATGTTTCATGAACACTTGTTTGATTTTGCATGCTTTCTTTTTGACCTAGTTCCAAAGTTCGTGTTTCTTATTAATGTCCGAAAGTTAGGGTTATGAACAATTTCGGATTTTCAACTATTCTTCGATAATACTGTGGCAATGAGTCGAAGATGTGTGAATGATGATGATTCGAACTTTGATCATAGGTTTACAACATGAGGAAGATGATGAAGATGAACAGTAACTTTAGTGGCGCTCGTCTCTCCTTTTAAGTCTCTCAATTTTGAAAAGTATTAAATGACCTTTTGATTTTGGTTTATATAGTCAACTTAATATGGATTTCAATTTTTTATAAATTTTAAAACAAATGCGCACACATTTTAAAAGTTACTGTAGCAAATGCGGTTGAAGAAATGTTCATCAGCATTTGTGTACTGTAGCAAATGCGGATGAACAAAAACTTGTCAGCATTTGTTCACTGTGGCAAATGCGGATGTACAAAAGCTTGTCAGCATTTTTCACTGTAGCAAATGCGGATGAACAAAAACTTGTCAGCATTTGTTCACTGTAGCAAATGCGGATGAACAAAAACTTCTGCTTTCATCAAATGCGGTAGAGTAAACTCTGTCCACATTTCTTCAACTTGTTCTAAATGACAGCACTTATTCATTTTATACTGACACAAGCTTACACTCAAGTTTAAGTATTAATTTCATCTTTTCAAAAGAAATGCAGATGAACAAAAGTTTTGTCCGAATTTGTTTTTTGTACTTAAAACTTGTGATGAGACTAATGCGGTAGAGAGGTATTGTCCGCATTAGTATTTCACTTGTGTTTCAGTTCACAAAACCAGTACCCGCATTAGTTGAATGCTTGGGTTACCTTCACCCGCATTAACCAATGCTCTTACCTGCATTAAGTTCCAAACTTAATGTTTTTGCTTTGGTTGGTTTTGGATGAATTTTCTCTGAAGCTTTATGAAGCAATGTCTTTACCTTTATGAAGATGTGTCAGTTGCTTGATTCTTATGAATTTTGACTGATTGTGGGATATCAATTCTTTCTTGGATTGACTTGTTTATCTGTGGTGAATCAAGTTTCCCATTGTTGACTGATCTTGGGCTTTTGTGCATCAAGATGTCTGCAAAAACTGAGATACTATGGTATAACTTCTGCAACAACACAGACAGATTTTCTGATTTTGCAACTTGTTTTTTTTAATTTTAAAAAGGAAACACCTGTACAAGAATGATCAAAATTTTAAATTACTCCCCCTAAAGTTTATATCCATACTGGATAGAAACTTTTAAGTATTTGAAAATTTTGAAAACAAAATCTTTTTATGATTTTTGCTTTCTTCACTGTACAAAAAGTTAAGTTATACCTTTCTCTGGGATCATATCAATCTTACCTTTCACAAGTGCAAGCAATTGTTAGTAAAACAGACATGGTCATGAACATATTGATTGTAGGTATGTTTGTCCTCTTAAACCCATACTTGGTTAATCTTCTGATGCAAATGATCTTATCATGTTTTGAGTTGATTGGGTATTCAACATGTACCTCACACTCAAAGGCATGTAAAGGTCAACCATCTGCATGCAATGTATGGTAGAACTTTCAACATCTTACATGACCAGGATATTTATACTTAGAAATCTCATATTACTTGATCCTCATTGGGATTCTTTTATTTTTGATCCATTTATCACTTTTGATCCACATTGGGATTCTTTTCACTTCACTTTAGAAGGTGATCTCTCGGGATTCTTTTGATTCATTCATTTTGAATGATTTTTATTCTGCTTGTTTCATCCAAGATGGATGTATTCCACATTGGGAATCTTCATGGATCTTGACATCAGCACTATGTGCTTGTTTCTCCAGGTCTTTGCTTAGCAAAACAAAGGAGGAACTGATGTGAGTAAACGAGATTCATAAGTCATCATTACCTGGGGTGTTTTGGTTTCTACACACACACACATTTGGACAAGTCAAAACTTACACATACTATGAGATGACGACATCACAGTTGAATATAAGCTTTAATTTATCACTGCATGTGGTTTCTTTTCCAAGTTGAGCCTACCAACATATCAGATAAGTCATGTCAGTCATTTAAGTTTTATAAATTAGCACAGTGAATGATATAACGACTGTAATTATATCATTTCCCTTAGATAAACTATACTCTTTGTCATTTGATTTCTTTTTGATATTTGAATGTTTTGTTTGTTTTCTTTTTACTCAAGATTAATCATGCCAATTGATTGAACTAAGAATTCAAATCTGGTTGGATCAAAAGCCTTAGTGAATGAATCAGCTAATTGATTGTCAGTATGAACTTGTATCAATTTGATTAATCCTTTTTCAGCACAATCTCTCAAAAGGTGATATCTAATTTCAATATGTTTTGTTTTTGAGTGTTGAACTGGATTATTAGTTATAAAAACTGCTGCTGTGTTGTCAATATAAACTGGAGTGTGTAGAAAGTTAAAATCATAATCAAGCATCTGGTTTTGAATCCAGAGAACTTGAGAACAACATGCAGATGCTGCTATGTACTCAGCTTCTGCTGTTGAGACAGAAACATTGGTTTGCTTCTTGCACTGCCAGGATACAAGTCTAGGACCAAGAAATTGACAACCACCAGATGTGGATTTCCTGTTGAAGTTACATCCTCCATAATCACTGTCAGTGTATGCATAGAGATTGAAATCTCCGTCCTTTGGATACCATAGACTAAGAGCAGGTTTGCCCTTAAGATACCTGAATATCCTCTTGACTGCATTGACATGAGATTCCTTGGGATCTGGTTGATATCTGGCACATACACAAACACCAAACATAATGTCAGGCCTACTGGCTGTTAGATACATGAGTGAACCTATCATGGAATGATAGTGTGTTTGATCCACTGATTTGCCTTCAGGATCAGGTCCAATCTTCACTTTAGTATCCATAGGAGTTCTAATGGACTGACAGTCAGCAAACTGGAGTTTCTTCAGCATTGTTTCCACATATTTTGATTGATTGATGAAGATTCCGTCGCTGTCCGTTTGACTTGTACTCCCAGAAAGAAAGTGAGTTCTCCCATTGCACTCATTTGGAATTTTGAATGCATGAGATTCTCAAAGTCTTTACATAGAGACTTGTTTGTTGAGCCAAAAATGATGTCATCCACATATATCTGTACAAGCAACATGTCCTTTCCTTTTCTTTTTCTGAAGAGAGTCTGATTAATCTTTCCTCTCTCATATCCATTATCAAGAAGAAATGATGAAAGAGTCTCATACCACTTTCTTGGTGCTTGATGAAGACCATACAAGGCTTTGTCTAGCTTGTAAACACTGTGAGGAAAATCTGGGTCTTCAAATCCAGGTGGTTGACTCACGTAGACCTCTTCAGCAATCTTTCCATATAGAAAAGCACATTTCACATCCATTTGATAAACGTAAAGTTCATGGATGCTGAATATGCAAGAAAGATTCTTATGGCTTCTAGTCTAAGTACAGGGGCAAATACTTCATTATAGTCAATTCCCTCTTCTTGAGTGTATCCCTGAGCTACTAGTCTTGCTTTGTTTCTAATAACAATTCCCCTGTCATCAGTTTTGTTTCTGTATAGCCACCTGGTACCGATAGGGTATTGTCCTTCGGGAAGATCTACCAGCTGCCATACTTCTTGCTTCTTGAATTGCAGCAACTCTTCCTGCATTGCTTCAATCGAACTGTTGTCTTGAAGAGCCTCTTTGACATTTCTGGGTACTGTTTGACATAGAAAGCATGAGAACAAGTAGATGTTGGCTATGCTTGACTTGCTTCTAGTCACCCGTTCAGTTAGTTCACTAATGATGTTGTCAACAGGATGATCTTTATGTATTCTTGTGGTTGGAATTGAGTCACCAGCAATGGCTACATCAAGATTGGAGACATTCAGTTCATCATGGTGTGAGGCAACATCTTCTTGAATTGTACGGGAGCTATGGAAGTAATCAAAATTCGTTTGAGTTCCTGCTTCCGTGTCGGCATGGATTTGATTACTCCCATCATTTAAAGTTCTTTCATTGTCAACCGGAGGGATGACATGAGTTTGAGTTCTAGCTTCTTCTTGGATTCTAGCTTCAATGGATGGCATCTCTGATGGAGAGGGTATTGTACTTGGACCATCCTCAATTGAAGCGCTTTGCTGTTGAATAGTATGTCTGACAGGATCAGCTTGTAGTGGAACCTCTTCATCAATTTGCTCAGTAGAAGTTGGAGGAATCATTGGAAAGTCACTCTTTCGTTCTACTAATGATGAAGGTGCAGCTGAATGTAGGTTTCCTGCATCAGACATGTGAAATTGGTCAAAAGATTTAGTAAATGAGTCAATATCAAACAACCAATCAGGACCATTAGTTGATTTGGGAAAAGAATGTTCTTTGAATTGAACATTTGTTGATTCATCAATAATGTTTAATCTGGGATTAAACACTCTATAAGCCTTTGAAACAGAAGAATAACCTACAAAGAATCCTTCATCAGACTTGGATGAAAACTTTCCCAAATGGTCACGGGTGTTTTATATTGAGACCGGACAGCCAAATGACTTAAAAAATCCAATAAATGGTTTTCTTTGAAAAATGAGTTCATAATGTGTTTTGTTGCTTTCTTTGACGATTAAAGTTCTATTTTGTACAAAGCATGATGTGTTAACTGCTTTTGCCCAAAAGGTGATTGGCAGTTTAGCATCTGCTAGCATAGTACGTGCTGCTTCAATTAGTGTTCTATTTCTTCGTTCAGCTACTCCATTTTGCTGAGGAGTTCTAGTTGCACTAAATTGATGAGCTTGCCTTTGGTTGTACAAAAAGAACTCATATCTTCATTTTTGAACTCTGTCCCATTATCACTCCTAATTGTTTTGACTTTAAGATCAATTTGATTTTCAATTTTAGTGATAAAATCTTTTATTAATTGAGATGCCTCATTTTTATGAAGTAGGAAGAAGACCCATGTGAATCTAGAAAAGTCATCTATGATCACCAAACAATATTGCTTCTTTCCCATACTCATAACATGAGTTGGACCAAAAAGATCCATATGAAGTAGTTTCAATGGAGAATTGTTGGTGTTCATCAACTTTGGCTTGTGAGACGATTTGTGTTGTTTTCCTTTGAGACACGCTGAACAGTGGTCAATGAAGTGGAATTCTTTTTGAGGTAAACCAATAACATGATTTCCCTTAACCAGTCTGTTCATGTTTTTGAAATTTTTGTGTCCCAATCATCTGTGCGAAAGTTGTGATTCATCAAAGGATGCTTTTGATAGAAGACATGTTTCTTCTTTTGGTAATGCATAATTAAGGTTAATGACATAGGTGTTATTCTTTCTTGGTGTTTTCAAGACTACCCATTCTTCCAGAATTTGAAATCCTGGTCTCAGAATATAGCAATGAGTTTTAGTGTAGTGAGTGGAGTATTTTTTGTCACAGATCTGAGACACGCTGAGAAGATTGAAGTTCAGTTGTTCGCAGTAGTTCACTCTGTCAAAGCTCAGCATTCCACTTATCACAGATCCTTCACCTTTAATTCTACCACCTTGTGAATCTCCTCCAAATGCCACAGTAGTTCCTTGAATGTGCTTAAAATCATGAAGGAGGGAACGATCTCCAGTCATGTGTCGGGAGCATCCACTGTCCACATACCATAAACTGTTGGACCGGTATGAATGACCCTACAAGCACAGAAAGAACTAATTAGACTGTGAAACCCAAGCCATGATGGTCTTGGGCTTACCGTTTCTATCCATGATAGTAACCTGTTGGTACTTTCCTCTAAACTGGGGCTTTGATGATGGAGTTATCCTTGATTTGTTTCTGAACGAAGAATGGTTCATTTTTAACTGAAGAGTCAGATGAGTATTCAAACCTTTGATCCCTGTTGCTTTTCAGAAAGTTGATTCGTTTTTGATTATCAAACTTTGTTTTGGATTTATAAAAATCATTAGTTTGTTTGACTGCTTGATTTTTATTTCTTTTGGTTCTGTTTGAAGTTCTCAGGTTTTTCACATCATCATCATATTTTGAAACTCTGTGTTGAAGACGACCATTGATCTTAGGTTCCTCAGACATGGTTGAAGAGATAGGTTTGTTTTGAGGTACTCTCAATCCCTTTTGCTTAAAGAAACACTCAGATTTATTATGATTTGTCATGTTGCAGACAGAACAATATTTGTTGAAATAACAGTTCTTGGTGGAGTGGTTGTTCATATCACAGATTGAACAGTATTGATTGTAAAAGCATTTATCTGTTCGATGATTAGACCTCTCACAAACTTCACAATACATGAGTTTGTTTCTGGCTACTGATCCTGGTATTGTGGAGTTTGTAGCTTTGGCAGATTTGGAGTTAGATCCATTCTTTGGTTTTAAAGAGACAGCCTGATCAGCCTTGTTGGTAGTTTGTTTCACAACACTACTTTCTTTGTTTTTCTGAGGCTGTTCATGCTTTCTTGATCTTTTCCTAATCACCTTATCAAATTGATTCACATACTCTTTATTGAAAATATCAAAGCCAACCCCTTGCTTTGATTTTGATGTTTGAGGGTCTGAGTTAGTTTTATTTTTTATGACCCGAGTGACTTTTCTTTTGATTGATGGTGAATCAGTGTCTGATTTGCTTGAATTTTTTGGAGAGTTTATCTCACTATCAGATCTACTTTCTGTAGGTAGATTCACCTTTTTAGCTTTTATTTTCTTTTCCTTGGAGATTGCAGGGATGAATTTTACAAAAGGAACAATAGCCTTGATTGGGCTATCTGTTTTGATCACACCCACTGTCTTGTCTGAACACTCCTTGATTTTAATTGAGTGACCTAACTTGATTTTGTCCTCATTTGTTTCAATGTAAACACTGGGTTTATTTTGAGGATTAGTGATTTGTTTTACTATTGTTTTGGGTCCAATAGTGTTAGGTTCATTTTCTTGGGTGAGTGTGACAGAATCAGGCATTACAGTGTAGTTCTCATTGTATGGTGGTGGACAAGAGTTATATCCAATACTAGACATGTCTTTGGGATCCTTTTGTGAATCAAGCATCTCTTTCAGCTTTACTGATGACTGTTGAAACTTTTTAAGTTTCAGTTCAGTAAGATTTTGTTTAGTTTTAGATTGAGCTAATTTTTCAGTCAGTAGCTCATTCTCAGCTGCAAGAGTGTACTTTTCACCATGCAATTTCTCAATGTCAGAGATGAGAGATTTAATTTTGATTTCAAAACTTTTATTTCTCTTTTGAGCATCTCTGATTTAACCTTTTCTTCTTTAATTTTATCAGCCAGTTTATGATTATGCTCTCTATACCCCTGTAATTCATGTATGCATTTATCACTACAGAGGTTAGATTTTACCTCAGTAGGCATGGGGGAAGGTCTATCATTGATGTGAGCCATGAGTGAATGATTTTGAAATTGAGGCTTTACTTCCTCCACATACATGCTCCAGTCACATACTCCATCCTGCCTGATAACAAGAGCATTTGCTGATGACTGATTGCTTCCATGAGCTTGATTGGTCAGTTGGCGTTGAGTCTGATGTGATTTCCTGTTGAAGTTACATCCTCCATAATCACTGTCAGTGTATCCATAGAGATTGAAATCTCCGTCCTTTGGATACCATAGACTAAGAGCAGGTTTGCCATTAAGATACCTGAATATCCTCTTGACTGCATTGACATGAGATTCCTTGGGATCTGCTTGATATCTGGCACATACACAAACACCAAACATAATGTCAGGCCTACTGGCTGTTAGATACATGAGTGAACCTATCATGGAATGATAGTGTGTTTGATCCACTGATTTGCCTTCAGGATCAGGTCTAATCTTCACTTTAGTATCCACAGGAGTTCTGATGGACTGACAGTCAGCAAACTGGAATTTCTTCAGCATTGTTTCCACATATTTTGATTGATTAACGAAGATTCCGTCTGCTGTCCGTTTGACTTGTACTCCCAGAAAGAAAGTGAGTTCTCCCATTGCACTCATTTGGAATTTTGAATGCATGAGATTCTCAAAGTCTTTACATAGAGACTTGTTTGTTGAGCCAAAAATGATGTCATCCACATATATCTGTACAAGCAACATATCCTTTCCTTTTCTTTTTCTGAAGAGAGTCTGATTAATCTTTCCTCTCTCATATCCATTATCAAGAAGAAATGATGAAAGAGTCTCATACCACTTTCTTGGTGCTTGATGAAGACCATACAAGGCTTTGTCTAGCTTGTAAACACTGTGAGGAAAATCTGGGTCTTCAAATCCAGGTGGTTGACTCACGTAGACCTCTTCAGCAATCTTTTCATATAGAAAAGCACATTTCACATCCATTTGATAAACGGTAAAGTTCATGGATGCTGAATATGCAAGAAAGATTCTTATGGCTTCTAGTCTAAGTACAGGGGCAAATACTTCATTATAGTCAATTCCCTCTTCTTGAGTGTATCCCTGAGCTACTAGTCTTGCTTTGTTTCTAATAACAATTCCCCTGTCATCAGTTTTGTTTCTGTATAGCCACCTGGTACCGATAGGGTATTGTCCTTCGGGAAGATCTACCAGCTGCCATACTTCTTGCTTCTTGAATTGCAGCAACTCTTCCTGCATTGCTTCAATCGAACTGTTGTCTTGAAGAGCCTCTTTGACATTTCTGGGTACTGTTTGACATAGAAAGCATGAGAACAAGTAGATGTTGGCTATGCTTGACTTGCTTCTAGACACCCGTTCAGTTAGTTCACCAATGATGTTGTCAACAGGATGATCTTTATGTATTCTTGTGGTTGGAATTGAGTCACCAGCAATGGCTACATCAAGATTGGAGACATTCAGTTCATCATGGTGTGAGGCAACATCTTCTTGAATTGTACGGGAGCTATGGAAGTAATCAAAATTTGTTTCAGTTCCTGCTTCCGTGTCGGCATGGATTTGATTACTCCCATCATTTGAAGTTCTTTCATTGTCAACCGGAGGGATGACATGAGTTTGAGTTCTAGCTTCTTCTTGGTTTCTAGCTTCATTGGATGGCATCTCTGATGGAGAGGGTATTGTACTTGGACCATCCTCAATTGAAGCGCTTTGCTGTTGAACAGTATGTCTGACAGGATCAGCTTGTAGTGGAACCTCTTCATCAATTTGCTCAGTAGAAGTTGGAGGAATCATTGGAAAGTCACTCTTTCGTTCTACTAATGATGAAGGTGCAGCTGAATGTAGGTTTCCTGCATCAGACATGTGAAATTGGTCAAAAGATTTAGTAAATGAGTCAATATCAAACAACCAATCAGGACCATTAGTTGATTTGGGAAAAGAATGTTCTTTGAATTGAACATTTGTTGATTCATCAATAATGTTTAATCTGGGATTAAACACTCTATAAGCCTTTGAAATAGAAGAATAACCTACAAAGAATCCTTCATCAGACTTGGATGAAAACTTTCCCAAATGGTCACGGGTGTTTTATATTGAGACCGGACAGCCAAATGACTTAAAAATCCAATAAATGGTTTTGTTTGAAAAATGAGTTCATAATGTGTTTTGTTGTTTTCTTTGACGATCAAAGTTCTATTTTGTACAAAGCATGATGTGTTAACTGCTTTTGCCCAAAAGGTGATTGGCAGTTTAGCATCTGCTAGCATAGTACGTGCTGCTTCAATTAGTGTTCTATTTCTTCATTCAGCTACTCCATTTTGCTGAGGAGTTCTAGTTGCACTAAATTGATGAGCTATGCCTTTGGTTGTACAAAAAGAACTCATATCTTCATTTTTGAACTCTGTCCCATTATCACTCCTAATTGTTTTGACTTTAAGATCAATTTGATTTTCAATTTTAGTGATAAAATCTTTTATTAATTGAGATGCCTCATTTTTATGAAGTAGGAAGAAGACCCATGTGAATCTAGAAAAGTCATCTATGATCACCAAACAATATTGCTTCTTTCCCATACTCATAACATGAGTTGGACCAAAAGATCCATATGAAGTAGTTTCAATGGAGAATTGTTGGTGTTCATCAACTTTGGCTTGTGAGACGATTTGTGTTGTTTTCCTTTGAGACACGCTGAACAGTGGTCAATGAAGTGGAATTCTTTTTGAGGTAAACCAATAACATGATTTCCCTTAACCAGTCTGTTCATGTTTTTGAAATTTTTGTGTCCCAATCATCTGTGCGAAAGTTGTGATTCATCAAGGATGCTTTTGATAGAAGACATGTTTCTTCTTTTGGTAATGCATAATTAAGGTTAATGACATAGGTGTTATTCTTTCATGGTGTTTTCAAGACTACCCATTCTTCCAGAATTTGAAATCCTGGTCTCAGAATATAGCAATGAGTTTTAGTGTAGTGAGTGGAGTATTTTTTGTCACAGATCTGAGACACGCTGAGAAGATTGAAGTTCAGTTGTTCGCAGTAGTTCACTCTGTCAAAGCTCAGTATTCCACTTATCACAGATCCTTCACCTTTAATTCTACCACCTTGTGAATCTCCTCCAAATGCCACAGTAGTTCCTTGAATGTGCTTAAAATCATGAAGGAGGGAACGATCTCCAGTCATGTGTCGGGAGCATCCACTGTCCACATACCATAAACTGTTGGACCGGTATGAATGACCCTACAAGCACAGAAAGAACTAATTAGACTGTGAAACCCAAGCCATGATGGTCTTGGGCTTACCGTTTCTATCCATGATAGTAACCTGTTGGTACTTTCCTCTAAACTGGGGCTTTGATGATGGAGTTATCCTTGATTTGTTTCTGAACAAAGAATGGTTCATTACTTTAACTGAAGAGTCGGATGAGTATTCAAACCTTTGATCCCTGTTCCTTTTCAGAAAGTTGATTCGTTTTTGATTATCAAACTTTGTTTTGGATTTACAAAATCATTAGTTTGTTTGACTGCTTGATTTTTATTTCTTTTGATTATGTTTGAAGTTCTCAGGTTTTTCACATCATCATCATATTTTGAAACTCTGTGTTGAAGACGACCATTGATCTTAGGTTCCTCAGACATGGTTGAAGAGATAGGTTTGTTTTGAGGTACTCTCAATCCCTTTTGCTTAAAGAAACACTCAGATTTATTGTGATTTGTCATGTTGCAGACAGAACAATATTTGTTGAAATAACAGTTCTTGGTGGAGTGGTTGTTCATATCACAGATTGAACAGTATTGATTGTAAAAGCATTTATCTGTTCGATGATTAGACCTCTTACAAACTTCACAATACATGAGTTTGTTTCTGGCTACTGATCCTGGTATTGTGGAGTTTGTAGCTTTGGAAGATTTGGAGTTAGATCCATTCTTTGGTTTTAAAGAGACAGCCTGATCAGCCTTGTTGGTAGTTTGTTTCACAACACTACTTTCTTTGTTTTTCTGAGGCTGTTCATGCTTTCTTGATCTTTTCCTAATCACCTTATCAAATTGATTCACATACTCTTTATTGAAAATATCAAAGCCAACCCCTTGCATTGATTTTGATGTTTGAGGGTCTGAGTTAGTTTTATTTTTTGTGACCCGAGTGACTTTTCTTTTGATTGATGGTGAATCAGTGTCTGATTTGCTTGAATTTTTTGGAGAGTTTATCTCACTATCAGATCTACTTTCTGTAGGTAGATTCACCTTTTTAGCTTTTATTTTCTTTTCCTTGGAGATTGCAGGGATGAATTTTACAAAAGGAACAATAGCCTTGATTGGGCTATCTGTTTTGATCACACCCACTGTCTTGTCTGAACACTCCTTGACTTTAATTGGGTGACCTAACTTGATTTTGTCCTCATTTGTTTCAATGTAAACACTGGGTTTATTTTGAGGATTAGTGATTTGTTTTACTATTGTTTTGGGTCCAATAGTGTTAGGTTCATTTTCTTGGGTGAGTGTGACAGAATCAGGCATTACAGTGTAGTTCTCATTGTATGGTGGTGGACAAGAGTTATATCCAATACTAGACATGTCTTTGGGATCCTTTTATGAATCAAGCATCTCTTTCAGCTTTACTGATGACTGTTGAAACTTTTAAGTTTCAGTTCAGTAAGATTTTGTTTAGTTTTAGATTGAGCTAATTTTTCAGTCAGTAGCTCATTCTCAGCTGCAAGAGTGTACTTTTCACCATGCAATTTCTCAATGTCAGAGATGAGAGATTTAATTTTGATTTCAAAAACTTTTATTTCTCTTTTGAGCATCTCTGATTTAACCTTTTCTTCTTTAATTTTATCAGCCAGTTTATGATTATGCTCTCTATACCCCTGTAATTCATGTATGCATTTATCACTACAGAGGTTAGATTTTACCTCAGTAGGCATGGGGGAAGGTCTATCATTGATGTGAGCCATGAGTGCATGATTTTGAAATTGAGGCTTTACTTCCTCCACATACATGCTCCAGTCACATACTCCATCCTGTCTGATAACAAGAGCATTTGCTGATGACTGATTGCTTCCATGAGCTTGATTGGTCAGTTGGCGTTGAGTCTGATGTGATTGTTGATATTGATGAAGCTGTTGTTGATGATTGTTGGGGTGAAAGCTTGAAGATGGTTGTGATGATGACTGGCTTTGAGAAGGCCTTTGAGCATTGTAGTTTCTTTTGGGATCATTACATTCTCTAGAGAAGTGACCAGTCATGCCACAATTGAAGCATTTCACATTTGATTTGTCATATCCAAGCTTGGTGTTTTCATTGAGGTGAAGCTTTTTCCCTTTTCTAAAAACTTCTTTGCCCTTATAGCAATCATGGCCATTTGCCATTGCAAGTCCATTTCCTCCACATCATCTGGATCCATTTCTTCCAGATCTTCTTGGATCAGATGTGCAGATGTAAGTCTTCCACCCAAATAGGCTTCAAAGCTGGCAAAAAATGCATTGTAAGTTGCCTTTTGTTCTTCAGATCTTGAATCATCAGGAGCAGGGGTTGCAGAGAATCCTGATGCTTGAGTTGTGGAAGTTGATGGGGAAGAAGTTGATGGTCTGTTAGACGGTGGGGTTGTGGTGAATCAAGTAGATTTAGCTTGATCCCTTGAGGAGATGAAATCATCCTCCTCAGTAATGAAGGCATTTTCCACAGTGTGACTATCTGTGGGAAACTTGTATGCTTCAACTACTCTGGGTCCTCCCAGATTTCTGCTTCTTTCATCCAGTTCCAAGGCTTCTATTTTTGCTATCATAATATCGAAGGTGGTACTTTCCATATCAAGAGTATTCTTCAGCATGTTTACATTTTGTTTCCAATTTTCAGGAAGACTATGTAACATCTTCTTGTTTAAATCCTTAGACTTGTAAGTTACACCCATAATCTCTAAATCATTTACCAGTTGCACAAACCTATGCAACTGTTTAAAGATGGACTCCCCTTTGGAGTGATGAAATGTCTCATACTGGTTCACAAGCTTGTCTTTGTTGATTTCAGCCACTTCACTGCTTCCTTCACACATGATTTGCAGTGCATCCCACACAGCTTTTGCAGTACCATATTTTTCCAATCTTTTGAGTACATCCATTTTAAGTGCTTGAGTAAGTATGGAGTAGGCTTTGAGATCAATCTTGATCTTCTTGTAATCATCATCATCAAGAGTGAGATCTTCAATAGGGATTCTTGAAGTCTTGTACATTGCAGCTTGATCTGCAGATAGAGTGACTGGAATGTGTGGGCCTTTGCATATTGAGATCCAATAATCAGGATCAACACCTGTAATATAGTTCATGAATCTGATTTTCCATTGTTTAAATTCAGATTTATGTTTGAGCATGGGTGGTTTTGAAGCATGCCCAAGTTCAGAATAATTGTATGAATCCATAGTTGACAATTTGTTTTTAACTTGTTTAGATCTGGATTTAATTGATTTTATGGTTAATTAGTCCAAATATTTCAACAAGTCCAAACTTAGTCCTGTAACAATGGATCTGCTGAAAATATGTAAAATTTCAGCCTTTGATTTTCTGTTCTTGGTGACTGTGCAACCTGTACTGTTTATTTGAAGATGAGTTCTTCGGGTGAACAGTAAGAGTTGAATATATCAGTGAGTATTTGGTAGGAATACTGAGAACAGTTGAATATATCAGTGAGTATTTGGTAGGAATACTGAGAAGAGATGTTTGAAACCTCTAAACAGCAACTCAATTACCAGATCAATCGGGTTAAACCTAGATCGGAGCAGATCTGAGTAATAACCGAGAGCCAGAGCTCTGATACCAATTGACTGGGTTTGAGAATGATATTCTCTGTTGAAGTGAATCAACAAGGATCGAATATGATGATTGAGTCAATGATTAGAAGGCGGAATCAGGCAATCAATGATCATAAATCACTTGATATACTCATAAATGCATTCTTGTATTGATTAGATGAACTGTTACAGAGTAAATGCTAGGGTTTTGCATGCTACAGTAACAAGATAGCTAATCTGAGAGAAAACAAAGTATATTCTGATTGTCTATTCTGAAAAGGTTGTGTAAACAGTCACACAAACGTTACCTCACATACGAGGATTCTATTCTATTTATAGGCTGACTTGCAGCTTGTACAAAAAGACTAAACTACCCTTAGTCTAAGTCTTCATCAGCATTTGTCTGTTGTTCATCCGCATTGACTAATGCGGATGAGTAGTTCTTCATCAGCATTGATCTATTAGGTCATTGGTGTTTGGTCATCAGCATTGGTTAATGCGGATGAACAAACACGGCCGCATTTGTTGCTGACCATCCGCATAGGTTAATGCGGATGGACAAATGGCTTGTCCGCATTTTGTCAACTGTCCGTATTAGTTAATGTGGAAGAACAAATGCTTTGTCCGAATTTGTTCTTGATCATCCGCATGAACTAATGCAGATAGACGATACTTGTGATCTTGTGAAGAATCTTCTTCATGTGCACTTGTTATTGGACTTGGGGAGAAATCAGCAGAACAACCATCCACCACTTGAATTGGCATGTATGATCCTTTCAGGGTCCAACACATATACGTACGTATATATATATATATATATATATATATATATATATATATATATATATATATATATGTATATATATATATATATACATATATATATATGTACGTGTAGATATATATGTATATATATACATACACATATATATATACATACATATATATATGTATGTATATATATACATACATATATATATATATATGTATATATATACATATATACATGTACATATTTATATATATATGTACGTATATATATATATATATGTATATATATATATATATATATAATACACTAGTCAGGACCTGCGCGATGCGGCGGCGGCGGAGGCGTCAATATGTAACTAAGGTATAAATCTCGCTTTGACATCTTTCCCGCACCTGTCGTCAAAAGCTTGGAGCTTTTTTCTCAAAATCACTCATTCACGTAAGGCATAGTGTTATCTTTGCATTTTTGTATGAAAATAGTTGTTTCTAGCAATAAGCTAAACTTGATTACTTTAAAATTAAATCAATGTATAAAATTTGTTCATCTAAATATAATCTCAATTATTGAAGCTAAGATGACACATTATGAAGCAAACAAGCCAAAGATGTGGAATTCAGCTTTAGTTCTCTTATTTATATCAATAACCAGTTTTTCAAGAAAAATGTATTCAGCTAAACAGTGCCTATATCCCAAAGTAATTAACTTTTGTGGTTCATTTTACTTGTCTCAAATTTGTCCTCGTGTAAATTTCATAGTTCATGTAACGCAAAGCATGCTCAGCGCTAAAATCAACAATGTGAGAATATTTCTATTTAAAGTACTCGTATTGAACCTCATTATCAGATGTCCATTGCAAAACAGCAGACACAGTGCTTGGTTCTGTTATTATTCTGAAGCCTTTTTCTCTGATGTTGACTCTTGAACCCCGTGAAGTTGACCGATTAACATGCATTACAAGATTATGCAAGTTCTTTGGAATAAGTGATGTTGGATATACATCCACATGACCTGGCTCCTTGGCTATGTTTTCAATGTACCTGATAAAAAAGGATAATCAAAATAGTCCCAAAATATGAAGTGATAAAGACTACAATTACTTACTGTGCACAACATTTAGCAATTTCAACATTTAGCTGACTCACTCGGTCTTTCTTTTCTGTTAAGTCATACATAAATGTAGTTAAATATACTTACTAAACACAGTACTTATGTCTTATACAATAGAGTGAACCAAAAAACCTGTACATAAATGGATTCCACCCTTCTCAAAATCAACGCAGAGATCACGAGCAACTCTTTTAGCTTCTTTACTTGTCAAAGTTTGATCTTTTTCAGCTTTCAGCACCGTATCATATAGAGTAAGATTTGTATTCGGATACTGCATGACATTGATCATTAACACCACAATAATCATTTCAAGTGGCCAATGAAATCAAGAAATTGCATTGACCAATCTTGAAATGTTTCTAAATCAAACTACAAATTTCTCATTCATGTATAACATCTAATTCTCACATCAGAAATTCAAAGTAGTTATAGCTAAAATGGTCCGATTACCAGACTGTTGTATCAAAACCAATTATGTAACTTGGCACCTCACATGTAGATATTCGTTAATCCTCATTGAAGCCTTCTATGCCTCATCAACAAACACCCTGTATTCTAAGCTAACTACTATTAAGAACATAAGAAAATGATGCCAATAACATGTATTCACATTAATGGAAAGAAAAAAACCTGTCTGGATGTGTATTTCTACACAGTTCTGCAGAGTCCACAACTTGACATACCTGAAACATTCAAACACTACATGCACCAACCAAATTTGCCACAAACACACCACTCCACAATAATCAAATCAACAGATCAATAGTCCTTTACAAAAGCAAATTTAATATTGATAATGTTGAAAATTTAAGTACTAATAGTGTTATATAAACCAATTTGATATCCAAGGTATAAAAATGCCACACAAGGCCCAAATTCCTTACAGTGTTCGATATTTCATCCATGCGTTGATAATTTCAGACGCAGACGGCATTAGAGAAATGTAGCCCACAAGTTCATTCGACCTGTGAAGAAGAACAAAAGCAATACATAATTACACAACTACACAAGTACAAAGAGTCAATGAGTAATTCAGTTTACCTTACGTAACTATGTTTAATTCGTTTTGTTAACGATATGCAAAGGTACCAAAATACACCGATTTCACTACACTTTTACCTTTCAATGGCGTCATCAACAATACGCTGAAATCCCTTACGGGTTTTCAGATGATGGCATCCGTATAGACCGGTCTCCTCCATGCGATGCACCACAAGTGAAAAGAAGTAACGATTCTTAACCTTTGATCAGAGAATCGAAGGAGCTCTACGGATTAGTGCCGCCATGGTGGTTCTCCAGTGACGCGGTGGTAGCGTAGGTGCACGGGGAAAAGTTGAACGCAAACGGGCCCGAATGTCCGAGAAGTTAACTAACACTAAATTACATCAGAGAAACGGTCAGTATAAAAATTTACATCAGTTAAACATATAAATCGGATTCCAAATCCAATAATGCAACATGAAACACACATAAATCGTCAAATCAAACTCACGTTACCACAACACGAACCCTAGAACTTCAATTTCGCATCAACAAACTGCATTACCTGTCAGATTTAACCTTCAGATCCTTCGCTATTAATCTCAAATCTGCACCGAGAAACAACTTCCATAGATGTTACATCAACGAACAAATGCATCAATTTCACACACATATATATACCACAAGCGCCGTCCCATGAGCTGCAGCAGCAACCGATCCAACCACCACAAGCACCTAGAGCGGCATGGCGATGGTGGTACAGAATGATGATGCGAGGTATGTGAATCAGGCGGGTTGATTTTGGGGAGCCAGAGAAAGAATGACAGAGTTTGAATTTTGAAAAGGGATGAGGGTTTGAATGCCTTAAGGGTATTCAAAGCCTTAAGAGTTGTAACAAGAGCTATAAGAGTTGTAAAACTCTTAATTTTAAGAGTTTTTGGTCAAATGACCATTCTACCCTCCCTATATGTATATTAATATAGTATAGATATATATATGTATATGTTGTGTGTGTGCGTGCGCGTGTGGGCGTATATATATATAATATATATATATATATATATATATATATATATATATATATATATATATATATATATATATATATATACATACATATATGTCACACCCCCGCTTATAGCGGAAACACGAGGATGTAACGGACAGGATCGTCATAACACATTGTTAATTAATAGAGATGCAATAATTAATGAAAGACAACGTGTCATGACGTCACCCGACACAATGGAATCTTGTGTCGTAGTTAGTCAATTCCTTGACAACATAGTCATACAAACCAAAATAAGTAGAAGTCCCACAAACAGGGAGCAAGTAATCAAAATGTGTATAACAAGTAAATGTCAAATGCAATTGTCGAAGACATCCAAAGTTTAAATGATGTAAGCCTAAGGTCGTCGCTAAGGCAGCATCCCTAGCAATCCTCAATAATTGTTACCGGAAAAGATATGCTCAAAAGGTCAACATATTGTTGGTGACTTCGCAGGTTTAAATAGTAAACAAAAACTTGATGCTGTGTAAAAGTTTGACAGGACATGATTGTATACAGTTATAAGCAAGTAATATCACATGAGCATCACAACTAAACCTATGACGTACACAAAGAATTTGTCGGAACATATTCACCCTAGGCCCCGTTCCTGGCCACTGTTAGTCCCAACTAGTACACTAACAAACAGGGTGGGGGTGTCAGCCCAATAGTACTATCAACATCTGTCCATCGTCCCCAACACCGGAGTTAAATAGTTGTGAATACAGAGCCACAAAGACAACTCATGCATGTACAAGATAAATACTTACAAAACAGTAAACATAACAGTCTCAAAGATTGAATAAGTTCACAGCATGAAAAAGGGTTGAGCATACTTTTCCCCATTGATGTTTGTAAATAATTGTAATAAAACGGGGCCGCGAAACTCACCTTGAGTGTGATGAAATAAATAGGACAAACACTTCAAAGAATGTGAGCAACGAACGTTCAAACACCTATAATAATTATGTTTAGAACTTAAACACGTTCTATGAGAAAAGGAGTACGTTCGGTCGGTTTCGGGTCGGTTCGGGTTCGTCGCGCGACACACACACTAAAATATACATATTAGTTTTATATAAATATATAGTTTGATTGCTAACTAATTAAAACGTGCCATCCTCATTTGTCAAGACACAATAGTATTAACAATAATAATAGTATGACTTATAAGAATAATAACAATAATATTAATAATATTACGGATAAGAATAATGATAATACGAATAATAATAATGTTAGTAGGATGAATAATGATAATAATAGTAATAATAATCTTAAGAGTAGTAACAAGAATAATAATAAGAAAAATGATAATTATAATAATAATAATAATAATAATAAATAATAATAATAATAATAATAATAATAATAATAATAATAATAATAATAATAATAATAATAATAATAAAATAATATTTTTTCCTTTTTAATGCATGGATGTAAACCATACAGCAGCCTTCGGTTGCTGTGTTTGGTTCCATAGCATACACACATATATACAATATATGTATATGCAATACACACACTCACACACACAATATATATATATACCATACACACACACAATCTATATGCAAGCATATATACACACACAACATACAATAACACACATAGTCACACAATATCCATATATATGATCTCTATATGTACACACACGCTTCATACATACAACATATATATATATATATATATATATATATATATATATATATGGTTGTATATATATATATATATATATATATATATATATATATATTATATATATAGAGGGGCATTCTAATAAAAACTATAAAAATGTCAAGAACCATAAGAACCATTTACAACCATTTATTTTTTTCTATGATTTTATTATTAATTAAATTGTTATTAATTCCCAAGGGTAATTCAGTCCTTTACTAAAATCTCTCATGTTAGTGGGTTTAGGAAGTTATTAAACGGTTATAAGGCATAACAAATGATCCATTTGTGTTTCGATTTGGATCCGAAGTCCATAGTTGTGTACGAATATTAAAGTTAGTGTATTTATTCTGATTTAATTATTAGTTAATTGCATAAACCCATATATTTGTCGTCATTCTTGGTTATGGTTAAATTTAGAATGTATTTTTTACTACCAATTGGTTTAATAAACAATATAATAATTTTAGTCTTTAAACTTGCCTCTATTTTATAACAATAAACGAAAATGACATGAATTTGTGTATCATCTATTTATGACATTTGCTTTTTACACTCGTTAATAACAATACACGAACCATGTTATATTCGTTGCCACTATTGCTAATAACAAATTTTAAATTGTTTAGTTTTTTTTACAATTTGTTTGATGTTATGTATCATTGTTGCTGTAGATGAATACATTTTTAACAAAATAAACTTTATAATTTGCAATTTAATGTAGGACTGAGGTGTAACTATTATAATATATTATACCTAAACATATGTACATAAGGCAAAATGCATCAATGCACACACTCATTAACCAACTTACTTCAAACTCAGGTATGTGTTTCTAATATGAATGCTCAACTTCTCAGGTTAATAAACAAGTAAAAGATATTATAAAAGGGCAATAATGTCAATAAATAAATTCAAATTAGGTTGGTGGGATAGTGATAACCGTTCCATCTCTTTACATAACCAGTATGTGATTTCTTTCTCTTTTAATGCAATTTAGTCAATCAAATCCCAAAATCGTTGCCTTTTGATTGAATTGATCATGCGATACAAAAATAAAGGTACAAGTGTGGTTCCTCTTCATTTCAATTCATGCATGCAATTAATTGAAGTGATTAATGGGTATTTGATTACCTTCAATGTCGACTAGTTTTTTTTACCTATATTAAGGATTTCATTGGTATTCCTTATAGATAAAAGAAGTGATGATCCATCTGTAAGTTTGTGCTAGTATGTTATTAATGAATCATCTTGTGCACAACCTACAAATTATATCCATAAGTACTTGTGATTTTAATGCACACAACCTTTACAGGAAATGTATCTAGGGAATTTGGACATGAATGACAAACTCATTACTAAAGCCTAAACGTGAGAATTGACGTCTCCATTTTTTTCTTATTATTTTCCCTTCTTCACAAAGTTAACTTGTGCCACTTATAAATTTCAAGGTAATTCCACTATAAATTGTAAGGGGTCATAGATTTTAGAGTATAAACTCGATTGGTAGAGGTGAATCGAGTAATCGAATAAAAAATTTTAGTAGATGTGAATATTTAGGATTTTATTAAGATGATTTGTAAAAAATGGATTTATTGACATGCACGATTATGCATGCATTCATTCATTTATACACATACTATTATGCATATATTGGTAAAATGATATTTTTCTATTACGGTTATATGTTATTTTTCAAGCACTATGTGCAGTAATGTATATAAGTAACAATGCATATATGCATTTATTGATATATGCATTTATGCACAAGCATTTATTCACGTATGCAAATGATTTCTAATATTGAGTAATGGTAATATAAAATTGAGATTTCTAATTTCTAAGTTAGTGATTAATTTTAATTGATTTGGAAGTGGTTCATACTTTGTAATATTTAGATTCATGGTCTTTGAAACTTTGTATAATCTAATGACTATAAATTTGTAGGTGAAGCCAGATAAATAGAACTATTTCCACATTTAGCATGCTCTTATCAATCAAGCTCTCGAATCTGATTTCGTGCAGCGCCTCGGAGTTGCTAATCAGTTCTAAGGAAGATCTTCTTGTTGAATGAAACAAGAAATACCAAGTACAAATATTTTGAAGATTTATACGCATATGTGCATTTATACTTTGCATGTACTAACTTTAAAGATTTTATAGTGAATAAAATACGCTTTTTGAACGATATTTATATGTGCATGTGTAAATATCAAACATGTAAAAGAGTTTAATCAAGATAAAAAAATAAAAAATACTTAAATCTTCACATTTATGAGCTTCCACATAAATTCTATCTAACTGGAATTTATGAAAATTTGTTTAATTTGTATATTAAAATTTCTGAAACTTTTGAGAAAAACTATAGATTTTGTCTTAATTAACGTTGGGTAGCAAAAAAATAACTTTTAAATATAATGTTAGAAATATTAGAAATTTGTGTGTACGTTAGCTAAAGCAGTGATAAGTTAAAAAAAGAAAAGAAAGTGGGGTAGTAAAATTTACAATTATGCCCTTTTATTAATTATTATGATTAATTAAAATGGAGGAAAATTACTTTTATATCCATATCATCTCTAGCCCTTGATCATTTATCTTATGGTGTAGATTGGTTTCTTTAGTTTTTTACAAAAAGTTGGTTCTCATTTGAATAGATCCCTATATATATATATATATATATATATATATATATATATATATATATATATATATATATATATATATATATATATATATATATATACACGGTTATACAACATATAACATCCACGGTCAGCATATGCATAAGGGAGATACATACACGGTTACATTCACACTCAACATATACAAGCATATATACATACACCCTCGATCACACACATCACATATGCATACACGGACAATATATATACGTATACACACGCATAACACCAATACATACACACGCAACGCACACACGCAACACACACTCACACCGTCGCACGCACACACACACACACACTGCCATGACATCGAACCAGAACGACCATTCAAACAACCCGAAACAAAACCGAAACAAACCGTGATGATAAACCGAAATGAAACGAAACAAAACGAAGTTTAGGACGATCGGTTACCGCGAAACAAGTGAATGGCGAGACGATGGCAACCGGCGGTGGCTAACGGCGGTGAATTAGTGGTGTAACAGTGGTACACGTTGACGGCAGCGAGGGGGTGGGCGTTTAGGGTTACGGTAGTGATGAAATTGGTTCCCGACATATATATATGTGTTTTGGTTAATTACACTTTGCACCCTTCAAGTTTCATTTAATTATTCCTTAAGGTTTCATCAAATTACAATTTAGACCCTAAGCTTAATTATAATAGTTATAATAATATTAATAATATATAATAATAATAATATTATCAATGTTATGGATAATAATAATACGAAAAGAAATTTTTATTATTAACGTTATATAATATTAAGGTTAGCACGAAGTGTAGATGCGACGAGATTCGGTTCGAAAACAGATTAATTACGTAAAAATAATAATAATAATAAATGCGCGAAAATAGAGTTAATGGGTTTCGAGTCAATTGACGGACCTGATAGTGACAGATGTCATAGTATCCCGCAGTTGAGAGAATTTCGTCCCGAAATTCAGCTGGAGTTAGCTCCTGAAGTTGTATCCACGAACAAATGCGGATATTGGATTTCATCTGGTCCTCCCATTCCCATGTAAACTCAGGCCCCCGCTTGGAGTTCCATATCACTCGGACAATTGGAATCTTGCTGCGTTTCAGTTGTTTTACTTGTCGGTCCATGATTTCTAGGGGTTCTTCCACAAAGTGGAGTTTCTCGTCAATTTTGATGTCCTCAATCGACATGAAGGGATCCATCGGCTAGACATTTCTTAAGGTTTGACACATGGAATGTGTCATGCACGCTGCTGAGTTCTTGAGGTAACTTTAACCGATACGCTACAGGACCAATTCTTTCTGTGATCTCGAACGGTCCAACATACCTTGGGGCTAGTTTCCCTTTCTTTCCAAACCTTACCACTCCCTTCCACGGAGAAACCTTCAATAAGACACGATCACCAACGTTAAACTCAAAGGGTTTGCGACGGTTATCAGCGTAGCTTTTCTGACGATCTCGAGACGCCTTAAGCCTGTCCTTGGTTTGAAATATCTTATCCGTCGTTTCCTGAATAATCTCCGGACCTGTCAATTGGCTTTCACCTACTTCTGCCAAGCACACCAGAGACCTACACTTCCTCCCATACAATGCCTCAAACGGAGCACACCCAATGCTCGTATGATAACTATTGTTATAAGAGAATTCAATCAATGGTAAGTGAGTATCCCAACTACCACCAAAGTCAATCACACATTCCCTAGGCATGTCTTCGAGTAAGTTCACTTTGACCATCCATTTATGGATGATAAGCAGTGTTAAATCTTCGAGTGCCTATTGCCTTCTGTAGAGTCTGCCAGAATTACGATGTAAATCGACTATCGCGATCTGATATAATTGACATAGGCACTCCATGCCTAACCACGATCTCATTCACATATAATCTCGCCAACTTTTCCATCTTATAGTCCTCGCGAATCGGTAAGAAATGAGCAGATTTTGTCATTCGATCCACAATAACTCAAATCGAACGTGCCCACTACTTGTTCTAGGCAACTTAGTGATGAAGTTCATCGCTATATTTTCCCATTTACACTCGGGAATTTCGGCTGTGGTAATAGACCTGACGGTTTTCTAATGTTCGACTTGACTTTCAAACAAGTTAGACATTCACTTACATACGTCGCAATGTCTTTCTTCATACTAGCCACCAATACAACTCTTAAGATCTTGGACATCTTGTTTGCATCAGGATAACACAATACTTAGACTTGTGTGCTTCATTCATAAATAGGATTCAAACATCTCCCTACTTAGGTACCCATATACGATCCACAAAGTACCATACGCAATCCTCATTACAATCATCTGTTATCCAGTCCTCCAAATTCCACACTTGCAATATTCTATTCCTTTAGTGCTCCACCTTGTGCTGTCAGGATTTGAGTTTTCAGATTCGAGTGAATAATCATTCCCAACGCTGTGCACATAAAGGTTTTACACGTTCCTTCCTACTCAAGGCATCAGCCACCACATTTATCCGTCCTAATTCCCGATCATGTGTCGTATAATTTTTTTTGTTAACTTTAAGCTGACGCGAGGTGTAAGCAATCACCTGATCCTTTTGCATTAGCACACAACGCAGTCCTTGGTGTGATGTATCACAGAACATTACAAAGTCATTGGATCCATAAGGAAGGGTCAATATTGGAGTGTTACATAATCTTTCCTTTAACGTTTAGAAAGCCCCTTCTGCTTGTGACCCAATCCAACTTCTTATTTTTGGATTGAGCAATCATGAAGAAGTTTGCAGTAAATTGCCGGTAGTAACCAGCTAACCCTAAGAATTGTCGAATCTCCGAAGGCGTCTTAGGCATATCCCATTTCTTAACTGCTTGATTTTTCCAGGATCAACATGAATTCCTTCTCATTCACTACGCGTCAAGAAATTCACTTTTCGTAATCAAAACTCACACTTTGAGATTTTAGAGTAAATTCTCTTCCTTAATAGCTCCAGTATCGTCCGTAGATGTGATCATGATCTTATTCGTTCGAGAGTAGATGAGAATATCATCTATAAACATGACCACAAACTTATCCAGATAGGTTTATAACCCTGTTCATCAAATCTATAAACACTGCCAAAGCGTTGGTCAGCCCAAATGACATTGCTAAGAACTCGTAATTTCCATAACAAATCTTAAAGGTTGCCATCGGGTCTCGTCTTCTTGAACCCTTAATTGGTAATAGCCTGACCAAAGTTCAGACTTTGAGAAGTACGTTGCGTCTGCATGCAACCGACCGAATATATCATAATTCGAGGGAGAGGTATTGGTTTTTGGACAGTCAATTTGTTCATTTTTTGATCATCTATGTATAGCTGGAATGACTCATCGTTTTTTAAACCCAATCAGGTTGGTGATTCACATAGCAGTGACTAGGTCGAATAAAACTTTTATCTAATAGCTCTTGTAGTTTACTTGATAATTCTTGCATTTGCGTTGGTGCTAAATGATATGGCGCCTTTGCAACAGAACTTGCTCTAGGGCTTTGACGAAGAGAGGACAATTCTGTTAAGTCACAAGGAAGGTCTTCTGGAAAATCACGTACAATAGGAATATCTTTCAACATTCTTTCTTCTGCCTCTTCTCCACCGTATGTGCTAGAAACGCACAACATCACTTCTTTAGGCATCGACGAATCACCTTCTCCTGATGGACCTATCTTGTTTCATGCTTCGATAACCAATTCATACGGTATTAAGTCTATGTCAAAGACATGATCTTCGTGTACTTTGGTAACCTCTAATATTACCATTGGTCATCTCAATCGAGTAAATAATTTCTAAGCAACTAGGGTTAATGCTAAGTTAAAGAGTAATTCTAGAAGAATCAAAGCTATTATCAACTCTGGTATCAAATAGATGTGTAGCTATGAATAAGGTACGTGCATGTAACAACATTTGGCCTTGTCAATGTCGTTTGCTCCAGTCACAAATGTCGACCGCGTGATGTATTACCTTGATTTACATGCTCTTATTTCCATAATTTAATGTTCTTACTTTCTAGCTATAGCCATTTCCTAATTCTGATGGTTTCCAACTTGTCCTGGGGTCCTAATCGACCTAGGGCACACGTTATGGTAATGGTCGGAACTCCCACCTTCTTGCGTCCCTGTTTAACGCATGTTGACTTAATCTTATGAAACCAACATAGCTAGGTTCACAACATTGCATTCTTGTCTACCTTACCGCTAGATTGCTTGTTCGACCCTCCAACTTCTTTCTACTACTCACTAGATTTTTCAAATGTCTCTCATAATTCTATTTGGTCTAATTGTCATAAGGTATGGCATCATCTTTGTCAACTGCTGGAGCTGGTCAGTATAGAGAGCACCACCTAATCCTACCATTGCAGGATTTCAGAATTACATTTCTAACTTTGCATTTCATTCTTGGGTAATAGTACTCAATCACCAAGGCTTTGAAATCATCTCAAGTCATGGCTATCATAGCCTTCTTACCTTAGACTTGAGCTTGGGCATTCTACCATTTCAGTGCTTTACCATTAGTGAACAAGCAACATTCTTCATCTTCTAGTTTTCAACATGGTTGTTAATACCATTATATTTTTTCATTCTCTCTATCCAACGGGTCAGATTACTGTTTCCTTTTTCTCACATCTAACAGGTCAGGATTATCGCTTTTCCTTTCTTGTCATAAGCTTCGACTAGTATGTCAGAATTCCTGGTATATACAGACAATTCTTTCACTTTATCATTTCCATCAGTTCATACTCCAATTAATCAAGATCATCACATAGCCCAGTTTAAGCACATTCTTAGTATACCGGGTGATGCTTATATATAGGTTCCCCGTAGCGTTCCCACCACATCCACGATATACCGAGAACGATGCTTAAACAAGTTACGTGACATCCGATTATTCTTAATATCATCCCCTTGAACAATGTAATCCTCTACAACACTTTGAAGTCCAATCCATTCTAAGCAATTAGTCAGTTTCATAGTTACTGAAATGCTACAAAGAGTAATGTCTCATAGAGAATAAGACTATATCATAATATGAATCCCATGAAGGCTCCAGGTAGAATAGAACTTAAGTAAGAGTAGAGGTATAAATGTTTCATCGTCATTAACAAAGCTTTCTAGAATATGACTCTAGTGTCCCAAGGTATAGAATGTAAGATTTGTACTAATCAGGATCGTTATCTCATGGCAAGATTCACCAGGCTTCACATGCACTGCAAGTTGCAATTTCGTGTGCACCCGTAATGGTAATTTGCTTTGCGTGGTCACCCTCAGCTCCACTTAACCAAGTTAACATATCTTGTCAAGTACAGAGTGTTATCCATGATTTGAATATCAAGGATATGGTTACTAACAAAAAGTAATTAACCGAAGTTGTATAAGGAATCGATTGAGGTAAGCATTCACTTGAGTAAGGAATAGTCGAAAGAATCCATGTACTTTAATCCGAACTATGATGAAATAGTCATCTAATTTGAGTATATGTCGCCCTCTTGTCTACGACGTCGTCTTAGCCAGTGCGTCGTTTTCCAAGATTCAACCCGACAAGTTATGAATAAGGGAGCATATAGTAATTGTGACATCGACAGACGCATGGGATAAAGGTTGGCTTAACAACCTAAGTTCTTAGAAGAATTATTAAAATAGCACTTACCAATCCATCCGAATATAACAAATACAGAACGAGGATGCGCTTACCTAAAGATTTCTCAAGGTATAACAGATGCGCTAATACTACAACTTTCTCAAATAAGTATAACATTGATAGCTTGTAAGACAATCTATGTAAGCATGACCAATAACGCGCTTAAAACATTCACATGTATATTGTTGCACACATATCATGGTCGTGCATACTACATGTGTGTAAGCAATATATTATGGAAGTAATAAGCAGTCAATCGAATCATGAAGAACATGTATGTAATATCAAATGCATACAAACCTAGTATGCATCCTACATGAAGGTTCTTAGGTTATAGTCTAGGTCGAGTGATTTACCTAATTCTCATAACCAATGGCTCTGATACCAATCTGTCACACCCCCGCTTATAGCGGAAACACGAGGATGTAACGGACGGGATCGTCATAAACACGTGTTAATTAATAGAGATGCAATAATTAATGAAAGACAACGTGTCATGACGTCACCCGACACAATGGAAACTTGTGTCGTAGTTAGTCAATTCCACGACAACATAGTCATACAAACCAAAATAAGTATAAGTCCCACAAACCGGGAGCAAGTAATCAAAATGTGTATAACAAGTAAATGTCAAATGCAATTGTCGAGGACATCCAAAGTTTAAATGATGTAAGCCTAAGGTCATCGCTAAGGCAGCATCCCTAGCAATCCTCAATACTTGTTACCTGAAAAGATATGCTCAAAAGGTCAACATATTGTTGGTGAGTTCGCAGGTTTAAATAGTAAACAAAAACTTGATGTTGTGTAAAAGTTAAATAGGACATGATTGTATACAGTTATAAGCAAGTAATATCACATGAGCATCACAACTAAACCTATGACGTACACAAAGAATTTGTCAGAACATATTCACCATAGGGCCCGTTCCTGGCCACTGTCAGTCCCAACTAGTATACTAACAAACAAGGGTGGGGGTGAGCCCAATAGTACTATCAACATCTGTCCGTCGGCCCCAACACCGGAGTTAAATAGTTATGAATACAGAACCACAAAGACAACTCATTCATGTACTAGATAAATACTTACAAAACAGTAAACATAACAGTCCCAAAGATTGAATAAGTTCACAGCATGAAAAAGGGTTGAGCATACTTTTCCCCCTTGATGTTTGTAAATAATTGTAATAAACAGGGCCGTGAAACTCACCTTGAGTGTGATGAAATAAATAGGACAAACACTTCACAGAATGCGAGCAACGAACGTTCAATACCTATGATAATTATGTTTACGTTCTATGAGAAAAGGAGTACGTTCGGTCGGTTTCGGGTCGGTTCGGGTTCGTCGCGCGACACACACTAAAATATACATATAGTTTTATATAAATATTAGTTTGACTGCTAACTAATAAAAACGTGCCATCCTCGTTTGTCAAGACACAATAGAATTAACAATAATAATAGTATGACTTATAAGAATGATAACAATAATATTAATAATATTAGGATAAGAATAATGATAATACGATAATAATAATGCTAGTAGGATTAATAATGATAATAATAGTAATAATAATCTTAAGAGTAGTAGTAACAAGAATAATAATAAGAAAAAACGATAAAATAATAATAATAATAATAATAATAAAATAATAATAAAATAATAATAATAATAATAATAATAATAATAATAATGTGGGTTATTATAAGCTGGTGCAACTAAAACACTTCACATAGTCATTTTGGTGCTACATTCAAAAGGCTTCCAAAGACAAAGTCTGAAGACTTCCGAAGACAAAGTCTGAAGACTTCCGAATACAAGTCTGAAGACTTCCAAAGACAGTCTGAAGAAAGAAAGAACTGAAGACCAAGTCTCCTTCCGAAGACAAAGAAGATTCCAAGCCTCGAAAGAAGCAGTCTTCCGAAGTATAAGTGGCTTCGGAAGAAGTTATTCTTCCGATGAAATTTATCCTTTGGAAGACATTGCTATGTCCAGTAGACATAAGTATGGTCTCTGACAGTCCGCTGCAGACCTCTGATACAGCATGCTTCTTCCTAAAAGAACCATGTTGTTGACCATACTTTATTCTACTGTATACCTTTTTATGATAGTACATGTTACCAACCTAGTTGGTGAATGGTAAGTCAGGAACATTTCCTGACTACCAACACCTCACCATAGTATTGTAGTATAGATGTTTGGTTAGAGGTTTCCAGATGGTATCAAAGTATATCAGGCTGTAGGTAGTATTATATATATCTTCTCTTTGTAACTCATTAAGTAAGAGATCGAGTCCAAGAGTCTTGTAATCCTTTGAGTTGAGAAGAAATATATAAAAGTACCTTGAAAATTTACACCCTGTGTTTATTTACTGCTTGTTACTGTTATATGTGATCAACTCTTCATAGATCTTTGCGAGTATCGTTCAAGGTGAGTTTGAGAGAAGAACTACTTGTGAGTGACCAACATACGATCCTGCAATTGGTATCAGAGCTTTCAGGCTCTTGATTGTGTGATCTTACCATCCAAATCAAGCAGTTTTCACTCCTCACTACAAACCACTCACTCAAATGGCGCTCTCACTAAGGCTGATATGGAGACCGGTACCATGACCAAGTCCCACTGATCACCCCTGAAGACTTTGACACATGGTGCACTAGAATGGAAGGCTTCGTCAAGTGTCAAGACTCAAGGATGTGGGACTCCATTGTCAATGGTCCCTTCATACCAAGCACTATTCTGCTACTGGTAATCGCATCATTCCAAAAGATGTTGATGATTACTCAGGGAAGATAGGAAGAGAATAGAGCTAGATCAAAGGGTATGAGTTGTCTTCAAACTGCTATCCCAAACTCCATCTACAGAGGCTTCAAGAAGTGCAAGACAGCCAAAGATTTATGGGATGCATTGAAGCTTATGTATGAAGGATCCAAGGAAACCCAAGAGAACAAGAAGGATCTCTTGAAGCAGTAGTTTGAGAACTTTACTTTCAAGGCTAGTGAGACCTTGACTCAACAATACTTCAGGTATGTTGAGATAGTAGATACTCTGGTGGATATAGAGTAGCTCTTGAGAATAGAGACATAGTTAGGAAGTTCATGTCTTCCCTTCCTAAACTATGGACACACTATTGTGTTGTAATCAAGAGAACTTCGGACCTTAAGACTCTTACTCTCACAAAGTGTATGGTATCCTAAGTGCATTCCAGATGGAGATGAACATGCAGAACTCCTCTGGTCACTCCAATAACCAACTGAGTTCTTCAGCCTTTCATGTGGTTGAAAGGGAAATCACAGAACCACAGCATCAGTTGCTGTGCTACCCTGACAACTCACATAATGGACCCTACATTACTCTACCTGAGACTACAAAGTCTCAAAAGGTTCAACACAACTCCTTTCAGGATAGTTGTGCCTTTGTCTCTGGAAGTGGACACTCTGGTGATTTTCAATATTGCTTTGATGATCTTGAGTGCTTCAGTCCAGATGATGTGGAGTATGTGGACATTGTCCAACAGATGGCTCTTTTAACTTACAGAGCGAAGAAGTTCTTCAAGAGAACTGGAAGGCAATTCCCTTAAAACCCAACCAACAGCAAGTTTGGGTTTGACAAGAGCAAAGCAAAGTGTTACAACTGCAACCAACTAGGTCACTTTGCTAGGGATGCAAGGCTCCCAAGAACAACCCGGGAACCCCACAGGCCTCCACACATCCCTCAGCTTCAAAGCATGAAGAGAAGTCAACTGAAACAGCTGCAATAGCTGAAGAAGTTGACTGGAGCTTCATGGTACATGATGTGACTCCCGCTCAAGCACTCATGGCCGGAACAGATGATGATCAGGTATATAACATCTTTGTACTGCTACCTGTATTGCTAAAGTTAAACTCTATAGGATTACAATACGGAATCAGATCTGATGTTGAGTCTTTAAATATCTTAAAATCTGATTTTAAAAGAGCTGAATCTGACTATCAAAAGAAAATTGAGGAGTTAGATATAACTGTGTCTCTTTTAAACATGAAAAGACCAACTACAAGACTCAAATTAAAGACCTGATATCCAAACTGTCTAAAGTTCAAGCCTAGTTGGTCACTGCTGAGGCTCAGGCCAGGAAGCAAGCTATTGCTGAGCAAAAACTTCCAAGCTATTCTTGCATCATCCTCTCATTCCAAAATGTTTTATCAAAACAAATAAGGGTTGGGAAACATGAAATAGCTCCACCAGACTCTTACGAGTCTATTAGACTACTAGATGTGGTACTGAAGAGCAGAGGTTCCAACTGCGCTGACGCTTCTCTATTGAAACTAGAGGATGAGTCAAAAATAGTGGCCACACATGGGAGAAATAGGAAGAAGACACTCATCTCCACCTGTGAGACCAAATCCTAACAACCAAGGCAAGAAGAAGCAGAACTAAAGCTGCAAGAAGGACTGCCAAGAAGGTTGCAGAGTCCAAGCAAGCTAAAGATTGACCCAAAGCAAAAGGGTGTCTTAACCTCTGCTGGATTCCAAGTGGTAGGTACTTCTGATTCAGGAAAGGAGTGTAGTACCAGCACTCCTGTCCTACCAAAGGATCAGAAGTTGAAAGGGAAAGTTGCTGAATGAAGAAGAAAAGAAATCCAAGAAACAACAACCTGCAAATTCCCAAAAATACTAACATTGCATGCATAATGTGTGGTCTGCACAACCACATGGCTAAAGATTGTTACTACAATCCAGCAAGCACAAATTATGCAAATATGCTTTTTAGAAAGCAATGAAGTCAGGGGAAGAAGCCAATTTCGAAATGTTCCAAAATGGCTTTGGAAAAAAGTTAAGAAAAAGAAGCTCCCTCGAAACCATCCCAGAAGAAGACTCATTCGGAAGAAAAGGTGGTGAAGGCTTCTTCTGAAAAGAAAGAAGCTTTGGAAGAAGACCATGCTGCAAAAGCTTCAACAAGCTCATCCTCAAAGGTCAACCAAGATGGATGGATTGGAAGATCAAGAAAGATGCTGCAGCCCAAACCTCTTCTTCAAAGACCTCTATTGAACCCCAATGCATACCTTTTGGTTCAAAATATGTCACTATCTTTGGAAGAGCCCAAGACTAGCAAGGCTTGGGCTTCCAAACAAAACTAACCATCTCATCTTATGTGCAGGGACATCCATTGACAAGAACAACAATGTCTAGATTGTAGATAGTGGATGCTCCAGGCACATGACAGGGAACAGATCTCTCCTTCAACAATTCCAGAACTTTGATGGAGGGCATGTCCAATTTGGAGGTGAGACCGGAGGATATATTTCAGGCAGAGGAAATATATCTAATAGCAGAATAAACATTGACAAAGTACACTTTGTCAAACAGCTTGAACACAATCTGTTAAGTGTTTCTTAGTTCTGTGATCAATAGCATCAAATGCTTTTCACAGAACATGAGTGCATTATCCTCAAACCAGGGATGACAATTCCTCCGGAATTGGTGCTTCTTAGATCTCCCAGGAAAGGGGATATAACAGCTAGTATGAACAATGCTTCTCTTATGGGTGAAGTATCATGCTTTCTTTCCAAAGCTGATAGTGATGAATCAATACTATGGCATAAATGTATGTGTCATGTAAATTTTAAGACAAGACAATGAATAAATTGGCTAAAATAACTTGGTACATGGTTTGCCTAAAAAGGAATTTTTCTGCGAAGATAACTGTGTTGCATGCCTGAAAGGGAAACAACACAGATCATCTCATAAATCCAAATGTGTCAACTCCATCACTACTCCATTACACTTATTGCACATGGATCTCTATGGTCCCCACAAGTATAATGAGCATAGGAAGGAAAGCATACTGCCTTGTGATAGTTGATGATTTTACTAGATTTACATGGGTATTCTTTTTAAGAAGTAAAGATGAAACTGCTGAAACATTTAAATCTTTTATTCTTAAAATAGAAAATCAAATTGATCACAAGGTCAAGATCATTAGAAGTGATCAAGGGACTGAGTTTAAGAACTTTGTTCTTGACTCATTCTGTGACTCAAAAGGGATTGCCAGACAATATAGTGCTCGCAAAACTCTTCAACAAAACAGTGTTGCTGAGAGGAGGAACATGACACTTATTGAGCTGCTCGAACCATGTTAGCTGATTCAAAACTACCTCTAACATTCTGGGCAGAGGCAGTTAGCACTGCATGCTATATGCAGAACAGGGTTCTTGTAGTAAGCCCCATGGAAAGCCCCTTATGAGTTATGGAACAAGGGGCCACCGTTCATTGGCTTTCTAAGGTCCTTTGGCTGTAGGTGTACCATACTTAACACAAAAGAAAACTTAGCAAAGTTTGATGAGAAGTCGGATGATGCTATCTTTGTTGGATACTCATCTAGCTCAAAGCTTTAGGGTATACACCATCAAGAATCAACAATTTGAGGAGTCATCCAATAAAGTTGTTAATGAGCACACTCCTTGTTTTAGGGGGATGGACCTGATTATATCTTTGATTTAGAATTGTTTCCAAACTATTCTAAACCATCTTGTGAGAATGTTTTAGCTGGAACAGGTGCTCAAGATGATGCTGATGCTGATCAACTATTTGAGCTACCCAGACCTCTTCCAAATTCTCCAAGAGCTGAAAGACAACAAGCTTCAACCATCCACAGATCTGATAGTGTAACTATCTCTAGGATGTGAAGCTTCAACAAGTGGATCTCTTGATCACCTAAAGCTCTTCGGGTGATTCATTACAACCCAGCTTGAAGGAAGTAGTATTCTGAAGGAACAGGAAACTGATAATACTACTTCACAACCAACCATTGATGATGTTTCTCAATCATTCAATCAGTCCTCATTGAATGACTTTGAAACAGCAGCTGGACAGAGTGATCCAGTTCCTGATCAGAATATGTCCAATCTGGATTTTCTCTGCAACTGGAAGTGATTCCTCGCCTTAGGATTCACAACACTCATCCAACTGAAAAACCATAGGGAATATCTCTGAAGGTGTGAGAACAAGAGGGCAAACTCATCATGGGAATCTCTGCTTGTACTCATGCTTCTTATCTCAGATGGAACCCAAGAAGGTAGAAGATGCCTTAAAGGATAGTAGTTGGGTTGAATCGATGCAGGAAGACCTGCTTCAATTCAGAAGACAAAAGGTCTGGAATCTATGCCAACTACCATCTGATCAAGTACCCATAGGCACTAAATGGGTGTTCAGAAACAAGAAAGATGAAAGAGGCTTGATTATCAAGAACAAGGCAAGATTAGTAGTTCAGGGATACACCCAAGAGGAAGGAATTGATTATACTGATGTCTTTGCACCTGTTGCAAGACTTGAGGCAGTTATGATCTTCATTGCTTATGCTGCGTCCAAGAACTTCACAGTCTACCAACTTGATGTCAAGTGTGCATTTCTATATGGGATATAGATAGGGAAATCTATGTATGTCAACCTCCAGGATTTGAAGACCCACAGCACCCCAACTACGTGTGCAAACTGGATAAAGCTCTATATGGGCTTCACCAAGCACCTAGGCTGTGGTATGAGACCTTGTCTCAGTTTCTCCTGAAGAATGGATACACAGAGGTACCATTGATAAAACTCTCTTCATCAAGAAGATTGGAGAAGACATTTCGCTTGTTCAAGTCTATGTTAATGACATCATATTTGGTTCCTCAAATGACCAAATGTGTTAAGGACTTTGAGAGCATTATGAAGCAGAAGAAATTTGAGATGAGTTCCATAGGAAAAATGGACTTTTTCCTTGGAATTCAGGTGAAATAGATGAAGGGAAGGGTTCTTCATAAATCAATCTAAGTATGTCTCAGACATTTTAGATAGATTTGAAATGAAGGACTGTAAACAAGCCAAGACACCTATACCCAGAAACCATAATCTTGCCCTGACCTTGAGGGGGGGATACTGATCAACATCAGTATAGAGCAATTATTGGTTCTCTGATGTATCTCACTGCTAGTAGACCTGATATCATGTTTGCCACATGCATTTGTGCAAGATATCAGGCTGCTCCAAAGGTATCTCACCTAGCTGCTGCAAAGAGAATCCTCAGATACCTCAAAGGAGCACCTAAACTAGGTCTCTAGTATCCAAGAAATAGTGTTTTCAATCTCTATGGATACTCTGATAGTGACTATGGGGCTGCAACATTGACAGAAATCAACATCTGGAGGATGTCAATTTCTTGGTGGAAGGATTATCTCATGGCAATGCAAGAAACAATCCTGCGTCTCTACATCAACTGCTGAAGCTAAATACATTGTTGTTGCTAGCTGATGTGCTCAACTGCTATGGATTCAAAATCAGATGTTGGACTATGGATTCAACTTCATGACTACTCTATCCATATTGACAACAACAATGCTATCTCCATTACTGAAAATCTAGTGAAGCATTCCAAGACAAAGCACATTGATATCAGGTATCATTTCATTCGAGATATTAATGAGAAAAATCTGATAAAGTTAATCAAAGTTGACTCAAATGAACAATATGCTGATTTGTTCACAAAAACTTTTGATGAACAAAGATTTAAGTATCTCATATCAGCTATTGTGATGATAAACATTGATTAACTACCTCTTTTGAAAAACTTTTAATGTGTAATGTCTGTGTCAATACAATTTAAGCCCTGTTACAAAAGATCTTTTATTCCAAGTGTAAATTCCTCCGAAGAGGAACTAACTCTCGGAAGATATTCTTAAATATCTTCTGAAGCCAAATTCCTCAATGGAAATTTTCTTCTCGGAAGAGTTTTTAGTCTCGGAAGAAGCGATTGATTTTACATCAGATCTACTTCCGAAGCTTTAACACTCTCCATTCGGAAAGACAATCTTTACCTTCGGAAGCAATGCCTTGCTTCGGAAGAGGAAAATAGTCTTCGGAAGATAATTACCTTCGGAAATGTTTTGCCTTCGGAGAGGAGAGAGATTTTATGTGTAACGGATATCTTTGGGCCCACTCTGTAAAAGGTAAAAATTTGTTATGATGGTCAGATTATTTAAAATTATCCATTGCCGCCACTTTCATTTCATAGCCGAAAACCACCATCACCCCAAAGAGTTACCCTATTACCCTCTACTACCACCATTTCCACTTAAATAATCCAGACTGTTCAATTTCATCTTCTTTTACCAATTTACTGCCCTAACTATCCCTTCTCTGTCAAACCGGAAATTTCCCCCAATTCAAGCTTACTTTCTCTGCAATGGTGCTAAACCCTCAGTACAACCAGGTCGCACTACTTGATTCATCAAGAGATGCCGACTTCACCCAAATAATCACCTTTCTTTCTGAATCAACCTGCTTCACGGCGCTCACTGTTAACCCCACCGTTTACTCCAACCACATGACTGAATTCTAGAGTAACGGTCAAGCTGCAGTCCTAAATGGGGTTCGCGTCGTGAGAACCCGCATTGTGGACATGAGTTGATCATCAGTGAAAAACTATCAGGGAGCATCTCGAGCTTTAGGATGATAGAGCTCCTACTGAGTTTCCCAAAGAAGACTTGGATAGCACATACATCCTCATGGGATATGGTGGCGATGTGAGCAGATCAACAGTCTACAAGATCAACTTCTCATATCATTGGAAGTTCTAACTGCACATCGTTTTGCATGCTTATCCAACAAGTCTGGGGGATGGGATCAAATCCCATACGAAGTAGGGTGCCTAGTTCACGGGTTGGTGAGAGGTCTGCGCTTCAACTACTCAAGGTTTGTGTTGAATAACCTAATCGGGAATCTTCAAAGGAACACATTCTTCATGTATCCCCGATACATTCAAACACTTCATAACTGCGAGTTGGAACAGAGCAAGCTTGTCTGTGCAGCTGCTCTAACTGTTCCCCAGTGCCGGCCCCATATTAAAAAGTTTGAAGAAGGTGTCCACCAATTTTACTGGAAGGTATACCCTTTACCTCCACAGATGACTGAGCGTATAGCTCCTGGTGACATCCTGTTGACCCCACAGGTGATGAACCCACACCAGCAACCTCCACCATAATGCCAACCATACCTTTTCCACCCATTAAATTTACATATCAGAGACGTCCCAAACGAACCCTTGTTCAATCTACTCTGATTGAACAAGCTCCTCCAGTTCAAACCAAAAGGGCTAGAGTGGAATCATGGGCTCCAACTCAGTCGAGGTCACACCATCCTTCTCATTTGACCTCAATTTGGGTTTTGAGCCTCCTCAGTCTCAAACCCAAGAGCCCGAAACCGCAAGCTTTTTAGCCCACAGGGTGAGTCTCTACACTCCCCTGTGCAGCCTTCAAGGGACAGCCCCATAAGAGGCTCAATGCCTGTAGACATTGATCTAGGTCCCGAGTTAGTAGGTTTAACCTCTTTATCTTTCACTGACCTATTACTCCGAACTGATGAAGAGATTAATCTTTCCATGGCCATGAAGTTGATCTACAACATCCTCTCAAAGATCAACAGAGCCAAGAGAGATCCCTTATCTCTAGCCCCTATCAGCAGCCAACTACTGAGGTGAGTCCCACTGATGTGGAGGGGACTCATGTAGGCTCGACTGCCACTACTCAGAGTCTCTGATTGAGCTCTAAGGACAGTGGTAACAACAATCTGACTGAGTCTAGGCAACATTGCCCATTGACATCTCTGAAAGAGATGAATTTGATCAAGGGTATCCAGGGTGCCAAGAAGCCACATCTGGTGGTGAGACTGAACATACTAGGTATGTATCTCATCTCCCGTGATTCTTCACATGATGATAAGGGAAGTCTGCAACTCACACTTCAGTACTTGCTCTCTAAGGTCTCCAACCTGGAATCTCAGGTAAGGATCTTGGAGACAAGAACAACCACTCAGCAACTTGAGATTGACAATCTCAAGGCTCAACTAGCTGACAAACAGACAGAGAGGTTTGTTAGGCATGTACCTATTCAGGTCTCATTGACTTCTTCCTCTAGCTCATCTAGCTCTCAAGATGATGCTACCAAAAAGGGGGAGAAAGATCAGAGACAAACATTCAGGGAACCACAGATCCTGTCTTCTAGCACCCAACTCATCACCCTACCTGAGTCATATCAATCAACCCTAAAGATTGACTCACAGATGCTTCATGATCTCTACAGACTTTCACAAAGTTTGTATTGAGATCCTCCTTAGAACAGCCCAGTCCCGACACCACTCTCATATACTTGGGCTGAGGAGCTTCAAAGACTGACTGCACCTTCTACCACTGTGGAAGAAGTTGGTCAACCTAAGGTCCACATGGAACCTGAGATTAATCGAGGGGAATGGGTACTGATGGCCCAGCAACTGAAACAGTTAGGACAGAATTTGCATCAGCCTCTTCTTCTGAAGCTCGGGCTGAAACTCCGAAGCTAAAGTTGAAACTTCGGAAGAACAAGACAAGTCTTCCGAAGCTGAGATAGAAGCTGCGGAAGGTTTGTACCAAATTTCCGAGGAACTGATCATCACAGATGTTATGCTGAAATAGCATCTGAGATGAGCAGGGAGGACACTTCTGATCTACTCCATCCCAAACACCATCTCTGCCTCTCTCTCAATCTGAACCTCTACCCAAGAACCACCGCAGTCAAAGACAAAGGCAAAAGGAAATGATTGCGGGAAGAGATTCAGGAGGTGGAGAAAGATTGCAAAGCTGAAACAGAAAGGTAGACTCCTGGCTGAGAAGCTGTTAGCTACTAGTTCAAAGGCAGCTGCAACCAATCAGGAAGCTATCAACAATAAAAGAGAGAGGAACTCATTGATCAGCGCATCAACCTAGGAGTTGCAAAATGGAGACACTCCTGCGACCACTAGTAGAGTTGATGACTTTGGAGAGGACAACCATGCTAAAGCAAAAGAAGAGAAGCCAGGTTGGCCTTGGAGAAAGAAGAAGAGGAACAAAGGAAAGCATCCCTGCAGCTGAGAGAGGCTAGGATTAAATCCTGCTCTCAAGAGGCTTCAGTCTTCCTGAACTGTCTCCACATGATGATGACATGATCCTGCTGCTCCACAACAAAGAGCAGGATCAAATGGAGATGGAAAGGAAGAAAGCTGCAAGGGAGAAGATGAAGGAGAAGAAGCGTAGGAGGAAGCAGAGAGGGTCACTGCCACCAAGATGCTCATTCATAAAGCCTGGATGAAAGACTATCTGGGCTCACGGCTTCTCTGGTAGGCAGGTGGGACCTATGTCCGAAAGGACACTTCAACGGATTGTCAGTGAAATAAAAGCTGACATCCGTTTGGGAAGACGAAGGAGATGTATAGGAGGGGACAAGGAATGATCTTCACCCCAGCCACTCAACCACAGCCAACCACTCAACCGCAGCCAACCACTCAACCACAGCCAACCACTCAACCCACACACCAGAAGAACCAAATCCATTTCCATCAAAACCGAACCCTTAGATGAAACCTGCACCCCTGAACCTACAACTCTACCCAAACCTACCTCATCACCTCAACCACTAAACTCCTATCCTTAAACCCAAAACAAACCTAGAACATAAACCTAAACTACCCAACAGAAACAAAGATCATCCCTCAGCCTTCTAAACATCTCTCTCTTGAGGAAATAAAGGAGCTCAAGACAAGGCTCAAACTGCACTACTATGAGCAGCATCTCCTGTGAGGGAGACCTTATCAACATCACCTATGTTGATAACTCTTCAAGCTCCCTCACTCTAGGTCAATTTCTTGAGTGCCTAGAAGAACTCTGGGCCAGGCTGTAAGATTTCTGGTCCCAACTCTGATACCCTCAATGCTGAAGAGAAGAGACTAAGAAGGAAACTGGCGACTCTACTGGATACAAGGAAGGAGGACAGGATTCCTAGTTAGTCTCCTGGACCTAGGAAAGTCATAATCCAGTGGAGGTTTGATGAACCTTCTTACAACTTTGTTATGGAAAGGAGAATGATGAAACCAACCGGCTTAATGCCACTTCTCTATTGCATCTTAGCAGATTTGACATTGCTGAGCTTGTAGAGAAGCCATTCTCCAATCCCTCCAACTCAGAGACTGCAGCTATCATCAGAAACTATCTCAGCAGTCTTCATCTAGCCGAGCTAACTGCAAAGGCCAAGATCGAAGAAGAGTTGAAGTTGAAAAGACAGGAAGACAAGGAAAGACCCACCACTAAAGGTGCAACCTTTCTACAGATGGTGGAGGGTCCGGAATTGGAACCTATAGTTAGATGGGAATATGACTATAGTTCCCATCAACTAACTCTTTTCAGAGGGCCACAAAACAAAGGGTAAACATAATCCAAGGTGACAGACTGGATGTTCTGTCTACCAAGGATTTGTACACAACTTCTCAGCACCGCTTAGGGAAGACAAAGAACAGGACAGACAAATATCTACTCTCCTTGGTGCTGAAAGTTTTGAGAAGAAGAGAGAAGTGAAGTTTTGGCAGCATCAGCCTAGGGGGAGTTTGTTGGGTCATTATAAGGCTGGTGCAACCAAACCACTTCATATAGTCATTTTGGTGCTACATTCAAAGGCTTCCGAAGAAAAAGTCTGAAGACTTCTGAAGACAAAGTCTGAAGACTCGAAGACAAAGTCTGAAGAAAGAACTGAAGACCAAGTCTCCTTCCGAAGACAAAGAAGATTCCAAGCCTCGAAAGAAGCAGTCTTCCGAAGTATAGTGGCTTCGAAAGAAGTTATTCTTCGAAGAAATTATCCTTCGGAAGACATTGCTATGTCCAGTAGACATAAGTATGGTCTCTGACAGTCCACTGCAGACCTCTGATACAACATGGCTTCTTCCTAGAAGAACCATGTTGTTGACCATACTTTATTCTACTATATACTTTTTATGATAGTACATGTTACCACTTTAGTTGCTGACAAAAGGTAAGTCAGGAACATGCGTGACTACAAACACCTCACCTATAGTCTTGTAGTATAGATGTTTGGTTAGAGGTTTCCAGCGGTATCAAAGTATATCCGGCTGTAGGTATGTAACGCCAAAATTCTAAAATGAACTTAAGTGGCAAAATAATATTAATAATGGTATTATTGAATTTTATTCACGAAGAGATTAGTTAGCTTATCAAGTTTAGGTTTGAAAACAAATGTGGAAACTTGAGGGACCAAAATCAACAATTTATGAAAACCATAAATTGAACCCTAAGCCTTTTTTTTCCCCAATCGGCCGCTCACCCTCCTTCTCCCTTCCCAACCGAGCGATCCCCCTCCCTCCTCCGGCGACCTTCGCGGTGTGGTCGGAGCCCCGACAGCATGCTCCGCCATGGTGATGACCCTCCCTCTACCCGCTGCTCCTCCTTCTCCGGTGAGGGTTGATTGTGGTTGTTGTCGGCGGTGGATAGGGCGCGATGTGTGGTGTCGTGGCAGTGGAGGTCGAACACAAGTGTGGTTACGATGTGGATGGTGGGGGTTCGGGTGACAGTGTTGTGGAGGAAGTCGTGTTCTGGTGACCCCTTCTTTTCCCCTTTTCTCCGATTTGAAGCTCACGACAGGGCCCCCGGATAAACCCCGTCGGTTGTGGCTGTTGGTGTTGATGATGGTGGAGGTGGTTGGTGGTGATGTGGGTTGGTGTTGATTGTGGTGGTTGTGGGTTGTGGTTCGTGTCGGAGACCACCACAACTCTCGGCTAGGTTAAGATGGTGAGGGTGTCGATGGCTGTAATGGTGGCTGTGGGTGTCGCGACGGCGACTGTGGAATCGATGGGCGGTCGCGGCAGTGATGATGGTGGTGTGCGGTCGCGGCAGTGAGGATGGTGGTGTGCGGTCGCGGTGATGGTGGTCACGGCTGTGGTTGGTGGCTGTATTGTGGCTGCGGTTTGTTGTGATTGTGTAGGTGTTAATGCCCGTGATGGTAGTGGTAAGACGATGGTGATAATGGTGATAGTTTGATGATGATGGTGGTGATAGATTGATGATGATGATATTAGGATTATAGTTTGGTGATGGTAATGTGTTGACGATAGTAGTGTTATGATGATGGGTTTGATAATAGATATGTTATGGTGATGGTATGATGTATATATGGTGGCATGGCTTATGGTCTTCATGATGGTAACGTTTATAAGGATGTTTTTGGGTAGTATTATTGTGGACTATCATAAGGATAGTAAAGATGATGATGTCCGTGGTGGAAAGGATGTTTAGATGATGTTGACGATGCTTTAATAATGATGTTGATAGTTCTTAGAAGTGGTAATGTTCTTTGATGTAGTTGCCATAAGATGAAGATGATGTTTGAACATGGAAATGGTATCTTCACAGTAAGGATGGTTGTAGTATAAAATGGTATATGAATGATGATGTGATGTTATATGATGATGTTGTTGATGATGGCTTAGCATGCAAATGGTAAAGGTTTTCCTGGATATGATGGTCACGATAATCCCCGATGATAACATGATGTGCACGTTATTGGTTAGCTATGATGATGGGACTTTAGTAGTTAGTGGTAGATAAGGTTAGGGTGATGATGTATTTGAAAAGAGGATGAGGATGTATGATGATGATGATTCTAGGATGATGATTAAGGTTTCGTTGCAAAAGATGGCGACTCCATTATGATGATGACATTACTTGATAATTCAAGTAGATGACGATATGGACATTCAACGACACCCAAGGTGAGTTTCTAGACCCCTTTTTATTACATGTTTTCTAACGATTTTGGGCTGGAAAATACATGTATGAATGTTTTTATGAACTTAAGTTGTTACCCGTATGTTATATGCATGTGTATGTTTGTAGAGTATGTTTTTGAGGTAATGTATTGTTATGTTTATGTTGAGTTCATGCTTAGAACCGTAGTGAATGTTTAGAATTAAGTGACATGATGTTTGGGACTGGAACACGACTTAAAAATAACTAAGTATGACTAATGTGTCCAATAGGGCTCATGAGTCCAATAGTGCTCTGAGTCTGAAAATAACTAAGTATGGACTAATGTTCCAATAGTGCTCATGAGTCCATAGTGCTCATGAGTCTGAGAAATAAACTAAGTATGGATAATGTGTCCAATAGTGCTCATGAGTCCAATAGTGCTCATGAGTCTGAAAATAACTAAGCATAAGGTGAAAAGTCTAACAGTGGTCATATACCTAGAAAAGTCGGCCAAGATGACTAAGTGTATGGTTATAAGTTCAAACAGGCCCATGTGCCCAAACACTTAGAATTTTTACAGGAAATTTCCGGGAATCCGGATTTTAAGGATTTGACCAGGGTTGACCAGGGTTTAATAAATGATGATGTCTCATGCATATAAGGATTAGTATGATTACCCTAATTGTTTAAATATTATTATTAGTATATTATTGTTAACAATATTATTAAAATATTGTTAAGTAAGGTATATGCTATGCATGTATGAACGTATGTGATGAATGTATATGATGAACTATGATGAAAATGTTATATGTGTGTATGTTCCTTGTGATTGGTATGCTTATCTTTCTGAAACTTTACGAATAACGAGAAATGAATTAATGACGTATTATTTATCGTAAAGTGAAAGATAATGAAAGAGGAACGTGATGATGAATGCATGTATTAACGAATGAACGAAAAGAAGAATGATGATGAATACATGCATTAACGAACGACGAACGAAAATGTCTTGCAACATTGGATAAGTTTAACGGGTCCTTCTTAGTGATTGACCATATGTATGGTACCCCTACCGCTTACCTCTAGTACCGTGGCATACGTTTTGTTGTTCATATGTTGACTTCGGCCCGGTAGCTAATAACGTTCGGGGTATAGCAGATGGTAGTGGTACAAAAGATATCCAATGTGCAAGAAAAGATTACATGTATTAATGAATGAACGAATGATTAATGATGATGAATACATGCATTAATGACGAATGAGTTATGTCTTGCAAGCATTGAAAGCGATTGGTCCTTCTATGTGATTGACCATGGTCATGGTACCTCTACCGCTTACCTTTAGTACCGGGCATACGTTTTGTTGTTCATATGTTGACTTCGGCCCGGTAGCTAATGACGTTACCTCTAGTACCGTGGCACTATGTTTGGCTGTCCCTCCATAACTTCGGCCCAGTACGTGGCATATGTTTGTTGTTCATTTGTTGACCTCGGCCCGTACTGTGGCAATACGTTTTGCTGTCTATGGATTGACTTCGGCCCGTAGCTAAGACTGTACGAGGTGTAGCATATGGTATTGGTACAATAACCTTTCAATGCGTGCAAGTAAGTATTTATGTGTATGGAACCCTACCGCTTACTTCGAGTACCGGGCATACGTTTTGCTGTTCATTTATTGACTTCGGCCCGGTAGCTAATAACGTTTGGGGTATAGCACAAGGTAGTGGTACAAAAGATAGCCAAAGTGCAAGTAAGTATGAACGGGATTCTTGTCATTCGACCACAGTAATCATAGCCGAGTGCTATGAAGTGGGTAAGGCTGACAGGATCCATATGAGATGAAACGATAAGGATGTAACGAACGAATGACGCAGATAATAAATGTGATCTGATATGTGTACGATGTATGTTCTTGAATGAAATGTAAGATGAAGAACGTAACAGGATCCTTGTTATTCGACCACAGTAATCATGGCTGTGTGCCATGAAGTGGGTAAAGGCTGACAGGATCTAAATAAGAAGTGAAAGATAATGATGTATAACGAATGAATGAATGAATGAAAGAGATAATAAAGATATTATCTATACGTATGTACGATGTATGATCACGTGTAAAGAAAGAACGGTTTTAATGAAAACAAAGTATGTTTATTATAAAACTAGAACTCACTCAGCAACGCTGACTTTATGTATTTTCCAGTTGGCAGGTAACAGGTTGCTGAGGATGGCACACTGAGGTGGTTACTCGGCAGGGCAAGACTGACATCCAAATTATGTTTTGATGATACTGTTGTGTTGAAATTCATTCGACTAATTGTTTAATAACAGTGATTTAATGAATGAAAGGTTTTTTGTTAAAATTAATTCCGCTGCTTAAACCTTATAATATGTACGTTTTATGCTGTGAATGACCAACTGTGAGGTGCCCGGGACGGGGCCTTACAAGTTGGTATCAGAGCCAAAGTTTAAGTGAATTGGGTAAAATTTTTCAAAATAAACCTTAACTTAAACTGAAAATGGGACGGAAAGAGGGATGTCAGCCGAGTAGCCATGTGCCATCAGGTATTGTTTTTCTAAAGGTCAAACAGACTTATGTGCGTGTGCTATATGGATTATGTGTTCTTAGTAGATTTAGATACTGATGTAGTCAGGATAGGAAATGCTTGAGGTATGAAAAGTAAAGTAAGTGGCTAATCACAACTGGCCACTGTGATTAGGGACTTACTATACTCGACATAAACTGAGCTATTGCCTTGAATGACTGTTTAGTATTTGAATCTTATAGGAAGTGGAAAGTTGACAGATGTGTACGAGGTGTGCGATTCCCCGATGAGACCATTAGAGACTTGATAGCGATACCAGCAAAGACATATAATAAAATTCTAGACTTCGTAACCAGGAATTTAAAAGTGTTGTACCCATGGGCTAACTTACAAGTGAGGAGAATTAACAATTTAGGTCACAAGATCCCTAGGGGAAATAGGTTTCTTCAGACGAGTAATTCTTTGCATGGCGTTTCAGCAAGGAATTACTAATAGAGATGAAACTTACAATACTTGTCATGACCTGGACCATTGCCTTAAACGATGATGTTAGTGGTCCGAATCTTGTAGGTAGCTTAAATGATTGATGAAGATGTTTTAAGAAGGTAAAGTGATAATGTAGGAACTACCTTTAGTAAAGCTATTTGGATAGAAGTGTCTGTAAGTGACTGTAAATAGTAATGGGAAGTTAGGGCCTTCTTCTGGATTGCATGTCACTACCCTAAGTGGACGTAACGTGGTCATGGATATGAATTGACTAGCTGCATACGGGACTGATACTGCACAGCATGGAAATATGACCCGTTGGTTCGTACATGATAGAAGTATGGACATGATTTATGATATTAGGAGTTGCATGATTTCAGGGATGACCCTAATAATGAGATAGAAAAGTTTATGAAGCCAGGCTGAGGAGCATGATATCCTAAGGATAACATTTCAGTCACGGTTTGGATGCTATGAGTTTCCTTGCAGTAATGTAAAAAGTCCCCAAGGGTGATGTTAGAAATCTGTAGCTTACGGAAGTGATGGATTACTACATACAGTTTGTTCAGTACTTCTTGAAGATAATCTTGCCCTTGGTAAGGTTCACAAGAATAACACCAAGTCTGAGAGAGAAGCTAGTTAATAAATGTAAACATGAACTAAATGAGGAAGGTTAACGTGAGCCTTGGTGTTAATGTTATCAGTAGGTGTCGAAAACCTAGAACCATGTGCTCAATACAAGATCTGACTAAATATATATATATATATACTCGATACAACATGGTATAACCATGGTTACGTTTTCACAAGGTTAAATACAAGATGATAATATACTTACTCATGATTAGGTTTCGTAGTCATAATGTTTGCATTAATGAAAATGATCCATAAGAGGAGTGCGTTAGGACGTTTGAAGGTTGCAAAGGCTATGTGTAGACGGCTAAAGAAGATCATACCTTATATGGTGTGTGTTGAACATGTTTAGGAGCAACATGAGAATTTGTGGCGATTGAGAAAGTATTATCCCACGATGTGTAAGGACCAACAGGTTTCGAGGACGAAACCTAAATAAGGGGGATAGACTTGTAACGCCCCAAATTTCTAAAATGAACTTAAGTGGCAAAATAATATTAATAATGGTATTATTGAATTTTATTCACGAAGAGATTAGTTAGCTTATCAAGTTTAGGTTTGAAAACAATGTGGAAACTTGAGGGACCAAAATCAACAATTTATGAAACCATAAATTGAACCCTAAGCCCTTTTTTTTCCCCAATCGGCCGCTCACCCCTCCTTCTCCCTCCCAACCGAGCGATCCCCCTCCCTCCTCCGGCGACCTTCGCGGCTGTGGTCGGAGCCCCGACAGCATGCTCCGGCCATGGTGATGACCCCTCCCTCTACCCGCTGCTCCTCCTTCTCCGGTGAGGGTTGATTGTGGTTGTTGTCGGCGGTGGATGGGCGCGATGTGGGTGTCGTGGCAGTGGAGGTCGACCACAAGTGTGGTTACGATGTGGATGGTGGGGGTTCGGGTGACAGTGTTGTGGAGGAAGTCGTGTTCTGGTGACCCCCCTTTCTTCCCCTTTTCTCCGATTTGAAGCTCACGACAGGGCCCCCGGATAAACCCGTCGGTTGTGGCTGTTGGTGTTGATGTGGAGGTGTTTGGTGGTGATGTGGCTGTTGGTGTTGATTGTGGTGGTTGTGGTGGTTGTGGTTCGTGGTCGGAGACCACCACAACTCTCGGCTAGGTTAAGATGGTGAGGGTTGTCGATGGCTGTAATGGTGGCTGTGGGTGTCGCGACGGCGACTGTGGAATCGATGGCGGTCGCGGCAGTGATGATGGTGGTGTGCGGTCGCGGCAGTGAGGATGGTGGTGTGCGGTCGCGGTGATGGTGTCACGGCTGTGGTTGGTGGCTGTATTGTGGCTGCGGTTTTGTTTGATTGTGTAGGTGTTAATGCCCGTGATGGTAGTGGTAAGACGATGGTGATAATGGTGATAGTTTGATGATGATGGTGGTGATAGATTGATGATGATGATATTAGGATTATAGTTTGGTGATGGTAATGTGTTGACGATAGTAGTGTTATGATGATGGTTTGATAATAGATATGTTATGGTGATGGTATGATGTATATATGGTGGCATGGCTTATGGTCTTCATGATGGTAACGTTTATAAGGATGTTTTGGGTAGTATTATTGTGTGGACTATCATAAGGATAGTAAAGATGATGATGTCCGGTGGTGGAAAGGATGTTTAGATGATGTTGACGATGCTTTAATAATGATGTTGATAGTTCTTAGATAGTGGTAATGTTCATTATGATGTAGTTGCAATAAGATGAAGATGATGTTTGAACATGGAAATGGTATCTTCACAGTAAGGATGGTTGTAGTATAAAAGTGGTATATGAATGATGATGTGATGTTATATGATGATGTTGTTGATGATGGCTTAGCATGCAAATGGTAAAGGTTTTCCTGGATATGATGGTCACGATAATCCCGATGATAACATGATGTGCACGTTATTGGTTAGCTATGATGATAGGGACTTTAGTAGTTAGTGGTAGATAAGGTTAGGGTGATGATGTATTTGAAAGAGGATGAGGATGTATGATGATGATGATTCTAGGATGATGATTAAGGTTTCGTTGCAAAAGATGGCGACTCCATTATGATGATGACATTACTTGAGAATTCAAGTAGATGACGATTATGGACATTCAACGACACCCAAGGTGAGTTTCTAGACCCCCTTTTTATTACATGTTTTCTAACGATTTTGGGGCTGGAAAATACATGTATGAATGTTTTTATGAACTTAAGTATGTTACCCGTATGTTATATGCATGTGTATGTTTGTAGAGTATGTTTTGAGGTAATGTATTGTTATGTTTATGTTGAGTTCATGCTTAGAACCGTATGTGAATGTTTAGAATTAAGTGACATGATGTTTGGGACTGGAACACGACTTAAAATAAACTAAGTATGGACTAATGTGTCCAATAGGGCTCATGAGTCCAATAGTGCTCATGAGTCTGAAAAATAACTAAGTATGGACTAATGTGTCCAATAGTGCTCATGAGTCCAATAGTGCTCATGAGTCTGAGAAATAAACTAAGTATGGACTAATGTGTCCAATAGTGCTCATGAGTCCAATAGTGCTCATGAGTCTGAAAAATAAACTAGCATAAGGTGAAAAGTCTAAACAGTGGTCATATACCTAGAAAAGTCGGCCAAGATGACTAAGTGTATGGTTATAAGTTCAAACAGGGCCCATGTGCCCAAACACTTAGAATTTTTACAGGAAATTTCCGGGAATCCGGATTTTAAGGATTTGACCAGGGTTGACCAGGGTTAATAATGATGATGTTCATGCATATAATGATGAGTATGATTACCCTAATTGTTACTAATATTATTATTAGTATATTATTGTTAACAATATTATTAAAATATTGTTAAGTAAGGTATGATGCTATGCATGATGATGAACGTATGATGATGAATGTATGATGATGAACGTATGATGAATATGTATGATGTGTGTATGTTCCTTGTGATTGTGTATGCTTATCTTTCTGAAACTTTACGAATAACGAGAAATGAATAATGAAGTATTATGTATCGTAAAGTGAAAGATAATGAAAGAGGAACGTGATGATGAATGCATGTATTAACGAATGAACGAAAAGAAGAATGATGATGAATACATGCATTAACGAACGAACGAACGAAAAATGTCTTGCAAACATGGATAAGTTTAACGGGTCCCTTCTTAGTGATTGACCATATGTATGGTACCCCTACCGCTTACCTCTAGTACCGTGGCATACGTTTTGTTGTTCATATGTTGACTTCGGCCCGGTAGCTAATAACGTTCGGGGTATAGCAGATGGTATGGTACAAAAGATATCCAATGTGCAAGAAAAGATGTAACATGTATTAATGATGAACGAATGATTAAATGATGATGAATACATGCATTAATGAACGAATGAGTTATGTCTTGCAAGCATTGAATAACGCGATTGGTCCTTCTATGTGATTGACCATGGTCATGGTACCTCTACCGCTTACCTTTAGTACGGGCATACGTTTTGTTGTTCATATGTTGACTTCGGCCCGGTAGCTAATGACGTTACCTCTAGTACCGTGGCACTATGTTTTGCTGTCCCTCCATAGACTTCGGCCCAGTACGTGGCATATGTTTGTTGTTCATTTGTTGACCTCGCCCGTACTGTGGCAATACGTTTTGCTGTCTATGGATTGACTTCGGCCCGGTAGCTAAGACTGTACGAGGTGTAGCATATGGTATTGGTACAATTAACCTTTCAATGCGTGCAGTAAGTATTTATGTGTATGGAACCCTACCGCTTACTTCGAGTACCGGGCATACGTTTTGCTGTTCATTTATTGACTTCGGCCCGGTAGCTAATAACGTTTGGGGTAAGCACAAGGTAGTGGTACAAAAGATAGCCAAAGTGCAAGTAAGTATGAACGGGTTCTTGTCATTCGACCACAGTAATCATAGCCGAGTGCTATGAAGTGGGTAAAGGCTGACAGGATCCATATGAGAATGAAACGATAAGGATGTAACGAACGAATGACGCAGATAATAAATGTGATCTGATATGTGTACGATGTATGTTCTTGAATGAAATGTAAGATGAAGAAACGTAACAGGATCCTTGTTATTCGACCACAGTAATCATGGCTGTGTGCCATGAAGTGGGTAAAGGCTGACAGGATCTAAATAAGAAGTGAAAGATAATGATGTATAACGAATGAATGAATGAATGAAAGAGATAATAAAGATATATCTATACGTATGTACGATGTATGATCACGTGTAAAGAAAGAACGGTTTAATGAAAACAAAGTATGTTTATTATAAAACTAGAACTCACTCAGCAACGCTGACTTTTATGTATTTTCCAGTTGGCAGGTAACAGGTTGCTGAGGATGGCACACTGAGGTGTGTTACTCGCAGGGCAAGACTGACATCCAAATTATGTTTTGATGATACTGTTGTGTTGAAATTCATTCGACTAATTGTTTAATAACAGTGATTTAATGAATGAAAGGTTTTTGTTAAATTAATTCCGCTGCTTAAACCTTTAATATGTACGTTTTATGCTGTGAATGACCAACTGTGAGGTGCCCGGGAACGGGGCCTTACAAGGTAGTATTATATATATCTTCTCTTTGTAAATCATTAAGTAAGAGATCGAGTCCAAGAGTCTTGTAATCCTCTGAGTTGAGAAGCAATATATAAAAGTACCTTGAAAATTTACATCCTGTGTTTATTTACTGCTTGTTACTTGTTATATTGTGATCAACTCTTCATAGACTCTTTGTGAGTATCGTTCAAGGTGAGTTTGAGAGAAGAACTACTTGTTGAGTGACCACATACGATCCTGCAAATAATAATAATAATAATAACAACAACAACAACAACAACAACAACAATAATAATAATAATAATAATAATAATAATAATAATAATAAAATAATAATAAAATAATATTTTTTCCTTTTTAATGCATGGATGTAAACCACACAAGGCTGCTGTGTTTGGTTCCATAGCATACACACATATATACAATATATGTATATACAATACACACACTCACTCACACAATATATATATACCATACACACGCACACACAATCTATATGCAAGCATATATACACACACAACATACAATAACACACATAGTCACACAATATCCATATATATGATCTTTATATGTACACACACGCTTCATACATACAACATATATATATATACATGGTTACATACACACATATACAAACATATATACATCCACAGTCAACATATGCATAAGGGAGATACATACACGGTTACATTCACACTTAACATATACAAGCATATATACATACACCCGCGATCACACACATCACATATACATACACGGACAATATATATACGTATAGACACGCATAACACCTATACATACACACGCAACACACACACGCAACCCACACACTCACACCGTCGCACGCACACACACAACACACACTGCCATGACATCGAACAAGAACGACCATTCAAACAACCTGAAACAAACCGTGACGATAAACCGAAACTAAACGAAACAAAACGAAGTTTAGGACGATCGGTTACCGGCAAAACAAGTGAATGGCGAGAGGACGGCAACCGGCGGTGGCTAACGGCGGCGAATTGGTGGTGTAATGGTGGTACACGGTGACGGCAGCGAGGGGGTAGGCGTTTAGGGTTACGGTAGTGATGAAATTGGTTCCCGTCATATATATAAGGGTTTTGGTTAATTACACTTTGCACCCTTCAAGTTTCATTTAATTATTCCATAAGCTTTCATCAAATTACAATTTAGACCCCAAGCTTAATTATAATAATTATAATAATATTAATAATATTAATAACAATAATAATATTATCAATGTTATGGATAATAATAATATGAAAAGAAATTTTTATTATTAACGTTATATAATATTAAGGTTAGCACGAAGTGTAGATGCGACGGGATTCGGTTCGAAAAAAGATTAATTATGTAAAAAAATAATAATAATAAATGCGCGAAAACAGAGTTAATGGGTTTCGAGTCAATTGACGGACCTGATAGTGACAGATGTCACAATATATTTATATATATATGTATATACATATATATACATATATATCTATTTACACCTATATATATGTGTATATATATATGTATATGTATGTATATACGTATATATATGTATGTATATACGTATATATATGTATGTATATACGTATATATATTTATATGTATATGTATATGTATATGTATATGTATATGTATATGTATATGTATATGTATATGTATATATATATTTTATATCTACGAATATGTATGTATATATATTTGTATGTATATATATGTATGTATATATATGTATATATGTGTATGTATATATATGTATATATATGTATGTATAAATATGTATGTATATGTATTTGTATGTATATATATGTATGTATTTCACAATGCGATATATTTCACATTGCGATATTTGTTTTCTGAATACATGCATGGCTTCTATTGTATAGTCTATTTATGTAATGAGCATACAAAACTCAATTAAATAATAGCAGACGAATAAGAAAATGTTTTTCATAAACATAATACGTTAAAACTAAATATCTGAGCACACGAATAAGAAAATACAAGTTATAAACATAGTACGTTAAAAATAAATATCAGCATGTCAACTACTTGGATTTGATGAGATATTTTTTGTCATAATCCTTACAAATCTCGATGATCTGCACCAACCGTCTTGTAATTATCACCAGGAAAAGTTAAGAGCCATTCCCAAGGATGCATACCTTCTTTTCAGCTTCTTCCTGTGCATATCTTTCATGTGAAATATAGACACCATTCTTTTCTCTAGCTGCTCGAAGATCTGCTTAATTTTTGAAATATTATATATATGCATATGCAACACTGCAAAGTTATGCTACAAGTTATGCATAATGCAAAGTTTACCTTGCTTCATTTTCTCAATTTCCAAATACATATCTTTCAGCAGCATAGCTTTTGATATTTTCTGATTTGCCTGCAATAAAATATACATTCAAATACAGTTAGGTGTGTTAATTTATACATATGTACATACATAGTCACATATATCTACACATAAGAACTATAATTATATCCATGCTGACCTCTGGCTTGTTCTTAATGTTTTTAGCACGGTGTGCATAATCTAGAGTGCTTAATGTTTCTTCTAAACAATGAGCACATGGAGAAACTGTTGCAATGATGCATGTTTTGGTCTTCCCACTAAGTGAGTCACGCAACAATCTTGTCAGCTTACTATCCCTGTACAATTCAACCTGTAAAGGTTCACTATGGGTTGTTTTTTTTCTCAAATGGGTCAAACATAAAAAGCTTAGCCTGACCAAAAATGGGCCAAACAGGTGAAAGCTGCCCTTGGTCTATTTTTAATGCATGCAGCCTCCTAAATCGTTATAATGTAATATTTTGATTACTGCTGTAATAATATTGTTTTAGTGATCATAAATAATACATTAATTATTTATTAAATATGGACAAAAAGAACTAAAAGACGCCAACCCATCAACTCTATTCATGGACACAAATTTTATTACTAAACAAATCTAAAATATCAACACAGACCTGTAAGGCACATGACCTGAATGCTCCACAAGTGCATTAATGACACGGCCCAAAGTAAGCAAGCTCTTGTTTATTACCCCAGCTTCCCTTGCTCTACCCTACAATCAATAAAAAAAATGTTTTTTCCATAATATTAGTAAGATTAGCATTTCAGGAAAAATTATATATATATAGCTTATTTTCCTTACATCTCGAGCACCTGAGCGGGAAATGTTTTCTGATCCTGCCAAATCAACAAGATTAAGCTTTCCATATTTAACAAGCTCCTCACTACCAACTGTTGCTTGTTTGACATGCACAGTTATTGTGAAAACTGAATGAGAATGACTGCAAAAGAAAATTACTTAGGCAACAAGTCTATAATCTACCATGAAACTTATAGGGTGGTTAGAAGTCACAACAGGTTCAAGTCGAAACATGGACGTGCAGATAGATTAATTAATTTGTCAATAATGATTAAAAAACAATACTAGTATAGTCATAATCTATTTTTGGAGGTGTATGCCTTAAAAATACACATTGATGCTTTCAAACAGTTTGACCCGCTACCCATTTGATATGTTGTCCCTTAAACTAAACTTTTCAGTCAGACCTGTATTTACATAAAACACAATCCATCCGCCCCCTAATAATAGTTAAGTATAAGAATAAGCCTACCTGCTGCGCTTATTTAACAATGTATCTGCTGTACGCCTTTTGACAGCACCTCGTTGTAAAAGGTTATAAATATCATTTGCACTATATACAGCTTCTTCTTCTAAACCTCTTACAAAAACACAGCCTTTTCCATCTTCCATTAATGAAATGTGCTTCTTTTGCCTTTCCTCCAAAGATCTCGTGTAGTCTTCTGTGGTAATAAGATCAACTATTTCTTCGTTGTACAGTTCCAAAAAGTAACTTTCATGCTATAATCAGCATTTCGAGCATCTAAAGTATCAAAATTTGACGAACTGCTCTTGGAATTACACCAGCCTCGGCAGGTAATTCTCCACCCTTAAATTTGAATAAAATTAAGTAGATTGTTACTATGTCATAAGGTATATGCAAATAATTCTGCCTATTTGAAAGGAGCTTAACTATTTACATATAATGATTTAACTACCTTATTTCTCATGCCTCCCTCCATTGTGTATGTTTTACCAGTACCAGTCTGGCCATATACAAAAACTGTGCAATTGAAGCCCTCAAGCACTTCATTTACAATAGGATAGATTGCTTGGTCGTATATTGACCTTTGTTGTGCTTTGGGTCCAAGAACCTTCATAAGAATATTCAAAAATATGATAAATGTTCATATTAATAATAAGGGAAAACTTCGTAAAAAGATAACCAAGTTTCAATAGTGTTCCAATTAAGTTACTCATTCTTTTTTTGTCTCATTTAGGTCACTTAAGTTTAAATGGATGTTCTAATACTATATATTTTACCTGTTTTACAGGTAAATATGATGATGTGGCTGTATTTTCTTTCTTTTAGTTTGTTTTTCCTTTTATTTATAGCAGATGTGGATTTAAAAACATTTTTTTAAATTTATTAAATATAAATACTTTAAGTCTTAGTTAGATTTTATATTTGAAAAATGATTATATGCGATGGTGGCATACAAATAAATTCAAAAAAGGATATGGAAATACATTGTCTCATTTAGGTCACTTAAGTTTAAATTGTTTTTCGGTAGTTGAATTTGCAGCGCCCCAAAATAGATTTTTAAATTGAAGCCCACGGAATTTCTTCTTAAAATTAGCATAAATGTGTCTTGTAGATTGTCTGTGCTTAGCATATGGAAATACATCTTTCACAGCTTCTATAATTCCCTAGACAACAACAAACACAAAACATATAAACAAATATATAACAAGAAATACATAACAAAGATGAGTAACTAGTACAAAATACCTTGTGTTGATCAGAAATCAAACTTAGGCCAAGCCCACCTTCCATTTCAATGTCATCCCTTAAAAGATCAAGAAACCATTTCTAATTTTCCTTATTCTCAACGGACACAATAGCCCATGCTAAAGGAAAAATATGATTATTAGCATCTCTTCCAACAGCTAAGAGTAATTGACCACTATTTTTCAGAAAACATCCATCCAAGCAAATAATTTTTCTGCACCCATTGATCCATCCATCCTTGATACCCTTAAAACAAATATAGTAACTATTAAAGAAAATATCTCCATTTGTCATCGTATTCACAGCCATCTTCACAGTACTTCCCGGGTTTGTTTTAAATATCTCAGCTTTATAATCTGAAAGTCTTGCATAATGTTCTTTCAATCCACCCTCAAAGTCATCCAATAACTTCTTTTGTGCTCTACTACATTGACCAATACTCACTCTGCATTCGTATTTTCTCATGATATCTCTCTCCATATCTCTTAAACTAATCTCTGGGTTTTGAATTATAATCTTAAAATATCGTTTTGCAATCCAAGAATATGTAACAAGAGAACCTAAAAAAAACTTTCTTGAGCATGTATGATTATCATCTAGAGTTTTTATTTGAAAAGAACCCTCACCTCTAATTCTAGAGGCCCAAAGCCTAAATGGACACTGCCATATTTTCTTTTTTTCCCCCTTACTATCCTCTTCGGATTCTTCTTTCCCACATCTTACCAATAACCTATTGTGATTGTTTACCAAAAACACCAATTGGTAACCATTTGAAACACCATAATCAATTAAGCTATCCTTTAGTTGAGCAGGACTCTCAAATTTCATTCCTATCATAGGCTTCATCAATTTCCAATACACATTAGGATCATAACATGGATATGCAACTTCATGTTCACAATCATCATCACTATTACTCTTATAATCTTGTTCACTTTCACTCCAATCTTCAATAGAAATAACATCATCTTCATTCTCATCATCCTTATCATAACAAAGTACACTCAAAAAGGATCATTGATTGGTTGGTTCATAATAACTTCATTATCATCATTTTGATCTAATTCAAAAGGATTAAAATCATCTTCTAAGTTCATCTTACCTACACATTAAAAGAATAAAAAATATTCAACTTATAGTAATAAACTAATACAAACAAAACATGAAACAATAAAGCATAAGAAATATCAAATTGACGGTGACGGCAACATGTGGGTTTTTGACGGCAAACCCAAAATATATTCAACTTAAAAAGTCAAACCTAAAACTACATGGATAATAGTCTAACATTGATGGCAACATCGATCGGAACATTCATATCACAATTAGAATAGATTAATAGATCTGATAACATAACAAATACTTACCGTTGTTTCTTTAATGACGATTACACTCGCTTTTCTTCGAATCGGCAGCGAAAGATTATTCCCATTCGACTTCGCTCGATTAGGGTTATTGCATGTTCTCTCAAGCTTGATGGTGGAAACTAAAAAGTCGATCATGTTTACCTGTAAAACAGGTAAAATATATAATATTAGAACATCCATTTAAACTTAAGTGACCTAAATGTGACAAAAAAAGAATGAGTAACTTAATTGGAACACTATTGAAACTTGGTTATCTTTTTATGAAGTTTTCCCTAATAATAAAGTATACAAATTAACTGATCTACCTTGTCAAAGGTGAAGATTTTGTCCACTAGCTTGTTAGCAATATTTTGCAATATGGCGACTTCTCTTTTGTGTTCATTTCATGTTAACACCTTTGGTACATTGCACTTTTGTTCTTCATCGGTCAAGGGCCTATGGATACATTAGAAAGTTAAGACTTAAAGATTGTTTAAACTTGTTTTCACAGAGTTCAACACATCCAGGATTGTTAGTATCACATACGGCCATGCAGAGTTGATTAATGGCATAATAAACAAAATTTTCTTGTAAAGTTGATTGAAAAATATTTAAGATGCACGATTGATTTATTGACCTAACTAACAGGGTCTATGTTGGGTCTTTATCTTTGCCTTTTAGAGTTGTGAGTATCACACAATACAGCCGTACACAGTTGAAACGATCTTAGCTTGATTATCTCATAAATGACATATAAAACCCATACATTGATAGGATCAATTAGAGCAATCTGTAAAATTATATGAACAATTCAAAGCAAAATACAAGCAATTGTAATCAAATCAAGCAAAATCAACAAAATTCATATTTCATTGATAGCAAAGACGATTACAAAAGATAGAGAGCAGTTCTCATAAAAACATACAACAACTTGCAATCTATACTACGTCTATGCTATTTATACTAGAACCTAAGGAACTAAATTTACACAAAAAGTCCCTATACTAGTATAAAATACAAAATAGACACTAAAGACTAAATGTTAATCTTCTAAGGGACCTAACAATACTCCCCCTAAGATTTACATAGTCTTCTGTCTTCAGTTCAGCTCCATCCTTTCTTTTCTTCTTTTATCTTCAATCTTGTCTTTGTCTTCATCTTATCTTCTCTGCATCCTTTGACTTCTTCTTTTATCTTCAATCTTCAAATAATTCTTTAGGTTCTTCTTTAATAGTGAACATCGGTTTCTTCTTGTAAATCTCTGTTTCTTTCAATGCATTCTCTATTGCTGACTTGAATTTCTTTGCTAGAACAGCTTGTTCTGGTTTTGATTCATTGGTTTTTATATCTAACTGCTTCATTCTTTCCAACGTGTTCTTTGACAAACATGCTATATCAACATTAGCATATAGCTCAATTGGAATTCCGCAGTCTTTTGTATACAATTCAAGCACACCTTTCCTTGATATTCTCATAAACTCAATATCTGGAATATCTTTCTTCACAATGTTGGCATATGCAAGAGCCTTTCTCAACGAAATTCGCTCCATTGCAGCATTCATCACATTAATGATTGAGATCAAGTATTTCTTATCTTGTTCTGCAATTTCAGGAGTCACCTTCTCAAACTTTTGTACAGCCAAGAATGAAATATAACTCTGGTGAAGAAGTTTTAGTTCAAAAGTACCAAACAATGAAATCATGTCCTCATCCCAGTTTGTGAGATTTCGGACCAACTTTAACTCAAAAGTTGAGGTGTTATAGAACCATCTCAAAATTGGTTTTGTCTTTTGATTTCCTTCAATGACCTTCAATCCCGGTGAAGTTACTTTTTCGAAATACTTATCAGAAAATTCAATCATAAAATGTTCTTCTTCTGATTGTAAACCCCTTAACTTTTTGTTTTTCTTTAGCAAAGCAAAGTACTCCTTGTCTTCCTGATCGCATCTTGTTTCAAGAAAGTTACTAGTCCTTGCTAATCCTCTTCTCAATAGTTCTACAAACATTGATCCTCTTTTGATTCAGTAGGGTTTATCAAGTCAAGCTTACTTAACTCTTTCAAATCTTCCACTGGAAGTTTAATGATGCTCGAGTAGAAGTGATATACATCACACACATCATTTACTCATTTTATCAAAATCCATCAAAATCTCATCATACTTCCATGCTATGATTTTAACTTGATTTGTAAAATCTGGAGCAACCATTGCATTTAAAAGCTCAGCAACTGATTGTCCTCTCTGTAAAACATTCTCACTAGATCACCAGTTGATCTTGACTTATCAAAAATTTGAATTTGATCAGAAGAAGCTTTGTATACTTGTTTCTCTGTTTGAGGAAACATGCTCATCAATTCTTTCCTTCTTTCAAGCATACTAGATTTTTGAGCCATCTGTTTGATTTCTTGGGGTTTCAAGATCTGAGTTCTTTTTGTAATGTCTAAATACTGTGGATTATCAGTATCTAGAATGATCATTTTGTTCGATTGCTTTTCAGTCAATTGAAAACTTTTTACTAAATTCCTCAAATATTCTCCTTGTAATTTCTTCAATCTTTTCCATGGATAATTTCTAGCTTGCAACCAAGATCGTAAAGCAGTTATGCTCATCTCATCTGGATCTGGATGGTGCAATTCAGAACTAGAAATTTCTTCAACGTTTATGCTCTCCTGTCTTCTATCCCATTCACCATGTTTCAAGCTTATTTCATTTGGATCAACAGGTGCAGAAGACTCAGCAGCTAAACACTTCTCATATTCATCATTGATTTGAGAAACAGTCAGTCCATCTAAGAACACTCTGTTGTACTTCATTTTCACCAAGAAGTTATATCTTTCATCAAAGTCTGTTGGAATATCATCAACTCCTTGATCATGTTCCAAAGGAGGATTTTCAAATTCTTCATCCATATCTTCATCATCGAGAACCTCATTATACCAATTATCATCAAATTCATCTTCTAAATCTTCCAATGCACCAATTTTGTCTTGAATACCTGGTTCTTGGCTTTCTTGAATTTCTTCTTCAAGTGACTCTTCAGTTCTCTGAACCTTTGAAGATGATTCAGGTACAACTTCTACATCTATTTCATCTATTTTTCTCTTCCCTTTCTCCATTGCAGATACCTTCTCAACATCAATTGGAATATTTTCTGAAACAATCTCAACTTCTGGAGACTTGGGTTTTGCTAATTCTTTCAATTTCATTAATTCTTCTTTCAAACATTCATTTTCCTCAGCAAATTTCTTGAATTTTTCTTCAAGAACATCATAATCTTTAATCATAACTTCAAAGTTCTTGATGACATCCTCTTTGTCTTTAGCATAAGACACAATCTTTTCATCTTTGCTAAGACTTTCTTCTTTCAATTTCTCATTTTCTTTCTTTATCATATCAATCTCAGCCTTTAGATCAGCAATCTCCTTTTCTTTTGTTTCATTTGCATCTTTTAGCCTTACTAGTTCATCAACATCTACAATCTCATCAGTTTGAACTGCCACATGAGTTGTAGAAACTGGTATATTTTGATCAATTTGAAATGAATCAATAAACTCATAATCAAAATTTGATTATCAACATTCATATCATGATCTATCTCTGTTTGAGCCTCTGCCTCTTCATGCTCAATTTCATAATAAACTGCATCATGCTCACTTTCCTGATCATGAACTTCATCACCAACTATTTCTTCATCTTCATTTTGAGCTTCATTTTCATGCTCAGACATTGGTGGTTCATGACTTATATCTTGGTGTGTCTCAGCTACACCACCATCATCATCATCATTAGCATCATCATCATCTTGATCATTATCATCTTGATCACCTTCCTCATCTTGATCATCTTCTTCTATAGGAAACTCATCTATTAGATCAGCAGGATCAATTGGTTCACCCTCTAACAAATAATAATGCTCTACAGTAATGTCAACTTCATCATTTGCTACATTTAACATGTAGTCAAACATAGGAACATTCTGAGCACCTGTTATCATTGTTAACTTCTTATATGTCATTTCAGACATGTTTTCCAATTCCATCCGATCTCCACCAACACCATAAACATGTATATCTGGATATTCCTCATTGATGATCATTTGGAGGAATCTTGGATACATCAAGTATTTGTGTCTTGTTCCTTTTTCTAAATTAAACACAAATCCATTAAGAATCCATCTTGACATATTAAATCTTCAATTTGTGATTAAGGCAATAATAGGTGATGCAATGTCCACAGAAAATGAATTCCATCCTATACTTCTTTTGGACAAGCAATGCTGAAAGATATAGCATAAAAGTTTCCAGTGGTTATAGACTCTTGCTCTAAAAATTGCTGTTTAGGAAATTGGTCTGGATGACCCATAGCCATGAAAGTTTCTCTGCATTCATCAAAAGTCAATTCACAGAGATCTTCAGGATCATTTTGACCTAGTCTTAGAGCATTTCTGGTAGAAGCTTCAGACACTTCAATCATTCTGTCTCTGGTCACAAACCCTCTGAGAACTTTTCTGCCTTCATCACCTATTTCAACACTGGCAGTATTCCAGAATTGTCTAATTAGTCTGTCATAGATCACAGTTTTGTAGCACATTGCATACACATATTTTGTTCTTAGAAGAAATCTTATCATCTCTTCATAAGATAATGCATCTTGTGCTTCTTCATCAAGCAATGCAGAAATGTTATGCTTTGGTGCAAACTTTAACTGAGCCATCTGCAAAATTTAAAATCAAAAATATTAGACAATCTGTGTATTTGAAGCAAATGATTTAATGTGAGTATAGAAATATAATGATTTAAGATATTATAAACTGAAGTGTTAAAATTCATTTGAATTTTAAAATCAACTTGAAATTTAAATTTTAAGTGTAAACACTTAATTTTAATAAAAGATGAATTTTCAAAATTGATTTTGATTTAAAAAAATTAACACTTTTGTTTATTTTATCTCATATCATTTTACTAGAACTCTTAAGTTCCTGAATTGATGATTTTTTTATCAATTTAAAATTTATATTTTTTATTTTTTTATAAAAAAAATTCATGAATCTGTTCATCTTCTTCATCGGGTTCTTCATCTACTGTTACTGTTCATCGAAGAACATCAACAGAGTATTCAATCAAATGTCAGATTAAAACAAGTTTAACCTAATATCATGATCGAAATCACCAGACAAACAAGATTCAATCATCAATTTCGCACATTTGTTCGATTTGAAAGTTTAATCTGAAATTTTTGAAGTGTTTAGGGTTAAACGACCGTACAGGAGTCGAACGCCTATCACACAGTTTTCACTGAAACACGAAATCAGATGAATGATAATCATAAACTTACGTTTACAATCACAAACACTCTATCAATAATCTGTGATTTGTGCTCGAAATGAACGAAGAATGAGGGTTTTTGATCGAAAGTTCGAGAGTTTGAAAGGTCAGAGAGGTTTTAAGATGGTTTTGAAATTAGAATGAAATGAATAACACAAGTATGCTTTTTATACTAAGTAAAAATGTTAGCCGTATAAGCACTGTACAGTCGTTTAAGAACTGTTCAGACTTATTAGGTCACAAATTTTACCAAGTGTGAGACATATGAGCAATATTCAGTATTATACGTCCAGTCGTATTAGCACTGTTTGGTCATATAAGGTCAGTCGTATGACAACTATTCAGACTTATGAGAACTGTTCAGTAGTATAAGCACTGTTCAGTAGTATAATGATGCTGAAATGTCCACAAACCAACTTCTCATACACATAAGAATTGTTTGAACATACGACAACTGTTCAGCCACATAACAACTGTTCATGCATTTTTGCACTTGTATTTTTCAAATATTCCACCTGCACACTGTTTAAACACATTAGTAATATTTCATACTAATATTTAATCAATATAACATATTTTTATTTTTCCCTCAATTTACACTTTTGACCCTCAAAAATGAACTTTTTACATTTTTGACCCTCAAAATTAAACTTTTTACATTTTTGACCCTTCATCTTAACATTTTACATTTCAACCCTCAAAATTTCAAATTTACATTTTTAACCTTCAAAGTTTAACTTTTTACATTTTGACCCTTCATCTTAGTTTCAAAATGAACAACCAAATATTTCAAAATATTTGTCTTGATTTCAACTTTTCACAGAAGCTTTTCCACTTGCTAAAAATTATGAGCTCATTTTATCATAGATAAACACATACATGCTTTGAAACTAAAGCATCATCCTTTTAATTCAACATGATCATTTTGATTTTCTGAGAATATTCTTATAGGTTTATTACTCCCCCTAAACTTTTAAGTTTTTCAAAACTTAGAAGTTTACCAATAGATCATAAGAATATCACACTTAACAATTTATATTGCCTGTACACACGAAAACAAGCATAAAATCAAAATGAAAGCAGAATGAAAATCTAATATTTACAATAGAATCATAGATTGCAGTGAGATCATATTAGATAAGATCAGAACATTAAAATAAAAAAATATGTGGATAGTCATAGACAATGATTGAATCCTGATCAAGTGTGTTCCAGGTCAGTGACATCACAGCAAAGGAGACACAAGATCTAAGGACAGCAAATGAGTGTTTTTGACACAAACTATCAGCTCACTTACTTTTTCAATTCTTGGATGAGTATGGTAGAAGTATATGACAAGATGTGACTCATACCAAGCCTTAGAGGATCAACCATCATCAAGACATGCAAGAAAGCACAATTCTCAACTTATTATCTAACAAATATGCATAATCAGAGTTCATGTTACTGAATTGAACAGAGAATGATCATGGATAACCATTTGATCAACTCTAACCATCCTTTTGAATGGGTTGTGCATATTGGCATCTTTTGCATCAAAGGAGAATATCCAGGTCTGTAATGACTTACAACAGAGGATATCTCAGCACTTCAGGTCTATGATGACTCATAACAGAGAAGTAAATGATGCTTGTAACAGATCTCATGATTAGTCACATTACCATTAGGTGTGAGCAGGAGTAGCTTAACAAGCAGTCAATCTGATAAGCTAATACACTCAAAAGTACTTAGATGAATACACAAACAAGCATAAGGATATGGGTAATCACAAGAATTTACTTGTTCAGTATATTAGCATGATAGTGTCTACACAACAATTCCTGATCATGTCAGACTTTATTAGTGAGTGAAGTATGCAACTGATCTTACTAATGTACTATCATTTCTCACATAAGGCAAACACATATTCATTCCTAAAATAATGAATGAAAAATGAAAAGCACTCTATTTTTGGATTTTTGATTTATAATTTTCTATTTGAGTTTTGAGTTTTCTAATTTTGTATTTGTTTTTCTATAAAAGAAAGCACACAGACACAAACAATCAGGCAAATAACTATGAAAAGTTACCCTTATGAAAATATCAGATTTAGGAAAGTATTTGATCATGAAAAGGTTCAAATTTGTAACCAGGTTTACACATGGTTAATAAGGCCAATTGACTCCACTAAATACTCAAACCTTCCTAGTAGAAAAGCTTTAGTAAATAGGTCTGCCAACTGTTTTTCAGTTGCTATTTGAATCAAAATGATTAAACCTTTTTCAGAATTATCTCTTAAAAAATGATATCGAATTTCAATATGTTTTGTTTTTGAGTGTTGAACTGGATTAGCTGTAATGAACATAGCTGCAGTGTTATCAATGTAAATGGGTGTTTTAAGAAAATTAAACCCATAATCTAGCAGTTGGTTTTGCAACCAAAGTATTTGAGAACATCCTGCTGATGCAGCTATGTACTCAGCTTCTGCAGTTGAGACAGAAACATTTGTTTATTTCTTACATTGCCATGAAACTAATCTGGGTCCAAGAAACTGACAACCACCCGTTGTAGATTTTCTGTCTTGACAACATCCACCATAATCACTATCTATGTATCCATGTAACTCAAAATTACCCTCGTAAGGATACCAAAGCCCTAAAGCTGGTTTACCTTTGAGATACCTGAATATTCTTTTGACAGCAATTAAGTGAGATTCTTTCGGGTCTGATTGATACCTAGCACAAACACATACAGCATACATGATGTCTGGTCTTGATGCAGTAAGATACATCAAAGAACCAATCATAGATCTGTATAATGTTTGGTCTACTGATTTTCCTTTAGGATCAGGCTCAATCTTGGTGTTTACGTCAGCTGGAGTTCTTATGGACTGACAATCATGCAGTTTGAATTTCTTCAAAAGTTTATCAACAAATTTCTCCTGATTGATAAAAATACCATCGGCAGATTGTTGAACTTGCAATCCAAGAAAGAAATTGATTTCTCCCATAGAACTCATTTGGAAACGAGATTTCATGATTTCTTCAAATTCATTGCACAGAGTTGGAGTGGTAGAACCAAATATGATATCATCTACATACACTTGCACACATAAGAGATCATCATTATCCTTCTTTATGAATAAAGTAGGATCGATTTTTCCTCTTGTGTATCCATGTTGAATCAAGTGTTGAGATAATGTCTCATACCAAATTCTAGGTGCTTGATGTAGGCCATATAAAGCTTTGCTAAGCTTATACACTCGATCTGGAAATTCTGCATCCTCAAAGCCCGGAGGTTGCTTCACATAAACATCATCAGTGATTGGACCATACAAGAATGCACCTTTGACATCCATTTGATACACCTTGAATTTCATGAATGATGCATAAGCCAGGAAAACACGAATAGATTCGAGTCTTGCAACTGGAGCAAATACTTCATCATAGTCAATTCCTTCTTCCTGTGTGTATCCTTGTGCAACAAGTCTTGCTTTATTTCTTATTACAATGCCACGATCATCAGTTTTATTTTTGAACAACCATTTTGTGCCTATGGAATTTTCTCCTTCAGGTAATTCCACTAACTTCCACACTTCCTGTTTTCGAAATTGAAGAAGTTCTTCTTGCATAGCTTCAATCCAACCATTGTCCTGTAATGCCTCGGTGACATTTTTAGGAACAATCTGAGAAAGGAAACAAGAGTATAAACAAACATTTGCATGTTCAGATTTACTCCTAGTAGTTCTTTCATTCAGAGGACCAATAATCTGTGATGTTGGATGGTTCCTGTGGATACGAGATATCGGAATCTCATTTCCTTGAACATCAACATCAAGATTGGTTTGGTTCAAGTTGGAGAGCTGTTGCAATAAGGTAGAAGAATGTGGATTGAAATTTGGAACTTGAGTTGGTGAATTGATAAAGTAATCAAAGTTACTATGATCAATTGCATCTCCAGAGATGGAATATGTGCCAGACTCAGGATGTCCAATTTCTGTACCATCATTAGGAATAGGTTGTGATTCTTCTTGATCTGCTGAATCTGAATGATCTGAAGCTGAAGCATCATGAACATTGTCATTAAATTGGATTGTTGAATCCTTGACAACTGAAAAAATGGATAATCTGGGCGAGCATCATCTGAATCATCAGAATCTGAATCATCACTGAAAGATCCAAGATCTCCTCTTGAGTTCTTCTTACCTAAAAAATCATCAGATTGATTAAACAAGTGAGATTGAAATGAGTTTGACAAAGAATCTATATCAAATAACCATGCAGGACCATTTGAAACTGATGGAAAAGAATTTTCCAGAAATTTAACGTTGAATGTTTCATTAATAGTATTTTTCCTAGAGTTATAAACTTGATAGGCTTTTGAAACTGATGAATATCCAACGAAAAATCCATGATCAGCTTTTCTTCAAATTTTCCTAAATGATCACTTGAGTTTAAAATCATAACTGGACAGCCAAATGATTTTAAAAAGTCTATGTTTGGTTTCCTGTCAAACATTAACTCATATGGAGTTTTCTTTTTATCTTTAACAAGTAAGATTCTATTCTGAACAAAACAGGCTGTTGATATCGCTTCGTCCCAGAAAGTGATTGGAATTTTAGCATCAGCTAACATAGACCGGGCAGCTTCAATCAGAGTTCGGTTTTTCCTTTCAGCAACTCCATTTTGTTGTGGAGTTCTGGGAGCACTGAACTGATGAACTATCCCTTTTTTTGCACAAAACAAATCAATGTTAGCATTTTTAAATTCAGTTCCATTATCACTTCTTATTATCTTTACTTTTTGTTCAAGTTGATTTTCAACTTTATTAATGAATTCTTTTAGAAGATCTGCAGTTTCAAATTTAGCTTGAAGAAAGAAAACCCATGAAAATCTTGTATAATCATCTATGATTACTAAATATGATTTTCGACCAATACTCCTAACATTAGTTGGTCCAAAAAGGTCCATATGTAACATCTGGAGTGGTTTGGTGTTTGAGTTTATCAATTTGGACTTATAAGACGCTCTATGTTGTTTTCCCTTCAGACATGCTGAGCAATGATTAGTTGTTGAAAACTTCTTTAAGGAAGTCAAATAACATGATTTCCTGCTACAAACTTGTTCATGTTTTTGAAGTTGGAATGACCAAGACGTCTATGCCAAAGCTGGCTTTCATCATTTGAAGCTTTAGCAATCAGGCAAGTAGTTTCAGTTGCAGGATCCACTTGAGACATATCCAGTTTGTATACATCTCTGTCTCGAGCAGCTTTAACTATCACCCAGTCATTGCTAATCTGAAAACCTGGTTTCATGACATAACAGTGAGATTCATCAAAAAGAACAGAATAAGATTTGTCACAAATTTGGGATACACTTAGAAGATTAAAGTTCAACTGTGAGCAAAAGTTGACTTTATCAAAACTGATAATCCCATTGGACACTGTTCCTTCTCCTGTTATCATTCCACCTGCATCACCTCCAAACGCAACATGAGTACCATCCTTTAACTTAAAGTCTTGCAACAAGGCTTGATTGCATGTCATATGCCGGCTACACCCACTGTCAACATACCATGAGTTGATTGGTCTCCGCGGGCGTACCTGCAGTCACAAACATTTAAGGTGAGTTAGTAACCCAAGCCGAGATGGTCTTGGGCTTGCCAAACTTGTCAACAATTGTAAATTGTTTGAAATGAAGTTTGTTGACATCTGGTTTCTTTTGAATTTTAACATGTTCAACTCCTTTTTGAGAAACCAACTGATTATCTCTTTGTGATTTTGATTTCAAAACATTATCAAGAAATCTTGAACTCTTGTATGAATCATTTGAGAATGTTCCTTGGTTTATTCTCACAGATCGAGGAATAAACTTTTCTTGATTGTATTGCTGTGATTTGACAAAATGATTATTATCATAATCAGAATTGTTTCTTCTGAAAGATCTCAAACCCAAGGAAGGTTGTTGTTGTGAAAATTTAAATCCAATATTTTGATTTCTTACAAATTGTGGATTTACTAAGCCTTGATTATTAAATTCCTTCCTTGAAGAGTTCTTCCTGAAGTAACAAACATTGGTATTGTGATTTCTTTCATCACACAAAGCACAGTATTTGTTAAAATAACACTCAGCTGTTGTGTGATTTGTCATATCACATATGTAGCAATACTTGTTAAAGTAACATTATGAAATGTCATGATTGTACATGTCACATATATCACAATACTTTTCAGAATATTTAAACAACATTTTATTAACCCTTGATGTTGAAGCAACATTTGATTCTTGTTTAAATTTTGGGTTAGACAATTTAATTTGTTGTTTAATTGGTGTAATTTGGTCTTTTGATCTTTAGGATTTTTCTTTTGAACTTGAACAAAATTCTTTGACTCCTTTGATTCAAATCTTTTATACACAGCGAAAGTCTTATGATCTGAACTTGTTCTCAGATCAGAGTTAGATTTGATCTTAGGTGTAGTTGTTATTTTTGTGTTTGTGTTCAAGTCAAAAGTTCCTGCAGACACAAACTTCACAGGTTTAATTTGAGTATTGTTCTGTGACTGATTAATTGATTCAGTTTTCTTTTCTTTTGCAGCTTTTTTCTCAATCTTGATGAAGTTTTCTTGCTTTGAAGTTTAGTTGAATCTTGAGAAGATTCCTTTTGACACTCTTGTACTTCAGTTAGTTCATTTGAACTTGAATCATCAGAAATATTATTATCTATTTTAGCTTCTTCACATTTTCCTTTAAGTTTGTTATTGAATTCAGTAGATTTTTCACTCATTTGTTCACTTTGTTCAATAACAGTTTCACCTTTTGGTACAAACAGCTTCTTTTGCTTTTGTTGAGGTTCATACGATTTGACTTTGATTGGATGACCATTTTTGATCTTGTCTAAGTCAGTTTCTTCTTAAACTTCAACATTTTTCTTTTTAAAGTTCTTTTGATCTTGAAATTCTTTCAGTTTAGCTTTGTTTTCCGGTGAATGATCATGTGTATTGAAATTCTCTGGTAATGTTTTTGAGATTGATTCAGGCATAGGTTCATGTGTGAATCCTAGTCCTGTTTTATCTTTGTCATTTCTTCCATTCACCAGTTGCTCAACAATTTTCTTTGAGCTTTTAACTTTGGCTAAATCTATTTGAGTTGCTGCATGTGCCAATTTTTCTTGTTCAAGTGTTTTGTTCATCTCTTCAAGTTGTTTCTTTGCAAGTTCAAGTTCTTTAATAGTTTTGTTCCATGAAGCTTGAAGAGACATTATCTTTTCATCAGCAATTTTGTGATCTGATTTTAGTTTATTGTGCCTTGATTCTTCTTGTTTGAGCTTGTCACATATTTTGAATGAATAAGTTCTGTAGTGTTCAACTAGTTCAAAACATGCTTTTGTGCACATTTTCTCTCTCACGTCTACTGGTATTTCAGGATATGAGTTTGAAGATTCAGTATCAGAAGAGTTAACAACCTTTGGTTGTTCTGATTGAGCCATAAGAGCAACTTCTTCAGTAGTATCTTTTGGGTCTGATTTGTGGCTCCAATCATACTCTTCTTCTTGATCTGATTCATCATATTTAGGATCTTTAACTTCAGACCAGTCTTCATCATCAACTTCAGCAACTAGTGCCAGATTAGCAGTGAGATCAGCCGTAAATTGCTCTGCATATGCACTCCAGTCATAACCATCTTTGATGTTTACAACCAGTGCCTTCTTAGTTTTCTCACTGTTCTTCTCTTCTTTGGGTTCTGGCATTGGTAGACTTTGATATGGCTTCTGAAAAGTCATGTTTGCATGTTGCTGATATTTTTGACCATTTGAGCCACCTTGAGTATTTCCTCCTTGGTTTCTTGGAGCTTTACATTCTCTTGAAAAATGACCATAGCTGTTACAGTTAAAGCATCTTGATTTTGATTTATCAAACCCAACAGTTTTGTTTGCACTGGGTTTGTAATTTCTGTTAGTGTAAGAATGCTTTTGAGTTCTGTAAGCTATCATAACCATCTGCCAGTTAAGATCCATTTCTTCTACATCATCTGGATCCATTTCAAACAAATCTTGTAAAACTAGCTCCATTTGAGTTAGATGACTGCCTTGATAAGCTTGAAAGCTTGCCATGAAAGCAGTGAAAGCAGTTTTTGACTCTTCATCTTGTAAAAGAATGTTGATCACATCTTTCACTTTACTTGGATTGAGAGAGTTTGAGGAAGATGGCATCTCAGTTGAAGGTTTAGGCATTTGAGCTTTAGGTGAAGATTGTGGTTGTGGTTGAGTGGAGTAAGCAGGTGTACTGGTGAAGAATCCTGCTCCCACAAACAGATCACCTTCATCTTCAGGAGTTGATTGGTCTTTAGCCAGAAATGCATTCTCTACATTTGCTTACATACTTATACTGAGTTGTTGATGCATGTCTATCATTATTTCTTGAGCTCTCATCAATCTCTACAGATTCAATTTTAGCAATGAGAAGGTCAAGATCCATTGGAAACTTCTCAGTATGTTTCAGTAAAGTGACAGTTTGTTTCCAAGAAGATGGTAGTGCATTCAGAAGTCTGTTGTTTAGGTCCTCAAGATCATTCTTGATTCCCAAATTAGACATTTCTGTAGTTAATTGCACAAACCTATTCATCATTTGATTTATTGTTTCTCCTGAGATGTGCTTAAATAATTCCAATTGCCTTTTTAGTTTTTGCTTTTTCAGATCTTGGATTTCTTTCCCTCCTTCACATATGATCTTCAAAGCTTTATACATTGTATATCCAGTTTGATAGTTTTCAAGTCTGGATAATACTTCCAAAGGTAACCCTTTGCACATGAGAGAATAGGTTTTAACATCATTTTTCACCCTCTTTAAGTCTTCTCCATGTAGGTTATCTTCTGGATATGGCTCTTGTGTATCTTTTGTATACACAAATCCTTTGTCTGGACCATCAGTAGTCACAGGAATGTATGGTCCCTTTTCAATTGATTTCCACAGATCTGTGTCTATGGAATTCAAATGATGTTTCAGTCTAAGAGACCAGTTTTTAAAATCAGCTTTGTTTTTAAGTTTTGGAACTCTGTTATCAGAATCTTCTAATTTCACCATTTTTTATATTTTTGTCGTTTTCTAAGCTTTTGAATTAAGAAAAAGACTTAAAAATATTTTTGGATTTTTGAAATTTTATGAAAAATTTCCAAGTGTCAAGGCTGATATGTCCGAACAGTGGTGATACGTCCCAACAGTGTAAAACGTCTCAACAGTGTAAAACGACCAGCTGATAAGTCTAAGGGAATGCCTTAGAAAATTTTCAACACAATAGAAACTATCGCACAGTGGTTATATGTCCACACAGTAGTTATACGTCCACAGTGAAACTATCACAGTAGTAATACGACTACACAGTGATGATATGTCCAACCAGTGAAACTACCACACAGTGGTAATACGACTACACAGTGATGATATGTCCAACCAGTGAAACTACCACACAGTGGTAATACGACTAGGGGTAAAACGACTGAACAGTTGAGAAAAGTCTAACAGTTCTCAAACGACCAAACACTTAGGCAAATTTAAGTGTTTTTCAGCCCTAATACGACACATTCATCAGATTCTTATGAATTTAACGAACTCAGAAATCTCAAAATCCTTCAATTGTTGATGAATTGAGCTGAAATTTCACAATTAGTTCATGATTATACCGATAATCAATCCTATAACCTCAATTTTAGTAATTATCAACAGATTTCGATGAATTTTGGAGATTCAAAGTCGAACAATCAAGAACACTTATTCGAACTGTTTTTCACTAATTCACTCGATTTTTATGAGATAAACTGCAATTTGTGATTCAAAACATGTTTCTGATGATGAAACACAGCTTCGATTCACAATATTTCACTTGAATTGTCAATTGATTATAGATTTCAGTGGATTTTTGAAGTTTCTATCTTCGACAGAACCTTCAAAAACACTCAACCGAGAGCTCTGATACCAATTGATAGGATCAATTAGAGCAATCTGTAACAATTATATGAACAATTCAAAGCAAAATACAAGCAATTGTAATCAAATCAAGCAAAATCAACAAAATTCATATTTCATTGATAGCAAAGACGATTACAAAAGATAGAGAGCAGTTCTCATAAAAACATACAACAACTTGCAATCTATACTACGTCTATGCTATTTATACTAGAACCTAAGGAACTAAATTTACACAAAAAGTCCCTATACTAGTATAAAATACAAAATAGACACTAAAGACTAAATGTTAATCTTCTAAGGGACCTAACATACATGAACTATGGAATAAGAATCAAAATTTTCATGTAAAGTTGATTGAAAATGGAGACAGAATCACAGAAACAAAGACTCACCAATAACCCTGTTACTCTGATCGTTTGGTCAATCAATCAATCACTACATCTTATATCTAATTTAGGCTACATCCATAGTTATAGAAGATACATATAAACCTTTTGAATTCAGGAACAACACAATCAATTTTTCTTTAGTTTGAACCTACAGTTTCCAGCAACTCTCACAAAAATCATCCTAGCTAGCATTTGATCCAATCAGTTGTTTAAAACCAACAGCAACAACACAACAAACCCTGATTTGAATCATTCACACACGACCTCAAAAACACATAAACTCAAACACCTATCAAAATATAAATCATAAAAGAACAACACATGCCTGCATCTAAGCAGAACTTATATATTTACTTCACCTTTACCCCAATTCCAATCAACTTTCCGTAGAATCATTTTATACACTTTTTATACACTAAATAACAAAGCAGTCGATAAGAATTGAAAACAAACCCTAGAATCATTTTATACACTTTTTGCAACTTTGTAGCTGCCTCATGTTTAGGGCTCGATTTGGGTTGGTCTAGGTTAAAAGATTCTTGAGCCCTCATTGTTTGAGAGCTCACAGGCTTTGTTACAATCAGATTAGATGAATCAAAAGAAAAATTGTATGTATTTTAGTAATTAGTGAAAAACTGACAACTAATACCAACAAACAGCAAACAATATGAATTGTCAATGAGCTGTGATATCAACCAACTAACAGAAAACCACCAAAACACTTAACCAATGATTAGATCATGTCATAAACGTCTTGATCCTTGTTATAAAGCAGCTCTTTGTTAGACAAATCAAATGACTGTAATTTGAAACTTAGGTTTATTTTACTCTATTACCTATTAGAGTTAAGGGTTGGTCTCTGCCACATCATTAGTCATCAAAATCCCACTTGAAGGATGCCATAACTGTGGTGAAATAGCAGCTGTTGCCTGCAGTAAAAACCCAAGTGAGACCCATAGCAAGCATAATAAACCCAAGTGCACATTCAAAGAGTGATAATATGTGGCAATTCATAAGGATACACACATATATAAAATTAGAGATTTGAATACAATTCAATCTCTAGGTATCACATAACTTGAAAGTTTACACACAAATACATGTAAGACGTTCAAATTCAAACACCAGTTTTATAGTGCTAGAATAAAGGAATTTAATGCTATGTAATATCATTAAAAATGACCCCACCCTACTTTTAAAATGTGAATTGTAATCATTTCATGGGTTGAATCTTACAAGTAGCTTTTGAACAACCCTCTACATGTATGTATATGCATATCTATTTGTGTATAGATACTTGTGTGTGTGGATTCTTAACAGCACTATATTCTTAAGATTAAACTCAATGATAAAACAAAGAAGCTACCAAACTACATAAGTTCCATCATAATCCATCCATCCCACACCAGCAATACTTTGACTATCAAAGGTCATCCTGTTACGTTTCCAATTCAATTTTGTTATGAACTTTATGCCAACATTAGCACCAACATATGGTTTAATCTAATTACCTTGAATTACTCAAAGATCCCACATCAATTTTGAAATCAAATAACATAAATAAAATGACCCCAAAAGCCAAAACTTGTAACATTTCAAGATTCCAATAAAAACTTACAGAAAGAGGCCTTTGCATGAACAAATTGACCAAATCTTTGAACTCCAAAGTGAGACCCATAGCAAGCATAATAAACCCAAGTGCTCCAAGAGTGCTACATACGGTCATTACAATAGATAACGGTACGTCTCCTTGAGCAATCAAGGTCACCTGTAACACTATAACACAAGAAGATAGATGAATGTGCCTATAAATGAAAATAATGTAAACAAACAAAAATAAACGAACTTTATTTCCAAAATGAGAGTGGAATGATGAATTACATGATTTAAAGATTATTCAATTGTTTACCCCATAACCCTTAATTGAAACTTGGAGTTGAAGAAAGATCTTACCACATTAGAGGCAGTGCCTCCAGGACAACAAGAAAGTAATATCAAACCAACCGAAAGAGACGGTGAGAGCCCCAACAATTGGCTGAAAGTCCAGAGCGTTTGTAGAGATCCCCGGTGAACGCGGATGTTATTCCGGCAACAACGCCGCCTCGATCGCCGCTACCTCTTCCGATATTCGAGATGAAGGATGGATTGATGAAGGGTTCATGGAAGTTCTGTAAAGAAATGCCTAATCACCATCCTCATATCTGAATTACCATCATATTGACCAGTTTTCCAGCTTGCAGACGATGAAGCACCATCGTTTTTAGACTTTTCAGATTTACCCATTGTTGAATACTTCGATTTGGGGGCGGAGGTGAATGTAGACGGTGGTCGAACCACCGATTCGTTATGAACCGAAGATCCGAAGTTAGATCGACTCTCCATTTCGGATCTTGAATCTTCATCGAGCGAGAGTGAAACTGGATTTGAAATCGGAGACCTAGAAGAGAATAGAGTTTCGATGATTCATGGTTCATACTTGTAGTATGGTTCATACTTGTAGGGTTATTTGAATTTTGAATCATGGACAGGTATGTTGATCTGGTGATTTGCAGAAGAAAAGAAGGTTACAGACCTTCTTCTTTTGTCCACTCATTCTTTTGCAACTCTCGGAAAGAAAGCAGCTCTAGTTGACTGCTTTAAGAGATGTACCTTGTGCATCAACACATGTACGTGTCTTAATTTTAAGAGATTTTGTAAAATTACCATTTTGCCCACAAGAGTTGCTTATTAATATAGCAGTAGATATACATATCTATACTATATATATATATTCATTTGAGAAGGGCACCAAGGTAATTTCACATAAATCTCTTAATTTTAAGAGATGTATATCTCTTAAAGCACAACTTACATCTCTTAAAGCACAGGGTTGCTTTCTTTGAGAAGGGCACGCTTCATTTGAGAAGGGTTTCGACCGAAGAGACTTGCTTTCGAAGATCAGAGATGTACATAAAGACTCACGCTTTCAGAGATCAGAGACTCACGCTTCCGGATGGGTTTCGACACCCATGCTTTTGGCAACAACTCAGTGTTGCTTTCGGAGATCAGAGACTCAGACTTGCTTTCTTTCGGCATAGTTGCTTTCGGCTAAACAAGGTACCATCAGACTTTCTTTAGGCATAGTTGCTTTCGCAGAGTTTCAGAGTTGCTTTCGGCTGAAAGGTAACATCACCATCACCTCCTCAAATTCAAATTCCTCAAAACCCTACATAAAGTCACAACATCCGGATTTATAGTTGTTTTTCAACCTACTGCAACTTCTTGGAGGTAAGATTCAAAATGCTTCAGATTAGGTTTTGGATTTTGAAGACAGCTCGAGATCAGATTTGTTGTTTTATATGATGAAATTATGTTATATGATATTGTTTTATATGAAGAAATTGTGTTTTATATGATGAAATTGGGTTTAGGGATTGGAAAGTTGTGTTTTATATATGATGAAATTGGTTTAGGGATTGGAAAGTTGTGTTTTATATATGAAATTGTGTTATATGATATTGTTTTATTTGAAGACACTAATTTTGTTTTATGTAGGATCTGGGAAGAGCTTCTACCGTACCCTAGATCTACAGACTAATTCGAGGCTACCTGCTTCAATGGAGAACAAATCATTGGTAAGTTTAATCTCCAACTTATTTCAATCATAATCTCTGTTTTTATAAACTAGATATCATAGAGGCATCTATGATACTGTCTGCTAGTTTGGTTTGTTTCTATAGTGTATTAGTATACAGTAATCTTATAAAGTTAAGTTTGACAAAGTTTAAGGAGGGTGTTTGGATGGGTGTTAAGAGTTGATTATTGCACTTTTAAGGGGGGTGATTGGATGGGTCATGGGTGTTAGAGTTGATAATGCACTTTTAAGGAGGTGTTTGGGGATGCTATTTAAGTACCTTATGGTATTATGGTATAAGCAGAAACAGATAATCAGATTATTGAAAACAACTTATTTCTGTGTAAGGATAAACTTGTAATCTTCTAAGCACCAATGATCACTTGGAAAGTAAGCAATCTGAAGCGCTCCCAAAATCATAGCTTTGATAGTTTGAGTGGTTGGTAAACTGGTTATAATTCTACTGATGTCCTTATTAATTAAGGTCAAAGTTTAGAACTTTTTGGATAAACTTAGTATACTTTATGATTCTAGGTTTTCAAGGGTAGACCGGTCCCCTGGATAAGCAGGGAAGGAACTATAAGATAAATAGTAATCTGATTATTCAACTTGCACTAATAACGTTGAAGATGTACCATCCAAACACCCATAAATAGTTTTTACCTTATTATCTATAAGTTATTGTTTATGTCACATGTTTGAGAAGAGTTGAATGACAAGAATTGTGCATGTTAATGATAAGAAGCTCTCCACTGTGGTTTCTTAGCATTGATATTACTTATTATATATCATTAGTTTTAACATTTTAGTTATATTTGAAGATCTTTAAAGACTTACATTTTTCACTTTGATCAAGTTGCGTCTCATTTTGATTATATGGATGTTGCAAATAATTTTTTAATAGCAGATATTAAGATGTTGCTTTAATGCAATCATGAGACTTGAATCAAGCAATGGCAAACTTGATTGCTCTTGTTACTATGTTTTACTGACCCATATTGATTAGAAGACAACAAAGATGTCACTCACGTAACGAATTTTGAGTAAATAATAACAATTATAAATTTGCAGGTGAACGGTTATGAAACCCTCAAATTTGAATGCATGTATAACTAAGGTATTCTAGCAACACATCATCATGATCAACAATCCGGCATACCCCTAAAGCACACATGAATTGTTATTATGACTTTAAAGTTCAAATCATAGTAATCAGTTTAAAGCCACATGCGTATCGGACTACCGGCAATTCGGCATACCCCCATTATTCCATTACCCTTAGTTATTTAGAAGAAAATAATCATGGTATGACCATGGTTATAACTTATAACAGAAAGAACTAGATATTAGGAAAAACCCAATATTTATTACTAGGAAAGAAAGAATTAAGTATTTTTTCTTAAAGACAATACAATGCATATGATCTTTTGGCTATAATGTTCCATTCATTGACTCTTGAACTGTTTATCTGCTTCTAGGATCATGTCTATTCGTAATAACAGAACGTGAATGTGTTGGATCTTACTTGGGTCATCCCATTTTCAAAGTTTCAAAATTGAAAGTCTTTCCCTGTGATCTTTATGTGAAAAACTCTCTTGACGAACAGGTGATTTTTTGCTGGCCCACCTTTTAACTTTTAAATTTTTTTATTGGTTTATTTGTTGTGGTTGGTTATGGTATTTTAATATGTTAAATTCCATATATGGCAGAAAAAGATGGAGTCAGGGTTCTCTTCCATGTTAAAAGTTGCAGAGAAGACTCCTAGCCTTTACTTCTCATATGATGTTAACATAACATTAAGGTCCATCTTTTCTCTAAGTTATATAATGTCAAATCAAGTTTTTATCGAGAGAAAACTGATAATCTTTGTAGTGAGTTATATTGTTTTTTATGTATTCTTTATATTGGTCTCTGTAAGTTTATGTCTCTTTATCGTTTGTTGTTCGGATACTACTTTTCATACTACATGATGAGTCTGACATTCATTTTGGAGTATGGTTTGGCATAAAACATACCATGTGATCTTTTTTTTATTTGTTCCATTTTCTTGTTGCAGTGCACAACGGTTGAATGACTTGGGTGATGAATCAAGGCTACTTCCTCTTTGGAGGCAGGTAAGTGAAATTTTTGATTTGTTTTAATTTGTGTCTACACCTGAGTCCATTTCTTAAGTTCCATGTATACTAAATATATATGGTTGTTTTGGTCATTAATATTCCATTTTTATTTGTTTACATACATGGAACTTTTTTCCACAGGCAGAGCCTCGGTTCCTTTGGAAACACTATATGTTTTTGATAGTAGGCGTGGTGTGCAAATTCATAACTATGGATTTCCTGTTTTATTTGTTATCTTTTCGCTTGTTGGTTGATTAATCAGTGGTATGTTGCAAAGTTGGAATTCACTTGAAGTTGGCTTTTCCTCTGCTTGTTATTTGTTGTGTTTTTATTTGATCCACTGCAACTGCAAGGTAAGGCCGCATTTTGGTTCGGTGTTTGAATTTCATTTGAAGAATGTGTATAAGTAAGAAAATCGGGAGTAATATTTGATCATTGTGGGATTTATTGTTGAATTAATCGTCTATTTAGTGTTTTATGATATTCATTATGGTTTCAACATTTTTGCTTGGTTTTTGTTGAATTGAATCTTGAAGTATATGATAAAGTGGGTTATATTTGTTTCAAATTTTGCATCTTTAATGTATGTTTTTTTTGGGAGCCATTGATTATGACTGCTTTACTTTTCTTCATCAAAATTAAGAGTAGATAGATTACACTTATACTACGAAAAAACAAACAAACAAAACTGCTATATAATATGTCACGAGAAGATTGATAAATTAATAGAGATTGGGTAGCGCGATTTAAATTGTCACTCCCGCCGCAACGCGCAGGTTCCCTGCTAGTATATAGATATATATATATACATATATATATACATACATATATATATATATATATATATATATATATCTTTACTATATTAAAATGTATATTGAGTATTGATACACGATGTCCCTAGTTTATGTACTTAAATGTCTATGTCTTTCATTTTTTTACACATGAAAACCAACCTTTAATTCGTGCAAAGCAACAAGGTTTGATGTTTCTAATGCCTTCTAACGCCTGAAATCGATCCAATCTGAGGTCCTAAGGCTTGCTTTTGGTCGAATTTCGCAAGGGGAGGGGATGGGGAAGAGAAGTCGCGGCCGATGGGTGTGGGGGAGGGGTGATTAGGGTTTTGTTTTAATTACTTTTGGTAATTACCCCTTTAACCCTTGTATTTAGTATTTTTATAACAAGGCATGCTTTTAAAAAACTTTTTGAATGGTTTTTAACTATCAAACACAAGTATTATTAACCAATAACAATAATCCTAGAAATTTACAATAAGTCACACAACACACGAAATGTATATTACACGTTGTCACGTTATCGCGTAAAATCTACAAAATAATTATTTAAAATCTATAAAATAATGAATCACATAATCACAACTAATAATCAACATTATTAATTAGATTATCATTGTTTATCATAGATTATTATTGTTAAGTCACCAACGTTCAACGACAACTAGTATGTGCTTACGACACGTGTATGCAAGAATTAACGAAACTAAAGGAACTAATGGAGTTTGGTAACGGAAAATTACCGGATGTCACATTATCCCCATGTTGAAAGAATTTTCATCCTGAAAATTGCAATACATGGTGAGAGTATTCCATCACTGATCTACTGCATTGGCACACAGAAATCAAAATCTAGTGAATTTTCGTCCCGAAAATTGCGTTACATGGTGAGAGTATTCCATCACTGGTCTACTGCATTGGCACACAAAATCAAAGTCTAGTGAGTTTTGGATGAGTTGTCACATCATCCCCATGTTGAAAGAAATTTCGGCCCGAAATTTAAATCAATAGGTTCGTCTGCAGGCATCGTCTCGAATAGTTGAGGATACTTAAGCTTCATTTGATCTTCAAGTTCCCACGTGAATTCCGGTCCACGTCGCGAGTTCCAACGAACTTTGACTATGGGTATCTTGCTTCGCTTAAGTGTTTTCACCTCACGATCCATCACCTCGACTGGTTCCTTGATAAAGCGTAATTGTTCATCCACGTGAACATCTTCTAGTGGTACAATTAGTGTCTCGTCAGATAGACACTTTCTCATATTTGAAACATGAAACACATTGTGTACTCCAAGCAGTGAATCAGGTAAGGCTAGTCGATTGGCCACTGGACCTATTCTTTCCAATATCTCAAATGGTCCAACATACCTTGGATTTAGCTTTCCTCGCTTGCCAAACCGAACTACGCCATTCCATGGCGAGACCTTCAATAAGACCTTATCGCCAATCTGAAACTCTAAAGGTTTCCGTCTCTTGTCTGCATAACTTTTCTATCTATCTCGCGCTGCAGCCATACGGTTCCGTATCTGCACAATCTTCTTAGTTGTTTCATGTATTAGCTCGGGACCTGTTAGTTGACTATCACCGATTTCAGCCTAGCAAACTGGTGATCTACATTTTCTCCTATACAAAGACTCGAAGGGTGTTGCTTGTATGCTAGTGTGATAGCTGTTATTATAGGAAAATTCCACCAATGGCAGGTGAACTTCCTAGTTGTTCCTGAAATCAATCACACAAGCACGAAGCATATCCTCCAAAGTCTGTATGGTACGCTCACTCTGGCCGTCAGTTTGTGGATGATAAGCAGTACTCATATCCAATCGTGTACCCAAAGATTTCTGTAGTGATTGCCAGAAATATGACGTGAAACGAGCATCGCGGTCAGAAATAATTGAGATCGGTACACCGTGACTCGAAACGATTTCCTTAAGATACAGTCGGGTTAGTTTCTCCATCTTATCTGTTTCCTTAATTGTAAGGAAGTGAGCGGACTTTGTCAACCGATCTACAATAACCCATATTGTGTCACAACCAGTATTAGTCCGGGGTAGTTTAGTAATTAAATCCATGGGGATTTGTTCCCATTTCCACATTGGTATCTCGGGTTTTTGTAACAGTCTAGATGGTTTTTTGTATTCTACCTTGACTTTTGAGCAGGTCAAACACTTGCTCACATATATGGCTACATCCGCCTTCATGTTAGGCCACCAGTAGTGCGCCTTTAGGTCATGATACATCTTGTCAGATCCAGGATGTATAGAATACCTAGACTTGTGTGCTTCACTCATAACTAAATCCCTTAGATTGCCATAGACAGGCACCCAAAGTCTATCCTTGAAGTACCGAATTCCATCATCTTTCACAACTAGTTGTTTATCCATTCCCCGTAATGTCTCAGAACTAACATTTTCCTCTTTCATGACTTCAATCTGTGCTTCCTTAACTTGTTCAGGCAGATGAGTACTGATTGTAAGCTGTATGGCTCGCACCCGCCTAGGTTTAGCTGTTTCTTTCCTGCTTAAGGCATCGGCAACCACGTTCGCCTTTCCAGGATGGTACTTGATAGCGTAATCATAATCATTCAGAAGTTCCACCCAATGTCGTTGCCTAATATTCAACTCCTTTTGCTCAAAGATGTGCTGAAGACTCTTGTGATCGGTGTAGATAGTGCATTTGGTACCGTACAAGTAATGTCTCCAAATCTTTAAGGCAAAAACCACTGCACCCAATTCTAGGTCATGGGTGGTATAGTTCTTCTTGTGAACTTTTAGTTGTCTCAAGGCGTAAGCTGTTACTTTGTCACGTTGCATCAGGACACAACCCAATCCTTGAATGGATGCGTCACAATACATCACGAAATCATCTGTTCCCTCTGGTAGTGCCATATCGGTGCACCACAGAGTTTCTGTTTTAATGGCTGAAAAGCCGCCTCTTGACTTTCACCCATTTGTATGCCGTTCCTTTGTGGGTCAAGGCTGTGAGAGGTTGTGCAATCTTAGAGAATCCCTCTATGAATCGTCGGTAATACCCTACTAACCCCAGAAATTGCCTTATCTCACTCGGCGTTTTGGGTATAGCCCAATTTTTTATCACTTCAATCTTTGCAGGATCAACATGTATTCCCTTCTCATTAACAATATGACCTAGAAATTGCACTTCTCGTATCCAAAAGTCACACTTGGAGAATTTAGCGTACAGTTGCTCATTCTTCAATAGTTCTAAGATCAATCATAAGTGCTCTTCATGGTCCTCCTTGGTCCTAGAGTATATCAGTATGTCATCGATAAACATAATGACAAACTGATCGAGATAGGGTTTACACACACGATTCATGAGGTCCATGAACACCGCAGGTGCATTAGTCAACCCAAAAGGCATGACCAAGAATTCATAATGACCATAACGACTACAAAACTTAGTTTTGGAGATGTCTTCTTCTCGGACTCTAAGTTGACGATAACCAGATCTCAATTCAATCTTCAAGTAATAGCTTGATCCCTGAAGCTGATCAAACAAGTCGTCGATACGAGGCAAAGGGTATCGGTTCTTGACTGTGACTTTGTTTAATTCCCTATAATCTATGCACATTTGAAACATGCCATCTTTCTTCTTAACAAAGAGAACAGGGGCTCCCCAAGGTGATGTGCTAGGCCGAATAAAGCCCTTATCTAAAAGCTCCTGAAGTTGTGATGACAACTCCTGTAGTTCTTTCGGTGCTAATCGATAAGGTGCCCTAGCAATCGGGGCTGCACCGGGAGTCAATTCAATTTGAAATTCCACTTGACGATGAGGTGGTAGTCCGGGAAGATCCTCTGGAAACACCTCTGGAATGTCTCGTACCACAGGTATGTCCTCCATTCTCCTTTCCTCCGGTTGCTTATCGGTGACGAGTGCCAGAATAGCCAAACGACCTTTTCACAACAAATTTTGTGCTTTCATGTAAGAGATGATGCCTATCACTGCACCACTCCTATCGCCTCTGACTGTAAGGATTTCATCACCAACAGGAATTCGTATGATTTTCTCGTGACATATGACTTCCGCTTGCTTATTAGAGAGCCAATCCATGCCTATCACTAAGTCGAAACTTCCCAGTGTAACAGGCATAAGATCTATAGCGAAAGTATGGCCAATTCTCTACCTTACAATCTTTAAGGATATGTGTTACATGGATCTGTTTACCGTCGGCCAATTCTACGGTGTATTTAGATTCTAAGGCAGAGGGAATATCATTTTGAAAACTACAGAACTTTAAGGATATGAAACTCCTTTCAGCTCCAGTATCAAATAGTACTGTAGCGAAACATGCATTGATAGAGAGCCTACCAGTAACAGTCGTGGGGTCATTTAGAGGCTCACCTGAGCCAATGACGAAGGCTCTCCCCTTGGCTCCATTGTTGTTGCCACCATTCCCATTGTCGTTGCCATCATTGTTGTTGTTGCCTTGATTGTTGTTATTTTGACCAGTGCTATTGCCAATACCATTTTTCCTCAGTTGCGGGCAGTTTTGCCTGTAATGCCCTTCCTTCCCACATTCAAAACAACCCTTGGGAGTCTCCTGAGGTTGTTGTGGCTTCTTTACCAACTCACCATGGCAATCCTTGGCTAAGTGTCCCATTTTACCGCAACGCTGACATTTGAAGTTGTCACACCATCCCACATGGTGATAGTTACACCACGTGCACCTTGGTTGTTTACCACCATAACCGCTTGGTCCTTGATTGTTTGAAGCAGACTGATTGAAGTTACGGTTGTTTTTGAACCTCCGTTGTTGTTTCTGCGGTTGTTGTTGCTGAGGTTGATGTTGACCGCTGGACGATGATGATTTGTTGTTGTTGTTGGAAGCATCCCATTTCCTCTTGTTATCGGGCACGCTCGCCACAACGCCCCGTTTCGGTAACCGTCCTTGCTCCACTGCTTCGTCGGTCAGTTTGTGGGCTAAGCGAATATCTTGCTGAATTATAGCTGGGTTGGAGGAAGTCACCATGCTCCGAATCTCGGGCACCAATCCCCAAATGTAGTGCTCCACCCGCTTATGCATCTCATTTACCATTCCTGGGCATAGAGTGGCCAATTCATGAGTTCTAGTGGTATAAGCCTCGATTTCCGAGCCCTGCATTTTCAGTTGCCAGAACTCCATTTCTAGCTTTTGCACTTCACTTCGAGGACAGTACTCCTCGGTCATCATCTCCTTAAATTTAGTACAGGGGAGTTCATCTGCCATGACTTGCCCTAGCATTTGTACCTGTGCATTCCACCAGGACAACGCGTCACCTTCCAAAGTTCCAGTAGCATATTTCACCTGGTCGACAGGTGGGCAGTTGCACTTTGAGAAAACGGATTCCGTGTTCTCAAACCAGCATACTAGCCCTACAGCTCCCTCAGCCCCGCTGTAGGTGTGTGGCTTACAGTCCATAAAGGACTTATAATTACACACGGGTGGTCCTGTTTTAACACGATAAACATCGATCAGATATCCTATACGATTAACTATGGCATTTGATTTACTTTCTTTTATCGTTTACCTGCTGGCTGTCCTACTTGGGCAGCAGCTATTGCTGCCTGAACTTGTTGGTTTATCAGAGCAGCTAGTTCAGCAGGGGTCATGTTGATAGTACCGCCGCCTTGTTCACCGGCGCCACGTCCCCGTCCGCGCCCACGCCCTCGACCATGTCCACGTCCTCGGGCGTCCATTTTCTTTCACTTTAAATTCACAAATACGATAATGAGTAACATCAAACATATTTATCTCATGGAAGTATAGTAAACATAAGAAAGTAATGAGTCATCACAACCACAACATTCATAACAAAAATGGTAACCAAGATAAATAAATTGTAAATGAGTCACAATGTATTCACCAATGTCAAAATTTAAGTTTCTCGTTTGGTTGGGGAAACAACCCTTCCCACATAGGTTTCAAAAGAAAGAAACGCTACATAGTCCAAGTCATTTAAAGAAAATAAAATCAATCAACGATATCCGACCCGTCGCTATCATCTTCCATCTCCACGGGTTCTTCCTCAGGTTCCTCTTCAGGTTCCTCTTCGGATTCCTCCTCCTCCTTGGGGGCCTCTACAGGAGTAGGAGCTAAGGCGATCTGAAGCGCCTCCAACTGGGCTTCTAAGTTAGCAATCCTATCGTCGGCTGCTTCATCGCGCTGTTTTCGAGCAGTCATGCATCCACTAAGTGCCTCATAACCGTCCCGCATGTGGTAACACCCCCGAAGGTCTTACTATGTTGTTCCTCAAGTGTATTCAGCTAGTGTTGTAGTTTGTACACCTTGTGCTGTAGTGTACAAACATCACTCGTGAGTCGCCTGACTCGGTGCTGCTCCGTATCCAGTGCTGCCACCAACGCAGCAATCACTTGCTCGTTGGATTGCACCGTCCGCGGGAGTGGAGGTAGTAGCTGTTCGGTGTTAGTTCTAGTTCTAGGTCTCGGTGTAGGTACACGTTACCTATACATGATATGGTCAATGAACTCAGGATAGAAACTCCAGTCTCACGAAGGGTCGCGCTTCATCAGGGCAAAATGTTGATCCCAGTCAAACTCTCCTTGTGGGTAGTCTAAACAAGACCAGTCGCGTCCATTGTCGGGTACTGGTCCAGGAGGTGGAGACTCGGATCAAGTGGATGATGCCGGATGCTTACCAGGAGCTCTAGACGATGACGCCATGCCGCAGAGAGTTTGATGTGTATGCCAATGAGTATACAGTAGAGAAATCAGGAACAAGTAACTAACTAACTGTGTGTGGTTATAGTCTAGTGTGTATGCAACCTAGTTCTCTATAACCAATGGCTCTGATACCAATCTGTCACACCCTCAAAATCCACGTGCAGAGTTTTACCACGAGGCATGTGAAAAAACCAGGATCACAGTCAATAGTTACTCGGAACGACTCTATATGCCATATTTAATATAAACCAAACCAGAGTTCAAACTTTAAAACCATGCGGAAGTGTTTTGTAAATTTAAACAACCTGAAATACTGAAATGCATAAATGGCAAAACATGCGCCAACTAACTGTTAAAAAACCCAGAATGTAAAGACAAGCAAATGTGTTTATAGTTTAAATCTTAGAATGCATGCTCAACCCGTGCTGTGCTCCTATTGGCATGCTGAGTTATCGACCTGAGAATAGCATACTAAAATGTCAACACAATGGTTGGTGAGTTCAAGAGTTTGCGTTTAAAGATAAATAGTTTAACAATTGTGATATATATATAAGCAGTGTATTGTAACAGATAGCTAGTCTATTAACAATAAATATTAATTCATAGTGATTTCGCAATTGAAGCTGATTGTGATAGTTTTTGCCTCCTGTCACGACTTACCATGTCGTGACAAATGTTCATAGGACAAATTGCACCCGGTTGACCTCGTGTCGCACAGGTGGGGCTCGTCAGACCCAGTAGTACTACCCAAGTTTCCCCGCTAATCAATATTAATAATTTGAAAGTGTGAGGACTTTTCCTTGGTAAACAGCACTATATTAATATTATACACAACTTAAATACAATAAGCGTTTGTGAAATTACCAGTATGCTATCTCCCCCCAAAAGAGATTAAATAAATAGTAGGGCATGAACTCACCTAATACGCGTGATAGATATCTAAGGCTTAACTTGACAAGAACAAGTGGAAAGACAACCTTCAAAGGTTACCTAGAACACACAAGTACATGAGTACGTGTAAACAGAAATCCCAAGGGAAACCCCAAGTGCTCTACAACAAAGAACTCAAGGTTTTATAAAGACAACATACATGTGACCTAGTTGACCCGTTTGACCCATTGGTGACAGTATATGTTGTAAACCATTTAAACAAACATAATCATACATGGTTAACATTCCAATGGATCACATATGTTGCTACATTCCCAATGCATTGCTTAGATCATCATACTATGTAAATATCATACAAGTTATGTAAGTCCTTAACAACTAGCATGCTCAGTGTATCCATAACACAACTAGTGCATCATATAAAGGTCAAATCATGCATAACCTACTCATATGACCCATAACTATGAATTAGCATAAACAGGCCAAAATAGATAATTTACCAATTAATCATCCATACTAGCCACAACACATTCAACATGTCTATTACATTCAACATACATCAAGATGATCAATTTCCAGTCCCAAACATGATGCCCTAGTTACTAATCAATATTCAATACCATACATGACCATCAAGGTTCATCAATCCCACATGATCAACTAAGCATTCATACAACTCCAATAACACATTCTAACATATTGGATATCCATAATAAACACTCTAGCATGATCCTATCATCAAGAACATGTCTAAATCATCATATCCAAAGTTCATCAAAAATAAAGTTCCCCTTTTGGGAAAGTACATCCCAAAATCCATTATACACTCAATGTATATGTGACAACTCATTCAAAACACACTCGATTTCGATTTCTGTGTGCCAATGCAGTAGACCAGTGATGGAACACTCTTACCATGTGATGAAACACTCTCACCATGTAACGCAATTTTCGGGACGAAAATTCTTTCAACATGGGGATAATGTGACATCCGGTAATTTTCTGTTACCAAACTCCGTTAGTTCCGTTAAGTTTTGCATACACGTGTCGTAAGCACACACTAGTTGTCGTTTGACGTTTGTGACCTAATAATAATTAATAATGTTAATTTAATTATAATATAGTTGATTAGATGATTATTGTGTTATGTTTATGTGTTTACGCGATTTAAAAATTATTCGGGAATTTTATCGCGTAACGCGGAAACGCGTGTGTTAATTCGTATGTTGTGTGTTTTATAAAGATAAAATATATAATTGTTATTACTAGTTTATATATTTGTTATATGGTTAAAAACACTTTTAAAAAGAAGTTAAAAGCTGAATTTTTAAAATACAAGTTAAAAGGGCTAAAAGGGTAACTTGTGTTAATTAAACTAAACAAAAAAATACCCTGGCCCCCACTTCCAACCCACGGTCGCGCACAGCCATTCTCCAGCCTTCTCCCTGCGATTTTCAGCCTATAATTATCAATTGATCATGGTTTTGGTCGATTTCAAGTGCTAAATTGCGAATTGAACCTTCATTAACAAGTACACACGTGGATTAAAGGTTAGTTTGGATGTTTTTGTGGATTTCTCCTTAGGGCCGAACCCTAGGCTGCAAAATTGGTGTTCATGAGGCTGAATTTTGATGTTTTGTTGATGCTAGTGTGTTAGTTAGATTGTATGTATGTTGTTTAACATTGATTATGCAAGAAAACTACGCTTTTGAGTGGTTGATCATGAACTTTGATGAACATGAACCCTAATTCGAAAATTAGGATGATTATGTGGAATTGACTGTGGTTTGATGTTGTTGGGATGTTAATTAGGTTGTATGAATGCTAGCAAACATGAATTATGCAAGAAATTGTTGATTTTGATGCTTGGATCATACCTTACAGTTAATAGTAACTTTTGTGCATGAACTTGATAATTCAAGGATGAATTGATGGTATTAGGGTGTTAATGATGTTGTATGAACATTGGGATTATGATATGAATGCTAGATTGTTGCTATGAATGCTAGAAATCTTAGGTTGGATGTTGTTGTTCATGTTTTGCTAAAAGTAGAAACTTTTTAGATATGGATGAATGAATCATGGTAGTTTGATGTTGTTGATCATAGTTAGTTGTTGTTATGAGCTTGAAATAGTATATCATTGATGAATTATATGTACATTGAGTGTTTACTAGATTTTGGGATAAACTTTCCTAAAAGGGAAACTTTATTTTTGATGGACATTGGATATTTGTAATTTGACATGTTCATGACATTAGGATCATGCTAGAATGATTCTTATGGATGTCTAAAGTGACAGAATCTGTTAATTGAGTTGTATGGAATGTTTATTTGGTTATTGGGTGATTTATGTACTTGGAGATCATGTATGGTTTTGTATGTTGACTAGTAACTACATCACGTTTGGGACTGGAAATCAATCATCTTGATGTATGTGGTATGTATTGGACATATTGAATGTGTTGTGAATTAGTAGGGATGATTATTTGGTAAATTATCTGTTTTGACCCGTATATGCTAATTCATGGTTATAGGTCATACAAGTAGGTTATGCATGATCGGACCTTTTATATGGTACAATAGTTGTATTATGGATACACTGTATATGCTCATGTCTGTTTAAATGGTTTGCAACACATAATGTCACCAACGGTCAAACGGGTCAACTAGGTCACATGTATGTTGTCTTTATAAAACCTTGAGTTCTTTGATTGTAAAGCACTTAGAGTTTCCTTGGGAATTTCTGTGTACATGTACTTATGTACTTGTGTATTCTAGGTAACCTTTAAGGGTTGTCTTTCCACTCATTTTTGTCAAGTTAAGCCTTAGATATCTATCACGCTTATCAGGTGAGTTCATGCCCCACTGTTTACTTAATCTCTTTTTGGGGGAGATAGCATACTGGTAATGTTACAAACGTTTTATTCATTTAAGATGTGTATGATATTAATATAGTGATGTTTACCATGATAAAGTCCTCACACTTTTGAATTGTTAATATTGAATAGCGGGGAAACTTGGGTAGTACTACTGGGTCTGACGAGCCCCACCTGTGTGACTCGAGGTCAACCGGGTGCAATTTGTCCTATGTACATTTGTCATGACATGGTAAGTCGTGACGGGAGGCAAACATAACACAATCAGCTTCAATTGCGAAATCACTATATATTAATATCTATTTGTTAATGGACTTGCTATCTATTACAATGCACATGCTTATATATATCACGATTGTTAAACTGCTATGTTTAAACGCAATCTCTTGAACTCACCAACTATTGTGTTGACTTTTAGTATGCTATTCTCAGGTCGTTAATCCGGATTGCCAGTAGGAGCACTGCACGAATCAAGCATGCATCCTAACACTTAAACAATGATACATTTGTTTATCTTTACATTTTGGGTTTTAAACAGTTGGTTGGCGCATGTTTTGCCATTTTATACATTTTTATATTTTGGGTTTGTTTTATTACTATACGCTTCCGCATGATTTTTAAAGTTTGAACTTTGGTTTGTTATGTTAAACGTGGCATATAGAGTCGTTCTGAGTAACTGTTGACTATGATCCTGGTTTGTTCACACGCCTCATGGTAAAACTCCGCACGTGGATTTTGAGGGTGTGACAGATTGGTATCACAGCCATTGGTTATAGAGAACTAGGTTGCATGCACACTAGACTATAACCGCACACAGTTAGTTAGTTACTTGTTCCTGAATTCTCTTACTGTATACTCATTGGCATACACAAATCACACTCTCTACAGCATGGCATCATCATCGAGAGCACCTGGTAAACGACCAGCATCACCCACCCGATCCGAGTCCCCCCCTCCTAGACCAGTACCCGACGATGGACTTGACTGGCCTCGTTTGGACTACCCACAAGGTGAGTTTGACTGGGATCAACCATTTGTGCCACCTGAACGCGACCCTCCACGAGACTGGAGTTTCTACCCTGAGTTCGTAGATCATCTTATGTATAGAGAACGTGTACCTACATCGAGACCCAGAACTAGGACCAACACTGAGCAACCATTACCTTCACTTCCACGGACGGTACAGTCCAACGAGCAGGTGATTGCTGCATCGGTGGCAACACTGGACATGGAACAACACCGGGTCCGGCGACTCACGAGCGATGTCTGTACACTACAGCACGAGGTGTACACGCTACGACACCAGCTGGATGCACTCGAGGAGCATCATGGTAAGACCTTGGAGGGGGTGTTACCAAATAAGGGACGGTTACCAGACGCTTAGTGGACGCATGACCGCACGAGAGCAGCGCGACAAAACAGCCGACAACAGGATTGCTGCATTAGGAGCTCAGTTGGCGGCGCTTCAGATCGCCATAGCTCCTGCTCCTGTGGAGGCCCCCGAGGAGGAGGAGGAACCAGAAGAGGAACCTAAGGGAGAACCTGAGGAAGAACCTGTAGAGATGGATGATGACAGTGATGGTTCAGACATAGTTGATTGATTCTATTCTATTTCCTTTAAACGACTTAGACTATGTAGCGTTTCTTTATTTTGGAACCTATGTGGGAAGAGTTGTTTCCCCACCCGAACAACAAACTCAAATTTTAACATTGATAAATGAGTTGTGACTCAATTGCAATTTATTTACCTTTGGTTATTATTTTTGTTATGAATGTTGTGGTTGTGATGATTCATTACTTTCTTATTGTTTACTATACTTCAATGAGATAAATATGTATGATGTTACTCATTATTGTATTTGTGAATGTAAAGTGAATAATGGATGCCCGAGGACATGGACGTGGTCGAGGACGCGGGCGCGGGCGTGGACGCGGGCGCGGGCGTGGACGTGGTGCCGGTGACCAAGGTGCCGGTGACCAAGGTGCCGGTGACCAAGGCGCCGGTACTATTAATATGACCCCTGCGGAATCGGCTGCTCTAATACAGGCACAAGTCCAGGCAGCGGTGGCTGCTGCCCAAGTAGGACAGTCCGCAGGTAAACAATAATGGAAAAGTTTGTCAAATACCCTAGTTAATCGAATAAGATATCTAATCAATATTTATCGTGTTAAAGAAGGACCACCAGCGTGTACTTACAAGTCCCTTATAGACTGTAAGCCACACACCTACAGTGGAACCGAGGGAGCTGTAGGGTTGGTAAGGTGGTTTGAGAAGACGGAGTCCGTGTTCCCCAAGTGTAACTGTCCACCTGCTGACCAGGTGAAATACGCTACGGGAACGTTGGATGGTGCAGCATTGTCCTTGTGGAACGCTCAAGTGCAGATGCTAGGGCAAGCCATGGCAAATGAACTCAGTGAAATGAATTTAAAGATATGATGACCGAGGAGTACTGTCCTCGAAGCGAAGTCCAAAAGCTGTAAATGGAATTTTGGCAGCTGAAAATGCAAGGTTCAGAGATCGAGGCTTATACCACGAGAACTCATGAGCTGGCCACCTTATGTCCAGGGATGGTGAACTAGATGCACAAGCGAGTGGAACATTACATTCGGGGATTGGTGCCAGAGATTAGGAGTATGGTGACTTCCTCCAACCCGGCTACTATCCAGCAAGCTATCCGCCTAGCCCACAAACTGACTGATGAAGTTGTGGAGCAAGGACGGTTACCAAAACGGGGCGCTGCGGCGAGCGTGCCTGACAACAAGAGGAAGTGGGATGCCTCCAACACCAACAACAACAACAATAAATCATCATCGTCCGGTGGTCAACATCAAACTCAGCAACAACCACCGCAGCAACAACAAAGGAGGTTCGACAACAATCGTAATTTCAACCAGTCAACCTCGAACAATCAAGGATCGAGCGGCAATGGTGGTAAACAGGCTAGGTGCCCACGGTGCAACTATCATCATGTTGGAAGATGTGACAATTACAAGTGTCAGTGGTATGGCAATATGGGACACTTGGCCAAGGATTGCCGTGGCGAGTTGGTTAGGAAGCCACAGCAATCTTAGGAGACTCCAAAGGGTTGTTTCGAGTGTGGAAAGGAGGGGCACCACAGGCGAAACTGCCCGCAACTGAGGAAGAACGGTAATGGCAATGGCCAAAACAACAACAACCAAGGGAGAACCTTCATCATTGGCTTAGGTGAGGCTCTAAATGACCCTACAACTGTTACTGGTAGGTTTTCTGTCAATGGATGCTTTGCTACAGTACTGTTTGATACTGGAGCCGATAGGAGTTTCATATCCTTAAAGTTCTGTAGTCTCCTAAGTGATATCCCTTCTGCTTTAGAATCAAAATACACCGTAGAGTTGGCTGACGGTAAACAGATCCATTTAACACACATCCTTAGGGATTGTAAGATAGAGCTCGCTGGTCATACTTTCACTATAGATCTTATGCCTGTTACACTAGGAAGTTTCGACGTTGTGGTAGGCATGGATTGGCTCTCTAATAAGCAAGCGGAAGTCATATGTCACGAGAAAATCATAAGAATTCCTGTCGGTGATAAAATCCTCACAGTCCGAGGTGATAGGAGTGGTGCAGTGATGCGCATTATCTCTTACATGAAAGCACAAAAGCTATTGCGAAAAGGTCGTTTGGCTCTTTTGGCACTCGTCACCGATAAGCAAGCGGAAGAAAGAAAAATAGAGGACATTCCAGTGGTACGAGACTTTCCAAAGGTGTTTCTAGAGGATCTTCCTGGACTACCACCTCATCGTCAAGTGCAATTCCAAATCGACCTGACTCCCGGTGCAGCCTTGATTGCTAGAGCACCTTATCGATTAGCACCGAACGAACTACAGGAGTTGTCATCACAACTTCAGGAGCTTCTAGATAAGGGCTTTATTCGACCTAGCACATCACCTTGGGGAGCCCCTGTTCTCTTTGTTAAGAAGAAAGATGGCACATTCCGAATGTGCATCGATTATAGAGAGTTAAACAAAGTCACAGTCAAGAACCGATACCCTCTACCTCGTATCGGCGACTTGTTTGATCAGCTTCAAGGATCAAGCTATTATTCGAAGATTGACTTGAGGTCTGGTTATCATCAACTCAGAGTCCGTGAGGAATACATTTCCAAAACTGCATTCCGTACTCGTTATGGTCATTACGAGTTCTTGGGCATGCCTTTTAGGTTGACTAATGCACCTGCGGTGTTCATGGACCTCATGAATCGCGTGTGCAAACCCTATCTTGATCAGTTTGTTATTGTGTTTATCGATGACATACTGATATACTCTAAGACCAAGGAGGACCATGAAGAGCATCTACGATTAATCTTAGAATTACTGAAGAATGAGCAACTGTACGCCAAATTCTCTAAGGGTGACTTTTGGATACGCGAGGTGTAATTTCTAGGTCGCACTGTTAATGAGAAGGGTATACATGTTGATCCTGCCAAGATTGTGGCGATAAAGAATTAGGCTATACCTAAGACACCTAGTGAGATAAGACCATTTCTGGGATTATCAGGGTATTACCGATGATTCATAGAGGGATTTTCTAAGATTGCACAACCTCTCACAGCTTTGACCCACAAAGGGACGGCGTACAAATGGGGTGAAAGTCAAGTGGCAGCTTTTCAGCTATTAAAACAGAAACTCTGTAGTGCACCGATACTGGCACTGCCAGAGGGGACAAATGATTTCGTGGTGTATTGTGACGCATCCATTCAAGGATTGGGTTGTGTCCTGATGCAACGTGACAAAGTGATAGCTTACGCCTCGAGACAACTGAAGGTTCACAAGAAGAACTATACTACCCATGACCTGGAATTAGGTGAAGTGGTTTTTGCCTTAAAGATTTAGAGACATTACTTGTACGGCACCAAATGCACTATATACACCGATCACAAGAGTCTTCAACATATCTTTGAGCAAAAGGAGTTGAATATGAGGTAGGGGCGTTGGGTGGAACTTTTGAATGATTATGATTGCGCTATCAAGTACCATCCTGGAAAGGCGAACGTAGTTGCCGATGCCTTAAGCCGAAAAGAAACAGCTAAACCCAGGCGTGTGCGAGCTTTGCAGCTTACAATCAGTACCCATCGGCCTGAACAAGTTATGGAAGCACAGATAGAGGCATTGAAAGAGGAAAACATTAGTTCTCAGTCATTACGGGGAATGGATAAACAATTGATAGTAAAAGAGGATAGAATTCGGTACTTCATGGATAGACTTTGGGTGCCTGTCTATTGAAATCTGAGGGATTTGGTTATGAGTGAGGTGTTGGACCAAAAGAACCAATGAGCCAGATCAGAAAAACCTCTAAGTCCCACAAGACATCACAACAACTGCTGAAAGCTTCATCAGCAGTTTGACAAAGACTGAAGACTCAACAGCTGAAGATCCCAAGTACTCAAGACTTCAAGTACTAATGACTCAAGTGCTGAAGATCAACAGCTGAAGAACTGAAGAACTGAAGAACTGAAGATCAACAACTGATGGACAAAGTATGAAGACAAAGACTGAAGACATCAGCTGATGACAACTACTGAAGTCATCATCTAATGAAACATCTGAAGATCAAAGTCTGAAGACCAAGTGCTGAAGCTTCAGAGTTTGTCACAACAGCTGAAGAAGTTGTCTTCAGTTGTTGTGATGGTTTTTCTCTTTCAGTAGTTTGTATTTTCTCCTTTCAGTAGTTTGTACAACAGCTGAAGAGTTTGTTCTTCAGCTGTTATAGTTTAGTAGTTGTAAACGACCGAAGAGCTTGTTCTTTAGTCGTTGTAATACTTTCAGTAGTTTCTTTTCTTCAGTAGTTTGTAATAAGTTAGAACACTTAGCTTTTTGTAAGAAGATGTCAGCTGTTTGACATCTTCAGTAGTTTAGTGTTCTTTTAGTAGTTTGTTAATAACCGTTTGATGTCACTATCAAGTGACATCAGCATACGTCATTTCTCCTATAAAAGGGGATGACCTAATTGTAATCCTTGCCGAAACGTGTGAGTAATAGACAATACCTTTTTGGCAGAATTGTTCTCTCTCTCTATATGTCTACTGTTACATGCAAAATCATATGTGTTCTTGCTATAATTGCTAATTCTCGTGCTAAATCCGCTGCGAATACAACCTAATTGATCAAACTAGAGGCTGAGATCCTGTCAAATGGTATCAGAGCAGGTTAATCATTGATCGATTTCACTATTGATCATTGAAACTGCTCTTTTGATCTCTACGTTTGATCGAATTAGTTATAGAGATTGAGACTCTGCTGTTTCTGGCCGTTAAACTCAAGGTTCTCGTGGTTTTGAGCTATATTTGTTTTGTTTAAACTTGATTTTGACTGAAATCTGAGATGGCGACACCAACTAACGATCCTCATAATACTGGCTCCTCAACAAAGCCTCAGATGCTTGTGAGGAGTGAGTATAACATATGGCAACGTCGTATGCTCCACCACTTGTCTGTCAACAGTTCTGGTTGTTGGAAGTCAGTGGTGCATGGACCATACAAGCCTCTGGTGAGCGTTCCTGAATCAAATGAGCAGCTTCCGAAGAAACCTGATCAATATTCGGACGAAGATCTTAAGCTGGTCGAGATTGATGCTAAAGCCCATGGAATTTTAGCTATGGCAATTCAAAATGAGATCTATTCTGGACTTTTGCATCATGAAACTGCTCATGATCTCTGGGTTGCTCTGAAGGAACAATTCGGAGGAACCAATGAGGTCTTAGCAAATACTAGGGAAATCCTCACCCAACAATATGATACATTCTCTCATAGGAAGGGTGAGACGCTGACTCAACAGTATGAGCGATTCTCTTGTCTTATTTCTGAACTGAAAATGGTTAAACAAGAGTATTCCAATAGTCAGATGAACAACCGCTTTCTTAGATCCCTGCCTGAGAGATGGGACACTTATACCATTGTCCTACGCTCCAGTGCAAATCAGGACACTCTATCTCTCACCCAACTTCATGGGAAACTGCTTACATTTGAAAGAGAGATAGAACAGAAAAGGAAGCTGTCGTCATCTGGCAAGCTTACTGATGACTTTGTCTCAGGCAATGCTGCCTTGATAAGTCAAGAGTGAGAATATGCTACATCTGAGAATGCCTATGAAGAGCATATTGATTTCTCTAGCAATTCTGAACATACTTTTGTTGGTGTTGATAGTAGTTCAGGAGGTAGCAGTGATAATTTATGCTTTCTGATGGAGGAATTAAAGAACATTCCAGATGATGATCTGGAAGAGATGGATATTTTGAGTCAAATGGCTATGATAAATATCAGATCTCAAAAGTTCTACAAGAGAACTGGGAGGAAATTTCCTGGTCTCTCTGGCAAAACCAAAGTTGGTTTTGACAAGAGCAAGTTGAGGTGTCACAAGTGCCAGAGGCTTGGACACTTTTCTAGAGAGTGTAGATCATCTGGATCTAACTCCTCTGCACCCTTTGGACTTTTCCAAGCAATAGCTCACAGCACAGAGGCAACACTCCATCAGTTCCAGTCATCCATCACCAGCACAGGCATCACCTACATACTTTGTGCCTCAGGGTCATATGCCATACCCATACCCCTGCTACTACATGCCTCAGCCAAGTCAAGTTCAAGTACCCCCTGCTCAGCAACCACATGCCCTCCCTGAGCCTCAATCTTCCCAATCTCATCATCAACCCCAACCTCAACAACACATCTTCTTCACCCCAGGAGTTGTTGAATGGAGTAGTTTACCAGATGATTTATCTGGTCAAGAACAACTATTCCAAGGTGCTGGTCAACATGGTGGTGATCATCCTTTAGGGAACCTTGCTCTCATGGCCCTGGAGTCCGGTGATGGTTCATCCTCCAATGCTTCATCACAGGTATCTTCTGAGGCTAAAGCCAAGCTTTGTTCTGATTCATGCATAGCAGCATTTGCTTCTATTCGAGAGGCAAATGTAGCTTTAATTGATAAAAACCTTGAGCTAGAGCAAACCATTTCCAAAAAGAAAGCTGAATTTGAGGCTGCACTTAATGATAAAAATGATGAGATTAAAAGCTTAAATGCCAAATAAAAGATGATAAGGCTAGGGAAGATGTACTTCTAGAGAAGTACAGAGACCTCAAGGAAACTCTTGCAACCACCTAAGTAGAGTGTGATCGATGGGTGCAATCCTGCAAGGGTTTTGAAATGCTTCTTAGTAAGCAATCAGCTTCCAATGTGAAGTTTGGCATTAGTTATAATCACACTGCTCCTCCTACAGATTTCACTTCAAGAGCAGAAGTTGAATCTGATGGAGAGAGCAATAACCAATCCTTCTCATCATGTTACTTACTATCCGATACAGCATCATCAGAGGTAGAGGTCAGTATTTCCTCCCAAAACCAATCAGCTGATGCTACAACAGCTGATGGTTCAAATGCTGACTGTCACTTGATCAACAAGTTGATCAACTCAGGTGTTGTCTCTAGAAGTACTGAAAGTACTGGAGAGCAAGTGATAACACCTGAATTTCAAACCCCAACACTTGCATGTACTGAAGAGAAGAAAACTGCAAGTAGAAAGGGTTTGAAGCCTAATGAAGAGGATGTCAGGAAAGCAGGTACTACAAGGAAGAAAACTGCAAGTACTGACAGCAAACAGCTGAAGAACAAGTCTTCAGCAGTTTCATCCTCTTCAATAGATGATCAACATAAGATGAAGAAGAAGCAATGTGAGATATGTGGCTTGTTCAATCATCTTACTGATGATTGCTGGTACAAAAGAGGTTCCAAACTTAAACAAAAGGAGAAAATTAAAGAGCACATGAATACAATGAAAAATGAGTTTGAGACCAAGTTTGTACTAGCAACATCAAAGCCTGAAACCCCTAAGCCCAAAAGCAAATCCAAAAAGAAGGTAGGGATTACTCAGGCAACAGCTGAGGTTGCTCAAAAGAAGATGGTGCAACACAGGAATCCATCATCAGCAAGCCCCAATGTGTCTGAAGAGCTGAAAGCTTTATCACAAAGTCAGACACAACTTGTGATGATGGTTCAACATCTAATGGGAAGAGTCAACCAATTAGATGCTCCTGTGTTAAAACCACAGAAAAGGAAATCCAAGCCAAAGGGTTCCTCTTCTACACCATCTCCTTCACCTCAGGCTGTCACACATAACACACCAGTTAGTGTCGCACTTGTTGTTGAGAACAGACCCAAAACCAAAAAGGTTTGGGTCTCTAAAACTAACTAACTTGTGGTTATGATTGCAGGGTTCTTCAACATGCCAAAGAAGCATCTGGTATGTAGACAGTGGAGGATCCATGCATATGATAGGAAGCAGTTCTCTTCTTAATGACTACTCTCAAGGAAAGAAGGGATTTGTCTCCTTTGGCAATGATGCAAAGGGTTACATTATCGGAAAAGGCTTTGTTTCCAATGGGGAAATAAGGTTTGATGATCTTAACCGTGTGGAGAATCTCAAGTACAATCTCTTGAGTGTCAGTCAAATGTGTGATAAAGGCCATGTTGCCCTTTTCACAAGCCAGAATGTCGGATTCTGTCATCCAAAGTTCTAAATTTGATTGACAAGGTGTTGGATGAATATACTCTCCTGAAGGCCAACAGGATAGGAAGTGTATATGCCTTAGATCTTTCCAAAAAGATAGATCTAAAAGGCCATCCTTGTCTATTCTCCAAGGCCTCTCCTCAAGAATCTACTCTATGGCATAGAAGGCTGGGGCATGTTAATCTCAAGAACATGAATCAGCTGATAAGCCATGGTTTAGTAAGAGGATTGCCTTTGAAGGAGTTCAAGTGTGAAGACAACTGCACTGCTTGCTTGAAGGAAAACAACACAGAGTTTCATTCCCTCCAATAGAAGAACCAAAGTCCACTGCCTGCTTACAACTCTTGCACATGGATCTCTTTGGTCCTGTCAGGGTGATGAGCATGGCAAAGAAGAAATACTGTCTGGAAATTGTGGATGATTACTCCAGATATGTATGGACTTTCTTCTTGCTCACCAAGGTTGAAGCTGCCAAGGCTATTATGAACTTTGTATTATTTGTGGAGAAGCAGTATTCCCTGCAGGTCAAGTGTGTGATGAGTGACAATGGACAGAGTTTAGAAACCACACACTTGATGACTTCTACCTGTCTAAGGGAATTTAAAGGCAGAATGGAGTGGTTAAGAGAAAGAACAGGACTCTCATTGAAGCTGCAAGGTCAATGCTGGCTGACTCAAGATTGCCACTGACCTTTTGGGCTGAAGCTGTCAACACAGCTTGCTATGTGCAGAATAGAGCATTTGTGAATCAGAGGTTGATGAAGACTCCTTATGAAGTACTTCATCATTTGGCCCTCTGATTTCCTTCTTTAGAGCCTTTGGGTGTCCATGTTTCATTCTCAACACTAGCAATCCACTCCAGAAGTTTGCTAGTAAGGTGGATGCAGGGTATTTTGTTGGTTATTCATCAACTTGCAAGGCATACAGAGTTTTCAATTGTAGGACAAAGATGGTTGAAGAAACTCTGCATGTCAAGTTCAATGAATCTACAAAGGACAAGATTCCACAAAACCCTATGGAGTTGTTTGATATGGACATACTGCAATATGTTCCTTATCAACCTCCAGCTGTTGTGCCTGTCAACAGTTCTCCACCTGGTGGTACTGATGATGATGTAGTCAGTACTCACCTTTTCAGGTTTAGTGACCACCTGCCTGAGTCCACTAAACTTGATGCTCCTGTAGCTTCAGCAGCCCCATCCACAACAAATGCTGATGAGATTTCTACATGCTCTACTTCATTTGAGCTGCCATCTCCTACATGGTTTCAAGAATCTTCATCACCATCTATTGCTGCTGAAAGTCCTACAAACACTTGCACTGATCTTATAGTCTATCAAGAGCTGAAGAATCACCCCACATCTCAAATCATTGGTGATATCAATGCTGGAGTTTCAACCAGGAATCAATTGCCCAACTTCTACTTCTATGCTATCTTCATCAGTCAGCAAGAGCCAAAGAACTATCATGTTGCATTAAGAGACAATGGATGGGTTGAAGCAATGCAGCTTGAGCTTCTTCAGTTCAGAAAACAGCAAGTGTGGGAGCTTGTTCCTTTACCCCAAGGTAAGTGTGCAATAGGCACTAAATGGGTATTTAGGAACAAAACAGATAAAAGGGCCAAATAGTTAAGAACAAGGCCAGGCTGGTTGTCCAGGGGTTTGCATAAGAGGAAGGCATTGATTATGATGAAACCTTTGCTCCTGTAGCCAGACTGAGGCAATTAGATTGTTCTTAGCTTATGCTGCCTTTCATAGTCTTAAGGTTTATCAAATGGATGTCAAAAGTGCCTTCTTATATGGTAAAATAAAGGAGGAAGTTTATGTGTGTCAACCGCCAGGCTTTGAGGACAATAAACATCCTGATTAGGTGTATAAGCTTGATAAGGCTCTTTATGGGCTGAAGCAAGCTCCTAGAGCCTGGTATGAGACACTCTCAACTTTTCTTCTAGAAAATAAGTTCACTAGAGGCACCATTGATAAAACCTTATTCATCAAGACTGTGGGATAGCATAAGCTCCTTGTTCAAATTTATGTAGATGACATAATTTTTGCATCCTCTGATCCACAATTGTGTGATGAATGCACAAAGTTCATGAAGCAAAAGTTTGAAATGAGTGCTATAGGGGAATTACAGTTCTTTCTAGGTTTGCAAATCAAACAAAGGGCTGATGGAATCTTTATTCATCAGTCCAAATACACAAAAGAGTTGTTGAATAAGTTTGATTTACAAAACTGTAAGCCCTGTTCTACTCCTATGAGCAGCATCACACAACTGGATGTAAATCAGAAAGGTAAAGCGGTTGATGAAACCCTTTACAGATGTATGATTAGGTCCTTGATGTACCTTACAGCTTCTAGACCAGACATCATGTTTGCATCATGTGCCTGTGCTAGATTTCAGGATGCACCTAAAGAATCCCATTTGATTGCAGTCAAAAGGATCTTTAGATATTTGCAAGGTACCCAATCACTAGGTCTTTGGTATTCAACTGGGCATTCTTGCAAATTAGTTGCTTTCTCTGATAATGACTATGCAGGATGCAAAGTCACCAGAAAATCCACTTCTGGTGGTTGCCAATTCCTAGCAATTGTTTAGTTTCTTGGCAGAGTAAGAAACAAACGTCAATTGCTACATCCACTGCTGAAGCTGAGTACATTGCTGCTGCAAGTTGTACATCTCAGGTACTTTGGCTTCAGAACCAACTTTTGGATTATGGCATTACAGAGACTAAGACTCCATTATTAATGGATAGTGCTTCAGCTCTTTGCATTGTTAAAAATCCAGTCCAGCACTCTAGGACCAAACATATTGAGATCAGAAATCATTTTATTCGGGATTGCTATGAAAAGGTCTGATTGATCCAAAGTTTGTGCCTAGTGCTGATGGGCTTGCAGATATCTTTACTAAGCCTTTAGATAGTGCCACATTTCAAAATTTGGTACTAAGGCTTGGTATGCTGCAGCTAGAATAATTTGACCAATACTGATGTTCTCAGTTCACAAGTACTGATGAGCATTAGTATGCAAAGGTCAAATATAAGTACTGATGAGTAATTTAGTCTTCAGCATTTTCACAACTACTGAAGACTAACATGCTTCAAAGTACTGAAGTACACTATTTGTTAAAAACAACTGATATAGTTACAACTACTCATGTGGTTATAACTACTGATGAACAATTTTCAAACAAATAAGTACTGAAGAACAAATTTTGTTCACAAGTACTGATATGTAATCTTACATAAGTACTGAAAGACAAAATTTGTTCACCAGCTCTGAAGTATATTTCATCAGCACTTGTGAACATCTTATCACAAGAGCTGAGGAATAAATATTCACAAGAGCTGAAGGGCCAATGAAACATCTGGAACTCAGTCAAAGAGCTGATGAGTAAATGTAGAGGTGAGAATGAAACAACTGAATTGACGGAAACAGCTGATGAGTAACTTTACTTTTCAGCTGATACCTACTTCTGCTGTTTCATACCCAATCAACTGAAGGACAAAACCATGACTTCAGTAGTTTCATAACTACTGATGATTAACACCAAGTCCTCAGTTGTTTACAACAACTGAAGCAAAACCATGTCTTCAGTAGTTTACAGCTACTGATGTCAGTAGTTTACAACTACTAGAGACTAACACCAAGTATTGAGTTGTTACAACGTCTGAAGATGAAAACCATGTCTTCAGTAGTTGATAACTACTGAAGGCTAACAACAAGTCTTCAGCCGTTTAAAACATCTGAAGGACAAAACCAAGGTCTCAGTAGTTTCAACTACTGAAGACTAACACCAAGTCCTCAGATGTTACAACCACCTAAGGTTCATACCACGTCATCAGTAGTTTCAACAACTGATGACTAACACCAAAACCTTCAGTAGTTTTCTTTCAGCCTTTGCCATACCCTATAAATACCCAACCTTGAGAGCTTTTCATTCTCACTTGACCTAAATTTCCAAAACCTCTGAAACTTCCCATACACCATTAATGGCGCCCATGCAACTCAAGCCTCGACACAACTGTGTCGCATACCTCACCAAATCGCCATTCTGGTCAAAATTCCATAATGCCGTAGATCTGATGATCGAATCACCATACCAAACGACCTTCCTAATAAATCCAACCATATACACCAATTCCCTATCAGAGTTCTGGACGAACATAACCGTTCAAACTGGAGAGAACGACAGCGAGGTCTCTCTCCGGTCGTCCATGAACAACAACCCAGTGGTCATCACTCCAGCTATCATCCGACAAACCCTAAAGCTGGAGGATGCCACCTTCCCAACCGACTACCCAAAGACACCCTTGATCAATCTTTTGCTGCTTATGACTATCAGGGTGACCTCTCAGCCTCAACCCTGCTGAAGAAACATTTCCTTGATCCAGAAAGACTTATCTTCCACATGGTGAATGTTTGTCTGGCCCCGAAGACATCCTCATGGGACCAGATGTCCTCTAGGTGGCAGCAGGTATTGTATTCTATCCTTGAGAAACAACCTTTAAACTTAACTGAAATAATTTTTTCGGAACTCAAGGACATGGCCACAAAACCATTTGCAAACCGTTGGATTTTATATCCTCGGTTCATTATGGCCATGATAGAGAGCCAGCTTAATACTGAGGGACTAGTTGGCACTGGAGTCCCTGCCATGGCTGTATTAGCTAAGGTATACTCCAGGCACAACAGCAACCAAACACTCAAAAAGGCTACCAAGCTACGAAAACCCACACAGCTGGAACCCACAGCCTCCACCTCACAATCCAAAGTCCCCACCAAACCCAAACCCAAAAGAAAACCCAAAAAGGCTACTCAAGGAGATGAGTCCCCTAAGGATGCCCCTGCACAACAAACGGAGGAAGTGACTGCTGGCCAGATTCTCCCAGCAGTCACCACGACTCCACCTACCACAACCGCACAGGTTTCCTCTTTACAGGAGCCTGATCCATTTCAAGGGCCGCCACACATCTGGAATCTTTCTCAATTGAGAAGATTGCCATTGAAGAGCACATTCCTCCACATGTGCAATCTGCTTCGAGCCCATCTCCCACTGAAACCGCCCCTCAAAGCCCTACCTTTATAATCGCCAAAGTGTTGACCCATCTGAACACTCCACCCTCTCCGCAGAACCCAATCACAACTGGGGTATCTCCAACCGAATAGAGGGTGGAAACAAGTGTTAGTGGGAGCCCACAACACCGAGAATCACATGTCTCATCTCCAGTGTGGCTAGGGAGATAAGATAATCTGGTGAGGCTGCCACTTCCCCTGCATCAACATCTGAGCAGGAAGAAGCTGGTACCATCACTAAGACCTCACCAGAGGAAACTACCGATGATGGATCCAATCCAGAGGCTGGAAGTCCCCAGAACCAAGACAAAGGGGCACAGGCAACTACTGAGCCATACTCAGTGCATGTACATCCTGACACAGTCAGGAGGTCAGGTGATTTAGTGTAAACTGATGATGACCTGAGCTTCTTCTTTGATGTAGTTGCTCAAAACACCATTCTTGAGGAGGAGGTGAGCAGACTGAAAGAGCTGCTCGCCAAATTCTCCCAAGAACAAAGTCCATCTGCCACCATACGCCCACAGATGGCACCTTCACATGAAGGTCTCCCAAATACTCAGCCACTCCCACAAACTCAGCCACCAGCCATTGCTTCTGGCACTAGTTCTCAGGACCAGAACCCTCCTTAGCAATTAGTTGCTATCCTCCAAAATTCCCTGCCTCTCATCACACCAATAATCATAGACATTATGATGAAAACCCTTGATGAGAGGCTTCCCTCACAAATACAACCCTTGGTGGAGGTTGATGTAGCTAAAGTGCTTTCTGATAGTCAAACCCTAACCAATGCAACCAAAAAGGGGGAGACATCAGTGAAAACAAAGAGGAAGAGGGTAGAGGAGGAGAAAGAAGTAGTGGAAGAGGTGGAAAACGAGAGGGATGTGGTTGAGGAGACTGAGAGGGTGAAGGGGAAGGAGAAGGAGAGGGAGGAGAGAGCTGAACAGATCAAAGTGGCTGAAATCCGAAATCCTCAGTGTCACTTACAAAAAGAAGAAAGGAGAGAAGGAGAGAGAGAAGGTGGTGAAGGAGACTAATCTAGCAGTCCTGGTCAAGGAGGCTGATGCTTAGCATAGACGATCAATGGACTCTATCATTGATCAGCTGTTCAGGCAAGGCTTTGACAAGGACACTGCCATGCTAGATCAGGAAATTAGGAAGTTGGAGATAAAGGAGATAGAATACCGATGGACCAGTCATAGCCAAGAGGAGAGAAAGAGACTCGATGCTATGACTAGGTTTATTTCAAGGTACCTGGGGAGACCAGTCCTAGATGTGAGAGCTTGGACCAGGGACAGAATCTTGGCTATAGCCACCAAGATCTGTTCGGCTGGTGAATTTACCAAGGGACTGGTCGCAGAAGCCCTGTCAGAAGCCGGTGCTGGGAACAGGACTTTGCTAGTCAAACAGACTAAATCTTTCCTCATTTCTAGATTACTAGTAAAGCCTACCCAATCTCCCACACTAACACCTACCCAACCACAACCCATAAAACCAACCCCATCAGCATCAAAACCCATTACCGATGATACACCCTTGCAGAAGAAGAGAAGGGTGTTGAGGCTGCAAGAAGAAGAAGAAGAGGAGGATGAGGAAGATAGGCTGCCTCTCTCTACAGTCATATCTTTACCCAAAGCCAAACCTATGCCCATCACTCCCACCTCACAGATGGAAGCTGTGAAGGTTAAGCTTGAAGAAGAATAGCAGCATAGGCTACATGATGAGGAGCTGTTGAAAAGAGTAAATAAAGCCTATGCTGCTACCTCATCAATCACAAACATGAGGAAAGAAGCTCTAAGATTATTCACTTTAAGGCATACATTCCAATTTCAAAAGGACAAAGTGAGTATTTGGCCTGATCCCAGGGTGTCTCATAGAATTATGAAGAAATATACCAAAGAGATAAATGGCCTAGTGAAAAGGATTGTAGGTGAAGAGATCTCCTTGGCCATTGTAATATCACCCTGGGAGATCATAGAAGATTTCAATAAAACCTATCAGGCTAACCTCCCACCACAAAAGATGTTGGAGAACAGAGTTGTTAAAAAGGGGTTAGTCTACAAGAGGTTTGAGAAACTTCAGAGAAATGAGCTCCAGTTGTTCCTAGAGGGTAATCACCCAGATGAATTCGCCTATAGGGCCATAACAACTGTGGAGCTCAAAAGTGGTAAACAGGCCAAATACATCTCAGAGCTCTATGGGCCTGAAGGATTCTTTGAAGGTGAGGCAGAAGTACTTACCATGGAGGAACAAGTGATGTTTTTAGAGGCCTACACCAGAGAATCCTACAGGATCATAGTTGGGAAGTAGGTCTTATGGATGGGACAACAACTCTGTGTCCAGTTCCCCAAAACAGAGTTCCCATCCATACTATGCCAAACAAATTCTTAAGACCTCTTCCTAGGCCAGTGCTTAATTGGGTCATCTTCTAAGCTGATCAAGAAGGAAAAAGACCAATCTTCCTGCCATCAATAAGTGGGACAATAAATTGCTTAGAGGTTTTAGCTGCATTGGTTCAGGGGGAGATTGTTGGACTAAAAGAAACAATGAGCCAGATCAGAAAAACCTCTAAGTCCCACAAGACATCACAACAACTGCTGAAAGCTTCATCAGCAGTTTGACAAAGACTGAAGACTCAATAGCTGAAGATCCCAAGTACTAAAGACTTCAAGTACTGATGACTCAAGTGCTGAAGATCAACAGCTGAAGAACTGAAGAACTGAAGATCAACAACTGATGCACAAAGTCTGAAGACAAAGACTGAAGACATCAGCTGATGACAACTACTGAAGTCATCAGCTGATGAAACATCTGAAGATCAAAGTCTGAAGACCAAGTGCTGAAGCTGCAGAGTTTGTCACAATAGCTGAAGAAGTTGTCTTCAGTTGTTGTGATGGTTTTTCTCTTTCAGTAGTTTGTATTTTCTCCTTTTAGTAGTTTGTACAACAGCTGAAGAGTTTGTTCTTCAGCTGTTATAGTTCAGTAGTTGTAAACGACTGAAGAGCTTGTTCTTCAGTCATTGTAATACTTTCAGTAGTTTCTTTTCTTCAGTAGTTTGTAATAAGTTAGAACACTTAGCTTTTTGTAAGAAGATGTCAGCTGTTTGACATCTTCATTAGTTTAGTGTTCTTTCAGTAGTTTGTTAATAACCGTTTGATGTCACTATCAAGTGACATCAACATACGTCATTTCTCCTATAAAAGGAGATGACCTAATTGTAATCCTTGCCGAAACGTGTGAGTAATAGAAAATACCTTTTTGGCAGAATTGTTCTCTCTCTATATATGTGTTAACTGTTACATGCAAAATCATATGTGTTCATGCTGTAATTGCTAATTCTCGTGCTAAATCTGCTGCGAATACAACCTAATTGATCAAACTAGAGGCTGAGATCCTGTCACGAGGCACACAAGTCTAAATACTCTATACATCCTGGATCTGACAAGATGTACCATGATCTAAAGGCGCACTACTGGTGGCCTAACATGAAGTCGGATGTAGCTACATATGTGAGCAAGTGTTTTACCTGTTCGAAGGTAAAGGTGGAATACCAAAAACCATCCGGACTGTTACAGCAACCCAAGATACCAATGTCGAAATGGGAACAAATTTCTATGGATATAATCACGAAATTACCCCGGACTAATACTGGTTGTGACACAATCTGGGTTATTGTGGACCGGTTGACGAAGTCCGCTCACTTCCTTGCAATTAAGGAAACGGATAAGATGTAGAAATTAACCCGATTGTATCTTAAGGAAATCGTTTCCAGACACGGTGTACCGATCTCGATTATTTCTGATCGTGATGCTCGTTTCACATCACACTTCTGGCAGTCACTACAAAAATCTCTAGGTACACGGTTGGATATGAGTACTGCTTATCATCCACAGACCGACGGACAGAGTGAGCGTACCATACAGACTTTGGAGGATATGCTACATGCTTGTGTGATTGACTTCGGGAACAACTGGGAATTTCACCTACCTTTGGTGGAATTTTCCTATAATAACAGTTATCACACTAGCATACAGGCAGCATCTTTCGAGGCTTTGTATGGGAGAAAGTGTCGATCACCGGTTTGCTGGGTTTTGGTGATAGTCAACTAATGGGTCCCAAACTAATACACGAAACCACCAAGAAGATTGTGCAGATATGGAACCGTATGGCTGCAGCACGAGATAGACAGAAAAGTTATGCTGACAAGAGACGGAAACCTCTAGAGTTTCAAATTGGCGACAAAGTGCTATTGAAAGTCTCACCGTGGAAAGGCGTAGTTCGGTTTGGCAAGCGAGGAAAGCGGAATCCGAGGTACGTTTGACCATTTGAGATACTGGAAAGAATAGGTCCAGTGGCCTATCGACTAGCCTTACCTGATTCGCTGAGTGGAGTTCACAATGTATTTCACGTTTCAAATCTGAAGAAGTGTTTATCGGATGAGACACTAATTGTACCACTAGAAGATGTTCAAGTGGATGAACAATTATTCTTTATCGAAGAACCAGTCGAGGTAATGGATCCTGAGATGAAAATACTTAAGCAGAGCAAAATACCTATCGTCAAAGTTTGTTGGAACTCGCGACGTGGATCGGAATTCACGTGGGAACGTGAAGATCAAATGAAGCTTAAGTACCCTCAACTGTTCGAGACAATTCCTGCAGACAAAGGTATTGATTTAAATTTCGGGACGAAATTTCTTTCAACATGGGGATGATGTGACAACTCATCCAAAACTCACTCGATTTCGATTTCTGTGTGCCAATGCAGTAGACCAGTGATGGAACACTCTTACCATGTGATGAAACACACTCACCATGTAACACAATTTTCGGGACGAAAATTCTTTCAACATGGGGAAAATGTGACATCCGGTAATTTTCTGTTACCAAATTCCGTTAGTTCCGTTAAGTTTTGCATACATGTGTTGTAAGCACACACTAGTTGTCGTTTGACGTTGGTGACCTAATAATAATTAATAATGTTAATTTAATTATAATTATGTTTATGTGTTTACGCGATTTAAAGATTATTCGGGAATTTTATCGCGTAATGCGGAAACGCGTGTGTTAATTCGTAAGTTGCGTGTTTTATAAAGATAAAATATATAATTGTTATTACTAGTTTATATATTTGTTAGTTGGTTAAAAACACTTTTAAAAAGAAGTTAAAAGCTGAATTTTTATAAAATACAAGTTAAAAGGGCTAAAAGGGTAACTTGTGTTAATTAAACTAAAGAAAAAAAATACCCTAGCCCCCACTTCCACCTCACGGTCGCGCACAGCCATTCTCTAGCCTTCTCCCTGCGATTTTCAGCCTATAATCATCAATTGATCACGGTTTTGGTCGATTTCAAGTGCTAAATTGCGAATTGAACCTTCATTAACAAGTACACACATGGATTAAAGGTTAGTTTGGATGTTTTTGTGGATTTCTCATTAGGGCCGAACCCTAGGCTGCGAAATTGGTGTTCATGAGGCTGAATTTTGATGTTTTGTTGATGCTAGTGTGTTAGTTAGATTGTACGTATGTTGTTTAACGTTGATTATGCAAGAAAACTACGCTTTTGATTGGTTGATCATGAACTTTGATGAACATGAACCCTAATTCAAAAATTAGGACGATTATGTGGAATTGATTGTGGTTTGATGTTGTTGGGATGTTAATTAGGTTGTATGAATGCTAGCAAACATGAATTGTGCAAGAAATTGTTGATTTTGGTGCTTGGATCATACCTTACTATTAATAGTAACTTTTGTGCATGAACTTTATAATTCAAGGATGAATTGATGGTATTAGGGTGTTAATGATGTTGTATGAACATTGGGATTATGATATGAATGCTAGATTGTTGCTATGAATGCTAGAAATCTTAGGTTGGATGTTGTTGTTCATGTTTTGCTAAAAGTAGAAACTTTTTAGATATGGATGAATGAATCATGCTAGTTTGATGTTGTTGATCATAGTTAGTTGTTGTTATGAGCTTGAAATAGTATATCATTGATGAATTATGTGTACATTGAGTGTTTACTAGATTTTGGGATGAACTTTCCCAAAAGGGAAACTTTATTTTTGATGGACATTCGATATTGGTAATTGGACATGTTTATGACATTAGGATCATGCTAGAATGACTCTTGTGGTTGTCTAAAGTGATAGAATCTGTTAATTAAGTTTTATGGAATGTTTATTTGGTTATCGGGTGATTTATGTACTTGGAGATCATGTATGATTTTGAATGTTGACTAGTAACTAGGACATCACGTTTGGGACTGGAAATCAATCATCTTGATGTATGTGGTATGTATTGGACATATTGAATGTGTTGTGAATTAGTATGGATGATTATTTGGTAAATTATCTGTTTTGACCCGTATATGCTAATTCATGGTTATAGGTCATATAAGTAGGTTATGTATGATCGGACCTTTTATATGGTACACTAGTTGTATTATGGATACACTGGTATATGCTCATGTCTATTTAAAT